>CM076540.1:6977536-8212536 GCA_038429875.1 Poecile montanus
CATCTCGAACCGGGAGTTGCGTGGGGGCCGCCATCTCGGACCTGGAGTTCCGTGGGCGCCGCCATTTCGGACCAAGAGTTCCGTGGGCGCCGCCATTTCGGACCGGGAGTTGCGTGAGCGCCACCATTTCGAATCGGGAGTTGCGTGGGCGCCGCCATTTCAGACCGGGAGTTCCGTGGGCGCCGCCATTTCGAACCGGGAGTTGCGTGGTCGCCGCCGTTTCGGACCGGGAGTTTTGTGGGCGCCGACATTTCGAACCGGGAGTTACGTGGGCGACGCCGTTTCTGACCGGGAATTTTGTGGGCGCCGACATTTAAACCGGGCGTTGCGTGGGTGCCGCCATTTCAGACCAAGAGTTCCGTGGGCGCCGCCATTTCGGACCGGGAGTTCCGTGGGCGCCGCCATTTCAATGCCGGAGTTGCGTGGGCGCCGCCATTTCGAGCCGGGAGTTGCGTGGGCGCCGCCGTTTCGGAACGGGAGTTTAGGGGGCGCCGCCATTTCGAGGCGGGAGTTGCGTGGGCGCCGCCATTTCGGACCAGGAGTTGCGTGGGCGGCGCCATCTCTGACCGGGAGTTTTGTGGGCGCCGACATTTCGAACTGAAAGTTGCGTGGGCGCTGCCATTTCAGACCGGGAGTTCTGTGGGCGCCGCCATTTCGAGGCGGGAGTTGCGTGGGCGCCGCCGTTTTGGACCGGGAGTTCCGTGGGAGCCGCTATTTCAAACCGGGAGTTCCGTGGGCTCCGCCATTTCTATCTGGGAGTTGCATGAACGCCGCCATTTCGGACCAGGAGTTGCGTGGGCGCCGCCATCTCCGACCGGGAGTTGCGTGGGCGCCGCCATCTCGGACCGGGAGTTGCGTGGGCGCCGCCATTTCTAACCGGGAGTTGCGTGGGCGCCGCCAATTCGGACCGGGAGTTCCGTGGGCGCCGCCATCTCTGACCGGGAGTTGCGTGGGCGCCGCCATCTCGGACCGGGAGTTTTGTGGGCGCCGCCATTTCGGACCGGGAGTTGCGTGGGCGCCGCCATTTCAAACCGGGAGTTGCGTGGGCGCCGCCATTTCAGACCGGGAGTTCCGTGGGCGCCGCCATTTCGGACCGGGAGTTTTGTGGGCGCCGCCATTTCGAACCGTGAATTGCTTGGGCGCCGCCATTTCGAATCGGGAGTTCCGTGGGCGCCGCCATTTCGAGGCAAGAGTTGCGTGGGTGCCGCCATTTCGAGCCGGGAGTTGCGTGGGCGCTGCCGTTTCGGACCAGGAGTTTAGGGGGCGCCGCCATTTCTAACCGGGAGTTGCGTGGGCGCCGCCATTTCGGACCAGGAGTTGCGTGGGCGCCGCCATCTCCGACCGGGAGTTGCGTGGGCGCCGCCATCTCGGACCGGGAGTTCCGTGGGCGCCGCCATTTCGGACCGGGAGTTGCGTGGGCGCCGCCATTTCGGACCAGGAGTTCCGTGGGCGCCGCCATTTCGAACCGTGAGTTGCTTGGGCGCCGCCATTTCGAATCGGGAGTTCCGTGGGTGCCGCCATATCGAGCCGGGAGTTGCGTGGGCGCTGCCGTTTCGGACCGGGAGTTGCGTGGGCGCCGCCATTTCGGACCGGCTTTCCGTGGGCGCCGCCATTTCGGACCGGGAGTTCCGTGGGCGCCGCCATCTCCGACCGGGAGTTGCGTGGGCGCCGCCATTTCGGACCGGGAGTTTTGTGGGCGCCGCCATTTCGAACCGGGAGTTGCGTGGGCGACGCCGTTTCGGACCGGGAATTTTGTGGGCGCCGACATTTAAACCGGGCGTTGCGTGGGCGCCGCCATTTCGGACCGGGAGTTTTGTGGGCGCCACCATTTCGAGGCGGGAGTTGCGTGGGCGCCGCCATTTCGGACCGGGAGTTGCGTGGGCGCCGTTATTTCAAACCGGGAGTTACATGGGCGCCGCCATTTCGAACCGGGAGTTGCGTGGGCGCCTCCATTTCGAACCGGGAGTTGTGTGGGCGCCGCCATTTCAGACCAGGGAGTTCCGTGGGCGCCTCCATTTCGGACCGTGTGTTGCGTGGGCGCCGCCATTTCGGACCGAAAGTTGCGTGGGCGTCGCCATTTCGGACCGGGAGCTGCCTGGGCGCCGTCATTTCGAACCGGGAGTTCCATGGGCGCCGCGATCTCGGACCGGGAGTTCCGTGGGCGCCGCCATTTCGAACCGGGAGTTCGTGGGCGTCGCCATTTCGGACCAGGAGTTCCGTGGGCGCCGCCATCTCCGACCGAAAGTTGCGTAAGCACCGCCATCTCGGACCGGGAGTTCCGTGGGCGGTACCATTTCGGACCGGGAGTTCTATGGGCGCCGCCATTTCGGACCGGGAGTTCCGGGGGCGCCGCCATTTCAGACCGGGATTTGCGTGGGCGCTGCCATTTCGGACCGGGTGTTCCGTTGGGGCCGCCATCTCCGACCGGGAGTTCCGTGGGCGCCGCCATTTCAGACCAAGAGTTCCGTGGGCACCGCCATTTTGAACCGGGAGTTGCGTGGGCGCCGCCATTTCGGACCGGGAGTTTTGTGGGCGCCGACATTTCGAACCGGGAGTTCCGTGGGCGCTGCCATTTCGGACCGGGAGTTCTGTGGGCGCTGCCATTTCGAGGCGGGAGTTGCGTGGGCGCCGAAATTTCGAACCGGGAGTTTCGTGGGAGCCGCTATTTCAAACCGGGAGTTGCGTAAGCGCTGCCATTTCTAACTGGGAGTTGCATGAACGCCGCCATTTCGGACCGGGAGTTCCGTGGGCGCCGCCATTTCGAACCGGGAGTTCCGTGGGCGCCGCCATTTCAGACCGGGAGTTCCGTGGGCGCCGCCATTTCGAACCGGGAGTTGCCTCGGCGCCGCCATTTCGAGGCAAGAGTTGCGTGGGCGCCGCCGTTTCGGACCGGGAGTTGCGTGGGCGCCGCCATTTCTAACCGGGAGTTCCGTAGGCGCAGCTATTTCGAACCGGGAGTTACGAGGGCGCCGCCATTTCAGATCAAGAGTTCCGTGGGCGCGGCCATTTTGGACCGGGAGTTCCGTGGGCGCCGCCATTTCGGACCGGGAGTTGCGTGGGCGCCGCCATTTCGAACCGAGAGTTGCGTGGGCGCCGCCGTTTCGAACCTGGAGTTTAGGGGGCGCCGCCATTTCGGACCGGGAGTTCCGTGGGCGCCGCCATTTCGGAGCAGGAATTGCGTGGGCGCTGCCATCTCCGACCGGGAGTTGCGTGGGCGCCGCCATCTTGGACAGGGAGTTCCGTGGGCGCCGCCGTTTCAAACCGGGAGTTGCGTGGGCGCCGCCATTTCAGACCGGGAGTTCTGTGGGCGCCGCCATTTCGGACCAGGTGTTGCGTGGGCGCCGCCATTTCAAACCGGGAGTTGCCTGGGCGCCGCCATTTCGAATCGGGAGTTCCGTGGGAGCCGCCGTTTCGGACCGGGAGTTCCGGGGGCGCCGCCATTTCTAACCGGGAGTTGCGTGGGCGCCGCCATCTCCGACCGGGAGTTGCGTGGGCGCCGACATTTCGAACCGAGAGTTCCGTGGTCACCGCCATTTCGAACCGGGAGTCGCGTGGGCGCCGCCATTTCGGACCGGAGTTTTGTGGGCGCCGACATTTCGAATTGGGAGTTGCGTGGGCACTGCCATTTCGGACCGGGAGTTCTGTGGGCGCCGCCATTTCGAGGCGGGAGTTGCGTGGGCGCCGCCGTTTCGGACCGGGAGTTGCGTGGGAACCGCTATTTCAAACCGGGAGTTCCGTGGGCGCAGCCATTTCTAACTGGGAGTTGCATGAAAGCCGCCATTTCGGACCAGGAGTTGCGTGGGCGCCGCCATCTTTGACCGGGAGTTGCGTGGGCGCCGCCATCTCGGACCGGGAGTTCCGTGGGCGCCGCCGTTTCGGACCGGGAGTTGCGTGGGCGCCGCCATTTCGGACCGGGAGTTTTGTGGGCGCCGCCATTTCGAACCGTGGGCTGCTTGGGCGCCGCCATTTCGAATCAGGAGTTCCGTGGGCGCCGCCACTTCGAGCCGGGAGTTGCGTGGGCGCCGCCGTTTCGGACCGGGAGTTTTGTGGGCGCCGACATTTCGAACCGGGAGTTGCGTGGGCGACGAGGTTTCTGACCAAGAGTTCCGTGGGCGCCGCCATTTCGGACCGGGAGTTCCGTGGGCGCCGCCATTTCAAGGCGGGAGTTGCGTGGGCGCCGCCATTTCGAGCCGGGAGTTGTGTGGGCGCTGCCGTTTAGAACCGGGAGTTTAGGGGGCGCCGCCATTTCGAGGCGGGAGTTGCGTGGGCGCCGCCATTTCGGACCAGGAGTTGCGTGGGCGGCGCCATCTCCGACCGGGAGTTGCGTGGGCGCCGCCATCTCGGACCGGGAGTTGCGTGGGCGCCGCCATTTCGGACTGGGAGTTCCGTGGGCGCCGCCATTTCGGACCGGGAGTTGCGTGGGCGCCGCCATTTCGGACCGGGAGTTCCGTGGGCGCCGCCATTTCTAGGCGAGAGTTGCGTGGGTGCCTCCATTTCGAGCCGGGAGTTGCGTGGGCGCCGCCGTTTCGGACCAGGAATTTAGGGGGCGCCGCCATTTCGAGGCGGGAGTTCCGTGGGCGCCGCCATTTCGAACCAGGAGTTGCGTGGGCGCCGCCATTTCGGACCGGGAGTTCCGTGGGCGCCGCCATCTTGGACCGGGAGTTCCGTGGGCGCCGCCATTTCGGACCGGAAGTTCCGTGGGCGCCGCCATTTCAAACCGTGAGTTGCTTGGGCGCCGCCATTTCGAATTGGGAGTTCTGTGGGCGCCGCAATTTCGAGCCGGGAGTTGCGTGGGCGCCGCCGTTTCAGACCGGGAGTTCCGGGGGCGCCGCCATTTCTAACCGGCTTTCCGTGGGCGCCGCCATTTCGGAACGGGAGTTGCGTGGGCGCCGCCATCTCCGACCGGGAGTTGCGTGGGCGCCGCCGTTTCGGACCGGGAGTTTTGTGGGCGCCGACATTTAAACCGGGAGTTGCGTGGGCGACGCCATTTCGGACCAGGAGTTCCGTGGGCGCCACCATTTCGAGGCGGGAGTTGCGTGGGCGCTGCCATTTCGGACCGGGAGTTGCGTGGGCGCCGTTATTTCAAACCGGGAGTTACATGGGTGCCGCCATTTCGAACCGGGAGTTGCGTGGGTGCCTCCATTTCGAAACGGGACTTGCATGAGCGCCGCCGTTTCAGACCAAGGAGTTCCGTGGGCGCCGCCATTTCGGACCGTGTGTTGCGTGGGCGCCGCCATTTCGGACCGAAAGTTGCGTGGGCGCCGCCATTTCGGACCGGGAGCTGCCTGGGCGCCGTCATTTCGAACCGGGAGTTCCATGGGCGCCGCGATCTCGGACCGGGAGTTGCGTGGGCGCCGCGATTTCGAACCGGGAGTTGCGTGGGCGCCACCATTTCGAACCGGGAGTTCCATGGGCGCCGCCATTTCGAATCGGGAGTACCGGGGGCGCCGCCATTTCGGACCGGGAGTTGCGTGGGCGCTGCCATTTCGGACCGGGAGTTCCGTGGAGGCCGCCATCTCCGACCGGGAGTTGCGTGGGCGCCGCCATTTCAGACCGAGAGTTCCGTGGGCACCGCCATTTCGAACCGGGAGTTCCGTGGGGGCCGCCATTTCGGACCGGGAGTTTTGTGGGCGCCGACATTTCGAACCGGGAGTTGCGTGGGCGCCGCCATTTCGAGGCAAGAGTTGCGTGGGTGCCGTCATTTCGAGCCGGGAGTTGCGTGGGTGCTGCCGTTTCGGACCGGGAGTTCCGGGGGCGCCGCCATTTCTAACCGGGAGTTCCGTAGGCGCAGCCATTTCGAACCGGGAGTTGCGTGGGCGCCGCCATTTCAGATCAAGAGTTCCGTGGGCGTCACCATTTCGAGGCGGGAGTTCCGTGGGCGCCGTCATTTCGGACCGGGAGTTTAGGGGGCGCCGCCATTTCGGACCGGGAGTTCCGTGGGCGCCGCCATTTCGGAGCAGGAGTTGCGTGGTCGCCGCCATCTTTGACCGGGAGTTGCGTGGGCGCCGCCATCTTGGACCGGGAGTTCCGTGGGCGCCGCCGTTTCAAACCGGGAGTTGCGTGGATGCCGCCATTTCAGACCGGGAGTTCTGTGGGCGCCGCCATTTCGGACCAGGTGTTGCGTGGGCGTCGCCATTTCGGACCAGGAGTTCCGTGGGCGCCGCCATTTCGAACCGTGAGTTGCTTGGGCGCCGCCATTTCGAATCGGGAGTTCCGTGGGCGCCGCCATTTCGAGCCGGGAGTTGCGTGGGCGCCGCCGTTTCGGACCGGGAGTTGCGTGGGCGCCGCCATTTCTAACCGGCTTTCCGTGGGCGCCGCCATTTCGGACCGGGAGTTCCGTGGGCGCCGCCATCTCCGACCGGGAGGTGCGTGGGCGCCGCCATCTCGGACCGGGAGTTTTGTGGGCGCCGCCATTTCGAACCGGGAGTTGCGTGGGCGACGCCGTTTCGGACCGGGAATTTTGTGGGCGCCGACGTTTAAACCGGGCGTTGCGTGGGCGCCGCCATTTCGGACCGGGAGTTGCGTGGGCGCCGTTATTTCAAACCGGGAGTTACATGAGCTCCGCCATTTCGAACAGGGAGTTGCGTGGGTGCCTCCATTTCGAACCGGGAGTTGCGTGGGCGCCGCCGTTTCAGACCAGGGAGTTCCGTGGGCGCCGCCATTTCGGACCGGGTGTTGCGTGGGCGCTGCCATTTCGGACCGGGAGTTCCGTGGAGGCCGCCATCTCCGACCGGGAGTTGCGTGGGCGCCGCCATTTCAGACCGAGAGTTCCGTGGGCACCGCCATTTCGAACCGGGAGTTCCGTGGGGGCCGCCATTTCGGACCGGGAGTTTTGTGGGCGCCGACATTTCGAACCGGGAGTTGCGTGGGCGCCGCCATTTCGAGGCAAGAGTTGCGTGGGTGCCGTCATTTCGAGCCGGGAGTTGCGTGGGTGCTGCCGTTTCGGACCGGGAGTTCCGGGGGCGCCGCCATTTCTAACCGGGAGTTCCGTAGGCGCAGCCATTTCGAACCGGGAGTTGCGTGGGCGCCGCCATTTCAGATCAAGAGTTCCGTGGGCGTCACCATTTCGAGGCGGGAGTTCCGTGGGCGCCGTCATTTCGGACCGGGAGTTTAGGGGGCGCCGCCATTTCGGACCGGGAGTTCCGTGGGCGCCGCCATTTCGGAGCAGGAGTTGCGTGGTCGCCGCCATCTTTGACCGGGAGTTGCGTGGGCGCCGCCATCTTGGACCGGGAGTTCCGTGGGCGCCGCCGTTTCAAACCGGGAGTTGCGTGGATGCCGCCATTTCAGACCGGGAGTTCTGTGGGCGCCGCCATTTCGGACCAGGTGTTGCGTGGGCGTCGCCATTTCGGACCAGGAGTTCCGTGGGCGCCGCCATTTCGAACCGTGAGTTGCTTGGGCGCCGCCATTTCGAATCGGGAGTTCCGTGGGCGCCGCCATTTCGAGCCGGGAGTTGCGTGGGCGCCGCCGTTTCGGACCGGGAGTTGCGTGGGCGCCGCCATTTCTAACCGGCTTTCCGTGGGCGCCGCCATTTCGGACCGGGAGTTCCGTGGGCGCCGCCATCTCCGACCGGGAGGTGCGTGGGCGCCGCCATCTCGGACCGGGAGTTTTGTGGGCGCCGCCATTTCGAACCGGGAGTTGCGTGGGCGACGCCGTTTCGGACCGGGAATTTTGTGGGCGCCGACGTTTAAACCGGGCGTTGCGTGGGCGCCGCCATTTCGGACCGGGAGTTGCGTGGGCGCCGTTATTTCAAACCGGGAGTTACATGAGCTCCGCCATTTCGAACAGGGAGTTGCGTGGGTGCCTCCATTTCGAACCGGGAGTTGCGTGGGCGCCGCCGTTTCAGACCAGGGAGTTCCGTGGGCGCCGCCATTTCGGACCGGGTGTTGCGTGGGCGCCGCCATTTCGGACCGAAAGTTGCGTGGGCGTCGCCATTTCGGACCGGGAGTTGCCTGGGCGCCGTCATTTCGAACCGGGAGTTCCATGGGCGCCGCGATCTCGGACCGGGAGTTCCGTGGGCGCCGCCATTTCAAACCGGGAGTTCGTGGGCGTCGCCATTTCGGACCAGGAGTTCCGTGGGCGCCGCCATCTCCGACCGGGAGTTCCGTGGGCACCGCCATCTCGGACCGGGAGTTCCGTGGGCGCTACCATTTTGGACCGGGAGTTCTATGGGCGCCGCCATTTCGGACCAGGAGTTTCGGGGGCGCCGCCATTTCAGACCGGGAGTTGCGTGGGCGCCGCCATTTCAAACCGGGAGTTCCGTGGGCGCCGCCATTTCAGACCGGGAGTTCCGTGGGCGACGCCATTTCGGACCGGGAGTTCTGTGGGCGCCGCCATTTCGAACCGTGAGTTGCTTGGGCGCCGCCATTTCGAATCGGGAGTTGCGTGGGCGCCGCCATTTCGAGGCAAGAGTTGCGTGGGTGCCGCCATTTCGAGCCGGGAGTTGCGTGGGTGCTGCCGTTTCGGACCGGGAGTTCCGGGGGCGCCGCCATTTCTAACCGGGAGTTCCGTAGGCGCAGCCATTTCGAACCGGGAGTTGCGTGGGCGCCGCCATTTCAGATCAAGAGTTCCGTGGGCGCCACCATTTCGAGGCGGGAGTTCCGTGGGCGCCGCCATTTCGGACCGGGAGTTTAGGGGGCGCCGCCATTTCGGACCGGGAGTTCCGTGGGCGCCGCCATTTCGGAGCAGGAGTTGCGTGGGGGCCGCCATCTTTGACCAGGAGTTGCGTGGGCGCCGCCATCTTGGACCGGGAGTTCCGTGGGCGCCGCCGTTTCGAACCGGGAGTTGCGTGGATGCCGCCATTTCAGACCGGGAGTTCTGTGGGCGCCGCCATTTCAGACCAGGTGTTGCGTGGGCGTCGCCATTTCGGACCAGGAGTTCCGTGGGCTCCGCCATTTCGAACCGTGAGTTGCTTGGGCGCCGCCATTTCGAATCGGGAGTTCCGTGGGCGCCGCCATTTCAAGCCGGGAGTTGCGTGGGCGCCGCCGTTTCGGACCGGGAGTTGCGTGGGCGCCGCCATTTCTAACCGGCTTTCCGTGGGCGCCGCCATTTCGGACCGGGAGTTCCGTGGGCGCCGCCATCTCCGACCGGGAGGTGCGTGGGCGCCGCCATCTCGGACCGGGAGTTTTGTGGGCGCCGCCATTTCGAACCGGGAGTTGCGTGGGCGCCGCCATTTCTAACCGGGAGTTCCGTAGGCGCAGCCATTTCGAACCGGGAGTTGCGTGGGCGCCGCCATTTCAGATCAAGAGTTCCGTGGGCGCCACCATTTCGAGGCGGGAGTTCCGTGGGCGCCGCCATTTCAGACCGGGAGTTTAGGGGGCGCCGCCATTTCGGACCGGGAGTTCCGTGGGCGCCGCCATTTCGGAGCAGGAGTTGCGTGGGCGCCGCCATCTTTGACCAGGAGTTGCGTGGGCGCCGCCATCTCCGACCGGGAGTTCCGTGGGCGCCGCCGTTTCAAACCGGGAGTTGCGTGGATGCCGCCATTTCAGACCAGGAGTTCTGTGGGCGCCGCCATTTCGGACCAGGTGTTGCGTGGGCGCCGCCATTTCGGACCAGGAGTTCCGTGGGCTCCGCCATTTCGAACCGTGAGTTGCTTGGGCGCCGCCATTTCGAATCGGGAGTTCCGTGGGCGCCGCCATTTCGAGCCGGGAGTTGCGTGGGCACCGCCGTTTCGGACCGGGAGTTGCGTGGGCGCCGCCATTTCTAACCGCCTTTCCGTGGGCGCCGCCATTTCGGACCGGGAGTTCCGTGGGCGCCGCCATCTCCGACCCGGAGGTGCGTGGGCGCCGCCATCTCGGACCGGGAGTTTTGTGGGCGCCGCCATTTCGAACCGGGAGTTGCGTGGGCGCCGCCATTTCTAACCGGGAGTTCCGTAGGCGCAGCCATTTCGAACCGGGAGTTGCGTGGGCGCCGCCATTTCAGATCAAGAGTTCCGTGGGCGCCACCATTTCGAGGCGGGAGTTCCGTGGGCGCCGCCATTTCGGACCGGGAGTTTAGGGGGCGCCGCCATTTCGGACCGGGAGTTCCGTGGGCGCCGCCATTTTGGAACAGGAGTTGCGTGGGCGCCGCCATCTTTGACCAGGAGTTGCGTGGGCGCCGCCATCTCCGACCGGGAGTTCCGTGGGCGCCGCCGTTTCAAACCGGGAGTTGCGTGGATGCCGCCATTTCAGACCGGGAGTTCTGTGGGCGCCGCCATTTCGGACCAGGTGTTGCGTGGGCGTCGCCATTTCGGACCAGGAGTTCCGTGGGCTCCGCCATTTCGAACCGTGAGTTGCTTGGGCGCCGCCATTTCGAATCGGGAGTTCCGTGGGCGCCGCCATTTCGAGCCGGGAGTTGCGTGGGCGCCGCCGTTTCTGACCGGGAGTTGCGTGGGCGCTGCCATTTCTAACCGGCTTTCCGTGGGCGCCGCCATTTCGGACCGGGAGTTCCGTGGGCGCCGCCATCTCCGACCGGGAGGTGCGTGGGCGCCGCCATCTCGGACCGGGAGTTTTGTGGGCGTCGCCATTTCGGACCTGGAGTTCCGTGGGCGCCGCCATCTCCGACCGGGAGTTGCGTGGGCACCGCCATCTCGGACCGGGAGTTCCGTGGGCGCTACCATTTCGGACCGGGAGTTCTATGGGCGCCGCCATTTCGGAGCAGGAGTTGCGTGGGCGCCGCCATTTCAGACCGGGAGTTGCGTGGGCGCTTGCATTTCTAACTGGGAGTTGCATGAAAGCCGCCATTTCGGACCAGGAGTTGCGTGGGCGCCGCCATCTTTGACCGGGAGTTGCGTGGGCGCCGCCATCTCGGACCGGGAGTTCCGTAGGCGCCGCCATTTCGGACCGGGAGTTCCGTGGGCGCCGCCATTTCGGACCGGGAGTTCTGTGGGCGCCGCCATTTCGAGGCGGGAGTTGCGTGGGCGCCGCCATTTCGGACCGGGAGTTGCGTGGGAGCCGTTATTTCAAACCGGGAGTTCCGTGGGCGCAGCCATTTCTAACTGGGAGTTCCATGAAAGCCGCCATTTCTAACCGGGAGTTGCGTGGGCGCCGAAATCTTTGACCGGGAGTTGCGTGGGCGCCGCCATCTCGGACCGGGAGTTCCGTGGGCGCCGCCATCTCGGACCGGGAGTTCCGTGGGCGCCGCCATTTTGGACCGGGAGTTTTGTGGGCGTCGCCATTTCGAACCATGAGTTGCTTGGGCGCCGCCATTTCGAATCGGGAGTTCCATGGGCGCCGCCACTTCGAGCCGGGAGTTGTGTGGGCGCCGCCTTTTCGGACCGGGAGTTTTATGGGCGCCGACATTTCGAACCGGGAGTTGCGTGGGCGACGCCGTTTCGGACCGGGAATTTTGTGGGCGCCGACATTTAAACCGGGCGTTGCGTGGGTGCCGCCATTTCAGACCAAGAGTTCCGTGGGCGCCGACATTTCGGACCGGGAGTTTTGTGGGCGCCGCCATTTCAAGGCGGGAGTTGCGTGGGCGCCGTCATTTCGAGCCGGGAGTTGCGTGGGCGCCGCCACTTCGAGCCGGGAGTTGCGTCTGCGCCGCCGTTTCGGACCGGGAGTTGCGTGGGCGCCGCCATTTCGGACCGGGAGTTGCGTGGGCGCCGCCATCTCCGACCGGGAGTTGCGTGGGCGCCGACATTTAAACCGGGCGTTGCGTGGGTGCCGCCATTTCAGACCAAGAGTTCCGTGGGCGCCGCCATTTCGGACCGGGAGTTGCGTTGGAGCCTCCGTTTCGGACCGGGAGTTCCGGGGGCGCCGCCATTTCAGACCGGGAGTTCCGTAGGCGCAGCCATTTCGAACCGGGAGTTCCGTGGGCGCCGCCATTTCGGACCGGGAGTTGCGTTGGCGCCGCCATTTCGACCTGGGAGTTGCGTGGGCGCCTTTCGGACCGGGAGTTTAGGGGGCGCCGCCATTTCGGAGCAGGAGTTGCGTGGGCGCCGCCATCTCCGACCGGGAGTTGCGTGGGCGCCGCCATCTTGGACCGGGAGTCCCGTGGGCGCCGCCGTTTCAAACCGGGAGTTGCGTGGGCGCCGCCATTTCAGACCGGGAGTTCTGTGGGCGCCGCCATTTCGGACCAGGTGTTGCGTGGGCTTCGCCATTTCAAACCGGGAGTTGCCTGGGCGCCGCCATTTCGACCCGGGAGTTGCGTTGGAGCCTCCGTTTCGGACCGGGAGTTCCGGGGGCGCCGCCATTTCTAACCGGGAGTTGCGTGGGCGCCGCCATTTCGGACCGGGAGTTGCCTGGGCGCCGCCATCTCTGACCGGGAGTTGCGAGGGCGCCGCCATTTCAGACCAAGAGTTTTGTGGGCACCGCCATTTCGAACCAAGATTAGCGTGGGCGCCGCCATTTCGGACCGGGAGTTTTGTGGGCGCCGACATTTTGAACCGAAAGTTGCGTGGGCGCTGCCATTTCGGACCGGGAGTTCTGTGGGCGCCGCCATTTCGAGGCGGGAGTTGCGTGGGCGCCGCCGTTTTGGACCGGGAGTTGCGTGGGAGCCGCTATTTCAAACCGGGAGTTCCGTGGGCTCCGCCATTTCTATCTGGGAGTTGCATGAACGCCGCCATTTCGGACCAGGAGTTTCGGGGGCGCCGCCATTTCAGACCGGGAGTTGCGTGGGCGCCGCCATTTCAAACCGGGAGTTCCGTGGGCGCCGCCATTTCAGACCGGGAGTTCCGTGGGCGACGCCATTTCGGACCGGGAGTTCTGTGGGCGCCGCCATTTCGAACCGTGAGTTGCTTGGGCGCCGCCATTTCGAATCGGGAGTTGCGTGGGCGCCGCCATTTCGAGGCAAGAGTTGCGTGGGTGCCGCCATTTCGAGCCGGGAGTTGCGTGGGTGCTGCCGTTTCGGACCGGGAGTTCTGGGGGCGCCGCCATTTCTAACCGGGAGTTCCGTAGGCGCAGCCATTTCGAACCGGGAGTTGCGTGGGCGCCGCCATTTCAGATCAAGAGTTCCGCGGGCGCCACCATTTCGAGGCGGGAGTTCCGTGGGCGCCGCCATTTCGGACCGGGAGTTTAGGGGGCGCCGCCATTTCGGACCGGGAGTTCCGTGGGCGCCGCCATTTCGGAGCAGGAGTTGCGTGGGGGCCGCCATCTTTGACCAGGAGTTGCGTGGGCGCCGCCATCTTGGACCGGGAGTTCCGTGGGCGCCGCCGTTTCGAACCGGGAGTTGCGTGGATGCCGCCATTTCAGACCGGGAGTTCTGTGGGCGCCGCCATTTCGGACCAGGTGTTGCGTGGGCGTCGCCATTTCGGACCAGGAGTTCCGTGGGCTCCGCCATTTCGAACCGTGAGTTGCTTGGGCGCCGCCATTTCGAATCGGGAGTTCCGTGGGCGCCGCCATTTCAAGCCGGGAGTTGCGTGGGCGCCGCCGTTTCGGACCGGGAGTTGCGTGGGCGCCGCCATTTCTAACCGGCTTTCCGTGGGCGCCGCCATTTCGGACCGGGAGTTCCGTGGGCGCCGCCATCTCCGACCGGGAGGTGCGTGGGCGCCGCCATCTCGGACCGGGAGTTTTGTGGGCGCCGCCATTTCGAACCGGGAGTTGCGTGGGCGCCGCCATTTCTAACCGGGAGTTCCGTAGGCGCAGCCATTTCGAACCGGGAGTTGCGTGGGCGCCGCCATTTCAGATCAAGAGTTCCGTGGGCGCCACCATTTCGAGGCGGGAGTTCCGTGGGCGCCGCCATTTCAGACCGGGAGTTTAGGGGGCGCCGCCATTTCGGACCGGGAGTTCCGTGGGCGCCGCCATTTCGGAGCAGGAGTTGCGTGGGCGCCGCCATCTTTGACCAGGAGTTGCGTGGGCGCCGCCATCTCCGACCGGGAGTTCCGTGGGCGCCGCCGTTTCAAACCGGGAGTTGCGTGGATGCCGCCATTTCAGACCAGGAGTTCTGTGGGCGCCGCCATTTCGGACCAGGTGTTGCGTGGGCGCCGCCATTTCGGACCAGGAGTTCCGTGGGCTCCGCCATTTCGAACCGTGAGTTGCTTGGGCGCCGCCATTTCGAATCGGGAGTTCCGTGGGCGCCGCCATTTCGAGCCGGGAGTTGCGTGGGCACCGCCGTTTCGGACCGGGAGTTGCGTGGGCGCCGCCATTTCTAACCGGCTTTCCGTGGGCGCCGCCATTTCGGACCGGGAGTTCCGTGGGCGCCGCCATCTCCGACCCGGAGGTGCGTGGGCGCCGCCATCTCGGACCGGGAGTTTTGTGGGCGCCGCCATTTCGAACCGGGAGTTGCGTGGGCGCCGCCATTTCTAACCGGGAGTTCCGTAGGCGCAGCCATTTCGAACCGGGAGTTGCGTGGGCGCCGCCATTTCAGATCAAGAGTTCCGTGGGCGCCACCATTTCGAGGCGGGAGTTCCGTGGGCGCCGCCATTTCGGACCGGGAGTTTAGGGGGCGCCGCCATTTCGGACCGGGAGTTCCGTGGGCGCCGCCATTTCGGAGCAGGAGTTGCGTGGGCGCCGCCATCTTTGACCAGGAGTTGCGTGGGCGCCGCCATCTCCGACCGGGAGTTCCGTGGGCGCCGCCGTTTCAAACCGGGAGTTGCGTGGATGCCGCCATTTCAGACCGGGAGTTCTGTGGGCGCCGCCATTTCGGACCAGGTGTTGCGTGGGCGTCGCCATTTCGGACCAGGAGTTCCGTGGGCTCCGCCATTTCGAACCGTGAGTTGCTTGGGCGCCGCCATTTCGAATCGGGAGTTCCGTGGGCGCCGCCATTTCGAGCCGGGAGTTGCGTGGGCGCCGCCGTTTCTGACCGGGAGTTGCGTGGGCGCTGCCATTTCTAACCGGCTTTCCGTGGGCGCCGCCATTTCGGACCGGGAGTTCCGTGGGCGCCGCCATCTCCGACCGGGAGGTGCGTGGGCGCCGCCATCTCGGACCGGGAGTTTTGTGGGCGTCGCCATTTCGGACCTGGAGTTCCGTGGGCGCCGCCATCTCCGACCGGGAGTTGCGTGGGCACCGCCATCTCGGACCGGGAGTTCCGTGGGCGCTACCATTTCGGACCGGGAGTTCTATGGGCGCCGCCATTTCGGAGCAGGAGTTGCGTGGGCGCCGCCATTTCAGACCGGGAGTTGCGTGGGCGCTTGCATTTCTAACTGGGAGTTGCATGAAAGCCGCCATTTCGGACCAGGAGTTGCGTGGGCGCCGCCATCTTTGACCGGGAGTTGCGTGGGCGCCGCCATCTCGGACCGGGAGTTCCGTAGGCGCCGCCATTTCGGACCGGGAGTTCCGTGGGCGCCGCCATTTCGGACCGGGAGTTCTGTGGGCGCCGCCATTTCGAGGCGGGAGTTGCGTGGGCGCCGCCGTTTCGGACCGGGAGTTGCGTGGGAGCCGTTATTTCAAACCGGGAGTTCCGTGGGCGCAGCCATTTCTAACTGGGAGTTCCATGAAAGCCGCCATTTCGGACCAGGAGTTGCATGGGCGCCGACATCTTTGACCGGGAGTTGCGTGGGCGCCGCCATCTCGGACCGGGAGTTCCGTGGGCGCCGCCATCTCGGACCGGGAGTTCCGTGGGCGCCGCCATTTTGGACCGGGAGTTTTGTGGGCGTCGCCATTTCGAACCATGAGTTGCTTGGGCGCCGCCATTTCGAATCGGGAGTTCCATGGGCGCCGCCACTTCGAGCCGGGAGTTGTGTGGGCGCCGCCTTTTCGGACCGGGAGTTTTATGGGCGCCGACATTTCGAACCGGGAGTTGCGTGGGCGACGCCGTTTCGGACCGGGAATTTTGTGGGCGCCGACATTTAAACCGGGCGTTGCGTGGGTGCCGCCATTTCAGACCAAGAGTTCCGTGGGCGCCGACATTTCGGACCGGGAGTTTTGTGGGCGCCGCCATTTCAAGGCGGGAGTTGCGTGGGCGCCGTCATTTCGAGCCGGGAGTTGCGTGGGCGCCGCCACTTCGAGCCGGGAGTTGCGTCTGCGCCGCCGTTTCGGACCGGGAGTTGCGTGGGCGCCGCCATTTCGGACCGGGAGTTGCGTGGGCGCCGCCATCTCCGACCGGGAGTTGCGTGGGCGCCGACATTTAAACCGGGCGTTGCGTGGGTGCCGCCATTTCAGACCAAGAGTTCCGTGGGCGCCGCCATTTCGGACCGGGAGTTGCGTTGGAGCCTCCGTTTCGGACCGGGAGTTCCGGGGGCGCCGCCATTTCAGACCGGGAGTTCCGTAGGCGCAGCCATTTCGAACCGGGAGTTCCGTGGGCGCCGCCATTTCGGACCGGGAGTTGCGTTGGCGCCGCCATTTCGACCTGGGAGTTGCGTGGGCGCCTTTCGGACCGGGAGTTTAGGGGGCGCCGCCATTTCGGAGCAGGAGTTGCGTGGGCGCCGCCATCTCCGACCGGGAGTTGCGTGGGCGCCGCCATCTTGGACCGGGAGTCCCGTGGGCGCCGCCGTTTCAAACCGGGAGTTGCGTGGGCGCCGCCATTTCAGACCGGGAGTTCTGTGGGCGCCGCCATTTCGGACCAGGTGTTGCGTGGGCTTCGCCATTTCAAACCGGGAGTTGCCTGGGCGCCGCCATTTCGACCCGGGAGTTGCGTTGGAGCCTCCGTTTCGGACCGGGAGTTCCGGGGGCGCCGCCATTTCTAACCGGGAGTTGCGTGGGCGCCGCCATTTCGGACCGGGAGTTGCCTGGGCGCCGCCATCTCTGACCGGGAGTTGCGAGGGCGCCGCCATTTCAGACCAAGAGTTTTGTGGGCACCGCCATTTCGAACCAAGATTAGCGTGGGCGCCGCCATTTCGGACCGGGAGTTTTGTGGGCGCCGACATTTTGAACCGAAAGTTGCGTGGGCGCTGCCATTTCGGACCGGGAGTTCTGTGGGCGCCGCCATTTCGAGGCGGGAGTTGCGTGGGCGCCGCCGTTTTGGACCGGGAGTTGCGTGGGAGCCGCTATTTCAAACCGGGAGTTCCGTGGGCTCCGCCATTTCTATCTGGGAGTTGCATGAACGCCGCCATTTCGGACCAGGAGTTGCGTGGGCGCCGCCATCTCCGACCGGGAGTTGCGTGGTCGCCGCCATCTCGGACCGGGAGTCCGTCGGCGCCGCCATTTCAGACCGGGAGTTCCGTGGGCGCCGCCATTTCGGACCGGGAGTTTTGTGGGCGCCGCCATTTCGATCCGTGAGTTGCTTGGGCGCCGCCATTTCGAATCGGGAGTTCCGTGGGCGCCGCCATTTCGAGCCGGGAGTTGCGTGGGCGCCGCCGTTTTGGACCGGGAGTTGCGTGGGCGCCGCCATTTCGGACCGGGAGTTGCGTGGGCGCCGCCATCTCCGACCGGGAGTTGCGTGGGCGCCGCCATCTCTGACCAGGAGTTCCGTGGGCGCCGCCATTTCTAACCGGGAGGTGCGTGGGCGCCGCCATTTCAAACCGGGAGTTCCGTGGTCACCGCCATTTCAGACCGAGAGTTCCGTGGGCGCCGCCATTTCGGACCGGGAGGTGCGTGGGCGCCGCCATTTCGAACCGTGAGTTGCTTGGGCGCCGCCATTTCGAATCGGGTGTTGCGTGGGCGCCGCCATTTCGAGGCAAGAGTTGCGTGGGTGCCGCCATTTCGAGCCGGGAGTTGCGTGGGCGCTGCCGTTTCGGACCAGGAGTTTAGCTGGCGCCGCCATTTCTAACCGGGAGTTCCGTGGGCGCCGCCATTTCGGACCGGGAGTTGCGTGGGCGCCGCTGTTTCAGACCGGGAGTTGCCTGGGCGCCGCCATCTCGGACCGGGAGTTCCGTGGGCGCCGCCATTTCGGACCGGGAGTTCCGTGGGCGCCGCCATTTCGGACCAGGAGTTCCGTGGGCGCCGCCATTTGGAACCGTGAGTTGCTTGGGCGCCGCCATTTCGAATCGGGAGTTCCGTGGGCGCCGCCATTTCGAGCCGGGAGTGCCGGGGGCGCCGCCATCTTTGACCAGGAGTTGCGTGGGCGCCGCCATTTCGGACCGAAAGTTGCGTGGGCGTCGCCATTTCGGACCGGGAGTTGCCTGGGCGCCGTCATTTCGAATCGGGAGTTCCATGGGCGCCGCGATCTCGGACCGGGAGTTCCGTGGGCGCCGCCATTTCGAACCGGGTGTTGCGTGGGCGTCGCCATTTCGGACCAGGAGTTCCGTGGGCGCCGCCATCTCCGACCGGGAGTTGCGTGGGCACCGCCATCTCGGACCGGGAGTTCCGTGGGCGCTAGCATTTCCGACCGGGAGTTCTATGGGCGCCGCCATTTCGGACCAGGAGTTTCGGGGGCGCCGCCATTTCAGACCGGGAGTTGCGTGGGCGCTGCCATTTCGGACCGGGTGTTCCGTTGGGGCCGCCATCTCCGACCAGGAGTTCCGTGGGCGCCGCCATTTCAGACCAAGAGTTCCGTGGGCACCGCCATTTCGAACCGGAACTTGCGTGGGCGCCGCCATTTCGGACCGGGAGTTTTGTGGGCGCCGACATTTCGAACCGGGAGTTCCGTGGGCGCTGCCATTTCGGACCGGGAGTTCTGTGGGCGCCGCCATTTCGAGGCGGGAGTTGCGTGGGCGCCGAAATTTCGAACCGGGAGTTGCGTGGGAGCCGCTATTTCAAACCGGGAGTTGCGTGAGCGCTGCCATTTCTAACTGGGAGTTGCATGAACGCCGCCATTTCGGACCGGGAGTTTAGGGGGCGCCGCCATTTCGAACCGGGAGTTCCGTGGGCGCCGCCATTTCAGACCGGGAGTTCCGTGGGCGCCGCCATTTCGAACCGGGAGTTGCCTGGGCGCCGCCATTTCGAGCCGGGAGTTGCGTGGGCGCCGCCGTTTCAGACCGGGAGTTCCGTGGGCGTAGCCATTTCGAACCGGGAGTTGCGAGGGCACCGCCATTTCAGATCAAGAGTTCCGTGGGCGCCGCCATTTTGGACCGGGAGTTCCGTGGGCGCCGCCATTTCGGACCGGGAGTTGCGTGGGCGCCGCCATTTCGAACCGAGAGTTGCGTGGGCGCCGCCGTTTCGAACCGGGAGTTTAGGGGGCGCCGCCATCTCCGACCGGGAGTTGCGTGGGCGCCGCCATTTCAGACCGAGAGTTCCGTGGTCACCGCCATTTCGAACGGGGAGTTCCGTAGGCGCCGCCATTTCGGACCGGGAGTTTTGTGGGCACCGCCATTTCGAACCGTGAGTTGCTTGGGCGCCGCCATTTCGAATCGGGTGTTCCGTGGGCGCCGCCATTTCGAGGCAAGAGTTGCGTGGGTGCCGCCATTTCGAGCCGGGAGTTGCGTGGGTGCTGCCGTTTCGGACCAGGAGTTTAGCTGGCGCCGCCATTTCTAACCGGGAGTTCCGTGGGCGCCGCCATTTCGGACCAGGAGTTGCGTGGGCGCCGCTGTTTCAGACCGGGAGTTGCCTGGGCGCCGCCATCTCGGACCGGGAGTTCCGTGGGCGCCGCCATTTCGGACCGGGAGTTCCGTGGGCGCCGCCATTTCGGACCAGGAGTTCCGTGGGCGCCGCCATTTCGAACCGTGAGTTGCTTGGGCGCCGCCATTTCGAATCGGGAGTTCCGTGGGCGCCGCCATTTCGAGCCGGGAGTGCCGGGGGCGCCGCCATTTCTAACCGGCTTTCCGTGGGCGCTGCCATTTCGGACCGGGAGTTCCGTGGGCGCCGCCATCTCCGACCGGGAGTTCCGTGGGCGCCGCCATTTCAGACCAAGAGTTCCGTGGGCGCCGCCATTTCGGACCGGGAGTTCCGTGGGCGCCGCCATTTGGGACCGGGAGTTTTGTGGGCGCCGCCATTTCGAACCGGGAGTTCCGTGGGCGCCGCCATTTGGGACCGGGAGTTTTGTGGGCGCCGCCATTTCGAACCGTGAGTTGCTTGGGCGCCGCCATTTCGAATCGGGAGTTCCGTGGGCGCCGCCATTTCGAGCCGGGAGTTGCGTGGGCGCCGCCATTTCGGACCGGGAGTTGCGTGGGCGACGCCATTTGTAACCGGGAGTTGCGTGGGCGCCGCCATTTCGGACCGGGAGTTCCGTGGGCGCAGCCATCTCCGACCGGGAGTTGCGTGGGCGCCGCCATTTCAGACCAAGAGTTCCGTGGGCACCGCCATTTTGAACCGGAAGTTGCGTGGGCGCCGCCATTTCGGACCGGGAGTTTTGTGGGCGCCGACATTTCGAACCGGGAGTTCCGTGGGCGCTGCCATTTCGGACCGGGAGTTCTGTGGGCGCCGCCATTTCGAGGCGGGAGTTGCGTGGGCGCCGAAATTTCGAACCGGGAGTTGCGTGGGAGCCGCTATTTCAAACCGGGAGTTGCGTGAGCGCTGCCATTTCTAACTGGGAGTTGCATGAACGCCGCCATTTCGGACCGGGAGTTCCGTGGGCGCCGCCATTTCGAACCGGGAGTTCCGTGGGCGCCGCCATTTTGGACCGGGAGTTCCGTGGGCGCCGCCATTTCGGACCGGGAGTTGCGTGGGCGCCGCCATTTCGGAGTAGGAGTTGCGTGAGCGCCGCCGTTTCGAACCTGGAGTTTAGGGGGCGCCGCCATCTCCGACCGGGAGTTGCGTGGGCGCCGCCATTTCAGACCGAGAGTTCCGTGGTCACCGCCATTTCGAACCGGGAGTAGCGTGGGCGCCGCCATTTCGGACCGGAGTTTTGTGGGCGCCGACATTTCGAATTGGGAGTTGCGTGGGCACTGCCATTTCGGACCGGGAGTTCTGTGGGCGCCGCCATTTCGAGGCGGGAGTTGCGTGGGCGCCGCCGTTTCGGACCGGGAGTTGCGTGGAGCCGCTATTTCAAACCGGGAGTTCCGTGGGCGCAGCCATTTCTAACTGGGAGTTGCATGAAAGCCGCCATTTTGGAACAGGAGTTGCGTGGGCGCCGCCATCTTTGACCGGGAGTTGCGTGGGCGCCGCCATCTCAAACCGGGAGTTCCGTGGGCGCCGCCATTTCGGACCGGGAGTTCCGTGGGCGCCGCCATTTGGGACCGGGAGTTTTGTGGGCGCCGCCATTTCGAACCGTGAGTTGCTTGGGCGCCGCCATTTCGAATCGGGAGTTCCGTGGGCGCCGCCATTTCGAGCCGGGAGTTGCGTGGGCGCCGCCATTTCGGACCGGGAGTTGCGTGGGCGACGCCATTTGTAACCGGGAGTTGCGTGGGCGCCGCCATTTCGGACCGGGAGTTCCGTGGGCGCAGCCATCTCCGACCGGGAGTTGCGTGGGCGCCGCCGTTTCGGACCGGGAGTTGCGTGGGCGCCGCCATTTCGAACCGGGAGTTGCGTGGGCGACGCCGTTTCGGACCGGGAGTTGTGTGGGCGCCGCCATTTCGAACCGGGAGTTGCGTGGGCGACGCCGTTTCGCACCGGAATTTTGTAGGCGCCGACATTTAAACCGGGCGTTGCGTGGGCGCCGCCATTTCGGACCGGGAGTTTTGTGGGCGCCGACATTTCGGACCGGGAGTTGCGTGGGTGCCGCCATTTCGGACCGGGAGTTGCGTGGGCGCCGTTATTTCAAACCGGGAGTTACATGGGCGCCGCCATTTCGAACAGGGAGTTGCATGGGCGCCTCCATTTCGAACCGGGAGTTGCATGAGCGCCGCCTTTTCAAACCGGGAGTTGCGTGGGGGCCGCCGTTTCGAACCGGGAGTTGCGTGGGCGCCGCCGTTTCAGACCGGTAGTTCCGTGGGCGCCGCCATTTCGGATCGGGTGTTGCGTGGGCGCCGCCATTTCGGACCGAAAGTTGCGTGGGCGTCGCCATTTCGGACCGGGAGTTGCCTGGGCGCCGTCATTTCGAACCGGGAGTTCCGTGGGCGCCGCCATCTTCGACCGGGAGTTCCGTGGGCGCTGCCATTTCTGACCGGGAGTTCCGTGGGCGCCGCCATTTCGAACCGGGAGTTGCGTGGGCGCCGCTATTTCAAACCGGGAGTTGCGTGGACGCCGCCGTTTCGGACCGGGAGTTTAGGGGGTGCCGCCATTTCGAGCCGGGAGTTGCGTGGGCGCCGCCATTTCGAACCGGGAGTTGCGTGGGCACCGCTATTTCAAACCGGGAGTTCCGTGGGCGCCGCCATTTCAGACCTGGAGTTCCGTGGGCGCCGCCATTTCGAACCGGGTGTTGCGTGGGCGCCGCCATTTCGGACCGGGAGTTGCGTGGGCGTCGCCATTTCGAACCGGGAGTTGCCTGGGCGCCGCCATTTCGAGCCGGGAGTTGCGTGGGCGCCGCCGTTTCGGACCGGGAGTTCCGGGGGCGCCGCCATTTTTAACCAGGAGTTCCGTGGGCGCCGCCATTTCGAACCGGGAGGTGCGTGGGCGCCGCCATTTCAGACCAAGAGTTCCGTGGGCGCCGCCATTTCGGACCGGGAGTTCCGTGGGCGCCGCCATTTCGAGGCGGGAGTTGCGTGGGCGCCGCCGTTTCGGACCGGGAGTTGCGTGGGCGCCGCCATTTCTAACCGAGAGTTCCGTGGGCATTGCCATTTCGGACCGGGTGTTCCGTGGGCGCCGCCATCTCCGACCGGGAGTTGCGTGGGCGCCGCCATCTCGGACCAAGAGTTCCGTGGGCTCCGCCATTTCGGACCGGGAGTTCAGTGGGCTCCGCCATTTCAGACCGGGAGTTCTGTGGGCGCCGCCATTTTGGACCGGGTGTTGCGTGGGCACCGCCATTTCGGACCGGGAGTTGCGTGGGCGTCGCCATTTCGGACCGGGAGTTCCGTGAACGCCGCCATTTCGACCCGGGAGTTGTGTGGGCGCCGCCGTTTCGGACCGGGAGTTGCGCGGGCGTTGCCATTTCTAACCGGGAGTTCCGTGGGCGCCGCCATTTCGGACCGGGAGTTCCGTGGGCTCCGCCATCTCCGACCAGGAGTTTTGTGGGCACCGCCATTTCGAACCGGGATTTCCGTGGGCGCCGCCATTTCGGACCGGGAGTTCCGTGGGCGCCGCCATCTCGGACCGGGAGTTCCGTGGGCTCCACCATTTCGGACCGGGAGTTCCATGGGCGCCGCCATTTCGAACCGGGAGTACCGGGGGCGCCGCCATTTCAGACCGGGAGTTGCGTGGGCGCTGCCATTTCGGACCGGGAGTTTCGTGGAGGCCGCCATCTCCGACCGGGAGTTGCGTGGGCGCCGCCATTTCAGACCGGGAGTTTTGTGGGCGCCGACATTTCGAACCGGGAGTTGCGTGGGCGCTGCCATTTCGGACCGGGAGTTCTGTGGGCGCCGCCATTTCGAGGCGGGAGTTGCGTGGGCGCCGAAATTTCGAGGCGGGAGTTGCGTGGGAGCCGCTATTTGAAACCGGGAGTTGCGTGGGCGCCGCAATTTCTATCTGGGAGTTGCATGAACGCCGCCATTTCGGACCGGGAGTTCCGTAGTCGCCGCCATTTCAACCGGGAGTTGCGTGGGCGCCGCCATTTCAGACCAAGAGTTCCGTGGGCGCCGCCATTTCGAACCGGGAGTTGCCTGGGCGCCGCCATTTGGAGCCGGGAGTTGCGTGGGTGCCGCCGTTTCGGACCGGGAGTTGCGTGGGCGTCGCCATTTCAGATCAAGAGTTCCGTGGGCGCCACCATTTCGAGGCGGGAGTTCCGTGGGCGCCGCCATTTCGGACCGGGAGTTCCGTGGGCGCCGCCATTTCGAGCCGGGAGTTGCGTGGGCGCCTTTCGGACCGGGAGTTTAGGGGACGCCGCCATTTGGGACCGGGAGTTCCGTGGGCGCCGCCATTTCGGAGCAGGAGTTGCGTGGGCGCCGCCATCTCCGACCGGGAGTTGCGTGGGCGCCGCCATCTTGGACCGGGAGTTCCGTGGGCGCCGCCGTTTCAAACCGGGAGTTGCGTGGGCGCCGCCATTTCAGACCGGGAGTTCTGTGGGCGCCGCTATTTCGGACCAGGTGTTGCGTGGGCGTCGCCATTTCAAACCGGGAGTTCTGTGGGCGCCGCCATTTCGACCCGGGAGTTGCGTTGGAGCCTCCGTTTCGGACCGGGAGTTCCGGGGGCGCCGCCATTTCTAACCGGGAGTTGCGTGGGCGCCGCCGTTTCGAACCTGGAGTTTAAGGGGCGCCGCCATCTCCGACCGGGAGTTGCGTGGGCGCCGCCATTTCAGACCGAGAGTTCCGTGGTCACCGCCATTTCGAACCGGGAGTAGCGTGGGCGCCGCCATTTCGGACCGGAGTTTTGTGGGCGCCGACATTTCGAATTGGGAGTTGCGTGGGCACTGCCATTTCGGACCGGGAGTTCTGTGGGCGCCGCCATTTCGAGGCGGGAGTTGCGTGGGCGCCGCCGTTTCGGACCGGGAGTTGCGTGGAGCCGCTATTTCAAACCGGGCGTTCCGTGGGCGCAGCCATTTCTAACTGGGAGTTGCATGAAAGCCGCCATTTTGGAACAGGAGTTGCGTGGGCGCCGCCATCTTTGACCGGGAGTTGCGTGGGCGCCGCCATTTCGGACCGGGAGTTCCGTGGGCGCCGCCATTTCAGACTGGGAGTTCCGTGGGCGCCGCCATTTCGGACCGGGAGTTTTGTGGGCGCCGCCATTTCGAACCGTGAGTTGCTTCGGCGCCGCCATTTCGAATCGGGAGTTGCGTGGGCGCCGCCATTTCGAGCCGGGAGTTGCGTGGGCGCCGCCGTTTCGGACCGGGAGTTGCGTGGGCGCCGCCATTTGTAACCGGGACTTGCGTGGGCGCCGCCATTTCGGACCGGGAGTTCCGTGGGCGCAGCCATCTCCGACCGGGAGTTGCGTGGGCGCCGCCGTTTCGGACCGGGAGTTGCGTGGGCGCCGCCATTTCGAACCGGGAGTTGCGTGGGCGACGCCGTTTCGGACCGGGAGTTGTGTGGGCGCCGCCATTTCGAACCGGGAGTTGCGTGGGCGACGCCGTTTCGCACCGGAATTTTGTAGGCGCCGACATTTAAACCGGGCGTTGCGTGGGCGCCGCCATCTTGGACCGGGAGTTCCGTGGGCGCCGCCGTTTCAAACCGGGAGTTGCGTGGGCGCCGCCATTTCGGACCGGGAGTTGCGTGGGCGCCGTTATTTCAAACCGGGAGTTACATGGGCGCCGCCATTTCGAACAGGGAGTTGCATGGGCGCCTCCATTTCGAACCGGGAGTTGCATGAGCGCCGCCTTTTCAAACCGGGAGTTGCGTGGGGGCCGCCGTTTCGAACCGGGAGTTGCGTGGGCGCCGCCGTTTCAGACCGGGAGTTCCGTGGGCGCCGCCATTTCGGATCGGGTGTTGCGTGGGCGCCGCCATTTCGGACCGAAAGTTGCGTGGGCGTCGCCATTTCGGACCGGGAGTTGCCTGGGCGCCGTCATTTCGAACCGGGAGTTCCGTGGGCGCCGCCATCTTCGACCGGGAGTTCCGTGGGCGCTGCCATTTCTGACCGGGAGTTCCGTGGGCGCCGCCATTTCGAACCGGGAGTTGCGTGGGCGCCGCTATTTCAAACCGGGAGTTGCGTGGACGCCGCCGTTTCGGACCGGGAGTTTAGGGGGCGCCGCCATTTCGAGCCGGGAGTTGCGTGGGCGCCGCCATTTCGAACCGGGAGTTGCGTGGGCATCGCTATTTCAAACCGGGAGTTCCGAGGGCTCCGCCATTTCAGACCGGGAGTTCCGTGGGCGCCGCCATTTCGAACCGGGTGTTGCGTGGGCGCCGCCATTTCGGACCGGGAGTTGCGTGGGCGTCGCCATTTCTAACCGGGAGTTGCCTGGGCGCCGCCATTTCGAGCCGGGAGTTGCGTGGGCGCCGCCGTTTCGGACCGGGAGTTCCGGGGGCGCCGCCATTTTTAACCAGGAGTTCCGTGGGCGCCGCCATTTCGAACCGGGAGGTGCGTGGGCGCCGCCATTTCAGACCAAGAGTTCCGTGGGCGCCGCCATTTCGGACCGGGAGTTCCGTGGGCGCCGCCATTTCGAGGCAAGAGTTGCGTGGGCGCCGCCGTTTCGGACCAGGAATTTAGGGGGCGCCGCCATTTCGAGGCGGGAGTTCCGTGGGCGCCGCCATTTCGAACCAGGAGTTGCGTGGGCGCCGCCATTTCGGACCGGGATTTCCGTGGGCGCCGCCATTTCGGACCGGGAGTTCCGTGGGCGCCGCCATTTCGGACCGGGAGTTCCGTGGGCGCCGCCATTTCAAACCGTGAGTTGCTTGGGCGCCGCCATTTCGAATTGGGAGTTCTGTGGGCGCCGCAATTTCGAGCCGGGAGTTGCGTGGGCGCCGCCGTTTCAGACCGGGAGTTCCGGGGGCGCCGCCATTTGTAACCGGCTTTCCGTGGGCGCCGCCATTTCGGAACGGGAGTTGCGTGGGCGCCGCCATCTCCGACCGGGAGTTGCGTGGGCGCCGCCGTTTCGGACCGGGAGTTTTGTGGGCGCCGACATTTAAACCGGGAGTTGCGTGGGCGACGCCATTTCGGACCAGGAGTTCCGTGGGCGCCACCATTTCGAGGCGGGAGTTGCGTGGGCGCTGCCATTTCGGACCGGGAGTTGCGTGGGCGCTGTTATTTCAAACCGGGAGTTACATGGGTGCCGCCATTTCGAACCGGGAGTTGCGTGGGTGCCTCCATTTCGAAACGGGACTTGCATGAGTGCCGCCGTTTCAGACCAAGGAGTTCCGTGGGCGCCGCCATTTCGGATCGGGTGTTGCGTGGGCGCCGCCATTTCGGACCGAAAGTTGCGTGGGCGCCGCCATTTCGGACCGGGAGCTGCCTGGGCGCCGTCATTTCGAACCGGGAGTTCCATGGGCGCCGCGATCTCGGACCGGGAGTTGCGTGGGCGCCGCGATTTCGAACCGGGAGTTGCGTGGGCGCCACCATTTCGAACCGGGAGTTCCATGGGCGCCGCCATTTCGAATCGGGAGTACCGGGGGCGCCGCCATTTCGGACCGGGAGTTGCGTGGGCGCTGCCATTTCGGACCGGGAGTTCCGTGGAGGCCGCCATCTCCGACCGGGAGTTGCGTGGGCGCCGCCATTTCAGACCGAGAGTTCCGTGGGCACCGCCATTTCGAACCGGGAGTTCCGTGGGGGCCGCCATTTCGGACCGGGAGTTTTGTGGGCGCCGACATTTCGAACCGGGAGTTGCGTGGGCGCCGCCATTTCGAGGCAAGAGTTGCGTGGGTGCCGCCATTTCGAGCCGGGAGTTGCGTGGGTGCTGCCGTTTCGGACCGGGAGTTCCGGGGGCGCCGCCATTTCTAACCGGGAGTTCCGTAGGCGCAGCCATTTCGAACCGGGAGTTGCGTGGGCGCCGCCATTTCAGATCAAGAGTTCCGTGGGCGCCACCATTTCGAGGCGGGAGTTCCGTGGGCGCCGCCATTTCGGACCGGGAGTTTAGGGGGCGCCGCCATTTCGGACCGGGAGTTCCGTGGGCGCCGCCATTTCGGAGCAGGAGTTGCGTGGGCGCCGCCATCTTTGACCGGGAGTTGCGTGGGCGCCGCCATCTTGGACCGGGAGTTCCGTGGGCGCCGCCGTTTCAAACCGGGAGTTGCGTGGATGCCGCCATTTCAGACCGGGAGTTCTGTGGGCGCCGCCATTTCGGACCAGGTGTTGCGTGGGCGTCGCCATTTCGGACCAGGAGTTCCGTGGGCGCCGCCATTTCGAACCGTGAGTTGCTTGGGCGCCGCCATTTCGAATCGGGAGTTCTGTGGGCGCCGCCATTTCGAGCCGGGAGTTGCGTGGGCGCCGCCGTTTCGGACCGGGAGTTGCGTGGGCGCCGCCATTTCTAACCGGCTTTCCGTGGGCGCCGCCATTTCGGACCGGGAGTTCCGTGGGCGCCGCCATCTCCGACCGGGAGGTGCGTGGGCGCCGCCATCTCGGACCGGGAGTTTTGTGGGCGCCGCCATTTCGAACCGGGAGTTGCGTGGGCGACGCCGTTTCGGACCGGGAATTTTGTGGGCGCCGACATTTAAACCGGGCGTTGCGTGGGCGCCGCCATTTCGGACCGGGAGTTGCGTGGGCGCCGTTATTTCGGACCGGGAGTTACATGAGCGCCGCCATTTCGAACAGGGAGTTGCGTGGGTGCCTCCATTTCGAACCGGGAGTTGCGTGGGCGCCGCCGTTTCAGACCAGGGTGTTCCGTGGGCGCCGCCATTTCGGACCGGGTGTTGCGTGGGCGCCGCCATTTCGGACCGAAAGTTGCGTGGGCGTCGCCATTTCGGACCGGGAGTTGCCTGGGCGCCGTCATTTCGAACCGGGAGTTCCATGGGCGCCGCGATCTCGGACCGGGAGTTCCGTGGGCGCCGCCATTTCAAACCGGGAGTTCGTGGGCGTCGCCATTTCGGACCAGGAGTTCCGTGGGCGCCGCCATCTCCGACCGGGAGTTGCGTGGGCACCGCCATCTCGGACCGGGAGTTCCGTGGGCGCTACCATTTTGGACCGGGAGTTCTATGGGCGCCGCCATTTCGGACCAGGAGTTTCGGGGGCGCCGCCATTTCAGACCGGGAGTTGCGTGGGCGCCGCCATTTCAAACCGGGAGTTCCGTGGGCGCCGCCATTTCAGACCGGGAGTTCCGTGTGCGACGCCATTTCGGACCGGGAGTTCTGTGGGCGCCGCCATTTCGAACCGTGAGTTGCTTGGGCGCCGCCATTTCGAATCGGGAGTTGCGTGGGCGCCGCCATTTCGAGGCAAGAGTTGCGTGGGTGCCGCCATTTCGAGCCGGGAGTTGCGTGGGTGCTGCCGTTTCGGACCGGGAGTTCCGGGGGCGCCGCCATTTCTAACCGGGAGTTCTGTAGGCGCAGCCATTTCGAACCGGGAGTTGCGTGGGCGCCGCCATTTCAGATCAAGAGTTCCGTGGGCGCCACCATTTCGAGGCGGGAGTTCCGTGGGCGCCGCCATTTCGGACCGGGAGTTTAGGGGGCGCCGCCATTTCGGACCGGGAGTTCCGTGGGCGCCGCCATTTCGGAGCAGGAGTTGCGTGGGCGCCGCCATCTTTGACCAGGAGTTGCGTGGGCGCCGCCATCTTGGACCGGGAGTTCCGTGGGCGCCGCCGTTTCGAACCGGGAGTTGCGTGGATGCCGCCATTTCAGACCGGGAGTTCTGTGGGCGCCGCCATTTCGGACCAGGTGTTGCGTGGGCGTCGCCATTTCGGACCAGGAGTTCCGTGGGCTCCGCCATTTCGAACCGTGAGTTGCTTGGGCGCCGCCATTTCGAATCGGGAGTTCCGTGGGCGCCGCCATTTCGAGCCGGGAGTTGCGTGGGCGCCGCCGTTTCGGACCGGGAGTTGCGTGGGCGCCGCCATTTCTAACCGGCTTTCCGTGGGCGCCGCCATTTCGGACCGGGAGTTCCGTGGGCGCCGCCATCTCCGACCGGGAGGTGCGTGGGCGCCGCCATCTCGGACCGGGAGTTTTGTGGGCGCCGCCATTTCGAACCGGGAGTTGCGTGGGCGCCGCCATTTCTAACCGGGAGTTCCGTAGGCGCAGCCATTTCGAACCGGGAGTTGCGTGGGCGCCGCCATTTCAGATCAAGAGTTCCGTGGGCGCCACCATTTCGAGGCGGGAGTTCCGTGGGCGCCGCCATTTCGGACCAAGAGTTTAGGGGGCGCCGCCATTTCGGACCGGGAGTTCCGTGGGCGCCGCCATTTCGGAGCAGGAGTTGCGTGGGCGCCGCCATCTTTGACCAGGAGTTGCGTGGGCGCCGCCATCTCCGACCGGGAGTTCCGTGGGCGCCGCCGTTTCAAACCGGGAGTTGCGTGGATGCCGCCATTTCAGACCAGGAGTTCTGTGGGCGCCGCCATTTCGAACCAGGTGTTGCGTGGGCGTCGCCATTTCGGACCAGGAGTTCCGTGGGCTCCGCCATTTCGAACCGTGAGTTGCTTGGGCGCCGCCATTTCGAATCGGGAGTTCCGTGGGCGCCGCCATTTCGAGCCGGGAGTTGCGTGGGCGCCGCCGTTTCGGACCGGGAGTTGCGTGGGCGCCGCCATTTCTAACCGGCTTTCCGTGGGCGCCGCCATTTCGGACCGGGAGTTCCGTGGGCGCCGCCATCTCCGACCGGGAGGTGCGTGGGCGCCGCCATCTCGGACCAGGAGTTTTGTGGGCGCCGCCATTTCGAACCGGGAGTTGCGTGGGCGCCGCCATTTCTAACCGGGAGTTCCGTAGGCGCAGCCATTTCGAACCGGGAGTTGCGTGGGCGCCGCCATTTCAGATCAAGAGTTCCGTGGGCGCCACCATTTCGAGGCGGGAGTTCCGTGGGCGCCGCCATTTCGGACCGGGAGTTTAGGGGGCGCCGCCATTTCGGACCGGGAGTTCCGTGGGCGCCGCCATTTCGGAGCAGGAGTTGCGTGGGCGCCGCCATCTTTGACCAGGAGTTGCGTGGGCGCCGCCATCTTGGACCGGGAGTTCCGTGGGCGCCGCCGTTTCAAACCGGGAGTTGCGTGGATGCCGCCATTTCAGACCAGGAGTTCTGTGGGCGCCGCCATTTCGGACCAGGTGTTGCGTGGGCGTCGCCATTTCGGACCGGGAGTTCCGTGGGCTCCGCCATTTCGAACCGTGAGTTGCTTGGGCGCCGCCATTTCGAATCGGGAGTTCCGTGGGCGCCGCCATTTCGAGCCGGGAGTTGCGTGGGCGCCGCCGTTTCGGACCGGGAGTTGCGTGGGCGCCGCCATTTCTAACCGGCTTTCCGTGGGCGCCGCCATTTCGGACCGGGAGTTCCGTGGGCGCCGCCATCTCCGACCGGGAGGTGCGTGGGCGCCGCCATCTCGGACCGGGAGTTTTGTGGGCGTCGCCATTTCGGACCAGGAGTTCCGTGGGCGCCGCCATCTCCGACCGGGAGTTGCGTGGGCACCGCCATCTCGGACCGGGAGTTCCGTGGGCGCTACCATTTCGGACCGGGAGTTCTATGGGCGCCGCCATTTCGGAGCAGGAGTTGCGTGGGCGCCGCCATTTCAGACCGGGAGTTGCGTGGGCGCTTGCATTTCTAACTGGGAGTTGCATGAAAGCCGCCATTTCGGACCAGGAGTTGCGTGGGCGCCGCCATCTTTGACCGGGAGTTGCGTGGGCGCCGCCATCTCGGACCGGGAGTTCCGTAGGCGCCGCCATTTCGGACCGGGAGTTCCGTGGGCGCCGCCATTTCGGACCGGGAGTTCTGTGGGCGCCGCCATTTCGAGGCGGGAGTTGCGTGGGCGCCGCCGTTTCGGACCGGGAGTTGCGTGGGAGCCGTTATTTCAAACCGGGAGTTCCGTGGGCGCAGCCATTTCTAACTGGGAGTTCCATGAAAGCCGCCATTTCTAACCGGGAGTTGCGTGGGCGCCGACATCTTTGACCGGGAGTTGCGTGGGCGCCGCCATCTCGGACCGGGAGTTCCGTGGGCGCCGCCGTTTCGGACCGGGAGTTCTGTGGGCGCCGCCATTTTGGACCGGGAGTTTTGTGGGCGTCGCCATTTCGAACCATGAGTTGCTTGGGCGCCGCCATTTCGAATCGGGAGTTCCATGGGCGCCGCCACTTCGAGCCGGGAGTTGTGTGGGCGCCGCCTTTTCGGACCGGGAGTTTTGTGGGCGCCGACATTTCGAACCGGGAGTTGCGTGGGCGACGCCGTTTCTAACCGGGAATTTTGTGGGCGCCGACATTTAAACCGGGCGTTGCGTGGGTGCCGCCATTTCAGACCAAGAGTTCCGTGGGCGCCGACATTTCGGACCGGGAGTTTTGTGGGCGCCGCCATTTCAAGGCGGGAGTTGCGTGGGCGCCGTCATTTCGAGCCTGGAGTTGCGTGGGCGCCGCCATTTCGGACCAGGAGTTGCGTGGGCGCCGCCATCTCCGACCGGGAGTTGCGTGGGCGCCGCCATCTCGGACCGGGAGTTCCGTGGGCGCCGTCATTTTGGAGCAGGAGTTGCATGAAAGCCGCCATTTCGGACCGGGAGTTGCGTGGGCGCCGCCATCTTGGACCGGGAGTCCTGTGGGCGCCGCCGTTTCAAACCGGGAGTTGCGTGGGCGCCGCCATTTCAGACCGGGAGTTCCGTGGGCGCCGCCATTTCGGACCGGGAGTTTTGTGGGCGTCGCCATTTCGAACCGTGAGTTGCTTGGGCGCCGCCATTTCGAATCGGGAGTTCCGTGGGCGCCGCCACTTCGAGCCGGGAGTTGCGTCTGCGCCGCCGTTTCGGACCGGGAGTTGCGTGGGCGCCGCCATTTCGGACCGGGAGTTGCGTGGGCGCCGCCATCTCCGACCGGGAGTTGCGTGGGCGCCGACATTTAAACCGGGCGTTGCGTGGGTGCCGCCATTTCAGACCAAGAGTTCCGTGGGCGCCGCCATTTCGGACCGGGAGTTGCGTTGGAGCCTCTGTTTCGGACCGGGAGTTCCGGGGGCGCCGCCATTTCTAACCGGGAGTTCCGTAGGCGCAGCCATTTCGAACCGGGAGTTCCGTGGGCGCCGCCATTTCGGACCGGGAGTTACGTTGGCGCCGCCATTTCGAGCCGGGAGTTGCGTGGGCGCCTTTCGGACCGGGAGTTTAGGGGGCGCCGCCATTTCGGACCGGGAGTTCCGTGGGCGCCGCCATTTCGGAGCAGGAGTTGCGTGGGCGCCGCCATCTCCGACCGGGAGTTGCGTGGGCGCCGCCATCTTGGACCGGGAGTCCCGTGGGCGCCGCCGTTTCAAACCGGGAGTTGCGTGGGCGCCGCCATTTCAGACCGGGAGTTCTGTGGGCGCCGCCATTTCGGACCAGGTGTTGCGTGGGCTTCGCCATTTCAAACCGGGAGTTGCCTGGGCGCCGCCATTTCGACCCGGGAGTTGCGTTGGAGCCTCCGTTTCGGACCGGGAGTTCCGGGGGCGCCGCCATTTCTAACCGGGAGTTGCGTGGGCGCCGCCATTTCGAGGCAAGAGTTGCGTGGGTGCCGCCATTTCGAGCCGGGAGTTGCGTGGGTGCTGCCGTTTCGGACCGGGAGTTCCGGGGGCGCCGCCATTTCTAACCGGGAGTTCTGTAGGCGCAGCCATTTCGAACCGGGAGTTGCGTGGGCGCCGCCATTTCAGATCAAGAGTTCCGTGGGCGCCACCATTTCGAGGCGGGAGTTCCGTGGGCGCCGCCATTTCGGACCGGGAGTTTAGGGGGCGCCGCCATTTCGGACCGGGAGTTCCGTGGGCGCCGCCATTTCGGAGCAGGAGTTGCGTGGGCGCCGCCATCTTTGACCAGGAGTTGCGTGGGCGCCGCCATCTTGGACCGGGAGTTGCGTGGGCGCCGCCGTTTCGAACCGGGAGTTGCGTGGATGCCGCCATTTCAGACCGGGAGTTCTGTGGGCGCCGCCATTTCGGACCAGGTGTTGCGTGGGCGTCGCCATTTCGGACCAGGAGTTCCGTGGGCTCCGCCATTTCGAACCGTGAGTTGCTTGGGCGCCGCCATTTCGAATCGGGAGTTCCGTGGGCGCCGCCATTTCGAGCCGGGAGTTGCGTGGGCGCCGCCGTTTCGGACCGGGAGTTGCGTGGGCGCCGCCATTTCTAACCGGCTTTCCGTGGGCGCCGCCATTTCGGACCGGGAGTTCCGTGGGCGCCGCCATCTCCGACCGGGAGGTGCGTGGGCGCCGCCATCTCGGACCGGGAGTTTTGTGGGCGCCGCCATTTCGAACCGGGAGTTGCGTGGGCGCCGCCATTTCTAACCGGGAGTTCCGTAGGCGCAGCCATTTCGAACCGGGAGTTGCGTGGGCGCCGCCATTTCAGATCAAGAGTTCCGTGGGCGCCACCATTTCGAGGCGGGAGTTCCGTGGGCGCCGCCATTTCGGACCAAGAGTTTAGGGGGCGCCGCCATTTCGGACCGGGAGTTCCGTGGGCGCCGCCATTTCGGAGCAGGAGTTGCGTGGGCGCCGCCATCTTTGACCAGGAGTTGCGTGGGCGCCGCCATCTCCGACCGGGAGTTCCGTGGGCGCCGCCGTTTCAAACCGGGAGTTGCGTGGATGCCGCCATTTCAGACCAGGAGTTCTGTGGGCGCCGCCATTTCGAACCAGGTGTTGCGTGGGCGTCGCCATTTCGGACCAGGAGTTCCGTGGGCTCCGCCATTTCGAACCGTGAGTTGCTTGGGCGCCGCCATTTCGAATCGGGAGTTCCGTGGGCGCCGCCATTTCGAGCCGGGAGTTGCGTGGGCGCCGCCGTTTCGGACCGGGAGTTGCGTGGGCGCCGCCATTTCTAACCGGCTTTCCGTGGGCGCCGCCATTTCGGACCGGGAGTTCCGTGGGCGCCGCCATCTCCGACCGGGAGGTGCGTGGGCGCCGCCATCTCGGACCAGGAGTTTTGTGGGCGCCGCCATTTCGAACCGGGAGTTGCGTGGGCGCCGCCATTTCTAACCGGGAGTTCCGTAGGCGCAGCCATTTCGAACCGGGAGTTGCGTGGGCGCCGCCATTTCAGATCAAGAGTTCCGTGGGCGCCACCATTTCGAGGCGGGAGTTCCGTGGGCGCCGCCATTTCGGACCGGGAGTTTAGGGGGCGCCGCCATTTCGGACCGGGAGTTCCGTGGGCGCCGCCATTTCGGAGCAGGAGTTGCGTGGGCGCCGCCATCTTTGACCAGGAGTTGCGTGGGCGCCGCCATCTTGGACCGGGAGTTCCGTGGGCGCCGCCGTTTCAAACCGGGAGTTGCGTGGATGCCGCCATTTCAGACCAGGAGTTCTGTGGGCGCCGCCATTTCGGACCAGGTGTTGCGTGGGCGTCGCCATTTCGGACCGGGAGTTCCGTGGGCTCCGCCATTTCGAACCGTGAGTTGCTTGGGCGCCGCCATTTCGAATCGGGAGTTCCGTGGGCGCCGCCATTTCGAGCCGGGAGTTGCGTGGGCGCCGCCGTTTCGGACCGGGAGTTGCGTGGGCGCCGCCATTTCTAACCGGCTTTCCGTGGGCGCCGCCATTTCGGACCGGGAGTTCCGTGGGCGCCGCCATCTCCGACCGGGAGGTGCGTGGGCGCCGCCATCTCGGACCGGGAGTTTTGTGGGCGTCGCCATTTCGGACCAGGAGTTCCGTGGGCGCCGCCATCTCCGACCGGGAGTTGCGTGGGCACCGCCATCTCGGACCGGGAGTTCCGTGGGCGCTACCATTTCGGACCGGGAGTTCTATGGGCGCCGCCATTTCGGAGCAGGAGTTGCGTGGGCGCCGCCATTTCAGACCGGGAGTTGCGTGGGCGCTTGCATTTCTAACTGGGAGTTGCATGAAAGCCGCCATTTCGGACCAGGAGTTGCGTGGGCGCCGCCATCTTTGACCGGGAGTTGCGTGGGCGCCGCCATCTCGGACCGGGAGTTCCGTAGGCGCCGCCATTTCGGACCGGGAGTTCCGTGGGCGCCGCCATTTCGGACCGGGAGTTCTGTGGGCGCCGCCATTTCGAGGCGGGAGTTGCGTGGGCGCCGCCGTTTCGGACCGGGAGTTGCGTGGGAGCCGTTATTTCAAACCGGGAGTTCCGTGGGCGCAGCCATTTCTAACTGGGAGTTCCATGAAAGCCGCCATTTCTAACCGGGAGTTGCGTGGGCGCCGACATCTTTGACCGGGAGTTGCGTGGGCGCCGCCATCTCGGACCGGGAGTTCCGTGGGCGCCGCCGTTTCGGACCGGGAGTTCTGTGGGCGCCGCCATTTTGGACCGGGAGTTTTGTGGGCGTCGCCATTTCGAACCATGAGTTGCTTGGGCGCCGCCATTTCGAATCGGGAGTTCCATGGGCGCCGCCACTTCGAGCCGGGAGTTGTGTGGGCGCCGCCTTTTCGGACCGGGAGTTTTGTGGGCGCCGACATTTCGAACCGGGAGTTGCGTGGGCGACGCCGTTTCTAACCGGGAATTTTGTGGGCGCCGACATTTAAACCGGGCGTTGCGTGGGTGCCGCCATTTCAGACCAAGAGTTCCGTGGGCGCCGACATTTCGGACCGGGAGTTTTGTGGGCGCCGCCATTTCAAGGCGGGAGTTGCGTGGGCGCCGTCATTTCGAGCCTGGAGTTGCGTGGGCGCCGCCATTTCGGACCAGGAGTTGCGTGGGCGCCGCCATCTCCGACCGGGAGTTGCGTGGGCGCCGCCATCTCGGACCGGGAGTTCCGTGGGCGCCGTCATTTTGGAGCAGGAGTTGCATGAAAGCCGCCATTTCGGACCGGGAGTTGCGTGGGCGCCGCCATCTTGGACCGGGAGTCCTGTGGGCGCCGCCGTTTCAAACCGGGAGTTGCGTGGGCGCCGCCATTTCAGACCGGGAGTTCCGTGGGCGCCGCCATTTCGGACCGGGAGTTTTGTGGGCGTCGCCATTTCGAACCGTGAGTTGCTTGGGCGCCGCCATTTCGAATCGGGAGTTCCGTGGGCGCCGCCACTTCGAGCCGGGAGTTGCGTCTGCGCCGCCGTTTCGGACCGGGAGTTGCGTGGGCGCCGCCATTTCGGACCGGGAGTTGCGTGGGCGCCGCCATCTCCGACCGGGAGTTGCGTGGGCGCCGACATTTAAACCGGGCGTTGCGTGGGTGCCGCCATTTCAGACCAAGAGTTCCGTGGGCGCCGCCATTTCGGACCGGGAGTTGCGTTGGAGCCTCTGTTTCGGACCGGGAGTTCCGGGGGCGCCGCCATTTCTAACCGGGAGTTCCGTAGGCGCAGCCATTTCGAACCGGGAGTTCCGTGGGCGCCGCCATTTCGGACCGGGAGTTACGTTGGCGCCGCCATTTCGAGCCGGGAGTTGCGTGGGCGCCTTTCGGACCGGGAGTTTAGGGGGCGCCGCCATTTCGGACCGGGAGTTCCGTGGGCGCCGCCATTTCGGAGCAGGAGTTGCGTGGGCGCCGCCATCTCCGACCGGGAGTTGCGTGGGCGCCGCCATCTTGGACCGGGAGTCCCGTGGGCGCCGCCGTTTCAAACCGGGAGTTGCGTGGGCGCCGCCATTTCAGACCGGGAGTTCTGTGGGCGCCGCCATTTCGGACCAGGTGTTGCGTGGGCTTCGCCATTTCAAACCGGGAGTTGCCTGGGCGCCGCCATTTCGACCCGGGAGTTGCGTTGGAGCCTCCGTTTCGGACCGGGAGTTCCGGGGGCGCCGCCATTTCTAACCGGGAGTTGCGTGGGCGCCGCCATTTCGAGGCAAGAGTTGCGTGGGTGCCGCCATTTCGAGCCGGGAGTTGCGTGGGTGCTGCCGTTTCGGACCGGGAGTTCCGGGGGCGCCGCCATTTCTAACCGGGAGTTCTGTAGGCGCAGCCATTTCGAACCGGGAGTTGCGTGGGCGCCGCCATTTCAGATCAAGAGTTCCGTGGGCGCCACCATTTCGAGGCGGGAGTTCCGTGGGCGCCGCCATTTCGGACCGGGAGTTTAGGGGGCGCCGCCATTTCGGACCGGGAGTTCCGTGGGCGCCGCCATTTCGGAGCAGGAGTTGCGTGGGCGCCGCCATCTTTGACCAGGAGTTGCGTGGGCGCCGCCATCTTGGACCGGGAGTTGCGTGGGCGCCGCCGTTTCGAACCGGGAGTTGCGTGGATGCCGCCATTTCAGACCGGGAGTTCTGTGGGCGCCGCCATTTCGGACCAGGTGTTGCGTGGGCGTCGCCATTTCGGACCAGGAGTTCCGTGGGCTCCGCCATTTCGAACCGTGAGTTGCTTGGGCGCCGCCATTTCGAATCGGGAGTTCCGTGGGCGCCGCCATTTCGAGCCGGGAGTTGCGTGGGCGCCGCCGTTTCGGACCGGGAGTTGCGTGGGCGCCGCCATTTCTAACCGGCTTTCCGTGGGCGCCGCCATTTCGGACCGGGAGTTCCGTGGGCGCCGCCATCTCCGACCGGGAGGTGCGTGGGCGCCGCCATCTCGGACCGGGAGTTTTGTGGGCGCCGCCATTTCGAACCGGGAGTTGCGTGGGCGCCGCCATTTCTAACCGGGAGTTCCGTAGGCGCAGCCATTTCGAACCGGGAGTTGCGTGGGCGCCGCCATTTCAGATCAAGAGTTCCGTGGGCGCCACCATTTCGAGGCGGGAGTTCCGTGGGCGCCGCCATTTCGGACCAAGAGTTTAGGGGGCGCCGCCATTTCGGACCGGGAGTTCCGTGGGCGCCGCCATTTCGGAGCAGGAGTTGCGTGGGCGCCGCCATCTTTGACCAGGAGTTGCGTGGGCGCCGCCATCTCCGACCGGGAGTTCCGTGGGCGCCGCCGTTTCAAACCGGGAGTTGCGTGGATGCCGCCATTTCAGACCAGGAGTTCTGTGGGCGCCGCCATTTCGAACCAGGTGTTGCGTGGGCGTCGCCATTTCGGACCAGGAGTTCCGTGGGCTCCGCCATTTCGAACCGTGAGTTGCTTGGGCGCCGCCATTTCGAATCGGGAGTTCCGTGGGCGCCGCCATTTCGAGCCGGGAGTTGCGTGGGCGCCGCCGTTTCGGACCGGGAGTTGCGTGGGCGCCGCCATTTCTAACCGGCTTTCCGTGGGCGCCGCCATTTCGGACCGGGAGTTCCGTGGGCGCCGCCATCTCCGACCGGGAGGTGCGTGGGCGCCGCCATCTCGGACCAGGAGTTTTGTGGGCGCCGCCATTTCGAACCGGGAGTTGCGTGGGCGCCGCCATTTCTAACCGGGAGTTCCGTAGGCGCAGCCATTTCGAACCGGGAGTTGCGTGGGCGCCGCCATTTCAGATCAAGAGTTCCGTGGGCGCCACCATTTCGAGGCGGGAGTTCCGTGGGCGCCGCCATTTCGGACCGGGAGTTTAGGGGGCGCCGCCATTTCGGACCGGGAGTTCCGTGGGCGCCGCCATTTCGGAGCAGGAGTTGCGTGGGCGCCGCCATCTTTGACCAGGAGTTGCGTGGGCGCCGCCATCTTGGACCGGGAGTTCCGTGGGCGCCGCCGTTTCAAACCGGGAGTTGCGTGGATGCCGCCATTTCAGACCAGGAGTTCTGTGGGCGCCGCCATTTCGGACCAGGTGTTGCGTGGGCGTCGCCATTTCGGACCGGGAGTTCCGTGGGCTCCGCCATTTCGAACCGTGAGTTGCTTGGGCGCCGCCATTTCGAATCGGGAGTTCCGTGGGCGCCGCCATTTCGAGCCGGGAGTTGCGTGGGCGCCGCCGTTTCGGACCGGGAGTTGCGTGGGCGCCGCCATTTCTAACCGGCTTTCCGTGGGCGCCGCCATTTCGGACCGGGAGTTCCGTGGGCGCCGCCATCTCCGACCGGGAGGTGCGTGGGCGCCGCCATCTCGGACCGGGAGTTTTGTGGGCGTCGCCATTTCGGACCAGGAGTTCCGTGGGCGCCGCCATCTCCGACCGGGAGTTGCGTGGGCACCGCCATCTCGGACCGGGAGTTCCGTGGGCGCTACCATTTCGGACCGGGAGTTCTATGGGCGCCGCCATTTCGGAGCAGGAGTTGCGTGGGCGCCGCCATTTCAGACCGGGAGTTGCGTGGGCGCTTGCATTTCTAACTGGGAGTTGCATGAAAGCCGCCATTTCGGACCAGGAGTTGCGTGGGCGCCGCCATCTTTGACCGGGAGTTGCGTGGGCGCCGCCATCTCGGACCGGGAGTTCCGTAGGCGCCGCCATTTCGGACCGGGAGTTCCGTGGGCGCCGCCATTTCGGACCGGGAGTTCTGTGGGCGCCGCCATTTCGAGGCGGGAGTTGCGTGGGCGCCGCCGTTTCGGACCGGGAGTTGCGTGGGAGCCGTTATTTCAAACCGGGAGTTCCGTGGGCGCAGCCATTTCTAACTGGGAGTTCCATGAAAGCCGCCATTTCTAACCGGGAGTTGCGTGGGCGCCGACATCTTTGACCGGGAGTTGCGTGGGCGCCGCCATCTCGGACCGGGAGTTCCGTGGGCGCCGCCGTTTCGGACCGGGAGTTCTGTGGGCGCCGCCATTTTGGACCGGGAGTTTTGTGGGCGTCGCCATTTCGAACCATGAGTTGCTTGGGCGCCGCCATTTCGAATCGGGAGTTCCATGGGCGCCGCCACTTCGAGCCGGGAGTTGTGTGGGCGCCGCCTTTTCGGACCGGGAGTTTTGTGGGCGCCGACATTTCGAACCGGGAGTTGCGTGGGCGACGCCGTTTCTAACCGGGAATTTTGTGGGCGCCGACATTTAAACCGGGCGTTGCGTGGGTGCCGCCATTTCAGACCAAGAGTTCCGTGGGCGCCGACATTTCGGACCGGGAGTTTTGTGGGCGCCGCCATTTCAAGGCGGGAGTTGCGTGGGCGCCGTCATTTCGAGCCTGGAGTTGCGTGGGCGCCGCCATTTCGGACCAGGAGTTGCGTGGGCGCCGCCATCTCCGACCGGGAGTTGCGTGGGCGCCGCCATCTCGGACCGGGAGTTCCGTGGGCGCCGTCATTTTGGAGCAGGAGTTGCATGAAAGCCGCCATTTCGGACCGGGAGTTGCGTGGGCGCCGCCATCTTGGACCGGGAGTCCTGTGGGCGCCGCCGTTTCAAACCGGGAGTTGCGTGGGCGCCGCCATTTCAGACCGGGAGTTCCGTGGGCGCCGCCATTTCGGACCGGGAGTTTTGTGGGCGTCGCCATTTCGAACCGTGAGTTGCTTGGGCGCCGCCATTTCGAATCGGGAGTTCCGTGGGCGCCGCCACTTCGAGCCGGGAGTTGCGTCTGCGCCGCCGTTTCGGACCGGGAGTTGCGTGGGCGCCGCCATTTCGGACCGGGAGTTGCGTGGGCGCCGCCATCTCCGACCGGGAGTTGCGTGGGCGCCGACATTTAAACCGGGCGTTGCGTGGGTGCCGCCATTTCAGACCAAGAGTTCCGTGGGCGCCGCCATTTCGGACCGGGAGTTGCGTTGGAGCCTCTGTTTCGGACCGGGAGTTCCGGGGGCGCCGCCATTTCTAACCGGGAGTTCCGTAGGCGCAGCCATTTCGAACCGGGAGTTCCGTGGGCGCCGCCATTTCGGACCGGGAGTTACGTTGGCGCCGCCATTTCGAGCCGGGAGTTGCGTGGGCGCCTTTCGGACCGGGAGTTTAGGGGGCGCCGCCATTTCGGACCGGGAGTTCCGTGGGCGCCGCCATTTCGGAGCAGGAGTTGCGTGGGCGCCGCCATCTCCGACCGGGAGTTGCGTGGGCGCCGCCATCTTGGACCGGGAGTCCCGTGGGCGCCGCCGTTTCAAACCGGGAGTTGCGTGGGCGCCGCCATTTCAGACCGGGAGTTCTGTGGGCGCCGCCATTTCGGACCAGGTGTTGCGTGGGCTTCGCCATTTCAAACCGGGAGTTGCCTGGGCGCCGCCATTTCGACCCGGGAGTTGCGTTGGAGCCTCCGTTTCGGACCGGGAGTTCCGGGGGCGCCGCCATTTCTAACCGGGAGTTGCGTGGGCGCCGCCATTTCGGACCGGGAGTTGCCTGGGCGCCGCCATCTCTGACCGGGAGTTGCGAGGGCGCCGCCATTTCAGACCGAGAGTTTTGTGGGCACCGCCATTTCGAACCGGGATTAGAGTGGGCGCCGCCATTTCGGACCGGGAGTTTTGTGGGCGCCGACATTTTGAACCGAAAGTTGCGTGGGCGCTGCCATTTCGGACCGGGAGTTCTGTGGGCGCCGCCATTTCGAGGCGGGAGTTGCGTGGGCGCCGCCGTTTTGGACCGGGAGTTGCGTGGGAGCCGCTATTTCAAACCGGGAGTTCCGTGGGCTCCGCCATTTCTGTCTGGGAGTTGCATGAACGCCGCCATTTCAGACCAGGAGTTCCGTGGGCGCCGCCATTTCGGACCGGGAGTTTTGTGGGCGCCGCCATTTCGATCCGTGAGTTGCTTGGGCGCCGCCATTTCGAATCGGGAGTTCCGTGGGCGCCGCCATTTCGAGCCGGGAGTTGCGTGGGCGCCGCCGTTTCGGACCGGGAGTTGCGTGGGCGCCGCCATTTCTAACCGGGAGTTGCGTGGGCGCCGCCATTTCAAACCGGGAGTTCCGTGGTCACCGCCATTTCAGACCGAGAGTTCCGTGGGCGCCGCCATTTCGGACCGGGAGGTGCGTGGGCGCCGCCATTTCGAACCGTGAGTTGCTTGGGCGCCGCCATTTCGGACCGGGAGTTCCGTGGGCTCCGCCATTTCGAACCGGGAGTTCCGTGGGCGCCGCCATTTCAGACCGGGAGTTCCGTGGGCGCCGCCATTTCGAACCGGGAGTTGCCTGGGCGCCGCCATTTCGAGCCGGGAGTTGCGTGGGCGCCGCCGTTTCAGACCGGGAGTTCCGTGGGCGTAGCCATTTCGAACCGGGAGTTGCGAGGGCGCCGCCATTTCAGATCAAGAGTTCCGTGGGCGCCGCCATTTTGGACCGGGAGTTCCGTGGGCGCCGCCATTTCGGACCGGGAGTTGTGTGGGCGCCGCCATTTCGAACCGAGAGTTGTGTGGGCGCCGCCGTTTCGAACCTGGAGTTTAGGGGGCGCCGCCATCTCCGACCGGGAGTTGCGAGGGCGCCGCCATTTCAGACCGAGAGTTCCGTGGTCACCGCCATTTCGAACCGGGAGTTCCGTAGGCGCCGCCATTTCAGACCGGGAGTTTTGTGGGCACCGCCATTTCGAACCGTGAGTTGCTTGGGCGCCGCCATTTCGAATCGGGTGTTCCGTGGGCGCCGCCATTTCGAGGCAAGAGTTGCGTGGGTGCCGCCATTTCGAGCCGGGAGTTGCGTGGGTGCTGCCGTTTCGGACCAGGAGTTTAGCTGGCGCCGCCATTTCTACCCGGGAGTTCCGTGGGCGCCGCCATTTCGGACCAGGAGTTGCGTGGGCGCCGCTGTTTCAGACCGGGAGTTGCCTGGGCGCCGCCATCTCGGACCGGGAGTTCCGTGGGCGCCGCCATTTCGGACCGGGAGTTCCGTGGGCGCCGCCATTTCGGACCAGGAGTTCCGTGGGCGCCGCCATTTCGAACCGTGAGTTGCTTGGGCGCCGCCATTTCGAATCGGGAGTTCCGTGGGCGCCGCCATTTCGAGCCGGGAGTGCCGGGGGCGCCGCCATTTCTAACCGGCTTTCCGTGGGCGCCGCCAATTCGGACCGGGAGTTGCGTGGGCGCCGCCATCTCCGACCGGGAGTTGCGTGGGCGCCGCCATTTCGGACCGAAAGTTGCGTGGGCGTCGCCATTTCGGACCGGGAGTTGCCTGGGCGCCGTCATTTCGAATCGGGAGTTCCATGGGCGCCGCGATCTCGGACCGGGAGTTCCGTGGGCGCCGCCATTTCAAACCGGGAGTTCGTGGGCGTCGCCATTTCGGACCAGGAGTTCCGTGGGCGCCGCCATCTCCGACCGGGAGTTGCGTGGGCACCGCCATCTCGGACCGGGAGTTCCGTGGGCGCTACCATTTTGGACCGGGAGTTCTATGGGCGCCGCCATTTCGGACCAGGAGTTTCGGGGGCGCCGCCATTTCAGACCGGGAGTTGCGTGGGCGCCGCCATTTCAAACCGGGAGTTCCGTGGGCGCCGCCATTTCAGACCGGGAGTTCCGTGTGCGACGCCATTTCGGACCGGGAGTTCTGTGGGCGCCGCCATTTCGAACCGTGAGTTGCTTGGGCGCCGCCATTTCGAATCGGGAGTTGCGTGGGCGCCGCCATTTCGAGGCAAGAGTTGCGTGGGTGCCGCCATTTCGAGCCGGGAGTTGCGTGGGTGCTGCCGTTTCGGACCGGGAGTTCCGGGGGCGCCGCCATTTCTAACCGGGAGTTCTGTAGGCGCAGCCATTTCGAACCGGGAGTTGCGTGGGCGCCGCCATTTCAGATCAAGAGTTCCGTGGGCGCCACCATTTCGAGGCGGGAGTTCCGTGGGCGCCGCCATTTCGGACCGGGAGTTTAGGGGGCGCCGCCATTTCGGACCGGGAGTTCCGTGGGCGCCGCCATTTCGGAGCAGGAGTTGCGTGGGCGCCGCCATCTTTGACCAGGAGTTGCGTGGGCGCCGCCATCTTGGACCGGGAGTTCCGTGGGCGCCGCCGTTTCGAACCGGGAGTTGCGTGGATGCCGCCATTTCAGACCGGGAGTTCTGTGGGCGCCGCCATTTCGGACCAGGTGTTGCGTGGGCGTCGCCATTTCGGACCAGGAGTTCCGTGGGCTCCGCCATTTCGAACCGTGAGTTGCTTGGGCGCCGCCATTTCGAATCGGGAGTTCCGTGGGCGCCGCCATTTCGAGCCGGGAGTTGCGTGGGCGCCGCCGTTTCGGACCGGGAGTTGCGTGGGCGCCGCCATTTCTAACCGGCTTTCCGTGGGCGCCGCCATTTCGGACCGGGAGTTCCGTGGGCGCCGCCATCTCCGACCGGGAGGTGCGTGGGCGCCGCCATCTCGGACCGGGAGTTTTGTGGGCGCCGCCATTTCGAACCGGGAGTTGCGTGGGCGCCGCCATTTCTAACCGGGAGTTCCGTGGGCACCGCCATTTCGAACCGGGAGTTGCGTGGGCGCCGCCATTTCAGATCAAGAGTTCCGTGGACGCCACCATTTCGAGGCGGGAGTTCCGTGGGCGCCGCCATTTCGGACCAAGAGTTTAGGGGGCGCCGCCATTTCGGACCGGGAGTTCCGTGGGCGCCGCCATTTCGGAGCAGGAGTTGCGTGGGCGCCGCCATCTTTGACCAGGAGTTGCGTGGGCGCCGCCATCTCCGACCGGGAGTTCCGTGGGCGCCGCCGTTTCAAACCGGGAGTTGCGTGGATGCCGCCATTTCAGACCAGGAGTTCTGTGGGCGCCGCCATTTCGAACCAGGTGTTGCGTGGGCGTCGCCATTTCGGACCAGGAGTTCCGTGGGCTCCGCCATTTCGAACCGTGAGTTGCTTGGGCGCCGCCATTTCGAATCGGGAGTTCCGTGGGCGCCGCCATTTCGAGCCGGGAGTTGCGTGGGCGCCGCCGTTTCGGACCGGGAGTTGCGTGGGCGCCGCCATTTCTAACCGGCTTTCCGTGGGCGCCGCCATTTCGGACCGGGAGTTCCGTGGGCGCCGCCATCTCCGACCGGGAGGTGCGTGGGCGCCGCCATCTCGGACCAGGAGTTTTGTGGGCGCCGCCATTTCGAACCGGGAGTTGCGTGGGCGCCGCCATTTCTAACCGGGAGTTCCGTAGGCGCAGCCATTTCGAACCGGGAGTTGCGTGGGCGCCGCCATTTCAGATCAAGAGTTCCGTGGGCGCCACCATTTCGAGGCGGGAGTTCCGTGGGCGCCGCCATTTCGGACCGGGAGTTTAGGGGGCGCCGCCATTTCGGACCGGGAGTTCCGTGGGCGCCGCCATTTCGGAGCAGGAGTTGCGTGGGCGCCGCCATCTTTGACCAGGAGTTGCGTGGGCGCCGCCATCTTGGACCGGGAGTTCCGTGGGCGCCGCCGTTTCAAACCGGGAGTTGCGTGGATGCCGCCATTTCAGACCAGGAGTTCTGTGGGCGCCGCCATTTCGGACCAGGTGTTGCGTGGGCGTCGCCATTTCGGACCGGGAGTTCCGTGGGCTCCGCCATTTCGAACCGTGAGTTGCTTGGGCGCCGCCATTTCGAATCGGGAGTTCCGTGGGCGCCGCCATTTCGAGCCGGGAGTTGCGTGGGCGCCGCCGTTTCGGACCGGGAGTTGCGTGGGCGCCGCCATTTCTAACCGGCTTTCCGTGGGCGCCGCCATTTCGGACCGGGAGTTCCGTGGGCGCCGCCATCTCCGACCGGGAGGTGCGTGGGCGCCGCCATCTCGGACCGGGAGTTTTGTGGGCGTCGCCATTTCGGACCAGGAGTTCCGTGGGCGCCGCCATCTCCGACCGGGAGTTGCGTGGGCACCGCCATCTCGGACCGGGAGTTCCGTGGGCGCTACCATTTCGGACCGGGAGTTCTATGGGCGCCGCCATTTCGGAGCAGGAGTTGCGTGGGCGCCGCCATTTCAGACCGGGAGTTGCGTGGGCGCTTGCATTTCTAACTGGGAGTTGCATGAAAGCCGCCATTTCGGACCAGGAGTTGCGTGGGCGCCGCCATCTTTGACCGGGAGTTGCGTGGGCGCCGCCATCTCGGACCGGGAGTTCCGTAGGCGCCGCCATTTCGGACCGGGAGTTCCGTGGGCGCCGCCATTTCGGACCGGGAGTTCTGTGGGCGCCGCCATTTCGAGGCGGGAGTTGCGTGGGCGCCGCCGTTTCGGACCGGGAGTTGCGTGGGAGCCGTTATTTCAAACCGGGAGTTCCGTGGGCGCAGCCATTTCTAACTGGGAGTTCCATGAAAGCCGCCATTTCTAACCGGGAGTTGCGTGGGCGCCGACATCTTTGACCGGGAGTTGCGTGGGCGCCGCCATCTCGGACCGGGAGTTCCGTGGGCGCCGCCGTTTCGGACCGGGAGATCTGTGGGCGCCGCCATTTTGGACCGGGAGTTTTGTGGGCGTCGCCATTTCGAACCATGAGTTGCTTGGGCGCCGCCATTTCGAATCGGGAGTTCCATGGGCGCCGCCACTTCGAGCCGGGAGTTGTGTGGGCGCCGCCTTTTCGGACCGGGAGTTTTGTGGGCGCCGACATTTCGAACCGGGAGTTGCGTGGGCGACGCCGTTTCTAACCGGGAATTTTGTGGGCGCCGACATTTAAACCGGGCGTTGCGTGGGTGCCGCCATTTCAGACCAAGAGTTCCGTGGGCGCCGACATTTCGGACCGGGAGTTTTGTGGGCGCCGCCATTTCAAGGCGGGAGTTGCGTGGGCGCCGTCATTTCGAGCCTGGAGTTGCGTGGGCGCCGCCATTTCGGACCAGGAGTTGCGTGGGCGCCGCCATCTCCGACCGGGAGTTGCGTGGGCGCCGCCATCTCGGACCGGGAGTTCCGTGGGCGCCGTCATTTTGGAGCAGGAGTTGCATGAAAGCCGCCATTTCGGACCGGGAGTTGCGTGGGCGCCGCCATCTTGGACCGGGAGTCCTGTGGGCGCCGCCGTTTCAAACCGGGAGTTGCGTGGGCGCCGCCATTTCAGACCGGGAGTTCCGTGGGCGCCGCCATTTCGGACCGGGAGTTTTGTGGGCGTCGCCATTTCGAACCGTGAGTTGCTTGGGCGCCGCCATTTCGAATCGGGAGTTCCGTGGGCGCCGCCACTTCGAGCCGGGAGTTGCGTCTGCGCCGCCGTTTCGGACCGGGAGTTGCGTGGGCGCCGCCATTTCGGACCGGGAGTTGCGTGGGCGCCGCCATCTCCGACCGGGAGTTGCGTGGGCGCCGACATTTAAACCGGGCGTTGCGTGGGTGCCGCCATTTCAGACCAAGAGTTCCGTGGGCGCCGCCATTTCGGACCGGGAGTTGCGTTGGAGCCTCTGTTTCGGACCGGGAGTTCCGGGGGCGCCGCCATTTCTAACCGGGAGTTCCGTAGGCGCAGCCATTTCGAACCGGGAGTTCCGTGGGCGCCGCCATTTCGGACCGGGAGTTACGTTGGCGCCGCCATTTCGAGCCGGGAGTTGCGTGGGCGCCTTTCGGACCGGGAGTTTAGGGGGCGCCGCCATTTCGGACCGGGAGTTCCGTGGGCGCCGCCATTTCGGAGCAGGAGTTGCGTGGGCGCCGCCATCTCCGACCGGGAGTTGCGTGGGCGCCGCCATCTTGGACCGGGAGTCCCGTGGGCGCCGCCGTTTCAAACCGGGAGTTGCGTGGGCGCCGCCATTTCAGACCGGGAGTTCCGTGGGCGCCGCCATTTCGGACCAGGTGTTGCGTGGGCTTCGCCATTTCAAACCGGGAGTTGCCTGGGCGCCGCCATTTCGACCCGGGAGTTGCGTTGGAGCCTCCGTTTCGGACCGGGAGTTCCGGGGGCGCCGCCATTTCTAACCGGGAGTTGCGTGGGCGCCGCCATTTCGGACCGGGAGTTGCCTGGGCGCCGCCATCTCTGACCGGGAGTTGCGAGGGCGCCGCCATTTCAGACCGAGAGTTTTGTGGGCACCGCCATTTCGAACCGGGATTAGAGTGGGCGCCGCCATTTCGGACCGGGAGTTTTGTGGGCGCCGACATTTTGAACCGAAAGTTGCGTGGGCGCTGCCATTTCGGACCGGGAGTTCTGTGGGCGCCGCCATTTCGAGGCGGGAGTTGCGTGGGCGCCGCCGTTTTGGACCGGGAGTTGCGTGGGAGCCGCTATTTCAAACCGGGAGTTCCGTGGGCTCCGCCATTTCTGTCTGGGAGTTGCATGAACGCCGCCATTTCAGACCAGGAGTTCCGTGGGCGCCGCCATTTCGGACCGGGAGTTTTGTGGGCGCCGCCATTTCGATCCGTGAGTTGCTTGGGCGCCGCCATTTCGAATCGGGAGTTCCGTGGGCGCCGCCATTTCGAGCCGGGAGTTGCGTGGGCGCCGCCGTTTCGGACCGGGAGTTGCGTGGGCGCCGCCATTTCTAACCGGGAGTTGCGTGGGCGCCGCCATTTCAAACCGGGAGTTCCGTGGTCACCGCCATTTCAGACCGAGAGTTCCGTGGGCGCCGCCATTTCGGACCGGGAGGTGCGTGGGCGCCGCCATTTCGAACCGTGAGTTGCTTGGGCGCCGCCATTTCGGACCGGGAGTTCCGTGGGCTCCGCCATTTCGAACCGGGAGTTCCGTGGGCGCCGCCATTTCAGACCGGGAGTTCCGTGGGCGCCGCCATTTCGAACCGGGAGTTGCCTGGGCGCCGCCATTTCGAGCCGGGAGTTGCGTGGGCGCCGCCGTTTCAGACCGGGAGTTCCGTGGGCGTAGCCATTTCGAACCGGGAGTTGCGAGGGCGCCGCCATTTCAGATCAAGAGTTCCGTGGGCGCCGCCATTTTGGACCGGGAGTTCCGTGGGCGCCGCCATTTCGGACCGGGAGTTGTGTGGGCGCCGCCATTTCGAACCGAGAGTTGCGTGGGCGCCGCCGTTTCGAACCTGGAGTTTAGGGGGCGCCGCCATCTCCGACCGGGAGTTGCGAGGGCGCCGCCATTTCAGACCGAGAGTTCCGTGGTCACCGCCATTTCGAACCGGGAGTTCCGTAGGCGCCGCCATTTCAGACCGGGAGTTTTGTGGGCACCGCCATTTCGAACCGTGAGTTGCTTGGGCGCCGCCATTTCGAATCGGGTGTTCCGTGGGCGCCGCCATTTCGAGGCAAGAGTTGCGTGGGTGCCGCCATTTCGAGCCGGGAGTTGCGTGGGTGCTGCCGTTTCGGACCAGGAGTTTAGCTGGCGCCGCCATTTCTACCCGGGAGTTCCGTGGGCGCCGCCATTTCGGACCAGGAGTTGCGTGGGCGCCGCTGTTTCAGACCGGGAGTTGCCTGGGCGCCGCCATCTCGGACCGGGAGTTCCGTGGGCGCCGCCATTTCGGACCGGGAGTTCCGTGGGCGCCGCCATTTCGGACCAGGAGTTCCGTGGGCGCCGCCATTTCGAACCGTGAGTTGCTTGGGCGCCGCCATTTCGAATCGGGAGTTCCATGGGCGCCGCCATTTCGAGCCGGGAGTGCCGGGGGCGCCGCCATTTCTAACCGGCTTTCCGTGGGCGCCGCCAATTCGGACCGGGAGTTGCGTGGGCGCCGCCATCTCCGACCGGGAGTTGCGTGGGCGCCGCCATTTCGGACCGAAAGTTGCGTGGGCGTCGCCATTTCGGACCGGGAGTTGCCTGGGCGCCGTCATTTCGAATCGGGAGTTCCATGGGCGCCGCGATCTCGGACCGGGAGTTCCGTGGGCGCCGCCATTTCGAATCGGGAGTTCGTGGGCGTCGCCATTTCGGAACAGGAGTTCCGTGGGCGCCGCCATCTCCGACCGGGAGTTGCGTGGGCACCGCCATCTCGGACCGGGAGTTCCGTGGGCGCTAGCATTTCCGACCGGGAGTTCTATGGGCGCCGCCATTTTGGACCAGGAGTTTCGGGGGCGCCGCCATTTCAGACCGGGAGTTGCGTGGGCGCTGCCATTTCGGACCGGGTGTTCCGTTGGGGCCGCCATCTCCGACCGGGAGTTCCGTGGGCGCCGCCATTTCAGACCAAGAGTTCCGTGGGCACCGCCATTTTGAACCGGAAGTTGCGTGGGCGCCGCCATTTCGGACCGGGAGTTTTGTGGGCGCCGACATTTCGAACCGGGAGTTCCGTGGGCGCTGCCATTTCGAACCGGGAGTTCTGTGGGCGCCGCCATTTCGAGGCGGGAGTTGCGTGGGCGCCGAAATTTCGAACCGGGAGTTGCGTGGGAGCCGCTATTTCAAACCGGGAGTTGCGTGAGCGCTGCCATTTCTAACTGGGAGTTGCATGAACGCCGCCATTTCGGACCGGGAGTTCCGTGGGCGCCGCCATTTCGAACCGGGAGTTCCGTGGGCGCCGCCATTTCAGACCGGGAGTTCCGTGGGCGCCGCCATTTCGAACCGGGAGTTGCCTGGGCGCCGCCATTTCGAGCCGGGAGTTGCGTGGGCGCCGCCGTTTCAGACCGGGAGTTCCGTGGGCGCAGCCATTTCGAACCGGGAGTTGCGAGGGCGCCGCCATTTCAGATCAAGAGTTCCGTGGGCGCCGCCATTTTGGACCGGGAGTTCCGTGGGCGCCGCCATTTCGGACCGGGAGTTGCGTGGGCGCCGCCATTTCGGAGCAGGAGTTGCGTGGGCGCCGCCGTTTCGAACCTGGAGTTTAGGGGGCGCCGCCATCTCCGACCGGGAGTTGCGTGGGCGCCGCCATTTCAGACCGAGAGTTCCGTGGTCACCGCCATTTCGAACCGGGAGTAGCGTGGGCGCCGCCATTTCGGACCGGAGTTTTGTGGGCGCCGACATTTCGAATTGGGAGTTGCGTGGGCACTGCCATTTCGGACCGGGAGTTCTGTGGGCGCCGCCATTTCGAGGCGGGAGTTGCGTGGGCGCCGCCGTTTCGGACCGGGAGTTGCGTGGAGCCGCTATTTCAAACCGGGAGTTCCGTGGGCGCCGCCATTTCTAACTGGGAGTTGCATGAAAGCCGCCATTTTGGAACAGGAGTTGCGTGGGCGCCGCCATCTTTGACCGGGAGTTGCGTGGGCGCCGCCATCTCGGACCGGGAGTTCCGTGGGCGCCGCCATTTCGGACCGGGAGTTCCGTGGGCGCCGCCATTTCGGACCGGGAGTTTTGTGGGCGCCGCCGTTTCGGACCGGGAGTTCCGTGGGCGCAGCCATCTCCGACCGGGAGTTGCGTGGGCGCCGCCGTTTCGGACCGGGAGTTGCGTGGGCGCCGCCATTTCGAACCGGGAGTTGCGTGGGCGACGCCGTTTCGGACCGGGAGTTGTGTGGGCGCCGCCATTTCGAACCGGGAGTTGCGTGGGCGACGCCGTTTCGCACCGGAATTTTGTAGGCGCCGACATTTAAACCGGGCGTTGCGTGGGCGCCGCCATTTCGGACCGGGAGTTTTGTGGGCGCCGACATTTCGAGGCGGGAGTTGCGTGGGTGCCGCCATTTCGGACCGGGAGTTGCGTGGGCGCCGTTATTTCAAACCGGGAGTTACATGGGCGCCGCCATTTCGAACAGGGAGTTGCATGGGCGCCTCCATTTCGAACCGGGAGTTGCATGAGCGCCGCCTTTTCAAACCGGGAGTTGCGTGGGGGCCGCCGTTTCGAACCGGGAGTTGCGTGGGCGCCGCCGTTTCAGACCGGGAGTTCCGTGGGCGCCGCCATTTCGGATCGGGTGTTGCGTGGGCGCCGCCATTTCGGACCGAAAGTTGCGTGGGCGTCGCCATTTCGGACCGGGAGTTGCCTGGGCGCCGTCATTTCGAACCGGGAGTTCCGTGGGCGCCGCCATCTTCGACCGGGAGTTCCGTGGGCGCTGCCATTTCTGACCGGGAGTTCCGTGGGCGCCGCCATTTCGAACCGGGAGTTGCGTGGGCGCCGCTATTTCAAACCGGGAGTTGCGTGGACGCCGCCGTTTCGGACCGGGAGTTTAGGGGGCGCCGCCATTTCGAGCCGGGAGTTGCGTGGGCGCCGCCATTTCGAACCGGGAGTTGCGTGGGCACCGCTATTTCAAACCGGGAGTTCCGTGGGCGCCGCCATTTCAGACCGGGAGTTCCGTGGGCGCCGCCATTTCGAACCGGGTGTTGCGTGGGCGCCGCCATTTCGGACGGGGAGTTGCGTGGGCGTCGCCATTTCGAACCGGGAGTTGCCTGGGCGCCGCCATTTCGAGCCGGGAGTTGCGTGGGCGCCGCCGTTTCGGACCGGGAGTTCCGGGGGCGCCGCCATTTTTAACCAGGAGTTCCGTGGGCGCCGCCATTTCGAACCGGGAGGTGCGTGGGCGCCGCCATTTCAGACCAAGAGTTCCGTGGGCGCCGCCATTTCGAACCGGGAGTTCCGTGGGCGCCGCCATTTCGAGGCGGGATTTGCGTGGGCGCCGCCGTTTCGGACCGGGAGTTGCGTGGGCGCCGCCATTTCTAACCGAGAGTTCCGTGGGCATTGCCATTTCGGACCGGGAGTTCCGTGGGCGCCGCCATCTCCGACCGGGAGTTGCGTGGGCGCCGCCATCTCGGACCAAGAGTTCCGTGGGCTCCGCCATTTCGGACCGGGAGTTCAGTGGGCTCCGCCATTTCAGACCGGGAGTTCTTTGGGCGCCGCATTTTGGACCGGGTGTTGCGTGGGCACCGCCATTTCGGACCGGGAGTTGCGTGGGCGTCGCCATTTCGGACCGGGAGTTCCGTGAACGCCGCCATTTCGACCCGGGAGTTGTGTGGGCGCCGCCGTTTCGGACCGGGAGTTGCGTGGGCGTTGCCATTTCTAACCGGGAGTTCCGTGGGCACCGCCATTTCGGACCGGGAGTTCCGTGGGCTCCGCCATCTCCGACCGGGAGTTTTGTGGGCACCGCCATTTCGAACCGGGATTTCCGTGGGCGCCGCCATTTCGGACCGGGAGTTCCGTGGGCGCCGCCATCTCGGACCGGGAGTTCCGTGGGCGCCACCATTTCGGACCGGGAGTTCCATGGGCGCCGCCATTTCGAACCGGGAGTACCGGGGGCGCCGCCATTTCAGACCGGGAGTTGCGTGGGCGCTGCCATTTCGGACCGGGAGTTTCGTGGAGGCCGCCATCTCCGACCGGGAGTTGCGTGGGCGCCGCCATTTCAGACCGGGTGTTTTGTGGGCGCCGACATTTCGAACCGGGAGTTGCGTGGGCGCTGCCATTTCGAACCGGGAGTTCTGTGGGCGCCGCCATTTCGAGGCGGGAGTTGTGTGGGCGCCGAAATTTCGAGGCGGGAGTTGCGTGGGAGCCGCTATTTGAAACCGGGAGTTGCGTGGGCGCCGCAATTTCTATCTGGGAGTTGCATGAACGCCGCCATTTCGGACCGGGAGTTCCGTAGTCGCCGCCATTTCAACCGGGAGTTCCGTGGGCGCCGCCATTTCAGACCAAGAGTTCCGTGGGCGCCGCCATTTCGAACCGGGAGTTGCCTGGGCGCCGCCATTTGGAGCCGGGAGTTGCGTGGGTGCCGCCGTTTCGGACCGGGAGTTGCGTGGGCGTCGCCATTTCAGATCAAGAGTTCCGTGGGCGCCACCATTTCGAGGCGGGAGTTCCGTGGGCGCCGTCATTTCGGACAGGGAGTTCCGTGGGCACCGCCATTTCGAGCCGGGAGTTGCGTGGGCGCCTTTCGGACCGGGAGTTTAGGGGACGCCGCCATTTGGGACCGGGAGTTCCGTGGGCGCCGCCATTTCGGAGCAGGAGTTGCGTGGGCGCCGCCATCTCCGACCGGGAGTTGGTGGGCGCCGCCATCTTGGACCGGGAGTTCCGTGGGCGCCGCCGTTTCAAACCGGGAGTTGCGTGGGCGCCGCCATTTCAGACCGGGAGTTCTGTGGGCGCCGCTATTTTGGACCAGGTGTTGCGTGGGCGCCGCCATTTCAAACCGGGAGTTCTGTGGGCGCCGCCATTTCGACCCGGGAGTTGCGTTGGAGCCTCCGTTTCGGACCGGGAGTTCCGGGGGCGCCGCCATTTCTAACCGGGAGTTGCGTGGGCGCCGCCATTTCGAACCGGGAGTTGCGTGGGCGCCGCCATCTCTGACCGGGAGTTGCGTGCGTGCCGCCATTTCAGACCGAGAGTTCCGTGGGCACCGCCATTTCGAACCGGGAGTAGCGTGGGCGCCGCCATTTCGGACCGGGAGTTCCGTGGGCGCCGCCATCTCCGACCGGGAGGTGCGTGGGCGCTGCCATTTCTAACCGGGAGTTCTGTGGGCGCCGCCATTTCGAGGCGGGAGTTGCGTGGGCGCCGCCGTTTTGGACCGAGAGTTGCGTGGGAGCCGCTATTTCAAACCGGGAGTTCCGTTGGCTCCGCCATTTCTATCTGGGAGTTGCATGAACACCGCCATTTCGGACCAGGAGTTGCCTGGGCGCCGCCATCTCCGACCGGGAGTTGCGTGGGCGCCGCCATCTTGGACTGGGAGTTCCGTGGGCGCCGCCATTTCAGACCGGGAGTTCCGTGGGCGCCGCCATTTCGGACCGGGAGTTTTGTGGGCGCCGTCATTTCGAACCGGGAGTTGCTTTGGCGCCGCCATTTCGAACCGGGAGTTCCGTGGGCGCCGTCATTTCGAGCCGGGAGTTGCGTGGGCGCCGCCGTTTCGGACCGGGAGTTCCGTGGGCGCCGCAATTTCTAACCGGGAGTTGCGTGGGCGCCGCCATTTCGAGGTAAGAGTTGCGTGTGTGCCGCCATTTCGAGCCGGGAGTTGCGTGGGCGCTGCCGTTTCGGACCAGGAGTTTAGGGGGCGCCGCCATTTCTAACCGGGAGTTCCGTGGGCGTCGCCATTTCGGACCAGGAGTTGCGTGGGGGCCGCCATCTCCGACCGGGAGTTGCGTGGGCGCCGCCATCTCGGACCGGGAGTTCCGTGGGTGCCGCCATTTCGGACCGGGAGTTGCGTGGGCGCCGCCATTTCGGACCAGGAGTTCCGGGGGCGCCGCCATTTTGAGCCGGGAGTTGCGTGGGCGCCGCCGTTTCGGACCGCGAGTTGCGTGGGCGCCGCCATTTCTAACCGGCTTTCCGTGGGCGCCGCCGTTTCGGACCGGGAGTTCCGTGGGCGCCGCCATCTCCGACCGGGAGTTGCGTGGGCGCCGCCATTTCGGACCGGGAGTTTTGTGGGCGCCGCCATTTCGAACCGGGAGTTGCGGGGGCGCCGCCATTTCGGAGCAGGAGTTGCGTGGGCGCCGCCATTTCCGACCGGGAGTTGCGTGGGCGCCGCCATCTTGGACCGGGAGTTCCGTGGGCGCCGCCGTTTCAAACCGGGAGTTGCGTGTGCGCCGCCATTTCAGACCGGGAGTTCTGTGGGCGCCGCTATTTCGGACCAGGTGTTGCGTGGGCGTCGCCATTTCAAACCGGGAGTTCTGTGGGCGCCGCCATTTCGACCCGGGAGTTGCGTTGGAGCCTCCGTTTCGGACCGGGAGTTCTGGGGGCGCCGCCATTTCTAACCGGGAGTTGCGTGGGCGCCGCCATTTCGAACCGGGAGTTGCGTGGGCGCCGCCATCTCTGACCGGGAGTTGCGTGGGCGCCGCCATTTCAGACCGAGAGTTCCGTGGGCACCGCCATTTCGAACCGGGAGTAGCGTGGGCGCCGCCATTTCGGACCGGGAGTTCCGTGGGCGCCGCCATCTCCGACCGGGAGGTGCGTGGGCGCTGCCATTTCTAACCGGGAGTTGCGTGGGCGCCGCCGTTTTGGACCGAGAGTTGCGTGGGAGCCGCTATTTCAAACCGGGAGTTCCGTTGGCTCCGCCATTTCTATCTGGGAGTTGCATGAACGCCGCCATTTCGGACCAGGAGTTGCGTGGGCGCCGCCATCTCCGACCGGGAGTTGCGTGGGCGCCGCCATCTTGGACTGGGAGTTCCGTGGGCGCCGACATTTCAGACCGGGAGTTTTGTGGGCGCCGCCATTTCGGACCGGGAGTTTTGTGGGCGCCGCCATTTCGAACCGTGAGTTGCTTGGGCGCCGCCATTTCGAATCGGGAGTTCCGTGGGCGCCGCCATTTCGAGCCGGGAGTTGCGTGGGCGCCGCCGTTTCGGACCGGGAGTTGCGTGGGCGCCGCCATTTCTAACCGAGAGTTGCGTGGGCGCCGTCATTTCGGACCGGGAGTTCCGTGGGCGCCGCCATCTCTGACCGGGAGTTGCGTGGGCGCCGCCATCTCGGACCGGGAGTTGCGTGGGCGCCGCCATTTCGGACCGGGAGTTGCGTGGGCGCCGCCATTTCAAACCGGGAGTTTTGTGGGCGCCGCCATTTCGAGGCAAGAGTTGCGTGGGTGCCGCCATTTCGAGCCGGGAGTTGCGTGGGCGCTGCCGTTTCGGACCGGGAGTTTAGGGGGCGCCGCCATCTCCGACCGGGAGTTGCGTGGGCGCCGCCATCTCGGACCGGGAGTTCCGTGGGCGCCGCCATCTCTGACCAGGAGTTGCATGGGCGCCGCCATCCCCGACCGGGAGTTCCGTGGGCGCCGCCATTTCGGACCGGGAGTTCCGTGGGCGCCGCCATTTCAAGGTAAGAGTTGCGTGTGTGCCGCCATTTCGAGCCGGGAGTTGCGTGGGCGCTGCCGTTTCGGACCAGGAGTTTAGGGGGCGCCGCCATTTCTAACCGGGAGTTCCGTGGGCATCGCCATTTCGGACCAGGAGTTGCGTGGGCGCCGCCATCTCCGACCGGGAGTTGCGTGGGCGCCGCCATCTCGGACCAGGAGTTCCGTGGGCGCCGCCATTTCGGACCGGGAGTTGCGTGGGCGCCGCCGTTTCGGACCAGGAGTTCCGGGGGCGCCGCCATTTCGAGCCGGGAGTTGCGTGGGCGCCGCCGTTTCGGACCGCGAGTTGCGTGGGCGCCGCCATTTCTAACCGGCTCTCCGTGGGCGCCGCCATTTCGGACCGGGAGTTCCGTGGGCGCCGCCATCTCCGACCGGGAGTTGCGTGGGCGCCGCCATTTCGGACCGGGAGTTTTGTGGGCGCCACCATTTCGAACCGGGAGTTCCGGGGGCGCCGCCATTTCGGAGCAGGAGTTGCGTGGGCGCCGCCATCTTTGTCCGGGAGTTGCGTGGGCGCCGCCATCTTGGACCGGGAGTTCCGTGGGCGTCGCCGTTTCAAACCGGGAGTTGCGTGGGCGCCGCCATTTCAGACCGGGAGTTCTGTGGGCGCCGCTATTTCGGACCAGGTGTTGCGTGGGCGTCGCCATTTCAAACCGGGAGTTCTGCGGGCGCCGCCATTTCGACCCGGGAGTTGCGTTGGAACCTCCGTTTCGGACCGGGAGTTCCGGGGGCGCCGCCATTTCTAACCGGGAGTTGCGTGGGCGCCGCCATTTCGAACCGGGAGTTGCGTGGGCGCCGCCATCTCTGACCGGGAGTTGCGTGGGCGCCGCCATTTCAGACCGAGAGTTCTGTGGTCGCCGCCATTTCGACCCGGGAGTTGCGTTGGAGCCTCCGTTTCGGACCGGGAGTTCCGGGGGCGCCGCCATTTCTAACCGGGAGTTGCGTGGGCGCCGCCATTTCGAACCGGGAGTTGCGTGGGCGCCGCCATCTCTGACCGGGAGTTGCGTGGGCACCGCCATTTCAGACCGAGTGTTCCGTGGGCACCGCCATTTCGAACCGGGAGTAGCGTGGGCGCCGCCATTTCGGACCGGGAGTTCCGTGGGCGCCGCCATCTCCGACCGGGAGGTGCGTGGGCGCTGCCATTTCTAACCGGGAGTTCTGTGGGCGCCGCCATTTCGAGGCGGGAGTTGCGTGGGCGCCGCCGTTTTGGACCGAGAGTTGCGTGGGAGCCGCTATTTCAAACCGGGAGTTCCGTTGGCTCCGCCATTTCTATCTGGGAGTTGCATGAACGCCGCCATTTCGGACCAGGAGTTGCGTGGGCGCCGCCATCTCCGACCGGGAGTTGCGTGGGCGCCGCCATCTTGGACTGGGAGTTCCGTGGGCGCCGCCATTTTGGACCGGGAGTTCCGTGGGCGCCGCCATTTCGGACCGGGAGTTTTGTGGGCGCCGCCATTTCGAACCGTGAGTTGCTTGGGCGCCGCCATTTCGAATCGGGAGTTCCGTGGGCGCCGTCATTTCGAGCCGGGAGTTGCGTGGGCGCCGCCGTTTCGGACCGCGAGTTGCGTGGGCGCCGCCATTTCTAACCGGCTTTCCGTGGGCGCCGCCATTTCGGACCGGGAGTTCCGTGGGCGCCGCCATCTCCGACCGGGAGTTGCGTGGGCGCCGCCATTTCGGACCGGGAGTTTTGTGGGCGCCACCATTTCGAACCGGGAGTTCCGGGGGCGCCGCCATTTCGGAGCAGGAGTTGCGTGGGCGCCGCCATCTTTGTCCGGGAGTTGCGTGGGCGCCGCCATCTTGGACCGGGAGTTCCGTGGGCGTCGCCGTTTCAAACCGGGAGTTGCGTGGGCGCCGCCATTTCAGACCGGGAGTTCTGTGGGCGCCGCTATTTCGGACCAGGTGTTGCGTGGGCGTCGCCATTTCAAACCGGGAGTTCTGCGGGCGCCGCCATTTCGACCCGGGAGTTGCGTTGGAACCTCCGTTTCGGACCGGGAGTTCCGGGGGCGCCGCCATTTCTAACCGGGAGTTGCGTGGGCGCCGCCATTTCGAACCGGGAGTTGCGTGGGCGCCGCCATCTCTGACCGGGAGTTGCGTGGGCGCCGCCATTTCAGACCGAGAGTTCTGTGGTCGCCGCCATTTCGACCCGGGAGTTGCGTTGGAGCCTCCGTTTCGGACCGGGAGTTCCGGGGGCGCCGCCATTTCTAACCGGGAGTTGCGTGGGCGCCGCCATTTCGAACCGGGAGTTGCGTGGGCGCCGCCATCTCTGACCGGGAGTTGCGTGGGCGCCGCCATTTCAGACCGAGAGTTCCGTGGGCACCGCCATTTCGAACCGGGAGTAGCGTGGGCGCCGCCATTTCGGACCGGGAGTTCCGTGGGCGCCGCCATCTCCGACCGGGAGGTGCGTGGGCGCTGCCATTTCTAACCGGGAGTTCTGTGGGCGCCGCCATTTCGAGGCGGGAGTTGCGTGGGCGCCGCCGTTTTGGACCGAGAGTTGCGTGGGAGCCGCTATTTCAAACCGGGAGTTCCGTTGGCTCCGCCATTTCTATCTGGGAGTTGCATGAACGCCGCCATTTCGGACCAGGAGTTGCGTGGGCGCCGCCATCTCCGACCGGGAGTTGCGTGGGCGCCGCCATCTTGGACTGGGAGTTCCGTGGGCGCCGCCATTTCGGACCGGGAGTTCCGTGGGCGCCGCCATTTCGGACCGGGAGTTTTGTGGGCGCCGCCATTTCGAACCGTGAGTTGCTTGGGCGCCGCCATTTCGAATCGGGAGTTCCGTGGGCGCCGTCATTTCGAGCCGGGAGTTGCGTGGGCGCCGCCGTTTCGGACCGAGAGTTGCGTGGGCGCCGCCATTTCTAACCGGGAGTTGCGTGGGCGCCGCCATTTCGGACCGGGAGTTCCGTGGGCGCCGCCATCTCTGACCGGGAGTTGCGTGGGCGCCGCCATCTCGGACCGGGAGTTCCGTGGGCGCCGCCATTTCGGACCGGGAGTTGCGTGGGCGCCGCCATTTCAAACCGGGAGTTTTGTGGGCACCGCCATTTCGAGGCAAGAGTTGCGTGTGTGCCGCCATTTCGAGCCGGGAGTTGCGTGGGCGCTGCCGTTTCGGACCAGGAGTTTAGGGGGCGCCGCCATTTCGAGGCGGGAGTTCGTGGGCGTCGCCATTTCGGACCAGGAGTTGCGTGGGCGCCGCCATCTCCGACCGGGAGTTGCGTGGGCGCCGCCATCTCGGACCGGGAGTTCCGTGGGCGCCGCCATCTCTGACCGGGAGTTGCATGGGCGCCGCCATCCCCGACCGGGAGTTCCGTGGGCGCCGCCATTTCGGACCGGGAGTTGCGTGGGCGCCGCCATTTCAAACCGGGAGTTCCGTGGGCGCCGCCATTTTGAGGTAAGAGTTGCGTGTGTGCCGCCATTTCGAGCCGGGAGTTGCGTGGGCGCTGCCGTTTCGGACCAGGAGTTTAGGGGGCGCCGCCATTTCTAACCGGGAGTTGCGTGGGCGCCGCCATCTCGGACCGGGAGTTCCGTGGGCGCCGCCATTTCGGACCGGGAGTTGCGTGGGCGCCGCCATTTCGGACCTGGAGTTCCGGGGGCGCCGCCATTTCGAGCCGTGAGTTGCGTGGGCGCCGCCGTTTCGGACCGCGAGTTGCGTGGGCGCCGCCATTTCTAACCGGCTTTCCGTGGGTGCCGCCATTTCGGACCGGGAGTTCCGTGGGCGCCGCCATCTCCGACCGGGAGTTGCGTGGGCGCCGCCATTTCGGAGCGGGAGTTTTGTGGGCGCCGCCATTTCGAACCGGGAGTTGCGTGGGCGACGCCATTTCGGACCGGGAATTTTGTGGGCGCCGACATTTAAACCGGGAGTTGCGTGGGCGCCGCCGTTTCGGACCGAGAGTTGCGTGGGCGCCGCCATTTCTAACCGGGAGTTGCGTGGGCGCCGCCATTTCGGACCGGGAGTTCCGTGGGCGCCGCCATCTCTGACCGGGAGTTGCGTGGGCGCCGCCATCTCGGACCGGGAGTTCCGTGGGCGCCGCCATTTCGGACTGGGAGTTGCGTGGGCGCCGCCATTTCAAACCGGGAGTTTTGTGGGCACCGCCATTTCGAGGCAAGAGTTGCGTGTGTGCCGCCATTTCGAGCCGGGAGTTGCGTGGGCGCTGCCGTTTCGGACCAGGAGTTTAGGGGGCGCCGCCATTTCGAGGCGGGAGTTCGTGGGCGTCGCCATTTCGGACCAGGAGTTGCGTGGGCGCCGCCATCTCCGACCGGGAGTTGCGTGGGCGCCGCCATCTCGGACCGGGAGTTCCGTGGGCGCCGCCATCTCTGACCGGGAGTTGCATGGGCGCCGCCATCCCCGACCGGGAGTTCCGTGGGCGCCGCCATTTCGGACCGGGAGTTGCGTGGGCGCCGCCATTTCAAACCGGGAGTTCCGTGGGCGCCGCCATTTTGAGGTAAGAGTTGCGTGTGTGCCGCCATTTCGAGCCGGGAGTTGCGTGGGCGCTGCCGTTTCGGACCAGGAGTTTAGGGGGCGCCGCCATTTCTAACCGGGAGTTGCGTGGGCGCCGCCATCTCGGACCGGGAGTTCCGTGGGCGCCGCCATTTCGGACCGGGAGTTGCGTGGGCGCCGCCATTTCGGACCTGGAGTTCCGGGGGCGCCGCCATTTCGAGCCGTGAGTTGCGTGGGCGCCGCCGTTTCGGACCGCGAGTTGCGTGGGCGCCGCCATTTCTAACCGGCTTTCCGTGGGTGCCGCCATTTCGGACCGGGAGTTCCGTGGGCGCCGCCATCTCCGACCGGGAGTTGCGTGGGCGCCGCCATTTCGGACCGGGAGTTTTGTGGGCGCCGCCATTTCGAACCGGGAGTTGCGTGGGCGACGCCATTTCGGACCGGGAATTTTGTGGGCGCCGACATTTAAACCGGGAGTTGCGTGGGCGCCGCCATTTCGGACCGGGAGTTTCGTGGGCGCCGTTATTTCAAACCGACAGTTACATGGGCGCCGCCATTTCGAACCGGGAGTTGCGTGGGCGCATCCATTTCGAACCGGGAGTTGCGTGGGCGCCGCCGTTTCAGACCAGGGAGTTCCGTGGGCGCCGCCATTTCGGACCGGGTGTTGCGTGGGCGCCGCCATTTCGGACCGGGAGTTTCGTGGGCGCCGTTATTTCAAACCGACAGTTACATGGGCGTCGCCATTTCGGACCGGGAGTTGCCTGGGCGCCGTCATTTCGAACCGGGAGTTCCATGGGCGCCGCGATCTCGGACCGGGAGTTCCGTGGGCGCCGCCATTTCGGACCGGGAGTTCCGTGGGCGCCGCCATTTCGGACCGGGAGTTCTGTGGGCGCCGCCATTTCGAGGCGGGAGTTGCGTGGGCGCCGCCGTTTCGGACCGGGAGTTGCGTGGGAGCCGTTATTTCAAACCGGGAGTTCCGTGGGCGCAGCCATTTCTAACTGGGAGTTCCATGAAAGCCGCCATTTCTAACCGGGAGTTGCGTGGGCGCCGACATCTTTGACCGGGAGTTGCGTGGGCGCCGCCATCTCGGACCGGGAGTTCCGTGGGCGCCGCCGTTTCGGACCGGGAGTTCCGTGGGCGCCGCCATTTTGGACCGGGAGTTTTGTGGGCGTCGCCATTTCGAACCATGAGTTGCTTGGGCGCCGCCATTTCGAATCGGGAGTTCCATGGGCGCCGCCACTTCGAGCCGGGAGTTGTGTGGGCGCCGCCTTTTCGGACCGGGAGTTTTGTGGGCGCCGACATTTCGAACCGGGAGTTGCGTGGGCGACGCCGTTTCTAACCGGGAATTTTGTGGGCGCCGACATTTAAACCGGGCGTTGCGTGGGTGCCGCCATTTCAGACCAAGAGTTCCGTGGGCGCCGACATTTCGGACCGGGAGTTTTGTGGGCGCCGCCATTTCAAGGCGGGAGTTGCGTGGGCGCCGTCATTTCGAGCCTGGAGTTGCGTGGGCGCCGCCATTTCGGACCAGGAGTTGCGTGGGCGCCGCCATCTCCGACCGGGAGTTGCGTGGGCGCCGCCATCTCGGACCGGGAGTTCCGTGGGCGCCGTCATTTTGGAGCAGGAGTTGCATGAAAGCCGCCATTTCGGACCGGGAGTTGCGTGGGCGCCGCCATCTTGGACCGGGAGTCCTGTGGGCGCCGCCGTTTCAAACCGGGAGTTGCGTGGGCGCCGCCATTTCAGACCGGGAGTTCCGTGGGCGCCGCCATTTCGGACCGGGAGTTTTGTGGGCGTCGCCATTTCGAACCGTGAGTTGCTTGGGCGCCGCCATTTCGAATCGGGAGTTCCGTGGGCGCCGCCACTTCGAGCCGGGAGTTGCGTCTGCGCCGCCGTTTCGGACCGGGAGTTGCGTGGGCGCCGCCATTTCGGACCGGGAGTTGCGTGGGCGCCGCCATCTCCGACCGGGAGTTGCGTGGGCGCCGACATTTAAACCGGGCGTTGCGTGGGTGCCGCCATTTCAGACCAAGAGTTCCGTGGGCGCCGCCATTTCGGACCGGGAGTTGCGTTGGAGCCTCTGTTTCGGACCGGGAGTTCCGGGGGCGCCGCCATTTCTAACCGGGAGTTCCGTAGGCGCAGCCATTTCGAACCGGGAGTTCCGTGGGCGCCGCCATTTCGGACCGGGAGTTACGTTGGCGCCGCCATTTCGAGCCGGGAGTTGCGTGGGCGCCTTTCGGACCGGGAGTTTAGGGGGCGCCGCCATTTCGGACCGGGAGTTCCGTGGGCGCCGCCATTTCGGAGCAGGAGTTGCGTGGGCGCCGCCATCTCCGACCGGGAGTTGCGTGGGCGCCGCCATCTTGGACCGGGAGTCCCGTGGGCGCCGCCGTTTCAAACCGGGAGTTGCGTGGGCGCCGCCATTTCAGACCGGGAGTTCTGTGGGCGCCGCCATTTCGGACCAGGTGTTGCGTGGGCTTCGCCATTTCAAACCGGGAGTTGCCTGGGCGCCGCCATTTCGACCCGGGAGTTGCGTTGGAGCCTCCGTTTCGGACCGGGAGTTCCGGGGGCGCCGCCATTTCTAACCGGGAGTTGCGTGGGCGCCGCCATTTCGGACCGGGAGTTGCCTGGGCGCCGCCATCTCTGACCGGGAGTTGCGAGGGCGCCGCCATTTCAGACCGAGAGTTTTGTGGGCACCGCCATTTCGAACCGGGATTAGAGTGGGCGCCGCCATTTCGGACCGGGAGTTTTGTGGGCGCCGACATTTTGAACCGAAAGTTGCGTGGGCGCTGCCATTTCGGACCGGGAGTTCTGTGGGCGCCGCCATTTCGAGGCGGGAGTTGCGTGGGCGCCGCCGTTTTGGACCGGGAGTTGCGTGGGAGCCGCTATTTCAAACTGGGAGTTCCGTGGGCTCCGCCATTTCTGTCTGGGAGTTGCATGAACGCCGCCATTTCAGACCAGGAGTTCCGTGGGCGCCGCCATTTCGGACCGGGAGTTTTGTGGGCGCCGCCATTTCGATCCGTGAGTTGCTTGGGCGCCGCCATTTCGAATCGGGAGTTCCGTGGGCGCCGCCATTTCGAGCCGGGAGTTGCGTGGGCGCCGCCGTTTCGGACCGGGAGTTGCGTGGGCGCCGCCATTTCTAACCGGGAGTTGCGTGGGCGCCGCCATTTCGGACCGGGAGTTCCGTGGGCGCCGCCATCTCTGACCAGGAGTTCCGTGGGCGCCGCCATTTCTAACCGGGAGGTGCGTGGGCGCCGCCATTTCAAACCGGGAGTTCCGTGGTCACCGCCATTTCAGACCGAGAGTTCCGTGGGCGCCGCCATTTCGGACCGGGAGGTGCGTGGGCGCCGCCATTTCGAACCGTGAGTTGCTTGGGCGCCGCCATTTCGGACCGGGAGTTCCGTGGGCTCCGCCATTTCGAACCGGGAGTTCCGTGGGCGCCGCCATTTCAGACCGGGAGTTCCGTGGGCGCCGCCATTTCGAACCGGGAGTTGCCTGGGCGCCGCCATTTCGAGCCGGGAGTTGCGTGGGCGCCGCCGTTTCAGACCGGGAGTTCCGTGGGCGTAGCCATTTCGAACCGGGAGTTGCGAGGGCGCCGCCATTTCAGATCAAGAGTTCCGTGGGCGCCGCCATTTTGGACCGGGAGTTCCGTGGGCGCCGCCATTTCGGACCGGGAGTTGTGTGGGCGCCGCCATTTCGAACCGAGAGTTGCGTGGGCGCCGCCGTTTCGAACCTGGAGTTTAGGGGGCGCCGCCATCTCCGACCGGGAGTTGCGAGGGCGCCGCCATTTCAGACCGAGAGTTCCGTGGTCACCGCCATTTCGAACCGGGAGTTCCGTAGGCGCCGCCATTTCAGACCGGGAGTTTTGTGGGCACCGCCATTTCGAACCGTGAGTTGCTTGGGCGCCGCCATTTCGAATCGGGTGTTCCGTGGGCGCCGCCATTTCGAGGCAAGAGTTGCGTGGGTGCCGCCATTTCGAGCCGGGAGTTGCGTGGGTGCTGCCGTTTCGGACCAGGAGTTTAGCTGGCGCCGCCATTTCTACCCGGGAGTTCCGTGGGCGCCGCCATTTCGGACCAGGAGTTGCGTGGGCGCCGCTGTTTCAGACCGGGAGTTGCCTGGGCGCCGCCATCTCGGACCGGGAGTTCCGTGGGCGCCGCCATTTCGGACCGGGAGTTCCGTGGGCGCCGCCATTTCGGACCAGGAGTTCCGTGGGCGCCGCCATTTCGAACCGTGAGTTGCTTGGGCGCCGCCATTTCGAATCGGGAGTTCCGTGGGCGCCGCCATTTCGAGCCGGGAGTGCCGGGGACGCCGCCATTTCTAACCGGCTTTCCGTGGGCGCCGCCAATTCGGACCGGGAGTTGCGTGGGCGCCGCCATCTCCGACCGGGAGTTGCGTGGGCGCCGCCATTTCGGACCGAAAGTTGCGTGGGCGTCGCCATTTCGGACCGGGAGTTGCCTGGGCGCCGTCATTTCGAATCGGGAGTTCCATGGGCGCCGCGATCTCGGACCGGGAGTTCCGTGGGCGCCGCCATTTCGAATCGGGAGTTCGTGGGCGTCGCCATTTCGGACCAGGAGTTCCGTGGGCGCCGCCATCTCCGACCGGGAGTTGCGTGGGCACCGCCATCTCGGACCGGGAGTTCCGTGGGCGCTAGCATTTCCGACCGGGAGTTCTATGGGCGCCGCCATTTTGGACCAGGAGTTTCGGGGGCGCCGCCATTTCAGACCGGGAGTTGCGTGGGCGCTGCCATTTCGGACCGGGTGTTCCGTTGGGGCCGCCATCTCCGACCGGGAGTTCCGTGGGCGCCGCCATTTCAGACCAAGAGTTCCGTGGGCACCGCCATTTTGAACCGGAAGTTGCGTGGGCGCCGCCATTTCGGACCGGGAGTTTTGTGGGCGCCGACATTTCGAACCGGGAGTTCCGTGGGCGCTGCCATTTCGAACCGGGAGTTCTGTGGGCGCCGCCATTTCGAGGCGGGAGTTGCGTGGGCGCCGAAATTTCGAACCGGGAGTTGCGTGGGAGCCGCTATTTCAAACCGGGAGTTGCGTGAGCGCTGCCATTTCTAACTGGGAGTTGCATGAACGCCGCCATTTCGGACCGGGAGTTCCGTGGGCGCCGCCATTTCGAACCGGGAGTTCCGTGGGCGCCGCCATTTCAGACCGGGAGTTCCGTGGGCGCCGCCATTTCGAACCGGGAGTTGCCTGGGCGCCGCCATTTCGAGCCGGGAGTTGCGTGGGCGCCGCCGTTTCAGACCGGGAGTTCCGTGGGCGCAGCCATTTCGAACCGGGAGTTGCGAGGGCGCCGCCATTTCAGATCAAGAGTTCCGTGGGCGCCGCCATTTTGGACCGGGAGTTCCGTGGGCGCCGCCATTTCGGACCGGGAGTTGCGTGGGCGCCGCCATTTCGGAGCAGGAGTTGCGTGGGCGCCGCCGTTTCGAACCTGGAGTTTAGGGGGCGCCGCCATCTCCGACCGGGAGTTGCGTGGGCGCCGCCATTTCAGACCGAGAGTTCCGTGGTCACCGCCATTTCGAACCGGGAGTAGCGTGGGCGCCGCCATTTCGGACCGGAGTTTTGTGGGCGCCGACATTTCGAATTGGGAGTTGCGTGGGCACTGCCATTTCGGACCGGGAGTTCTGTGGGCGCCGCCATTTCGAGGCGGGAGTTGCGTGGGCGCCGCCGTTTCGGACCGGGAGTTGCGTGGAGCCGCTATTTCAAACCGGGAGTTCCGTGGGCGCCGCCATTTCTAACTGGGAGTTGCATGAAAGCCGCCATTTTGGAACAGGAGTTGCGTGGGCGCCGCCATCTTTGACCGGGAGTTGCGTGGGCGCCGCCATCTCGGACCGGGAGTTCCGTGGGCACCGCCATTTCGGACCGGGAGTTCCGTGGGCGCCGCCATTTCGGACCGGGAGTTTTGTGGGCGCCGCCATTTCGAACCGTGAGTTGCTTGGGCGCCGCCATTTCGAATCGGGAGTTCCGTGGGCGCCGCCATTTCGAGCCGGGAGTTGCGTGGGCGCCGCCGTTTCGGACCGGGAGTTGCGTGGGCGACGCCATTTGTAACCGGGAGTTGCGTGGGCGCCGCCATTTCGGACCGGGAGTTCCGTGGGCGCAGCCATCTCCGACCGGGAGTTGCGTGGGCGCCGCCGTTTCGGACCGGGGGTTGCGTGGGCGCCGCCGTTTCGAACCGGGAGTTGCGTGGGCGACGCCGTTTCGGACCGGGAGTTGTGTGGGCGCCGCCATTTCGAACCGGGAGTTGCGTGGGCGACGCCGTTTCGCACCGGAATTTTGTAGGCGCCGACATTTAAACCGGGCGTTGCGTGGGCGCCGCCATTTCGGACCGGGAGTTTTGTGGGCGCCGACATTTCGAGGCGGGAGTTGCGTGGGTGCCGCCATTTCGGACCGGGAGTTGCGTGGGCGCCGTTATTTCAAACCGGGAGTTACATGGGCGCCGCCATTTCGAACAGGGAGTTGCATGGGCGCCTCCATTTCGAACCGGGAGTTGCATGAGCGCCGCCTTTTCAAACCGGGAGTTGCGTGGGGGCCGCCGTTTCGAACCGGGAGTTGCGTGGGCGCCGCCGTTTCAGACCGGGAGTTCCGTGGGCGCCGCCATTTCGGATCGGGTGTTGCGTGGGCGCCGCCATTTCGGACCGAAAGTTGCGTGGGCGTCGCCATTTCGGACCGGGAGTTGCCTGGGCGCCGTCATTTCGAACCGGGAGTTCCGTGGGCGCCGCCATCTTCGACCGGGAGTTCCGTGGGCGCTGCCATTTCTGACCGGGAGTTCCGTGGGCGCCGCCATTTCGAACCGGGAGTTGCGTGGGCGCCGCTATTTCAAACCGGGAGTTGCGTGGACGCCGCCGTTTCGGACCGGGAGTTTAGGGGGCGCCGCCATTTCGAGCCGGGAGTTGCGTGGGCGCCGCCATTTCGAACCGGGAGTTGCGTGGGCACCGCTATTTCAAACCGGGAGTTCCGTGGGCGCCGCCATTTCAGACCGGGAGTTCCGTGGGCGCCGCCATTTCGAACCGGGTGTTGCGTGGGCGCCGCCATTTCGGACGGGGAGTTGCGTGGGCGTCGCCATTTCGAACCGGGAGTTGCCTGGGCGCCGCCATTTCGAGCCGGGAGTTGCGTGGGCGCCGCCGTTTCGGACCGGGAGTTCCGGGGGCGCCGCCATTTTTAACCAGGAGTTCCGTGGGCGCCGCCATTTCGAACCGGGAGGTGCGTGGGCGCCGCCATTTCAGACCAAGAGTTCCGTGGGCGCCGCCATTTCGAACCGGGAGTTCCGTGGGCGCCGCCATTTCGAGGCGGGATTTGCGTGGGCGCCGCCGTTTCGGACCGGGAGTTGCGTGGGCGCCGCCATTTCTAACCGAGAGTTCCGTGGGCATTGCCATTTCGGACCGGGAGTTCCGTGGGCGCCGCCATCTCCGACCGGGAGTTGCGTGGGCGCCGCCATCTCGGACCAAGAGTTCCGTGGGCTCCGCCATCTCGGACCGGGAGTTCAGTGGGCTCCGCCATTTCAGACCGGGAGTTCTGTGGGCGCCGCCATTTTGGACCGGGTGTTGCGTGGGCACCGCCATTTCGGACCGGGAGTTGCGTGGGCGTCGCCATTTCGGACCGGGAGTTCCGTGAACGCCGCCATTTCGACCCGGGAGTTGTGTGGGCGCCGCCGTTTCGGACCGGGAGTTGCGTGGGCGTTGCCATTTCTAACCGGGAGTTCCGTGGGCACCGCCATTTCGGACCGGGAGTTCCGTGGGCTCCGCCATCTCCGACCGGGAGTTTTGTGGGCACCGCCATTTCGAACCGGGATTTCCGTGGGCGCCGCCATTTCGGACCGGGAGTTCCGTGGGCGCCGCCATCTCGGACCGGGAGTTCCGTGGGCGCCACCATTTCGGACCGGGAGTTCCATGGGCGCCGCCATTTCGAACCGGGAGTACCGGGGGCGCCGCCATTTCAGACCGGGAGTTGCGTGGGCGCTGCCATTTCGGACCGGGAGTTTCGTGGAGGCCGCCATCTCCGACCGGGAGTTGCGTGGGCGCCGCCATTTCAGACCGGGTGTTTTGTGGGCGCCGACATTTCGAACCGGGAGTTGCGTGGGCGCTGCCATTTCGGACCGGGAGTTCTGTGGGCGCCGCCATTTCGAGGCGGGAGTTGTGTGGGCGCCGAAATTTCGAGGCGGGAGTTGCGTGGGAGCCGCTATTTGAAACCGGGAGTTGCGTGGGCGCCGCAATTTCTATCTGGGAGTTGCATGAACGCCGCCATTTCGGACCGGGAGTTCCGTAGTCGCCGCCATTTCAACCGGGAGTTCCGTGGGCGCCGCCATTTCAGACCAAGAGTTCCGTGGGCGCCGCCATTTCGAACCGGGAGTTGCCTGGGCGCCGCCATTTGGAGCCGGGAGTTGCGTGGGTGCCGCCGTTTCGGACCGGGAGTTGCGTGGGCGTCGCCATTTCAGATCAAGAGTTCCGTGGGCGCCACCATTTCGAGGCGGGAGTTCCGTGGGCGCCGTCATTTCGGACAGGGAGTTCCGTGGGCACCGCCATTTCGAGCCGGGAGTTGCGTGGGCGCCTTTCGGACCGGGAGTTTAGGGGACGCCGCCATTTGGGACCGGGAGTTCCGTGGGCGCCGCCATTTCGGAGCAGGAGTTGCGTGGGCGCCGCCATCTCCGACCGGGAGTTGGTGGGCGCCGCCATCTTGGACCGGGAGTTCCGTGGGCGCCGCCGTTTCAAACCGGGAGTTGCGTGGGCGCCGCCATTTCAGACCGGGAGTTCTGTGGGCGCCGCTATTTTGGACCAGGTGTTGCGTGGGCGCCGCCATTTCAAACCGGGAGTTCTGTGGGCGCCGCCATTTCGACCCGGGAGTTGCGTTGGAGCCTCCGTTTCGGACCGGGAGTTCCGGGGGCGCCGCCATTTCTAACCGGGAGTTGCGTGGGCGCCGCCATTTCGAACCGGGAGTTGCGTGGGCGCCGCCATCTCTGACCGGGAGTTGCGTGGGCGCCGCCATTTCAGACCGAGAGTTCCGTGGGCACCGCCATTTCGAACCGGGAGTAGCGTGGGCGCCGCCATTTCGGACCGGGAGTTCCGTGGGCGCCGCCATCTCCGACCGGGAGGTGCGTGGGCGCTGCCATTTCTAACCGGGAGTTCTGTGGGCGCCGCCATTTCGAGGCGGGAGTTGCGTGGGCGCCGCCGTTTTGGACCGAGAGTTGCGTGGGAGCCGCTATTTCAAACCGGGAGTTCCGTTGGCTCCGCCATTTCTATCTGGGAGTTGCATGAACACCGCCATTTCGGACCAGGAGTTGCCTGGGCGCCGCCATCTCCGACCGGGAGTTGCGTGGGCGCCGCCATCTTGGACTGGGAGTTCCGTGGGCGCCGCCATTTCAGACCGGGAGTTCCGTGGGCGCCGCCATTTCGGACCGGGAGTTTTGTGGGCGCCGTCATTTCGAACCGGGAGTTGCTTTGGCGCCGCCATTTCGAACCGGGAGTTCCGTGGGCGCCGTCATTTCGAGCCGGGAGTTGCGTGGGCGCCGCCGTTTCGGACCGGGAGTTCCGTGGGCGCCGCAATTTCTAACCGGGAGTTGCGTGGGCGCCGCCATTTCGAGGTAAGAGTTGCGTGTGTGCCGCCATTTCGAGCCGGGAGTTGCGTGGGCGCTGCCGTTTCGGACCAGGAGTTTAGGGGGCGCCGCCATTTCTAACCGGGAGTTCCGTGGGCGTCGCCATTTCGGACCAGGAGTTGCGTGGGGGCCGCCATCTCCGACCGGGAGTTGCGTGGGCGCCGCCATCTCGGACCGGGAGTTCGTGGGTGCCGCCATTTCGGACCGGGAGTTGCGTGGGCGCCGCCATTTCGGACCAGGAGTTCCGGGGGCGCCGCCATTTTGAGCCGGGAGTTGCGTGGGCGCCGCCGTTTCGGACCGCGAGTTGCGTGGGCGCCGCCATTTCTAACCGGCTTTCCGTGGGCGCCGCCGTTTCGGACCGGGAGTTCCGTGGGCGCCGCCATCTCCGACCGGGAGTTGCGTGGGCGCCGCCATTTCGGACCGGGAGTTTTGTGGGCGCCGCCATTTCGAACCGGGAGTTGCGGGGGCGCCGCCATTTCGGAGCAGGAGTTGCGTGGGCGCCGCCATTTCCGACCGGGAGTTGCGTGGGCGCCGCCATCTTGGACCGGGAGTTCCGTGGGCGCCGCCGTTTCAAACCGGGAGTTGCGTGTGCGCCGCCATTTCAGACCGGGAGTTCTGTGGGCGCCGCTATTTCGGACCAGGTGTTGCGTGGGCGTCGCCATTTCAAACCGGGAGTTCTGTGGGCGCCGCCATTTCGACCCGGGAGTTGCGTTGGAGCCTCCGTTTCGGACCGGGAGTTCTGGGGGCGCCGCCATTTCTAACCGGGAGTTGCGTGGGCGCCGCCATTTCGAACCGGGAGTTGCGTGGGCGCCGCCATCTCTGACCGGGAGTTGCGTGGGCGCCGCCATTTCAGACCGAGAGTTCCGTGGGCACCGCCATTTCGAACCGGGAGTAGCGTGGGCGCCGCCATTTCGGACCGGGAGTTCCGTGGGCGCCGCCATCTCCGACCGGGAGGTGCGTGGGCGCTGCCATTTCTAACCGGGAGTTCTGTGGGCGCCGCCATTTCGAGGCGGGAGTTGCGTGGGCGCCGCCGTTTTGGACCGAGAGTTGCGTGGGAGCCGCTATTTCAAACCGGGAGTTCCGTTGGCTCCGCCATTTCTATCTGGGAGTTGCATGAACGCCGCCATTTCGGACCAGGAGTTGCGTGGGCGCCGCCATCTCCGACCGGGAGTTGCGTGGGCGCCGCCATCTTGGACTGGGAGTTCCGTGGGCGCCGACATTTCAGACCGGGAGTTTTGTGGGCGCCGCCATTTCGGACCGGGAGTTTTGTGGGCGCCGCCATTTCGAACCGTGAGTTGCTTGGGCGCCGCCATTTCGAATCGGGAGTTCCGTGGGCGCCGCCATTTCGAGCCGGGAGTTGCGTGGGCGCCGCCGTTTCGGACCGGGAGTTGCGTGGGCGCCGCCATTTCTAACCGAGAGTTGCGTGGGCGCCGTCATTTCGGACCGGGAGTTCCGTGGGCGCCGCCATCTCTGACCGGGAGTTGCGTGGGCGCCGCCATCTCGGACCGGGAGTTGCGTGGGCGCCGCCATTTCGGACCGGGAGTTGCGTGGGCGCCGCCATTTCAAACCGGGAGTTTTGTGGGCGCCGCCATTTCGAGGCAAGAGTTGCGTGGGTGCCGCCATTTCGAGCCGGGAGTTGCGTGGGCGCTGCCGTTTCGGACCAGGAGTTTAGGGGGCGCCGCCATCTCCGACCGGGAGTTGCGTGGGCGCCGCCATCTCGGACCGGGAGTTCCGTGGGCGCCGCCATCTCTGACCAGGAGTTGCATGGGCGCCGCCATCCCCGACCGGGAGTTCCGTGGGCGCCGCCATTTCGGACCGGGAGTTCCGTGGGCGCCGCCATTTCAAGGTAAGAGTTGCGTGTGTGCCGCCATTTCGAGCCGGGAGTTGCGTGGGCGCTGCCGTTTCGGACCAGGAGTTTAGGGGGCGCCGCCATTTCTAACCGGGAGTTCCGTGGGCATCGCCATTTCGGACCAGGAGTTGCGTGGGCGCCGCCATCTCCGACCGGGAGTTGCGTGGGCGCCGCCATCTCGGACCAGGAGTTCCGTGGGCGCCGCCATTTCGGACCGGGAGTTGCGTGGGCGCCGCCGTTTCGGACCAGGAGTTCCGGGGGCGCCGCCATTTCGAGCCGGGAGTTGCGTGGGCGCCGCCGTTTCGGACCGCGAGTTGCGTGGGCGCCGCCATTTCTAACCGGCTCTCCGTGGGCGCCGCCATTTCGGACCGGGAGTTCCGTGGGCGCCGCCATCTCCGACCGGGAGTTGCGTGGGCGCCGCCATTTCGGACCGGGAGTTTTGTGGGCGCCACCATTTCGAACCGGGAGTTCCGGGGGCGCCGCCATTTCGGAGCAGGAGTTGCGTGGGCGCCGCCATCTTTGTCCGGGAGTTGCGTGGGCGCCGCCATCTTGGACCGGGAGTTCCGTGGGCGTCGCCGTTTCAAACCGGGAGTTGCGTGGGCGCCGCCATTTCAGACCGGGAGTTCTGTGGGCGCCGCTATTTCGGACCAGGTGTTGCGTGGGCGTCGCCATTTCAAACCGGGAGTTCTGCGGGCGCCGCCATTTCGACCCGGGAGTTGCGTTGGAACCTCCGTTTCGGACCGGGAGTTCCGGGGGCGCCGCCATTTCTAACCGGGAGTTGCGTGGGCGCCGCCATTTCGAACCGGGAGTTGCGTGGGCGCCGCCATCTCTGACCGGGAGTTGCGTGGGCGCCGCCATTTCAGACCGAGAGTTCTGTGGTCGCCGCCATTTCGACCCGGGAGTTGCGTTGGAGCCTCCGTTTCGGACCGGGAGTTCCGGGGGCGCCGCCATTTCTAACCGGGAGTTGCGTGGGCGCCGCCATTTCGAACCGGGAGTTGCGTGGGCGCCGCCATCTCTGACCGGGAGTTGCGTGGGCACCGCCATTTCAGACCGAGTGTTCCGTGGGCACCGCCATTTCGAACCGGGAGTAGCGTGGGCGCCGCCATTTCGGACCGGGAGTTCCGTGGGCGCCGCCATCTCCGACCGGGAGGTGCGTGGGCGCTGCCATTTCTAACCGGGAGTTCTGTGGGCGCCGCCATTTCGAGGCGGGAGTTGCGTGGGCGCCGCCGTTTTGGACCGAGAGTTGCGTGGGAGCCGCTATTTCAAACCGGGAGTTCCGTTGGCTCCGCCATTTCTATCTGGGAGTTGCATGAACGCCGCCATTTCGGACCAGGAGTTGCGTGGGCGCCGCCATCTCCGACCGGGAGTTGCGTGGGCGCCGCCATCTTGGACTGGGAGTTCCGTGGGCGCCGCCATTTTGGACCGGGAGTTCCGTGGGCGCCGCCATTTCGGACCGGGAGTTTTGTGGGCGCCGCCATTTCGAACCGTGAGTTGCTTGGGCGCCGCCATTTCGAATCGGGAGTTCCGTGGGCGCCGTCATTTCGAGCCGGGAGTTGCGTGGGCGCCGCCGTTTCGGACCGCGAGTTGCGTGGGCGCCGCCATTTCTAACCGGCTTTCCGTGGGCGCCGCCATTTCGGACCGGGAGTTCCGTGGGCGCCGCCATCTCCGACCGGGAGTTGCGTGGGCGCCGCCATTTCGGACCGGGAGTTTTGTGGGCGCCACCATTTCGAACCGGGAGTTCCGGGGGCGCCGCCATTTCGGAGCAGGAGTTGCGTGGGCGCCGCCATCTTTGTCCGGGAGTTGCGTGGGCGCCGCCATCTTGGACCGGGAGTTCCGTGGGCGTCGCCGTTTCAAACCGGGAGTTGCGTGGGCGCCGCCATTTCAGACCGGGAGTTCTGTGGGCGCCGCTATTTCGGACCAGGTGTTGCGTGGGCGTCGCCATTTCAAACCGGGAGTTCTGCGGGCGCCGCCATTTCGACCCGGGAGTTGCGTTGGAACCTCCGTTTCGGACCGGGAGTTCCGGGGGCGCCGCCATTTCTAACCGGGAGTTGCGTGGGCGCCGCCATTTCGAACCGGGAGTTGCGTGGGCGCCGCCATCTCTGACCGGGAGTTGCGTGGGCGCCGCCATTTCAGACCGAGAGTTCTGTGGTCGCCGCCATTTCGACCCGGGAGTTGCGTTGGAGCCTCCGTTTCGGACCGGGAGTTCCGGGGGCGCCGCCATTTCTAACCGGGAGTTGCGTGGGCGCCGCCATTTCGAACCGGGAGTTGCGTGGGCGCCGCCATCTCTGACCGGGAGTTGCGTGGGCGCCGCCATTTCAGACCGAGAGTTCCGTGGGCACCGCCATTTCGAACCGGGAGTAGCGTGGGCGCCGCCATTTCGGACCGGGAGTTCCGTGGGCGCCGCCATCTCCGACCGGGAGGTGCGTGGGCGCTGCCATTTCTAACCGGGAGTTCTGTGGGCGCCGCCATTTCGAGGCGGGAGTTGCGTGGGCGCCGCCGTTTTGGACCGAGAGTTGCGTGGGAGCCGCTATTTCAAACCGGGAGTTCCGTTGGCTCCGCCATTTCTATCTGGGAGTTGCATGAACGCCGCCATTTCGGACCAGGAGTTGCGTGGGCGCCGCCATCTCCGACCGGGAGTTGCGTGGGCGCCGCCATCTTGGACTGGGAGTTCCGTGGGCGCCGCCATTTCGGACCGGGAGTTCCGTGGGCGCCGCCATTTCGGACCGGGAGTTTTGTGGGCGCCGCCATTTCGAACCGTGAGTTGCTTGGGCGCCGCCATTTCGAATCGGGAGTTCCGTGGGCGCCGTCATTTCGAGCCGGGAGTTGCGTGGGCGCCGCCGTTTCGGACCGAGAGTTGCGTGGGCGCCGCCATTTCTAACCGGGAGTTGCGTGGGCGCCGCCATTTCGGACCGGGAGTTCCGTGGGCGCCGCCATCTCTGACCGGGAGTTGCGTGGGCGCCGCCATCTCGGACCGGGAGTTCCGTGGGCGCCGCCATTTCGGACCGGGAGTTGCGTGGGCGCCGCCATTTCAAACCGGGAGTTTTGTGGGCACCGCCATTTCGAGGCAAGAGTTGCGTGTGTGCCGCCATTTCGAGCCGGGAGTTGCGTGGGCGCTGCCGTTTCGGACCAGGAGTTTAGGGGGCGCCGCCATTTCGAGGCGGGAGTTCGTGGGCGTCGCCATTTCGGACCAGGAGTTGCGTGGGCGCCGCCATCTCCGACCGGGAGTTGCGTGGGCGCCGCCATCTCGGACCGGGAGTTCCGTGGGCGCCGCCATCTCTGACCGGGAGTTGCATGGGCGCCGCCATCCCCGACCGGGAGTTCCGTGGGCGCCGCCATTTCGGACCGGGAGTTGCGTGGGCGCCGCCATTTCAAACCGGGAGTTCCGTGGGCGCCGCCATTTTGAGGTAAGAGTTGCGTGTGTGCCGCCATTTCGAGCCGGGAGTTGCGTGGGCGCTGCCGTTTCGGACCAGGAGTTTAGGGGGCGCCGCCATTTCTAACCGGGAGTTGCGTGGGCGCCGCCATCTCGGACCGGGAGTTCCGTGGGCGCCGCCATTTCGGACCGGGAGTTGCGTGGGCGCCGCCATTTCGGACCTGGAGTTCCGGGGGCGCCGCCATTTCGAGCCGTGAGTTGCGTGGGCGCCGCCGTTTCGGACCGCGAGTTGCGTGGGCGCCGCCATTTCTAACCGGCTTTCCGTGGGTGCCGCCATTTCGGACCGGGAGTTCCGTGGGCGCCGCCATCTCCGACCGGGAGTTGCGTGGGCGCCGCCATTTCGGACCGGGAGTTTTGTGGGCGCCGCCATTTCGAACCGGGAGTTGCGTGGGCGACGCCATTTCGGACCGGGAATTTTGTGGGCGCCGACATTTAAACCGGGAGTTGCGTGGGCGCCGCCATTTCGGACCGGGAGTTTCGTGGGCGCCGTTATTTCAAACCGACAGTTACATGGGCGCCGCCATTTCGAACCGGGAGTTGCGTGGGCGCATCCATTTCGAACCGGGAGTTGCGTGGGCGCCGCCGTTTCAGACCAGGGAGTTCCGTGGGCGCCGCCATTTCGGACCGGGTGTTGCGTGGGCGCCGCCATTTCGGACCGGGAGTTTCGTGGGCGCCGTTATTTCAAACCGACAGTTACATGGGCGTCGCCATTTCGGACCGGGAGTTGCCTGGGCGCCGTCATTTCGAACCGGGAGTTCCATGGGCGCCGCGATCTCGGACCGGGAGTTCCGTGGGCGCCGCCATTTCGAACCGGGCGTTCGTGGGCGTCGCCATTTCGGACCAGGAGTTCCGTGGGCGCCGCCATCTCCGACCGGGAGTTGCGTGGGCACCGCCATCTCGGACCAGGAGTTCCGTGGCCGTTAGCATTTCGGACCGGGAGTTCTATGGGCGCCGCCATTTCGGACCAGGAGTTCCGGGGGCGCCGCCATTTCAGACCGGGAGTTGCGTGGGCGCTGCCATTTCGGACCGGGTGTTCCGTGGGGGCCGCCATCTCCGACCGGGAGTTCCGTGGGCTCCGCCATTTCAGACCGAGAGTTCCGTGGGCACCGCCATTTTGAACCGGGAGTTGCGTGGGCGCCGCCATTTCGGACCGGGAGTTTTGTGGGCGCCGACATTTCGAACCGGGAGTTCTGTGGGCGCCGCCATTTCGAGGCGGGAGTTGCGTGGGCGCCGAAATTTCCAACCGGGAGTTGCGTGGGAGCCGCTATTTCAAACCGGGAGTTGCGTGAGCGCTGCCATTTCTAACTGGGAGTTGCATGAACGCCGCCATTTCGGACCGGGAGTTCCGTGGGCGCCGCCATTTCCAACCGGGAGTTCCGTGGGCGCCGCCATTTCAGACCGGGAGTTCCGTGGGCGCCGCCATTTCGGACCGGGAGTTGCCACGGCGCCGCCATTTCGAGCCGGGAGTTGCGTGGGCGCCGCCGTTTCGGACCTGGAGTTCCGGGGGCGCCGCCATTTCTAACCGGGAGTTCCGCAGGCGCAGCCATTTCGAACCGGGAGTTGCGAGGGCGCCGCCATTTCAGATCAAGAGTTCCGTGGGCGCCGCCATTTTGGTCCGGGATTTCCGTGGGCGCCGCCATTTCGGACCGGGAGTTGCGTGGGCGCCGCCATTTCGAACCGAGAGTTGCGTGGGCGCCGCCGTTTCGGACCTGGAGTTTAGGGGGCGTCGCCATTTCAAACCGGGAGTTCTGCGGGCGCCGCCATTTCGACCCGGGAGTTGCGTTGGAACCTCCGTTTCGGACCGGGAGTTCCGGGGGCGCCGCCATTTCTAACCGGGAGTTGCGTGGGCGCCGCCATTTCGAACCGGGAGTTGCGTGGGCGCCGCCATCTCTGACCGGGAGTTGCGTGGGCGCCGCCATTTCAGACCGAGAGTTCTGTGGTCGCCGCCATTTCGACCCGGGAGTTGCGTTGGAGCCTCCGTTTCGGACCGGGAGTTCCGGGGGCGCCGCCATTTCTAACCGGGAGTTGCGTGGGCGCCGCCATTTCGAACCGGGAGTTGCGTGGGCGCCGCCATCTCTGACCGGGAGTTGCGTGGGCGCCGCCATTTCAGACCGAGAGTTCCGTGGGCACCGCCATTTCGAACCGGGAGTAGCGTGGGCGCCGCCATTTCGGACCGGGAGTTCCGTGGGCGCCGCCATCTCCGACCGGGAGGTGCGTGGGCGCTGCCATTTCTAACCGGGAGTTCTGTGGGCGCCGCCATTTCGAGGCGGGAGTTGCGTGGGCGCCGCCGTTTTGGACCGAGAGTTGCGTGGGAGCCGCTATTTCAAACCGGGAGTTCCGTTGGCTCCGCCATTTCTATCTGGGAGTTGCATGAACGCCGCCATTTCGGACCAGGAGTTGCGTGGGCGCCGCCATCTCCGACCGGGAGTTGCGTGGGCGCCGCCATCTTGGACTGGGAGTTCCGTGGGCGCCGCCATTTCGGACCGGGAGTTCCGTGGGCGCCGCCATTTCGGACCGGGAGTTTTGTGGGCGCCGACATTTAAACCGGGAGTTGCGTGGGCGCCGCCGTTTCGGACCGAGAGTTGCGTGGGCGCCGCCATTTCTAACCGGGAGTTGCGTGGGCGCCGCCATTTCGGACCGGGAGTTCCGTGGGCGCCGCCATCTCTGACCGGGAGTTGCGTGGGCGCCGCCATCTCGGACCGGGAGTTCCGTGGGCGCCGCCATTTCGGACTGGGAGTTGCGTGGGCGCCGCCATTTCAAACCGGGAGTTTTGTGGGCACCGCCATTTCGAGGCAAGAGTTGCGTGTGTGCCGCCATTTCGAGCCGGGAGTTGCGTGGGCGCTGCCGTTTCGGACCAGGAGTTTAGGGGGCGCCGCCATTTCGAGGCGGGAGTTCGTGGGCGTCGCCATTTCGGACCAGGAGTTGCGTGGGCGCCGCCATCTCCGACCGGGAGTTGCGTGGGCGCCGCCATCTCGGACCGGGAGTTCCGTGGGCGCCGCCATCTCTGACCGGGAGTTGCATGGGCGCCGCCATCCCCGACCGGGAGTTCCGTGGGCGCCGCCATTTCGGACCGGGAGTTGCGTGGGCGCCGCCATTTCAAACCGGGAGTTCCGTGGGCGCCGCCATTTTGAGGTAAGAGTTGCGTGTGTGCCGCCATTTCGAGCCGGGAGTTGCGTGGGCGCTGCCGTTTCGGACCAGGAGTTTAGGGGGCGCCGCCATTTCTAACCGGGAGTTGCGTGGGCGCCGCCATCTCGGACCGGGAGTTCCGTGGGCGCCGCCATTTCGGACCGGGAGTTGCGTGGGCGCCGCCATTTCGGACCTGGAGTTCCGGGGGCGCCGCCATTTCGAGCCGTGAGTTGCGTGGGCGCCGCCGTTTCGGACCGCGAGTTGCGTGGGCGCCGCCATTTCTAACCGGCTTTCCGTGGGTGCCGCCATTTCGGACCGGGAGTTCCGTGGGCGCCGCCATCTCCGACCGGGAGTTGCGTGGGCGCCGCCATTTCGGACCGGGAGTTTTGTGGGCGCCGCCATTTCGAACCGGGAGTTGCGTGGGCGACGCCATTTCGGACCGGGAATTTTGTGGGCGCCGACATTTAAACCGGGAGTTGCGTGGGCGCCGCCATTTCGGACCGGGAGTTTCGTGGGCGCCGTTATTTCAAACCGACAGTTACATGGGCGCCGCCATTTCGAACCGGGAGTTGCGTGGGCGCATCCATTTCGAACCGGGAGTTGCGTGGGCGCCGCCGTTTCAGACCAGGGAGTTCCGTGGGCGCCGCCATTTCGGACCGGGTGTTGCGTGGGCGCCGCCATTTCGGACCGGGAGTTTCGTGGGCGCCGTTATTTCAAACCGACAGTTACATGGGCGTCGCCATTTCGGACCGGGAGTTGCCTGGGCGCCGTCATTTCGAACCGGGAGTTCCATGGGCGCCGCGATCTCGGACCGGGAGTTCCGTGGGCGCCGCCATTTCGAACCGGGCGTTCGTGGGCGTCGCCATTTCGGACCAGGAGTTCCGTGGGCGCCGCCATCTCCGACCGGGAGTTGCGTGGGCACCGCCATCTCGGACCAGGAGTTCCGTGGCCGTTAGCATTTCGGACCGGGAGTTCTATGGGCGCCGCCATTTCGGACCAGGAGTTCCGGGGGCGCCGCCATTTCAGACCGGGAGTTGCGTGGGCGCTGCCATTTCGGACCGGGTGTTCCGTGGGGGCCGCCATCTCCGACCGGGAGTTCCGTGGGCTCCGCCATTTCAGACCGAGAGTTCCGTGGGCACCGCCATTTTGAACCGGGAGTTGCGTGGGCGCCGCCATTTCGGACCGGGAGTTTTGTGGGCGCCGACATTTCGAACCGGGAGTTCTGTGGGCGCCGCCATTTCGAGGCGGGAGTTGCGTGGGCGCCGAAATTTCCAACCGGGAGTTGCGTGGGAGCCGCTATTTCAAACCGGGAGTTGCGTGAGCGCTGCCATTTCTAACTGGGAGTTGCATGAACGCCGCCATTTCGGACCGGGAGTTCCGTGGGCGCCGCCATTTCCAACCGGGAGTTCCGTGGGCGCCGCCATTTCAGACCGGGAGTTCCGTGGGCGCCGCCATTTCGGACCGGGAGTTGCCACGGCGCCGCCATTTCGAGCCGGGAGTTGCGTGGGCGCCGCCGTTTCGGACCTGGAGTTCCGGGGGCGCCGCCATTTCTAACCGGGAGTTCCGCAGGCGCAGCCATTTCGAACCGGGAGTTGCGAGGGCGCCGCCATTTCAGATCAAGAGTTCCGTGGGCGCCGCCATTTTGGTCCGGGATTTCCGTGGGCGCCGCCATTTCGGACCGGGAGTTGCGTGGGCGCCGCCATTTCGAACCGAGAGTTGCGTGGGCGCCGCCGTTTCGGACCTGGAGTTTAGGGGGCGTCGCCATTTCAAACCGGGAGTTCTGCGGGCGCCGCCATTTCGACCCGGGAGTTGCGTTGGAACCTCCGTTTCGGACCGGGAGTTCCGGGGGCGCCGCCATTTCTAACCGGGAGTTGCGTGGGCGCCGCCATTTCGAACCGGGAGTTGCGTGGGCGCCGCCATCTCTGACCGGGAGTTGCGTGGGCGCCGCCATTTCAGACCGAGAGTTCTGTGGTCGCCGCCATTTCGACCCGGGAGTTGCGTTGGAGCCTCCGTTTCGGACCGGGAGTTCCGGGGGCGCCGCCATTTCTAACCGGGAGTTGCGTGGGCGCCGCCATTTCGAACCGGGAGTTGCGTGGGCGCCGCCATCTCTGACCGGGAGTTGCGTGGGCGCCGCCATTTCAGACCGAGAGTTCCGTGGGCACCGCCATTTCGAACCGGGAGTAGCGTGGGCGCCGCCATTTCGGACCGGGAGTTCCGTGGGCGCCGCCATCTCCGACCGGGAGGTGCGTGGGCGCTGCCATTTCTAACCGGGAGTTCTGTGGGCGCCGCCATTTCGAGGCGGGAGTTGCGTGGGCGCCGCCGTTTTGGACCGAGAGTTGCGTGGGAGCCGCTATTTCAAACCGGGAGTTCCGTTGGCTCCGCCATTTCTATCTGGGAGTTGCATGAACGCCGCCATTTCGGACCAGGAGTTGCGTGGGCGCCGCCATCTCCGACCGGGAGTTGCGTGGGCGCCGCCATCTTGGACTGGGAGTTCCGTGGGCGCCGCCATTTCGGACCGGGAGTTCCGTGGGCGCCGCCATTTCGGACCGGGAGTTTTGTGGGCGCCGCCATTTCGAACCGTGAGTTGCTTGGGCGCCGCCATTTCGAATCGGGAGTTCCGTGGGCGCCGTCATTTCGAGCCGGGAGTTGCGTGGGCGCCGCCGTTTCGGACCGAGAGTTGCGTGGGCGCCGCCATTTCTAACCGGGAGTTGCGTGGGCGCCGCCATTTCGGACCGGGAGTTCCGTGGGCGCCGCCATCTCTGACCGGGAGTTGCGTGGGCGCCGCCATCTCGGACCGGGAGTTCCGTGGGCGCCGCCATTTCGGACCGGGAGTTGCGTGGGCGCCGCCATTTCAAACCGGGAGTTTTGTGGGCACCGCCATTTCGAGGCAAGAGTTGCGTGTGTGCCGCCATTTCGAGCCGGGAGTTGCGTGGGCGCTGCCGTTTCGGACCAGGAGTTTAGGGGGCGCCGCCATTTCGAGGCGGGAGTTCGTGGGCGTCGCCATTTCGGACCAGGAGTTGCGTGGGCGCCGCCATCTCCGACCGGGAGTTGCGTGGGCGCCGCCATCTCGGACCGGGAGTTCCGTGGGCGCCGCCATCTCTGACCGGGAGTTGCATGGGCGCCGCCATCCCCGACCGGGAGTTCCGTGGGCGCCGCCATTTCGGACCGGGAGTTGCGTGGGCGCCGCCATTTCGGACCTGGAGTTCCGGGGGCGCCGCCATTTCGAGCCGTGAGTTGCGTGGGCGCCGCCGTTTCGGACCGCGAGTTGCGTGGGCGCCGCCATTTCTAACCGGCTTTCCGTGGGTGCCGCCATTTCGGACCGGGAGTTCCGTGGGCGCCGCCATCTCCGACCGGGAGTTGCGTGGGCGCCGCCATTTCGGACCGGGAGTTTTGTGGGCGCCGCCATTTCGAACCGGGAGTTGCGTGGGCGACGCCATTTCGGACCGGGAATTTTGTGGGCGCCGACATTTAAACCGGGAGTTGCGTGGGCGCCGCCGTTTCGGACCGAGAGTTGCGTGGGCGCCGCCATTTCTAACCGGGAGTTGCGTGGGCGCCGCCATTTCGGACCGGGAGTTCCGTGGGCGCCGCCATCTCTGACCGGGAGTTGCGTGGGCGCCGCCATCTCGGACCGGGAGTTCCGTGGGCGCCGCCATTTCGGACCGGGAGTTGCGTGGGCGCCGCCATTTCAAACCGGGAGTTTTGTGGGCACCGCCATTTCGAGGCAAGAGTTGCGTGTGTGCCGCCATTTCGAGCCGGGAGTTGCGTGGGCGCTGCCGTTTCGGACCAGGAGTTTAGGGGGCGCCGCCATTTCGAGGCGGGAGTTCGTGGGCGTCGCCATTTCGGACCAGGAGTTGCGTGGGCGCCGCCATCTCCGACCGGGAGTTGCGTGGGCGCCGCCATCTCGGACCGGGAGTTCCGTGGGCGCCGCCATCTCTGACCGGGAGTTGCATGGGCGCCGCCATCCCCGACCGGGAGTTCCGTGGGCGCCGCCATTTCGGACCGGGAGTTGCGTGGGCGCCGCCATTTCAAACCGGGAGTTCCGTGGGCGCCGCCATTTTGAGGTAAGAGTTGCGTGTGTGCCGCCATTTCGAGCCGGGAGTTGCGTGGGCGCTGCCGTTTCGGACCAGGAGTTTAGGGGGCGCCGCCATTTCTAACCGGGAGTTGCGTGGGCGCCGCCATCTCGGACCGGGAGTTCCGTGGGCGCCGCCATTTCGGACCGGGAGTTGCGTGGGCGCCGCCATTTCGGACCTGGAGTTCCGGGGGCGCCGCCATTTCGAGCCGTGAGTTGCGTGGGCGCCGCCGTTTCGGACCGCGAGTTGCGTGGGCGCCGCCATTTCTAACCGGCTTTCCGTGGGTGCCGCCATTTCGGACCGGGAGTTCCGTGGGCGCCGCCATCTCCGACCGGGAGTTGCGTGGGCGCCGCCATTTCGGACCGGGAGTTTTGTGGGCGCCGCCATTTCGAACCGGGAGTTGCGTGGGCGACGCCATTTCGGACCGGGAATTTTGTGGGCGCCGACATTTAAACCGGGAGTTGCGTGGGCGCCGCCGTTTCGGACCGAGAGTTGCGTGGGCGCCGCCATTTCTAACCGGGAGTTGCGTGGGCGCCGCCATTTCGGACCGGGAGTTCCGTGGGCGCCGCCATCTCTGACCGGGAGTTGCGTGGGCGCCGCCATCTCGGACCGGGAGTTCCGTGGGCGCCGCCATTTCGGACTGGGAGTTGCGTGGGCGCCGCCATTTCAAACCGGGAGTTTTGTGGGCACCGCCATTTCGAGGCAAGAGTTGCGTGTGTGCCGCCATTTCGAGCCGGGAGTTGCGTGGGCGCTGCCGTTTCGGACCAGGAGTTTAGGGGGCGCCGCCATTTCGAGGCGGGAGTTCGTGGGCGTCGCCATTTCGGACCAGGAGTTGCGTGGGCGCCGCCATCTCCGACCGGGAGTTGCGTGGGCGCCGCCATCTCGGACCGGGAGTTCCGTGGGCGCCGCCATCTCTGACCGGGAGTTGCATGGGCGCCGCCATCCCCGACCGGGAGTTCCGTGGGCGCCGCCATTTCGGACCGGGAGTTGCGTGGGCGCCGCCATTTCAAACCGGGAGTTCCGTGGGCGCCGCCATTTTGAGGTAAGAGTTGCGTGTGTGCCGCCATTTCGAGCCGGGAGTTGCGTGGGCGCTGCCGTTTCGGACCAGGAGTTTAGGGGGCGCCGCCATTTCTAACCGGGAGTTGCGTGGGCGCCGCCATCTCGGACCGGGAGTTCCGTGGGCGCCGCCATTTCGGACCGGGAGTTGCGTGGGCGCCGCCATTTCGGACCTGGAGTTCCGGGGGCGCCGCCATTTCGAGCCGTGAGTTGCGTGGGCGCCGCCGTTTCGGACCGCGAGTTGCGTGGGCGCCGCCATTTCTAACCGGCTTTCCGTGGGTGCCGCCATTTCGGACCGGGAGTTCCGTGGGCGCCGCCATCTCCGACCGGGAGTTGCGTGGGCGCCGCCATTTCGGACCGGGAGTTTTGTGGGCGCCGCCATTTCGAACCAGGAGTTGCGTGGGCGACGCCATTTCGGACCGGGAATTTTGTGGGCGCCGACATTTAAACCGGGAGTTGCGTGGGCGCCGCCATTTCGGACCGGGAGTTTCGTGGGCGCCGTTATTTCAAACCGACAGTTACATGGGCGCCGCCATTTCGAACCGGGAGTTGCGTGGGCGCATCCATTTCGAACCGGGAGTTGCGTGGGCGCCGCCGTTTCAGACCAGGGAGTTCCGTGGGCGCCGCCATTTCGGACCGGGTGTTGCGTGGGCGCCGCCATTTCGGACCGGGAGTTTCGTGGGCGCCGTTATTTCAAACCGACAGTTACATGGGCGTCGCCATTTCGGACCGGGAGTTGCCTGGGCGCCGTCATTTCGAACCGGGAGTTCCATGGGCGCCGCGATCTCGGACCGGGAGTTCCGTGGGCGCCGCCATTTCGAACCGGGCGTTCGTGGGCGTCGCCATTTCGGACCAGGAGTTCCGTGGGCGCCGCCATCTCCGACCGGGAGTTGCGTGGGCACCGCCATCTCGGACCAGGAGTTCCGTGGCCGTTAGCATTTCGGACCGGGAGTTCTATGGGCGCCGCCATTTCGGACCAGGAGTTCCGGGGGCGCCGCCATTTCAGACCGGGAGTTGCGTGGGCGCTGCCATTTCGGACCGGGTGTTCCGTGGGGGCCGCCATCTCCGACCGGGAGTTCCGTGGGCTCCGCCATTTCAGACCGAGAGTTCCGTGGGCACCGCCATTTTGAACCGGGAGTTGCGTGGGCGCCGCCATTTCGGACCGGGAGTTTTGTGGGCGCCGACATTTCGAACCGGGAGTTCTGTGGGCGCCGCCATTTCGAGGCGGGAGTTGCGTGGGCGCCGAAATTTCCAACCGGGAGTTGCGTGGGAGCCGCTATTTCAAACCGGGAGTTGCGTGAGCGCTGCCATTTCTAACTGGGAGTTGCATGAACGCCGCCATTTCGGACCGGGAGTTCCGTGGGCGCCGCCATTTCCAACCGGGAGTTCCGTGGGCGCCGCCATTTCAGACCGGGAGTTCCGTGGGCGCCGCCATTTCGGACCGGGAGTTGCCACGGCGCCGCCATTTCGAGCCGGGAGTTGCGTGGGCGCCGCCGTTTCGGACCTGGAGTTCCGGGGGCGCCGCCATTTCTAACCGGGAGTTCCGCAGGCGCAGCCATTTCGAACCGGGAGTTGCGAGGGCGCCGCCATTTCAGATCAAGAGTTCCGTGGGCGCCGCCATTTTGGTCCGGGATTTCCGTGGGCGCCGCCATTTCGGACCGGGAGTTGCGTGGGCGCCGCCATTTCGAACCGAGAGTTGCGTGGGCGCCGCCGTTTCGGACCTGGAGTTTAGGGGGCGCCGCCATTTCGGACCGGGAGTTCCGTGGGCGCCGCCATTTTGGAGCAGGAGTTGCGTGGGCGCTGCCATCTCCGACCGGGAGTTGCGTGTGCGCCGCCATCTTGGACCGGGAGTTCCGTGGGCGCCGCCGTTTCAAACCGGGAGTTGCGTGGGGGCCGCCATTTCAGACCGGGAGTTCTGTGGGCGCCGCCATTTCGGACCAGGTGTTGCGTGGGCGCCGCCATTTCAAACCGGGAGTTGCCTGGGCGCCGCCATTGCGATCCGGGAGTTGCGTGGGAGCCGCCGTTTCGGACCGGGAGTTCCGGGGGCGCCGCCATTTCTAACCGGGACTTTAGGGGGTGCCACCATTTCGGACCGGGAGTTGCGTGGGCGCCGCCATCTCCGACCGGGAGTTGTGTGGGCGCCACCATTTCAGACCAAGAGTTCCGTGGGCACCGCCATTTCGAACCGGGAGTAGCGTGGGCGCCGCCATTTCGGACCGGAGTTTTGTGGGCGCCGACATTTCGAATTGGGAGTTCCGTGGGCACTGCCATTTGGAATCGGGAGTTGCGTGGGCGCCGCCATTTCGGACCGGGAGTTGCGTGGGCGCCGCCGTTTCGGACCGGGACTTGCGTGGGCGCCGCCATTTCTAACCGAGAGTTGCGTGGGCGCCGCAATTTTGGACCGGGAGTTCCGTGGGCGCCGCCATCTCTGACCGGGAGTTGCATGGGCGCCGCCATCCCCGACCGGGAGTTCCGTGGGCGCCGCCATTTCGGACCGGGAGTTGCGTGGGCGCCGCCATTTCAAACCGGGAGTTCCGTGGGCGCCGCCATTTCGCGGTAAGAGTTGCGTGGGTGCCGCCATTTCGAGCCGGGAGTTGCGTGGGCGCTGCCGTTTCGGACCAGGAGTTTAGGGGGCGCCGCCATCTCCGACCGGGAGTTGCGTGGGCGCCGCCATCTCGGACCGGGAGTTCCGTGGACGCCGCCATTTCGGACCGGGAGTTTTGTGGGCGCCGCCATTTCGGACCAGGAGTTCCGTGGGCGCCACCATTTCGAACCGTGAGTTGCTTGGGCGCCGCCATTTCGAATCGGGAGTTATGTGGGCGCCGCCATTTAGAGCCGGGAGTTGCGTGGGCGCCGCCGTTTCGGACCGGGAGTTGCGTGGGCGCCGCCATTTCTAATCGGCTTTTCGTGGGCGCCGCCGTTTCGGACCGGGAGTTGCGTGGGCGCCGCCATCTCCGACTGGGAGTTGCGTGGGCGCCGCCATTTCGGACCGGGAGTTTTGTGGGCCCTGCCATTTCGAACCGGGAGTTGCGTGGGCGACGCCGTTTCGGACTGGGAATTTCGTGGGCGCCGACTTTTAAACCGGGCGTTGCGTGGGCGCCGCCATTTCGGACCGGGAGTTTTGTGGGCGCCACCATTTCGAGGCGGGAGTTCCGTGGGCGCCGCCATTTCAGACCGGGAGTTCCGTGGGCGCCGCCATTTCGAACCGGGAGTTGCCTCGGCGCCGCCATTTCGAGCCGGGAGTTGCGTGGGCGCCGCCGTTTCGGACCGGGAGTTCCGGGGGCGCCGCCATTTCGAGCCGGGAGTTGCGTGGGCGCTGCCGTTTCGGACCGGGAGTTGCGTGGGCGCCGCCATTTCAGATCAAGAGTTCCGTGGGCGCCGCCATTTCGGACCGGGAGTTCCGTGGGCGCCGCCATTTCGGACCAAGAGTTGCGTGGTCGCCGCCATTTCGAGCCCGGAGTTGCGTGGGCGCCTTTCGGACCGGGAGTTTAGGGGGGGCCGCCAATTCGGACCGGGAGTTCCGTGGGCGCCGCCATTTCGGAGCAGGAGTTGCGTGGGCGCCGCCATCTCCGACCGGGAGTTGCGTGGGCGCCGCCATCTTGGACCGGGAGTTCCGTGGGCGCCGCCGTTTCAAACCGGGAGTTGCGTCGCGCCGCCATTTCAGTCCGGGAGTTCTGTGGGCGCCGCCATTTCGGACCAGGTGTTGCGTGGGCGTCGCCATTTCGAACCGGGAATTCTGTGGGCGCCGCGATCTTGGACCAGGAGTTGCGTGGGAGACGCCGTTTCGGACCGGGAGTTCCGTGGGCGCCGCCATTTCTAACCGGGAGTTGCGTGGGCGCCGCCATTTCGAGCCGGGAGTTGCGTGGGCGCCTTTCGGACCGGGAGTTTAGGGGGCGCCGCCAATTCGGACCGGGAGTTCCGTGGGCGCCGCCATTTCGGAGCAGGAGTTGCGTGTGCGCCGCCATCTCCGACCGGGAGTTGCGTGGGCGCCGCCATCTTGGACCGGGAGTTCCGTGGGCGCCGCCGTTTCAAACCGGGAGTTGCGTCGCGCCGCCATTTCAGTCCGGGAGTTCTGTGGGCGCCGCCATTTCGGACCAGGTGTTGCGTGGGCGTCGCCATTTCGAACCGGGAATTCTGTGGGCGCCGCGATCTTGGACCAGGAGTTGCGTGGGAGACGCCGTTTCGGACCGGGAGTTCCGTGGGCGCCGCCATTTCTAACCGGGAGTTGCGTGGGCGCCGCCGTTTCGGACCGGGGGTTGCGTGGGCGCCGCCATGTCCGACCAGGAGTTCCGTGGGCGCTGCCATTTCAGACCGAGAGTTCCGTGGGCGCCGCCATTTCGGACCGGGAGTTGCGTGGTCGCCGCCATTTCGAGCCGGGAGTTGCGTGGGCGCCTTTCGGACCGGGAGTTTATGGGGCGCCGCCAATTCGGACCGGGAGTTGCGTGGGCGCCACCATTACAAACCGGGAGTTGCGTGGGAGGCGCTATTTCATACCGGGAGTTCCGTGGGCGCCGCCATTTCTAATTGGGAGTTGCATGAATGCCGCCATTTCGGACTGGGAGTTCCGTGGGCGCCGCCATTTCGAACCGGGAGTTGCGTGGGCGCCGCCATTTCAGACCGGGAGTTACGTGGGCGCCGCCATTTCGAACCGGGAGTTGCCTGGGCGCCGCCATTTCGGACCGGGAGTTGCCTGGGCGCAGCCATTTCGAGCCGGGAGTTGCGTGGGCGCCGCCGTTTCGGACCGGGAATTCTGGGGGCGCCGCCATTTCAGACCGGGAGTTCCGTGGGCGCCGCCACTTCGAACCGGGAGTTGCGTGGGCGCCGCCATTTCAGATCAAGAGTTCCGTGGGCGCCGCCATTTCGGACCGGGAGTTCCGTGGGCGCTGCCATTTCGAGGCGGGAGTTGCGTGGGCGCCGCCATTTCGAGCCGGGAGTTGCGAGGGCGCCGCCGTTTCGGACCGAGAGTTTAGGGGGCGCCGCCATTTCGAGGAGGGAGTTGCGTGGGCGCCGCCATTTCGAACCAGGGGTTGCGTGGGCGCCGCCATCTCCGACCGGGAGTTGCGTGGGCGCCGCCATCTCGGACTGGGAGTTGCGTGGGCGCCGCCATTTCGGACCGGGAGTTCCGTGGGCGCCGCCATTTCAAACCGGGAGTTCTGTGGGCGCCGCCATTTCGAACCGTGAGTTGCTTGGGCGCCGCCATTTCGAATCGAGAGTTCCGTGGGCGCCGCCATTTCGAGGCGGGAGTTGCGTGGGCGCCGCCATTTCGAGGCGGGAGTTGTGTGGGCTCCGCCGTATTGGACCGGGAGTTGCGTGGGCGCCGCCATTTCTAACCGGCAGTTCCGTGGGCGCCGCCATTTCGGACCGGGAGTTGCTTGGGCGCCGCCATCTCGGACCGGGAGTTGCGTGGGCGCCGCCATTTCGGACCGGGAGTTGCGTGGGCGCCACCATTTCAAATCGGGAGTTGCGTGGGCGCCGCCATTTCGGACCGGGAGTTCCGTGGGCGCCGACATTTCTAACCGGGTGTTGCGTGGGCGACGCCGTTTCGGACCGGGAATTTTGTAGGCGCCGACATTTAAACCGGGCGTTGCGTGGGCGTCGCCATTTCAGACCAAGAGTTGCGTGGGCGCCGCCATTTCGGACCGGGAGTTCCGTGGGCGCCGCCATTTCGAGGCGGGAGTTGCGTGGGCGCCGCCATTTCGAGCCGGGAGTTGCGTGGGCGCCGCCGTTTTGGACCGGGAGTTTAGGGGGCGCCGCCATTTCGAGGCGGGAGTTGCGTGGGCGCCGCCATTTCGGACCAGGAGTTGCGTGGGCGGCGCCATCTCTGACCGGGAGTTGCGTGGGCGCCGCCATTTCAGACCGAGAGTTCCGTGGGCACCGCCATTTCGAACCGGGAGTAGCGTGGGCGCCGCCATTTTGGACCGGGAGTTTTGTGGGCGCCGACATTTCGAACTGAAAGTTGCGTGGGCGCTGCCATTTCAGACCGGGAGTTCTGTGGGCGCGGCCATTTCAAGGCGGGAGTTGCGTGGGCTCCGCCATTTCTATCTGGGAGTTGCATGAACGCCGCCATTTCGGACCAGGAGTTGCGTGGGCGCCGCCATCTCCGACCGGGAGTTGCGTGGGCGCCGCCATTTCGGACCGGGTGTTGCGTGGGCGCCGCCATTTCTAACCGGGAGTTGCGTGGGCGCCGCCAATTCGGACCGGGAGTTCCGTGGGCGCCGCCATCTCTGACCGGGAGTTGCGTGGGCGCCGCCATCTCGGACCGGGAGTTCCGTGGGCGCCGCCATTTCGCACCGGGAGTTGCGTGGGCGCCGCCATTTCAAACCGGGAGTTCCGTGGGCGCCGCCATTTCAGACCGGGAGTTCCGTGGGCGCCGCCATTTCGGACCGGGAGTTTTGTGGGCGCCGCCATTTCGAACCGGGCGTTGCGTGGGCGCCGCCATTTCGGACCGGGAGTTTTGTGGGCGCCACCATTTCGAGGCGGGAGTTGCGTGGGCGCCGCCATTTCGGACCGGGAGTTGCGTGGGCGCCGTTATTTCAAACCGGGAGTTACATGGGTGCCGCCATTTCGAACCGGGAGTTGCGTGGGCGCCTCCATTTCGAACCGGGAGTTGCGTGGGCGCCGCCGTTTCAGACCAGGGAGTTCCGTGGGCGCCTCCATTTCCAACCGTGTGTTGCGTGGGCGCCGCCATTTCGGACCGAAAGTTGCGTGGGCGTCGCCATTTCGGACCGGGAGTTGCCTGGGCGCCGTCATTTCGAACCGGGAGTTCCATGGGCGCCGCGATCTCGGACCGGGAGTTCCGTGGGCGCCGCCATTTCGAACCGGGAGTTCGTGGGCGTCGCCATTTCGGACCAGGAGTTCCGTGGGCGCCGCCATCTCCGACCGAAAGTTGCGTGGGCACCGCCATCTCGGACCGGGAGTTCCGTGGGCGCTACCATTTCGGACCGGGAGTTCTATGGGCGCCGCCATTTCGGACCGGGAGTTTAGGGGGCGCCGCCATTTCAGACCGGGAGTTGCGTGGGCGCTGCCATTTCGGACCGGGTGTTCCGTTGGGGCCGCCATCTCCGACCGGGAGTTCCGTGGGCGCCGCCATTTCAGACCAAGAGTTCCGTGGGCACCGCCATTTTGAACCGGGAGTTGCGTGGGCGCCGCCATTTCGGACCGGGAGTTTTGTGGGCGCCGACATTTCGAACCGGGAGTTCCGTGGGCGCTGCTATTTCGGACCGGGAGTTCTGTGGGCGCTGCCATTTCGAGGCGGGAGTTGCGTGGGCGCCGAAATTTCGAACCGGGAGTTGCGTGGGAGCCGCTATTTCAAACCGGGAGTTGCGTGGGCGCTGCCATTTCTAACTGGGAGTTGCATGAACGCCGCCATTTCGGACCGGGAGTTCCGTGGGCGCCGCCATTTCCAACCGGGAGTTCCGTGGGCGCCGCCATTTCAGACCGGGAGTTCCGTGGGCGCCGCCATTTCGAACTGGGAGTTGCCTCGGCGCCGCCATTTCGAGCCGGGAGTTGCGTGGGCGCCGCCGTTTCGGACCGGGAGTTGCGTGGGCGCCGCCATTTCTAACCGGGAGTTCCGTAGGCGCAGCCATTTCGAACCGGGAGTTACGAGGGCGCCGCCATTTCAGATCAAGAGTTCCGTGGGCGCCGCCATTTTGGACTGGGAGTTCCGTGGGCGCCGCCATTTCGGACCGGGAGTTGCGTGGGCGCCGCCATTTCGAACCGAGAGTTGCGTGAGCGCCGCCGTTTCGGACCTGGAGTTTAGGGGGCGCCGCCATTTCGGACCGGGAGTTCCGTGGGCGCCGCCATTTCGGAGCAGGAGTTGCGTGGGCGCTGCCATCTCCGACCGGGAGTTGCGTGGGCGCCGCCATCTTGGACCGGGAGTTGCCTCGGCGCCGCCGTTTCAAACCGGGAGTTGCGTGGGCGCCGCCATTTCAGACCGGGAGTTCTGTGGGCGCCGCCATTTCGGACCAGGTGTTGCGTGGGCGCCGCCATTTCAAACCGGGAGTTGCCTGGGCGCCGCCATTTCGAATCGGGAGTTCCGTGGGAGCCGTCGTTTCGGACCGGGAGTTCCGGGGGCGCCGCCATTTCTAACCGGGGGTTGCGTGGGCGCCGCCATCTCCGACCGGGAGTTGCGTGGGCGCCGCCATTTCAGACCGAGAGTTCCGTGGTCACCGCCATTTCGAACCGGGAGTCGCGTGGGCGCCGCCATTTCGGACCGGAGTTTTGTGGGCGCCGACATTTCGAATTGGGAGTTGCGTGGGCACTGCCATTTCGGACCGGGAGTTCTGTGGGCGCCGCCATTTCGAGCCGGGAGTTGCGTGGGCGCCGCCGTTTTGGACCGGGAGTTGCGTGGGCGCCGCCATCTTTGACCGGGAGTTGCGTGGGCGCCGCCATCTCGGACCGGGAGTTCCGTGGGCGCCGCCGTTTCGGACCGGGAGTTGCGTGGGCGCCGCCATTTCGGACCGGGAGTTCCGTGGGCGCCGCCATTTCGAACCGTGGGTTGCTTGGGCGCCGCCATTTCGAATCGGGAGTTCCGTGGGCGCCGCCACTTCGAGCCGGGAGTTGCGTGGGCGCCGCCGTTTCGGACCGGGAGTTTTGTGGGCGCCGCCATTTCGAACCGGGAGTTGCGTGGGCGACGCCGTTTCTGACCAAGAGTTCCGTGGGCGCCGCCATTTCGGACCGGGAGTTCCGTGGGCGCCGCCATTTCAAGGCGGGAGTTGCGTGGGCGCCGCCATTTCGAGCCGGGAGTTGTGTGGGCGCTGCCGTTTCGGACCGGGAGTTTAGGGGGCGCCGCCATTTCGAGGCGGGAGTTGCATGGGCGCCGCCATTTCGGAGCAGGAGTTGCGTGGGCGGCGCCATTTCGGACCGGGAGTTGCGTGGGCGCCGCCATTTCAGACCGGGAGTTCGGTGGGCGCCGCCATTTCAGACCGGGAGTTCCGTGGGCGCCGCCATTTCGGACCGGGAGTTTTGTGGGCGCCGCCATTTCGAACCGTGAATTGCTTGGGCGCCGCCATTTCGAATCGGGAGTACCGTGGGCGCCGCCATTTCGAGGCAAGAGTTGCGTGGGTGCCGCCATTTCGAGCCGGGAGTTGCGTGGGCGCTGCCGTTTCGGACCAGGAGTTTAGGGGGCGCCGCCATTTCTAAGCGGGAGTTGCGTGGGCGCCGCCATTTCGGACCAGGAGTTGCGTGGGCGCCGCCATCTCCGACCGGGAGTTGCGGGGGCGCCGCCATCTCGGACCGGGAGTTCCGTGGGCGCCGCCATTTCGGACCGGGAGTTGCGTGGGCGCCGCCATTTCGGACCAGGAGTTCCGTGGGCGCTGCCATTTCGAACCGTGAGTTGCTTGGGCGCCGCCATTTCGAATCGGGAGTTCCGTGGGTGCCGCCATTTCGAGCCGGGAGTTGCGTGGGCGCCGCCGTTTCGGACCGGGAGTTGCGTGGGCGCCGCCATTTCGGACCGGCTTTCCGTGGGCGCCGCCATTTCGGACCGGGAGTTCCGTGGGCGCCGCCATCTCCGACCGGAAGTTGCGTGGGCGCCGCCATTTCGGACCGGGAGTTTTGTGGGCGCCGCCATTTCGAACCGGGCGTTGCGTGGGCGCCGCCATTTCGGACCGGGAGTTTTGTGGGCGCCACCATTTCGAGGCGGGAGTTGCGTGGGCGCCGCCATTTCGGACCGGGAGTTGCGTGGGCGCCGTTATTTCAAACCGGGAGTTACATGGGCGCCGCCATTTCGAACCGGGAGTTGCGTGGGCGCCTCCATTTCGAACCGGGAGTTGCGTGGGCGCCGCCGTTTCAGACCAGGGAGTTCCGTGGGCGCCTCCATTTCGGACCGTGTGTTGCGTGGGCGCCGCCATTTCGGACCGAAAGTTGCGTGGGCGTCGCCATTTCGGACCGGGAGTTGCCTGGGCGCCGTCATTTCGAACCGGGAGTTCCATGGGCGCCGCGATCTCGGACCGGGAGTTCCGTGGGCGCCGCCATTTCGAACCGGGAGTTCGTGGGCGTCGCCATTTCGGACCAGGAGTTCCGTGGGCGCCGCCATCTCCGACCGAAAGTTGCGTGGGCACCGCCATCTCGGACCGGGAGTTCCGTGGGCGCTACCATTTCGGACCGGGAGTTCTATGGGCGCCGCCATTTCGGACCGGGAGTTCCGGGGGCGCCGCCATTTCAGACCGGGAGTTGCGTGGGCGCTGCCATTTCGGACCGGGTGTTCCGTTGGGGCCGCCATCTCCGACCGGGCGTTCCGTGGGCGCCGCCATTTCAGACCAAGAGTTCCGTGGGCACCGCCATTTTGAACCGGGAATTGCGTGGGCGCCGCCATTTCGGACCGGGAGTTTTGTGGGCGCCGACATTTCGAACCGGGAGTTCCGTGGGCGCTGCTATTTCGGACCGGGAGTTCTGTGGGCGCTGCCATTTCGAGGCGGGAGTTGCGTGGGCGCCGAAATTTCGAACCGGGAGTTGCGTGGGAGCCGCTATTTCAAACCGGGAGTTGCGTGAGCGCTGCCATTTCTAACTGGGAGTTGCATGAACGCCGCCATTTCGGACCGGGAGTTCCGTGGGCGCCGCCATTTCCAACCGGGAGTTCCGTGGGCGCCGCCATTTCGGACCGGGAGTTCCGTGGGCGCCGCCATTTCGAACCGGGAGTTGCCTCGGCGCCGCCATTTCGAGCCGGGAGTTGCGTGGGCGCCGCCGTTTCGGACCGGGAGTTGCGTGGGCGCCGCCATTTCTAACCGGGAGTTCCGTAGGCGCAGCCATTTCGAACCGGGAGTTACGAGGGCGCCGCCATTTCAGATCAAGAGTTCCGTGGGCGCCGCCATTTCTAACCGGGAGTTCCGTGGGCGCCGCCATTTCGGACCGGGAGTTGCGTGGGCGCCGCCATTTCGAACCGAGAGTTGCGTGGGCGCCGCCGTTTCGGACCTGGAGTTTAGGGGGTGCCGCCATTTCGGACCGGGAGTTCCGTGGGCGCCGCCATTTCGGAGCAGGAGTTGCGTGGGCGCTGCCATCTCCGACCGGGAGTTTTGTGGGCGCCGCCATCTTGGACCGGGAGTTCCGTGGGCGCCGCCGTTTCAAACCGGGAGTTGCGTGGGCGCCGCCATTTCAGACCGGGAGTTCTGTGGGCGCCGCCATTTCGGACCAGGTGTTGCGTGGGCGCCGTCATTTCAAACCGGGAGTTGCCTGGGCGCCGCCATTTCGAATCGGGAGTTCCGTGGGAGCCGTCGTTTCGGACCGGGAGTTCCGGGGGCGCCGCCATTTCTAACCGGGAGTTGCGTGGGCGCCGCCATCTCCGACCGGGAGTTGCGTGGGCGCCGCCATTTCAGACCGAGAGTTCCGTGGTCACCGCCATTTCGAACCGGGAGTCGCGTGGGCGACGCCATTTCGGACCGGAGTTTTGTGGGCGCCGACATTTCGAATTGGGAGTTGCGTGGGCACTGCCATTTCGGACCGGGAGTTCTGTGGGCGCCGCCATTTCGAGCCGGGAGTTGCGTGGGCGCCGCCGTTTCGGACCGGGAGTTGCGTGGGAACCGGTATTTCAAACCGGGAGTTCCGTGGGCGCAGCCATTTCTAACTGGGAGTTGCATGAAAGCCGCCATTTCGGACCAGGAGTTGCGTGGGCGCCGCCATCTTTGACCGGGAGTTGCGTGGGCGCCGCCATCTCGGACCGGGAGTTCCGTGGGCGCCGCCGTTTCGGACCGGGAGTTGCGTGGGCGCCGCCATTTCGGACCGGGAGTTTTGTGGGCGCCGCCATTTCGAACCGTGGTTTGCTTGGGCGCCGCCATTTCGAATCGGGAGTTCCGTGGGCGCCGCCACTTCGAGCCGGGAGTTGCGTGGGCGCCGCCACTTCGAGCCGGGAGTTTTGTGGGCGCCACCATTTCGAGGCGGGAGTTCCGTGGGCGACGCCGTTTCTGACCAAGAGTTCCGTGGGCGCCGCCATTTCGGACCGGGAGTTCCGTGGGCGCCGCCATTTCAAGGCGGGAGTTGCGTGGGCGCCGCCATTTCGAGCCGGGAGTTGTGTGGGCGCTGCCGTTTCGGACCGGGAGTTTAGGGGGCGCCGCCATTTCGAGGCGGGAGTTGCGTGGGCGCCGCCATTTCGGACCAGGAGTTGCGTGGGCGGCGCCATTTCGGACCGGGAGTTGCGTGGGCGCCGCCATTTCAAACCGGGAGTTCGGTGGGCGCCGCCATTTCAGACCGGGAGTTCCGTGGGCGCCGCCATTTCGGACCGGGAGTTTTGTGGGCGCCGCCATTTCGAACCGTGAATTGCTTGGGCGCCGCCATTTCGAATCGGGAGTTCCGTGGGCGCCGCCATTTCGAGGCAAAAGTTGCGTGGGTGCCGCCATTTCGAGCCGGGAGTTGCGTGGGCGCTGCCGTTTCGGACCAGGAGTTTAGGGGGCGCCGCCATTTCTAAGCGGGAGTTGCGTGGGCGCCGCCATTTCGGACCAGGAGTTGCGTGGGCGCCGCCATCTCCGACCGGGAGTTGCGTGGGCGCCGCCATCTCGGACCGGGAGTTCCGTGGGCGCCGCCATTTCGGACCGGGAGTTGCGTGGGCGCCGCCATTTCGGACCAGGAGTTCCGTGGGCGCCGCCATTTCGAACCGTGAGTTGCTTGGGCGCCGCCATTTCGAATCGGGAGTTCCGTGGGTGCCGCCATTTCAAGCCGGGAGTTGCGTGGGCGCTGCCGTTTCGGACCGGGAGTTGCGTGGGCGCCGCCATTTCGGACCAGGAGTTGCGTGGGCGCCGCCATTTCGGACCGGGAGTTCCGTGGGCGCCGCCATTTCGGACCGGGAGTTCCGTGGGCGCCGCAATTTCGAGCCGGGAGTTGCGTGGGCGCCGCCGTTTCAGACCGGGAGTTCCGGGGGCGCCGCCATTTCTAACCGGCTTTCCGTGGGCGCCGCCATTTCGGAACGGGAGTTGCGTTGGCGCCGCCATTTCCGACCGGGAGTTGCTTGGGCGCCGCCGTTTCGGACCGGGAGTTTTGTGGGCGCCGACATTTCGAACCGGGAGTAGCGTGGGCGACGCCGTTTCGGACCGGGAATTTTGTGGGCGCCGACATTTAAACCGGGAGTTGCGTGGGCGACGCCATTTCGGACCAGGAGTTCCGTGGGCGCCACCATTTCGAGGCGGGAGTTGCGTGGGCGCTGCCATTTCAGACCGGGAGTTGCGTGGGCGCCGTTATTTCAATCCGGGAGTTACATGGGCGCCGCCATTTCGAACCGGGAGTTGCGTGGGTGCCTCCATTTCGAAACGGGACTTGCATGAGCGCCGCCGTTTCAAACCGGGAGTTGCGTGGGCGCCGCCGTTTCGAACCGGGAGTGGCGTGGGCGCCGCCGTTTCAGACCAAGGAGTTCCGTGGGCGCCGCCATTTCGGACCGGGTGTTGCGTGGGCGCCGCCATTTCGGACCGAAAGTTGCGTGGGCGCCGCCATTTCGGACCGGGAGCTGCCTGGGCGCCGTCATTTCGAACCGGGAGTTCCATGGGCGCCGCGATCTCGGACCGGGAGTTGCATGGGCGCCGCGATTTCGAACCGGGAGTTGCGTGGGAGCCACCATTTCGAACCGGGAGTTCCATGGGCGCCGCCATTTCGAATCGGGAGTACCGGGGGCGCCGCCATTTCGGACCGGGAGTTGCGTGGGCGCTGCCATTTCGGACCGGGAGTTCCGTGGAGGCCGCCATCTCCGACCGGGAGTTGCGTGGGCGCCGCCATTTCAGACCGAGAGTTCCGTGGGCACCGCCATTTCGAACCGGGAGTTCCGTGGGGGCCGCCATTTCGGACCGGGAGTTTTGTGGGCGCCGACATTTCGAACCGGGAGTTGCGTGGGCGCTGCCATTTCGGACCGGGAGTTCTGTGGGCGCCGCCATTTCGAGGCGGGAGTTGAGTGGGCGCCGAAATTTCGAGGCGGGAGTTGCGTGGGAGCCGCTATTTCAAACCGGGAGTTGCGTGGGCGCCGCCATTTCTAACTGGGAGTTGCATGAACGCCGCCATTTCGGACCGGGAGTTGCCTGGGCGCCGCCATTTCAACCGGGAGTTCCGTGGGCGCCGCCATTTCTAACCAAGAGTTCCGTGGGCGCCGCCATTTCGGACTGGGTGATGCGTGGGCGCCGCCATTTCGGACCGAAAGTTGCGTGGGCGTCGCCATTTCGGACCGGGAGTTGCCTGGGCGCCGTCATTTCGAACCGGGAGTTCCATGGGCGCCGCGATCTCGGACCGGGAGTTCCGTGGGCGCCGCCATTTCGAACCGGGAGTTCGTGGGCGTCGCCATTTCGGACCAGGAGTTCCGTGGGCGCCGCCATCTCCGACCGGGAGTTGCATGGGCACCGCCATCTCGGACCGGGAGTTCTATGGGCGCCGCCATTTCGGAGCAGGAGTTGCGTGGGCGCCGCCATTTCAGACCGGGAGTTGCGTGGGCGCTGCCATTTCTAACTGGGAGTTGCATGAAAGCCGCCATTTCGGACCAGGAGTTGCGTGGGCGCCGCCATCTCGGACCGGGAGTTCCGTAGGCGCCGCCATTTCGGACCGGGAGTTGCGTGGGCGCCGCCATTTCGGACCGGGAGTTCTGTGGGCGCCGCCATTTCGAGGCGGGAGTTGCGTGGGCGCCGCCGTTTCGGACCGGGAGTTGCGTGGGAGCCGCTATTTCAAACCGGGAGTTCCGTGGGCGCAGCCATTTCTAACTGGGAGTTGCATGAACGCCGCCATTTCGGACCAGGAGTTGCGTGGGCGCCGCCATCTCCGACCGGGAGTTGCGTGGGCGCCGCCATCTCGGACCGGGAGTTCCGTGGGCGCCGCCATTTCAGACCGGGAGTTCTGTGGGCGCCGCCATTTCGGACCGGGAGTTTTGTGGGCGCCGCCATTTCGAACCGTGAGTTGCTTGGGCGCCGCCATTTCGAATCGGGAGTTCCGTGGGCACCGCCATTTCGAGCCGGGAGTTGCGTGGGCGCCGCCGTTTCGGACCGGGAGTTGCGTGGGCGCCGCCATTTCTAACCGGGAGTTGCGTGGGCGCCGCCATTTCGAACCGGGAGTTCCGTGGGCGCCGCCATCTCTGACCGGGAGTTGCGTGGGCGCCGCCATCTTGGACCGAGAGTTCCGTGGGCGCCGCCATTTCGCACCGGGAGTTGCGTGGGCGCCGCCATTTCAAACCGGGAGTTCCGTGGGCGCCGCCATTTCAGACCGGGAGTTCCGTGGGCGACGCCATTTCGGACCGGGAGTTTTGTGGGCGCCGCCATTTCGAACCGTGAGTTGCTTGGGCGCCGCCATTTCGAATCGGGAGTTGCGTGGGCGCCACCATTTCGAGGCGGGAGTTGCGTGGGCGCTGCCATTTCGGACCGGGAGTTGCGTGGGCGCCGTAAGTTCAAACCGGGAGTTACATGGGCGCCGCCATTTCGAACCGGGAGTTGCGTGGGTGTCTCCATTTCGAAACGGGACTTGCATGAGCGCCGCCGTTTCAAACCGGGAGTGACGTGGGCGCCGCCGTTTCGAACCGGGAGTGGCGTGGGCGCCGCCGTTTCAGACCAAGGAGTTCCATGGGCGCCGCCATTTCGGACCGGGTGTTTCGTGGGTGCCGCCATTTCGGACCGAAAGTTGCGTGGGCGCCGCCATTTCGAACCGGGAGTTCCGTGGGCGCCGTCATTTCGAACCGGGAGTTCCATGGGCGCCGCGATCTCGGACCGGGAGTTGCGTGGGCGCCGCGATTTCGAACCGGGAGTTGCGTGGGCGCCACCATTTCGAACCGGGAGTTCCATGGGCGCCGCCATTTCGAATCGGGAGTACCGGGGGCGCCGCCATTTCGGACCGGGAGTTGCGTGGGCGCTGCCATTTCGGACCGGGAGTTCCGTGGAGGCCGCCATCTCCGACCGGGAGTTGCGTGGGCGCCGCCATTTCAGACCGAGAGTTCCGTGGGCACCGCCATTTCGAACCGGGAGTTCCGTGGGGGCCGCCATTTCGGACCGGGAGTTTTGTGGGCGCCGACATTTCGAACCGGGAGTTGCGTGGGCGCTGCCATTTCGGACCGGGAGTTCTGTGGGCGCCGCCATTTCGAGGCGGGAGTTGCGTGGGCGCCGAAATTTCGAGGCGGGAGTTGCGTGGGAGCCGCTATTTCGAACCGGGAGTTGCGTGGGCGCCGCCATTTCTAACTGGGAGTTGCATGAACGCCGCCATTTCGGACCGGGAGTTGCCTGGGCGCCGCCATTTCAACCGGGAGTTCCGTGGGCGCCGCCATTTCTAACCAAGAGTTCCGTGGGCGCCGCCATTTCGAACCGGGAGTTGCCTGGGCGCCGCCATTTGGAGCCGGGAGTTGCGTGGGTGCTGCCGTTTCGGACCGGGAGTTCCGGGGGCGCCGCCATTTCTAACCGGGAGTTCCGTAGGCGCAGCCATTTCGAACCGGGAGTTGCCTGGGCGCCGCCATTTGGAGCCGGGAGTTGCGTGGGTGCTGCCGTTTCGGACCGGGAGTTCCGGGGGCGCCGCCATTTCGAACCGGGAGTTGCGTGGGCGCCGCCATTTCAGATCAAGAGTTCCGTGGGCGCCACCATTTCGAGGCGGGAGTTCCATGGGCGCCGCCATTTCGGACCGGGAGTTTAGGGGGCGCCGCCATTTCGGACCGGGAGTTCCATGGGCGCCGCCATTTCAGACCGGGAGTTCTGTGGGCGCCGCCAGTTCGGACCAGGTGTTGCCTGGGCGTCGCCATTTCAAACCGGGAGTTGCCTGGGCGCCGCCATTTCGACCCGGGAGTTGCGTTGGAGCCTCCGTTTCGGACCGGGAGTTCCGGGGGCGCCGCCATTTCTAACCGGGAGTTGCGTGGGCGCCGCCATTTCGAACCGGGAGTTTTGTGGGCGCCGACATTTCGAACCGAAAGTTCCGTGGGCGCTGCCATTTCGGACCGGGAGTTCTGTGGGCGCCGCCATTTCGACCCGGGGGGCGAAAGTTGCGTGGGCGCCGCCGTTTTGGACCGGGAGTTGCGTGGGAGCCGCTATTTCAAACCGGGAGTTCCGTGGGCTCCGCCATTTCTATCTGGGAGCTGCATGAACGCCGCCATTTCGGACCAGGAGTTGCGTGGGCGCCGCCATCTCCGACCGGGAGTTGCGTGGGCGCCGCCATCTCGGACCGGGAGTTGCGTGGGCGCCGCCATTTCAGACCGGGAGTTCTGTGGGCGCCGCCATTTCGGACCGGGAGTTTTGTGGGCGCCGCCATTTCGAACCGTGAGTTGCTTGGGCGCCGCCATTTCGAATCGGGAGTTCCGTGGGCGCCGCCATTTCGAGCCGGGAGTTGCGTGGGCGCCGCCGTTTCTAAACGGGAGTTGCGTGGGCGCCGCCATTTCGAACCGGGAGTTCCGTGGGCGCCGCCATCTCTGACCGGGAGTTGCGTGGGCGCCGCCATCTTGGACCGGGAGTTCCGTGGGCGCCGCCATTTCGCACCGGGAGTTGCGTGGGCGCCGCCATTTCAAACCGGGAGTTCCGTGGGCGCCGCCATTTCAGACCGGGAGTTCCGTGGGCGACGCCATTTCGGACCGGGAGTTTTGTGGGCGCCGCCATTTCGAACCGTGAGTTGCTTGGGCGCCGCCATTTCGAATCGGGAGTTGCGTGGGCGCCACCATTTCGAGGCAAGAGTTGCGTGGGCGCCGCCATCTTTGTCCGGGAGTTGCGTGGGCGCCGCCATCTTGGACCGGGAGTTCCGTGGGCGCCGCCATTTCAAACCGGGAGTTGCGTGGATGCCGCCATTTCAGACCGGGAGTTCTGTGGGCGCCGCCATTTCGGACCAGGTGTTGCGTGGGCGTCGCCATTTCGGACCAGGAGTTCCGTGGGCGCCGCCATTTCGAACCGTGAGTTGCTTGGGCGCAGCCATTTCGAACCGGGAGTTGCGTGGGCGCCGCCATTTCGAGCCGGGAGTTGCGTGGGCGCCGCCGTTTCGGACCGGGAGTTGCTTGGGCGCCGCCATTTCTAACCGGCTCTCCGTGGGCGCCGCCATTTCGGACCGGGAGTTCCGTGGGCGCCGCCATCTCCGACCGGGAGGTGCGTGGGCGCCGCCATCTCGGACCGGGAGTTCTGTGGGCGCCGCCATCTTGGACCGGGTGTTCCGTGGGCGCCGCCATTTCAAACCGGGAGTTGCGTGGATGCCGCCATTTCAGACCGGGAGTTCTGTGGGCGCCGCCATTTCGGACCAGGTGTTGCGTGGGCGTCGCCATTTCGGACCAGGAGTTCCGTGGGCGCCGCCATTTCGAACCGTGAGTTGCTTGGGCGCCGCCATTTCGAATCGGGAGTTCCGTGGGCGCCGCCATTTCGAGCCGGGAGTTGCGTGGGCGCCGCCGTTTCGGACCGGGAGTTGCTTGGGCGCCGCCATTTCTAACCGGCTCTCCGTGGGCGCCGCCATTTCGGACCGGGAGTTCCGTGGGCGCCGCCATCTCCGACCGGGAGGTGCGTGGGCGCCGCCATCTCGGACCGGGAGTTTTGTGGGCGCCGCCATTTCGAACCGGGAGTTGCGTGGGCGACGCCGTTTCGGACCGGGAATTTTGTGGGCGCCGACATTTAAACCGGGCGTTGCGTGGGCGCCGCCATTTCGGACCGGGAGTTGCGTGGGCGCCGTTATTTCAAACCGGGAGTTACATGAGCGCCGCCATTTCGAACCGGGAGTTGCGTGGGCGCCTCCATTTCGAACCGGGAGTGACGTGGGCGCCGCCGTTTCAGACCAGGGAGTTCCGTGGGCGCCGCCATTTCGGACCGGGTGTTGCGTGGGCGCCGCCATTTCGGACCGAAAGTTGCGTGGGCGTCGCCATTTCGGACCGGGAGTTGCCTGGGCGCCGTCATTTCGAACCGGGAGTTCCATGGGCGCCGCGATCTCGGACCGGGAGTTCCGTGGGCGCCGCCATTTCGAACCGGGAGTTCGTGGGCGTCGCCATTTCGGACCAGGAGTTTGGTGGGCGCTGCCATCTCCGACCGGGAGTTGCATGGGCACCGCCATCTCGGACCGGGAGTTCCGTGGGCGCTACCATTTCGGACCGGGAGTTCTATGGGCGCCGCCATTTCGGACCGGGAGTTGCGTGGGCGCCGCCATTTCAGACCGGGAGTTGCGTGGGCGCTGCCATTTCTAACTGGGAGTTGCATGAAAGCCGCCATTTCGGACCAGGAGTTGCGTGGGCGCCGCCATCTCGGACCGGGAGTTCCGTAGGCGCCGCCATTTCGGACCGGGAGTTCTGTGGGCGCCGCCATTTCGAGGCGGGAGTTGCGTGGGCGCCGCCGTTTCGGACCGGGAGTTGCGTGGGAGCCGTTATTTCAAACCGGGAGTTCCGTGGGCGCAGCCATTTCTAACTGGGAGTTGCATGAAAGCCGCCATTTCGGACCAGGAGTTGCGTGGGCGCCGACATCTTTGACCGGGAGTTGCGTGGGCGCCGCCATCTCGGACCAGGAGTTCCGTGGGCGCCGCCATTTCGGACCGGGAGTTCCGTGGGCGCCGCCATTTCGGACCGGGAGTTTTGTGGGCGTCGCCATTTCGAACCGTGAGTTGCTTGGGCGCCGCCATTTCGAATCGGGAGTTCCATGGGCGCCGCCACTTCGAGCCGGGAGTTGCGTGGGCGCCGCCGTTTCGGACCGGGAGTTTTGTGGGCGCCGACATTTCGAACCGGGAGTTGCGTGGGCGACGCCGTTTCTGACCGGGAATTTTGTGGGCGCCGACATTTAAACCGGGCGTTGCGTGGGTGCCGCCATTTCAGACCAAGAGTTCCGTGGGCGCCGACATTTCGGACCGGGAGTTTTGTGGGCGCCGCCATTTCAAGGCGGGAGTTGCGTGGGCGCCGTCATTTCGAGCCGGGAGTTGCGTGGGCGCCGCCGTTTCGGACTGGGAGTTTAGGGGGCGCCGCCATTTCGAGCCGGGAGTTGCGTGGGCGCCGCCATTTCGGACCAGGAATTGCGTGGGCGGCGCCATCTCCGACCGGGAGTTGCGTGGGCGCCGCCATCTCGGACCGGGAGTTCCGTGGGCGCCGCCATTTCGGAGCAGGAGTTGCATGAAAGCCGCCATTTCGGACCGGGAGTTGCGTGGGCGCCGCCATCTTGGACCGGGAGTCCTGTGGGCGCCGCCGTTTCAAACCGGGAGTTGCGTGGGCGCCGCCATTTCAGACCGGGAGTTCCGTGGGCGCCGCCATTTCGGACCGGGAGTTTTGTGGGCGTCGCCATTTCGGACCGTGAGTTGCTTGGGAGCCGCCATTTCGAATCGGGAGTTCTGTGGGCGCCGCCACTTCGAGGCGGGAGTTGCGTGGGCGCCGCCGTTTCGGACCGGGAGTTGCGTGGGCGCCGCCATTTCGGACCAGGAGTTGCGTGGGCGCCGCCATCTCCGACCGGGAGTTGCGTGGGCGCCGACATTTAAACCGGGCGTTGCGTGGGTGCCGCCATTTCAGACCAAGAGTTCCGTGGGCGCCGCCATTTCGGACCGGGAGTTGCGTGGGCCCCGCCATCTCAAACCGGGAGTTGCGTGGGCGTTGCCGTTTCAAACCGGGAGTTGCGTGGGCGCCGCCATTTCGGACCGGGAGTTCTGTGGGCGCCGCCATTTCGGACCAGGTGTTGCGTGGGCGTCGCCATTTCAAACCGGGAGTTGCCTGGGCGCCGCCATTTCGAGGCGGGAGTTGCGTGGGCGCCGCCGTTTCGGACCGGGAGTTGCCTGGGAGCCGTTATTTCAAACCGGGAGTTCCGTGGGCGCAGCCATTTCTAACTGGGAGTTGCATGAAAGCCGCCATTTCGGACCAGGAGTTGCGTGGGCGCCGCCATCTCCGACCGGGAGTTGCGTGGGCGCCGCCATCTCGGACCGGGAGTTCCGTGGGCGCCGCCATTTCAGACCGGGAGTTCCGTGGGCGCCGCCATTTCGGACCGGGAGTTTTGTGGGCGTCGCCATTTCGAACCGTGAGTTGCTTGGGCGCCGCCATTTCGAATCGGGAGTTCCATGGGCGCCGCCACTTCGAGCCGGGAGTTGCGTGGGCGCCGCCGTTTCGGACCGGGAGTTCCGTGGGCGCCGCCATTTCGCACCGGGAGTTGCGTGGGCGCCGCCATTTCAAACCGGGAGTTCCGTGGGCGCCGCCATTTCAGACCGGGAGTTCCGTGGGCGACGCCATTTCGGACCGGGAGTTTTGTGGGCGCCGCCATTTCGAACCGTGAGTTGCTTGGGCGCCGCCATTTCGAATCGGGAGTTGCGTGGGCGCCACCATTTCGAGGCGGGAGTTGCGTGGGCGCTGCCATTTCGGACCGGGAGTTGCGTGGGCGCCTTAAGTTCAAACCGGGAGTTACATGGGCGCCGCCATTTCGAACCGGGAGTTGCGTGGGTGTCTCCATTTCGAAACGGGACTTGCATGAGCGCCGCCGTTTCAAACCGGGAGTGACGTGGGCGCTGCCGTTTCGAACCGGGAGTGGCGTGGGCGCCGCCGTTTCAGACCAAGGAGTTCCATGGGCGCCGCCATTTCGAACCGGGAGTTCCGTGGGCGCCGTCATTTCGAACCGGGAGTTCCATGGGCGCCGCGATCTCGGACCGGGAGTTGCGTGGGCGCCGCGATTTCGAACCGGGAGTTGCGTGGGCGCCGCCATCTCGGACCAGGAGTTCCGTGGGCGCCGCCATTTCGGACCGGGAGTTCCGGGGGCGCAGCCATTTCGGACCGGGAGTTGCGTGGGCGCTGCCATTTCGGACCGGGAGTTCCGTGGAGGCCGCCATCTCCGACCGGGAGTTGCGTAGGGCGCCGCCATTTCAGACCGAGAGTTCCGTGGGCACCGCCATTTCGAACCGGGAGTTCCGTGGGGGCCGCCATTTCGGACCGGGAGTTTTGTGGGCGCCGCCATTTCAACCGGGAGTTCCGTGGGCGCCGCCATTTCTAACCAAGAGTTCCGTGGGCGCCGCCATTTCGAACCGGGAGTTGCCTGGGCGCCGCCATTTGGAGCCGGGAGTTGCGTGGGTGCTGCCGTTTCGGACCGGGAGTTCCGGGGGCGCCGCCATTTCTAACCGGGAGTTCCGTAGGCGCAGCCATTTCGAACCGGGAGTTGCGTGGGCGCCGCCATTTCAGATCAAGAGTTCCGTGGGCGCCACCATTTCGAGGCGGGAGTTCCATGGGCGCCGCCATTTCGGACCGGGAGTTTAGGGGGCGCCGCCATTTCGGACCGGGAGTTCCATGGGCGCCGCCATTTTGGAGCAGGAGTTGCATGGGCGCCGCCATCTCCGACCGGGAGTTGCGTGGGCGCCGCCATTTCGGACCAGGAGTTGCGTGGGCGCCGCCATCTCCGACCGGGAGTTGCGTGGGCGCCGCCATTTCAGACCGGGAGTTCTGTGGGCGCCGCCAGTTCGGACCAGGTGTTGCGTGGGCGTCGCCATTTCAAACCGGGAGTTGCCTGGGCGCCGCCATTTCGACCCGGGAGTTGCGTTGGAGCCTCCGTTTCGGACCGGGAGTTCCGTGGGCGCCGCCATTTCTAACCGGGAGTTGCGTGGGCGCCGCCATTTCGAACCGGGAGTTTTGTGGGCGCCGACATTTCGAACCGAAAGTTCCGTGGGCGCTGCCATTTCGGACCGGGAGTTCTGTGGGCGCCGCCATTTCGACCCGGGGGGCGAAAGTTGCGTGGGCGCCGCCGTTTTGGACCGGGAGTTGCGTGGGAGCCGCTATTTCAAACCGGGAGTTCCGTGGGCTCCGCCATTTCTATCTGGGAGCTGCATGAACGCCGCCATTTCGGACCAGGAGTTGCGTGGGCGCCGCCATCTCCGACCGGGAGTTGCGTGGGCGCCGCCATCTCGGACCGGGAGTTGCGTGGGCGCCGCCATTTCAGACCGGGAGTTCTGTGGGCGCCGCCATTTCGGACCGGGAGTTTTGTGGGCGCCGCCATTTCGAACCGTGAGTTGCTTGGGCGCCGCCATTTCGAATCGGGAGTTCCGTGGGCGCCGCCATTTCGAGCCGGGAGTTGCGCGGGCGCCGCCGTTTCGGACCGGGAGTTGCGTGGGCGCCGCCATTTCGAACCGGGAGTTCCGTGGGCGCCGCCATCTCTGACCGGGAGTTGCGTGGGCGCCGCCATCTTGGACCGGGAGTTCCGTGGGCGCCGCCATTTCGCACCGGGAGTTGCGTGGGCGCCGCCATTTCAAACCGGGAGTTCCGTGGGCGCCGCCATTTCAGACCGGGAGTTCCGTGGGCGACGCCATTTCGGACCGGGAGTTTTGTGGGCGCCGCCATTTCGAACCGTGAGTTGCTTGGGCGCCGGCATTTCGAATCGGGAGTTGCGTGGGCGCCACCATTTCGAGGCAAGAGTTGCGTGGGTGCCGCCATTTCGAGCCGGGAGTTGCGTGGGTGCTGCCGTTTCGGACCGGGAGTTCCGGGGGCGCCGCCATTTCTAACCCAGAGTTCCGTAGGCGCAGCCATTTCGAACCGGGAGTTGCGTGGGCGCCGCCATTTCAGATCAAGAGTTCCGTGGGCGCCACCATTTCGAGGCGGGAGTTCCGTGGGCGCCGCCATTTCGGACCGGGAGTTTAGGGGGCGCCGCCATTTCGCACCGGGAGTTGCGTGGGCGCCGCCATTTCGGAGCAGGAGTTGCGTGGGCGCCGCCATCTCGGACCGGGAGTTCCGTGGGCGCCGCCATCTTGGACCGGGAGTTCCGTGGGCGCCGCCATTTCAAACCGGGAGTTGCGTGGATGCCGCCATTTCAGACCGGGAGTTCTGTGGGCGCCGCCATTTCGGACCAGGTGTTGCGTGGGCGTCGCCATTTCGGACCAGGAGTTACGTGGGCGCCGCCATTTCGAACCGTGAGTTGCTTGGGCGCCGCCATTTCGAATCGGGAGTTCCGTGGGCGCCGCCATTTCGAGCCGGGAGTTGCGTGGGCGCCGCCGTTTCGGACCGGGAGTTGCTTGGGCGCCGCCATTTCTAACCGGCTCTCCGTGGGCGCCGCCATTTCGGACCGGGAGTTCCGTGGGCGCCGCCATCTCCGACCGGGAGGTGCGTGGGCGCCGCCATCTCGGACCGGGAGTTTTGTGGGCGCCGCCATTTCGAACCGGGAGTTGCGTGGGCGACGCCGTTTCGGACCGGGAATTTTGTGGGCGCCGACATTTAAACCGGGCGTTGCGTGGGCGCCGCCATTTCGGACCGGGAGTTGCGTGGGCGCCGTTATTTCAAACCGGGAGTTACATGAGCGCCGCCATTTCGAACCGGGAGTTGCGTGGGCGCCTCCATTTCGAACCGGGAGTTGCGTGGGCGCCGCCGTTTCAGACCAGGGAGTTCCGTGGGCGCCGCCATTTCGGACCGGGTGTTGCGTGGGCGCCGCCATTTCGGACCGAAAGTTGCGTGGGCGTCGCCATTTCGGACCGGGAGTTGCCTGGGCGCCGTCATTTCGAACCGGGAGTTCCATGGGCGCCGCGATCTCGGACCGGGAGTTCCGTGGGCGCCGCCATTTCGAACCGGGAGTTCGTGGGCGTCGCCATTTCGGACCAGGAGTTTGGTGGGCGCCGCCATCTCCGACCGGGAGTTGCATGGGCACCGCCATCTCGGACCGGGAGTTCCGTGGGCGCTACCATTTCGGACCGGGAGTTCTATGGGCGCCGCCATTTCGGAGCAGGAGTTGCGTGGGCGCCGCCATTTCAGACCGGGAGTTGCGTGGGCGCTGCCATTTCTAACTGGGAGTTGCATGAAAGCCGCCATTTCGGACCAGGAGTTGCGTGGGCGCCGCCATCTCGGACCGGGAGTTCCGTAGGCGCCGCCATTTCGGACCGGGAGTTCCGTGGGCGCCGCCATTTCGAGGCGGGAGTTGCGTGGGCGCCGCCGTTTCGGACCGGGAGTTGCGTGGGAGCCGTTATTTCAAACCGGGAGTTCCGTGGGCGCAGCCATTTCTAACTGGGAGTTGCATGAAAGCCGCCATTTCGGACCAGGAGTTGCGTGGGCGCCGACATCTTTGACCGGGAGTTGCGTGGGCGCCGCCATCTCGGACCAGGAGTTCCGTGGGCGCCGCCATTTCGGACCGGGAGTTCCGTGGGCGCCGCCATTTCGGACCGGGAGTTTTGTGGGCGTCGCCATTTCGAACCGTGAGTTGCTTGGGCGCCGCCATTTCGAATCGGGAGTTCCATGGGCGCCGCCACTTCGAGCCGGGAGTTGCGTGGGCGCCGCCGTTTCGGACCGGGAGTTTTGTGGGCGCCGACATTTCGAACCGGGAGTTGCGTGGGCGACGCCGTTTCTGAAGAGTTGCGTGGGTGCCGCCATTTCGAGCCGGGAGTTGCGTGGGTGCTGCCGTTTCGGACCGGGAGTTTCCGGGGGCGCCGCCATTTCTAACCGGGAGTTCCGTAGGCGCAGCCATTTCGAACCGGGAGTTGCGTGGGCGCCGCCATTTCAGATCAAGAGTTCCGTGGGCGCCACCATTTCGAGGCGGGAGTTCCGTGGGGCGCCGCCATTTCGGACCGGGAGTTTAGGGGGCGCCGCCATTTCGGACCGGGAGTTCCGTGGGCGCCGCCATTTCAGAGCAGGAGTTGCGTGGGCGCCGCCATCTTTGACCGGGAGTTGCGTGGGCGCCGCCATCTTGGACCGGGATTTCCGTGGGCGCCGCCGTTTCAAACCGGGAGTTGCGTGGATGCCGCCATTTCAGACCGGGAGTTCTGTGGGCGCCGCCATTTCGGACCAGGTGTTGCGTGGGCGTCGCCATTTCGGACCAGGAGTTCCGTGGGCGCCGCCATTTCGAACCGTGAGTTGCTTGGGCGCCGCCATTTCGAATCGGGAGTTCCCTGGGCGCCGCCATTTCGAGCCGGGAGTTGCGTGGGCGCCGCCGTTTCGGACCGGGAGTTGCGTGGGCTCCGCCATTTCTAACCGGCTTTCCGTGGGCGCCGCCATTTCGGACCGGGAGTTCCGTGGGCGCCGCCATCTCCGACCGGGAGGTGCGTGGGCGCCGCCATCTCGGACCGGGAGTTTTGTGGGCGCCGCCATTTCGAACCGGGAGTTGCGTGGGCGACGCCGTTTCGGACCGGGAATTTTGTGGGCGCCGACATTTAAACCGGGCATTGCGTGGGCGCCGCCATTTCGGACCGGGAGTTCCGTGGGCGCCGCCATCTCCGACCGGGAGGTGCGTGGGCGCCGCCATCTCGGACCGGGAGTTTTGTGGGCGCCGCCATTTCGAACCGGGAGTTGCGTGGGCGACGCCGTTTCGGACCGGGAATTTTGTGGGCGCCGACATTTAAACCGGGCGTTGCGTGGGCGCCGCCATTTCGGACCGGGAGTTGCGTGGGCGCCGTTATTTCAAACCGGGAGTTACATGAGCGCCGCCATTTCGAACCGGGAGTTGCGTGGGCGCCTCCATTTCGAACCGGGAGTTGCGTGGGCGCCGCCGTTTCAGACCAGGGAGTTCCGTGGGCGCCGCCATTTCGGACCGGGTGTTGCGTGGGCGCCGCCATTTCGGACCGAAAGTTGCGTGGGCGTCGCCATTTCGGACCGGGAGTTGCCTGGGCGCCGTCATTTCGAACCGGGAGTTCCATGGGCGCCGCGATCTCGGACCGGGAGTTCCGTGGGCGCCGCCATTTCGAACCGGGAGTTCGTGGGCGTCGCCATTTCGGACCAGGAGTTGCGTGGGCGCCGCCATCTCCGACCGGGAGTTGCATGGGCACCGCCATCTCGGACCGGGAGTTCCGTGGGCGCTACCATTTCGGACCGGGAGTTCTATGGGCGCCGCCATTTCGGAGCAGGAGTTGCGTGGGCGCCGCCATTTCAGACCGGGAGTTGCGTGGGCGCTGCCATTTCTAACTGGGAGTTGCATGAAAGCCGCCATTTCGGACCAGGAGTTGCGTGGGCGCCGCCATCTCGGACCGGGAGTTCCGTAGGCGCCGCCATTTCGGACCGGGAGTTCCGTGGGCGCCGCCATTTCGGACCGGGAGTTCTGTGGGCGCCCCCATTTCGAGGCGGGAGTTGCGTGGGCGCCGCCGTTTCGGACCGGGAGTTGCGTGGGAGCCGTTATTTCAAACCGGGAGTTCCGTGGGCGCGGCCATTTCTAACTGGGAGTTGCATGAAAGCCGCCATTTCGGACCAGGAGTTGCGTGGGCGCCGACATCTTTGACCGGGAGTTGCGTGGGCGCCGCCATCTCGGACCAGGAGTTCCGTGGGCGCCGCCATGTCGGACCGGGAGTTCCGTGGGCGCCGCCATTTCGGACCGGGAGTTTTGTGGGCGTCGCCATTTCGAACCGTGAGTTGCTTGGGCGCCGCCATTTCGAATCGGGAGTTCCGTGGGCGCCGCCACTTCGAGCCGGGAGTTGCGTGGGCGCCGCCGTTTCGGACCGGGAGTTTTGTGGGCGCCGACATTTCGAACCGGGAGTTGCGTGGGCGACGCCGTTTCTGACCGGGAATTTTGTGGGCGCCGACATTTAAACCAGGCGTTGCGTGGGTGCCGCCATTTCAGACCAAGAGTTCCGTGGGCGCCGACATTTCGGACCGGGAGTTTTGTGGGCGCCGCCATTTCAAGGCGGGAGTTGCGTGGGCGCCGTCATTTCGAGCCGGGAGTTGCGTGGGCGCCGCCGTTTCGGACTGGGAGTTTAGGGGGCGCCGCCATTTCGAGCCGGGAGTTGCGTGGGCGCCGCCATTTCGGACCAGGAGTTGCGTGGGCGCCGCCATTTCAGACCGGGAGTTCCGTGGGCGACGCCATTTCGGACCGGGAGTTTTGTGGGCGCCGCCATTTCGAACCGTGAGTTGCTTGGGCGCCGCCATTTTGAATCGGGAGTTGCGTGGGCGCCGCCATTTCGAGGCAAGAGTTGCGTGGGTGCCGCCATTTCGAGCCGGGAGTTGCGTGGGTGCTGCCGTTTCGGACCGGGAGTTCCGGGGGCGCCGCCATTTCTAACCGGGAGTTCCGTAGGCGCAGCCATTTCGAACCGGGAGTTGCGTGGGCGCCGCCATTTCAGATCAAGAGTTCCGTGGGCGCCACCATTTCGAGGCGGGAGTTCCGTGGGCGCCGCCATTTCGAACCGGGAGTTTAGGGGGCGCCGCCATTTCGGACCGGGAGTTCCGTGGGCGCCGCCATTTCGGAGCAGGAGTTGCGTGGGCGCCGCCATCTTTGACCGGGAGTTGCGTGGGCGCCGCCATCTTGGACCGGGATTTCCGTGGGCGCCGCCGTTTCAAACCGGGAGTTGCGTGGATGCCGCCATTTCAGACCGGGAGTTCTGTGGGCGCCGCCATTTCGGACCAGGTGTTGCGTGGGCGTCGCCATTTCGGACCAGGAGTTCCGTGGGCGCCGCCATTTCGAACCGTGAGTTGCTTGGGCGCCGCCATTTCGAATCGGGAGTTCCGTGGGCGCCGCCATTTCGAGCCGGGAGTTGCGTGGGCGCCGCCGTTTCGGACCGGGAGTTGCGTGGGCGCCGCCATTTCTAACCGGCTTTCCGTGGGCGCCGCCATTTCGGACCGGGAGTTCCGTGGGCGCCGCCATCTCCGACCGGGAGGTGCGTGGGCGCCGCCATCTCGGACCGGGAGTTTTGTGGGCGCCGCCATTTCGAACCGGGTGTTGCGTGGGCGACGCCGTTTCGGACCGGGAATTTTGTGGGCGCCGACATTTAAACCGGGCGTTGCGTGGGCGCCGCCATTTCGGACCGGGAGTTGCGTGGGCGCCGTTATTTCAAACCGGGAGTTACATGAGCGCCGCCATTTCGAACCGGGAGTTGCGTGGGCGCCTCCATTTCGAACCGGGTGTTGCGTGGGCGCCGCCGTTTCAGACCAGGGAGTTCCGTGGGCGCCGCCATTTCGGACCGGGTGTTGCGTGGGCGCCGCCATTTCAAACCGAAAGATGCGTGGGCGTCGCCATTTCGGACCGGGAGTTGCCTGGGCGCCGTCATTTCGAACCGGGAGTTCCATGGGCGCCGCGATCTCGGACCGGGAGTTCCGTGGGCGCCGCCATTTCGAACCGGGAGTTCGTGGGCGTTGCCATTTCGGACCAGGAGTTCCGTGGGCGCTACCATTTTGGACCGGGAGTTCTATGGGCGCCGCCATTTCGGAGCAGGAGTTGCGTGGGCGCCGCCATTTCGCACCGGGAGTTGCGTGGGCGCCGCCATTTCAAACCGGGAGTTCCGTGGGCGCCGCCATTTCAGACCGGGAGTTCCGTGGGCGACGCCATTTCGGACCGGGAGTTTTGTGGGCGCCGCCATTTCGAACCGTGAGTTGCTTGGGCGCCGCCATTTCTGACCGGGAGTTGCGTGGGCGCCGCCATTTCGAGGCAAGAGTTGCGTGGGTGCCGCCATTTCGAGCCGGGAGTTGCGTGGGTGCTGCCGTTTCGGACCGGGAGTTCCGGGGGCGCCGCCATTTGTAACCGGGAGTTCCGTAGGCGCAGCCATTTCGAACCGGGAGTTGCGTGGGCGCCGCCATTTCAGATCAAGAGTTCCGTGGGCGCCACCATTTCGAGGCGGGAATTCCGTGGACGCCGCCATTTCGAACCGAGAGTTTAGGGGGCGCCGCCATTTCGGACCGGGAGTTCCGTGGGCGCCGCCATTTCGGAGCAGGAGTTGCGTGGGCGCCGCCATCTTTGACCGGGAGTTGCGTGGGCGCCGCCATCTTGGACCGGGAGTTCCGTGGGCGCCGCCATTTCCGACCAGGAGTTGCGTGGATGCCGCCATTTCAGACCGGGAGTTCTGTGGGCGCCGCCATTTCGGACCAGGTGTTGCGTGGGCGTCGCCATTTCGGACCAGGAGTTCCGTGGGCGCCGCCATTTCGAACCGTGAGTTGCTTGGGCGCCGCCATTTCGAATCGGGAGTTCCGTGGGCGCCGCCATTTCGAGCCGGGAGTTGCGTGGGCGCCGCCGTTTCGGACCGGGAGTTGCTTGGGCGCCGCCATTTCTAACCGGCTCTCCGTGGGCGCCGCCATTTCGGACCGGGAGTTCCGTGGGCGCCGCCATCTCCGACCGGGAGGTGCGTGGGCGCCGCCATCTCGGACCGGGAGTTTTGTGGGCGCCGCCATTTCGAACCGGGAGTTGCGTGGGCGACGCCGTTTCGGACCGGGAATTTTGTGGGCGCCGACATTTAAACCGGGCGTTGCGTGGGCACCGCCATTTCGGACCGGGAGTTGCGTGGGCGCCGTTATTTCAAACCGGGAGTTACATGAGCGCCGCCATTTCGAACCGGGAGTTGCGTGGGCGCCTCCATTTCGAACCGGGAGTTGCGTGGGCGCCGCCGTTTCAGACCAGGGAGTTCCGTGGGCGCCGCCATTTCGGACCGGGTGTTGCGTGGGCGCCGCCATTTCGGACCGAAAGTTGCGTGGGCGTCGCCATTTCGGACCGGGAGTTGCCTGGGCGCCGTCATTTCGAACCGGGAGTTCCATGGGCGCCGCGATCTCGGACCGGGAGTTCCGTGGGCGCCGCCATTTCGAACCGGGAGTTCGTGGGCTTCGCCATTTCGGACCAGGAGTTCCGTGGGCGCCGCCATCTCCGACCGGGAGTTGCATGGGCACCGCCATCTCGGACCGGGAGTTCCGTGGGCGCTACCATTTCGGACCGGGAGTTCTATGGGCGCCGCCATTTCGGAGCAGGAGTTGCGTGGGCGCCGCCATTTCAGACCGGGAGTTGCGTGGGCGCTGCCATTTCTAACTGGGAGTTGCATGAAAGCCGCCATTTCGGACCAGGAGTTGCGTGGGCGCCGCCATCTCGGACCGGGAGTTCCGTAGGCGCCGCCATTTCGGACCGGGAGTTCCGTGGGCGCCGCCATTTCGGACCGGGAGTTCTGTGGGCGCCGCCATTTCGAGGCGGGAGTTGCGTGGGCGCCGCCGTTTCGGACCGGGAGTTGCGTGGGAGCCGTTATTTCAAACCGGGAGTTCCGTGGGCGCAGCCATTTCTAACTGGGAGTTGCATGAAAGCCGCCATTTCGGACCAGGAGTTGCGTGGGCGCCGACATCTTTGACCGGGAGTTGCGTGGGCGCCGCCATCTCGGACCAGGAGTTCCGTGGGCGCCGCCATTTCGGACCGGGAGTTCCGTGGGCGCCGCCATTTCGGACCGGGAGTTTTGTGGGCGTCGCCATTTCGAACCATGAGTTGCTTGGGCGCCGCCATTTCGAATCGGGAGTTCCATGGGCGCCGCCACTTCGAGCCGGGAGTTGCGTGGGCGCCGCCGTTTCGGACCGGGAGTTTTGTGGGCGCCGACATTTCGAACCGGGAGTTGCGTGGGCGACGCCGTTTCTGACCGGGAATTTTGTGGGCGCCGACATTTAAACCGGGCGTTGCGTGGGTGCCGCCATTTCAGACCAAGAGTTCCGTGGGCGCCGACATTTCGGACCGGGAGTTTTGTGGGCGCCGCCATTTCAGGGCGGGAGTTGCGTGGGCGCCGTCATTTCGAGCCGGGAGTTGCGTGGGCGCCGCCGTTTCGGACTGGGAGTTTAGGGGGCGCCGCCATTTCGAGCCGGGAGTTGCGTGGGCGCCGCCATTTCGGACCAGGAGTTGCGTGGGTGCCGCCATCTCCGACCGGGAGTTGCGTGGGCGCCGCCATCTCGGACCGGGAGTTCCGTGGGCGCCGCCATTTCGGAGCAGGAGTTGCATGAAAGCCGCCATTTCGGACCGGGAGTTGCGTGGGCGCCGCCATCTTGGACCGGGAGTCCTGTGGGCGCCGCCGTTTCAAACCGGGAGTTGCGTGGGCGCCGCCATTTCAGACCGGGAGTTCCGTGGGCGCCGCCATTTCGGACCGGGAGTTTTGTGGGCGTCGCCATTTCGAACCGTGAGTTGCTTGGGAGCCGCCATTTCGAATCGGGAGTTCTGTGGGCGCCGCCACTTCGAGGCGGGAGTTGCGTGGGCGCCGCCGTTTCGGACCGGGAGTTGCGTGGGCGCCGCCATTTCGGACCAGGTGTTGCGTGGGCGCCGCCATCTCCGACCGGGAGTTGCGTGGGCGCCGACATTTAAACCGGGCGTTGCGTGGGTGCCGCCATTTCAGACCAAGAGTTCCGTGGGCGCCGCCATTTCGGACCGGGAGTTGCGTGGGCGCCGCCATCTCAAACCGGGAGTTGGTGGGCGCCGCCGTTTCAAACCGGGAGTTGCGTGGGCGCCGCCATTTCGGACCGGGAGTTCTGTGGGCGCCGCCATTTCGGACCAGGTGTTGCGTGGGCGTCGCCATTTCAAACCGGGAGTTGCCTGGGCGCCGCCATTTCGACCCGGGAGTTGCGTTGGAGCCTCCGTTTCGGACCGGGAGTTCCGGGGGCGCCGCCATTTCTAACCGGGAGTTGCGTGGGCGCCGCCATTTCGAACCGGGAGTTGCGTGGGCGCCGCCATCTCTGACCGGGAGTTGCGTGGGCGCCGCCATTTCAGACCGAGAGTTCCGTGGGCACCGCCATTTCGAACCGGGAGTAGCGTGGGCGTCGCCATTTCGGACCGGGAGTTTTGTGGGCGCCGACATTTCGAACCGAAAGTTCCGTGGGCGCTGCCATTTCGGACCGGGAGTTCTGTGGGCGCCGCCATTTCGACCCGGGAGGCGAAAGTTGCGTGGGCGCCGCCGTTTTGGACCGGGAGTTGCGTGGGAGCCACTATTTCAAACCGGGAGTTCCGTGGGCTCCGCCATTTCTATCTGGGAGTTGCATGAACGCCGCCATTTCGGACCAGGAGTTGCGTGGGCGCCGCCATCTCCGACCGGGAGTTGCGTGGGCGCCGCCATCTCGGACCGGGAGTTCCGTGGGCGCCGCCATTTCAGACCGGGAGTTCTGTGGGCGCCGCCATTTCGGACCGGGAGTTTTGTGGGCGCCGCCATTTCGAACCGTGAGTTGCTTGGGCGCCGCCATTTCGAATCGGGAGTTCCGTGGGCGCCGCCATTTCGAGCCGGGAGTTGCGTGGGCGCCGCCGTTTCGGACCGGGAGTTGCGTGGGCGCCGCCATTTCTAACCGGGAGTTGCGTGGGCGCCGCCATTTCGAACCGGGAGTTCCGTGGGCGCCGCCATCTCTGACCGGGAGTTGCGTGGGCACCGCCATCTCGGACCGGGAGTTCCGTGGGTGACGCCATTTTGCACCGGGAGTTGCGTGGGCGCCGCCATTTCAAACCGGGAGTTCCGTGGGCGCCGCCATTTCAGACCGGGAGTTCCGTGGGCGACGCCATTTCGGACCGGGAGTTTTGTGGGCGCTGCCATTTCGAACCGGGAGTTGCTTGGGCGCCGCCATTTCGAATCGGGAGTTGCGTGGGCGCCGCCATTTCGAGGCAAGAGTTGCGTGGGTGCCGCCATTTCGAGCCGGGAGTTGCGTGGGTGCTGCCGTTTCGGACCGGGAGTTCCGGGGGCGCCGCCATTTCTAACCGGGAGTTCCGTAGGCGCAGCCATTTCGAACCGGGAGTTGCGTGGGCGCCGCCATTTCAGATCAAGAGTTCCGTGGGCGCCACCATTTCGAGGCGGGAGTTCCGTGGGCGCCGCCATTTCGTACCGGGAGTTTAGGGGGCGCCGCCATTTCGGACCGGGAGTTCCGTGGGCGCCGCCATTTCAGAGCAGGAGTTGCGTGGGCGCCGCCATCTTTGACCGGGAGTTGCGTGGGCGCCGCCATCTTGGACCGGGATTTCCGTGGGCGCCGCCGTTTCAAACCGGGAGTTGCGTGGATGCCGCCATTTCAGACCGGGAGTTCTGTGGGCGCCGCCATTTCGGACCAGGTGTTGCGTGGGCGTCGCCATTTCGGACCAGGAGTTCCGTGGGCGCCGCCATTTCGAACCGTGAGTTGCTTGGGCGCCGCCATTTCGAATCGGGAGTTCCCTGGGCGCCGCCATTTCGAGCCGGGAGTTGCGTGGGCGCCGCCGTTTCGGACCGGGAGTTGCGTGGGCTCCGCCATTTCTAACCGGCTTTCCGTGGGCGCCGCCATTTCGGACCGGGAGTTCCGTGGGCGCCGCCATCTCCGACCGGGAGGTGCGTGGGCGCCGCCATCTCGGACCGGGAGTTTTGTGGGCGCCGCCATTTCGAACCGGGAGTTGCGTGGGCGACGCCGTTTCGGACCGGGAATTTTGTGGGCGCCGACATTTAAACCGGGCGTTGCGTGGGCGCCGCCATTTCGGACCGGGAGTTCCGTGGGCGCCGCCATCTCCGACCGGGAGGTGCGTGGGCGCCGCCATCTCGGACCGGGAGTTTTGTGGGCGCCGCCATTTCGAACCGGGAGTTGCGTGGGCGACGCCGTTTCGGACCGGGAATTTTGTGGGCGCCGACATTTAAACCGGGCGTTGCGTGGGCGCCGCCATTTCGGACCGGGAGTTGCGTGGGCGCCGTTATTTCAAACCGGGAGTTACATGAGCGCCGCCATTTCGAACCGGGAGTTGCGTGGGCGCCTCCATTTCGAACCGGGAGTTGCGTGGGCGCCGCCGTTTCAGACCAGGGAGTTCCGTGGGCGCCGCCATTTCGGACCGGGTGTTGCGTGGGCGCCGCCATTTCGGACCGAAAGTTGCGTGGGCGTCGCCATTTCGGACCGGGAGTTGCCTGGGCGCCGTCATTTCGAACCGGGAGTTCCATGGGCGCCGCGATCTCGGACCGGGAGTTCCGTGGGCGCCGCCATTTCGAACCGGGAGTTCGTGGGCTTCGCCATTTCGGACCAGGAGTTCCGTGGGCGCCGCCATCTCCGACCGGGAGTTGCATGGGCACCGCCATCTCGGACCGGGAGTTCCGTGGGCGCTACCATTTCGGACCGGGAGTTCTATGGGCGCCGCCATTTCGGAGCAGGAGTTGCGTGGGCGCCGCCATTTCAGACCGGGAGTTGCGTGGGCGCTGCCATTTCTAACTGGGAGTTGCATGAAAGCCGCCATTTCGGACCAGGAGTTGCGTGGGCGCCGCCATCTCGGACCGGGAGTTCCGTAGGCGCCGCCATTTCGGACCGGGAGTTCCGTGGGCGCCGCCATTTCGGACCGGGAGTTCTGTGGGCGCCGCCATTTCGAGGCGGGAGTTGCGTGGGCGCCGCCGTTTCGGACCGGGAGTTGCGTGGGAGCCGTTATTTCAAACCGGGAGTTCCGTGGGCGCAGCCATTTCTAACTGGGAGTTGCATGAAAGCCGCCATTTCGGACCAGGAGTTGCGTGGGCGCCGACATCTTTGACCGGGAGTTGCGTGGGCGCCGCCATCTCGGACCAGGAGTTCCGTGGGCGCCGCCATTTCGGACCGGGAGTTCCGTGGGCGCCGCCATTTCGGACCGGGAGTTTTGTGGGCGTCGCCATTTCGAACCATGAGTTGCTTGGGCGCCGCCATTTCGAATCGGGAGTTCCATGGGCGCTGCCACTTCGAGCCGGGAGTTGCGTGGGCGCCGCCGTTTCGGACCGGGAGTTTTGTGGGCGCCGACATTTCGAACCGGGAGTTGCGTGGGCGACGCCGTTTCTGACCGGGAATTTTGTGGGCGCCGACATTTAAACCGGGCGTTGCGTGGGTGCCGCCATTTCAGACCAAGAGTTCCGTGGGCGCCGACATTTCGGACCGGGAGTTTTGTGGGCGCCGCCATTTCAAGGCGGGAGTTGCGTGGGCGCCGTCATTTCGAGCCGGGAGTTGCGTGGGCGCCGCCGTTTCGGACTGGGAGTTTAGGGGGCGCCGCCATTTCGAGCCGGGAGTTGCGTGGGCGCCGCCATTTCGGACCAGGAGTTGCGTGGGCGCCGCCATCTCCGACCGGGAGTTGCGTGGGCGCCGCCATCTCGGACCGGGAGTTCCGTGGGCGCCGCCATTTCGGAGCAGGAGTTGCATGAAAGCCGCCATTTCGGACCGGGAGTTGCGTGGGCGCCGCCATCTTGGACCGGGAGTCCTGTGGGCGCCGCCGTTTCAAACCGGGAGTTGCGTGGGCGCCGCCATTTCAGACCGGGAGTTCCGTGGGCGCCGCCATTTTGGACCGGGAGTTTTGTGGGCGTCGCCATTTCGAACCGTGAGTTGCTTGGGAGCCGCCATTTCGAATCGGGAGTTCTTTGGGCGCCGCCACTTCGAGGCGGGAGTTGCGTGGGCGCCGCCGTTTCGGACCGGGAGTTGCGTGGGCGCCGCCATTTCGGACCAGGAGTTGCGTGGGCGCCGCCATCTCCGACCGGGAGTTGCGTGGGCGCCGACATTTAAACCGGGCGTTGCGTGGGTGCCGCCATTTCAGACCAAGAGTTCCGTGGGCGCCGCCATTTCGGACCGGGAGTTGCGTGGGCGCCGCCATCTTGGACCGGGAGTTGCGTGGGCGCCGCCGTTTCAAACCGGGAGTTGCGTGGGCGCCGCCATTTCGGACCGGGAGTTCTGTGGGCGCCGCCATTTCGGACCAGGTGTTGCGTGGGCGTCGCCATTTCAAACCGGGAGTTGCCTGGGCGCCGCCATTTCGACCCGGGAGTTGCGTTGGAGCCTCCGTTTCGGACCGGGAGTTCCGGGGGCGCCGCCATTTCTAACCGGGAGTTGCGTGGGCGCCGCCATTTCGAACCGGGAGTTGCGTGGGCGCCGCCATCTCTGACCGGGAGTTGCGTGGGCGCCGCCATTTCAGACCGAGAGTTCCGTGGGCACCGCCATTTCGAACCGGGAGTAGCGTGGGCGCCGCCATTTCGGACCGGGAGTTTTGTGGGCGCCGACATTTCGAACCGAAAGTTCCGTGGGCGCTGCCATTTCGGACCGGGAGTTGCGTGGGAGCCACTATTTCAAACCGGGAGTTCCGTGGGCTCCGCCATTTCTATCTGGGAGTTGCATGAACGCCGCCATTTCGAACCAGGAGTTGCGTGGGCGCCGCCATCTCCGACCGGGAGTTGCGTGGGCGCCGCCATCTCGGACCGGGAGTTCCGTGGGCGCCGCCATTTCAGACCGGGAGTTCTGTGGGCGCCGCCATTTCGGACCGGGAGTTTTGTGGGCGCCGCCATTTCTAACCGTGAGTTGCGTGGGCGCCGCCATTTCGAATCGGGAGTTCCGTGGGCGCCGCCATTTTGAGCCGGGAGTTGCGTGGGCGCCGCCGTTTCGGACCGGGAGTTGCGTGGGCGCCGCCATTTCTAACCGGGAGTTGCGTGGGCGCCGCCATTTCGAACCGGGAGTTCCGTGGGCGCCGCCATCTCTGACCGGGAGTTGCGTGGGCACCGCCATCTCGGACCGGGAGTTCCGTGGGTGACGCCATTTCGCACCGGGAGTTGCGTGGGCGCCGCCATTTCAAACCGGGAGTTCCGTGGGCGCCGCCATTTCAGACCGGGAGTTCCGTGGGCGACGCCATTTCGGACCGGGAGTTTTGTGGGCGCTGCCATTTCGAACCGTGAGTTGCTTGGGCGCCGCCATTTCGAATCGGGAGTTGCGTGGGCGCCGCCATTTCGAGGCAAGAGTTGCGTGGGTGCCGCCATTTCGAGCCGGGAGTTGCGTGGGTGCTGCCGTTTCGGACCGGGAGTTCCGGGGGCGCCGCCATTTCTAACCGGGAGTTCCGTAGGCGCAGCCATTTCGAACCGGGAGTTGCGTGGGCGCCGCCATTTCAGATCAAGAGTTCCGTGGGCGCCACCATTTCGAGGCGGGAGTTCCGTGGGCGCCGCCATTTCGGACCGGGAGTTTAGGGGGCGCCGCCATTTCGGACCGGGAGTTCCGTGGGCGCCGCCATTTCAGAGCAGGAGTTGCGTGGGCGCCGCCATCTTTGACCGGGAGTTGCGTGGGCGCCGCCATCTTGGACCGGGATTTCCGTGGGCGCCGCCGTTTCAAACCGGGAGTTGCGTGGATGCCGCCATTTCAGACCGGGAGTTCTGTGGGCGCCGCCATTTCGGACCAGGTGTTGCGTGGGCGTCGCCATTTCGGACCAGGAGTTCCGTGGGCGCCGCCATTTCGAACCGTGAGTTGCTTGGGCGCCGCCATTTCGAATCGGGAGTTCCCTGGGCGCCGCCATTTCGAGCCGGGAGTTGCGTGGGCGCCGCCGTTTCGGACCGGGAGTTGCGTGGGCTCCGCCATTTCTAACCGGCTTTCCGTGGGCGCCGCCATTTCGGACCGGGAGTTCCGTGGGCGCCGCCATCTCCGACCGGGAGGTGCGTGGGCGCCGCCATCTCGGACCGGGAGTTTTGTGGGCGCCGCCATTTCGAACCGGGAGTTGCGTGGGCGACGCCGTTTCGGACCGGGAATTTTGTGGGCGCCGACATTTAAACCGGGCATTGCGTGGGCGCCGCCATTTCGGACCGGGAGTTCCGTGGGCGCCGCCATCTCCGACCGGGAGGTGCGTGGGCGCCGCCATCTCGGACCGGGAGTTTTGTGGGCGCCGCCATTTCGAACCGGGAGTTGCGTGGGCGACGCCGTTTCGGACCGGGAATTTTGTGGGCGCCGACATTTAAACCGGGCGTTGCGTGGGCGCCGCCATTTCGGACCGGGAGTTGCGTGGGCGCCGTTATTTCAAACCGGGAGTTACATGAGCGCCGCCATTTCGAACCGGGAGTTGCGTGGGCGCCTCCATTTCGAACCGGGAGTTGCGTGGGCGCCGCCGTTTCAGACCAGGGAGTTCCGTGGGCGCCGCCATTTCGGACCGGGTGTTGCGTGGGCGCCGCCATTTCGGACCGAAAGTTGCGTGGGCGTCGCCATTTCGGACCGGGAGTTGCCTGGGCGCCGTCATTTCGAACCGGGAGTTCCATGGGCGCCGCGATCTCGGACCGGGAGTTCCGTGGGCGCCGCCATTTCGAACCGGGAGTTCGTGGGCTTCGCCATTTCGGACCAGGAGTTCCGTGGGCGCCGCCATCTCCGACCGGGAGTTGCATGGGCACCGCCATCTCGGACCGGGAGTTCCGTGGGCGCTACCATTTCGGACCGGGAGTTCTATGGGCGCCGCCATTTCGGAGCAGGAGTTGCGTGGGCGCCGCCATTTCAGACCGGGAGTTGCGTGGGCGCTGCCATTTCTAACTGGGAGTTGCATGAAAGCCGCCATTTCGGACCAGGAGTTGCGTGGGCGCCGCCATCTCGGACCGGGAGTTCCGTAGGCGCCGCCATTTCGGACCGGGAGTTCCGTGGGCGCCGCCATTTCGGACCGGGAGTTCTGTGGGCGCCGCCATTTCGAGGCGGGAGTTGCGTGGGCGCCGCCGTTTCGGACCGGGAGTTGCGTGGGAGCCGTTATTTCAAACCGGGAGTTCCGTGGGCGCAGCCATTTCTAACTGGGAGTTGCATGAAAGCCGCCATTTCGGACCAGGAGTTGCGTGGGCGCCGACATCTTTGACCGGGAGTTGCGTGGGCGCCGCCATCTCGGACCAGGAGTTCCGTGGGCGCCGCCATTTCGGACCGGGAGTTCCGTGGGCGCCGCCATTTCGGACCGGGAGTTTTGTGGGCGTCGCCATTTCGAACCATGAGTTGCTTGGGCGCCGCCATTTCGAATCGGGAGTTCCATGGGCGCTGCCACTTCGAGCCGGGAGTTGCGTGGGCGCCGCCGTTTCGGACCGGGAGTTTTGTGGGCGCCGACATTTCGAACCGGGAGTTGCGTGGGCGACGCCGTTTCTGACCGGGAATTTTGTGGGCGCCGACATTTAAACCGGGCGTTGCGTGGGTGCCGCCATTTCAGACCAAGAGTTCCGTGGGCGCCGACATTTCGGACCGGGAGTTTTGTGGGCGCCGCCATTTCAAGGCGGGAGTTGCGTGGGCGCCGTCATTTCGAGCCGGGAGTTGCGTGGGCGCCGCCGTTTCGGACTGGGAGTTTAGGGGGCGCCGCCATTTCGAGCCGGGAGTTGCGTGGGCGCCGCCATTTCGGACCAGGAGTTGCGTGGGCGCCGCCATCTCCGACCGGGAGTTGCGTGGGCGCCGCCATCTCGGACCGGGAGTTCCGTGGGCGCCGCCATTTCGGAGCAGGAGTTGCATGAAAGCCGCCATTTCGGACCGGGAGTTGCGTGGGCGCCGCCATCTTGGACCGGGAGTCCTGTGGGCGCCGCCGTTTCAAACCGGGAGTTGCGTGGGCGCCGCCATTTCAGACCGGGAGTTCCGTGGGCGCCGCCATTTTGGACCGGGAGTTTTGTGGGCGTCGCCATTTCGAACCGTGAGTTGCTTGGGAGCCGCCATTTCGAATCGGGAGTTCTTTGGGCGCCGCCACTTCGAGGCGGGAGTTGCGTGGGCGCCGCCGTTTCGGACCGGGAGTTGCGTGGGCGCCGCCATTTCGGACCAGGAGTTGCGTGGGCGCCGCCATCTCCGACCGGGAGTTGCGTGGGCGCCGACATTTAAACCGGGCGTTGCGTGGGTGCCGCCATTTCAGACCAAGAGTTCCGTGGGCGCCGCCATTTCGGACCGGGAGTTGCGTGGGCGCCGCCATCTTGGACCGGGAGTTGCGTGGGCGCCGCCGTTTCAAACCGGGAGTTGCGTGGGCGCCGCCATTTCGGACCGGGAGTTCTGTGGGCGCCGCCATTTCGGACCAGGTGTTGCGTGGGCGTCGCCATTTCAAACCGGGAGTTGCCTGGGCGCCGCCATTTCGACCCGGGAGTTGCGTTGGAGCCTCCGTTTCGGACCGGGAGTTCCGGGGGCGCCGCCATTTCTAACCGGGAGTTGCGTGGGCGCCGCCATTTCGAACCGGGAGTTGCGTGGGCGCCGCCATCTCTGACCGGGAGTTGCGTGGGCGCCGCCATTTCAGACCGAGAGTTCCGTGGGCACCGCCATTTCGAACCGGGAGTAGCGTGGGCGCCGCCATTTCGGACCGGGAGTTTTGTGGGCGCCGACATTTCGAACCGAAAGTTCCGTGGGCGCTGCCATTTCGGACCGGGAGTTCTGAGGGCGCCGCCATTTCGACCCGGGAGGCGAAAGTTGCGTGGGCGCCGCCGTTTTGGACCGGGAGTTGCGTGGGAGCCACTATTTCAAACCGGGAGTTCCGTGGGCTCCGCCATTTCTATCTGGGAGTTGCATGAACGCCGCCATTTCGGACCAGGAGTTGCGTGGGCGCCGCCATCTCCGACCGGGAGTTGCGTGGGCGCCGCCATCTCGGACCGGGAGTTCCGTGGGCGCCGCCATTTCAGACCGGGAGTTCTGTGGGCGCCGCCATTTCGGACCGGGAGTTTTGTGGGCGCCGCCATTTCTAACCGTGAGTTGCTTGGGCGCCGCCATTTCGAATCGGGAGTTCCGTGGGCGCCGCCATTTCGAGCCGGGAGTTGCGTGGGCGCCGCCGTTTCGGACCGGGAGTTGCGTGGGCGCCGCCATTTCTAACCGGGAGTTGCGTGGGCGCCGCCATTTCGAACCGGGAGTTCCGTGGGCGCCGCCATCTCTGACCGGGAGTTGCGTGGGCACCGCCATCTCGGACCGGGAGTTCCGTGGGTGCCGCCATTTCGCACCGGGAGTTGCGTGGGCGCCGCCATTTCAAACCGGGAGTTCCGTGGGCGCCGCCATTTCAGACCGGGAGTTCCGTGGGCGACGCCATTTCGGACCGGGAGTTTTGTGGGCGCTGCCATTTCGAACCGTGAGTTGCTTGGGCGCCGCCATTTCGAGCCGGGAGTTGCGTGGGCGCCGCCATTTCGAGGCAAGAGTTGCGTGGGTGCCGCCATTTCGAGCCGGGAGTTGCGTGGGTGCTGCCGTTTCGGACCGGGAGTTCCGGGGGCGCCGCCATTTCTAACCGGGAGTTCCGTAGGCGCAGCCATTTCGAACCGGGAGTTGCGTGGGCGCCGCCATTTCAGATCAAGAGTTCCGTGGGCGCCACCATTTCGAGGCGGGAGTTCCGTGGGCGCCGCCATTTCGGACCGGGAGTTTAGGGGGCGCCGCCATTTCGGACCGGGAGTTCCGTGGGCGCCGCCATTTCAGAGCAGGAGTTGCGTGGGCGCCGCCATCTTTGACCGGGAGTTGCGTGGGCGCCGCCATCTTGGACTGGGAGTTCCGTGGGCGCCGCCGTTTCAAACCGGGAGTTGCGTGGATGCCGCCATTTCAGACCGGGAGTTCTGTGGGCGCCGCCATTTCGGACCAGGTGTTGCGTGGGCGTCGCCATTTCGGACCAGGAGTTCCGTGGGCGCCGCCATTTCGAACCGTGAGTTGCTTGGGCGCCGCCATTTCGAATCGGGAGTTCCGTGGGCGCCGCCATTTCGAGCCGGGAGTTGCGTGGGCGCCGCCGTTTCGGACCGGGAGTTGCGTGGGCTCCGCCATTTCTAACCGGCTTTCCGTGGGCGCCGCCATTTTAGACCGGGAGTTCCGTGGGCGCCGCCATCTCCGACCGGGAGGTGCGTGGGCGCCGCCATCTCGGACCGGGAGTTTTGTGGGCGCCGCCATTTCGAACCGGGAGTTGCGTGGGCGACGCCGTTTCGGACCGGGAATTTTGTGGGCGCCGACATTTAAACCGGGCGTTGCGTGGGCGCCGCCATTTCGGACCGGGAGTTGCGTGGGCGCCGTTATTTCAAACCGGGAGTTACATGAGCGCCGCCATTTCGAACCGGGAGTTGCGTGGGCGCCTCCATTTCGAACCGGGAGTTGCGTGGGTGCCGCCGTTTCAGACCAGGGAGTTCCGTGGGCGCCGCCATTTCGGACCGGGTGTTGCGTGGCCGCCGCCATTTCGGACCGAAAGTTGCGTGGGCGTCGCCATTTCGGACCGGGAGTTCCGTGGGCGCTACCATTTCGGACCGGGAGTTCTATGGGCGCCGCCATTCCGGAGCAAAAGTTGCGTGGGCGCCGCCATTTCAGACCGGGAGTTGCGTGGGCGCTGCCATTTCTAACTGGGAGTTGCATGAAAGCCGCCATTTCGGACCAGGAGTTGCGTGGGCGCCGCCATCTTTGACCGGGAGTTGCGTGGGCGCCGCCATCTCGGACCGGGAGTTCCGTAGGCGCCGCCATTTCGGACCGGGAGTTCCGTGGGCGCCGCCATTTCGGACCGGGAGTTCTGTGGGCGCCGCCATTTCGAGGCGGGAGTTGCGTGGGCGCCGCCGTTTCGGACCGGGAGTTGCGTGGGAGCCGTTATTTCAAACCGGGAGTTCCGTGGGCGCAGCCATTTCTAACTGGGAGTTGCATGAAAGCCGCCATTTCGGACCAGGAGTTGCGTGTGCGCCGACATCTTTGACCGGGAGTTGCGTGGGCGCCGCCATCTCGGACCGGGAGTTCCGTGGGCGCCGCCATTTCGGACCGGGAGTTTTGTGGGCGCCGACATTTCGAACCGGGAGTTGCGTGGGCGACGCCGTTTCTGACCGGGAATTTTGTGGGCGCCGACATTTAAACCGGGCGTTGCGTGGGTGCCGCCATTTCAGACCAAGAGTTCCGTGGGCGCCGACATTTCGGACCGGGAGTTTAGGGGGCGCCGCCATTTCGAGCCGGGAGTTGCGTGGGCGCCGCCATTTCGGACCAGGAGTTGCGTGGGCGCCGCCATCTCGGACTGGGAGTTCCGTGGGCGCCGCCATTTCGGAGCAGGAGTTGCATGAAAGCCGCCATTTCGGACCGGGAGTTGCGTGGGCGCCGCCATCTTGGACCGGGAGTCCTGCGGGCGCCGCCGTTTCAAACCAGGAGTTGCGTGGGCGCCGCCATTTCAGACCGGGAGTTCCGTGGGCGCCGCCATTTCGGACCGGGAGTTTTGTGGGCGTCGCCATTTCGAACCGTGAGTTGCTTGGGCGCCGCCATTTCGAATCGGGAGTTCCGTGGGCGCCGCCACTTCGAGCCGGGAGTTGCGTGGGCGCCGCCGTTTCGGACCGGGAGTTGCGTGGGCGCCGCCATTTCGGACCAGGAGTTGCGTGGGCGCCGCCATCTCCGACCGGGAGTTGCGTGGGCGCCGACATTTAAACCGGGCGTTGCGTGGGTGCCGCCATTTCAGACCAAGAGTTCCGTGGGCGCCGCCATTTCGGACCGGGAGTTGCGTGGGCGCCGCCATCTCGGACCGGGAGTTCCGTGGGCGCCGCCGTTTCAAACCGGGAGTTGCGTGGGCGCCGCCATTTCGGACCGGGAGTTCTGTGGGCGCCGCCATTTCGGACCAGGTGTTGCGTGGGCGTCACCATTTCCAACCGGGAGTTGCCTGGGCGCCGCCATTTCTAACCGGGAGTTCCGTAGGCGCAGCCATTTCGAACCGGGAGTTCCGTGGGCGCCGCCATTTCGGACCGGGAGTTGCGTGGGCGCCGCCATTTCGAGCCGGGAGTTGCGTGGGCGCCTTTCGGACCGGGAGTTCTGTGGGCGCCGCCATTTCGGACCGGGAGTTCCGTGGGCGCCGCCATTTCGGAGCAGGAGTTGCGTGGGCGCCGCCATCTCCGACCGGGAGTTGCGTGGGCGCCGCCATCTTGGACCGGGAGTTCCGTGGGCGCCGCCGTTTCAAACCGGGAGTTGCGTGGATGCCGCCATTTCAGACCGGGAGTTCTGTGGGCGCCGCCATTTCGGACCAGGTGTTGCGTGGGCGTCGCCATTTCGGACCAGGAGTTCCGTGGGCGCCGCCATTTCGAACCGTGAGTTGCTTGGGCGCCGCCATTTCGAATCGGGAGTTCCGTGGGCGCCGCCATTTCGAGCCGGGAGTTGCGTGGGCGCCGCCGTTTCGGACCGGGAGTTGCGTGGGCGCCGCCATTTCGACCCGGGAGTTGCGTGGGCGCCGCCATTTCGGACCGGGAGTTTTGTGGGCGCCGCCATTTCGAACCGTGAGTTGCTTGGGCGCCGCCATTTCGAATCGGGAGTTCCGTGGGCGCCGCCATTTCGAGCCGGGAGTTGCGTGGGCGCCGCCGTTTCGGACCGGGAGTTGCGTGGGCGCCGCCATTTCGGACCGGGAGTTCCGTGGGCGCCGCCATCTCTGACCGGGAGTTCCGTGGGCGCCGCCATTTCTAACCGGGAGGTGCGTGGGCGCCGCCATTTCAAACCGGGAGTTCCGTGGTCACCGCCATTTCAGACCGAGAGTTCCGTGGGCGCCGCCATTTCGGACCGGGAGTTTTGTGGGCACCGCCATTTCGAACCGTGAGTTGCTTGGGCGCCGCCATTTCGAATCGGGTGTTCCGTGGGAGCCGCCATTTCGAGGCAAGAATTGCGTGGGTGCCGCCATTTCGAGCCGGGAGTTCCGTGGGCGCTGCCGTTTCGGACCAGGAGTTTAGCTGGCGCCGCCATTTCTAACCGGGAGTTCCGTGGGCGCCGCCATTTCCGACCAGGAGTTGCGTGGGCGCCGCTCTTTCAGACCGGGAGTTGCCTGGGCGCCGCCATCTCGGACCGGGAGTTCTGTGGGCGCCGCCATTTCGGACCGGGAGTTCCGTGGGCGCCGCCATTTCGGACCAGGAGTTCCGTGGGCGCCGCCATTTCGAACCGTGAGTTGCTTGGGCGCCGCCATTTCGAATCGGGAGTTGCGTGGGCGCCGCCATTTCGAGCCGGGAGTGCCGGGGGCGCCGCCATCTCCGACCGGGAGTTGCGTGGGCGCCGCCATTTCAGACCGGGAGTTGCCTGGGCGCCGCCATTTCGGACCGAAAGTTGCGTGGGCGCCGCCATCTCCGACCGGGAGTTGCGTGGGCGCCGCCATTTCGGACCGAAAGTTGCGTGGGCGTCGCCATTTCAGACCGGGAGTTGCCTGGGCGCCGTCATTTCGAATCGGGAGTTCCATGGGCGCCGCGATCTCGGACCGGGAGTTCCGTGGGCGCCGCCATTTCGAATCGGGAGTTCGTGGGCGTCGCCATTTCGGACCAGGAGTTCCGTGGGCGCCGCCATCTCCGACCGGGAGTTGCGTGGGCACCGCCATCTCGGACCGGGAGTTCCGTGGGCGCTAGCATTTCCGACCGGGAGTTCTATGGGCGCCGCAATTTCGGACCAGGAGTTTCGGGGGCGCCGCCATTTCAGACCGGGAGTTGCGTGGGCGCTGCCATTTCGGACCGGGTGTTCCGTTGGGGCCGCCATCTCCGACCGGGAGTTCCGTGGGCGCCGCCATTTCAGACCAAGAGTTCCGTGGGCACCGCCATTTTGAACCGGAAGTTGCGTGGGCGCCGCCATTTCGGACCGGGAGTTTTGTGGGCGCCGACATTTCGAACCGGGAGTTCCGTGGGCGCTGCCATTTCGGACCGGGAGTTCTGTGGGCGCCGCCATTTCGAGGCGGGAGTTGCGTGGCCGCCGAAATTTCGAACCGGGAGTTCTGTGGGCGCCGCCATTTCGGACCAGGTGTTGCGTGGGCGTCGCCATTTCAAACCGGGAGTTGCCTGGGCGCCGCCATTTCGACCCGGGAGTTGCGTTGGAGCCTCCGTTTCGGACCGGGAGTTCCGGGGGCGCCGCCATTTCTAACCGGGAGTTGCGTGGGCGCCGCCATTTCGAACCGGGAGTTGCGTGGGCGCCGCCATCTCTGACCGGGAGTTGCGTGGGCGCCGCCATTTCAGACCGAGAGTTCCGTGGGCACCGCCATTTCGAACCGGGAGTAGCGTGGGCGCCGCCATTTCGGACCGGGAGTTTTGTGGGCGCCGACATTTCGAACCGAAAGTTCCGTGGGCGCTGCCATTTCGGACCGGGAGTTCTGTGGGCGCCGCCATTTCGACCCGGGAGGCGAAAGTTGCGTGGGCGCCGCCGTTTTGGACCGGGAGTTGCGTGGGAGCCACTATTTCAAACCGGGAGTTCCGTGGGCTCCGCCATTTCTATCTGGGAGTTGCATGAACGCCGCCATTTCGGACCAGGAGTTGCGTGGGCGCCGCCGTTTCAAACCGGGAGTTGCGTGGGCGCCGCCATTTCAAACCGGGAGTTGCCTGGGCGCCGCCATTTCGACCCGGGAGTTGCGTTGGAGCCTCCGTTTCGGACCGGGAGTTCCGGGGGCGCCGCCATTTCTAACCGGGAGTTGCGTGGGCGCCGCCATTTCGAACCGGGAGTTGCGTGGGCGCCGCCATCTCTGACCGGGAGTTGCGTGGGCGCCGCCATTTCAGACCGAGAGTTCCGTGGGCACCGCCATTTCGAACCGGGAGTAGCGTGGGCGCCGCCATTTCGGACCGGGAGTTTTGTGGGCGCCGACATTTCGAACCGAAAGTTCCGTGGGCGCTGGCATTTCGGACCGGGAGTTCTGTGGGCGCCGCCATTTCGACCCGGAAGGCGAAAGTTGCGTGGGCGCCGCCGTTTTGGACCGGGAGTTGCGTGGGAGCCACTATTTCAAACCGGGAGTTCCGTGGGCTCCGCCATTTCTATCTGGGAGTTGCATGAACGCCGCCATTTCGGACCAGGAGTTGCGTGGGCGCCGCCATCTCCGACCGGGAGTTGCGTGGGCGCCGCCATCTCGGACCGGGAGTTCCGTGGGCGCCGCCATTTCAGACCGGGAGTTCTGTGGGCGCCGCCATTTCGGACCGGGAGTTTTGTGGGCGCCGCCATTTCTAACCGTGAGTTGCTTGGGCGCCGCCATTTCGAATCGGGAGTTCCGTGGGCGCCGCCATTTCGAGCCGGGAGTTGCGTGGGCGCCGCCGTTTCGGACCGGGAGTTGCGTGGGCGCCGCCATTTCTAACCGGGAGTTGCGTGGGCGCCGCCATTTCGAACCGGGAGTTCCGTGGGCGCCGCCATCTCTGACCGGGAGTTGCGTGGGCACCGCCATCTCGGACCGGGAGTTCCGTGGGTGCCGCCATTTCGCACCGGGAGTTGCGTGGGCGCCGCCATTTCAAACCGGGAGTTCCGTGGGCGCCGCCATTTCAGACCGGGAGTTCCGTGGGCGACGCCATTTCGGACCGGGAGTTTTGTGGGCGCTGCCATTTCGAACCGTGAGTTGCTTGGGCGCTGCCATTTCGAATCGGGAGTTGCGTGGGCGCCGCCATTTCGAGGCAAGAGTTGCGTGGGTGCCGCCATTTCGAGCCGGGAGTTGCGTGGGTGCTGCCGTTTCGGACCGGGAGTTCCAGGGGCGCCGCCATTTCTAACCGGGAGTTCCGTAGGCGCAGCCATTTCGAACCGGGAGTTGCGTGGGCGTCGCCATTTCAAACCGGGAGTTGCCTGGGCGCCGCCATTTCGACCCGGGAGTTGCGTTGGAGCCTCCGTTTCGGACCGGGAGTTCCGGGGGCGCCGCCATTTCTAACCGGGAGTTGCGTGGGCGCCGCCATTTCGAACCGGGAGTTGCGTGGGCGCCGCCATCTCTGACCGGGAGTTGCGTGGGCGCCGCCATTTCAGACCGAGAGTTCCGTGGGCACCGCCATTTCGAACCGGGAGTAGCGTGGGCGCCGCCATTTCGGACCGGGAGTTTTGTGGGCGCCGACATTTCGAACCGAAAGTTCCGTGGGCGCTGCCATTTCGGACCGGGAGTTCTGTGGGCGCCGCCATTTCGACCCGGGAGGCGAAAGTTGCGTGGGCGCCGCCGTTTTGGACCGGGAGTTGCGTGGGAGCCACTATTTCAAACCGGGAGTTCCGTGGGCTCCGCCATTTCTATCTGGGAGTTGCATGAACGCCGCCATTTCGGACCAGGAGTTGCGTGGGCGCCGCCGTTTCAAACCGGGAGTTGCGTGGGCGCCGCCATTTCAAACCGGGAGTTGCCTGGGCGCCGCCATTTCGACCCGGGAGTTGCGTTGGAGCCTCCGTTTCGGACCGGGAGTTCCGGGGGCGCCGCCATTTCTAACCGGGAGTTGCGTGGGCGCCGCCATTTCGAACCGGGAGTTGCGTGGGCGCCGCCATCTCTGACCGGGAGTTGCGTGGGCGCCGCCATTTCAGACCGAGAGTTCCGTGGGCACCGCCATTTCGAACCGGGAGTAGCGTGGGCGCCGCCATTTCGGACCGGGAGTTTTGTGGGCGCCGACATTTCGAACCGAAAGTTCCGTGGGCGCTGGCATTTCGGACCGGGAGTTCTGTGGGCGCCGCCATTTCGACCCGGAAGGCGAAAGTTGCGTGGGCGCCGCCGTTTTGGACCGGGAGTTGCGTGGGAGCCACTATTTCAAACCGGGAGTTCCGTGGGCTCCGCCATTTCTATCTGGGAGTTGCATGAACGCCGCCATTTCGGACCAGGAGTTGCGTGGGCGCCGCCATCTCCGACCGGGAGTTGCGTGGGCGCCGCCATCTCGGACCGGGAGTTCCGTGGGCGCCGCCATTTCAGACCGGGAGTTCTGTGGGCGCCGCCATTTCGGACCGGGAGTTTTGTGGGCGCCGCCATTTCTAACCGTGAGTTGCTTGGGCGCCGCCATTTCGAATCGGGAGTTCCGTGGGCGCCGCCATTTCGAGCCGGGAGTTGCGTGGGCGCCGCCGTTTCGGACCGGGAGTTGCGTGGGCGCCGCCATTTCTAACCGGGAGTTGCGTGGGCGCCGCCATTTCGAACCGGGAGTTCCGTGGGCGCCGCCATCTCTGACCGGGAGTTGCGTGGGCACCGCCATCTCGGACCGGGAGTTCCGTGGGTGCCGCCATTTCGCACCGGGAGTTGCGTGGGCGCCGCCATTTCAAACCGGGAGTTCCGTGGGCGCCGCCATTTCAGACCGGGAGTTCCGTGGGCGACGCCATTTCGGACCGGGAGTTTTGTGGGCGCTGCCATTTCGAACCGTGAGTTGCTTGGGCGCTGCCATTTCGAATCGGGAGTTGCGTGGGCGCCGCCATTTCGAGGCAAGAGTTGCGTGGGTGCCGCCATTTCGAGCCGGGAGTTGCGTGGGTGCTGCCGTTTCGGACCGGGAGTTCCAGGGGCGCCGCCATTTCTAACCGGGAGTTCCGTAGGCGCAGCCATTTCGAACCGGGAGTTGCGTGGGCGCCGCCATTTCAGATCAAGAGTTCCGTGGGCGCCACCATTTCGAGGCGGGAGTTCCGTGGGCGCCGCCATTTCGGACCGGGAGTTTAGGGGGCGCCGCCATTTCGGACCGGGAGTTCCGTGGGCGCCGCCATTTCAGAGCAGGAGTTGCGTGGGCGCCGCCATCTTTGACCGGGAGTTGCGTGGGCGCCGCCATCTTGGACCGGGAGTTCCGTGGGCGCCGCCGTTTCGGACCGGGAGTTTTGTGGGCGCCGACATTTCGAACCGGGAGTTGCGTGGGCGACGCCGTTTCTGACCGGGAATTTTGTGGGCGCCGACATTTAAACCGGGCGTTGCGTGGGTGCCGCCATTTCAGACCAAGAGTTCCGTGGGCGCCGACATTTCGGACCGGGAGTTTAGGGGGCGCCGCCATTTCGAGCCGGGAGTTGCGTGGCGCCGCCATTTCGGACCAGGAGTTGCGTGGGCGCCGCCATCTCGGACTGGGAGTTCCGTGGGCGCCGCCATTTCGGAGCAGGAGTTGCATGAAAGCCGCCATTTCGGACCGGGAGTTGCGTGGGCGCCGCCATCTTGGACCGGGAGTCCTGTGGGCGCCGCCGTTTCAAACCGGGAGTTGCGTGGGCGCCGCCATTTCAGACCGGGAGTTCCGTGGGCGCCGCCATTTCGGACCGGGAGTTTTGTGGGCGTCGCCATTTCGAACCGTGAGTTGCTTGGGCGCCGCCATTTCGAAGCGGGAGTTCCGTGGGCGCCGCCACTTCGAGCCGGGAGTTGCGTGGGCGCCGCCGTTTCGGACCGGGAGTTGCGTGGGCGCCGCCATTTCGGACCAGGAGTTGCGTGGGCGCCGCCATCTCCGACCGGGAGTTGCGTGGGCGCCGACATTTAAACCGGGCGTTGCGTGGGTGCCGCCATTTCAGACCAAGAGTTCCGTGGGCGCCGCCATTTCGGACCGGGAGTTGCGTGGGCGCCGCCATCTCGGACCGGGAGTTCCGTGGGCGCCGCCGTTTCAAACCGGGAGTTGCGTGGGCGCCGCCATTTCGGACCGGGAGTTCTGTGGGCGCCGCCATTTCGGACCAGGTGTTGCGTGGGCGTCACCATTTCCAACCGGGAGTTGCCTGGGCGCCGCCATTTCTAACCGGGAGTTCCGTAGGCGCAGCCATTTCGAACCGGGAGTTCCGTGGGCGCCGCCATTTCGGACCGGGAGTTGTGTGGGCGCCGCCATTTCGAGCCGGGAGTTGCGTGGGCGCCTTTCGGACCGGGAGTTCTGTGGGCGCCGCCATTTCGGACCGGGAGTTGCGTGGGCGCCGCCATCTCCGACCGGGAGTTGCGTGGGCGCCGCCATCTTGGACCGGGAGTTCCGTGGGCGCCGCCGTTTCAAACCGGGAGTTGCGTGGATGCCGCCATTTCAGACCGGGAGTTCCGTGGGCGCCGCCATTTCGGACCAGGTGTTGCGTGGGCGTCGCCATTTCGGACCAGGAGTTCCGTGGGCGCCGCCATTTCGAACCGTGAGTTGCTTGGGCGCCGCAATTTCGAATCGGGAGTTCCGTGGGCGCCGCCATTTCGAGCCGGGAGTTGCGTGGGCGCCGCCGTTTCGGACCGGGAGTTGCGTGGGCTCCGCCATTTCTAACCGGCTTTCCGTGGGCGCCGCCATTTCAGACCGGGAGTTCCGTGGGCGCCGCCATCTCCGACCGGGAGGTGCGTGGGCGCCGCCATCTCGGACCGGGAGTTTTGTGGACGCCGCCATTTCGAACCGGGAGTTGCGTGGGCGACGCCGTTTCGGACCGGGAATTTTGTGGGCGCCGACATTTCTAACCGGGCGTTGCGTGGGCGCCGCCATTTCGGACCGGGAGTTGCGTGGGCGCCGTTATTTCAAACCGGGAGTTACATGAGCGCCGCCATTTCGAACCGGGAGTTGCGTGGGCGCCTCCATTTCGAACCGGGAGTTGCGTGGGTGCCGCCGTTTCAGACCAGGGAGTTCCGTGGGCGCCGCCATTTCGGACCGGGTGTTGCGTGGCCGCCGCCATTTCGGACCGAAAGTTGCGTGGGCGTCGCCATTTCGGACCGGGAGTTCCGTGGGCGCTACCATTTCGGACCGGGAGTTCTATGGGCGCCGCCATTCCGGAGCAAAAGTTGCGTGGGCGCCGCCATTTCAGACCGGGAGTTGCGTGGGCGCTGCCATTTCTAACTGGGAGTTGCATGAAAGCCGCCATTTCGGACCAGGAGTTGCGTGGGCGCCGCCATCTTTGACCGGGAGTTGCGTGGGCGCCGCCATCTCGGACCGGGAGTTCCGTAGGCGCCGCCATTTCGGACCGGGAGTTCCGTGGGCGCCGCCATTTCGGACCGGGAGTTCTGTGGGCGCCGCCATTTCGAGGCGGGAGTTGCGTGGGCGCCGCCGTTTCGGACCGGGAGTTGCGTGGGAGCCGTTATTTCAAACCGGGAGTTCCGTGGGCGCAGCCATTTCTAACTGGGAGTTGCATGAAAGCCGCCATTTCGGACCAGGAGTTGCGTGTGCGCCGACATCTTTGACCGGGAGTTGCGTGGGCGCCGCCATCTCGGACCGGGAGTTCCGTGGGCGCCGCCATTTCGGACCGGGAGTTTTGTGGGCGCCGACATTTCGAACCGGGAGTTGCGTGGGCGACGCCGTTTCTGACCGGGAATTTTGTGGGCGCCGACATTTAAACCGGGCGTTGCGTGGGTGCCGCCATTTCAGACCAAGAGTTCCGTGGGCGCCGACATTTCGGACCGGGAGTTTAGGGGGCGCCGCCATTTCGAGCCGGGAGTTGCGTGGCGCCGCCATTTCGGACCAGGAGTTGCGTGGGCGCCGCCATCTCGGACTGGGAGTTCCGTGGGCGCCGCCATTTCGGAGCAGGAGTTGCATGAAAGCCGCCATTTCGGACCGGGAGTTGCGTGGGCGCCGCCATCTTGGACCGGGAGTCCTGTGGGCGCCGCCGTTTCAAACCGGGAGTTGCGTGGGCGCCGCCATTTCAGACCGGGAGTTCCGTGGGCGCCGCCATTTCGGACCGGGAGTTTTGTGGGCGTCGCCATTTCGAACCGTGAGTTGCTTGGGCGCCGCCATTTCGAATCGGGAGTTCCGTGGGCGCCGCCACTTCGAGCCGGGAGTTGCGTGGGCGCCGCCGTTTCGGACCGGGAGTTGCGTGGGCGCCGCCATTTCGGACCAGGAGTTGCGTGGGCGCCGCCATCTCCGACCGGGAGTTGCGTGGGCGCCGACATTTAAACCGGGCGTTGCGTGGGTGCCGCCATTTCAGACCAAGAGTTCCGTGGGCGCCGCCATTTCGGACCGGGAGTTGCGTGGGCGCCGCCATCTCGGACCGGGAGTTCCGTGGGCGCCGCCGTTTCAAACCGGGAGTTGCGTGGGCGCCGCCATTTCGGACCGGGAGTTCTGTGGGCGCCGCCATTTCGGACCAGGTGTTGCGTGGGCGTCACCATTTCCAACCGGGAGTTGCCTGGGCGCCGCCATTTCTAACCGGGAGTTCCGTAGGCGCAGCCATTTCGAACCGGGAGTTCCGTGGGCGCCGCCATTTCGGACCGGGAGTTGCGTGGGCGCCGCCATTTCGAGCCGGGAGTTGCGTGGGCGCCTTTCGGACCGGGAGTTCTGTGGGCGCCGCCATTTCGGACCGGGAGTTCCGTGGGCGCCGCCATTTCGGAGCAGGAGTTGCGTGGGCGCCGCCATCTCCGACCGGGAGTTGCGTGGGCGCCGCCATCTTGGACCGGGAGTCCCGTGGGCGCCGCCGTTTCAAACCGGGAGTTGCGTGGGCGCCGCCATTTCAGACCGGGAGTTCTGTGGGCGCCGCCATTTCGGACCAGGTGTTGCGTGGGCGTCGCCATTCCAAACCGGGAGTTGCCTGGGCGCCGCCATTTCGACCCGGGAGTTGCGTTGGAGCCTCCGTTTCGGACCGGGAGTTCCGGGGGCGCCGCCATTTCTAACCGGGAGTTGCGTGGGGGCCGCCATTTCGAACCGGGAGTTGCGTGGGCGCCGCCATCTCTGACCGGGAGTTGCGAGGGCGCCGCCATTTCAGACCGAGAGTTCCGTGGGTACCGCCATTTCGAACCGGGATTAGCGTGGGCGCCGCCATTTCGGACCGGGAGTTTTGTGGGCGCCGACATTTTGAACCGAAAGTTGCGTGGGCGCTGCCATTTCGGACCGGGAGTTCTGTGGGCGCCGCCATTTCGAGGCGGGAGTTGCGTGGGCGCCGCCGTTTTGGACCGGGAGTTGCGTGGGAGCCGCTATTTCAAACCGGGAGTTGCGTGGGCTCCGCCATTTCTATCTGGGAGTTGCATGAACGCCGCCATTTCGGACCAGGAGTAGCGTGGGTGCCGCCATCTCCGACCGGGAGTTGCGTGGGCGCCGCCATCTCGGACCGGGAATCCGTCGGCGCCGCCATTTCAGACCGGGAGTTCCGTGGGCGCCGCCATTTCGGACCGGGAGTTTTGTGGGCGCCGCCATTTCGAACCGTGAGTTGCTTGGGCGCCGCCATTTCGAATCGGGAGTTCCGTGGGCGCCGCCATTTCGAGCCGGGAGTTGCGTGGGCGCCGCCGTTTCGGACCGGGAGTTGCGTGGGCGCCGCCATTTCGGACCGGGAGTTGCGTGGGCGCCGCCATCTCTGACCGGGAGTTCCGTGGGCGCCGCCATTTCTAACCGGGAGGTGCGTGGGCGCCGCCATTTCAAACCGGGAGTTCCGTGGTCACCGCCATTTCAGACCGAGAGTTCCGTGGGCGCCGCCATTTCGGACCGGGAGTTTTGTGGGCACCGCCATTTCGAACCGTGAGTTGCTTGGGCGCCGCCATTTCGAATCGGGTGTTCCGTGGGCGCCGCCATTTCGAGGCAAGAATTGCGTGGGTGCCGCCATTTCGAGCCGGGAGTTCCGTGGGCGCTGCCGTTTCGGACCAGGAGTTTAGCTGGCGCCGCCATTTCTAACCGGGAGTTCCGTGGGCGCCGCCATTTCCGACCAGGAGTTGCGTGGGCGCCGCTCTTTCAGACCGGGAGTTGCCTGGGCGCCGCCATCTCGGACCGGGAGTTCCGTGGGCGCCGCCATTTCGGACCGGGAGTTCCGTGGGCGCCGCCATTTCGGACCAGGAGTTCCGTGGGCGCCGCCATTTCGAACCGTGAGTTGCTTGGGCGCCGCCATTTCGAATCGGGAGTTCCGTGGGCGCCGCCATTTCGAGCCGGGAGTGCCGGGGGCGCCGCCATCTCCGACCGGGAGTTGCGTGGGCGCCGCCATTTCGGACCGAAAGTTGCGTGGGCGTCGCCATTTCAGACCGGGAGTTGCCTGGGCGCCGCCATTTCGGACCGAAAGTTGCGTGGGCGCCGCCATCTCCGACCGGGAGTTGCGTGGGCGCCGCCATTTCGGACCGAAAGTTGCGTGGGCGTCGCCATTTCAGACCGGGAGTTGCCTGGGCGCCGTCATTTCGAATCGGGAGTTCCATGGGCGCCGCGATCTCGGACCGGGAGTTCCGTGGGCGCCGCCATTTCGAATCGGGAGTTCGTGGGCGTCGCCATTTCGGACCAGGAGTTGCGTGGGCGCCGCCATCTCCGACCGGGAGTTGCGTGGGCACCGCCATCTCGGACCGGGAGTTCCGTGGGCGCTAGCATTTCCGACCGGGAGTTCTATGGGCGCCGCCATTTCGGACCAGGAGTTTCGGGGGCGCCGCCATTTCAGACCGGGAGTTGCGTGGGCGCTGCCATTTCGGACCGGGTGTTCCGTTGGGGCCGCCATCTCCGACCGGGAGTTCCGTGGGCGCCGCCATTTCAGACCAAGAGTTCCGTGGGCACCGCCATTTTGAACCGGAAGTTGCGTGGGCGCCGCCATTTCGGACCGGGAGTTTTGTGGGCGCCGACATTTCGAACCGGGAGTTCCGTGGGTGCTGCCATTTCGGACCGGGAGTTCTGTGGGCGCCGCCATTTCGAGGCGGGAGTTGCGTGGGCGCCGAAATTTCGAACCGGGAGTTGCGTGGGAGCCGCTATTTCAAACCGGGAGTTGCGTGAGCGCTGCCATTTCTAACTGGGAGTTGCATGAACGCCGCCATTTCGGACCGGGAGTTCCGTGGGCGCCGCCATTTCAGACCGGGAGTTCCGTGGGCGCCGCCATTTCGAACCGGGAGTTGCCTGGGCGCCGCCATTTCGAGCCGGGAGTTGCGTGGGCGCCGCCGTTTCAGACCGGGAGTTCCGTGGGCGTAGCCATTTCGAACCGGGAGTTGCGAGGGCGCCGCCATTTCAGATCAAGAGTTTTGTGGGCGCCGCCATTTTGGACCGGGAGTTCCGTGGGCGCCGCCATTTCGGACCGGGAGTTGCGTGGGCGCCGCCATTTCGAACCGAGAGTTGCGTGGGCGCCGCCGTTTCGAACCTGGAGTTTAGGGGGCGCCGCCATCTCCGACCGGGAGTTGCGTGGTCGCCGCCATTTCAGACCGAGAGTTCCGTGGTCACCGCCATTTCGAACCGGGAGTAGCGTGGGCGCCGCCATTTCGGACCGGAGTTTTGTGGGCGCCGACATTTCGAATTGGGAGTTGCGTGGGCACTGCCATTTCGGACCGGGAGTTCTGTGGGCGCCGCCATTTCGAGGCGGGAGTTGCGTGGGCGCCGCCGTTTCGGACCGGGAGTTGCGTGGAGCCGCTATTTCAAACCGGGAGTCCCGTGGGCGCAGCCATTTCTAACTGGGAGTTGCAGGAAAGCCGCCATTTTGGAACAGGAGTTGCGTGGGCGCCGCCATCTTTGACCGGGAGTTGCGTGGGCGCCGCCATCTCGGACCGGGAGTTCCGTGGGCGCCGCCATTTCGGACCGGGAGTTCTGTGGGCGCCGCCATTTCGGACCGGGAGTTTTGTGGGCGCCGCCATTTCGAACCGTGAGTTGCTTGGGCGCCGCCATTTCGAATCGGGAGTTCCGTGGGCGCCGCCATTTCGAGCCGGGAGTTGCGTGGGCGCCGCCGTTTCGGACCGGGAGTTGCTTGGGCGCCGCCATTTCTAACCGGCTCTCCGTGGGCGCCGCCATTTCGGACCGGGAGTCCCGTGGGCGCAGCCATCTCCGACCGGGAGTTGCGTGGGCGCCGCCGTTTCGGACCGGGAGTTGCGTGGGCGCCGCCATTTCGAACCGGGAGTTGCGTGGGCGCCGCCATTTCGGACCGGGAGTTTTGTGGGCGCCGACATTTCGAGGCGGGAGTTGCGTGGGCGCCGCCATTTCGGACCGGGAGTTGCGTGGGCGCCGTTATTTCAAACCGGGAGTTACATGGGCGCCGCCATTTCGAACAGGGAGTTGCATGGGCGCCTCCATTTCGAACCGGGAGTTGCATGAGCGCCGCCTTTTCAAACCGGGAGTTGCGTGGGTGCCGCCGTTTCGAACCGGGAGTTGCGTGGGCGCCGCCGTTTCAGACCGGGAGTTCCGTGGGCGCCGCCATTTCGGATCGGGTGTTGCGTGGGCGCCGCCATTTCGGACCGAAAGTTGCGTGAGCGCCGCGATCTCCTACCGGGAGTTGCGTGGGCGCCGCCATTTCGAACCGGGAGTTCCGTGGGCGCCGCCATCTTCGACCGGGAGTTCCGTCGGCGCTGCCATTTCTGACCGGGAGTTCCGTGGGCGCCACCATTTCGGACCGGGAGTTCCGTGGGCGCCGCCATCTCCGACCGGGAGTTGCGTGGGCGCCGCCATCTCGGACCAAGAGTTCCGTGGGCTCCGCCATTTCGAACCGGGAGTTCAGTGGGCTCCGCCATCTCGGACTGGGAGTTGCGTGGGCGCCACCATTTCGGACCGGGAGTTGCGAGGGCGCCGCCATTTCGTACCGGGAGTTCCGTGGGCGCCGCCATCTTCGACCGGGAGTTCCGTGGGCGCTGCCATTTTGAACCGGGAGTAGCGTGGGCGCCGCCGTTTCTAACCGGGAGTTCCGTGGGCGCCGCCATTTCGAACCGGGAGTTGCGTGGGCGCCGCTATTTCAAACCGGGAGTTGCGTGGGAGCCGTCGTTTCGGACCGGGAGTTTAGGGGGCGCCGCCATTTCGAGCCAGGAGTTGCGTGGGCGCCGCCATTTCGAACCGGGCGTTGCGTGGGCGCCGCCATTTCGGACCGGGAGTTTTGTGGGCGCCACCATTTCGAGGCGGGAGTTGCGTGGGCGCCGCCATTTCGGACCGGGAGTTGCGTGGGCGCCGTTATTTCAAACCGGGAGTTACATGGGCGCCGCCATTTCGAACCGGGAGTTGCGTGGGCGCCTCCATTTCGAACCGGGAGTTGCGTGGGCGCCGCCGTTTCAGACCAGGGAGTTCCGTGGGCGCCTCCATTTCGGACCGTGTGTTGCGTGGGCGCCGCCATTTCGGACCGAAAGTTGCGTGGGCATCGCCATTTCGGACCGGGAGTTGCCTGGGCGCCGTCATTTCGAACCGGGAGTTCCATGGGCGCCGCGATCTCGGACCGGGAGTTCCGTGGGCGCCGCCATTTCGAACCGGGAGTTCGTGGGCGTCGCCATTTCGGACCAGGAGTTCCGTGGGCGCCGCCATCTCCGACCGAAAGTTGCGGGGGCACCGCCATCTCGGACCGGGAGTTCCGTGGGCGCTACCATTTCGGACCGGGAGTTCTATGGGCGCCGCCATTTCGGACCGGGAGTTTAGGGGGCGCCGCCATTTCAGACCGGGAGTTGCGTGGGCGCTGCCATTTCGGACCGGGTGTTCCGTTGGGGCCGCCATCTCCGACCGGGAGTTCCGTGGGCGCCGCCATTTCAGACCAAGAGTTCCGTGGGCACCGCCATTTTGAACCGGGAGTTGCGTGGGCGCCGCCATTTCGGACCGGGAGTTTTGTGGGCGCCGACATTTCAAACCGGGAGTTCCGTGGGCTCTGCTATTTCGGACCGGGAGTTCTGTGGGCGCTGCCATTTCGAGGCGGGAGTTGCGTGGGCGCCGAAATTTCGAACCGGGAGTTGCGTGGGAGCCGCTATTTCAAACCGGGAGTTGCGTGAGCGCTGCCATTTCTAACTGGGAGTTGCATGAACGCCGCCATTTCGGACCGGGAGTTCCGTGGGCGCCGCCATTTCCAACCGGGAGTTCCGTGGGCGCCGCCATTTCAGACCGGGAGTTCCGTGGGCGCCGCCATTTCGAACCGGGAGTTGCCTCGGCGCCGCCATTTCGAGCCGGGAGTTGCGTGGGCGCCGCCGTTTCGGACCGGGAGTTGCGTGGGCGCCGCCATTTCTAACCGGGAGTTCCGTAGGCGCAGCCATTTCGAACCGGGAGTTACGAGGGCGCCGCCATTTCAGATCAAGAGTTCTGTGGGCGCCGCCATTTTGGACCGGGAGTTCCGTGGGCGCCGCCATTTCGGACCGGGAGTTGCGTGGGCGCCGCCATTTCGAACCGAGAGTTGCGTGGGCGCCGCCGTTTCGGACCTGGAGTTTAGGGGGCGCCGCCATTTCGGACCGGGAGTTCCGTGGGCGCCGCCATTTCGGAGCAGGAGTTGCGTGGGCGCTGCCATCTCCGACCGGGAGTTGCGTGGGCGCCGCCATCTTGGACCGGGAGTTCCGTGGGCGCCGCCGTTTCAAACCGGGAGTTGCGTGGGCGCCGCCATTTCAGACCGGGAGTTCTGTGGGCGCCGCCATTTCGGACCAGGTGTTGCGTGGGCGCCGCCATTTCAAACCGGGAGTTGCCTGGGCGCCGCCATTTCGAATCGGGAGTTCCGTGGGAGCCGTCGTTTCGGATTGGGAGTTCCAGGGGCGCCACCATTTCTAACCGGGAGTTGCGTGGGCGCCGCCATCTCCGACCGGGAGTTGCGTGGGCGCCGCCATTTCAGACCGAGAGTTCCGTGGTCACCGCCATTTCGAACCGGGAGTCGCGTGGGCGCCGCCATTTCGGACCGGAGTTTTGTGGGCGCCGACATTTCGAATTGGGAGTTGCGTGGGCACTGCCATTTCGGACCGGGAGTTCTGTGGGCGCCGCCATTTCAGACCGGGAGTTCTGTTGGCGCCGCCGTTTCGGACCGGGAGTTGCGTGGGAACCGCTATTTCAAACCGGGAGTTCCGTGGGCGCAGCCATTTCTAACTGGGAGTTGCATGAAAGCCGCCATTTCGGACCAGGAGTTGCGTGGGCGCCGCCATCTTTGACCGGGAGTTGCGTGGGCGCCGCCATCTCGGACCGGGAGTTCCGTGGGCACCGCCGTTTCGGACCGGGAGTTGCGTGGGCGCCGCCATTTCGGACCGGGAGTTTTGTGGGCGCCGCCATTTCGAACCGTGGGTTGCTTGGGCGCCGCCATTCCGAATCGGGAGTTCCGTGGGCGCCGCCACTTCGAGCCGGGAGTTGCGTGGGCGCCGCCGTTTCGGACCGGGAGTTTTGTGGGCGCCGACATTTCGAACCGGGAGTTGCGTGGGCGACGCCGTTTCTGACCAAGAGTTCCGTGGGCGCCGCCATTTCGGACCGGGAGTTCCGTGGGCGCCGCCATTTCAAGGCGGGAGTTGCGTGGGCGCCGCCATTTCGAGCCGGGAGTTGTGTGGGCACTGCCGTTTCGGACCGGGAGTTTAGGGGGCGCCGCCATTTCGAGGCGGGAGTTGCATGGGCGCCGCCATTTCGGACCGGGAGTTGCGTGGGCGGCGCCATTTCGGACCGGGAGTTCCGTGGGCGCCGCCATTTCAGACCGGGTGTTCGGTGGGCGCCGCCATTTCAGACCGGGAGTTCCGTGGGCGCCGCCATTTTGGACCTGGAGTTTTGTGGGCGCCGCCATTTCGAACCGTGAATTGCTTGGGCGCCGCCATTTCGAATCGGGAGTTCCGTGGGCGCCGCCATTTCGAGGCAAGAGTTGCGTGGGTGCCGCCATTTCGAGCCGGGAGTTGCGTGGGCGCTGCCGTTTCGGACCAGGAGTTTAGGGGGCGCCGCCATTTCTAAGCGGGAGTTGCGTGGGCGCCGCCATTTCGGACCAGGAGTTGCGTGGGGGCCGCCATCTCCGACCGGGAGTTGCGTGGGCGCCGCCATCTCGGACCGGGAGTTCCGTGGGCGCCGCCATTTCGGACCGGGAGTTGCGTGGGCGCCGCCATTTCGGACCAGGAGTTGCGTGGGCGCCGCCATTTCGAACCGTGAGTTGCTTGGGCGCCGCCATTTCGAATCGGGAGTTCCGTGGGTGCCGCCATTTCGAGCCGGGAGTTGCGTGGGCGCCGCCGTTTCGGACCGGGAGTTGCGTGGGCGCCGCCATCTCCGACCGGGAGTTGCGTGGGCGCCGCCATGTCGGACCGGGAGTTTTGTGGGCGCCGCCATTTCGAACCGGGCGTTGCGTGGGCGCCGCCATTTCGGACCGGGAGTTTTGTGGGCGCCACCATTTCGAGGCGGGAGTTGCGTGGGCGCCGCCATTTCGGACCGGGAGTTGCGTGGGCGCCGTTATTTCAAACCGGGAGTTACATGGGCGCCGCCATTTCGAACCGGGAGTTGCGTGGGCGCCTCCATTTCGAACCGGGAGTTGCGTGGGCGCCGCCGTTTCAGACCAGGGAGTTCCGTGGGCGCCTCCATTTCGGACCGTGTGTTGCGTGGGCGCCGCCATTTCGGACCGAAAGTTGCGTGGGCGTCGCCATTTCGGACCGGGAGTTGCCTGGGCGCCGTCATTTCGAACCGGGAGTTCCCTGGGCGCCGCGATCTCGGACCGGGAGTTCCGTGGGCGCCGCCATTTCGAACCGGGAGTTCGTGGGCGTCGCCATTTCGGACCAGGAGTTCCGTGGGCGCCGCCATCTCCGACCGAAAGTTGCGTGGGCACCGCCATCTCGGACCGGGAGTTCCGTGGGCGCTACCATTTCGGACCGGGAGTCCTATGGGCGCCGCCATTTCGGACCGGGAGTTCCGGGGGCGCCGCCATTTCAGACCGGGAGTTGCGTGGGCGCTGCCATTTCGGACCGGGTGTTCCGTTGGGGCCGCCATCTCCGACCGGGAGTTCCGTGGGCGCCGCCATTTCAGACCAAGAGTTCCGTGGGCACCGCCATTTTGAACCGGGAGTTGCGTGGGCGCCGCCATTTCGGACCGGGAGTTTTGTGGGCGCCGACATTTCGAACCGGGAGTTCCGTGGGCGCTGCTATTTCGGACCGGGAGTTCTGTGGGCGCTGCCATTTCGAGGCGGGAGTTGCGTGGGCGCCGAAATTTCGAACCGGGAGTTGCGTGGGAGCCGCTATTTCAAACCGGGAGTTGCGTGAGCGCTGCCATTTCTAACTGGGAGTTGCATGAACGCCGCCATTTCGGACCGGGAGTTCCGTGGGCGCCGCCATTTCGAACCGGGAGTTCCGTGGGCGCCGCCATTTCAGACCGGGAGTTCCGTGGGCGCCGCCATTTCGAACCGGGAGTTGCCTCGGCGCCGCCATTTCGAGCCGGGAGTTGCGTGGGCGCCGCCGTTTCGGACTGGGAGTTGCGTGGGCGCCGCCATTTCTAACCGGGAGTTCCGTAGGCGCAGCCATTTCGAACCGGGAGTTACGAGGGCGCCGCCATTTCAGATCAAGAGTTCCGTGGGCGCCGCCATTTTGGACCGGGAGTTCCGTGGGCGCCGCCATTTCGGACCGGGAGTTGCGTGGGCGCCGCCATTTCGAACCGAGAGTTGCATGGGCGCCGCCATTTCGGAGCAGGAGTTGCGTGGGCGCTGCCATCTCCGACCGGGAGTTGCGTGGGCGCCGCCATCTTGGACCGGGAGTTCCGTGGGCGCCGCCGTTTCAAACCGGGAGTTGCGTGGGCGCCGCCATTTCAAACCGGGAGTTGCCTGGGCGCCGCCATTTCGAATCGGGAGTTCCGTGGGAGCCGTCGTTTCGGACCGGGAGTTCCGGGGGCGCCGCCATTTCTAACCGAGAGTTGCGTGGGCGCCGCCATCTCCGACCGGGAGTTGCGTGGGCGCCGCCATTTCAGACCGAGAGTTCCGTGGTCACCGCCATTTCGAACCGGGAGTCGCGTGGGCGCCGCCATTTCGGACCGGAGTTTTGTGGGCGCCGACATTTCGAATTGGGAGTTGCGTGGGCACTGCCATTTCGGACCGGGAGTTCTGTGGGCGCCGCCATTTCGAGCCGGGAGTTGCGTGGGCGCCGCCGTTTCGGACCGGGAGTTGCGTGGGAACCGCTATTTCAAACCGGGAGTTCCGTGGGCGCAGCCATTTCTAACTGGGAGTTGCATGAAAGCCGCCATTTCGGAACAGGAGTTGCGTGGGCGCCGACATCTTTGACCGGGAGTTGCGTGGGCGCCGCCATCTCGGACCGGGAGTTCCGTGGGCGCCGCCGTTTCGGACCGGGAGTTGCGTGGGCGCCGCCATTTCGGACCGGGAGTTTTGTGGGCGCCGCCATTTCGAACCGTGGGTTGCTTGGGCGCCGCCATTTCGAATCGGGAGTTCCGTGGGCGCCGCCACTTCGAGCCGGGAGTTGCGTGGGCGCCGCCGTTTCGGACCGGGAGTTTTGTGGGCGCCGACATTTCGAACCGGGAGTTGCGTGGGCGACGCCGTTTCTGACCAAGAGTTCCGTGGGCGCCGCCATTTCGGACCGGGAGTTCCGTGGGCGCCGCCATTTCGAGCCGGGAGTTGCCTGGGCGCTGCAGTTTCGGACCGGGAGTTTAGGGGGCGCCGCCATTTCGAGGCGGGAGTTGCGTGGGCGTCGCCATTTCGGACTGGGAGTTCCGTGGGCGCCGCCATCTCCGACCGAAAGTTGCGTGGGCACCGCCATCTCGGACCGGGAGTTCCGTGGGCGCTACCATTTCGGACCGGGAGTTCTATGGGCGCCGCCATTTCGGACCGGGAGTTTAGGGGGCGCCGCCATTTCAGTCCGGGAGTTGCGTGGGCGCTGCCATTTCGGACCGGGTGTTCCGTTGGGGCCGCCATCTCCGACCGGGAGTTCCGTGGGCACCGCCATTTCGAACCGGAAGTAGCGGTGGCGCCGCCATTTCGGACCGGAGTTTTGTGGGCGCCGACATTTCGAACCGGGAGTTGCGTGGGCGCTGCCATTTCGAATCAGGAGTTGCCTGGGCGCCGCCATTTCGAGGCGGGAGTTGCGTGGGCGCCGCCGTTTCGGACCGGGAGTTGCGTGGGAGCCGTTATTTCAAACCGGGAGTTCCGTGGGCGCAGCCATTTCTAACTGGGAGTTGCATGAACGCTGCCATTTCGGACCAGGAGTTGCGTGGGCGCCGCCATCTCCGACCGAGAGTTGCGTGGGCGCCGCCATCTCGGACTGGGAGTTCCGTGGGCGCCGCCATTTCGGACCGGGAGTTCCGTGGGCGCCGCCATTTCGGACCGGGAGTTTTGTGGGCGCCGCCATTTCGAACCGTGAGTTGCTTGGGCGCCGCTGATTTGGACCGGGAGTTGCGTGGGCGGCGCCATTTGTAACCGGGAGTTGCGTGGGCGCCGCCATTTCGGACCGGGAGTTCCGTGGGCGCCGCCATTTCGGACCGGGAGTTTTGTGGGCGCCGCCATTTCGAACCGTGAGTTGCTTGGGCGCCGCCATTTCGGACCGGGAGTTGCGTGGGCGCCGTTATTTCAAACCGGGAGTTACATGGGCGCCGCCATTTCGAACCGGGAGTTGCGTGGGCGCCTCCATTTCGAACCGGGAGTTGCATGAGCGCCGCCGTGTCAAACCGGGAGTTGCGTGGGCGCCGCCATTTCGGACCGGGAGTTGCGTGGGCGCCACCATTTCAAACCGGGAGTTGCGTGGGAGCCGCTATTTCAAACCGGGAGTTCCGTGGGCGCCGCCATTTCTAATTGGGAGTTGCATGAATGCCGCCATTTCGGACTGGGAGTTCGGTGGGCGCCGCCATTTCGAACCGGGAGTTCCGTGGGCGCCGCCATTTCAGACCGGGAGTTACGTGGGCGCCGCCATTTAAACCGGGAGTTGCCTGGGCGCCGCCATTTCGGACCGGGAGTTGCCTGGGCGCAGCCATTTCGAGCCGGGAGTTGCGTGGGCGCCGCCGTTTCGGACCGGGAATTCTGGGGGCGCCGCCATTTCAGACCGGGAGTTCCGTGGGCGCCGCCATTTCGAACCGGGAGTTGCGTGGGCGCCGCCATTTCAGATCAAGAGTTCCGTGGGCGCCGCCATTTCGGACCGGGAGTTCCGTGGGCGCTGCCATTTCGAGGCGGGAGTTGCGTGGGCGCCGCCATTTCGAGCCGGGAGTTGCGAGGGCGCCGCCGTTTCGGACCGAGAGTTTAGGGGGCGCCGCCATTTCGAGGAGGGAGTTGCGTGGGCGCCGCCATTTCGAACCAGGGGTTGCGTGGGCGCCGCCATCTCCGACCGGGAGTTGCGTGGGCGCCGCCATCTCGGACCGGGAGTTGCGTGGGCGCCGCCATTTCGGACCGGGAGTTCCGTGGGCGCCGCCATTTCGGACCGGGAGTTCTGTGGGCGCCGCCATTTCGAACCGTGAGTTGCTTGGGCGCCGCCATTTCGAATCGAGAGTTCCGTGGGCGCCGCCATTTCGAGGCGGGAGTCGCGTGGGCGCCGCCATTTCGAGCTGGGAGTTGTGTGGGCTCCGCCGTATTGGACCGGGAGTTGCGTGGGCGCCGCCATTTCTAACCGGCGGTTCCGTGGGCGCCGCCATTTCGGACCGGGAGTTGCGTGGGCGCCGCCATCTCGGACCGGGAGTTGCGTGGGCGCCGCCATCTCGGACCGGGAGTTTCGTGGGCGCCGCCATTTCGGACCTGGAGTTGCGTGGGCGCCGCCATTTTGGACCGGGAGTTGCGTGGGCGCCACCATTTCAAATCGGGAGTTGCGTGGGCGCCGCCATTTCGGACCGGGAGTTCCGTGGGCGCCGACATTTCTAACCGGGAGTTGCGTGGGCGACGCCGTTTCGGACCGGGAATTTTGTAGGCGCCGACATTTAAACCGGGCGTTGCGTGGGCGTCGCCATTTCAGACCAAGAGTTGCGTGGGTGCCGCCATTTCGGACCGGGAGTTCCGTGGGCGCCGCCATTTCGAGGCGGGAGTTGCGTGGGCGCCGCCATTTCGAGCTGGGAGTTGCGTGGGCGCCGCCGTTTCGGACCGGGAGTTTAGGGGGCGCCGCCATTTCGAGGCGGGAGTTGCGTGGGCGCCGCCATTTCGGACCAGGAGTTGCGTGGGCGCCGCCATTTCGAGGCATGAGTTGCGTGGGCGCCGCCATTTCAAGCCGGGAGTTGCGTGGGCGCCGCCGTTTCGGACCGGGAGTTTAGGGGGCGCAGCCATTTCGAGGCGGGAGTTGCGTGGGCGCCGCCATTTCGGACCAGGAGTTGCGTGGGCGCCGCCATTTCGAGGCATGAGTTGCGTGGGCGCCGCCATTTCAAGCCGGGAGTTGCGTGGGCGCCGCCGTTTCGGACCGGGAGTTTAGGGGGCGCCGCCATTTCGGACCAGGAGTTTCGGGGGCGCCCCCTTTTCGGACCGGGAGTTGCGTGGGCGCCGCCATCTCGGACCGGGAGTTGCGTGGGGGCCGCCATCTCGGACCTGGAGTTCCGTGGGCGCCGCCATTTCGGACCAAGAGTTCCGTGGGCGCCGCCATTTCGGACCGGGAGTTGCGTGAGCGCCGCCATTTCGAATCGGGAGTTGCGTGGGCGCCGCCATTTCAGACCGGGAGTTCGGTGGGCGCCGCCATTTCGAACCGGGAGTTGCGTGGGCGCCGCCGTTTCGGACCGGGAGTTTTGTGGGCGCCGACATTTCGAACCGGGAGTTGCGTGGGCGACGCCGTTTCTGACCGGGAATTTTGTGGGCGCCGACATTTAAACCGGGCGTTGCGTGGGTGCCGCCATTTCAGACCAAGAGTTCCGTGGGCGCCGCCATTTCGGACCGGGAGTTCCGTGGGCGCCGCCATTTCAATGCGGGAGTTGCGTGGGCGCCGCCATTTCGAGCCGGGAGTTGCGTGGCCGCCGCCGTTTCGGAACGGGAGTTTAGGGGGCGCCGCCATTTCGAGGCGGGAGTTGCGTGGGCGCCGCCATTTCGGACCAGGAGTTGCGTGGGCGGCGCCATTTCGGACCGGGAGTTGCGTGGGCGCCGCCATTTCAGACCGAGAGTTCCGTGGGCACCGCCATTTCGAACCGGGAGTAGCGTGGGCGCCGCCATTTCGGACCGGGAGTTTTGTGGGCGCCGACATTTCGAACTGAAAGTTGCGTGGGCGCTGCCATTTCAGACCGGGAGTTCTGTGGGCGCCGCCATTTCGAGGCGGGAGTTGCGTGGGCGCCGCCGTTTTGGACCGCGAGTTCCGTGGGAGCCGCTATTTCAAACCGGGAGTTCCGTGGGCTCCGCCATTTCTATCTGGGAGTTGCATGAACGCCGCCATTTCGGACCAGGAGTTGCGTGGGCGCCGCCATCTCCGACCGGGAGTTGCGTGGGCGCCGCCATCTCAAACCGGGAGTTGCGTGGGCGCCGCCATTTCTAACCGGGAGTTGCGTGGGCGCCGCCAATTCGGACCGGGAGTTCCGTGGGCGCCGCCATCTCTGACCGGGAGGTGCGTGGGCGCCGCCATCTCGGACCGGGAGTTCCGTGGGCGCCGCCATTTCAGACCGGGAGTTGCGTGGGCGCCGCCATTTCAAACCGGGAGTTCCGTGGGCGCCGCCATTTCAGACCGGGAGTTGCGTGGGCGCCGCCATTTCGAACCGTGAATTGCTTGGGCGCCGCCATTTCGAATCGGGAGTTCCGTGGGCGCCGCCATTTCGAGGCAAGAGTTGCGTGGGTGCCGCCATTTCGAGCCGGGAGTTGCGTGGGCGCTGCCGTTTCGGACCAGGAGTTTAGGGGGCGCCGCCATTTCTAAGCGGGAGTTGCGTGGGCGCCGCCATTTCGGACCAGGAGTTGCGTGGGCACCGTCATCTCCGACCGGAAGTTGCGTGGGCGCCGCCATCTCGGACTGGGAGTTGCGTGGGCGCCGCCATTTCGGACCGGGAGTTGCGTGGGCGCCGCCATTTCGGACCAGGAGTTCCGTGGGCGCCGCCATTTCGAACCGTGAGTTGCTTGGGCGCCGCCATTTCGAATCGGGAGTTCCGTGGGTGCCGCCATTTCGGACCGGGAGTTCCGTGGAGGCCGCCATCTCCGACCGGGAGTTGCGTGGGCGCCGCCATTTCGGACCAGGAGTTTTGTGGGCGCCGCCATTTCGAACCGGGCGTTGCGTGGGCGCCGCCATTTCGGACCGGGAGTTGCGTGGGCGCCGTTATTTCTAACCGGGAGTTACATGGGCGTCGCCATTTCGAACCGGGAGTTGCGTGGGCGCCTCCATTTCGAACCGGGAGTTGCGTGGGCGCCGCCGTTTCAGACCAGGGAGTTCCGTGGGCGCCTCCATTTCGGACCGTGTGTTGCGTGGGCGCCGCCATTTCGGACCGAAAGTTGCGTGGGCGTCGCCATTTCGGACCGGGAGTTGCCTGGGCGCCGTCATTTCGAACCGGGAGTTCCATGGGCGCCGCGATCTCGGACCGGGAGTTCCGTGGGCGCCGCCATTTCGGACCAGGAGTTCCGTGGGCGCCGCCATCTCCGACCGAAAGTTGCGTGGGCACCGCCATCTCGGACCGGGAGTTCCGTGGGCGCTACCATTTTGGACCGGGAGTTCTATGGGCGCCGCCATTTCGGACCGGGAGTTTAGGGGGCGCCGCCATTTCAGACGGGGAGTTGCGTGGGCGCTGCCATTTCGGACCGGGTGTTCCGTTGGGGCCGCCATTTTGAACCGGGAGTTGCGTGGGCGCCGCCATTTCGGACCGGGAGTTTTGTGGGCGCCGACATTTCAAACCGGGAGTTCCGTGGGCGCTGCTATTTCGGACCGGGAGTTCTGTGGGCGCTGCCACTTCGAGGCGGGAGTTGCGTGGGCGCCGAAATTTCGAACCGGGAGTTGCGTGGGAGCCGCTATTTCAAACCGGGAGTTGCGTGAGCGCTGCCATTTCGAACTGGGAGTTGCATGAACGCCGCCATTTCGGACCGGGAGTTCCGTGGGCGCCGCCATTTCCAACCGGGAGTTCCGTGGGCGCCGCCATTTCAGACCGGGAGTTCCGTGGGCGCCGCCATTTCGAACCGGGAGTTGCCTCGGCGCCGCCATTTCGAGCCGGGAGTTGCGTGGGCGCCGCCGTTTCGGACCGGGAGTTGCGTGGGCGCCGCCGTTTCGAATTGGGAGTTGCGTGGGCGCCGCCATTTCTAACCGGGAGTTCCGTAGGCGCAGCCATTTCGAAACGGGAGTTACGAGGGCGCCGCCATTTCAGATCAAGAGTTCCGTGGGCGCCGCCATTTTGGACCGGGAGTTCCGTGGGCGCCGCCATTTCGGACCAAGAGTTGCGTGGGCGCCGCCATTTCGAACCGAGAGTTGCGTGGGCGCCGCCGTTTCGGACCTGGAGTTTAGGGGGCGCCGCCATTTCGGACCGGGAGTTCCGTGGGCGCCGCCATTTCGGAGCAGGAGTTGCGTGGGCGCTGCCATCTCCGACCGGGAGTTGCGTGGGCGCCGCCATCTTGGACCGGGAGTTCCGTGGGCGCCGCCGTTTCAAACCGGGAGTCGCGTGGGCGCCACCATTTCAGACCGGGAGTTCTGTGGGCGCCGCCATTTCAGACCAGGTGTTGCGTGGGCACCGCCATTTCAAACTGGGAGTTGCCTGGGCGCCGCCATTTCGAATCGGGAGTTCCGTGGGAGCCGTCGTTTCGGACCGGGAGTTCCGGGGGCGCCGCCATTTCTAACCGGGAGTTGCGTGGGCGCCGCCATCTCCGACCGGGAGTTGCGTGGGCGCCGCCATTTCAGACCGAGAGTTCCGTGGTCACCGCCATTTCGAACCGGGAGTCGCGTGGGCGCCGCCAATTCGGACCGGGAGTTCCGTGGGCGCCGCCATCTCTGACCGGGAGTTGCGTGGGCGCCGCCATCTCGGACCGGGAGTTCCGTGGGCGCCGCCATTTCGGACCGGGAGTTGCGTGGGCGCCGCCATTTCAAACCGGGAGTTCCGTGGGCGCCGCCATTTCAGACCGGGAGTTCCGTGGGCGCCGCCATTTCGGACCGGGAGTTTTGTGGGCGCCGCCATTTCGAACCGTGAATTGCTTGGGCGCCGCCATTTCGAATCGGGAGTTCCGTGGGCGCCGCCATTTCGAACCGGGAGTTGCCTCGGCGCCGCCATTTCGAGCCGGGAGTTGCGTGGGCGCCGCCGTTTCGGACCGGGAGTTGCGTGGGCGCCGCCATTTCTAACCGGGAGTTCCGTAGGCGCAGCCATTTCGAACCGGGAGTTACGAGGGCGCCGCCATTTCAGATCAAGAGTTCCGTGGGCGCCGCCATTTTGGACCGGGAGTTCCGTGGGCGCCGCCATTTCGGACCGAGAGTTGCGTGGGCGCCGCCATTTCGAACCGAGAGTTGCGTGGGCGCCGCCGTTTCGGACCTGGAGTTTAGGGGGCGCCGCCATTTCGGACCGGGAGTTCCGTGGGCGCCGCCATTTCGGAGCAGGAGTTGCGTGGGCGCTGCCATCTCCGACCGGGAGTTGCGTGGGCGCCGCCATCTTGGACCGGGAGTTCCGTGGGCGCCGCCGTTTCAAACCGGGAGTTGCGTGGGCGCCGCCATTTCAGACCGGGAGTTCTGTGGGCGCCGCCATTTCAGACCTGGTGTTGCGTGGGCACCGCCATTTCTAACTGGGAGTTGCCTGGGCGCCGCCATCTCGGACCGGGAGTTCCGTGGGCGCCGCCATTTCGAGCCGGGAGTTGCGTGGGCGCCGCCGTTTCGGACCGGGAGTTTTGTGGGCGCCGCCATTTCGGACCGGCTTTCCGTGGGCGCCGCCATTTCGGACCGGGAGTTCCGTAGAGGCCGCCATCTCCGACCGGGAGTTGCGTGGGCACCGCCATTTCGGACCGGGAGTTTTGTGGGCGCCGCCATTTCGAACCGGGCGTTGCGTGGGCGCCGCCATTTCGGACCGGGAGTTTTGTGGGCGCCACCATTTCGAGCCGGGAGTTGCGTGGGCGCCGCCATTTCGGACCGGGAGTTGCGTGGGCGCCGTTATTTCAAACCGGGAGTTACATGGGCGCCGCCATTTCGAACCGGGAGTTGCGTGGGCGCCTCCATTTCGAACCGGGAGTTGCGTGGGCGCCGCCGTTTCAGACCAGGGAGTTCTGTGGGCGCCTCCATTTCGGACCGTGTGTTGCGTGGGCGCCGCCATTTCGGACCGAAAGTTGCGTGGGCGTCGCCATTTCGGACCGGGAGTTGCCTGGGCGCCGTCATTTCGAACCGGGAGTTCCATGGGCGCCGCGATCTCAAACCGGGAGTTCCGTGGGCGCCGCCATTTCGAACCGGGAGTTCGTGGGCGTCGCCATTTCGGACCAGGAGTTCCGTGGGCGCCGCCATCTCCGACCGAAAGTTGCGTGGGCACCGCCATCTCGGACCGGGAGTTCCGTGGGCGCTACCATTTCGGTCCGGGAGTTCTATGGGCGCCGCCATTTCGGACCGGGAGTTTAGGGGGCGCCGCCATTTCAGACCGGGAGTTGCGTGGGCGCTGCCATTTCGGACCGGGTGTTCCGTTGGGGCCGCCATCTCCGACCGGGAGTTCCGTGGGCGCCGCCATTTCAGACCAAGAGTTCCGTGGGCACCGCCATTTTGAACCGGGAGTTGCGTGGGCGCCGCCATTTCGGACCGGGAGTTTTGTGGGCGCCGACATTTCAAACCGGGAGTTCCGTGGGCGCTGCCATTTCGGACCGGGAGTTCTGTGGGCGCTGCCATTTCGAGGCGGGAGTTGCGTGGGCGCCGAAATTTCCAACCGGGAGTTGCGTGGGAGCCGCTATTTCAAACCGGGAGTTGCGTGAGCGCTGCCATTTCTAACTGGGAGTTGCATGAACGCCGCCATTTCGGACCGGGAGTTCCGTGGGCGCCGCCATTTCCAACCGGGAGTTCCGTGGGCGCCGCCATTTCGAACCGGGAGTTCGGTGGGCGCCGCCATTTCAGACCGGGAGTTCCATGGGCGCCGCCATTTCGGACCGGGAGTTTTGTGGGCGCCGCCATTTCGAACCGTGAATTGCTTGGGCGCCGCCATTTCGAATCGGGAGTTCCGTGGGCGCCGCCATTTCGAGGCAAGAGTTGCGTGGGTGCCGCCATTTCGAGCCGGGAGTTGCGTGGGCGCTGCCGTTTCGGACCAGGAGTTTAGGGGGCGCCGCCATTTCTAAGCGGGAGTTGCGTGGGCGCCGCCATTTCGGACCAGGAGTTGCGTGGGCGCCGCCATCTCCGACCGGGAGTTGCGTGGGCGCCGCCATCTCGGACCGGGAGTTCCGTGGGCGCCGCCATTTCGGACCGGGAGTTGCGTGGGCGCCGCCATTTCGGACCAGGAGTTCCGTGGGCGCCGCCATTTCGAACCGTGAGTTGCTTGGGCGCCGCCATTTCGAATCGGGAGTTCCGTGGGTGCCGCCATTTCGAGCCGGGAGTTGCGTGGGCGCCGCCGTTTCGGACCGGGAGTTGCGTGGGCGCCGCCATTTCGGACCGGCTTTCCGTGGGCGCCGCCATTTCAGACCGGGAGTTCCGTGGGCACCGCCATCTCCGACCGGGAGTTGCGTGGGCGCCGCCATTTCAGACCGGGAGTTTTGTGGGCGCCGCCATTTCGAACAGGGCGTTGCGTGGGCGCCGCCATTTCGGACCGGGAGTTTTGTGGGCGCCACCATTTCGAGGCGGGAGTTGCGTGGGCGCCGCCATTTCGGACCGGGAGTTGCGTGGGCGCCGTTATTTCAAACCGGGAGTTACATGGGCGCCGCCATTTCGAACCGGGAGTTGCGTGGGCGCCTCCATTTCGAACCGGGAGTTGCGTGGGCGCCGCCGTTTCAGACCAGGGAGTTCCGTGGGCGCCTCCATTTCGGACCGTGTGTTGCGTGGGCGCCGCCATTTCGGACCGAAAGTTGCGTGGGCGTCGCCATTTCGGACCGGGAGTTGCGTGGGCGCTGCCATTTCGGACCGGGTGTTCCGTTGGGGCCGCCATCTCCGACCGGGAGTTCCGTGGGCGCCGCCATTTCTGACCAAGTGTTCCGTGGGCGCCGCCATTTTGAACCGTGAGTTGCGTGGGCGCCGCCATTTCGGACCGGGAGTTTTGTGGGCGCCGACATTTCGAACCGGGAGTTCCGTGGGCGCTGCCATTTCGGACCGGGAGTTCTGTGGGCGCTGCCATTTCGAGGCGGGAGTTGCGTGGGCGCCGAAATTTCGAACCGGGAGTTGCGTGGGAGCCGCTATTTCAAACCGGGAGTTGCGTGAGCGCTGCCATTTCTAACTGGGAGTTGCATGAACGCCGCCATTTCGGACCGGGAGTTCCGTGGGCGCCGCCATTTCCAACCGGGAGTTCCGTGGGCGCCGCCATTTCAGACCGGGAGTTCCGTGGGCACCGCCATTTCGAACCGGGAGTTGCCTCGGCGCCGCCATTTCGAGCCGGGAGTTGCGTGGGCGCCGCCGTTTCGGACCGGGAGTTGCGTGGGCGCCGCCATTTCTAACCGGGAGTTCCGTAGGCGCAGCCATTTCGAACCGGGAGTTACGAGGGCGCCGCCATTTCAGATCAAGAGTTCTGTGGGCGCCGCCATTTTGGACCGGGAGTTCCGTGGGCGCCGCCATTTCGGACCGGGAGTTGCGTGGGCGCCGCCATTTCGAACCGAGAGTTGCGTGGGCGCCGCAGTTTCGGACCTGGAGTTTAGGGGGCGCCGCCATTTCGGACCGGGAGTTCCGTGGGCGCCGCCATTTCGGAGCAGGAGTTGCGTGGGCGCTGCCATCTCCGACCGGGAGTTGCGTGGGCGCCGCCATCTTGGACCGGGAGTTCCGTGGGCGCCGCCGTTTCAAACCGGGAGTTGCGTGGGCGCCGCCATTTCAGACCGGGAGTTCTGTGGGCGCCGCCATTTCGGACCAGGTGTTGCGTGGGCGCCGCCATTTCAAACCGGGAGTTGCCTGGACGCCGCCATTTCGAATCGGGAGTTCCGTGGGAGCCGCCATTTCGGACCGGGAGTTCCGGGGGCGCCGCCATTTCGAACCGGGAGTCGCGTGGGCGCCGCCATTTCGGACCGGAGTTTTGTGGGCGCCGACATTTCGAATTGGGAGTTGCGTGGGCACTGCCATTTCGGACCGGGAGTTCTGTGGGCGCCGCCATTTCGAGCCGGGAGTTGCGTGGGCGCCGCCGTTTCGGACCGGGAGTTGCGTGGGAACCGCTATTTCAAACCGGGAATTCCGTGGGCGCAGCCATTTCTAACTGGGAGTTGCATGAAAGCCGCCATTTCGGACCAGGAGTTGCGTGGGCGCCGCCATCTTTGACCGGGAGTTGCGTGGGCGCCGCCATCTCGGACCGGGAGTTCCGTGGGCGCCGCCGTTTCGGACCGGGAGTTGCGTGGGCGCCGCCATTTCGGACCGGGAGTTTTGTGGGCGCCGCCATTTCGAACCGTGGGTTGCTTGGGCGCCGCCATTTCGAATCGGGAGTTCCGTGGGCGCCGCCACTTCGAGCCGGGAGTTGCGTGGGCGCCGCCGTTTCGGACCGGGAGTTTTGTGGGCGCCGACATTTCGAACCGGGAGTTGCGTGGGCGACGCCGTTTCTGACCAAGAGTTCCGTGGGCGCCGCCATTTCGGACCGGGAGTTCCGTGGACGCCGCCATTTCAAGGCGGGAGTTGCGTGGGCGCCGCCATTTCGAGCCGGGAGTTGTGTGGGCGCTGCCGTTGCGGACCGGGAGTTTAGGGGGCGCCGCCATTTCGAGGCGGGAGTTGCGTGGGCGCCGCCATTTCGGACCAGGAGTTGCGTGGGCGGCGCCATCTCCGACCGGGAGTTGCGTGGGCGCCGCCATCTCGGACCAGGAGTTCTGTGGGCGCCGCCATTTCGGACTGGGAGTTCTGTGGGCGCCGCCATTTCGGACCGGGAGTTCCGTGGGCGCCGCCATTTCGGACCGGGAGTTCCGTGGGCGCCGCCATTTCGGACCGGGAGTTCCGTGGGCGCCGCCATTTCGAGGCGAGAGTTGCGTGGGTGCCTCCATTTCGAACCGGGAGTGGCGTGGGCGCCGCCGTTTCAGACCAAGGAGTTCCGTGGGCGCCGCCATTTCGGACCGGGTGTTGCGTGGGCGCCGCCATTTCGGACCGAAAGTTGCGTGGGCGCCGCCATTTCGGACCGGGAGCTGCCTGGGCGCCGTCATTTCGAACCGGGAGTTCCATGGGCGCCGCGATCTCGGACCGGGAGTTGCGTGGGCGCCGCGATTTCGAACCGGGAGTTGCGTGGGCGCCACCATTTCGAACCGGGAGTTCCATGGGCGCCGCCATTTCGAATCGGGAGTACCGGGGGCGCCGCCATTTCGGACCGGGAGTTGCGTGGGCGCCGCCATCTGGGACCGGGAGTTCCGTGGGCGCCGCCGTTTCAAACCGGGAGTTGCGTGGGCGCCGCCATTTCAGACCGGGAGTTCTGTGGGCGCCGCCAGTTCGGACCAGGTGTTGCGTGGGCGTCGCCATTTCAAACCGGGAGTTGCGTGGGCGCCGCCATTTCGACCCGGGAGTTGCGTTGGAGCCTCCGTTTCGGACCGGGAGTTCCGGGGGCGCCGCCATTTCTAACCGGGAGTTGCGTGGGCGCCGCCATTTCAGACCGAGAGTTCCGTGGGCACCGCCATTTCGAACCGGGAGTAGCGTGGGCGTCGCCATTTCGGACCGGGAGTTTTGTGGGCGCCGACATTTCGAACCGAAAGTTCCGTGGGCGCTGCCATTTCGGACCGGGAGTTCTGTGGGCGCCGCCATTTCGACCCGGGAGGCGAAAGTTGCGTGGGCGCCGCCGTTTTGGACCGGGAGTTGCGTGGGAGCCGCTATTTCAAACCGGGAGTTCCGTGGGCTCCGCCATTTCTATCTGGGAGTTGCATGAACGCCGCCATTTCGGACCAGGAGTTGCGTGGGCGCCGCCATCTCCGACCGGGAGTTCCGTGGGCGCCGCCATTTCAGACCGGGAGTTCTGTGGGCGCCGCCATTTCGGACCGGGAGTTTTGTGGGCGCCGCCATTTCGAACCGTGAGTTGCTTGGGCGCCGCCATTTCGAATCGGGAGTTCCATGGGCGCCGCCACTTCGAGCCGGGAGTTGCGTGGGCGCTGCCGTTTCGGACCGGGAGTTGCGTGGGCGCCGCCATTTCGAACAGGGAGTTGCGTGGGCGCCGCCATTTCGAACCGGGAGTTCCGTGGGCGCCGCCATCTCTGACCGGGAGTTGCGTGGGCGCAGCCATCTTGGACCGAGAGTTCCGTGGGCGCCGCCATTTCGCACCGGGAGTTGCGTGGGCGCCGCCATTTCAAACCGGGAGTTCCGTGGGCGCCGCCATTTCAGACCGGGAGTTCCGTGGGCGACGCCATTTCGGCCCGGGAGTTTTGTGGGCGCCGCCATTTCGAATCGGGAGTTGCGTGGGCGCCACCATTTCGAGGCGGGAGTTGCGTGGGCGCTGCCATTTCGGACCGGGAGTTGCGTGGGCGCCGTTAGTTCAAACCGGGAGTTACATGGGCGCCGCCATTTCGAACCGGGAGTTGCGTGGGTGTCTCCATTTCGAAACGGGACTTGCATGAGCGCCGCCGTTTCAAACCGGGAGTTGCGTGGGCGCCGCCGTTTCGAACCGGGAGTGGCGTGGGCGCCGCCGTTTCAGACCAAGGAGTTCCATGGGCGCCGCCATTTCGGTCCGGGTGTTGCGTGGGCGCCGCCATTTCGGACCGAAAGTTGCGTGGGCCCTGCCATTTCCGACCGGGAGCTGCCTGGGCGCCGTCATTTCGAACCGGGAGTTCCATGGGCGCCGCGATCTCGGACCGGGAGTTGCGTGGGCGCCGCGATTTCGAACCGGGAGTTGCGTGGGCGCCACCATTTCGAACCGGGAGTTCCATGGGCGCCGCCATTTCGAATCGGGAGTTTTGTGGGCGCCGCCATTTCGGACCGGGAGTTGCGTGGGCGCTGCCATTTCGGACCGGGAGTTCCGTGGAGGCCGCCATCTCCGACCGGGAGTTGCGTGGGCGCCGCCATTTCAGACCGAGAGTTCCGTGGGCACCGCCATTTCGAACCGGGAGTTCCGTGGGCGCCGCCATTTCGGACCGGGAGTTTTGTGGGCGCCGACATTTCGAACCGGGAGTTGCGTGGGCGCTGCCATTTCGGACCGGGAGTTCTGTGGGCGCCGCCATTTCGAGGCGGGAGTTGCGTGGGCGCCGAAATTTCGAGGCGGGAGTTGCGTGGGAGCCGCTATTTCAAACCGGGAGTTGCGTGGGCGCCGCCATTTCTAACTGGGAGTTGCATGAACGCCGCCATTTCGGACCGGGAGTTGCCTGGGCGCCGCCATTTCAACCGGGAGTTCCGTGGGCGCCGCCATTTCTAACCAAGAGTTCCGTGGGCGCCGCCATTTCGAACCGGGAGTTGCCTGGGCGCCGCCATTTGGAGCCGGGAGTTGCGTGGGTGCTGCCGTTTCGGACCGGGAGTTCCGGGGGCGCCGCCATTTCTAACCGGGAGTTCCGTAGGCGCAGCCATTTCGAACCGGGAGTTGCGTGGGCGCCGCCATTTCAGATCAAGAGTTCCGTGGGCGCCACCATTTCGAGGCGGGAGTTCCATGGGCGCCGCCATTTCGGACCGGGAGTTTAGGGGGCGCCGCCATTTCGGACCTTGAGTTCCATGGGCGCCGCCATTTCGGAGCAGGAGTTGCATGGGCGCCGCCATCTCCGACCGGGAGTTGCGTGGGCGCCGCCATTTCGGAGCAGGAGTTGCGTGGGCGCCGCCATCTTCGACCGGGAGTTGCGTGGGCGCCGCCATTTCAGACCGGGAGTTCTGTGGGCGCCGCCAGTTCAAACCAGGTGTTGCGTGGGCGTCGCCATTTCAAACCGGGAGTTGCCTGGGCGCCGCCATTTCGACCCGGGAGTTGCGTTGGAGCCTCCGTTTCGGACCGGGAGTTCCGGGGGCGCCGCCATTTCTAACCGGGAGTTGCGTGGGCGCCGCCATTTCGAACCGGGAGTTTTGTGGGCGCCGACATTTCGAACCGAAAGTTCCGTGGGCGCTGCCATTTCGGACCGGGAGTTCTGTGGGCGCCGCCATTTCGACCCGGGAGGCGAAAGTTGCGTGGGCGCCGCCGTTTTGGACCGGGAGTTGCGTGGGAGCCGCTATTTCAAACCGGGAGTTCCGTGGGCTCCGCCATTTCTATCTGGGAGTTGCATGAACGCCGCCATTTCGGACCAGGAGTTGCGTGGGCGCCGCCATCTCCGACCGGGAGTTGCGTGGGCGCCGCCATCTCGGACCGGGAGTTCCGTGGGCGCCGCCATTTCAGACCGGGAGTTCTGTGGGCGCCGCCATTTCGGACCGGGAGTTTTGTGGGCGCCGCCATTTCGAACCGTGAGTTGCTTGGGCGCCGCCATTTCGAATCGGGAGTTCCGTGGGCGCCGCCATTTCGAGCCGGGAGTTGCGTGGGCGCCGCCGTTTCGAACCGGGAGTTCCGTGGGCGCCGCCATCTCTGACCGGGAGTTGCGTGGGCGCCGCCATCTTGGACCGGGAGTTCCCTGGGCGCCGCCATTTCGCACCGGGAGTTGCGTGGGCGCCGCCATTTCAAACCAGGAGTTCCGTGGGCGCCGCCATTTCAGACCGGGAGTTCCGTGGGCGACGCCATTTCGGGCCGGGAGTTTTGTGGGCGCCGCCATTTCGAACCGTGAGTTGCTTGGGCGCCGCCATTTCGAATCGGGAGTTGCGTGGGCGCCACCATTTCGAGGCAAGAGTTGCGTGGGTGCCGCCATTTCGAGCCGGGAGTTGCGTGGGTGCTGCCGTTTCTAACCGGGAGTTCCGGGGGCGCCGCCATTTCTAACCGGGAGTTCCGTAGGCGCAGCCATTTCGAACCGGGAGTTGCGTGGGCGCCGCCATTTCAGATCAAGAGTTCCGTGGGCGCCACCATTTCGAGGCGGAAGTTCCGTGGGCGCCGCCATTTCGGACCGGGAGTTTAGGGGGCGCCGCCATTTCGGACCGGGAGTTCCGTGGGCGCCGCCATTTCGGAGCAGGAGTTGCGTGGGCGCTGCCATCTTTGTCCGGGAGTTGCGTGGGCGCCGCCATCTTGGACCGGGAGTTCCGTGGGCGCCGCCGTTTCAAACCGGGAGTTGCGTGGATGCCGCCATTTCAGACCGGGAGTTCTGTGGGCGCCGCCATTTCGGACCAGGTGTTGCGTGGGCGTCGCCATTTCGGACCAGGAGTTCCGTGGGCGCCGCCATTTCGAACCGTGAGTTGCTTGGGCGCCGCCATTTCGAATCGGGAGTTCCGTGGGCGCCGCCATTTCGAGCCGGGAGTTGCGTGGGCGCCGCCGTTTCGGACCGGGAGTTGCTTGGGCGCCGCCATTTCTAACCGGCTCTCCGTGGGCGCCGCCATTTCGGACCGGGAGTTCCGTGGGCGCCGCCATCTCCGACCGGTAGGTGCGTGGGCGCCGCCATCTCGGACCGGGAGTTTTGTGGGCGCCGCCATTTCGAACCGGGAGTTGCGTGGGCGACGCCGTTTCGGACCGGGAATTTTGTGGGCGCCGACATTTAAACCGGGCGTTGCGTGGGCGCCGCCATTTCGGACCGGGAGTTGCGTGGGCGCCGTTATTTCAAACCGGGAGTTACATGAGCGCCGCCATTTCGAACCGGGAGTTGCGTGGGCGCCTCCATTTCGAACCGGGAGTTGCGTGGGCGCCGCCGTTTCAGACCAGGGAGTTCCGTGGGCGCCGCCATTTCGGACCGGGTGTTGCGTGGGCGCCGCCATTTCGGACCGAAAGTTGCGTGGGCGTCGCCATTTCGGACCGGGAGTTGCCTGGGCGCCGTCATTTCGAACCGGGAGTTCCATGGGCGCCGCGATCTCGGACCGGGAGTTCCGTGGGCGCCGCCATTTCGAACCGGGAGTTCGTGGGCGTCGCCATTTCGGACCAGGAGTTCCGTGGGCGCCGCCATCTCCGACCGGGAGTTGCATGGGCACCGCCATCTCGGACCGGGAGTTCCGTGGGCGCTACCATTTCGGACCGGGAGTTCTATGGGCGCCGCCATTTCGGAGCAGGAGTTGCGTGGGCGCCGCCATTTCAGACCGGGAGTTGCGTGGGCGCTGCCATTTCTAACTGGGAGTTGCATGAAAGCCGCCATTTCGGACCAGGAGTTGCGTGGGCGCCGCCATCTCGGACCGGGAGTTCCGTAGGCGCCGCCATTTCGGACCGGGAGTTCCGTGGGCGCCGCCATTTCGGACCGGGAGTTCTGTGGGCGCCGCCATTTCGAGGCGGGAGTTGCGTGGGCGCCGCCGTTTCGGACCGGGAGTTGCGTGGAGCCGCTATTTCAAACCGAGAGTTCCGTGGGCGCAGCCATTTCTAACTGGGAGTTGCAGGAAAGCCGCCATTTTGGAACAGGAGTTGCGTGGGCGCCGCCATCTTTGACCGGGAGTTGCGTGGGCGCCGCCATCTCGGACCGGGAGTTCCGTGGGCGCCGCCATTTTGGACCGGGAGTTCCGTGGGCGCCGCCATTTCGGACCGGGAGTTTTGTGGGCGCCGCCATTTCGAACCGTGAGTTGCTTGGGCGCCGCCATTTCGAATCGGGAGTTCCGTGGGCGCCGCCATTTCGAGCCGGGAGTTGCGTGGGCGCCGCCGTTTCGGACCGGGAGTTGCGTGGGCGATGCCATTTGTAACCGTAAGTTGCGTGGGCGCCGCCATTTCGGACCGGGAGTCCCGTGGGCGCAGCCATCTCCGACCGGGAGTTGCGTGGGCGCCGCCGTTTCGGACCGGGAGTTGCGTGGGCGCCGCCATTTCGAACCGGGAGTTGCGTGGGCGCCGCCATTTCGGACTGGGAATTTTGTGGGCGCCGACATTTCGAGGCGGGAGTTGCGTGGGCGCCGCCATTTCGGACCGGGAGTTGCGTGGGCGCCGTTATTTCAAACCGGGAGTTACATGGGCGCCGCCATTTCGAACAGGGAGTTGCATGGGCGCCTCCATTTCGAACCGGGAGTTGCATGAGCGCCGCCTTTTCAAACCGGGAGTTGCGTGGGCGCCGCCGTTTCGAACCGGGAGTTGCGTGGGCGCCGCCGTTTCAGACCGGGAGTTCCGTGGGCGCCGCCATTTCGGATCGGGTGTTGCGTGGGCACCGCCATTTCGGACCGAAAGTTGCGTGGGCGTCGCCATTTCGGACCGGGAGTTGCCTGGGCGCCGTCATTTCGAACCGGGAGTTACGTGAGCGCCGCGATCTCCTACCGGGAGTTGCGTGGGCGCCGCCATTTCGAACCGGGAGTTCCGTGGGCGCCGCCATCTTCGACCGGGAGTTCCGTGGGCGCTGCCATTTCTGACCGGGAGTTCCGTGGGCGCCACCATTTCGGACCGGGAGTTCCGTGGGCGCCGCCATCTCCGACCGGGAGTTGCGTGGGCGCCGCCATCTCGGACCAAGAGTTCCGTGGGCTCCGCCATTTCGAACCGGGAGTTCAGTGGGCTCCGCCATCTCGGACTGGGAGTTGCGTGGGCGCCACCATTTCAGACCGGGAGTTGCGAGGGCGCCGCCATTTCGTACCGGGAGTTCCGTGGGCGCCGCCATCTTCGACCGGGAGTTCCGTGGGCGCTGCCATTTTGAACCGGGAGTAGCGTGGGCGCCGCCGTTTCTAACCGGGAGTTCCGTGGGCGCCGCCATTTCGAACCGGGAGTTGCGTGGGCGCCGCTATTTCAAACCGGGAGTTGCGTGGACGCCGCCGTTTCGGACCGGGAGTTTAGGGGGCGCCGCCATTTCGAGCCAGGAGTTGCGTGGGCGCCGCCATTTCGAACCGGGCGTTGCGTGGGCGCCGCCATTTCGGACCGGGAGTTTTGTGGGCGCCACCATTTCGAGGCGGGAGTTGCATGGGCGCCGCCATTTCGGACCGGGAGTTGCGTGGGAACCGCTATTTCAAACCGGGAGTTCCGTGGGCGCAGCCATTTCTAACTGGGAGTTGCATGAAAGCCGCCATTTCGGAACAGGAGTTGCGTGGGCGCCGCCATCTTTGACCGGGAGTTGCGTGGGCGCCGCCATCTCGGACCGGGAGTTCCGTGGGCGCCGCCGTTTCGGACCGGGAGTTGCGTAAGCGCCGCCATTTCGGACCGGGAGTTTTGTGGGCGCCGCCATTTCGAACCGTGGGTTGCTTGGGCGCCGCCATTTCGAATCGGGAGTTCCGTGGGCGCCGCCACTTCGAGCCGGGAGTTGCGTGGGCGCCGCCGTTTCGGACCGGGAGTTTTGTGGGCGCCGACATTTCGAACCGGGAGTTGCGTGGGCGACACCGTTTCTGACCAAGAGTTCCGTGGGCGCCGCCATTTCGGACCGGGAGTTCCGTGGGCGCCGCCATTTCAAGGCGGGAGTTGCGTGGGCGCCGCCATTTCGAGCCGGGAGTTGTGTGGGCACTGCCGTTTCGGACCGGGAGTTTAGGGGGCGCCGCCATTTCGAGGCGGGAGTTGCATGGGCGCCGCCATTTCGGACCAGGAGTTGCGTGGGCGGCGCCATTTCGGACCGGGAGTTGCGTGGGCGCCGCCATTTCAGACCGGGTGTTCGGTGGGCGCCGCCATTTCAGACCGGGAGTTCCGTGGGCGCCGCCATTTTGGACCGGGAGTTTTGTGGGCGCCGCCATTTCGAACCGTGAATTGCTTGGGCGCCGCCATTTCGAATCGGGAGTTCCGTGGGCGCCGCCATTTCGAGGCAAGAGTTGCGTGGGTGCCGCCATTTCGAGCCGGGAGTTGCGTGGGCGCTGCCGTTTCGGACCAGGAGTTTAGGGGGCGCCGCCATTTCTAAGCGGGAGTTGCGTGGGCGCCGCCATTTCGGACCAGGAGTTGCGTGGGGGCCGCCATCTCCGACCGGGAGTTGCGTGGGCGCCGCCATCTCGGACCGGGAGTTCCGTGGGCGCCGCCATTTCGGACCGGGAGTTGCGTGGGGGCCGCCATCTCCGACCGGGAGTTGCGTGGGCGCCGCCATGTCGGACCGGGAGTTTTGTGGGCGCCGCCATTTCGAACCGGGCGTTGCGTGGGCGCCGCCATTTCGGACCGGGAGTTTTGTGGGCGCCACCAGTTCGAGGCGGGAGTTGCGTGGGCGCCGCCATTTCGGACCGGGAGTTGCGTGGGCGCCGTTATTTCAAACCGGGAGTTACATGGGCGCCGCCATTTCGAACCGGGAGTTGCGTGGGCGCCTCCATTTCGAACCGGGAGTTGCGTGGGCGCCGCCGTTTCAGACCAGGGAGTTCCGTGGGCGCCTCCATTTCGGACCGTGTGTTGCGTGGGCGCCGCCATTTCGGACCGAAAGTTGCGTGGGCGTCGCCATTTCGGACCGGGAGTTGCCTGGGCGCCGTCATTTCGAACCGGGAGTTCCATGGGCGCCGCGATCTCGGACCGGGAGTTCCGTGGGCGCCGCCATTTCGAACCGGGAGTTCGTGGGCGTCGCCATTTCGGACCAGGAGTTCCGTGGGCGCCGCCATCTCCGACCGAAAGTTGCGTGGGCACCGCCATCTCGGACCGGGAGTTCCGTGGGCGCTACCATTTCGGACCGGGAGTCCTATGGGCGCCGCCATTTCGGACCGGGAGTTCCGGGGGCGCCGCCATTTCAGACCGGGAGTTGCGTGGGCGCTGCCATTTCGGACCGGGTGTTCCGTTGGGGCCGCCATCTCCGACCGGGAGTTCCGTGGGCGCCGCCATTTCAGACCAAGAGTTCCGTGGGCACCGCCATTTTGAACCGGGAGTTGCGTGGGCGCCGCCATTTCGGACCGGGAGTTTTGTGGGCGCCGACATTTCGAACCGGGAGTTCCGTGGGCGCTGCTATTTCGGACCGGGAGTTCTGTGGGCGCTGCCATTTCGAGGCGGGAGTTGCGTGGGCGCCGAAATTTCGAACCGGGAGTTGCGTGGGAGCCGCTATTTCAAACCGGGAGTTGCGTGAGCGCTGCCATTTCTAACTGGGAGTTGCATGAACGCCGCCATTTCGGACCGGGAGTTCCGTGGGCGCCGCCATTTCCAACCGGGAGTTCCGTGGGCGCCGCCATTTCAGACCGGGAGTTGCGTGGGCGCCGCCATTTCGAACCGGGAGTTGCCTCGGCGCCGCCATTTCGAGCCGGGAGTTGCGTGGGCGCCGCCGTTTCGGACCGGGAGTTGCGTGGGCGCCGCCATTTCTAACCGGGAGTTCCGTAGGCGCAGCCATTTCGAACCGGGAGTTACGAGGGCGCCGCCATTTCAGATCAAGAGTTCCGTGGGCGCCGCCATTTTGGACCGGGAGTTCCGTGGGCGCCGCCATTTCGGACCGGGAGTTGCGTGGGCGCCGCCATTTCGAACCGAGAGTTGCGTGGGCGCCGCCGTTTCGGACCTGGAGTTTAGGGGGCGCCGCCATTTCGGACCGGGAGTTCCGTGGGCGCCGCCATTTCGGAGCAGGAGTTGCGTGGGCGCTGCCATCTCCGACCGGGAGTTGCGTGGGCGCCGCCATCTTGGACCGGGAGTTCCGTGGGCGCCGCCGTTTCAAACCGGGAGTTGCGTGGGCGCCGCCATTTCAGACCGGGAGTTCTGTGGGCGCCGCCATTTCGGACCAGGTGTTGCGTGGGCGCCGCCATTTCAAACCGGGAGTTGCCTGGGCGCCGCCATTTCGAATCGGGAGTTCCGTGGGAGCCGTCGTTATGGACCGGGAGTTCCGGGGGCGCCGCCATTTCTAACCGGGAGTTGCGTGAGCGCCGCCATCTCCGACCGGGAGTTGCATGGGAGCCGCCATTTCAGACCGAGAGTTCCGTGGTCACCGCCATTTCGAACCGGGAGTCGCGTGGGCGCCGCCATTTCGGACCGGAGTTTTGTGGGCGCCGACATTTCGAATTGGGAGTTGCGTGGGCACTGCCATTTCGGACCGGGAGTTCTGTGGGCGCCGCCATTTCGAGGCGGGAGTTGCGTGGGCGCCGCCGTTTCGGACCGGGAGTTGCGTGGGAACCGCTATTTCAAACCGGGAGTTCCGTGGGCGCAGCCATTTCTAACTGGGAGTTGCATGAAAGCTGCCATTTCGGAACAGGAGTTGCGTGGGCGCCGCCATCTTTGACCGGGAGTTGCGTGGGCGCCGCCATCTCGGACCGGGAGTTCCGTGGGCGCCGCCGTTTCGGACCGGGAGTTGCGTAAGCGCCGCCATTTCGGACCGGGAGTTTTGTGGGCGCCGCCATTTCGAACCGTGGGTTGCTTGGGCGCCGCCATTTCGAATCGGGAGTTCCGTGGGCGCCGCCACTTTGAGCCGGGAGTTGCGTGGGCGCCGCCGTTTCGGACCGGGAGTTTTGTGGGCGCCGCCATTTCGAACCGTGAATTGCTTGGGCGCCGCCATTTCGAATCGGGAGTTCCGTGGGCGCCGCCATTTCGAGGCAAGAGTTGCGTGGGTGCCGCCATTTCGAGCCGGGAGTTGTCTGGGCGCTGCAGTTTCGGACCGGGAGTTTAGGGGGCGCCGCCATTTCGAGGCGGGAGTTGCGTGGGTGCCGCCATTTCGGACCAGGAGTTGCGTGGGCGGCGACATTTCGGACCGGGAGTTGCGTGGGCGCCGCCATTTCAAACCGGGAGTTCGGTGGGCGCCGCCATTTCAGACCGGGAGTTCTGTGGGCGCCGCCATTTCGGACCGGGAGTTTTGTGGGCGCCGCCATTTCGAACCGTGAATTGCTTGGGCGCCGCCATTTCGAATCGGGAGTTCCGTGGGCGCCGCCATTTCGAGGCAAGAGTTGCGTGGGTGCCGCCATTTCGAGCCGGGAGTTGCGTGGGCGCTGCCGTTTCGGACCAGGAGTTTAGGGGGCGCCGCCATTTCTAAGCGGGAGTTGCGTGGGCGCCGCCATTTCGGACCAGGAGTTGCGTGGGCACCGCCATCTCCGACCGGAAGTTGCGTGGGCGCCGCCATCTCGGACCGGGAGTTCCGTGGGCGCCGCCATTTCGGACCGGGAGTTCCGTGGGCGCCGCCATTTCGAACCGTGAGTTGCTTGGGCGCCGCCATTTCGAATCGGGAGTTCCGTGGGTGCCGCCATTTCGAGCCGGGAGTTGCGTGGGCGCCGCCGTTTCAGACCGGGAGTTGCGTGGTCGCCGCCATTTCGGACCGGCTTTCCGTGGGCGCCGCCATTTCGGACCGGGAGTTCCGTGGGCGCCGCCATCTCCGACCGGGAGTTGCGTGGGCGCCGCCATTTCGGACCGGGAGTTTTGTGGGCGCCGCCATTTCGAACCGGGCGTTGCGTGGGCGCCGCCATTTCGGACCGGGAGTTTTGTGGGCGCCACCATTTCGAGGCGGGAGTTGCGTGGGCGCCGCCGTTTCGGACCGGGAGTTGCGTGGGCGCCGTTATTTCAAACCGGGAGTTACATGGGCGCCGCCATTTCGAACCGGGAGTTGCGTGGGCGCCTCCATTTCAAACCGGGAGTTGCGTGGGCGACGCCGTTTCAGACCAGGGAGTTCCGTGGGCGCCTCCATTTCGGACCGTGTGTTGCGTGGGCGCCGCCATTTCGGACCGAAAGTTGCGTGGGCGTCGCCATTTCAGACCGGGAGTTGCCTGGGCGCCGTCATTTCGAACCGGGAGTTCCATGGGCGCCGCGATCTCGGACCGGGAGTTCCGTGGGCGCCGCCATTTCGAACCGGGAGTTCGTGGGCGTCGCCATTTCGGACCAGGAGTTCCGTGGGCGCCGCCATCTCCGACCGAAAGTTGCGTGGGCACCGCCATCTCGGACCGGGAGTTCCGTGGGCGCTACCATTTCGGACCGGGAGTTCTATGGGCGCCGCCATTTCGGACCGGGAGTTTAGGGGGCGCCGCCATTTCAGACCGGGAGTTGCGTGGGCGCTGCCATTTCGGACCGGGTGTTCCGTTGGGGCCGCCATGTCCGACCGGGAGTTCCGTGGGCACCGCCATTTCGAACCGGAAGTAGCGGTGGCGCCGCCATTTCGGACCGGAGTTTTGTGGGCGCCGACATTTCGAACCGGGAGTTCCGTGGGCGCCGCCATTTCGAGGCGGGAGTTGCGTGGGCGCCGCCGTTTCGGACCGGGAGTTGCGTGGGAGCCGTTATTTCAAACCGGGAGTTCCGTGGGCGCAGCCATTTCTAACTGGAAGTTGCATGAACGCTGCCATTTCGGACCAGGAGTTGCGTGGGCGCCGCCATCTCCGACCGAGAGTTGCGTGGGCGCCGCCATCTCGGACTGGGAGTTCCGTGGGCGCCGCCATTTCGGACCGGGAGTTCCGTGGGCGCCGCCATTTCGGACCGGGAGTTTTGTGGGCGCCGCCATTTCGAACCGTGAGTTGCTTGGGCGCCGCTGATTTGGACCGGGAGTTGCGTGGGCGGCGCCATTTGTAACCGGGAGTTGCGTGGGCGCCGCCATTTCGGACCGGGAGTTCCGTGGGCGCCGCCATTTCGGACCGGGAGTTTTGTGGGCGCCGCCATTTCGAACCGTGAGTTGCTTGGGCGCCGCCATTTCGGACCGGGAGTTGCGTGGGCGCCGTTATTTCAAACCGGGAGTTACATGGGCGCCGCCATTTCGAACCGGGAGTTGCGTGGGCGCCTCCATTTCGAACCGGGAGTTGCATGAGCGCCGCCGTGTCAAACCGGGAGTTCCGTGGGCGCTGCCATTTCGGACCGGGAGTTGCGTGGGCGCCACCATTTCAAACCGGGAGTTGCGTGGGAGCCGCTATTTCAAACCGGGAGTTCCGTGGGCGCCGCCATTTCTAATTGGGAGTTGCATGAATGCCGCCATTTCGGACTGGGAGTTCCGTGGGTGCCGCCATTTCGAACCGGGAGTTCCGTGGGCGCCGCCATTTCAGACCGGGAGTTACGTGGGCGCCGCCATTTCGAACCGGGAGTTGCCTGGGCGCCGCCATTTCGGACCGGGAGTTGCCTGGGCGCAGCCATTTCGAGCCGGGAGTTGCGTGGGCGCCGCCGTTTCGGACCGGGAATTCTGGGGGCACCGCCATTTCAGACCGGGAGTTCCGTGGGCGCCACCATTTCGAACCGGGAGTTGCGTGGGCGCCGCCATTTCAGATCAAGAGTTCCGTGGGCGCCGCCATTTCGGACCGGGAGTTCCGTGGGCGCTGCCATTTCGAGGCGGGAGTTGCGTGGGCGCCGCCATTTCGAGCCGGGAGTTGCGAGGGCGCCGCCGTTTCGGACCGAGAGTTTAGGGGGCGCCGCCATTTCGAGGAGGGAGTTGCGTGGGCGCCGCCATTTCGAACCAGGGGTTGCGTGGGCGCCGCCATCTCCGACCGGGAGTTGCGTGGGCGCCGCCATCTTGGACCGGGAGTTGCGTGGGCGCCGCCATTTCGGACCGGGAGTTGCGTGGGCGCCGCCATTTCGGACCGGGAGTTCTGTGGGCGCCGCCATTTCGAACCGTGAGTTGCTTGGGCGCCGCCATTTCGAATCGAGAGTTCCGTGGGCGCCGCCATTTCGAGGCGGGAGTCGCGTGGGCGCCGCCATTTCGAGCTGGGAGTTGTGTGGGCTCCGCCGTATTGGACCGGGAGTTGCGTGGGCGCCGCCATTTCTAACCGGCGGTTCCGTGGGCGCCGCCATTTCGGACCGGGAGTTGCGTGGGCGCCGCCATCTCGGACCGGGAGTTGCGTGGGCGCCGCCATCTCGGACCGGGAGTTTCGTGGGCGCCGCCATTTCGGACCGGGAGTTGCGTGGGCGCCGCCGTTTCGGACCGGGAGTTTTGTGGGCGCCGACATTTCGAACCGGGAGTTGCGTGGGCGACACCGTTTCTGACCAAGAGTTCCGTGGGCGCCGCCATTTCGGACCGGGAGTTCCGTGGGCGCCGCCATTTCAAGGCGGGAGTTGCGTGGGCGCCGCCATTTCGAGCCGGGAGTTGTGTGGGCACTGCCGTTTCGGACCGGGAGTTTAGGGGGCGCCGCCATTTCGAGGCGGGAGTTGCATGGGCGCCGCCATTTCGGACCAGGAGTTGCGTGGGCGGCGCCATTTCGGACCGGGAGTTGCGTGGGCGCCGCCATTTCAGACCGGGTGTTCGGTGGGCGCCGCCATTTCAGACCGGGAGTTCCGTGGGCGCCGCCATTTTGGACCGGGAGTTTTGTGGGCGCCGCCATTTCGAACCGTGAATTGCTTGGGCGCCGCCATTTCGAATCGGGAGTTCCGTGGGCGCCGCCATTTCGAGGCAAGAGTTGCGTGGGTGCCGCCATTTCGAGCCGGGAGTTGCGTGGGCGCTGCCGTTTCGGACCAGGAGTTTAGGGGGCGCCGCCATTTCTAAGCGGGAGTTGCGTGGGCGCCGCCATTTCGGACCAGGAGTTGCGTGGGGGCCGCCATCTCCGACCGGGAGTTGCGTGGGCGCCGCCATCTCGGACCGGGAGTTCCGTGGGCGCCGCCATTTCGGACCGGGAGTTGCGTGGGCGCCGCCATCTCCGACCGGGAGTTGCGTGGGCGCCGCCATTTCGGACCGGGAGTTTTGTGGGCGCCGCCATTTCGAACCGGGCGTTGCGTGGGCGCCGCCATTTCGGACCGGGAGTTTTGTGGGCGCCACCAGTTCGAGGCAAGAGTTGCGTGGGCGCCGCCATTTCGGACCGGGAGTTGCGTGGGCGCCGTTATTTCAAACCGGGAGTTACATGGGCGCCGCCATTTCGAACCGGGAGTTGCGTGGGCGCCTCCATTTCGAACCGGGAGTTGCGTGGGCGCCGCCGTTTCAGACCAGGGAGTTCCGTGGGCGCCTCCATTTCGGACCGTGTGTTGCGTGGGCGCCGCCATTTCGGACCGAAAGTTGCGTGGGCGTCGCCATTTCGGACCGGGAGTTGCCTGGGCGCCGTCATTTCGAACCGGGAGTTCCATGGGCGCCGCGATCTCGGACCGGGAGTTCCGTGGGCGCCGCCATTTCGAACCGGGAGTTCGTGGGCGTCGCCATTTCGGACCAGGAGTTCCGTGGGCGCCGCCATCTCCGACCGAAAGTTGCGTGGGCACCGCCATCTCGGACCGGGAGTTCCGTGGGCGCTACCATTTCGGACCGGGAGTCCTATGGGCGCCGCCATTTCGGACCGGGAGTTCCGGGGGCGCCGCCATTTCCAACCGGGAGTTCCGTGGGCGCCGCCATTTCAGACCGGGAGTTGCGTGGGCGCCGCCATTTCGAACCGGGAGTTGCCTCGGCGCCGCCATTTCGAGCCGGGAGTTGCGTGGGCGCCGCCGTTTCGGACCGGGAGTTGCGTGGGCGCCGCCATTTCTAACCGGGAGTTCCGTAGGCGCAGCCATTTCGAACCGGGAGTTACGAGGGCGCCGCCATTTCAGATCAAGAGTTCCGTGGGCGCCGCCATTTTGGACCGGGAGTTCCGTGGGCGCCGCCATTTCGGACCGGGAGTTGCGTGGGCGCCGCCATTTCGAACCGAGAGTTGCGTGGGCGCCGCCGTTTCGGACCTGGAGTTTAGGGGGCGCCGCCATTTCGGACCGGGAGTTCCGTGGGCGCCGCCATTTCGGAGCAGGAGTTGCGTGGGCGCTGCCATCTCCGACCGGGAGTTGCGTGGGCGCCGCCATCTTGGACCGGGAGTTCCGTGGGCGCCGCCGTTTCAAACCGGGAGTTGCGTGGGCGCCGCCATTTCAGACCGGGAGTTCTGTGGGCGCCGCCATTTCGGACCAGGTGTTGCGTGGGCGCCGCCATTTCAAACCGGGAGTTGCCTGGGCGCCGCCATTTCGAATCGGGAGTTCCGTGGGAGCCGTCGTTATGGACCGGGAGTTCCGGGGGCGCCGCCATTTCTAACCGGGAGTTGCGTGAGCGCCGCCATCTCCGACCGGGAGTTGCATGGGAGCCGCCATTTCAGACCGAGAGTTCCGTGGTCACCGCCATTTCGAACCGGGAGTCGCGTGGGCGCCGCCATTTCGGACCGGAGTTTTGTGGGCGCCGACATTTCGAATTGGGAGTTGCGTGGGCACTGCCATTTCGGACCGGGAGTTCTGTGGGCGCCGCCATTTCGAGGCGGGAGTTGCGTGGGCGCCGCCGTTTCGGACCGGGAGTTGCGTGGGAACCGCTATTTCAAACCGGGAGTTCCGTGGGCGCAGCCATTTCTAACTGGGAGTTGCATGAAAGCTGCCATTTCGGAACAGGAGTTGCGTGGGCGCCGCCATCTTTGACCGGGAGTTGCGTGGGCGCCGCCATCTCGGACCGGGAGTTCCGTGGGCGCCGCCGTTTCGGACCGGGAGTTGCGTAAGCGCCGCCATTTCGGACCGGGAGTTTTGTGGGCGCCGCCATTTCGAACCGTGGGTTGCTTGGGCGCCGCCATTTCGAATCGGGAGTTCCGTGGGCGCCGCCACTTTGAGCCGGGAGTTGCGTGGGCGCCGCCGTTTCGGACCGGGAGTTTTGTGGGCGCCGCCATTTCGAACCGTGAATTGCTTGGGCGCCGCCATTTCGAATCGGGAGTTCCGTGGGCGCCGCCATTTCGAGGCAAGAGTTGCGTGGGTGCCGCCATTTCGAGCCGGGAGTTGTCTGGGCGCTGCAGTTTCGGACCGGGAGTTTAGGGGGCGCCGCCATTTCGAGGCGGGAGTTGCGTGGGCGCCGCCATTTCGGACCAGGAGTTGCGTGGGCGGCGACATTTCGGACCGGGAGTTGCGTGGGCGCCGCCATTTCAAACCGGGAGTTCGGTGGGCGCCGCCATTTCAGACCGGGAGTTCTGTGGGCGCCGCCATTTCGGACCGGGAGTTTTGTGGGCGCCGCCATTTCGAACCGTGAATTGCTTGGGCGCCGCCATTTCGAATCGGGAGTTCCGTGGGCGCCGCCATTTCGAGGCAAGAGTTGCGTGGGTGCCGCCATTTCGAGCCGGGAGTTGCGTGGGCGCTGCCGTTTCGGACCAGGAGTTTAGGGGGCGCCGCCATTTCTAAGCGGGAGTTGCGTGGGCGCCGCCATTTCGGACCAGGAGTTGCGTGGGCACCGCCATCTCCGACCGGAAGTTGCGTGGGCGCCGCCATCTCGGACCGGGAGTTCCGTGGGCGCCGCCATTTCGGACCGGGAGTTCCGTGGGCGCCGCCATTTCGAACCGTGAGTTGCTTGGGCGCCGCCATTTCGAATCGGGAGTTCCGTGGGTGCCGCCATTTCGAGCCGGGAGTTGCGTGGGCGCCGCCGTTTCAGACCGGGAGTTGCGTGGTCGCCGCCATTTCGGACCGGCTTTCCGTGGGCGCCGCCATTTCGGACCGGGAGTTCCGTGGGCGCCGCCATCTCCGACCGGGAGTTGCGTGGGCGCCGCCATTTCGGACCGGGAGTTTTGTGGGCGCCGCCATTTCGAACCGGGCGTTGCGTGGGCGCCGCCATTTCGGACCGGGAGTTTTGTGGGCGCCACCATTTCGAGGCGGGAGTTGCGTGGGCGCCGCCGTTTCGGACCGGGAGTTGCGTGGGCGCCGTTATTTCAAACCGGGAGTTACATGGGCGCCGCCATTTCGAACCGGGAGTTGCGTGGGCGCCTCCATTTCAAACCGGGAGTTGCGTGGGCGACGCCGTTTCAGACCAGGGAGTTCCGTGGGCGCCTCCATTTCGGACCGTGTGTTGCGTGGGCGCCGCCATTTCGGACCGAAAGTTGCGTGGGCGTCGCCATTTCAGACCGGGAGTTGCCTGGGCGCCGTCATTTCGAACCGGGAGTTCCATGGGCGCCGCGATCTCGGACCGGGAGTTCCGTGGGCGCCGCCATTTCGAACCGGGAGTTCGTGGGCGTCGCCATTTCGGACCAGGAGTTCCGTGGGCGCCGCCATCTCCGACCGAAAGTTGCGTGGGCACCGCCATCTCGGACCGGGAGTTCCGTGGGCGCTACCATTTCGGACCGGGAGTTCTATGGGCGCCGCCATTTCGGACCGGGAGTTTAGGGGGCGCCGCCATTTCAGACCGGGAGTTGCGTGGGCGCTGCCATTTCGGACCGGGTGTTCCGTTGGGGCCGCCATCTCCGACCGGGAGTTCCGTGGGCACCGCCATTTCGAACCGGAAGTAGCGGTGGCGCCGCCATTTCGGACCGGAGTTTTGTGGGCGCCGACATTTCGAACCGGGAGTTCCGTGGGCGCCGCCATTTCGAGGCGGGAGTTGCGTGGGCGCCGCCGTTTCGGACCGGGAGTTGCGTGGGAGCCGTTATTTCAAACCGGGAGTTCCGTGGGCGCAGCCATTTCTAACTGGAAGTTGCATGAACGCTGCCATTTCGGACCAGGAGTTGCGTGGGCGCCGCCATCTCCGACCGAGAGTTGCGTGGGCGCCGCCATCTCGGACTGGGAGTTCCGTGGGCGCCGCCATTTCGGACCGGGAGTTCCGTGGGCGCCGCCATTTCGGACCGGGAGTTTTGTGGGCGCCGCCATTTCGAACCGTGAGTTGCTTGGGCGCCGCTGATTTGGACCGGGAGTTGCGTGGGCGGCGCCATTTGTAACCGGGAGTTGCGTGGGCGCCGCCATTTCGGACCGGGAGTTCCGTGGGCGCCGCCATTTCGGACCGGGAGTTTTGTGGGCGCCGCCATTTCGAACCGTGAGTTGCTTGGGCGCCGCCATTTCGGACCGGGAGTTGCGTGGGCGCCGTTATTTCAAACCGGGAGTTACATGGGCGCCGCCATTTCGAACCGGGAGTTGCGTGGGCGCCTCCATTTCGAACCGGGAGTTGCATGAGCGCCGCCGTGTCAAACCGGGAGTTCCGTGGGCGCTGCCATTTCGGACCGGGAGTTGCGTGGGCGCCACCATTTCAAACCGGGAGTTGCGTGGGAGCCGCTATTTCAAACCGGGAGTTCCGTGGGCGCCGCCATTTCTAATTGGGAGTTGCATGAATGCCGCCATTTCGGACTGGGAGTTCCGTGGGTGCCGCCATTTCGAACCGGGAGTTCCGTGGGCGCCGCCATTTCAGACCGGGAGTTACGTGGGCGCCGCCATTTCGAACCGGGAGTTGCCTGGGCGCCGCCATTTCGGACCGGGAGTTGCCTGGGCGCAGCCATTTCGAGCCGGGAGTTGCGTGGGCGCCGCCGTTTCGGACCGGGAATTCTGGGGGCACCGCCATTTCAGACCGGGAGTTCCGTGGGCGCCACCATTTCGAACCGGGAGTTGCGTGGGCGCCGCCATTTCAGATCAAGAGTTCCGTGGGCGCCGCCATTTCGGACCGGGAGTTCCGTGGGCGCTGCCATTTCGAGGCGGGAGTTGCGTGGGCGCCGCCATTTCGAGCCGGGAGTTGCGAGGGCGCCGCCGTTTCGGACCGAGAGTTTAGGGGGCGCCGCCATTTCGAGGAGGGAGTTGCGTGGGCGCCGCCATTTCGAACCAGGGGTTGCGTGGGCGCCGCCATCTCCGACCGGGAGTTGCGTGGGCGCCGCCATCTTGGACCGGGAGTTGCGTGGGCGCCGCCATTTCGGACCGGGAGTTGCGTGGGCGCCGCCATTTCGGACCGGGAGTTCTGTGGGCGCCGCCATTTCGAACCGTGAGTTGCTTGGGCGCCGCCATTTCGAATCGAGAGTTCCGTGGGCGCCGCCATTTCGAGGCGGGAGTCGCGTGGGCGCCGCCATTTCGAGCTGGGAGTTGTGTGGGCTCCGCCGTATTGGACCGGGAGTTGCGTGGGCGCCGCCATTTCTAACCGGCGGTTCCGTGGGCGCCGCCATTTCGGACCGGGAGTTGCGTGGGCGCCGCCATCTCGGACCGGGAGTTGCGTGGGCGCCGCCATCTCGGACCGGGAGTTTCGTGGGCGCCGCCATTTCGGACCGGGAGTTGCGTGGGCGCCGCCGTTTCGGACCGGGAGTTTTGTGGGCGCCGACATTTCGAACCGGGAGTTGCGTGGGCGACACCGTTTCTGACCAAGAGTTCCGTGGGCGCCGCCATTTCGGACCGGGAGTTCCGTGGGCGCCGCCATTTCAAGGCGGGAGTTGCGTGGGCGCCGCCATTTCGAGCCGGGAGTTGTGTGGGCACTGCCGTTTCGGACCGGGAGTTTAGGGGGCGCCGCCATTTCGAGGCGGGAGTTGCATGGGCGCCGCCATTTCGGACCAGGAGTTGCGTGGGCGGCGCCATTTCGGACCGGGAGTTGCGTGGGCGCCGCCATTTCAGACCGGGTGTTCGGTGGGCGCCGCCATTTCAGACCGGGAGTTCCGTGGGCGCCGCCATTTTGGACCGGGAGTTTTGTGGGCGCCGCCATTTCGAACCGTGAATTGCTTGGGCGCCGCCATTTCGAATCGGGAGTTCCGTGGGCGCCGCCATTTCGAGGCAAGAGTTGCGTGGGTGCCGCCATTTCGAGCCGGGAGTTGCGTGGGCGCTGCCGTTTCGGACCAGGAGTTTAGGGGGCGCCGCCATTTCTAAGCGGGAGTTGCGTGGGCGCCGCCATTTCGGACCAGGAGTTGCGTGGGGGCCGCCATCTCCGACCGGGAGTTGCGTGGGCGCCGCCATCTCGGACCGGGAGTTCCGTGGGCGCCGCCATTTCGGACCGGGAGTTGCGTGGGCGCCGCCATCTCCGACCGGGAGTTGCGTGGGCGCCGCCATTTCGGACCGGGAGTTTTGTGGGCGCCGCCATTTCGAACCGGGCGTTGCGTGGGCGCCGCCATTTCGGACCGGGAGTTTTGTGGGCGCCACCAGTTCGAGGCAAGAGTTGCGTGGGCGCCGCCATTTCGGACCGGGAGTTGCGTGGGCGCCGTTATTTCAAACCGGGAGTTACATGGGCGCCGCCATTTCGAACCGGGAGTTGCGTGGGCGCCTCCATTTCGAACCGGGAGTTGCGTGGGCGCCGCCGTTTCAGACCAGGGAGTTCCGTGGGCGCCTCCATTTCGGACCGTGTGTTGCGTGGGCGCCGCCATTTCGGACCGAAAGTTGCGTGGGCGTCGCCATTTCGGACCGGGAGTTGCCTGGGCGCCGTCATTTCGAACCGGGAGTTCCATGGGCGCCGCGATCTCGGACCGGGAGTTCCGTGGGCGCCGCCATTTCGAACCGGGAGTTCGTGGGCGTCGCCATTTCGGACCAGGAGTTCCGTGGGCGCCGCCATCTCCGACCGAAAGTTGCGTGGGCACCGCCATCTCGGACCGGGAGTTCCGTGGGCGCTACCATTTCGGACCGGGAGTCCTATGGGCGCCGCCATTTCGGACCGGGAGTTCCGGGGGCGCCGCCATTTCAGACCGGGAGTTGCGTGGGCGCTGCCATTTCGGACCGGGTGTTCCGTTGGGGCCGCCATCTCCGACCGGGAGTTCCGTGGGCGCCGCCATTTCAGACCAAGAGTTCCGTGGGCACCGCCATTTTGAACCGGGAGTTGCGTGGGCGCCGCCATTTCGGACCGGGAGTTTTGTGGGCGCCGACATTTCGAACCGGGAGTTCCGTGGGCGCTGCTATTTCGGACCGGGAGTTCTGTGGGCGCTGCCATTTCGAGGCGGGAGTTGCGTGGGCGCCGAAATTTCGAACCGGGAGTTGCGTGGGAGCCGCTATTTCAAACCGGGAGTTGCGTGAGCGCTGCCATTTCTAACTGGGAGTTGCATGAACGCCGCCATTTCGGACCGGGAGTTCCGTGGGCGCCGCCATTTCCAACCGGGAGTTCCGTGGGCGCCGCCATTTCAGACCGGGAGTTGCGTGGGCGCCGCCATTTCGAACCGGGAGTTGCCTCGGCGCCGCCATTTCGAGCCGGGAGTTGCGTGGGCGCCGCCGTTTCGGACCGGGAGTTGCGTGGGCGCCGCCATTTCTAACCGGGAGTTCCGTAGGCGCAGCCATTTCGAACCGGGAGTTACGAGGGCGCCGCCATTTCAGATCAAGAGTTCCGTGGGCGCCGCCATTTTGGACCGGGAGTTCCGTGGGCGCCGCCATTTCGGACCGGGAGTTGCGTGGGCGCCGCCATTTCGAACCGAGAGTTGCGTGGGCGCCGCCGTTTCGGACCTGGAGTTTAGGGGGCGCCGCCATTTCGGACCGGGAGTTCCGTGGGCGCCGCCATTTCGGAGCAGGAGTTGCGTGGGCGCTGCCATCTCCGACCGGGAGTTGCGTGGGCGCCGCCATCTTGGACCGGGAGTTCCGTGGGCGCCGCCGTTTCAAACCGGGAGTTGCGTGGGCGCCGCCATTTCAGACCGGGAGTTCTGTGGGCGCCGCCATTTCGGACCAGGTGTTGCGTGGGCGCCGCCATTTCAAACCGGGAGTTGCCTGGGCGCCGCCATTTCGAATCGGGAGTTCCGTGGGAGCCGTCGTTTCGGACCGGGAGTTTCGGGGGCGCCGCCATTTCTAACCGGGAGTTGCGTGAGCGCCGCCATCTCCGACCGGGAGTTGCATGGGAGCCGCCATTTCAGACCGAGAGTTCCGTGGTCACTGCCATTTCGAACCGGGAGTCGCGTGGGCGCCGCCATTTCGGACCGGAGTTTTGTGGGCGCCGACATTTCGAATTGGGAGTTGCGTGGGCACTGCCATTTCGGACCGGGAGTTCTGTGGGCGCCGCCATTTCGAGGCGGGAGTTGCGTGGGCGCCGCCGTTTCGGACCGGGAGTTGCGTGGGAACCGCTATTTCAAACCGGGAGTTCCGTGGGCGCTGCCATTTCGAGGCGGGAGTTGCGTGGGCGCCGCCATTTCGAGCCGGGAGTTGCGAGGGCGCCGCCGTTTCGGACCGAGAGTTTAGGGGGCGCCGCCATTTCGAGGAGGGAGTTGCGTGGGCGCCGCCATTTCGAACCAGGGGTTGCGTGGGCGCCGCCATCTCCGACCGGGAGTTGCGTGGGCGCCGCCATCTTGGACCGGGAGTTGCGTGGGCGCCGCCATTTCGGACCGGGAGTTGCGTGGGCGCCGCCATTTCGGACCGGGAGTTCTGTGGGCGCCGCCATTTCGAACCGTGAGTTGCTTGGGCGCCGCCATTTCGAATCGAGAGTTCCGTGGGCGCCGCCATTTCGAGGCGGGAGTCGCGTGGGCGCCGCCATTTCGAGCTGGGAGTTGTGTGGGCTCCGCCGTATTGGACCGGGAGTTGCGTGGGCGCCGCCATTTCTAACCGGCGGTTCCGTGGGCGCCGCCATTTCGGACCGGGAGTTGCGTGGGCGCCGCCATCTCGGACCGGGAGTTGCGTGGGCGCCGCCATCTCGGACCGGGAGTTTCGTGGGCGCCGCCATTTCGGACCGGGAGTTGCGTGGGCGCCGCCGTTTCGGACCGGGAGTTTTGTGGGCGCCGACATTTCGAACCGGGAGTTGCGTGGGCGACACCGTTTCTGACCAAGAGTTCCGTGGGCGCCGCCATTTCGGACCGGGAGTTCCGTGGGCGCCGCCATTTCAAGGCGGGAGTTGCGTGGGCGCCGCCATTTCGAGCCGGGAGTTGTGTGGGCACTGCCGTTTCGGACCGGGAGTTTAGGGGGCGCCGCCATTTCGAGGCGGGAGTTGCATGGGCGCCGCCATTTCGGACCAGGAGTTGCGTGGGCGGCGCCATTTCGGACCGGGAGTTGCGTGGGCGCCGCCATTTCAGACCGGGTGTTCGGTGGGCGCCGCCATTTCAGACCGGGAGTTCCGTGGGCGCCGCCATTTTGGACCGGGAGTTTTGTGGGCGCCGCCATTTCGAACCGTGAATTGCTTGGGCGCCGCCATTTCGAATCGGGAGTTCCGTGGGCGCCGCCATTTCGAGGCAAGAGTTGCGTGGGTGCCGCCATTTCGAGCCGGGAGTTGCGTGGGCGCTGCCGTTTCGGACCAGGAGTTTAGGGGGCGCCGCCATTTCTAAGCGGGAGTTGCGTGGGCGCCGCCATTTCGGACCAGGAGTTGCGTGGGGGCCGCCATCTCCGACCGGGAGTTGCGTGGGCGCCGCCATCTCGGACCGGGAGTTCCGTGGGCGCCGCCATTTCGGACCGGGAGTTGCGTGGGCGCCGCCATCTCCGACCGGGAGTTGCGTGGGCGCCGCCATTTCGGACCGGGAGTTTTGTGGGCGCCGCCATTTCGAACCGGGCGTTGCGTGGGCGCCGCCATTTCGGACCGGGAGTTTTGTGGGCGCCACCAGTTCGAGGCAAGAGTTGCGTGGGCGCCGCCATTTCGGACCGGGAGTTGCGTGGGCGCCGTTATTTCAAACCGGGAGTTACATGGGCGCCGCCATTTCGAACCGGGAGTTGCGTGGGCGCCTCCATTTCGAACCGGGAGTTGCGTGGGCGCCGCCGTTTCAGACCAGGGAGTTCCGTGGGCGCCTCCATTTCGGACCGTGTGTTGCGTGGGCGCCGCCATTTCGGACCGAAAGTTGCGTGGGCGTCGCCATTTCGGACCGGGAGTTGCCTGGGCGCCGTCATTTCGAACCGGGAGTTCCATGGGCGCCGCGATCTCGGACCGGGAGTTCCGTGGGCGCCGCCATTTCGAACCGGGAGTTCGTGGGCGTCGCCATTTCGGACCAGGAGTTCCGTGGGCGCCGCCATCTCCGACCGAAAGTTGCGTGGGCACCGCCATCTCGGACCGGGAGTTCCGTGGGCGCTACCATTTCGGACCGGGAGTCCTATGGGCGCCGCCATTTCGGACCGGGAGTTCCGGGGGCGCCGCCATTTCAGACCGGGAGTTGCGTGGGCGCTGCCATTTCGGACCGGGTGTTCCGTTGGGGCCGCCATCTCCGACCGGGAGTTCCGTGGGCGCCGCCATTTCAGACCAAGAGTTCCGTGGGCACCGCCATTTTGAACCGGGAGTTGCGTGGGCGCCGCCATTTCGGACCGGGAGTTTTGTGGGCGCCGACATTTCGAACCGGGAGTTCCGTGGGCGCTGCTATTTCGGACCGGGAGTTCTGTGGGCGCTGCCATTTCGAGGCGGGAGTTGCGTGGGCGCCGAAATTTCGAACCGGGAGTTGCGTGGGAGCCGCTATTTCAAACCGGGAGTTGCGTGAGCGCTGCCATTTCTAACTGGGAGTTGCATGAACGCCGCCATTTCGGACCGGGAGTTCCGTGGGCGCCGCCATTTCCAACCGGGAGTTCCGTGGGCGCCGCCATTTCAGACCGGGAGTTGCGTGGGCGCCGCCATTTCGAACCGGGAGTTGCCTCGGCGCCGCCATTTCGAGCCGGGAGTTGCGTGGGCGCCGCCGTTTCGGACCGGGAGTTGCGTGGGCGCCGCCATTTCTAACCGGGAGTTCCGTAGGCGCAGCCATTTCGAACCGGGAGTTACGAGGGCGCCGCCATTTCAGATCAAGAGTTCCGTGGGCGCCGCCATTTTGGACCGGGAGTTCCGTGGGCGCCGCCATTTCGGACCGGGAGTTGCGTGGGCGCCGCCATTTCGAACCGAGAGTTGCGTGGGCGCCGCCGTTTCGGACCTGGAGTTTAGGGGGCGCCGCCATTTCGGACCGGGAGTTCCGTGGGCGCCGCCATTTCGGAGCAGGAGTTGCGTGGGCGCTGCCATCTCCGACCGGGAGTTGCGTGGGCGCCGCCATCTTGGACCGGGAGTTCCGTGGGCGCCGCCGTTTCAAACCGGGAGTTGCGTGGGCGCCGCCATTTCAGACCGGGAGTTCTGTGGGCGCCGCCATTTCGGACCAGGTGTTGCGTGGGCGCCGCCATTTCAAACCGGGAGTTGCCTGGGCGCCGCCATTTCGAATCGGGAGTTCCGTGGGAGCCGTCGTTTCGGACCGGGAGTTTCGGGGGCGCCGCCATTTCTAACCGGGAGTTGCGTGAGCGCCGCCATCTCCGACCGGGAGTTGCATGGGAGCCGCCATTTCAGACCGAGAGTTCCGTGGTCACTGCCATTTCGAACCGGGAGTCGCGTGGGCGCCGCCATTTCGGACCGGAGTTTTGTGGGCGCCGACATTTCGAATTGGGAGTTGCGTGGGCACTGCCATTTCGGACCGGGAGTTCTGTGGGCGCCGCCATTTCGAGGCGGGAGTTGCGTGGGCGCCGCCGTTTCGGACCGGGAGTTGCGTGGGAACCGCTATTTCAAACCGGGAGTTCCGTGGGCGCAGCCATTTCTAACTGGGAGTTGCATGAAAGCCGCCATTTCGGAACAGGAGTTGCGTGGGCGCCGCCATCTTTGACCGGGAGTTGCGTGGGCGCCGCCATCTCGGACCGGGAGTTCCGTGGGCGCCGCCGTTTCGGACCGGGAGTTGCGTAAGCGCCGCCATTTCGGACCGGGAGTTTTGTGGGCGCCGCCATTTCGAACCGTGGGTTGCTTGGGCGCCGCCATTTCGAATCGGGAGTTCCGTGGGCGCCGCCACTTTGAGCCGGGAGTTGCGTGGGCGCCGCCGTTTCGGACCGGGAGTTTTGTGGGCGCCGCCATTTCGAACCGTGAATTGCTTGGGCGCCGCCATTTCGAATCGGGAGTTCCGTGGGCGCCGCCATTTCGAGGCAAGAGTTGCGTGGGTGCCGCCATTTCGAGCCGGGAGTTGTCTGGGCGCTGCAGTTTCGGACCGGGAGTTTAGGGGGCGCCGCCATTTCGAGGCGGGAGTTGCGTGGGCGCCGCCATTTCGGACCAGGAGTTGCGTGGGCGGCGACATTTCGGACCGGGAGTTGCGTGGGCGCCGCCATTTCAAACCGGGAGTTCGGTGGGCGCCGCCATTTCAGACCGGGAGTTCTGTGGGCGCCGCCATTTCGGACCGGGAGTTTTGTGGGCGCCGCCATTTCGAACCGTGAATTGCTTGGGCGCCGCCATTTCGAATCGGGAGTTCCGTGGGCGCCGCCATTTCGAGGCAAGAGTTGCGTGGGTGCCGCCATTTCGAGCCGGGAGTTGCGTGGGCGCTGCCGTTTCGGACCAGGAGTTTAGGGGGCGCCGCCATTTCTAAGCGGGAGTTGCGTGGGCGCCGCCATTTCGGACCAGGAGTTGCGTGGGCACCGCCATCTCCGACCGGAAGTTGCGTGGGCGCCGCCATCTCGGACCGGGAGTTCCGTGGGCGCCGCCATTTCGGACCGGGAGTTGCGTGGGCGCCGCCATTTCGGACCAGGAGTTCCGTGGGCGCCGCCATTTCGAACCGTGAGTTGCTTGGGCGCCGCCATTTCGAATCGGGAGTTCCGTGGGTGCCGCCATTTCGAGCCGGGAGTTGCGTGGGCGCCGCCGTTTCAGACCGGGAGTTGCGTGGTCGCCGCCATTTCGGACCGGCTTTCCGTGGGCGCCGCCATTTCGGACCGGGAGTTCCGTGGGCGCCGCCATCTCCGACCGGGAGTTGCGTGGGCGCCGCCATTTCGGACCGGGAGTTTTGTGGGCGCCGCCATTTCGAACCGGGCGTTGCGTGGGCGCCGCCATTTCGGACCGGGAGTTTTGTGGGCGCCACCATTTCGAGGCGGGAGTTGCGTGGGCGCCGCCGTTTCGGACCGGGAGTTGCGTGGGCGCCGTTATTTCAAACCGGGAGTTACATGGGCGCCGCCATTTCGAACCGGGAGTTGCGTGGGCGCCTCCATTTCAAACCGGGAGTTGCGTGGGCGACGCCGTTTCAGACCAGGGAGTTCCGTGGGCGCCTCCATTTCGGACCGTGTGTTGCGTGGGCGCCGCCATTTCGGACCGAAAGTTGCGTGGGCGTCGCCATTTCAGACCGGGAGTTGCCTGGGCGCCGTCATTTCGAACCGGGAGTTCCATGGGCGCCGCGATCTCGGACCGGGAGTTCCGTGGGCGCCGCCATTTCGAACCGGGAGTTCGTGGGCGTCGCCATTTCGGACCAGGAGTTCCGTGGGCGCCGCCATCTCCGACCGAAAGTTGCGTGGGCACCGCCATCTCGGACCGGGAGTTCCGTGGGCGCTACCATTTCGGACCGGGAGTTCTATGGGCGCCGCCATTTCGGACCGGGAGTTTAGGGGGCGCCGCCATTTCAGACCGGGAGTTGCGTGGGCGCTGCCATTTCGGACCGGGTGTTCCGTTGGGGCCGCCATCTCCGACCGGGAGTTCCGTGGGCACCGCCATTTCGAACCGGAAGTAGCGGTGGCGCCGCCATTTCGGACCGGAGTTTTGTGGGCGCCGACATTTCGAACCGGGAGTTCCGTGGGCGCCGCCATTTCGAGGCGGGAGTTGCGTGGGCGCCGCCGTTTCGGACCGGGAGTTGCGTGGGAGCCGTTATTTCAAACCGGGAGTTCCGTGGGCGCAGCCATTTCTAACTGGAAGTTGCATGAACGCTGCCATTTCGGACCAGGAGTTGCGTGGGCGCCGCCATCTCCGACCGAGAGTTGCGTGGGCGCCGCCATCTCGGACTGGGAGTTCCGTGGGCGCCGCCATTTCGGACCGGGAGTTCCGTGGGCGCCGCCATTTCGGACCGGGAGTTTTGTGGGCGCCGCCATTTCGAACCGTGAGTTGCTTGGGCGCCGCTGATTTGGACCGGGAGTTGCGTGGGCGGCGCCATTTGTAACCGGGAGTTGCGTGGGCGCCGCCATTTCGGACCGGGAGTTCCGTGGGCGCCGCCATTTCGGACCGGGAGTTTTGTGGGCGCCGCCATTTCGAACCGTGAGTTGCTTGGGCGCCGCCATTTCGGACCGGGAGTTGCGTGGGCGCCGTTATTTCAAACCGGGAGTTACATGGGCGCCGCCATTTCGAACCGGGAGTTGCGTGGGCGCCTCCATTTCGAACCGGGAGTTGCATGAGCGCCGCCGTGTCAAACCGGGAGTTCCGTGGGCGCTGCCATTTCGGACCGGGAGTTGCGTGGGCGCCACCATTTCAAACCGGGAGTTGCGTGGGAGCCGCTATTTCAAACCGGGAGTTCCGTGGGCGCCGCCATTTCTAATTGGGAGTTGCATGAATGCCGCCATTTCGGACTGGGAGTTCCGTGGGTGCCGCCATTTCGAACCGGGAGTTCCGTGGGCGCCGCCATTTCAGACCGGGAGTTACGTGGGCGCCGCCATTTCGAACCGGGAGTTGCCTGGGCGCCGCCATTTCGGACCGGGAGTTGCCTGGGCGCAGCCATTTCGAGCCGGGAGTTGCGTGGGCGCCGCCGTTTCGGACCGGGAATTCTGGGGGCACCGCCATTTCAGACCGGGAGTTCCGTGGGCGCCACCATTTCGAACCGGGAGTTGCGTGGGCGCCGCCATTTCAGATCAAGAGTTCCGTGGGCGCCGCCATTTCGGACCGGGAGTTCCGTGGGCGCTGCCATTTCGAGGCGGGAGTTGCGTGGGCGCCGCCATTTCGAGCCGGGAGTTGCGAGGGCGCCGCCGTTTCGGACCGAGAGTTTAGGGGGCGCCGCCATTTCGAGGAGGGAGTTGCGTGGGCGCCGCCATTTCGAACCAGGGGTTGCGTGGGCGCCGCCATCTCCGACCGGGAGTTGCGTGGGCGCCGCCATCTCGGACCGGGAGTTGCGTGGGCGCCGCCATTTCGGACCGGGAGTTCCGTGGGCGCCGCCATTTCGGACCGGGAGTTCTGTGGGCGCCGCCATTTCGAACCGTGAGTTGCTTGGGCGCCGCCATTTCGAATCGAGAGTTCCGTGGGCGCCGCCATTTCGAGGCGGGAGTCGCGTGGGCGCCGCCATTTCGAGCTGGGAGTTGTGTGGGCTCCGCCGTATTGGACCGGGAGTTGCGTGGGCGCCGCCATTTCTAACCGGCGGTTCCGTGGGCGCCGCCATTTCGGACCGGGAGTTGCGTGGGCGCCGCCATCTCGGACCGGGAGTTGCGTGGGCGCCGCCATCTCGGACCGGGAGTTTCGTGGGCGCCGCCATTTCGGACCTGGAGTTGCGTGGGCGCCGCCATTTTGGACCGGGAGTTGCGTGGGCGCCACCATTTCAAATCGGGAGTTGCGTGGGCGCCGCCATTTCGGACCGGGAGTTCCGTGGGCGCCGACATTTCTAACCGGGAGTTGCGTGGGCGACGCCGTTTCGGACCGGGAATTTTGTAGGCGCCGACATTTAAACCGGGCGTTGCGTGGGCGTCGCCATTTCAGACCAAGAGTTGCGTGGGTGCCGCCATTTCGGACCGGGAGTTCCGTGGGCGCCGCCATTTCGAGGCGGGAGTTGCGTGGGCGCCGCCATTTCGAGCTGGGAGTTGCGTGGGCGCCGCCGTTTCGGACCGGGAGTTTAGGGGGCGCCGCCATTTCGAGGCGGGAGTTGCGTGGGCGCCGCCATTTCGGACCAGGAGTTGCGTGGGCGCCGCCATTTCGAGGCATGAGTTGCGTGGGCGCCGCCATTTCAAGCCGGGAGTTGCGTGGGCGCCGCCGTTTCGGACCGGGAGTTTAGGGGGCGCAGCCATTTCGAGGCGGGAGTTGCGTGGGCGCCGCCATTTCGGACCAGGAGTTGCGTGGGCGCCGCCATTTCGAGGCATGAGTTGCGTGGGCGCCGCCATTTCAAGCCGGGAGTTGCGTGGGCGCCGCCGTTTCGGACCGGGAGTTTAGGGGGCGCCGCCATTTCGGACCAGGAGTTTCGGGGGCGCCCCCTTTTCGGACCGGGAGTTGCGTGGGCGCCGCCATCTCGGACCGGGAGTTGCGTAGGGGCCGCCATCTCGGACCTGGAGTTCCGTGGGCGCCGCCATTTCGGACCAAGAGTTCCGTGGGCGCCGCCATTTCGGACCGGGAGTTGCGTGAGCGCCGCCATTTCGAATCGGGAGTTGCGTGGGCGCCGCCATTTCAGACCGGGAGTTCGGTGGGCGCCGCCATTTCGAACCGGGAGTTGCGTGGGCGCCGCCGTTTCGGACCGGGAGTTTTGTGGGCGCCGACATTTCGAACCGGGAGTTGCGTGGGCGACGCCGTTTCTGACCGGGAATTTTGTGGGCGCCGACATTTAAACCGGGCGTTGCGTGGGTGCCGCCATTTCAGACCAAGAGTTCCGTGGGCGCCGCCATTTCGGACCGGGAGTTCCGTGGGCGCCGCCATTTCAATGCGGGAGTTGCGTGGGCGCCGCCATTTCGAGCCGGGAGTTGCGTGGCCGCCGCCGTTTCGGAACGGGAGTTTAGGGGGCGCCGCCATTTCGAGGCGGGAGTTGCGTGGGCGCCGCCATTTCGGACCAGGAGTTGCGTGGGCGGCGCCATCTCTGACCGGGAGTTGCGTGGGCGCCGCCATTTCAGACCGAGAGTTCCGTGGGCACCGCCATTTCGAACCGGGAGTTTTGTGGGCGCCGACATTTCGAACTGAAAGTTGCGTGGGCGCTGCCATTTCAGACCGGGAGTTCTGTGGGCGCCGCCATTTCGAGGCGGGAGTTGCTTGGGCGCCGCCGTTTTGGACCGCGAGTTCCGTGGGAGCCGCTATTTCAAACCGGGAGTTCCGTGGGCTCCGCCATTTCTATCTGGGAGTTGCATGAACGCCGCCATTTCGGACCAGGAGTTGCGTGGGCGCCGCCATCTCCGACCGGGAGTTGCGTGGGCGCCGCCATCTCAAACCGGGAGTTGCGTGGGCGCCGCCATTTCTAACCGGGAGTTGCGTGGGCGCCGCCAATTCGGACCGGGAGTTCCGTGGGCGCCGCCATCTCTGACCGGGAGTTGCGTGGGCGCCGCCATCTCTGACCGGGAGTTGCGTGGGCGCCGCCATCTCGGACCGGGAGTTCCGTGGGCGCCGCCATTTCAGACCGGGAGTTGCGTGGGCGCCGCCATTTCAAACCGGGAGTTCCGTGGGCGCCGCCATTTCGGACCGGGAGTTCCGTGGGCGCCGACATTTCTAACCGGGAGTTGCGTGGGCGACGCCGTTTCGGACCGGGAATTTTGTAGGCGCCGACATTTAAACCGGGCGTTGCGTGGGCGTCGCCATTTCAGACCAAGAGTTGCGTGGGTGCCGCCATTTCGGACCGGGAGTTCCGTGGGCGCCGCCATTTCGAGGCGGGAGTTGCGTGGGCGCCGCCATTTCGAGCTGGGAGTTGCGTGGGCGCCGCCGTTTCGGACCGGGAGTTTAGGGGGCGCCGCCATTTCGAGGCGGGAGTTGCGTGGGCGCCGCCATTTCGGACCGGGAGTTGCCTGGGCGCAGCCATTTCGAGCCGGGAGTTGCGTGGGCGCCGCCATCTCGGACCGGGAATTCTGGGGGCACCGCCATTTCAGACCGGGAGTTCCGTGGGCGCCGCCATTTCGAACCGGGAGTTGCGTGGGCGCCGCCATTTCAGATCAAGAGTTCCGTGGGCGCCGCCATTTCGGACCGGGAGTTCCGTGGGCGCTGCCATTTCGAGGCGGGAGTTGCGTGGGCGCCGCCATTTCGAGCCGGGAGTTGCGAGGGCGCCGCCGTTTCGGACCGAGAGTTTAGGGGGCGCCGCCATTTCGAGGAGGGAGTTGCGTGGGCGCCGCCATTTCGAACCAGGGGTTGCGTGGGCACCGCCATCTCCGACCGGGAGTTGCGTGGGCGCCGCCATCTTGGACCGGGAGTTGCGTGGGCGCCGCCATTTCGGACCGGGAGTTGCGTGGGCGCCGCCATTTCGGACCGGGAGTTCTGTGGGCGCCGCCATTTCGAACCGTGAGTTGCTTGGGCGCCGCCATTTCGAATCGAGAGTTCCGTGGGCGCCGCCATTTCGAGGCGGGAGTCGCGTGGGCGCCGCCATTTCGAGCTGGGAGTTGTGTGGGCTCCGCCGTATTGGACCGGGAGTTGCGTGGGCGCCGCCATTTCTAACCGGCGGTTCCGTGGGCGCCGCCATTTCGGACCGGGAGTTGCGTGGGCGCCGCCATCTCGGACCGGGAGTTGCGTGGGCGCCGCCATCTCGGACCGGGAGTTTCGTGGGCGCCGCCATTTCGGACCGGGAGTTGCGTGGGCGCCGCCATTTTGGACCGGGAGTTGCGTGGGCGCCACCATTTCAAATCGGGAGTTGCGTGGGCGCCGCCATTTCGGACCGGGAGTTCCGTGGGCGCCGACATTTCTAACCGGGAGTTGCGTGGGCGACGCCGTTTCGGACCGGGAATTTTGTAGGCGCCGACATTTAAACCGGGCGTTGCGTGGGCGTCGCCATTTCAGACCAAGAGTTGCGTGGGCGCCGCCATTTCGGACCGGGAGTTCTGTGGGCGCCGCCATTTCGAACCGTGAGTTGCTTGGGCGCCGCCATTTCGAATCGAGAGTTCCGTGGGCGCCGCCATTTCGAGGCGGGAGTCGCGTGGGCGCCGCCATTTCGAGCTGGGAGTTGTGTGGGCTCCGCCGTATTGGACCGGGAGTTGCGTGGGCGCCGCCATTTCTAACCGGCGGTTCCGTGGGCGCCGCCATTTCGGACCGGGAGTTGCGTGGGCGCCGCCATCTCGGACCGGGAGTTGCGTGGGCGCCGCCATCTCGGACCGGGAGTTTCGTGGGCGCCGCCATTTCGGACCGGGAGTTGCGTGGGCGCCGCCATTTTGGACCGGGAGTTGCGTGGGCGCCACCATTTCAAATCGGGAGTTGCGTGGGCGCCGCCATTTCGGACCGGGAGTTCCGTGGGCGCCGACATTTCTAACCGGGAGATGCGTGGGCGACGCCGTTTCGGACCGGGAATTTTGTAGGCGCCGACATTTAAACCGGGCGTTGCGTGGGCGTCGCCATTTCAGACCAAGAGTTGCGTGGGTGCCGCCATTTCGGACCGGGAGTTCCGTGGGCGCCGCCATTTCGAGGCGGGAGTTGCGTGGGCGCCGCCATTTCGAGCTGGGAGTTGCGTGGGCGCCGCCGTTTCGGACCGGGAGTTTAGGGGGCGCCGCCATTTCGAGGCGGGAGTTGCGTGGGCGCCGCCATTTCGGACCAGGAGTTGCGTGGGCGCCGCCATTTCGAGGCATGAGTTCCGTGGGCGCCGCCATTTCAAGCCGGGAGTTGCGTGGGCGCCGCCGTTTCGGACCGGGAGTTTAGGGGGCGCAGCCATTTCGAGGCGGGAGTTGCGTGGGCGCCGCCATTTCGGACCAGGAGTTGCGTGGGCGCCGCCATTTCGAGGCATGAGTTGCGTGGGCGCCGCCATTTCAAGCCGGGAGTTGCGTGGGCGCCGCCGTTTCGGACCGGGAGTTTAGGGGGCGCCGCCATTTCGGACCAGGAGTTTCGGGGGCGCCCCCTTTTCGGACCGGGAGTTGCGTGGGCGCCGCCATCTCGGACCGGGAGTTGCGTAGGGGCCGCCATCTCGGACCTGGAGTTCCGTGGGCGCCGCCATTTCGGACCAAGAGTTCCGTGGGCGCCGCCATTTCGGACCGGGAGTTGCGTGAGCGCCGCCATTTTGAATCGGGAGTTGCGTGGGCGCCGCCATTTCAGACCGGGAGTTCGGTGGGCGCCGCCATTTCGAACCGGGAGTTGCGTGGGCGCCGCCGTTTCGGACCGGGAGTTTTGTGGGCGCCGACATTTCGAACCGGGAGTTGCGTGGGCGACGCCGTTTCTGACCGGGAATTTTGTGGGCGCCGACATTTAAACCGGGCGTTGCGTGGGTGCCGCCATTTCAGACCAAGAGTTCCGTGGGCGCCGCCATTTCGGACCGGGAGTTCCGTGGGCGCCGCCATTTCAATGCGGGAGTTTTGTGGGCGCCGCCATTTCGAGCCGGGAGTTGCGTGGGCGCCGCCGTTTCGGAACGGGAGTTTAGGGGGCGCCGCCATTTCGAGGCGGGAGTTGCGTGGGCGCCGCCATTTCGGACCAGGAGTTGCGTGGGCGGCGCCATCTCTGACCGGGAGTTGCGTGGGCGCCGCCATTTCAGACCGAGAGTTCCGTGGGCACCGCCATTTCGAACCGGGAGTAGCGTGGGCGCCGCCATTTCGGACCGGGAGTTTTGTGGGCGCCGACATTTCGAACTGAAAGTTGCGTGGGCGCTGCCATTTCAGACCGGGAGTTCTGTGGGCGCCGCCATTTCGAGGCGGGAGTTGCTTGGGCGCCGCCGTTTTGGACCGCGAGTTCCGTGGGAGCCGCTATTTCAAACCGGGAGTTCCGTGGGCTCCGCCATTTCTATCTGGGAGTTGCATGAACGCCGCCATTTCGGACCAGGAGTTGCGTGGGCGCCGCCATCTCCGACCGGGAGTTGCGTGGGCGCCGCCATCTCAAACCGGGAGTTGCGTGGGCGCCGCCATTTCTAACCGGGAGTTGCGTGGGCGCCGCCAATTCGGACCGGGAGTTCCGTGGGCGCCGCCATCTCTGACCGGGAGTTGCGTGGGCGCCGCCATCTCTGACCGGGAGTTGCGTGGGCGCCGCCATCTCGGACCGGGAGTTCCGTGGGCGCCGCCATTTCAGACCGGGAGTTGCGTGGGCGCCGCCATTTCAAACCGGGAGTTCCGTGGGCGCCGCCATTTCGGACCGGGAGTTCCGTGGGCGCCGACATTTCTAACCGGGAGTTGCGTGGGCGACGCCGTTTCGGACCGGGAATTTTGTAGGCGCCGACATTTAAACCGGGCGTTGCGTGGGCGTCGCCATTTCAGACCAAGAGTTGCGTGGGTGCCGCCATTTCGGACCGGGAGTTCCGTGGGCGCCGCCATTTCGAGGCGGGAGTTGCGTGGGCGCCGCCATTTCAAGCTGGGAGTTGCGTGGGCGCCGCCGTTTCGGACCGGGAGTTTAGGGGGCGCCGCCATTTCGAGGCGGGAGTTGCGTGGGCGCCGCCATTTCGGACCAGGAGTTGCGTGGGCGCCGCCATTTCGAGGCATGAGTTGCGTGGGCGCCGCCATTTCAAGCCGGGAGTTGCGTGGGCGCCGCCGTTTCGGACCGGGAGTTTAGGGGGCGCAGCCATTTCGAGGCGGGAGTTGCGTGGGCGCCGCCATTTCGGACCAGGAGTTGCGTGGGCGCCGCCATTTCGAGGCATGAGTTGCGTGGGCGCCGCCATTTCAAGCCGGGAGTTGCGTGGGCGCCGCCGTTTCGGACCGGGAGTTTAGGGGGCGCCGCCATTTCGGACCAGGAGTTTCGGGGGCGCCCCCTTTTCGGACCGGGAGTTGCGTGGGCGCCGCCATCTCGGACCGGGAGTTGCGTAGGGGCCGCCATCTCGGACCTGGAGTTCCGTGGGCGCCGCCATTTCGGACCAAGAGTTCCGTGGGCGCCGCCATTTCGGACCGGGAGTTGCGTGAGCGCCGCCATTTCGAATCGGGAGTTGCGTGGGCGCCGCCATTTCAGACCGGGAGTTCGGTGGGCGCCGCCATTTCGAACCGGGAGTTGCGTGGGCGCCGCCGTTTCGGACCGGGAGTTTTGTGGGCGCCGACATTTCGAACCGGGAGTTGCGTGGTCGACGCCGTTTCTGACCGGGAATTTTGTGGGCGCCGACATTTAAACCGGGCGTTGCGTGGGTGCCGCCATTTCAGACCAAGAGTTCCGTGGGCGCCGCCATTTCGGACCGGGAGTTCCGTGGGCGCCGCCATTTCAATGCGGGAGTTGCGTGGGCGCCGCCATTTCGAGCCGGGAGTTGCGTGGGCGCCGCCGTTTCGGAACGGGAGTTTAGGGGGCGCCGCCATTTCGAGGCGGGAGTTGCGTGGGCGCCGCCATTTCGGACCAGGAGTTGCGTGGGCGGCGCCATCTCTGACCGGGAGTTGCGTGGGCGCCGCCATTTCAGACCGAGAGTTCCGTGGGCACCGCCATTTCGAACCGGGAATAGCGTGGGCGCCGCCATTTCGGACCGGGAGTTTTGTGGGCGCCGACATTTCGAACTGAAAGTTGCGTGGGCGCTGCCATTTCAGACCGGGAGTTCTGTGGGCGCCGCCATTTCGAGGCGGGAGTTGCGTGGGCGCCGCCGTTTTGGACCGCGAGTTCCGTGGGAGCCGCTATTTCAAACCGGGAGTTCCGTGGGCTCCGCCATTTCTATCTGGGAGTTGCATGAACGCCGCCATTTCGGACCAGGAGTTGCGTGGGCGCCGCCATCTCCGACCGGGAGTTGCGTGGGCGCCGCCATCTCAAACCGGGAGTTGCGTGGGCGCCGCCATTTCTAACCGGGAGTTGCGTGGGCGCCGCCAATTCGGACCGGGAGTTCCGTGGGCGCCGCCATCTCTGACCGGGAGTTGCGTGGGCGCCGCCATCTCTGACCGGGAGTTGCGTGGGCGCCGCCATCTCGGACCGGGAGTTCCGTGGGCGCCGCCATTTCAGACCGGGAGTTGCGTGGGCGCCGCCATTTCAAACCGGGAGTTCCGTGGGCGCCGCCATTTCAGACCGGGAGTTCCGTGGGCGCCGCCATTTCGAACCGTGAATTGCTTGGGCGCCGCCATTTCGAATCGGGAGTTCCGTGGGCGCCGCCATTTCGAGGCAAGAGTTGCGTGGGTGCCGCCATTTCGAGCCGGGAGTTGCGTGGGCGCTGCCGTTTCGGACCAGCAGTTTAGGGGGCGCCGCCATTTCTAAGCGGGAGTTGCGTGGGCGCCGCCATTTCGGACCAGGAGTTGCGTGGGCACCGCCATCTCCGACCGGAAGTTGCGTGGGCGCCGCCATCTCGGACTGGGAGTTCCGTGGGCGCCGCCATTTCGGACCGGGAGTTGCGTGGGCGCCGCCATTTCGGACCAGGAGTTCCGTGGGCGCCGCCATTTCGAACCGTGAGTTGCTTGGGCGCCGCCATTTCGAATCGGGAGTTGCGTGGGCGCCGCCGTTTCGGAACGGGAGTTTAGGGGGCGCCGCCATTTCGAGGCGGGAGTTGCGTGGGCGCCGCCATTTCGGACCAGGAGTTGCGTGGGCGGCGCCATCTCTGACCGGGAGTTGCGTGGGCGCCGCCATTTCAGACCGAGAGTTCCGTGGGCACCGCCATTTCGAACCGGGAGTAGCGTGGGCGCCGCCATTTCGGACCGGGAGTTTTGTGGGCGCCGACATTTCGAACTGAAAGTTGCGTGGGCGCTGCCATTTCAGACCGGGAGTTCTGTGGGCGCCGCCATTTCGAGGCGGGAGTTGCTTGGGCGCCGCCGTTTTGGACCGCGAGTTCCGTGGGAGCCGCTATTTCAAACCGGGAGTTCCGTGGGCTCCGCCATTTCTATCTGGGAGTTGCATGAACGCCGCCATTTCGGACCAGGAGTTGCGTGGGCGCCGCCATCTCCGACCGGGAGTTGCGTGGGCGCCGCCATCTCAAACCGGGAGTTGCGTGGGCGCCGCCATTTCTAACCGGGAGTTGCGTGGGCGCCGCCAATTCGGACCGGGAGTTCCGTGGGCGCCGCCATCTCTGACCGGGAGTTGCGTGGGCGCCGCCATCTCTGACCGGGAGTTGCGTGGGCGCCGCCATCTCGGACCGGGAGTTCCGTGGGCGCCGCCATTTCAGACCGGGAGTTGCGTGGGCGCCGCCATTTCAAACCGGGAGTTCCGTGGGCGCCGCCATTTCGGACCGGGAGTTCCGTGGGCGCCGACATTTCTAACCGGGAGTTGCGTGGGCGACGCCGTTTCGGACCGGGAATTTTGTAGGCGCCGACATTTAAACCGGGCGTTGCGTGGGCGTCGCCATTTCAGACCAAGAGTTGCGTGGGTGCCGCCATTTCGGACCGGGAGTTCCGTGGGCGCCGCCATTTCGAGGCGGGAGTTGCGTGGGCGCCGCCATTTCGAGCTGGGAGTTGCGTGGGCGCCGCCGTTTCGGACCGGGAGTTTAGGGGGCGCCGCCATTTCGAGGCGGGAGTTGCGTGGGCGCCGCCATTTCGGACCAGGTGTTGCGTGGGCGCCGCCATTTCGAGGCATGAGTTGCGTGGGCGCCGCCATTTCAAGCCGGGAGTAGCGTGGGCGCCGCCGTTTCGGACGGGGAGTTTAGGGGGCGCAGCCATTTCGAGGCGGGAGTTGCGTGGGCGCCGCCATTTCGGACCAGGAGTTGCGTGGGCGCCGCCATTTCGAGGCATGAGTTGCGTGGGCGCCGCCATTTCAAGCCGGGAGTTGCGTGGGCGCCGCCGTTTCGGACCGGGAGTTTAGGGGGCGCCGCCATTTCGGACCAGGAGTTTCGGGGGCGCCCCCTTTTCGGACCGGGAGTTGCGTGGGCGCCGCCATCTCGGACCGGGAGTTGCGTAGGGGCCGCCATCTCGGACCTGGAGTTCCGTGGGCGCCGCCATTTCGGACCAAGAGTTCCGTGGGCGCCGCCATTTCGGACCGGGAGTTGCGTGAGCGCCGCCATTTCGAATCGGGAGTTGCGTGGGCGCCGCCATTTCAGACCGGGAGTTCGGTGGGCGCCGCCATTTCGAACCGAGAGTTGCGTGGGCGCCGCCATTTCGGACCGGGAGTTTTGTGGGCGCCGACATTTCGAACTGAAAGTTGCGTGGGCGCTGCCATTTCAGACCGGGAGTTCTGTGGGCGCCGCCATTTCGAGGCGGGAGTTGCGTGGGCGCCGCCGTTTTGGACCGCGAGTTCCGTGGGAGCCGCTATTTCAAACCGGGAGTTCCGTGGGCTCCGCCATTTCTATCTGGGAGTTGCATGAACGCCGCCATTTCGGACCAGGAGTTGCGTGGGCGCCGCCATCTCCGACCGGGAGTTGCGTGGGCGCCGCCACTTCGAGCCGGGAGTTGCGTGGGCGCCGCCGTTTCGGACCGGGAGTTTTGTGGGCGCCGACATTTCGAACCGGGAGTTGCGTGGGCGACGCCGTTTCTGACCGGGAATTTTGTGGGCGCCGACATTTAAACCGGGCGTTGCGTGGGTGCCGCCATTTCAGACCAAGAGTTCCGTGGGCGCCGACATTTCGGACCGGGAGTTTTGTGGGCGCCGCCATTTCAAGGCGGGAGTTGCGTGGGCGCCGTCATTTCGGACCAGGAGTTGCGTGGGCGCCGCCATCTCCGACCGGGAGTTGCGTGGGCGCCGCCATCTCGGACCGGGAGTTCCGTGGGCGCCGCCATTTCGGAGCAGGAGTTGCATGAAAGCCGCCATTTCGGACCGGGAGTTGCGTGGGCGCCGCCATCTTGGACCGGGAGTCCTGTGGGAGCCGCCGTTTCCAACCGGGAGTTGCGTGGGCGCCGCCATTTCAGACCGGGAGTTCCGTGGGCGCCGCCATTTCGGACCGGGAGTTTTGTGGGCGCCGCCATTTCGAACCGTGAGTTGCTTGGGAGCCGCCATTTCGAATCGGGAGTTCTGTGGGCGCCGCCACTTCGAGGCGGGAGTTGCGTGGGCGCCGCCGTTTCGGACCGGGAGTTGCGTGGGCGCCGCCATTTCAGACCAGGAGTTGCGAGGGCGCCGCCATCTCCGACCGGGAGTTGCGTGGGCGCCGACATTTAAACCGGGCGTTGCGTGGGTGCCGCCATTTCAGACCAAGAGTTCCGTGGGCGCCGCCATTTCGGACCGGGAGTTGCGTGGGCGCCGCCATCTTGGACCGGGAGTTGCGTGGGTGCCGCCGTTTCAAACCGGGAGTTGCGTGGGCGCCGCCATTTCGGACCGGGAGTTCTGTGGGCGCCGCCATTTCGGACCAGGTGTTGCGTGGGCGTCGCCATTTCAAACCGGGAGTTGCCTGGGCGCCGCCATTTCGACCCGGGAGTTGCGTTGGAGCCTCCGTTTCGGACCGGGAGTTCCGGGGGCGCCGCCATTTCTAACCAGGAGTTGCGTGGGCGCCGCCATTTCGAACCGGGAGTTGCGTGGGCGCCGCCATCTCCGACCGGGAGTTGCGTGGGCGCCGCCATTTCAGACCGAGAGTTCCGTGGGCACCGCCATTTCGAACCGGGAGTAGCGTGGGCGCCGCCATTTCGGACCGGGAGTTTTGTGGGCGCCGACATTTCGAACCGAAAGTTCCGTGGGCGCTGCCATTTGGGACCGGGAGTTTTGTGGGCGCCGCCATTTCGAACCGTGAGTTGCTTGGGCGCCGCCATTTCGAATCGGGAGTTGCGTGGGCGCCGCCATTTCGAACCGGGAGTTCCGTGGGCGCCGCCATCTCTGACCGGGAGTTGCGTGGGCGCCGCCATCTCGGACCGGGAGTTCCGTGGGCGCCGCCATTTCGCACCGGGAGTTGCGTGGGCGCCGCCATTTCAAACCGGGAGTTCCGTGGGCGCCGCCATTTCAGACCGGGAGTTCCGTGGCCGACGCCATTTCGGACCGGGAGTTTTGTGGGCGCCGCCATTTCGAACCGTGAGTTGCTTGGGCGCCGCCATTTCGAATCGGGAGTTGCGTGGGCGCCGCCATTTCGAGGCAAGAGTTGCGTGGGTGCCGCCATTTCGAGCCGGGAGTTGCGTGGGTGCTGCCGTTTCGGACCGGGAGTTCCGGGGGCGCCGCCATTTCTAACCGGGAGTTCCGTAGGCGCAGCCATTTCGAACCGGGAGTTGCGTGGGCGCCGCCATTTCAGATCAAGAGTTCCGTGGGCGCCACCATTTCGAGGCGGGAGTTCCGTGGGCGCCGCCATTTCGGACCGAGAGTTTAGGGGGCGCCGCCATTTCGGACCGGGAGTTCCGTGGGCGCCGCCATTTCGGAGCAGGAGTTGCGTGGGCGCCGCCATCTTTGACCGGGAGTTGCGTGGGCGCCGCCATCTTGGACCGGGAGTTCCGTGGGCGCCGCCGTTTCAAACCGGGAGTTGCGTGGATGCCGCCATTTCAGACCGGGAGTTCTGTGGGCGCCGCCATTTCGGACCAGGTGTTGCGTGGGCGTCGCCATTTCGGACCAGGAGTTCCGTGGGCGCCGCCATTTCGAACCGTGAGTTGCTTGGGCGCCGCCATTTCGAATCGGGAGTTCCGTGGGCGCCGCCATTTCGAGCCGGGAGTTGCGTGGGCGCCGCCGTTTCGGACCGGGAGTTGCGTGGGCGCCGCCATTTCTAACCGGCTTTCCGTGGGCGCCGCCATTTCGGACCGGGAGTTCCGTGGGGGCCGCCATCTCCGATCTGGAGGTGCGTGGGCGCCGCCATCTCGGACCGGGAGTTTTGTGGGCGCCGCCATTTCGAACCGGGAGTTGCGTGGGCGACGCCGTTTCGGACCGGGAATTTTGTGGGCGCCGACATTTAAACCGGGCGTTGCGTGGGCGCCGCCATTTCGGACCGGGAGTTGCGTGGGCGCCGTTATTTCAAACCGGGAGTTACATGAGCGCCGCCATTTCGAACCGGGAGTTGCGTGGGCGCCTCCATTTCGAAACGGGAGTTGCGTGGGCGCCGCCGTTTCAGACCAGGGAGTTCCGTGGGCGCCGCCATTTCGGACCGGGTGTTGCGTGGGCGCCGCCATTTCGGACCGAAAGTTGCGTGGGCGTCGCCATTTCGGACCGGGAGTTGCCTGGGCGCCGTCATTTCGAACCGGGAGTTCCATGGGCGCCGCGATCTCGGACCGGGAGTTCCGTAGGCGCCGCCATTTCGAACCGGGAGTTCGTGGGCGTTGCCATTTCAAACCAGGAGTTCCGTGGGCGCCGCCATCTCCGACCGGGAGTTGCGTGGGCACCGCCATCTCGGACCGGGAGTTCCGTGGGCGCTACCATTTTGGACCGGGAGTTCTATGGGCGCCGCCATTTCGGAGCAGGAGTTGCGTGGGCGCCGCCATTTCGCACCGGTAGTTGCGTGGGCGCCGCCATTTCAAACCGGGAGTTCCGTGGGCGCCGCCATTTCAGACCGGGAGTTCCGTGGGCGACGCCATTTCGGACCGGGAGTTTTGTGGGCGCCGCCATTTCGAACCGTGAGTTGCTTGGGCGCCGCCATTTCGAATCGGGAGTTGCGTGGGCGCCGCCATTTCGAGGCAAGAGTTGCGTTGGTGCCGCCATTTCGAGCCGGGAGTTGCGTGGGTGCTGCCGTTTCGGACCGGGAGTTCCGGGGCCGCCGCCATTTCTAACCGGGAGTTCCGTAGGCGCAGCCATTTCGAACCGGGAGTTGCGTGGGCGCCGCCATTTCAGACCAAGAGTTCCGTGGGCGCCGCCATTTCGGACCGGGAGTTGCGTGGGCGCCGCCATCTTGGACCGGGAGTTGCGTGGGCGCCGCCGTTTCAAACCGGGAGTTGCGTGGGCGCCGCCATCTCCGACCGGGAGTTCTGTGGGCGCCGCCATTTCGGACCAGGTGTTGCGTGGGCGTCGCCATTTCAAACCGGGAGTTGCCTGGGCGCCGCCATTTCGACCCGGGAGTTGCGTTGGAGCCTCCGTTTCGGACCGGGAGTTCCGGGGGCGCCGCCATTTCTAACCAGGAGTTGCGTGGGCGCCGCCATTTCGAACCGGGAGTTGCGTGGGCGCCGCCATCTCTGACCGGGAGTTGCGTGGGCGCCGCCATTTCAGACCGAGAGTTCCGTGGGCACCGCCATTTCGAACCGGGAGTAGCGTGGGCGCCGCCATTTCGGACCGGGAGTACCGTGGGCGCCGACATTTCGAACCAAAAGTTCCGTGGGCGCTGCCATTTCGGACCGGGAGTTCTGTGGGCGCCGCCATTTCGACCCGGGTGGCGAAAGTTGCGTGGGCGCCGCCGTTTTGGACCGGGAGTTGCGTGGGAGCCGCTATTTCAAACCGGGAGTTCCGTGGGCTCCGCCATTTCTATCTGGGAGTTGCATGAACGCCGCCATTTCGAACCAGGAGTTGCGTGGGCGCCGCCATCTCCGACCGGGAGTTGCGTGGGCGCCGCCATCTCGGACCGGGAGTTCCGTGGGCGCCGCCATTTCAGACCGGGAGTTCTGTGGGCGCCGCCATTTCGGACCGGGAGTTTTGTGGGCGCCGCCATTTCGAACCGTGAGTTGCTTGGGCGCCGCCATTTCGAATCGGGAGTTCCGTGGGCGCCGCCATTTCGAGCCGGGAGTTGCGAGGGCGCCGCCGTTTCGGACCGGGAGTTGCGTGGGCGCCGCCATTTCTAACCGGGAGTTGCGTGGGCGCCGCCATTTCGAACCGGGAGTTCCGTGGGCGCCGCCATCTCTGACCGGAAGTTGCGTGGGCGCCGCCATCTCGGACCGGGAGTTCCGTGGGCGCCGCCATTTCGCACCGGGAGTTGCGTGGGCGCCGCCATTTCAAACCGGGAGTTCCGTGGGCGCCGCCATTTCAGACCGGGAGTTCCGTGGGCGACGCCATTTCGGACCGGGAGTTTTGTGGGCGCCGCCATTTCGAACCGTGAGTTGCTTGGGCGCCGCCATTTCGAATCGGGAGTTGCGTGGGCGCCGCCATTTCGAGGCAAGAGTTGCGTGGGTGCCGCCATTTCGAGCCGGGAGTTGCGTGGGTGCTGCCGTTTCGGACCGGGAGTTCCGGGGGCGCCGCCATTTCTAACCGGGAGTTCCGTAGGCGCAGCCATTTCGAACCGGGAGTTGCGTGGGCGCCGCCATTTCAGATCAAGAGTTCCGTGGGCGCCACCATTTCGAGGCGGGAGTCCCGTGGGCGCCGCCATTTCGAACCGGGAGTTTAGGGGGCGCCGCCATTTCGGACCGGGAGTTCCGTGGGCGCCGCCATTTCGGAGCAGGAGTTGCGTGGGCGCCGCCATCTTTGACCGGGAGTTGCGTGGGCGCCGCCATCTTGGACCGGGAGTTCCGTGGGCGCCGCAGTTTCAAACCGGGAGTTGCGTGGATGCCGCCATTTCAGACCGGGAGTTCTGTGGGCGCCGCCATTTCAGACCAGGTGTTGCGTGGGCGTCTCCATTTCGGACCAGGAGTTCCGTGGGCGCCGCCATTTCGAACCGTGAGTTGCTTGGGCGCCGCCATTTCGAATCGGGAGTTCCGTGGGCGCCGCTGTTTCGGACCGGGAGTTGCGTGGGCGCCGCCATTTCTAACCGGCTTTCCGTGGGCGCCGCCATTTCGGACCGGGAGTTCCGTGGGCGCCGCCATCTCCGACCGGGAGGTGCGTGGGCGCCGCCATCTCGGACCGGGAGTTTTGTGGGCGCCGCCATTTCGAACCGTGAGTTGCTTGGGCGCCGCCATTTCGAATCGGGAGTTCCGTGGGCGCCGCCATTTCGAGCCGGGAGTTGCGAGGGCGCCGCCGTTTCGGACCGGGAGTTGCGTGGGCGCCGCCATTTCTAACCGGGAGTTGCGTGGGCGCCGCCGTTTCGGACTGGGAATTTTGTGGGCGCCGACATTTAAACCGGGCGTTGCGTGGGCGCCGCCATTTCGGACAGGGAGTTGCGTGGGCGCCGTTATTTCAAACCGGGAGTTACATGAGCGCCGCCATTTCGAACCGGGAGTTGCGTGGGCGCCTCCATTTCGAACCGGGAGTTGCGTGGGCGCCGCCGTTTCAGACCAGGGAGTTCCGTGGGCGCCGCCATTTCGGACCGGGTGTTGCGTGGGCGCCGCCATTTCGGACCGAAAGTTGCGTGGGCGTCGCCATTTCGGACCGGGAGTTGCGTGGGCGCCTCCATTTCGAACCGGGAGTTCCATGGGCGCCGCGATCTCGGACCGGGAGTTCCGTGGGCGCCGCCATTTCGAACCGGGAGTTCGTGGGCGTTGCCATTTCGGACCAGGAGTTCCGTGGGCGCCGCCATCTCCGACCGGGAGTTCCGTGGGCGCTACCATTTTGGACCGGGAGTTCTATGGGCGCCGCCATTTCGGAGCAGGAGTTGCGTGGGCGCTGCCATTTCGCACCGGGAATTGCGTGGGCGCCGCCATTTCAAACCGGGAGTTCCGTGGGCGCCGCCATTTCAGACCGGGAGTTCCGTGGGCGACGCCATTTCGGACCGGGAGTTTTGTGGGCGCCGCCATTTCGAACCGTGAGTTGCTTGGGCGCCGCCATTTCGAATCGGGAGTTGCGTGGGCGCCGCCATTTCGAGGCAAGAGTTGCGTGGGTGCCGCCATTTCGAGCCGGGAGTTACGTGGGTGCTGCCGTTTCGGACCGGGAGTTCCGGGGGCGCCGCCATTTCGAGGCGGGAGTTCCGTGGGCGCCGCCATTTCGGACCGGGAGTTTATGGGGCGCCGACATTTCGGACCGGGAGTTCCGTGGGCGCCGCCATTTCAGAGCAGGAGTTGCGTGGGCGCCCCCATCTTTGACCGGGAGTTGCGTGGGCGCCGCCATCTTGGACCGGGAGTTCCGTGGGCGCCGCCGTTTCAAACCGGGAGTTGCGTGGATGCCGCCATTTCAGACCGGGAGTTCTGTGGGCGCCGCCATTTCGGACCAGGTGTTGCGTGGGCGTCGCCATTTCGGACCAGGAGTTCCGTGGGCGCCGCCATTTCGAACCGTGAGTTGCTTGGGCGCCGCCATTTCGAATCGGGAGTTCCGTGGGCGCCGCCATTTCGAGCCGGGAGTTGCGTGGGCGCCGCCATTTCGGACCGGGAGTTGCGTGGGCGCCGCCATTTCTAACCGGCTTTCCGTGGGCGCCGCCATTTCGGACCGGGAGTTCCGTGGGCGCCGCCATCTCCGACCGGGAGGTGCGTGGGCGCCGCCATCTCGGACCGGGAGTTTTGTGGGCGCCGCCATTTCGAACCGGGAGTTGCGTGGGCGACGCCGTTTCGGACCGGGAATTTTGTGGGCGCCGACATTTAAACCGGGCGTTGCGTGGGCGCCGCCATTTCGGACCGGGAGTTGCGTGGGTGCCGTTATTTCAAAGCGGGAGTTACATGAGCGCCTCCATTTCGAACCGGGAGTTGCGTGGGCGCCGCCGTTTCAGACCAGGGAGTTCCGTGGGCGCCGCCATTTCGGACCGGGTGTTGCGTGGCCGCCGCCATTTCGGACCGAAAGTTGCGTGGGCGTCGCCATTTCGGACCGGGAGTTCCGTGGGCGCTACCATTTCGGACCGGGAGTTCTATGGGCGCCGCCATTCCGGAGCAAAAGTTGCGTGGGCGCCGCCATTTCAGACCGGGAGTTCCGTGGGCGCTGCCATTTCTAACTGGGAGTTGCATGAAAGCCGCCATTTCGGACCAGGAGTTGCGTGCGCGCCGCCATCTTTGACCGGGAGTTGCGTGGGCGCCGCCATCTCGGACCGGGAGTTCCGTAGGCGCCGCCATTTCGGACCGGGAGTTCCGTGGGCGCCGCCATTTCGGACCGGGAGTTCTGTGGGCGCCGCCATTTCGAGGCGGGAGTTGCGTGGGCGCCGCCGTTTCGGACCGGGAGTTGCGTGGGAGCCGTTATTTCAAACCGGGAGTTCCGTGGGCGCAGCCATTTCTAACTGGGAGTTGCATGAAAGCCGCCATTTCGGACCAGGAGTTGCGTGGGCGCCGACATCTTTGACCGGGAGTTGCGTGGGCGCCGCCATCTCGGACCGGGAGTTCCGTGGGCGCCGCCATTTCGGACCGGGAGTTTTGTGGGCGCCGACATTTCGAACCGGGAGTTGCGTGGGCGACGCCGTTTCTGACCGGGAATTTTGTGGGCGCCGACATTTAAACCGGGCGTTGCGTGGGTGCCGCCATTTCAGACCAAGAGTTCCGTGGGCGCCGACATTTCGGACCGGGAGTTTAGGGGGCGCCGCCATTTCGAGCCGGGAGTTGCGTGGGCGCCGCCATTTCGGACCAGGAGTTGCGTGGGCGCCGCCATTTCGGACCAGGAGTTGCGTGGGCGCCGCCATCTCGGACTGGGAGTTCCGTGGGCGCCGCCATTTCGGAGCAGGAGTTGCATGAAAGCCGCCATTTCGGACCGGGAGTTGCGTGGGCGCCGCCATCTTGGACCGGGAGTCCTGTGGGCGCCGCCGTTTCAAACCGGGAGTTGCGTGGGCGCCGCCATTTCAGACCGGGAGTTCCGTGGGCGCCGCCATTTCGGACCGGGAGTTTTGTGGGCGTCGCCATTTCGAACCGTGAGTTGCTTGGGCGCCGCCATTTCGAATCGGGAGTTCCGTGGGCGCCGCCACTTCGAGCCGGGAGTTGCGTGGGCGCCGCCGTTTCGGACCGGGAGTTGCGTGGGCGCCGCCATTTCGGACCAGGAGTTGCGTGGGCGCCGCCATCTCCGACCGGGAGTTGCGTGGGCGCCGACATTTAAACCGGGCGTTGCGTGGGTGCCGCCATTTCAGACCAAGAGTTCCGTGGGCGCCGCCATTTCGGACCGGGAGTTGCGTGGGCGCCGCCATCTTGGACCGGGAGTTGCGTGGGCGCCGCCGTTTCAAACCGGGAGTTGCGTGGGCGCCGCCATTTCGGACCGGGAGTTCTGTGGGCGCCGCCATTTCGGACCAGGTGTTGCGTGGGCGTCACCATTTCAAACCGGGAGTTGCCTGGGCGCCGCCATTTCGACCCGGGAGTTGCGTTGGAGCCTCCGTTTCGGACCGGGAGTTCCGGGGGCGCCGCCATTTCTAACCGGGAGTTCCGTAGGCGCAGCCATTTCGAACCGGGAGTTGCGTGGGCGCCGCCATTTCGGACCGGGAGTTGCGTGGGCGCCGCCATTTGGAGCCGGGAGTTGCGTGGGCGCCTTTCAGACCGGGAGTTTAGGGGGCGCCGCCATTTCGGACCGGGAGTTATGTGGGCGCCGCCATTTTGGAGCAGGAGTTGCGTGGGCGCCGCCATCTCCGACCGGGAGTTGCGTGGGCGCCGCCATCTTGGACCGGGAGTCCCGTGGGCGCCGCCGTTTCAAACCGGGAGTTGCGTGGGCGCCGCCATTTCAGACCGGGAGTTCTGTGGGCGCCGCCATTTCGGACCAGGTGTTGCGTGGGCGTCGCCATTTCAAACCGGGAGTTGCCTGGGCGCCGCCATTTCGACCCGGGAGTTGTGTTGGGGCCTCCGTTTCGGACCGGGAGTTCCGGGGGCGCCGCCATTTCTAACCGGGAGTTGCGTGGGCGCCGCCATTTCGAACCGGGAGTTGCGTGGGCGCCGCCATCTCTGACCGGGAGTTGCGAGAGCGCCGCCATTTCAGACCGAGAGTTCCGTGGGCACCGCCATTTCGAACCGGGATTAGCGTGGGCGCCGCCATTTCGGACCGGGAGTTTTGTGGGCGCCGACATTTTGAACCGAAAGTTGCGCGGGCGCTGCCATTTCGGACCGGGAGTTCTGTGGGCGCCGCCATTTCGAGGCGGGAGTTGCGTGGGCGCTGCCGTTTTGGACCGGGAGTTGCGTGGGAGCCGCTATTTCAAACCGGGAGTTCCGTGGGCTCCGCCATTTCTATCTGGGAGTTGCATGAACGCCGCCATTTCGGACCAGGAGTTGCGTGGGCGCCGCCATCTCCGACCGGGAGTTGCGTGGGCGCCGCCATCTCGGACCGGGAGTCCGTCGGCGCCGCCATTTCAGACCGGGAGTTCCGTGGGCGCCGCCATTTCGGACCGGGAGTTTTGTGGGCGCCGCCATTTCGAACCGTGAGTTGCTTGGGCGCCGCCATTTCGAATCGGGAGTTCCGTGGGCGCCGCCATTTCGAGCCGGGAGTTGCGTGGGCGCCGCCGTTTCGGACCGGGAGTTGCGTGGGCGCCGCCATTTCGGACCGGGAGTTGCGTGGGCGCCGCCATCTCTGACCGGGAGTTCCGTGGGCGCCGCCATTTCTAACCGGGAGGTGCGTGGGCGCCGCCATTTCAAACCGGGAGTTCCGTGGTCACCGCCATTTCAGACCGAGAGTTCCGTGGGTGCCGCCATTTCGGACCGGGAGTTTTGTGGGCACCGCCATTTCGAACCGTGAGTTGCTTGGGCGCCGCCATTTCGAATCGGGTGTTCCGTGGGCGCCGCCATTTCGAGGCAAGAGTTGCGTGGGTGCCGCCATTTCGAGCCGGGAGTTCCGTGGGCGCTGCCGTTTCGGACCAGGAGTTTAGCTGGCGCCGCCATTTCTAACCGGGAGTTCCGTGGGTGCCGCCATTTCCGACCAGGAGTTGCGTGGGCGCCGCTGTTTCAGACCGGGAGTTGCGTGGGCGCCGCCATCTCGGACCGGGAGTTCCGTGGGCGCCGCCATTTCGGACCGGGAGTTCCGTGGGCGCCGCCATTTCGGACCAGGAGTTCCGTGGGCGCCGCCATTTCGAACCGTGAGTTGCTTGGTCGCCGCCATTTCGAATCGGGAGTTCCGTGGGCGCCGCCATTTCGAGCCGGGAGTGCCGGGGGCGCCGCCATTTCTAACCGGCTTTCCGTGGGCGCCGCCATTTCGGACCGGGAGTTCCGTGGGCGCCGCCATCTCCGACCGGGAGTTGCGTGGGCGCCGCCATTTCGGACCGAAAGTTGCGTGGGCGTCGCCATTTCGGACCGGGAGTTGCCTGGGCGCCGTCATTTCGAATCGGGAGTTCCATGGGCGCCGCGATCTCGGACCGGGAGTTCCGTGGGCGCCGCCATTTCGAATCGGGAGTTCGTGGGCGTCGCCATTTCGGACCAGGAGTTCCGTGGGCGCCGCCATCTCCGACCGGGAGTTGCGTGGGCACCGCCATCTCGGACCGGGAGTTCCGTGGGCGCCGCCATCTCCGACCGGGAGTTGCGTGGGCGCCGCCATCTCGGACCAAGAGTTCCGTGGGCTCCGCCATTTCGAACCGGGAGTTCAGTGGGCTCCGCCATCTCGGACTGGGAGTTGCGTGGGCGCCACCATTTCAGACCGGGAGTTGCGTGGGCGCTGCCATTTCGGACCGGGTGTTCCGTTGGGGCCGCCATCTCCGACCGGGAGTTCCGTGGGCGCCGCTATTTCAGACCAAGAGTTCCGTGGGCACCGCCATTTTGAACCGGGAGTTGCGTGGGCGCCGCCATTTCGGACCGGGAGTTTTGTGGGCGCCGACATTTCAAACCGGGAGTTCCGTGGGCGCTGCTATTTCGGACCGGGAGTTCCGTGGGCGCTGCCATTTCGAGGCGGGAGTTGCGTGGGCGCCGAAAATTCGAACCGGGAGTTGCGTGGGAGCCGCTATTTCAAACCGGGAGTTGCGTGAGCGCTGCCATTTCTAACTGGGAGTTGCATGAACGCCGCCATTTCGGACCGGGAGTTCCGTGGGCGCCGCCATTTCCAACCGGGAGTTCCGTGGGCGCCGCCATTTCAGACCGGGAGTTCCGTGGGCGCCGCCATTTCGAACCGGGAGTTGCCTCGGCGCCGCCATTTCGAGCCGGGAGTTGCGTGGGCGCCGCCGTTTCGGACCGGGAGTTGCGTGGGCGCCGCCATTTCTAACCGGGAGTTCCGTAGGCGCAGCCATTTCGAACCGGGAGTTACGAGGGCGCCGCCATTTCAGATCAAGAGTTCCGTGGGCGCCGCCATTTTGGACCGGGAGTTCCGTGGGCGCCGCCATTTCGGACCGGGAGTTGCGTGGGCGCCGCCATTTCGAACCGAGAGTTGCGTGGGCGCCGCCGTTTCGGACCTGGAGTTTAGGGGGCGCCGCCATTTCGGACCGGGAGTTCCGTGGGCGCCGCCATTTCGGAGCAGGAGTTGCTTGGGCGCTGCCATCTCCGACCGGGAGTTGCGTGGGCGCCGCCATCTTGGACCGGGAGTTCTGTGGGCGCCGCCGTTTCAAACCGGGAGTTGCGTGGGCGCCGCCATTTCAGACCGGGAGTTCTGTGGGCGCCGCCATTTCGGACCAGGTGTTGCGTGGGCGCCGCCATTTCAAACCGGGAGTTGCCTGGGCGCCGCCATTTCGAATCGGGAGTTCCGTGGGAGCCGTCGTTTCGGATTGGGAGTTCCAGGGGCGCCGCCATTTCTAACCGGGAGTTGCGTGGGCGCCGCCATCTCCGACCGGGAGTTGCGTGGGCGCCGCCATTTCAGACCGAGAGTTCCGTGGTCACCGCCATTTCGAACCGGGAGTCGCGTGGGCGCCGCCATTTCGGACCGGAGTTTTGTGGGCGCCGACATTTCGAATTGGGAGTTGCGTGGGCACTGCCATTTCAGACCGGGAGTTCTGTGGGCGCCGCCATTTCAGACCGGGAGTTCTGTGGGCGCCGCCGTTTCGGACCGGGAGTTGCGTGGGAACCGCTATTTCAAACCGGGAGTTCCGTGGGCGCAGCCATTTCTAACTGGGAGTTGCATGAAAGCCGCCATTTCGGACCAGGAGTTGCGTGGGCGCCGCCATCTTTGACCGGGAGTTGCGTGGGCGCCGCCATCTCGGACCGGGAGTTCCGTGGGCGCCGCCGTTTCGGACCGGGAGTTGCGTGGGCGCCGCCATTTCGGACCGGGAGTTTTGTGGGCGCCGCCATTTCGAACCGTGGGTTGCTTGGGCGTTGCCATTTCGAATCGGGAGTTCCGTGGGCGCCGCCACTTCGAGCCGGGAGTTGCGTGGGCGCCGCCGTTTCGGACCGGGAGTTTTGTGGGCGCCGACATTTCGAACCGGGAGTTGCGTGGGCGACGCCGTTTCTGACCAAGAGTTCCGTGGGCGCCGCCATTTCGGACCGGGAGTTCCGTGGGCGCCGCCATTTCAAGGCGGGAGTTGCGTGGGCGCCGCCATTTCGAGCCGGGAGTTGTGTGGGCACTGCCGTTTCGGACCGGGAGTTTAGGGGGCGCCGCCATTTCGAGGCGGGAGTTGCATGGGCGCCGCCATTTCGGACCGGGAGTTGCGTGGGCGGCGCCATTTCGGACCGGGAGTTGCGTGGGCGCCGCCATTTCAGACCGGGTGTTCGGTGGGCGCCGCCATTTCAGACCGGGAGTTCCGTGGGCGCCGCCATTTTGGACCGGGAGTTTTGTGGGCGCCGCCATTTCGAACCGTGAATTGCTTGGGCGCCGCCATTTCGAATCGGGAGTTCTGTGGGCGCCGCCATTTCGAGGCAAGAGTTGCGTGGGTGCCGCCATTTCGAGCCGGGAGTTGCGTGGGCGTTGCCGTTTCGGACCAGGAGTTTAGGGGGCGCCGCCATTTCTAAGCGGGAGTTGCGTGGGCGCCGCCATTTCGGACCAGGAGTTGCGTGGGGGCCGCCATCTCCGACCGGGAGTTGCGTGGGCGCCGCCATCTCGGACCGGGAGTTCCGTGGGCGCCGCCATTTCGGACCGGGAGTTGCGTGGGCGCCGCCATTTCGGACCAGGAGTTCCGTGGGCGCCGCCATTTCGAACCGTGAGTTGCTTGGGCGCCGCCATTTCGAATCGGGAGTTCCGTGGGTGCCGCCATTTCGAGCCGGGAGTTGCGTGGGCGCCGCCGTTTCGGACCGGGAGTTGCGTGGGCGCCGCCATCTCCGACCGGGAGTAGCGTGGGCGCCGCCATGTCGGACCGGGAGTTTTGTGGGCGCCGCCATTTCGAACCGGGCGTTGCGTGGGCGCCGCCATTTCGGACCGAAAGTTGCGTGGGCGTCGCCATTTCGGACCGCGAGTTTTGTGGGCGCCGCCATTTCGAACCGGGAGTTCCATGGGCGCCGCGATCTCGGCCCGGGAGTTCCGTGGGCGCCGCCATTTAGAACCGGGAGTTCGTGGGCGTCGCCATTTCGGACCAGGAGTTCCGTGGGCGCCGCCATCTCCGACCGAAAGTTGCGTGGGCACCGCCATCTCGGACCGGGAGTTCCGTGGGCGCTACCATTTCGGACCGGGAGTCCTATGGGCGCCGCCATTTCGGACCGGGAGTTCCGGGGGCGCCGCCATTTCAGACCGGGAGTTGCGTGGGCGCTGCCATTTCGGACCGGGTGTTCCGTTGGGGCCGCCATCTCCGACCGGGAGTTCCGTGGGCGCCGCCATTTCAGACCAAGAGTTCCGTGGGCACCGCCATTTTGAACCGGGAGTTGCGTGGGCGCCGCCATTTCGGACCGGGAGTTTTGTGGGCGCCGACATTTCGAACCGGGAGTTCCGTGGGCGCTGCTATTTCGGACCGGGAGTTCTGTGGGCGCTGCCATTTCGAGGCGGGAGTTGCGTGGGCGCCGAAATTTCGAACCGGGAGTTGCGTGGGAGCCGCTATTTCAAACCGGGAGTTGCAGGAAAGCCGCCATTTTGGACCGGGAGTTCCGTGGGCGCCGCCATTTCGGACCGGGAGTTGCGTGGGCGCCGCCATTTCGAACCGAGAGTTGCGTGGGCGCCGCCGTTTCGAACCTGGAGTTTAGGGGGCGCCGCCATCTCCGACCGGGAGTTGCGTGGTCGCCGCCATTTCAGACCGAGAGTTCCGTGGTCACCGCCATTTCGAACCGGGAGTAGCGTGGGCGCCGCCATTTCGGACCGGAGTTTTGTGGGCGCCGACATTTCTAACCGGGAGTTGCGTGGGCACTGCCATTTCGGACCGGGAGTTCTGTGGGCGCAGCCATTTCGAGGCGGGAGTTGCGTGGGCGCCGCCGTTTCGGACCGGGAGTTGCGTGGAGCCGCTATTTCAAACCGAGAGTTCCGTGGGCGCAGCCATTTCTAACTGGGAGTTGCAGGAAAGCCGCCATTTTGGAACAGGAGTTGCGTGGGCGCCGCCATCTTTGACCGGGAGTTGCGTGGGCGCCGCCATCTCGGACCGGGAGTTCCGTGGGCGCCGCCATTTTGGACCGGGAGTTCCGTGGGCGCCGCCATTTCGGACCGGGAGTTTTGTGGGCGCCGCCATTTCGAACCGTGAGTTGCTTGGGCGCCGCCATTTCGAATCGGGAGTTCCGTGGGCGCCGCCATTTCGAGCCGGGAGTTGCGTGGGCGCCGCCGTTTCGGACCGGGAGTTGCGTGGGCGATGCCATTTGTAACCGTAAGTTGCGTGGGCGCCGCCATTTCGGACCGGGAGTCCCGTGGGCGCAGCCATCTCCGACCGGGAGTTGCGTGGGCGCCGCCGTTTCGGACCGGGAGTTGCGTGGGCGCCGCCATTTCGAACCGGGAGTTGCGTGGGCGCCGCCATTTCGGACTGGGAATTTTGTGGGCGCCGACATTTCGAGGCGGGAGTTGCGTGGGCGCCGCCATTTCGGACCGGGAGTTGCGTGGGCGCCGTTATTTCAAACCGGGAGTTACATGGGCGCCGCCATTTCGAACAGGGAGTTGCATGGGCGCCTCCATTTCGAACCGGGAGTTGCATGAGCGCCGCCTTTTCAAACCGGGAGTTGCGTGGGCGCCGCCGTTTCGAACCGGGAGTTGCGTGGGCGCCGCCGTTTCAGACCGGGAGTTCCGTGGGCGCCGCCATTTCGGATCGGGTGTTGCGTGGGCACCGCCATTTCGGACCGAAAGTTGCGTGGGCGTCGCCATTTCGGACCGGGAGTTGCCTGGGCGCCGTCATTTCGAACCGGGAGTTACGTGAGCGCCGCGATCTCCTACCGGGAGTTGCGTGGGCGCCGCCATTTCGAACCGGGAGTTCCGTGGGCGCCGCCATCTTCGACCGGGAGTTCCGTGGGCGCTGCCATTTCTGACCGGGAGTTCCGTGGGCGCCACCATTTCGGACCGGGAGTTCCGTGGGCGCCGCCATCTCCGACCGGGAGTTGCGTGGGCGCCGCCATCTCGGACCAAGAGTTCCGTGGGCTCCGCCATTTCGAACCGGGAGTTCAGTGGGCTCCGCCATCTCGGACTGGGAGTTGCGTGGGCGCCACCATTTCGGACCGGGAGTTGCGAGGGCGCCGCCATTTCGTACCGGGAGTTCCGTGGGCGCCGCCATCTTCGACCGGGAGTTCCGTGGGCGCTGCCATTTTGAACCGGGAGTAGCGTGGGCGCCGCCGTTTCTAACCGGGAGTTCCGTGGGCGCCGCCATTTCGAACCGGGAGTTGCGTGGGCGCCGCTATTTCAAACCGGGAGTTGCGTGGACGCCGCCGTTTCGGACCGGGAGTTTAGGGGGCGCCGCCATTTCGAGCCAGGAGTTGCGTGGGCGCCGCCATTTCGAACCGGGAGTTCCGTGGGCGCCGCCATTTCAAACCGGGAGTTTTGTGGGCGCCACCATTTCGAGGCGGGAGTTGCGTGGGCGCCGCCATTTCGGACCGGGAGTTGCGTGGGAACCGCTATTTCAAACCGGGAGTTCCGTGGGCGCAGCCATTTCTAACTGGGAGTTGCATGAAAGCCGCCATTTCGGAACAGGAGTTGCGTGGGCGCCGCCATCTTTGACCGGGAGTTGCGTGGGCGCCGCCATCTCGGACCGGGAGTTCCGTGGGCGCCGCCGTTTCGGACCGGGAGTTGCGTAAGCGCCGCCATTTCGGACCGGGAGTTTTGTGGGCGCCGCCATTTCGAACCGTGGGTTGCTTGGGCGCCGCCATTTCGAATCGGGAGTTCCGTGGGCGCCGCCACTTCGAGCCGGGAGTTGCGTGGGCGCCGCCGTTTCGGACCGGGAGTTTTGTGGGCGCCGACATTTCGAACCGGGAGTTGCGTGGGCGACACCGTTTCTGACCAAGAGTTCCGTGGGCGCCGCCATTTCGGACCGGGAGTTCCGTGGGCGCCGCCATTTCAAGGCGGGAGTTGCGTGGGCGCCGCCATTTCGAGCCGGGAGTTGTGTGGGCACTGCCGTTTCGGACCGGGAGTTTAGGGGGCGCCGCCATTTCGAGGCGGGAGTTGCATGGGCGCCGCCATTTCGGACCAGGAGTTGCGTGGGCGGCGCCATTTCGGACCGGGAGTTGCGTGGGCGCCGCCATTTCAGACCGGGTGTTCGGTGGGCGCCGCCATTTCAGACCGGGAGTTCCGTGGGCGCCGCCATTTTGGACCGGGAGTTTTGTGGGCGCCGCCATTTCGAACCGTGAATTGCTTGGGCGCCGCCATTTCGAATCGGGAGTTCCGTGGGCGCCGCCATTTCGAGGCAAGAGTTGCGTGGGTGCCGCCATTTCGAGCCGGGAGTTGCGTGGGCGCTGCCGTTTCGGACCAGGAGTTTAGGGGGCGCCGCCATTTCTAAGCGGGAGTTGCGTGGGCGCCGCCATTTCGGACCAGGAGTTGCGTGGGGGCCGCCATCTCCGACCGGGAGTTGCGTGGGCGCCGCCATCTCGGACCGGGAGTTCCGTGGGCGCCGCCATTTCGGACCGGGAGTTGCGTGGGCGCCGCCATCTCCGACCGGGAGTTGCGTGGGCGCCGCCATGTCGGACCGGGAGTTTTGTGGGCGCCGCCATTTCGAACCGGGCGTTGCGTGGGCGCCGCCATTTCGGACCGGGAGTTTTGTGGGCGCCACCAGTTCGAGGCGGGAGTTGCGTGGGCGCCGCCATTTCGGACCGGGAGTTGCGTGGGCGCCGTTATTTCAAACCGGGAGTTACATGGGCGCCGCCATTTCGAACCGGGAGTTGCGTGGGCGCCTCCATTTCGAACCGGGAGTTGCGTGGGCGCCGCCGTTTCAGACCAGGGAGTTCCGTGGGCGCCTCCATTTCGGACCGTGTGTTGCGTGGGCGCCGCCATTTCGGACCGAAAGTTGCGTGGGCGTCGCCATTTCGGACCGGGAGTTGCCTGGGCGCCGTCATTTCGAACCGGGAGTTCCATGGGCGCCGCGATCTCGGACCGGGAGTTCCGTGGGCGCCGCCATTTCGAACCGGGAGTTCGTGGGCGTCGCCATTTCGGACCAGGAGTTCCGTGGGCGCCGCCATCTCCGACCGAAAGTTGCGTGGGCACCGCCATCTCGGACCGGGAGTTCCGTGGGCGCTACCATTTCGGACCGGGAGTCCTATGGGCGCCGCCATTTCGGACCGGGAGTTCCGGGGGCGCCGCCATTTCAGACCGGGAGTTGCGTGGGCGCTGCCATTTCGGACCGGGTGTTCCGTTGGGGCCGCCATCTCCGACCGGGAGTTCCGTGGGCGCCGCCATTTCAGACCAAGAGTTCCGTGGGCACCGCCATTTTGAACCGGGAGTTGCGTGGGCGCCGCCATTTCGGACCGGGAGTTTTGTGGGCGCCGACATTTCGAACCGGGAGTTCCGTGGGCGCTGCTATTTCGGACCGGGAGTTCTGTGGGCGCTGCCATTTCGAGGCGGGAGTTGCGTGGGCGCCGAAATTTCGAACCGGGAGTTGCGTGGGAGCCGCTATTTCAAACCGGGAGTTGCGTGAGCGCTGCCATTTCTAACTGGGAGTTGCATGAACGCCGCCATTTCGGACCGGGAGTTCCGTGGGCGCCGCCATTTCCAACCGGGAGTTCCGTGGGCGCCGCCATTTCAGACCGGGAGTTGCGTGGGCGCCGCCATTTCGAACCGGGAGTTGCCTCGGCGCCGCCATTTCGAGCCGGGAGTTGCGTGGGCGCCGCCGTTTCGGACCGGGAGTTGCGTGGGCGCCGCCATTTCTAACCGGGAGTTCCGTAGGCGCAGCCATTTCGAACCGGGAGTTACGAGGGCGCCGCCATTTCAGATCAAGAGTTCCGTGGGCGCCGCCATTTTGGACCGGGAGTTCCGTGGGCGCCGCCATTTCGGACCGGGAGTTGCGTGGGCGCCGCCATTTCGAACCGAGAGTTGCGTGGGCGCCGCCGTTTCGGACCTGGAGTTTAGGGGGCGCCGCCATTTCGGACCGGGAGTTCCGTGGGCGCCGCCATTTCGGAGCAGGAGTTGCGTGGGCGCTGCCATCTCCGACCGGGAGTTGCGTGGGCGCCGCCATCTTGGACCGGGAGTTCCGTGGGCGCCGCCGTTTCAAACCGGGAGTTGCGTGGTCGCCGCCATTTCAGACCGGGAGTTCTGTGGGCGCCGCCATTTCGGACCAGGTGTTGCGTGGGCGCCGCCATTTCAAACCGGGAGTTGCCTGGGCGCCGCCATTTCGAATCGGGAGTTCCGTGGGAGCCGTCGTTATGGACCGGGAGTTCCGGGGGCGCCGCCATTTCTAACCGGGAGTTGCGTGAGCGCCGCCATCTCCGACCGGGAGTTGCATGGGAGCCGCCATTTCAGACCGAGAGTTCCGTGGTCACCGCCATTTCGAACCGGGAGTCGCGTGGGCGCCGCCATTTCGGACCGGAGTTTTGTGGGCGCCGACATTTCGAATTGGGAGTTGCGTGGGCACTGCCATTTCGGACCGGGAGTTCTGTGGGCGCCGCCATTTCGAGGCGGGAGTTGCGTGGGCGCCGCCGTTTCGGACCGGGAGTTGCGTGGGAACCGCTATTTCAAACCGGGAGTTCCGTGGGCGCAGCCATTTCTAACTGGGAGTTGCATGAAAGCTGCCATTTCGGAACAGGAGTTGCGTGGGCGCCGCCATCTTTGACCGGGAGTTGCGTGGGCGCCGCCATCTCGGACCGGGAGTTCCGTGGGCGCCGCCGTTTCGGACCGGGAGTTGCGTAAGCGCCGCCATTTCGGACCGGGAGTTTTGTGGGCGCCGCCATTTCGAACCGTGGGTTGCTTGGGCGCCGCCATTTCGAATCGGGAGTTCCGTGGGCGCCGCCACTTTGAGCCGGGAGTTGCGTGGGCGCCGCCGTTTCGGACCGGGAGTTTTGTGGGCGCCGCCATTTCGAACCGTGAATTGCTTGGGCGCCGCCATTTCGAATCGGGAGTTCCGTGGGCGCCGCCATTTCGAGGCAAGAGTTGCGTGGGTGCCGCCATTTCGAGCCGGGAGTTGTCTGGGCGCTGCAGTTTCGGACCGGGAGTTTAGGGGGCGCCGCCATTTCGAGGCGGGAGTTGCGTGGGCGCCGCCATTTCGGACCAGGAGTTGCGTGGGCGGCGACATTTCGGACCGGGAGTTGCGTGGGCGCCGCCATTTCAAACCGGGAGTTCGGTGGGCGCCGCCATTTCAGACCGGGAGTTCTGTGGGCGCCGCCATTTCGGACCGGGAGTTTTGTGGGCGCCGCCATTTCGAACCGTGAATTGCTTGGGCGCCGCCATTTCGAATCGGGAGTTCCGTGGGCGCCGCCATTTCGAGGCAAGAGTTGCGTGGGTGCCGCCATTTCGAGCCGGGAGTTGCGTGGGCGCTGCCGTTTCGGACCAGGAGTTTAGGGGGCGCCGCCATTTCTAAGCGGGAGTTGCGTGGGCGCCGCCATTTCGGACCAGGAGTTGCGTGGGCACCGCCATCTCCGACCGGAAGTTGCGTGGGCGCCGCCATCTCGGACCGGGAGTTCCGTGGGCGCCGCCATTTCGGACCGGGAGTTCCGTGGGCGCCGCCATTTCGAACCGTGAGTTGCTTGGGCGCCGCCATTTCGAATCGGGAGTTCCGTGGGTGCCGCCATTTCGAGCCGGGAGTTGCGTGGGCGCCGCCGTTTCAGACCGGGAGTTGCGTGGTCGCCGCCATTTCGGACCGGCTTTCCGTGGGCGCCGCCATTTCGGACCGGGAGTTCCGTGGGCGCCGCCATCTCCGACCGGGAGTTGCGTGGGCGCCGCCATTTCGGACCGGGAGTTTTGTGGGCGCCGCCATTTCGAACCGGGCGTTGCGTGGGCGCCGCCATTTTGGACCGGGAGTTTTGTGGGCGCCACCATTTCGAGGCGGGAGTTGCGTGGGCGCCGCCGTTTCGGACCGGGAGTTGCGTGGGCGCCGTTATTTCAAACCGGGAGTTACATGGGCGCCGCCATTTCGAACCGGGAGTTGCGTGGGCGCCTCAATTTCAAACCGGGAGTTGCGTGGGCGACGCCGTTTCAGACCAGGGAGTTCCGTGGGCGCCTCCATTTCGGACCGTGTGTTGCGTGGGCGCCGCCATTTCGGACCGAAAGTTGCGTGGGCGTCGCCATTTCAGACCGGGAGTTGCCTGGGCGCCGTCATTTCGAACCGGGAGTTCCATGGGCGCCGCGATCTCGGACCGGGAGTTCCGTGGGCGCCGCCATTTCGAACCGGGAGTTCGTGGGCGTCGCCATTTCGGACCAGGAGTTCCGTGGGCGCCGCCATCTCCGACCGAAAGTTGCGTGGGCACCGCCATCTCGGACCGGGAGTTCCGTGGGCGCTACCATTTCGGACCGGGAGTTCTATGGGCGCCGCCATTTCGGACCGGGAGTTTAGGGGGCGCCGCCATTTCAGACCGGGAGTTGCGTGGGCGCTGCCATTTCGGACCGGGTGTTCCGTTGGGGCCGCCATCTCCGACCGGGAGTTCCGTGGGCACCGCCATTTCGAACCGGAAGTAGCGGTGGCGCCGCCATTTCGGACCGGAGTTTTGTGGGCGCCGACATTTCGAACCGGGAGTTCCGTGGGCGCCGCCATTTCGAGGCGGGAGTTGCGTGGGCGCCGCCGTTTCGGACCGGGAGTTGCGTGGGAGCCGTTATTTCAAACCGGGAGTTCCGTGGGCGCAGCCATTTCTAACTGGAAGTTGCATGAACGCTGCCATTTCGGACCAGGAGTTGCGTGGGCGCCGCCATCTCCGACCGAGAGTTGCGTGGGCGCCGCCATCTCGGACTGGGAGTTCCGTGGGCGCCGCCATTTCGGACCGGGAGTTCCGTGGGCGCCGCCATTTCGGACCGGGAGTTTTGTGGGCGCCGCCATTTCGAACCGTGAGTTGCTTGGGCGCCGCTGATTTGGACCGGGAGTTGCGTGGGCGGCGCCATTTGTAACCGGGAGTTGCGTGGGCGCCGCCATTTCGGACCGGGAGTTCCGTGGGCGCCGCCATTTCGGACCGGGAGTTTTGTGGGCGCCGCCATTTCGAACCGTGAGTTGCTTGGGCGCCGCCATTTCGGACCGGGAGTTGCGTGGGCGCCGTTATTTCAAACCGGGAGTTACATGGGCGCCGCCATTTCGAACCGGGAGTTGCGTGGGCGCCTCCATTTCGAACCGGGAGTTGCATGAGCGCCGCCGTGTCAAACCGGGAGTTCCGTGGGCGCTGCCATTTCGGACCGGGAGTTGCGTGGGCGCCACCATTTCAAACCGGGAGTTGCGTGGGAGCCGCTATTTCAAACCGGGAGTTCCGTGGGCGCCGCCATTTCTAATTGGGAGTTGCATGAATGCCGCCATTTCGGACTGGGAGTTCCGTGGGTGCCGCCATTTCGAACCGGGAGTTCCGTGGGCGCCGCCATTTCAGACCGGGAGTTACGTGGGCGCCGCCATTTCGAACCGGGAGTTGCCTGGGCGCCGCCATTTCGGACCGGGAGTTGCCTGGGCGCAGCCATTTCGAGCCGGGAGTTGCGTGGGCGCCGCCGTTTCGGACCGGGAATTCTGGGGGCACCGCCATTTCAGACCGGGAGTTCCGTGGGCGCCACCATTTCGAACCGGGAGTTGCGTGGGCGCCGCCATTTCAGATCAAGAGTTCCGTGGGCGCCGCCATTTCGGACCGGGAGTTCCGTGGGCGCTGCCATTTCGAGGCGGGAGTTGCGTGGGCGCCGCCATTTCGAGCCGGGAGTTGCGAGGGCGCCGCCGTTTCGGACCGAGAGTTTAGGGGGCGCCGCCATTTCGAGGAGGGAGTTGCGTGGGCGCCGCCATTTCGAACCAGGGGTTGCGTGGGCGCCGCCATCTCCGACCGGGAGTTGCGTGGGCGCCGCCATCTTGGACCGGGAGTTGCGTGGGCGCCGCCATTTCGGACCGGGAGTTGCGTGGGCGCCGCCATTTCGGACCGGGAGTTCTGTGGGCGCCGCCATTTCGAACCGTGAGTTGCTTGGGCGCCGCCATTTCGAATCGAGAGTTCCGTGGGCGCCGCCATTTCGAGGCGGGAGTCGCGTGGGCGCCGCCATTTCGAGCTGGGAGTTGTGTGGGCTCCGCCGTATTGGACCGGGAGTTGCGTGGGCGCCGCCATTTCTAACCGGCGGTTCCGTGGGCGCCGCCATTTCGGACCGGGAGTTGCGTGGGCGCCGCCATCTCGGACCGGGAGTTGCGTGGGCGCCGCCATCTCGGACCGGGAGTTTCGTGGGCGCCGCCATTTCGGACCGGGAGTTGCGTGGGCGCCGCCGTTTCGGACCGGGAGTTTTGTGGGCGCCGACATTTCGAACCGGGAGTTGCGTGGGCGACACCGTTTCTGACCAAGAGTTCCGTGGGCGCCGCCATTTCGGACCGGGAGTTCCGTGGGCGCCGCCATTTCAAGGCGGGAGTTGCGTGGGCGCCGCCATTTCGAGCCGGGAGTTGTGTGGGCACTGCCGTTTCGGACCGGGAGTTTAGGGGGCGCCGCCATTTCGAGGCGGGAGTTGCATGGGCGCCGCCATTTCGGACCAGGAGTTGCGTGGGCGGCGCCATTTCGGACCGGGAGTTGCGTGGGCGCCGCCATTTCAGACCGGGTGTTCGGTGGGCGCCGCCATTTCAGACCGGGAGTTCCGTGGGCGCCGCCATTTTGGACCGGGAGTTTTGTGGGCGCCGCCATTTCGAACCGTGAATTGCTTGGGCGCCGCCATTTCGAATCGGGAGTTCCGTGGGCGCCGCCATTTCGAGGCAAGAGTTGCGTGGGTGCCGCCATTTCGAGCCGGGAGTTGCGTGGGCGCTGCCGTTTCGGACCAGGAGTTTAGGGGGCGCCGCCATTTCTAAGCGGGAGTTGCGTGGGCGCCGCCATTTCGGACCAGGAGTTGCGTGGGGGCCGCCATCTCCGACCGGGAGTTGCGTGGGCGCCGCCATCTCGGACCGGGAGTTCCGTGGGCGCCGCCATTTCGGACCGGGAGTTGCGTGGGCGCCGCCATCTCCGACCGGGAGTTGCGTGGGCGCCGCCATGTCGGACCGGGAGTTTTGTGGGCGCCGCCATTTCGAACCGGGCGTTGCGTGGGCGCCGCCATTTCGGACCGGGAGTTTTGTGGGCGCCACCAGTTCGAGGCGGGAGTTGCGTGGGCGCCGCCATTTCGGACCGGGAGTTGCGTGGGCGCCGTTATTTCAAACCGGGAGTTACATGGGCGCCGCCATTTCGAACCGGGAGTTGCGTGGGCGCCTCCATTTCGAACCGGGAGTTGCGTGGGCGCCGCCGTTTCAGACCAGGGAGTTCCGTGGGCGCCTCCATTTCGGACCGTGTGTTGCGTGGGCGCCGCCATTTCGGACCGAAAGTTGCGTGGGCGTCGCCATTTCGGACCGGGAGTTGCCTGGGCGCCGTCATTTCGAACCGGGAGTTCCATGGGCGCCGCGATCTCGGACCGGGAGTTCCGTGGGCGCCGCCATTTCGAACCGGGAGTTCGTGGGCGTCGCCATTTCGGACCAGGAGTTCCGTGGGCGCCGCCATCTCCGACCGAAAGTTGCGTGGGCACCGCCATCTCGGACCGGGAGTTCCGTGGGCGCTACCATTTCGGACCGGGAGTCCTATGGGCGCCGCCATTTCGGACCGGGAGTTCCGGGGGCGCCGCCATTTCAGACCGGGAGTTGCGTGGGCGCTGCCATTTCGGACCGGGTGTTCCGTTGGGGCCGCCATCTCCGACCGGGAGTTCCGTGGGCGCCGCCATTTCAGACCAAGAGTTCCGTGGGCACCGCCATTTTGAACCGGGAGTTGCGTGGGCGCCGCCATTTCGGACCGGGAGTTTTGTGGGCGCCGACATTTCGAACCGGGAGTTCCGTGGGCGCTGCTATTTCGGACCGGGAGTTCTGTGGGCGCTGCCATTTCGAGGCGGGAGTTGCGTGGGCGCCGAAATTTCGAACCGGGAGTTGCGTGGGAGCCGCTATTTCAAACCGGGAGTTGCGTGAGCGCTGCCATTTCTAACTGGGAGTTGCATGAACGCCGCCATTTCGGACCGGGAGTTCCGTGGGCGCCGCCATTTCCAACCGGGAGTTCCGTGGGCGCCGCCATTTCAGACCGGGAGTTGCGTGGGCGCCGCCATTTCGAACCGGGAGTTGCCTCGGCGCCGCCATTTCGAGCCGGGAGTTGCGTGGGCGCCGCCGTTTCGGACCGGGAGTTGCGTGGGCGCCGCCATTTCTAACCGGGAGTTCCGTAGGCGCAGCCATTTCGAACCGGGAGTTACGAGGGCGCCGCCATTTCAGATCAAGAGTTCCGTGGGCGCCGCCATTTTGGACCGGGAGTTCCGTGGGCGCCGCCATTTCGGACCGGGAGTTGCGTGGGCGCCGCCATTTCGAACCGAGAGTTGCGTGGGCGCCGCCGTTTCGGACCTGGAGTTTAGGGGGCGCCGCCATTTCGGACCGGGAGTTCCGTGGGCGCCGCCATTTCGGAGCAGGAGTTGCGTGGGCGCTGCCATCTCCGACCGGGAGTTGCGTGGGCGCCGCCATCTTGGACCGGGAGTTCCGTGGGCGCCGCCGTTTCAAACCGGGAGTTGCGTGGGCGCCGCCATTTCAGACCGGGAGTTCTGTGGGCGCCGCCATTTCGGACCAGGTGTTGCGTGGGCGCCGCCATTTCAAACCGGGAGTTGCCTGGGCGCCGCCATTTCGAATCGGGAGTTCCGTGGGAGCCGTCGTTTCGGACCGGGAGTTTCGGGGGCGCCGCCATTTCTAACCGGGAGTTGCGTGAGCGCCGCCATCTCCGACCGGGAGTTGCATGGGAGCCGCCATTTCAGACCGAGAGTTCCGTGGTCACCGCCATTTCGAACCGGGAGTCGCGTGGGCGCCGCCATTTCGGACCGGAGTTTTGTGGGCGCCGACATTTCGAATTGGGAGTTGCGTGGGCACTGCCATTTCGGACCGGGAGTTCTGTGGGCGCCGCCATTTCGAGGCGGGAGTTGCGTGGGCGCCGCCGTTTCGGACCGGGAGTTGCGTGGGAACCGCTATTTCAAACCGGGAGTTCCGTGGGCGCAGCCATTTCTAACTGGGAGTTGCATGAAAGCCGCCATTTCGGAACAGGAGTTGCGTGGGCGCCGCCATCTTTGACCGGGAGTTGCGTGGGCGCCGCCATCTCGGACCGGGAGTTCCGTGGGCGCCGCCGTTTCGGACCGGGAGTTGCGTAAGCGCCGCCATTTCGGACCGGGAGTTTTGTGGGCGCCGCCATTTCGAACCGTGGGTTGCTTGGGCGCCGCCATTTCGAATCGGGAGTTCCGTGGGCGCCGCCACTTTGAGCCGGGAGTTGCGTGGGCGCCGCCGTTTCGGACCGGGAGTTTTGTGGGCGCCGCCATTTCGAACCGTGAATTGCTTGGGCGCCGCCATTTCGAATCGGGAGTTCCGTGGGCGCCGCCATTTCGAGGCAAGAGTTGCGTGGGTGCCGCCATTTCGAGCCGGGAGTTGTCTGGGCGCTGCAGTTTCGGACCGGGAGTTTAGGGGGCGCCGCCATTTCGAGGCGGGAGTTGCGTGGGCGCCGCCATTTCGGACCAGGAGTTGCGTGGGCGGCGACATTTCGGACCGGGAGTTGCGTGGGCGCCGCCATTTCAAACCGGGAGTTCGGTGGGCGCCGCCATTTCAGACCGGGAGTTCTGTGGGCGCCGCCATTTCGGACCGGGAGTTTTGTGGGCGCCGCCATTTCGAACCGTGAATTGCTTGGGCGCCGCCATTTCGAATCGGGAGTTGCGTGGGCGCCGCCATTTCGAGGCAAGAGTTGCGTGGGTGCCGCCATTTCGAGCCGGGAGTTGCGTGGGCGCTGCCGTTTCGGACCAGGAGTTTAGGGGGCGCCGCCATTTCTAAGCGGGAGTTGCGTGGGCGCCGCCATTTCGGACCAGGAGTTGCGTGGGCACCGCCATCTCCGACCGGAAGTTGCGTGGGCGCCGCCATCTCGGACCGGGAGTTCCGTGGGCGCCGCCATTTCGGACCGGGAGTTGCGTGGGCGCCGCCATTTCGGACCAGGAGTTCCGTGGGCGCCGCCATTTCGAACCGTGAGTTGCTTGGGCGCCGCCATTTCGAATCGGGAGTTCCGTGGGTGCCGCCATTTCGAGCCGGGAGTTGCGTGGGCGCCGCCGTTTCAGACCGGGAGTTGCGTGGTCGCCGCCATTTCGGACCGGCTTTCCGTGGGCGCCGCCATTTCGGACCGGGAGTTCCGTGGGCGCCGCCATCTCCGACCGGGAGTTGCGTGGGCGCCGCCATTTCGGACCGGGAGTTTTGTGGGCGCCGCCATTTCGAACCGGGCGTTGCGTGGGCGCCGCCATTTCGGACCGGGAGTTTTGTGGGCGCCACCATTTCGAGGCGGGAGTTGCGTGGGCGCCGCCGTTTCGGACCGGGAGTTGCGTGGGCGCCGTTATTTCAAACCGGGAGTTACATGGGCGCCGCCATTTCGAACCGGGAGTTGCGTGGGCGCCTCCATTTCAAACCGGGAGTTGCGTGGGCGACGCCGTTTCAGACCAGGGAGTTCCGTGGGCGCCTCCATTTCGGACCGTGTGTTGCGTGGGCGCCGCCATTTCGGACCGAAAGTTGCGTGGGCGTCGCCATTTCAGACCGGGAGTTGCCTGGGCGCCGTCATTTCGAACCGGGAGTTCCATGGGCGCCGCGATCTCGGACCGGGAGTTCCGTGGGCGCCGCCATTTCGAACCGGGAGTTCGTGGGCGTCGCCATTTCGGACCAGGAGTTCCGTGGGCGCCGCCATCTCCGACCGAAAGTTGCGTGGGCACCGCCATCTCGGACCGGGAGTTCCGTGGGCGCTACCATTTCGGACCGGGAGTTCTATGGGCGCCGCCATTTCGGACCGGGAGTTTAGGGGGCGCCGCCATTTCAGACCGGGAGTTGCGTGGGCGCTGCCATTTCGGACCGGGTGTTCCGTTGGGGCCGCCATCTCCGACCGGGAGTTCCGTGGGCACCGCCATTTCGAACCGGAAGTAGCGGTGGCGCCGCCATTTCGGACCGGAGTTTTGTGGGCGCCGACATTTCGAACCGGGAGTTCCGTGGGCGCCGCCATTTCGAGGCGGGAGTTGCGTGGGCGCCGCCGTTTCGGACCGGGAGTTGCGTGGGAGCCGTTATTTCAAACCGGGAGTTCCGTGGGCGCAGCCATTTCTAACTGGAAGTTGCATGAACGCTGCCATTTCGGACCAGGAGTTGCGTGGGCGCCGCCATCTCCGACCGAGAGTTGCGTGGGCGCCGCCATCTCGGACTGGGAGTTCCGTGGGCGCCGCCATTTCGGACCGGGAGTTCCGTGGGCGCCGCCATTTCGGACCGGGAGTTTTGTGGGCGCCGCCATTTCGAACCGTGAGTTGCTTGGGCGCCGCTGATTTGGACCGGGAGTTGCGTGGGCGGCGCCATTTGTAACCGGGAGTTGCGTGGGCGCCGCCATTTCGGACCGGGAGTTCCGTGGGCGCCGCCATTTCGGACCGGGAGTTTTGTGGGCGCCGCCATTTCGAACCGTGAGTTGCTTGGGCGCCGCCATTTCGGACCGGGAGTTGCGTGGGCGCCGTTATTTCAAACCGGGAGTTACATGGGCGCCGCCATTTCGAACCGGGAGTTGCGTGGGCGCCTCCATTTCGAACCGGGAGTTGCATGAGCGCCGCCGTGTCAAACCGGGAGTTCCGTGGGCGCTGCCATTTCGGACCGGGAGTTGCGTGGGCGCCACCATTTCAAACCGGGAGTTGCGTGGGAGCCGCTATTTCAAACCGGGAGTTCCGTGGGCGCCGCCATTTCTAATTGGGAGTTGCATGAATGCCGCCATTTCGGACTGGGAGTTCCGTGGGTGCCGCCATTTCGAACCGGGAGTTCCGTGGGCGCCGCCATTTCAGACCGGGAGTTACGTGGGCGCCGCCATTTCGAACCGGGAGTTGCCTGGGCGCCGCCATTTCGGACCGGGAGTTGCCTGGGCGCAGCCATTTCGAGCCGGGAGTTGCGTGGGCGCCGCCGTTTCGGACCGGGAATTCTGGGGGCACCGCCATTTCAGACCGGGAGTTCCGTGGGCGCCACCATTTCGAACCGGGAGTTGCGTGGGCGCCGCCATTTCAGATCAAGAGTTCCGTGGGCGCCGCCATTTCGGACCGGGAGTTCCGTGGGCGCTGCCATTTCGAGGCGGGAGTTGCGTGGGCGCCGCCATTTCGAGCCGGGAGTTGCGAGGGCGCCGCCGTTTCGGACCGAGAGTTTAGGGGGCGCCGCCATTTCGAGGAGGGAGTTGCGTGGCCGCCGCCATTTCGAACCAGGGGTTGCGTGGGCGCCGCCATCTCCGACCGGGAGTTGCGTGGGCGCCGCCATCTCGGACCGGGAGTTGCGTGGGCGCCGCCATCTCGGACCGGGAGTTTCGTGGGCGCCGCCATTTCGGACCGGGAGTTGCGTGGGCGCCGCCATTTTGGACCGGGAGTTGCGTGGGCGCCACCATTTCAAATCGGGAGTTGCGTGGGCGCCGCCATTTCGGACCGGGAGTTCCGTGGGCGCCGACATTTCTAACCGGGAGTTGCGTGGGCGACGCCGTTTCGGACCGGGAATTTTGTAGGCGCCGACATTTAAACCGGGCGTTGCGTGGGCGTCGCCATTTCAGACCAAGAGTTGCGTGGGTGCCGCCATTTCGGACCGGGAGTTCCGTGGGCGCCGCCATTTCGAGGCGGGAGTTGCGTGGGCGCCGCCATTTCGAGCTGGGAGTTGCGTGGGCGCCGCCGTTTCGGACCGGGAGTTTAGGGGGCGCCGCCATTTCGAGGCGGGAGTTGCGTGGGCGCCGCCATTTCGGACCAGGAGTTGCGTGGGCGCCGCCATTTCGAGGCATGAGTTCCGTGGGCGCCGCCATTTCAAGCCGGGAGTTGCGTGGGCGCCGCCGTTTCGGACCGGGAGTTTAGGGGGCGCAGCCATTTCGAGGCGGGAGTTGCGTGGGCGCCGCCATTTCGGACCAGGAGTTGCGTGGGCGCCGCCATTTCGAGGCATGAGTTGCGTGGGCGCCGCCATTTCAAGCCGGGAGTTGCGTGGGCGCCGCCGTTTCGGACCGGGAGTTTAGGGGGCGCCGCCATTTCGGACCAGGAGTTTCGGGGGCGCCCCCTTTTCGGACCGGGAGTTGCGTGGGCGCCGCCATCTCGGACCGGGAGTTGCGTAGGGGCCGCCATCTCGGACCTGGAGTTCCGTGGGCGCCGCCATTTCGGACCAAGAGTTCCGTGGGCGCCGCCATTTCGGACCGGGAGTTGCGTGAGCGCCGCCATTTTGAATCGGGAGTTGCGTGGGCGCCGCCATTTCAGACCGGGAGTTCGGTGGGCGCCGCCATTTCGAACCGGGAGTTGCGTGGGCGCCGCCGTTTCGGACCGGGAGTTTTGTGGGCGCCGACATTTCGAACCGGGAGTTGCGTGGGCGACGCCGTTTCTGACCGGGAATTTTGTGGGCGCCGACATTTAAACCGGGCGTTGCGTGGGTGCCGCCATTTCAGACCAAGAGTTCCGTGGGCGCCGCCATTTCGGACCGGGAGTTCCGTGGGCGCCGCCATTTCAATGCGGGAGTTTTGTGGGCGCCGCCATTTCGAGCCGGGAGTTGCGTGGGCGCCGCCGTTTCGGAACGGGAGTTTAGGGGGCGCCGCCATTTCGAGGCGGGAGTTGCGTGGGCGCCGCCATTTCGGACCAGGAGTTGCGTGGGCGGCGCCATCTCTGACCGGGAGTTGCGTGGGCGCCGCCATTTCAGACCGAGAGTTCCGTGGGCACCGCCATTTCGAACCGGGAGTAGCGTGGGCGCCGCCATTTCGGACCGGGAGTTTTGTGGGCGCCGACATTTCGAACTGAAAGTTGCGTGGGCGCTGCCATTTCAGACCGGGAGTTCTGTGGGCGCCGCCATTTCGAGGCGGGAGTTGCTTGGGCGCCGCCGTTTTGGACCGCGAGTTCCGTGGGAGCCGCTATTTCAAACCGGGAGTTCCGTGGGCTCCGCCATTTCTATCTGGGAGTTGCATGAACGCCGCCATTTCGGACCAGGAGTTGCGTGGGCGCCGCCATCTCCGACCGGGAGTTGCGTGGGCGCCGCCATCTCAAACCGGGAGTTGCGTGGGCGCCGCCATTTCTAACCGGGAGTTGCGTGGGCGCCGCCAATTCGGACCGGGAGTTCCGTGGGCGCCGCCATCTCTGACCGGGAGTTGCGTGGGCGCCGCCATCTCTGACCGGGAGTTGCGTGGGCGCCGCCATCTCGGACCGGGAGTTCCGTGGGCGCCGCCATTTCAGACCGGGAGTTGCGTGGGCGCCGCCATTTCAAACCGGGAGTTCCGTGGGCGCCGCCATTTCAGACCGGGAGTTCCGTGGGCGCCGCCATTTCGAACCGTGAATTGCTTGGGCGCCGCCATTTCGAATCGGGAGTTCCGTGGGCGCCGCCATTTCGAGTCAAGAGTTGCGTGGGTGCCGCCATTTCGAGCCGGGAGTTGCGTGGGCGCTGCCGTTTCGGACCAGCAGTTTAGGGGGCGCCGCCATTTCTAAGCGGGAGTTGCGTGGGCGCCGCCATTTCGGACCAGGAGTTGCGTGGGCACCGCCATCTCCGACCGGAAGTTGCGTGGGCGCCGCCATCTCGGACTGGGAGTTCCGTGGGCGCCGCCATTTCGGACCGGGAGTTGCGTGGGCGCCGCCATTTCGGACCAGGAGTTCCGTGGGCGCCGCCATTTCGAACCGTGAGTTGCTTGGGCGCCGCCATTTCGAATCGGGAGTTGCGTGGGCGCCGCCGTTTCGGAACGGGAGTTTAGGGGGCGCCGCCATTTCGAGGCGGGAGTTGCGTGGGCGCCGCCATTTCGGACCAGGAGTTGCGTGGGCGGCGCCATCTCTGACCGGGAGTTGCGTGGGCGCCGCCATTTCAGACCGAGAGTTCCGTGGGCACCGCCATTTCGAACCGGGAGTAGCGTGGGCGCCGCCATTTCGGACCGGGAGTTTTGTGGGCGCCGACATTTCGAACTGAAAGTTGCGTGGGCGCTGCCATTTCAGACCGGGAGTTCTGTGGGCGCCGCCATTTCGAGGCGGGAGTTGCTTGGGCGCCGCCGTTTTGGACCGCGAGTTCCGTGGGAGCCGCTATTTCAAACCGGGAGTTCCGTGGGCTCCGCCATTTCTATCTGGGAGTTGCATGAACGCCGCCATTTCGGACCAGGAGTTGCGTGGGCGCCGCCATCTCCGACCGGGAGTTGCGTGGGCGCCGCCATCTCAAACCGGGAGTTGCGTGGGCGCCGCCATTTCTAACCGGGAGTTGCGTGGGCGCCGCCAATTCGGACCGGGAGTTCCGTGGGCGCCGCCATCTCTGACCGGGAGTTGCGTGGGCGCCGCCATCTCTGACCGGGAGTTGCGTGGGCGCCGCCATCTCGGACCGGGAGTTCCGTGGGCGCCGCCATTTCAGACCGGGAGTTGCGTGGGCGCCGCCATTTCAAACCGGGAGTTCCGTGGGCGCCGCCATTTCGGACCGGGAGTTCCGTGGGCGCCGACATTTCTAACCGGGAGTTGCGTGGGCGACGCCGTTTCGGACCGGGAATTTTGTAGGCGCCGACATTTAAACCGGGCGTTGCGTGGGCGTCGCCATTTCAGACCAAGAGTTGCGTGGGTGCCGCCATTTCGGACCGGGAGTTCCGTGGGCGCCGCCATTTCGAGGCGGGAGTTGCGTGGGCGCCGCCATTTCGAGCTGGGAGTTGCGTGGGCGCCGCCGTTTCGGACCGGGAGTTTAGGGGGCGCCGCCATTTCGAGGCGGGAGTTGCGTGGGCGCCGCCATTTCGGACCAGGTGTTGCGTGGGCGCCGCCATTTCGAGGCATGAGTTGCGTGGGCGCCGCCATTTCAAGCCGGGAGTAGCGTGGGCGCCGCCGTTTCGGACGGGGAGTTTAGGGGGCGCAGCCATTTCGAGGCGGGAGTTGCGTGGGCGCCGCCATTTCGGACCAGGAGTTGCGTGGGCGCCGCCATTTCGAGGCATGAGTTGCGTGGGCGCCGCCATTTCAAGCCGGGAGTTGCGTGGGCGCCGCCGTTTCGGACCGGGAGTTTAGGGGGCGCCGCCATTTCGGACCAGGAGTTTCGGGGGCGCCCCCTTTTCGGACCGGGAGTTGCGTGGGCGCCGCCATCTCGGACCGGGAGTTGCGTAGGGGCCGCCATCTCGGACCTGGAGTTCCGTGGGCGCCGCCATTTCGGACCAAGAGTTCCGTGGGCGCCGCCATTTCGGACCGGGAGTTGCGTGAGCGCCGCCATTTCGAATCGGGAGTTGCGTGGGCGCCGCCATTTCAGACCGGGAGTTCGGTGGGCGCCGCCATTTCGAACCGAGAGTTGCGTGGGCGCCGCCATTTCGGACCGGGAGTTTTGTGGGCGCCGACATTTCGAACTGAAAGTTGCGTGGGCGCTGCCATTTCAGACCGGGAGTTCTGTGGGCGCCGCCATTTCGAGGCGGGAGTTGCGTGGGCGCCGCCGTTTTGGACCGCGAGTTCCGTGGGAGCCGCTATTTCAAACCGGGAGTTCCGTGGGCTCCGCCATTTCTATCTGGGAGTTGCATGAACGCCGCCATTTCGGACCAGGAGTTGCGTGGGCGCCGCCATCTCCGACCGGGAGTTGCGTGGGCGCCGCCACTTCGAGCCGGGAGTTGCGTGGGCGCCGCCGTTTCGGACCGGGAGTTTTGTGGGCGCCGACATTTCGAACCGGGAGTTGCGTGGGCGACGCCGTTTCTGACCGGGAATTTTGTGGGCGCCGACATTTAAACCGGGCGTTGCGTGGGTGCCGCCATTTCAGACCAAGAGTTCCGTGGGCGCCGACATTTCGGACCGGGAGTTTTGTGGGCGCCGCCATTTCAAGGCGGGAGTTGCGTGGGCGCCGTCATTTCGGACCAGGAGTTGCGTGGGCGCCGCCATCTCCGACCGGGAGTTGCGTGGGCGCCGCCATCTCGGACCGGGAGTTCCGTGGGCGCCGCCATTTCGGAGCAGGAGTTGCATGAAAGCCGCCATTTCGGACCGGGAGTTGCGTGGGCGCCGCCATCTTGGACCGGGAGTCCTGTGGGAGCCGCCGTTTCCAACCGGGAGTTGCGTGGGCGCCGCCATTTCAGACCGGGAGTTCCGTGGGCGCCGCCATTTCGGACCGGGAGTTTTGTGGGCGCCGCCATTTCGAACCGTGAGTTGCTTGGGAGCCGCCATTTCGAATCGGGAGTTCTGTGGGCGCCGCCACTTCGAGGCGGGAGTTGCGTGGGCGCCGCCGTTTCGGACCGGGAGTTGCGTGGGCGCCGCCATTTCAGACCAGGAGTTGCGAGGGCGCCGCCATCTCCGACCGGGAGTTGCGTGGGCGCCGACATTTAAACCGGGCGTTGCGTGGGTGCCGCCATTTCAGACCAAGAGTTCCGTGGGCGCCGCCATTTCGGACCGGGAGTTGCGTGGGCGCCGCCATCTTGGACCGGGAGTTGCGTGGGTGCCGCCGTTTCAAACCGGGAGTTGCGTGGGCGCCGCCATTTCGGACCGGGAGTTCTGTGGGCGCCGCCATTTCGGACCAGGTGTTGCGTGGGCGTCGCCATTTCAAACCGGGAGTTGCCTGGGCGCCGCCATTTCGACCCGGGAGTTGCGTTGGAGCCTCCGTTTCGGACCGGGAGTTCCGGGGGCGCCGCCATTTCTAACCAGGAGTTGCGTGGGCGCCGCCATTTCGAACCGGGAGTTGCGTGGGCGCCGCCATCTCCGACCGGGAGTTGCGTGGGCGCCGCCATTTCAGACCGAGAGTTCCGTGGGCACCGCCATTTCGAACCGGGAGTAGCGTGGGCGCCGCCATTTCGGACCGGGAGTTTTGTGGGCGCCGACATTTCGAACCGAAAGTTCCGTGGGCGCTGCCATTTGGGACCGGGAGTTTTGTGGGCGCCGCCATTTCGAACCGTGAGTTGCTTGGGCGCCGCCATTTCGAATCGGGAGTTGCGTGGGCGCCGCCATTTCGAACCGGGAGTTCCGTGGGCGCCGCCATCTCTGACCGGGAGTTGCGTGGGCGCCGCCATCTCGGACCGGGAGTTCCGTGGGCGCCGCCATTTCGCACCGGGAGTTGCGTGGGCGCCGCCATTTCAAACCGGGAGTTCCGTGGGCGCCGCCATTTCAGACCGGGAGTTCCGTGGCCGACGCCATTTCGGACCGGGAGTTTTGTGGGCGCCGCCATTTCGAACCGTGAGTTGCTTGGGCGCCGCCATTTCGAATCGGGAGTTGCGTGGGCGCCGCCATTTCGAGGCAAGAGTTGCGTGGGTGCCGCCATTTCGAGCCGGGAGTTGCGTGGGTGCTGCCGTTTCGGACCGGGAGTTCCGGGGGCGCCGCCATTTCTAACCGGGAGTTCCGTAGGCGCAGCCATTTCGAACCGGGAGTTGCGTGGGCGCCGCCATTTCAGATCAAGAGTTCCGTGGGCGCCACCATTTCGAGGCGGGAGTTCCGTGGGCGCCGCCATTTCGGACCGAGAGTTTAGGGGGCGCCGCCATTTCGGACCGGGAGTTCCGTGGGCGCCGCCATTTCGGAGCAGGAGTTGCGTGGGCGCCGCCATCTTTGACCGGGAGTTGCGTGGGCGCCGCCATCTTGGACCGGGAGTTCCGTGGGCGCCGCCGTTTCAAACCGGGAGTTGCGTGGATGCCGCCATTTCAGACCGGGAGTTCTGTGGGCGCCGCCATTTCGGACCAGGTGTTGCGTGGGCGTCGCCATTTCGGACCAGGAGTTCCGTGGGCGCCGCCATTTCGAACCGTGAGTTGCTTGGGCGCCGCCATTTCGAATCGGGAGTTCCGTGGGCGCCGCCATTTCGAGCCGGGAGTTGCGTGGGCGCCGCCGTTTCGGACCGGGAGTTGCGTGGGCGCCGCCATTTCTAACCGGCTTTCCGTGGGCGCCGCCATTTCGGACCGGGAGTTCCGTGGGGGCCGCCATCTCCGATCTGGAGGTGCGTGGGCGCCGCCATCTCGGACCGGGAGTTTTGTGGGCGCCGCCATTTCGAACCGGGAGTTGCGTGGGCGACGCCGTTTCGGACCGGGAATTTTGTGGGCGCCGACATTTAAACCGGGCGTTGCGTGGGCGCCGCCATTTCGGACCGGGAGTTGCGTGGGCGCCGTTATTTCAAACCGGGAGTTACATGAGCGCCGCCATTTCGAACCGGGAGTTGCGTGGGCGCCTCCATTTCGAAACGGGAGTTGCGTGGGCGCCGCCGTTTCAGACCAGGGAGTTCCGTGGGCGCCGCCATTTCGGACCGGGTGTTGCGTGGGCGCCGCCATTTCGGACCGAAAGTTGCGTGGGCGTCGCCATTTCGGACCGGGAGTTGCCTGGGCGCCGTCATTTCGAACCGGGAGTTCCATGGGCGCCGCGATCTCGGACCGGGAGTTCCGTAGGCGCCGCCATTTCGAACCGGGAGTTCGTGGGCGTTGCCATTTCAAACCAGGAGTTCCGTGGGCGCCGCCATCTCCGACCGGGAGTTGCGTGGGCACCGCCATCTCGGACCGGGAGTTCCGTGGGCGCTACCATTTTGGACCGGGAGTTCTATGGGCGCCGCCATTTCGGAGCAGGAGTTGCGTGGGCGCCGCCATTTCGCACCGGTAGTTGCGTGGGCGCCGCCATTTCAAACCGGGAGTTCCGTGGGCGCCGCCATTTCAGACCGGGAGTTCCGTGGGCGACGCCATTTCGGACCGGGAGTTTTGTGGGCGCCGCCATTTCGAACCGTGAGTTGCTTGGGCGCCGCCATTTCGAATCGGGAGTTGCGTGGGCGCCGCCATTTCGAGGCAAGAGTTGCGTGGGTGCCGCCATTTCGAGCCGGGAGTTGCGTGGGTGCTGCCGTTTCGGACCGGGAGTTCCGGGGCCGCCGCCATTTCTAACCGGGAGTTCCGTAGGCGCAGCCATTTCGAACCGGGAGTTGCGTGGGCGCCGCCATTTCAGACCAAGAGTTCCGTGGGCGCCGCCATTTCGGACCGGGAGTTGCGTGGGCGCCGCCATCTTGGACCGGGAGTTGCGTGGGCGCCGCCGTTTCAAACCGGGAGTTGCGTGGGCGCCGCCATCTCCGACCGGGAGTTCTGTGGGCGCCGCCATTTCGGACCAGGTGTTGCGTGGGCGTCGCCATTTCAAACCGGGAGTTGCCTGGGCGCCGCCATTTCGACCCGGGAGTTGCGTTGGAGCCTCCGTTTCGGACCGGGAGTTCCGGGGGCGCCGCCATTTCTAACCAGGAGTTGCGTGGGCGCCGCCATTTCGAACCGGGAGTTGCGTGGGCGCCGCCATCTCTGACCGGGAGTTGCGTGGGCGCCGCCATTTCAGACCGAGAGTTCCGTGGGCACCGCCATTTCGAACCGGGAGTAGCGTGGGCGCCGCCATTTCGGACCGGGAGTACCGTGGGCGCCGACATTTCGAACCAAAAGTTCCGTGGGCGCTGCCATTTCGGACCGGGAGTTCTGTGGGCGCCGCCATTTCGACCCGGGTGGCGAAAGTTGCGTGGGCGCCGCCGTTTTGGACCGGGAGTTGCGTGGGAGCCGCTATTTCAAACCGGGAGTTCCGTGGGCTCCGCCATTTCTATCTGGGAGTTGCATGAACGCCGCCATTTCGAACCAGGAGTTGCGTGGGCGCCGCCATCTCCGACCGGGAGTTGCGTGGGCGCCGCCATCTCGGACCGGGAGTTCCGTGGGCGCCGCCATTTCAGACCGGGAGTTCTGTGGGCGCCGCCATTTCGGACCGGGAGTTTTGTGGGCGCCGCCATTTCTAACCGTGAGTTGCTTGGGCGCCGCCATTTCGAATCGGGAGTTCCGTGGGCGCCGCCATTTCGAGCCGGGAGTTGCGAGGGCGCCGCCGTTTCGGACCGGGAGTTGCGTGGGCGCCGCCATTTCTAACCGGGAGTTGCGTGGGCGCCGCCATTTCGAACCGGGAGTTCCGTGGGCGCCGCCATCTCTGACCGGAAGTTGCGTGGGCGCCGCCATCTCGGACCGGGAGTTCCGTGGGCGCCGCCATTTCGCACCGGGAGTTGCGTGGGCGCCGCCATTTCAAACCGGGAGTTCCGTGGGCGCCGCCATTTCAGACCGGGAGTTCCGTGGGCGACGCCATTTCGGACCGGGAGTTTTGTGGGCGCCGCCATTTCGAACCGTGAGTTGCTTGGGCGCCGCCATTTCGAATCGGGAGTTGCGTGGGCGCCGCCATTTCGAGGCAAGAGTTGCGTGGGTGCCGCCATTTCGAGCCGGGAGTTGCGTGGGTGCTGCCGTTTCGGACCGGGAGTTCCGGGGGCGCCGCCATTTCTAACCGGGAGTTCCGTAGGCGCAGCCATTTCGAACCGGGAGTTGCGTGGGCGCCGCCATTTCAGATCAAGAGTTCCGTGGGCGCCACCATTTCGAGGCGGGAGTCCCGTGGGCGCCGCCATTTCGAACCGGGAGTTTAGGGGGCGCCGCCATTTCGGACCGGGAGTTCCGTGGGCGCCGCCATTTCGGAGCAGGAGTTGCGTGGGCGCCGCCATCTTTGACCGGGAGTTGCGTGGGCGCCGCCATCTTGGACCGGGAGTTCCGTGGGCGCCGCAGTTTCAAACCGGGAGTTGCGTGGATGCCGCCATTTCAGACCGGGAGTTCTGTGGGCGCCGCCATTTCAGACCAGGTGTTGCGTGGGCGTCTCCATTTCGGACCAGGAGTTCCGTGGGCGCCGCCATTTCGAACCGTGAGTTGCTTGGGCGCCGCCATTTCGAATCGGGAGTTCCGTGGGCGCCGCTGTTTCGGACCGGGAGTTCCGTGGGCGCCGCCATTTCTAACCGGCTTTCCGTGGGCGCCGCCATTTCGGACCGGGAGTTCCGTGGGCGCCGCCATCTCCGACCGGGAGGTGCGTGGGCGCCGCCATCTCGGACCGGGAGTTTTGTGGGCGCCGCCATTTCGAACCGTGAGTTGCTTGGGCGCCGCCATTTCGAATCGGGAGTTCCGTGGGCGCCGCCATTTCGAGCCGGGAGTTGCGAGGGCGCCGCCGTTTCGGACCGGGAGTTGCGTGGGCGCCGCCATTTCTAACCGGGAGTTGCGTGGGCGCCGCCGTTTCGGACTGGGAATTTTGTGGGCGCCGACATTTAAACCGGGCGTTGCGTGGGCGCCGCCATTTCGGACCGGGAGTTGCGTGGGCGCCGTTATTTCAAACCGGGAGTTACATGAGCGCCGCCATTTCGAACCGGGAGTTGCGTGGGCGCCTCCATTTCGAACCGGGAGTTGCGTGGGCGCCGCCGTTTCAGACCAGGGAGTTCCGTGGGCGCCGCCATTTCGGACCGGGTGTTGCGTGGGCGCCGCCATTTCGGACCGAAAGTTGCGTGGGCGTCGCCATTTCGGACCGGGAGTTGCGTGGGCGCCTCCATTTCGAACCGGGAGTTCCATGGGCGCCGCGATCTCGGACCGGGAGTTCCGTGGGCGCCGCCATTTCGAACCGGGAGTTCGTGGGCGTTGCCATTTCGGACCAGGAGTTCCGTGGGCGCCGCCATCTCCGACCGGGAGTTCCGTGGGCGCTACCATTTTGGACCGGGAGTTCTATGGGCGCCGCCATTTCGGAGCAGGAGTTGCGTGGGCGCTGCCATTTCGCACCGGGAATTGCGTGGGCGCCGCCATTTCAAACCGGGAGTTCCGTGGGCGCCGCCATTTCAGACCGGGAGTTCCGTGGGCGACGCCATTTCGGACCGGGAGTTTTGTGGGCGCCGCCATTTCGAACCGTGAGTTGCTTGGGCGCCGCCATTTCGAATCGGGAGTTGCGTGGGCGCCGCCATTTCGAGGCAAGAGTTGCGTGGGTGCCGCCATTTCGAGCCGGGAGTTACGTGGGTGCTGCCGTTTCGGACCGGGAGTTCCGGGGGCGCCGCCATTTCGAGGCGGGAGTTCCGTGGGCGCCGCCATTTCGGACCGGGAGTTTATGGGGCGCCGCCATTTCGGACCGGGAGTTCCGTGGGCGCCGCCATTTCAGAGCAGGAGTTGCGTGGGCGCCCCCATCTTTGACCGGGAGTTGCGTGGGCGCCGCCATCTTGGACCGGGAGTTCCGTGGGCGCCGCCGTTTCAAACCGGGAGTTGCGTGGATGCCGCCATTTCAGACCGGGAGTTCTGTGGGCGCCGCCATTTCGGACCAGGTGTTGCGTGGGCGTCGCCATTTCGGACCAGGAGTTCCGTGGGCGCCGCCATTTCGAACCGTGAGTTGCTTGGGCGCCGCCATTTCGAATCGGGAGTTCCGTGGGCGCCGCCATTTCGAGCCGGGAGTTGCGTGGGCGCCGCCATTTCGGACCGGGAGTTGCGTGGGCGCCGCCATTTCTAACCGGCTTTCCGTGGGCGCCGCCATTTCGGACCGGGAGTTCCGTGGGCGCCGCCATCTCCGACCGGGAGGTGCGTGGGCGCCGCCATCTCGGACCGGGAGTTTTGTGGGCGCCGCCATTTCGAACCGGGAGTTGCGTGGGCGACGCCGTTTCGGACCGGGAATTTTGTGGGCGCCGACATTTAAACCGGGCGTTGCGTGGGCGCCGCCATTTCGGACCGGGAGTTGCGTGGGTGCCGTTATTTCAAAGCGGGAGTTACATGAGCGCCTCCATTTCGAACCGGGAGTTGCGTGGGCGCCGCCGTTTCAGACCAGGGAGTTCCGTGGGCGCCGCCATTTCGGACCGGGTGTTGCGTGGCCGCCGCCATTTCGGACCGAAAGTTGCGTGGGCGTCGCCATTTCGGACCGGGAGTTCCGTGGGCGCTACCATTTCGGACCGGGAGTTCTATGGGCGCCGCCATTCCGGAGCAAAAGTTGCGTGGGCGCCGCCATTTCAGACCGGGAGTTCCGTGGGCGCTGCCATTTCTAACTGGGAGTTGCATGAAAGCCGCCATTTCGGACCAGGAGTTGCGTGCGCGCCGCCATCTTTGACCGGGAGTTGCGTGGGCGCCGCCATCTCGGACCGGGAGTTCCGTAGGCGCCGCCATTTCGGACCGGGAGTTCCGTGGGCGCCGCCATTTCGGACCGGGAGTTCTGTGGGCGCCGCCATTTCGAGGCGGGAGTTGCGTGGGCGCCGCCGTTTCGGACCGGGAGTTGCGTGGGAGCCGTTATTTCAAACCGGGAGTTCCGTGGGCGCAGCCATTTCTAACTGGGAGTTGCATGAAAGCCGCCATTTCGGACCAGGAGTTGCGTGGGCGCCGACATCTTTGACCGGGAGTTGCGTGGGCGCCGCCATCTCGGACCGGGAGTTCCGTGGGCGCCGCCATTTCGGACCGGGAGTTTTGTGGGCGCCGACATTTCGAACCGGGAGTTGCGTGGGCGACGCCGTTTCTGACCGGGAATTTTGTGGGCGCCGACATTTAAACCGGGCGTTGCGTGGGTGCCGCCATTTCAGACCAAGAGTTCCGTGGGCGCCGACATTTCGGACCGGGAGTTTAGGGGGCGCCGCCATTTCGAGCCGGGAGTTGCGTGGGCGCCGCCATTTCGGACCAGGAGTTGCGTGGGCGCCGCCATTTCGGACCAGGAGTTGCGTGGGCGCCGCCATCTCGGACTGGGAGTTCCGTGGGCGCCGCCATTTCGGAGCAGGAGTTGCATGAAAGCCGCCATTTCGGACCGGGAGTTGCGTGGGCGCCGCCATCTTGGACCGGGAGTCCTGTGGGCGCCGCCGTTTCAAACCGGGAGTTGCGTGGGCGCCGCCATTTCAGACCGGGAGTTCCGTGGGCGCCGCCATTTCGGACCGGGAGTTTTGTGGGCGTCGCCATTTCGAACCGTGAGTTGCTTGGGCGCCGCCATTTCGAATCGGGAGTTCCGTGGGCGCCGCCACTTCGAGCCGGGAGTTGCGTGGGCGCCGCCGTTTCGGACCGGGAGTTGCGTGGGCGCCGCCATTTCGGACCAGGAGTTGCGTGGGCGCCGCCATCTCCGACCGGGAGTTGCGTGGGCGCCGACATTTAAACCGGGCGTTGCGTGGGTGCCGCCATTTCAGACCAAGAGTTCCGTGGGCGCCGCCATTTCGGACCGGGAGTTGCGTGGGCGCCGCCATCTTGGACCGGGAGTTGCGTGGGCGCCGCCGTTTCAAACCGGGAGTTGCGTGGGCGCCGCCATTTCGGACCGGGAGTTCTGTGGGCGCCGCCATTTCGGACCAGGTGTTGCGTGGGCGTCACCATTTCAAACCGGGAGTTGCCTGGGCGCCGCCATTTCGACCCGGGAGTTGCGTTGGAGCCTCCGTTTCGGACCGGGAGTTCCGGGGGCGCCGCCATTTCTAACCGGGAGTTCCGTAGGCGCAGCCATTTCGAACCGGGAGTTGCGTGGGCGCCGCCATTTCGGACCGGGAGTTGCGTGGGCGCCGCCATTTGGAGCCGGGAGTTGCGTGGGCGCCTTTCAGACCGGGAGTTTAGGGGGCGCCGCCATTTCGGACCGGGAGTTATGTGGGCGCCGCCATTTTGGAGCAGGAGTTGCGTGGGCGCCGCCATCTCCGACCGGGAGTTGCGTGGGCGCCGCCATCTTGGACCGGGAGTCCCGTGGGCGCCGCCGTTTCAAACCGGGAGTTGCGTGGGCGCCGCCATTTCAGACCGGGAGTTCTGTGGGCGCCGCCATTTCGGACCAGGTGTTGCGTGGGCGTCGCCATTTCAAACCGGGAGTTGCCTGGGCGCCGCCATTTCGACCCGGGAGTTGTGTTGGGGCCTCCGTTTCGGACCGGGAGTTCCGGGGGCGCCGCCATTTCTAACCGGGAGTTGCGTGGGCGCCGCCATTTCGAACCGGGAGTTGCGTGGGCGCCGCCATCTCTGACCGGGAGTTGCGAGAGCGCCGCCATTTCAGACCGAGAGTTCCGTGGGCACCGCCATTTCGAACCGGGATTAGCGTGGGCGCCGCCATTTCGGACCGGGAGTTTTGTGGGCGCCGACATTTTGAACCGAAAGTTGCGCGGGCGCTGCCATTTCGGACCGGGAGTTCTGTGGGCGCCGCCATTTCGAGGCGGGAGTTGCGTGGGCGCTGCCGTTTTGGACCGGGAGTTGCGTGGGAGCCGCTATTTCAAACCGGGAGTTCCGTGGGCTCCGCCATTTCTATCTGGGAGTTGCATGAACGCCGCCATTTCGGACCAGGAGTTGCGTGGGCGCCGCCATCTCCGACCGGGAGTTGCGTGGGCGCCGCCATCTCGGACCGGGAGTCCGTCGGCGCCGCCATTTCAGACCGGGAGTTCCGTGGGCGCCGCCATTTCGGACCGGGAGTTTTGTGGGCGCCGCCATTTCGAACCGTGAGTTGCTTGGGCGCCGCCATTTCGAATCGGGAGTTCCGTGGGCGCCGCCATTTCGAGCCGGGAGTTGCGTGGGCGCCGCCGTTTCGGACCGGGAGTTGCGTGGGCGCCGCCATTTCGGACCGGGAGTTGCGTGGGCGCCGCCATCTCTGACCGGGAGTTCCGTGGGCGCCGCCATTTCTAACCGGGAGGTGCGTGGGCGCCGCCATTTCAAACCGGGAGTTCCGTGGTCACCGCCATTTCAGACCGAGAGTTCCGTGGGTGCCGCCATTTCGGACCGGGAGTTTTGTGGGCACCGCCATTTCGAACCGTGAGTTGCTTGGGCGCCGCCATTTCGAATCGGGTGTTCCGTGGGCGCCGCCATTTCGAGGCAAGAGTTGCGTGGGTGCCGCCATTTCGAGCCGGGAGTTCCGTGGGCGCTGCCGTTTCGGACCAGGAGTTTAGCTGGCGCCGCCATTTCTAACCGGGAGTTCCGTGGGCGCCGCCATTTCCGACCAGGAGTTGCGTGGGCGCCGCTGTTTCAGACCGGGAGTTGCGTGGGCGCCGCCATCTCGGACCGGGAGTTCCGTGGGCGCCGCCATTTCGGACCGGGAGTTCCGTGGGCGCCGCCATTTCGGACCAGGAGTTCCGTGGGCGCCGCCATTTCGAACCGTGAGTTGCTTGGTCGCCGCCATTTCGAATCGGGAGTTCCGTGGGCGCCGCCATTTCGAGCCGGGAGTGCCGGGGGCGCCGCCATTTCTAACCGGCTTTCCGTGGGCGCCGCCATTTCGGACCGGGAGTTCCGTGGGCGCCGCCATCTCCGACCGGGAGTTGCGTGGGCGCCGCCATTTCGGACCGAAAGTTGCGTGGGCGTCGCCATTTCGGACCGGGAGTTGCCTGGGCGCCGTCATTTCGAATCGGGAGTTCCATGGGCGCCGCGATCTCGGACCGGGAGTTCCGTGGGCGCCGCCATTTCGAATCGGGAGTTCGTGGGCGTCGCCATTTCGGACCAGGAGTTCCGTGGGCGCCGCCATCTCCGACCGGGAGTTGCGTGGGCACCGCCATCTCGGACCGGGAGTTCCGTGGGCGCCGCCATCTCCGACCGGGAGTTGCGTGGGCGCCGCCATCTCGGACCAAGAGTTCCGTGGGCTCCGCCATTTCGAACCGGGAGTTCAGTGGGCTCCGCCATCTCGGACTGGGAGTTGCGTGGGCGCCACCATTTCAGACCGGGAGTTGCGTGGGCGCTGCCATTTCGGACCGGGTGTTCCGTTGGGGCCGCCATCTCCGACCGGGAGTTCCGTGGGCGCCGCTATTTCAGACCAAGAGTTCCGTGGGCACCGCCATTTTGAACCGGGAGTTGCGTGGGCGCCGCCATTTCGGACCGGGAGTTTTGTGGGCGCCGACATTTCAAACCGGGAGTTCCGTGGGCGCTGCTATTTCGGACCGGGAGTTCCGTGGGCGCTGCCATTTCGAGGCGGGAGTTGCGTGGGCGCCGAAAATTCGAACCGGGAGTTGCGTGGGAGCCGCTATTTCAAACCGGGAGTTGCGTGAGCGCTGCCATTTCTAACTGGGAGTTGCATGAACGCCGCCATTTCGGACCGGGAGTTCCGTGGGCGCCGCCATTTCCAACCGGGAGTTCCGTGGGCGCCGCCATTTCAGACCGGGAGTTCCGTGGGCGCCGCCATTTCGAACCGGGAGTTGCCTCGGCGCCGCCATTTCGAGCCGGGAGTTGCGTGGGCGCCGCCGTTTCGGACCGGGAGTTGCGTGGGCGCCGCCATTTCTAACCGGGAGTTCCGTAGGCGCAGCCATTTCGAACCGGGAGTTACGAGGGCGCCGCCATTTCAGATCAAGAGTTCCGTGGGCGCCGCCATTTTGGACCGGGAGTTCCGTGGGCGCCGCCATTTCGGACCGGGAGTTGCGTGGGCGCCGCCATTTCGAACCGAGAGTTGCGTGGGCGCCGCCGTTTCGGACCTGGAGTTTAGGGGGCGCCGCCATTTCGGACCGGGAGTTCCGTGGGCGCCGCCATTTCGGAGCAGGAGTTGCTTGGGCGCTGCCATCTCCGACCGGGAGTTGCGTGGGCGCCGCCATCTTGGACCGGGAGTTCTGTGGGCGCCGCCGTTTCAAACCGGGAGTTGCGTGGGCGCCGCCATTTCAGACCGGGAGTTCTGTGGGCGCCGCCATTTCGGACCAGGTGTTGCGTGGGCGCCGCCATTTCAAACCGGGAGTTGCCTGGGCGCCGCCATTTCGAATCGGGAGTTCCGTGGGAGCCGTCGTTTCGGATTGGGAGTTCCAGGGGCGCCGCCATTTCTAACCGGGAGTTGCGTGGGCGCCGCCATCTCCGACCGGGAGTTGCGTGGGCGCCGCCATTTCAGACCGAGAGTTCCGTGGTCACCGCCATTTCGAACCGGGAGTCGCGTGGGCGCCGCCATTTCGGACCGGAGTTTTGTGGGCGCCGACATTTCGAATTGGGAGTTGCGTGGGCACTGCCATTTCAGACCGGGAGTTCTGTGGGCGCCGCCATTTCAGACCGGGAGTTCTGTGGGCGCCGCCGTTTCGGACCGGGAGTTGCGTGGGAACCGCTATTTCAAACCGGGAGTTCCGTGGGCGCAGCCATTTCTAACTGGGAGTTGCATGAAAGCCGCCATTTCGGACCAGGAGTTGCGTGGGCGCCGCCATCTTTGACCGGGAGTTGCGTGGGCGCCGCCATCTCGGACCGGGAGTTCCGTGGGCGCCGCCGTTTCGGACCGGGAGTTGCGTGGGCGCCGCCATTTCGGACCGGGAGTTTTGTGGGCGCCGCCATTTCGAACCGTGGGTTGCTTGGGCGTTGCCATTTCGAATCGGGAGTTCCGTGGGCGCCGCCACTTCGAGCCGGGAGTTGCGTGGGCGCCGCCGTTTCGGACCGGGAGTTTTGTGGGCGCCGACATTTCGAACCGGGAGTTGCGTGGGCGACGCCGTTTCTGACCAAGAGTTCCGTGGGCGCCGCCATTTCGGACCGGGAGTTCCGTGGGCGCCGCCATTTCAAGGCGGGAGTTGCGTGGGCGCCGCCATTTCGAGCCGGGAGTTGTGTGGGCACTGCCGTTTCGGACCGGGAGTTTAGGGGGCGCCGCCATTTCGAGGCGGGAGTTGCATGGGCGCCGCCATTTCGGACCGGGAGTTGCGTGGGCGGCGCCATTTCGGACCGGGAGTTGCGTGGGCGCCGCCATTTCAGACCGGGTGTTCGGTGGGCGCCGCCATTTCAGACCGGGAGTTCCGTGGGCGCCGCCATTTTGGACCGGGAGTTTTGTGGGCGCCGCCATTTCGAACCGTGAATTGCTTGGGCGCCGCCATTTCGAATCGGGAGTTCTGTGGGCGCCGCCATTTCGAGGCAAGAGTTGCGTGGGTGCCGCCATTTCGAGCCGGGAGTTGCGTGGGCGTTGCCGTTTCGGACCAGGAGTTTAGGGGGCGCCGCCATTTCTAAGCGGGAGTTGCGTGGGCGCCGCCATTTCGGACCAGGAGTTGCGTGGGGGCCGCCATCTCCGACCGGGAGTTGCGTGGGCGCCGCCATCTCGGACCGGGAGTTCCGTGGGCGCCGCCATTTCGGACCGGGAGTTGCGTGGGCGCCGCCATTTCGGACCAGGAGTTCCGTGGGCGCCGCCATTTCGAACCGTGAGTTGCTTGGGCGCCGCCATTTCGAATCGGGAGTTCCGTGGGTGCCGCCATTTCGAGCCGGGAGTTGCGTGGGCGCCGCCGTTTCGGACCGGGAGTTGCGTGGGCGCCGCCATCTCCGACCGGGAGTAGCGTGGGCGCCGCCATGTCGGACCGGGAGTTTTGTGGGCGCCGCCATTTCGAACCGGGCGTTGCGTGGGCGCCGCCATTTCGGACCGAAAGTTGCGTGGGCGTCGCCATTTCGGACCGCGAGTTGCCTGGGCGCCGTCATTTCGAACCGGGAGTTCCATGGGCGCCGCGATCTCGGCCCGGGAGTTCCGTGGGCGCCGCCATTTAGAACCGGGAGTTCGTGGGCGTCGCCATTTCGGACCAGGAGTTCCGTGGGCGCCGCCATCTCCGACCGAAAGTTGCGTGGGCACCGCCATCTCGGACCGGGAGTTCCGTGGGCGCTACCATTTCGGACCGGGAGTCCTATGGGCGCCGCCATTTCGGACCGGGAGTTCCGGGGGCGCCGCCATTTCAGACCGGGAGTTGCGTGGGCGCTGCCATTTCGGACCGGGTGTTCCGTTGGGGCCGCCATCTCCGACCGGGAGTTCCGTGGGCGCCGCCATTTCAGACCAAGAGTTCCGTGGGCACCGCCATTTTGAACCGGGAGTTGCGTGGGCGCCGCCATTTCGGACCGGGAGTTTTGTGGGCGCCGACATTTCGAACCGGGAGTTCCGTGGGCGCTGCTATTTCGGACCGGGAGTTCTGTGGGCGCTGCCATTTCGAGGCGGGAGTTGCGTGGGCGCCGAAATTTCGAACCGGGAGTTGCGTGGGAGCCGCTATTTCAAACCGGGAGTTGCAGGAAAGCCGCCATTTTGGACCGGGAGTTCCGTGGGCGCCGCCATTTCGGACCGGGAGTTGCGTGGGCGCCGCCATTTCGAACCGAGAGTTGCGTGGGCGCCGCCGTTTCGAACCTGGAGTTTAGGGGGCGCCGCCATCTCCGACCGGGAGTTGCGTGGTCGCCGCCATTTCAGACCGAGAGTTCCGTGGTCACCGCCATTTCGAACCGGGAGTAGCGTGGGCGCCGCCATTTCGGACCGGAGTTTTGTGGGCGCCGACATTTCTAACCGGGAGTTGCGTGGGCACTGCCATTTCGGACCGGGAGTTCTGTGGGCGCAGCCATTTCGAGGCGGGAGTTGCGTGGGCGCCGCCGTTTCGGACCGGGAGTTGCGTGGAGCCGCTATTTCAAACCGAGAGTTCCGTGGGCGCAGCCATTTCTAACTGGGAGTTGCAGGAAAGCCGCCATTTTGGAACAGGAGTTGCGTGGGCGCCGCCATCTTTGACCGGGAGTTGCGTGGGCGCCGCCATCTCGGACCGGGAGTTCCGTGGGCGCCGCCATTTTGGACCGGGAGTTCCGTGGGCGCCGCCATTTCGGACCGGGAGTTTTGTGGGCGCCGCCATTTCGAACCGTGAGTTGCTTGGGCGCCGCCATTTCGAATCGGGAGTTCCGTGGGCGCCGCCATTTCGAGCCGGGAGTTGCGTGGGCGCCGCCGTTTCGGACCGGGAGTTGCGTGGGCGATGCCATTTGTAACCGTAAGTTGCGTGGGCGCCGCCATTTCGGACCGGGAGTCCCGTGGGCGCAGCCATCTCCGACCGGGAGTTGCGTGGGCGCCGCCGTTTCGGACCGGGAGTTGCGTGGGCGCCGCCATTTCGAACCGGGAGTTGCGTGGGCGCCGCCATTTCGGACTGGGAATTTTGTGGGCGCCGACATTTCGAGGCGGGAGTTGCGTGGGCGCCGCCATTTCGGACCGGGAGTTGCGTGGGCGCCGTTATTTCAAACCGGGAGTTGCGTGGACGCCGCCGTTTCGGACCGGGAGTTGCATGGGCGCCGCCATTTCGAACAGGGAGTTGCATGGGCGCCTCCATTTCGAACCGGGAGTTGCATGAGCGCCGCCTTTTCAAACCGGGAGTTGCGTGGGCGCCGCCGTTTCGAACCGGGAGTTGCGTGGGCGCCGCCGTTTCAGACCGGGAGTTCCGTGGGCGCCGCCATTTCGGATCGGGTGTTGCGTGGGCACCGCCATTTCGGACCGAAAGTTGCGTGGGCGTCGCCATTTCGGACCGGGAGTTGCCTGGGCGCCGTCATTTCGAACCGGGAGTTACGTGAGCGCCGCGATCTCCTACCGGGAGTTGCGTGGGCGCCGCCATTTCGAACCGGGAGTTCCGTGGGCGCCGCCATCTTCGACCGGGAGTTCCGTGGGCGCTGCCATTTCTGACCGGGAGTTCCGTGGGCGCCACCATTTCGGACCGGGAGTTCCGTGGGCGCCGCCATCTCCGACCGGGAGTTGCGTGGGCGCCGCCATCTCGGACCAAGAGTTCCGTGGGCTCTGCCATTTCGAACCGGGAGTTCAGTGGGCTCCGCCATCTCGGACTGGGAGTTGCGTGGGCGCCACCATTTCGGACCGGGAGTTGCGAGGGCGCCGCCATTTCGTACCGGGAGTTCCGTGGGCGCCGCCATCTTCGACCGGGAGTTCCGTGGGCGCTGCCATTTTGAACCGGGAGTAGCGTGGGCGCCGCCGTTTCTAACCGGGAGTTCCGTGGGCGCCGCCATTTCGAACCGGGAGTTGCGTGGGCGCCGCTATTTCAAACCGGGAGTTGCGTGGACGCCGCCGTTTCGGACCGGGAGTTTAGGGGGCGCCGCCATTTCGAGCCAGGAGTTGCGTGGGCGCCGCCATTTCGAACCGGGCGTTGCGTGGGCGCCGCCATTTCAAACCGGGAGTTTTGTGGGCGCCACCATTTCGAGGCGGGAGTTGCGTGGGCGCCGCCATTTCGGACCGGGAGTTGCGTGGGAACCGCTATTTCAAACCGGGAGTTCCGTGGGCGCAGCCATTTCTAACTGGGAGTTGCATGAAAGCCGCCATTTCGGAACAGGAGTTGCGTGGGCGCCGCCATCTTTGACCGGGAGTTGCGTGGGCGCCGCCATCTCGGACCGGGAGTTCCGTGGGCGCCGCCGTTTCGGACCGGGAGTTGCGTAAGCGCCGCCATTTCGGACCGGGAGTTTTGTGGGCGCCGCCATTTCGAACCGTGGGTTGCTTGGGCGCCGCCATTTCGAATCGGGAGTTCCGTGGGCGCCGCCACTTCGAGCCGGGAGTTGCGTGGGCGCCGCCGTTTCGGACCGGGAGTTTTGTGGGCGCCGACATTTCGAACCGGGAGTTGCGTGGGCGACACCGTTTCTGACCAAGAGTTCCGTGGGCGCCGCCATTTCGGACCGGGAGTTCCGTGGGCGCCGCCATTTCAAGGCGGGAGTTGCGTGGGCGCCGCCATTTCGAGCCGGGAGTTGTGTGGGCACTGCCGTTTCGGACCGGGAGTTTAGGGGGCGCCGCCATTTCGAGGCGGGAGTTGCATGGGCGCCGCCATTTCGGACCAGGAGTTGCGTGGGCGGCGCCATTTCGGACCGGGAGTTGCGTGGGCGCCGCCATTTCAGACCGGGTGTTCGGTGGGCGCCGCCATTTCAGACCGGGAGTTCCGTGGGCGCCGCCATTTTGGACCGGGAGTTTTGTGGGCGCCGCCATTTCGAACCGTGAATTGCTTGGGCGCCGCCATTTCGAATCGGGAGTTCCGTGGGCGCCGCCATTTCGAGGCAAGAGTTGCGTGGGTGCCGCCATTTCGAGCCGGGAGTTGCGTGGGCGCTGCCGTTTCGGACCAGGAGTTTAGGGGGCGCCGCCATTTCTAAGCGGGAGTTGCGTGGGCGCCGCCATTTCGGACCAGGAGTTGCGTGGGGGCCGCCATCTCCGACCGGGAGTTGCGTGGGCGCCGCCATCTCGGACCGGGAGTTCCGTGGGCGCCGCCATTTCGGACCGGGAGTTGCGTGGGCGCCGCCATCTCCGACCGGGAGTTGCGTGGGCGCCGCCATGTCGGACCGGGAGTTTTGTGGGCGCCGCCATTTCGAACCGGGCGTTGCGTGGGCGCCGCCATTTCGGACCGGGAGTTTTGTGGGCGCCACCAGTTCGAGGCGGGAGTTGCGTGGGCGCCGCCATTTCGGACCGGGAGTTGCGTGGGCGCCGTTATTTCAAACCGGGAGTTACATGGGCGCCGCCATTTCGAACCGGGAGTTGCGTGGGCGCCTCCATTTCGAACCGGGAGTTGCGTGGGCGCCGCCGTTTCAGACCAGGGAGTTCCGTGGGCGCCTCCATTTCGGACCGTGTGTTGCGTGGGCGCCGCCATTTCGGACCGAAAGTTGCGTGGGCGTCGCCATTTCGGACCGGGAGTTGCCTGGGCGCCGTCATTTCGAACCGGGAGTTCCATGGGCGCCGCGATCTCGGACCGGGAGTTCCGTGGGCGCCGCCATTTCGAACCGGGAGTTCGTGGGCGTCGCCATTTCGGACCAGGAGTTCCGTGGGCGCCGCCATCTCCGACCGAAAGTTGCGTGGGCACCGCCATCTCGGACCGGGAGTTCCGTGGGCGCTACCATTTCGGACCGGGAGTCCTATGGGCGCCGCCATTTCGGACCGGGAGTTCCGGGGGCGCCGCCATTTCAGACCGGGAGTTGCGTGGGCGCTGCCATTTCGGACCGGGTGTTCCGTTGGGGCCGCCATCTCCGACCGGGAGTTCCGTGGGCGCCGCCATTTCAGACCAAGAGTTCCGTGGGCACCGCCATTTTGAACCGGGAGTTGCGTGGGCGCCGCCATTTCGGACCGGGAGTTTTGTGGGCGCCGACATTTCGAACCGGGAGTTCCGTGGGCGCTGCTATTTCGGACCGGGAGTTCTGTGGGCGCTGCCATTTCGAGGCGGGAGTTGCGTGGGCGCCGAAATTTCGAACCGGGAGTTGCGTGGGAGCCGCTATTTCAAACCGGGAGTTGCGTGAGCGCTGCCATTTCTAACTGGGAGTTGCATGAACGCCGCCATTTCGGACCGGGAGTTCCGTGGGCGCCGCCATTTCCAACCGGGAGTTCCGTGGGCGCCGCCATTTCAGACCGGGAGTTGCGTGGGCGCCGCCATTTCGAACCGGGAGTTGCCTCGGCGCCGCCATTTCGAGCCGGGAGTTGCGTGGGCGCCGCCGTTTCGGACCGGGAGTTGCGTGGGCGCCGCCATTTCTAACCGGGAGTTCCGTAGGCGCAGCCATTTCGAACCGGGAGTTACGAGGGCGCCGCCATTTCAGATCAAGAGTTCCGTGGGCGCCGCCATTTTGGACCGGGAGTTCCGTGGGCGCCGCCATTTCGGACCGGGAGTTGCGTGGGCGCCGCCATTTCGAACCGAGAGTTGCGTGGGCGCCGCCGTTTCGGACCTGGAGTTTAGGGGGCGCCGCCATTTCGGACCGGGAGTTCCGTGGGCGCCGCCATTTCGGAGCAGGAGTTGCGTGGGCGCTGCCATCTCCGACCGGGAGTTGCGTGGGCGCCGCCATCTTGGACCGGGAGTTCCGTGGGCGCCGCCGTTTCAAACCGGGAGTTGCGTGGTCGCCGCCATTTCAGACCGGGAGTTCTGTGGGCGCCGCCATTTCGGACCAGGTGTTGCGTGGGCGCCGCCATTTCAAACCGGGAGTTGCCTGGGCGCCGCCATTTCGAATCGGGAGTTCCGTGGGAGCCGTCGTTATGGACCGGGAGTTCCGGGGGCGCCGCCATTTCTAACCGGGAGTTGCGTGAGCGCCGCCATCTCCGACCGGGAGTTGCATGGGAGCCGCCATTTCAGACCGAGAGTTCCGTGGTCACCGCCATTTCGAACCGGGAGTCGCGTGGGCGCCGCCATTTCGGACCGGAGTTTTGTGGGCGCCGACATTTCGAATTGGGAGTTGCGTGGGCACTGCCATTTCGGACCGGGAGTTCTGTGGGCGCCGCCATTTCGAGGCGGGAGTTGCGTGGGCGCCGCCGTTTCGGACCGGGAGTTGCGTGGGAACCGCTATTTCAAACCGGGAGTTCCGTGGGCGCAGCCATTTCTAACTGGGAGTTGCATGAAAGCTGCCATTTCGGAACAGGAGTTGCGTGGGCGCCGCCATCTTTGACCGGGAGTTGCGTGGGCGCCGCCATCTCGGACCGGGAGTTCCGTGGGCGCCGCCGTTTCGGACCGGGAGTTGCGTAAGCGCCGCCATTTCGGACCGGGAGTTTTGTGGGCGCCGCCATTTCGAACCGTGGGTTGCTTGGGCGCCGCCATTTCGAATCGGGAGTTCCGTGGGCGCCGCCACTTTGAGCCGGGAGTTGCGTGGGCGCCGCCGTTTCGGACCGGGAGTTTTGTGGGCGCCGCCATTTCGAACCGTGAATTGCTTGGGCGCCGCCATTTCGAATCGGGAGTTCCGTGGGCGCCGCCATTTTGAGGCAAGAGTTGCGTGGGTGCCGCCATTTCGAGCCGGGAGTTGTCTGGGCGCTGCAGTTTCGGACCGGGAGTTTAGGGGGCGCCGCCATTTCGAGGCGGGAGTTGCGTGGGCGCCGCCATTTCGGACCAGGAGTTGCGTGGGCGGCGACATTTCGGACCGGGAGTTGCGTGGGCGCCGCCATTTCAAACCGGGAGTTCGGTGGGCGCCGCCATTTCAGACCGGGAGTTCTGTGGGCGCCGCCATTTCGGACCGGGAGTTTTGTGGGCGCCGCCATTTCGAACCGTGAATTGCTTGGGCGCCGCCATTTCGAATCGGGAGTTCCGTGGGCGCCGCCATTTCGAGGCAAGAGTTGCGTGGGTGCCGCCATTTCGAGCCGGGAGTTGCGTGGGCGCTGCCGTTTCGGACCAGGAGTTTAGGGGGCGCCGCCATTTCTAAGCGGGAGTTGCGTGGGCGCCGCCATTTCGGACCAGGAGTTGCGTGGGCACCGCCATCTCCGACCGGAAGTTGCGTGGGCGCCGCCATCTCGGACCGGGAGTTCCGTGGGCGCCGCCATTTCGGACCGGGAGTTCCGTGGGCGCCGCCATTTCGAACCGTGAGTTGCTTGGGCGCCGCCATTTCGAATCGGGAGTTCCGTGGGTGCCGCCATTTCGAGCCGGGAGTTGCGTGGGCGCCGCCGTTTCAGACCGGGAGTTGCGTGGTCGCCGCCATTTCGGACCGGCTTTCCGTGGGCGCCGCCATTTCGGACCGGGAGTTCCGTGGGCGCCGCCATCTCCGACCGGGAGTTGCGTGGGCGCCGCCATTTCGGACCGGGAGTTTTGTGGGCGCCGCCATTTCGAACCGGGCGTTGCGTGGGCGCCGCCATTTTGGACCGGGAGTTTTGTGGGCGCCACCATTTCGAGGCGGGAGTTGCGTGGGCGCCGCCGTTTCGGACCGGGAGTTGCGTGGGCGCCGTTATTTCAAACCGGGAGTTACATGGGCGCCGCCATTTCGAACCGGGAGTTGCGTGGGCGCCTCCATTTCAAACCGGGAGTTGCGTGGGCGACGCCGTTTCAGACCAGGGAGTTCCGTGGGCGCCTCCATTTCGGACCGTGTGTTGCGTGGGCGCCGCCATTTCGGACCGAAAGTTGCGTGGGCGTCGCCATTTCAGACCGGGAGTTGCCTGGGCGCCGTCATTTCGAACCGGGAGTTCCATGGGCGCCGCGATCTCGGACCGGGAGTTCCGTGGGCGCCGCCATTTCGAACCGGGAGTTCGTGGGCGTCGCCATTTCGGACCAGGAGTTCCGTGGGCGCCGCCATCTCCGACCGAAAGTTGCGTGGGCACCGCCATCTCGGACCGGGAGTTCCGTGGGCGCTACCATTTCGGACCGGGAGTTCTATGGGCGCCGCCATTTCGGACCGGGAGTTTAGGGGGCGCCGCCATTTCAGACCGGGAGTTGCGTGGGCGCTGCCATTTCGGACCGGGTGTTCCGTTGGGGCCGCCATCTCCGACCGGGAGTTCCGTGGGCACCGCCATTTCGAACCGGAAGTAGCGGTGGCGCCGCCATTTCGGACCGGAGTTTTGTGGGCGCCGACATTTCGAACCGGGAGTTCCGTGGGCGCCGCCATTTCGAGGCGGGAGTTGCGTGGGCGCCGCCGTTTCGGACCGGGAGTTGCGTGGGAGCCGTTATTTCAAACCGGGAGTTCCGTGGGCGCAGCCATTTCTAACTGGAAGTTGCATGAACGCTGCCATTTCGGACCAGGAGTTGCGTGGGCGCCGCCATCTCCGACCGAGAGTTGCGTGGGCGCCGCCATCTCGGACTGGGAGTTCCGTGGGCGCCGCCATTTCGGACCGGGAGTTCCGTGGGCGCCGCCATTTCGGACCGGGAGTTTTGTGGGCGCCGCCATTTCGAACCGTGAGTTGCTTGGGCGCCGCTGATTTGGACCGGGAGTTGCGTGGGCGGCGCCATTTGTAACCGGGAGTTGCGTGGGCGCCGCCATTTCGGACCGGGAGTTCCGTGGGCGCCGCCATTTCGGACCGGGAGTTTTGTGGGCGCCGCCATTTCGAACCGTGAGTTGCTTGGGCGCCGCCATTTCGGACCGGGAGTTGCGTGGGCGCCGTTATTTCAAACCGGGAGTTACATGGGCGCCGCCATTTCGAACCGGGAGTTGCGTGGGCGCCTCCATTTCGAACCGGGAGTTGCATGAGCGCCGCCGTGTCAAACCGGGAGTTCCGTGGGCGCTGCCATTTCGGACCGGGAGTTGCGTGGGCGCCACCATTTCAAACCGGGAGTTGCGTGGGAGCCGCTATTTCAAACCGGGAGTTCCGTGGGCGCCGCCATTTCTAATTGGGAGTTGCATGAATGCCGCCATTTCGGACTGGGAGTTCCGTGGGTGCCGCCATTTCGAACCGGGAGTTCCGTGGGCGCCGCCATTTCAGACCGGGAGTTACGTGGGCGCCGCCATTTCGAACCGGGAGTTGCCTGGGCGCCGCCATTTCGGACCGGGAGTTGCCTGGGCGCAGCCATTTCGAGCCGGGAGTTGCGTGGGCGCCGCCGTTTCGGACCGGGAATTCTGGGGGCACCGCCATTTCAGACCGGGAGTTCCGTGGGCGCCACCATTTCGAACCGGGAGTTGCGTGGGCGCCGCCATTTCAGATCAAGAGTTCCGTGGGCGCCGCCATTTCGGACCGGGAGTTCCGTGGGCGCTGCCATTTCGAGGCGGGAGTTGCGTGGGCGCCGCCATTTCGAGCCGGGAGTTGCGAGGGCGCCGCCGTTTCGGACCGAGAGTTTAGGGGGCGCCGCCATTTCGAGGAGGGAGTTGCGTGGGCGCCGCCATTTCGAACCAGGGGTTGCGTGGGCGCCGCCATCTCCGACCGGGAGTTGCGTGGGCGCCGCCATCTTGGACCGGGAGTTGCGTGGGCGCCGCCATTTCGGACCGGGAGTTGCGTGGGCGCCGCCATTTCGGACCGGGAGTTCTGTGGGCGCCGCCATTTCGAACCGTGAGTTGCTTGGGCGCCGCCATTTCGAATCGAGAGTTCCGTGGGCGCCGCCATTTCGAGGCGGGAGTCGCGTGGGCGCCGCCATTTCGAGCTGGGAGTTGTGTGGGCTCCGCCGTATTGGACCGGGAGTTGCGTGGGCGCCGCCATTTCTAACCGGCGGTTCCGTGGGCGCCGCCATTTCGGACCGGGAGTTGCGTGGGCGCCGCCATCTCGGACCGGGAGTTGCGTGGGCGCCGCCATCTCGGACCGGGAGTTTCGTGGGCGCCGCCATTTCGGACCGGGAGTTGCGTGGGCGCCGCCGTTTCGGACCGGGAGTTTTGTGGGCGCCGACATTTCGAACCGGGAGTTGCGTGGGCGACACCGTTTCTGACCAAGAGTTCCGTGGGCGCCGCCATTTCGGACCGGGAGTTCCGTGGGCGCCGCCATTTCAAGGCGGGAGTTGCGTGGGCGCCGCCATTTCGAGCCGGGAGTTGTGTGGGCACTGCCGTTTCGGACCGGGAGTTTAGGGGGCGCCGCCATTTCGAGGCGGGAGTTGCATGGGCGCCGCCATTTCGGACCAGGAGTTGCGTGGGCGGCGCCATTTCGGACCGGGAGTTGCGTGGGCGCCGCCATTTCAGACCGGGTGTTCGGTGGGCGCCGCCATTTCAGACCGGGAGTTCCGTGGGCGCCGCCATTTTGGACCGGGAGTTTTGTGGGCGCCGCCATTTCGAACCGTGAATTGCTTGGGCGCCGCCATTTCGAATCGGGAGTTCCGTGGGCGCCGCCATTTCGAGGCAAGAGTTGCGTGGGTGCCGCCATTTCGAGCCGGGAGTTGCGTGGGCGCTGCCGTTTCGGACCAGGAGTTTAGGGGGCGCCGCCATTTCTAAGCGGGAGTTGCGTGGGCGCCGCCATTTCGGACCAGGAGTTGCGTGGGGGCCGCCATCTCCGACCGGGAGTTGCGTGGGCGCCGCCATCTCGGACCGGGAGTTCCGTGGGCGCCGCCATTTCGGACCGGGAGTTGCGTGGGCGCCGCCATCTCCGACCGGGAGTTGCGTGGGCGCCGCCATGTCGGACCGGGAGTTTTGTGGGCGCCGCCATTTCGAACCGGGCGTTGCGTGGGCGCCGCCATTTCGGACCGGGAGTTTTGTGGGCGCCACCAGTTCGAGGCGGGAGTTGCGTGGGCGCCGCCATTTCGGACCGGGAGTTGCGTGGGCGCCGTTATTTCAAACCGGGAGTTACATGGGCGCCGCCATTTCGAACCGGGAGTTGCGTGGGCGCCTCCATTTCGAACCGGGAGTTGCGTGGGCGCCGCCGTTTCAGACCAGGGAGTTCCGTGGGCGCCTCCATTTCGGACCGTGTGTTGCGTGGGCGCCGCCATTTCGGACCGAAAGTTGCGTGGGCGTCGCCATTTCGGACCGGGAGTTGCCTGGGCGCCGTCATTTCGAACCGGGAGTTCCATGGGCGCCGCGATCTCGGACCGGGAGTTCCGTGGGCGCCGCCATTTCGAACCGGGAGTTCGTGGGCGTCGCCATTTCGGACCAGGAGTTCCGTGGGCGCCGCCATCTCCGACCGAAAGTTGCGTGGGCACCGCCATCTCGGACCGGGAGTTCCGTGGGCGCTACCATTTCGGACCGGGAGTCCTATGGGCGCCGCCATTTCGGACCGGGAGTTCCGGGGGCGCCGCCATTTCAGACCGGGAGTTGCGTGGGCGCTGCCATTTCGGACCGGGTGTTCCGTTGGGGCCGCCATCTCCGACCGGGAGTTCCGTGGGCGCCGCCATTTCAGACCAAGAGTTCCGTGGGCACCGCCATTTTGAACCGGGAGTTGCGTGGGCGCCGCCATTTCGGACCGGGAGTTTTGTGGGCGCCGACATTTCGAACCGGGAGTTCCGTGGGCGCTGCTATTTCGGACCGGGAGTTCTGTGGGCGCTGCCATTTCGAGGCGGGAGTTGCGTGGGCGCCGAAATTTCGAACCGGGAGTTGCGTGGGAGCCGCTATTTCAAACCGGGAGTTGCGTGAGCGCTGCCATTTCTAACTGGGAGTTGCATGAACGCCGCCATTTCGGACCGGGAGTTCCGTGGGCGCCGCCATTTCCAACCGGGAGTTCCGTGGGCGCCGCCATTTCAGACCGGGAGTTGCGTGGGCGCCGCCATTTCGAACCGGGAGTTGCCTCGGCGCCGCCATTTCGAGCCGGGAGTTGCGTGGGCGCCGCCGTTTCGGACCGGGAGTTGCGTGGGCGCCGCCATTTCTAACCGGGAGTTCCGTAGGCGCAGCCATTTCGAACCGGGAGTTACGAGGGCGCCGCCATTTCAGATCAAGAGTTCCGTGGGCGCCGCCATTTTGGACCGGGAGTTCCGTGGGCGCCGCCATTTCGGACCGGGAGTTGCGTGGGCGCCGCCATTTCGAACCGAGAGTTGCGTGGGCGCCGCCGTTTCGGACCTGGAGTTTAGGGGGCGCCGCCATTTCGGACCGGGAGTTCCGTGGGCGCCGCCATTTCGGAGCAGGAGTTGCGTGGGCGCTGCCATCTCCGACCGGGAGTTGCGTGGGCGCCGCCATCTTGGACCGGGAGTTCCGTGGGCGCCGCCGTTTCAAACCGGGAGTTGCGTGGGCGCCGCCATTTCAGACCGGGAGTTCTGTGGGCGCCGCCATTTCGGACCAGGTGTTGCGTGGGCGCCGCCATTTCAAACCGGGAGTTGCCTGGGCGCCGCCATTTCGAATCGGGAGTTCCGTGGGAGCCGTCGTTTCGGACCGGGAGTTTCGGGGGCGCCGCCATTTCTAACCGGGAGTTGCGTGAGCGCCGCCATCTCCGACCGGGAGTTGCATGGGAGCCGCCATTTCAGACCGAGAGTTCCGTGGTCACCGCCATTTCGAACCGGGAGTCGCGTGGGCGCCGCCATTTCGGACCGGAGTTTTGTGGGCGCCGACATTTCGAATTGGGAGTTGCGTGGGCACTGCCATTTCGGACCGGGAGTTCTGTGGGCGCCGCCATTTCGAGGCGGGAGTTGCGTGGGCGCCGCCGTTTCGGACCGGGAGTTGCGTGGGAACCGCTATTTCAAACCGGGAGTTCCGTGGGCGCAGCCATTTCTAACTGGGAGTTGCATGAAAGCCGCCATTTCGGAACAGGAGTTGCGTGGGCGCCGCCATCTTTGACCGGGAGTTGCGTGGGCGCCGCCATCTCGGACCGGGAGTTCCGTGGGCGCCGCCGTTTCGGACCGGGAGTTGCGTAAGCGCCGCCATTTCGGACCGGGAGTTTTGTGGGCGCCGCCATTTCGAACCGTGGGTTGCTTGGGCGCCGCCATTTCGAATCGGGAGTTCCGTGGGCGCCGCCACTTTGAGCCGGGAGTTGCGTGGGCGCCGCCGTTTCGGACCGGGAGTTTTGTGGGCGCCGCCATTTCGAACCGTGAATTGCTTGGGCGCCGCCATTTCGAATCGGGAGTTCCGTGGGCGCCGCCATTTCGAGGCAAGAGTTGCGTGGGTGCCGCCATTTCGAGCCGGGAGTTGTCTGGGCGCTGCAGTTTCGGACCGGGAGTTAAGGGGGCGCCGCCATTTCGAGGCGGGAGTTGCGTGGGCGCCGCCATTTCGGACCAGGAGTTGCGTGGGCGGCGACATTTCGGACCGGGAGTTGCGTGGGCGCCGCCATTTCAAACCGGGAGTTCGGTGGGCGCCGCCATTTCAGACCGGGAGTTCTGTGGGCGCCGCCATTTCGGACCGGGAGTTTTGTGGGCGCCGCCATTTCGAACCGTGAATTGCTTGGGCGCCGCCATTTCGAATCGGGAGTTCCGTGGGCGCCGCCATTTCGAGGCAAGAGTTGCGTGGGTGCCGCCATTTCGAGCCGGGAGTTGCGTGGGCGCTGCCGTTTCGGACCAGGAGTTTAGGGGGCGCCGCCATTTCTAAGCGGGAGTTGCGTGGGCGCCGCCATTTCGGACCAGGAGTTGCGTGGGCACCGCCATCTCCGACCGGAAGTTGCGTGGGCGCCGCCATCTCGGACCGGGAGTTCCGTGGGCGCCGCCATTTCGGACCGGGAGTTGCGTGGGCGCCGCCATTTCGGACCAGGAGTTCCGTGGGCGCCGCCATTTCGAACCGTGAGTTGCTTGGGCGCCGCCATTTCGAATCGGGAGTTCCGTGGGTGCCGCCATTTCGAGCCGGGAGTTGCGTGGGCGCCGCCGTTTCAGACCGGGAGTTGCGTGGTCGCCGCCATTTCGGACCGGCTTTCCGTGGGCGCCGCCATTTCGGACCGGGAGTTCCGTGGGCGCCGCCATCTCCGACCGGGAGTTGCGTGGGCGCCGCCATTTCGGACCGGGAGTTTTGTGGGCGCCGCCATTTCGAACCGGGCGTTGCGTGGGCGCCGCCATTTCGGACCGGGAGTTTTGTGGGCGCCACCATTTCGAGGCGGGAGTTGCGTGGGCGCCGCCGTTTCGGACCGGGAGTTGCGTGGGCGCCGTTATTTCAAACCGGGAGTTACATGGGCGCCGCCATTTCGAACCGGGAGTTGCGTGGGCGCCTCCATTTCAAACCGGGAGTTGCGTGGGCGACGCCGTTTCAGACCAGGGAGTTCCGTGGGCGCCTCCATTTCGGACCGTGTGTTGCGTGGGCGCCGCCATTTCGGACCGAAAGTTGCGTGGGCGTCGCCATTTCAGACCGGGAGTTGCCTGGGCGCCGTCATTTCGAACCGGGAGTTCCATGGGCGCCGCGATCTCGGACCGGGAGTTCCGTGGGCGCCGCCATTTCGAACCGGGAGTTCGTGGGCGTCGCCATTTCGGACCAGGAGTTCCGTGGGCGCCGCCATCTCCGACCGAAAGTTGCGTGGGCACCGCCATCTCGGACCGGGAGTTCCGTGGGCGCTACCATTTCGGACCGGGAGTTCTATGGGCGCCGCCATTTCGGACCGGGAGTTTAGGGGGCGCCGCCATTTCAGACCGGGAGTTGCGTGGGCGCTGCCATTTCGGACCGGGTGTTCCGTTGGGGCCGCCATCTCCGACCGGGAGTTCCGTGGGCACCGCCATTTCGAACCGGAAGTAGCGGTGGCGCCGCCATTTCGGACCGGAGTTTTGTGGGCGCCGACATTTCGAACCGGGAGTTCCGTGGGCGCCGCCATTTCGAGGCGGGAGTTGCGTGGGCGCCGCCGTTTCGGACCGGGAGTTGCGTGGGAGCCGTTATTTCAAACCGGGAGTTCCGTGGGCGCAGCCATTTCTAACTGGAAGTTGCATGAACGCTGCCATTTCGGACCAGGAGTTGCGTGGGCGCCGCCATCTCCGACCGAGAGTTGCGTGGGCGCCGCCATCTCGGACTGGGAGTTCCGTGGGCGCCGCCATTTCGGACCGGGAGTTCCGTGGGCGCCGCCATTTCGGACCGGGAGTTTTGTGGGCGCCGCCATTTCGAACCGTGAGTTGCTTGGGCGCCGCTGATTTGGACCGGGAGTTGCGTGGGCGGCGCCATTTGTAACCGGGAATTGCGTGGGCGCCGCCATTTCGGACCGGGAGTTCCGTGGGCGCCGCCATTTCGGACCGGGAGTTTTGTGGGCGCCGCCATTTCGAACCGTGAGTTGCTTGGGCGCCGCCATTTCGGACCGGGAGTTGCGTGGGCGCCGTTATTTCAAACCGGGAGTTACATGGGCGCCGCCATTTCGAACCGGGAGTTGCGTGGGCGCCTCCATTTCGAACCGGGAGTTGCATGAGCGCCGCCGTGTCAAACCGGGAGTTCCGTGGGCGCTGCCATTTCGGACCGGGAGTTGCGTGGGCGCCACCATTTCAAACCGGGAGTTGCGTGGGAGCCGCTATTTCAAACCGGGAGTTCCGTGGGCGCCGCCATTTCTAATTGGGAGTTGCATGAATGCCGCCATTTCGGACTGGGAGTTCCGTGGGTGCCGCCATTTCGAACCGGGAGTTCCGTGGGCGCCGCCATTTCAGACCGGGAGTTACGTGGGCGCCGCCATTTCGAACCGGGAGTTGCCTGGGCGCCGCCATTTTGGACCGGGAGTTGCCTGGGCGCAGCCATTTCGAGCCGGGAGTTGCGTGGGCGCCGCCGTTTCGGACCGGGAATTCTGGGGGCACCGCCATTTCAGACCGAGAGTTCCGTGGGCGCCACCATTTCGAACCGGGAGTTGCGTGGGCGCCGCCATTTCAGATCAAGAGTTCCGTGGGCGCCGCCATTTCGGACCGGGAGTTCCGTGGGCGCTGCCATTTCGAGGCGGGAGTTGCGTGGGCGCCGCCATTTCGAGCCGGGAGTTGCGAGGGCGCCGCCGTTTCGGACCGAGAGTTTAGGGGGCGCCGCCATTTCGAGGAGGGAGTTGCGTGGGCGCCGCCATTTCGAACCAGGGGTTGCGTGGGCGCCGCCATCTCCGACCGGGAGTTGCGTGGGCGCCGCCATCTTGGACCGGGAGTTGCGTGGGCGCCGCCATTTCGGACCGGGAGTTGCGTGGGCGCCGCCATTTCGGACCGGGAGTTCTGTGGGCGCCGCCATTTCGAACCGTGAGTTGCTTGGGCGCCGCCATTTCGAATCGAGAGTTCCGTGGGCGCCGCCATTTCGAGGCGGGAGTCGCGTGGGCGCCGCCATTTCGAGCTGGGAGTTGTGTGGGCTCCGCCGTATTGGACCGGGAGTTGCGTGGGCGCCGCCATTTCTAACCGGCGGTTCCGTGGGCGCCGCCATTTCGGACCGGGAGTTGCGTGGGCGCCGCCATCTCGGACCGGGAGTTGCGTGGGCGCCGCCATCTCGGACCGGGAGTTTCGTGGGCGCCGCCATTTCGGACCGGGAGTTGCGTGGACGCCGCCATTTTGGACCGGGAGTTGCGTGGGCGCCACCATTTCAAATCGGGAGTTGCGTGGGCGCCGCCATTTCGGACCGGGAGTTCCGTGGGCGCCGACATTTCTAACCGGGAGTTGCGTGGGCGACGCCGTTTCGGACCGGGAATTTTGTAGGCGCCGACATTTAAACCGGGCGTTGCGTGGGCGTCGCCATTTCAGACCAAGAGTTGCGTGGGCGCCGCCATTTCGGACCGGGAGTTCTGTGGGCGCCGCCATTTCGAACCGTGAGTTGCTTGGGCGCCGCCATTTCGAATCGAGAGTTCCGTGGGCGCCGCCATTTCGAGGCGGGAGTCGCGTGGGCGCCGCCATTTCGAGCTGGGAGTTGTGTGGGCTCCGCCGTATTGGACCGGGAGTTGCGTGGGCGCCGCCATTTCTAACCGGCGGTTCCGTGGGCGCCGCCATTTCGGACCGGGAGTTGCGTGGGCGCCGCCATCTCGGACCGGGAGTTGCGTGGGCGCCGCCATCTCGGACCGGGAGTTTCGTGGGCGCCGCCATTTCGGACCGGGAGTTGCGTGGGCGCCGCCATTTTGGACCGGGAGTTGCGTGGGCGCCACCATTTCAAATCGGGAGTTGCGTGGGCGCCGCCATTTCGGACCGGGAGTTCCGTGGGCGCCGACATTTCTAACCGGGAGTTGCGTGGGCGACGCCGTTTCGGACCGGGAGTTCCGTGGGCGCCGCCATTTCGAGGCGGGAGTTGCGTGGGCGCCGCCATTTCGAGCTGGGAGTTGCGTGGGCGCCGCCGTTTCGGACCGGGAGTTTAGGGGGCGCCGCCATTTCGAGGCGGGAGTTGCGTGGGCGCCGCCATTTCGGACCAGGAGTTGCGTGGGCGCCGCCATTTCGAGGCATGAGTTCCGTGGGCGCCGCCATTTCAAGCCGGGAGTTGCGTGGGCGCCGCCGTTTCGGACCGGGAGTTTAGGGGGCGCAGCCATTTCGAGGCGGGAGTTGCGTGGGCGCCGCCATTTCGGACCAGGAGTTGCGTGGGCGCCGCCATTTCGAGGCATGAGTTGCGTGGGCGCCGCCATTTCAAGCCGGGAGTTGCGTGGGCGCCGCCGTTTCGGACCGGGAGTTTAGGGGGCGCCGCCATTTCGGACCAGGAGTTTCGGGGGCGCCCCCTTTTCGGACCGGGAGTTGCGTGGGCGCCGCCATCTCGGACCGGGAGTTGCGTAGGGGCCGCCATCTCGGACCTGGAGTTCCGTGGGCGCCGCCATTTCGGACCAAGAGTTCCGTGGGCGCCGCCATTTCGGACCGGGAGTTGCGTGAGCGCCGCCATTTTGAATCGGGAGTTGCGTGGGCGCCGCCATTTCAGACCGGGAGTTCGGTGGGCGCCGCCATTTCGAACCGGGAGTTGCGTGGGCGCCGCCGTTTCGGACCGGGAGTTTTGTGGGCGCCGACATTTCGAACCGGGAGTTGCGTGGGCGACGCCGTTTCTGACCGGGAATTTTGTGGGCGCCGACATTTAAACCGGGCGTTGCGTGGGTGCCGCCATTTCAGACCAAGAGTTCCGTGGGCGCCGCCATTTCGGACCGGGAGTTCCGTGGGCGCCGCCATTTCAATGCGGGAGTTGCGTGGGCGCCGCCATTTCGAGCCGGGAGTTGCGTGGGCGCCGCCGTTTCGGAACGGGAGTTTAGGGGGCGCCGCCATTTCGAGGCGGGAGTTGCGTGGGCGCCGCCATTTCGGACCAGGAGTTGCGTGGGCGGCGCCATCTCTGACCGGGAGTTGCGTGGGCGCCGCCATTTCAGACCGAGAGTTCCGTGGGCACCGCCATTTCGAACCGGGAGTAGCGTGGGCGCCGCCATTTCGGACCGGGAGTTTTGTGGGCGCCGACATTTCGAACTGAAAGTTGCGTGGGCGCTGCCATTTCAGACCGGGAGTTCTGTGGGCGCCGCCATTTCGAGGCGGGAGTTGCTTGGGCGCCGCCGTTTTGGACCGCGAGTTCCGTGGGAGCCGCTATTTCAAACCGGGAGTTCCGTGGGCTCCGCCATTTCTATCTGGGAGTTGCATGAACGCCGCCATTTCGGACCAGGAGTTGCGTGGGCGCCGCCATCTCCGACCGGGAGTTGCGTGGGCGCCGCCATCTCAAACCGGGAGTTGCGTGGGCGCCGCCATTTCTAACCGGGAGTTGCGTGGGCGCCGCCAATTCGGACCGGGAGTTCCGTGGGCGCCGCCATCTCTGACCGGGAGTTGCGTGGGCGCCGCCATCTCTGACCGGGAGTTGCGTGGGCGCCGCCATCTCGGACCGGGAGTTCCGTGGGCGCCGCCATTTCAGACCGGGAGTTGCGTGGGCGCCGCCATTTCAAACCGGGAGTTCCGTGGGCGCCGCCATTTCGGACCGGGAGTTCCGTGGGCGCCGACATTTCTAACCGGGAGTTGCGTGGGCGACGCCGTTTCGGACCGGGAATTTTGTAGGCGCCGACATTTAAACCGGGCGTTGCGTGGGCGTCGCCATTTCAGACCAAGAGTTGCGTGGGTGCCGCCATTTCGGACCGGGAGTTCCGTGGGCGCCGCCATTTCGAGGCGGGAGTTGCGTGGGCGCCGCCATTTCGAGCTGGGAGTTGCGTGGGCGCCGCCGTTTCGGACCGGGAGTTTAGGGGGCGCCGCCATTTCGAGGCGGGAGTTGCGTGGGCGCCGCCATTTCGGACCGGGAGTTGCCTGGGCGCAGCCATTTCGAGCCGGGAGTTGCGTGGGCGCCGCCATCTCGGACCGGGAATTCTGGGGGCACCGCCATTTCAGACCGGGAGTTCCGTGGGCGCCGCCATTTCGAACCGGGAGTTGCGTGGGCGCCGCCATTTCAGATCAAGAGTTCCGTGGGCGCCGCCATTTCGGACCGGGAGTTCCGTGGGCGCTGCCATTTCGAGGCGGGAGTTTTGTGGGCGCCGCCATTTCGAGCCGGGAGTTGCGAGGGCGCCGCCGTTTCGGACCGAGAGTTTAGGGGGCGCCGCCATTTCGAGGAGGGAGTTGCGTGGGCGCCGCCATTTCGAACCAGGGGTTGCGTGGGCGCCGCCATCTCCGACCGGGAGTTGCGTGGGCGCCGCCATCTTGGACCGGGAGTTGCGTGGGCGCCGCCATTTCGGACCGGGAGTTGCGTGGGCGCCGCCATTTCGGACCGGGAGTTCTGTGGGCGCCGCCATTTCGAACCGTGAGTTGCTTGGGCGCCGCCATTTCGAATCGAGAGTTCCGTGGGCGCCGCCATTTCGAGGCGGGAGTCGCGTGGGCGCCGCCATTTCGAGCTGGGAGTTGTGTGGGCTCCGCCGTATTGGACCGGGAGTTGCGTGGGCGCCGCCATTTCTAACCGGCGGTTCCGTGGGCGCCGCCATTTCGGACCGGGAGTTGCGTGGGCGCCGCCATCTCGGACCGGGAGTTGCGTGGGCGCCGCCATCTCGGACCGGGAGTTTCGTGGGCGCCGCCATTTCGGACCGGGAGTTGCGTGGGCGCCGCCATTTTGGACCGGGAGTTGCGTGGGCGCCACCATTTCAAATCGGGAGTTGCGTGGGCGCCGCCATTTCGGACCGGGAGTTCCGTGGGCGCCGACATTTCTAACCGGGAGTTGCGTGGGCGACGCCGTTTCGGACCGGGAATTTTGTAGGCGCCGACATTTAAACCGGGCGTTGCGTGGGCGTCGCCATTTCAGACCAAGAGTTGCGTGGGCGCCGCCATTTCGGACCGGGAGTTCTGTGGGCGCCGCCATTTCGAACCGTGAGTTGCTTGGGCGCCGCCATTTCGAATCGAGAGTTCCGTGGGCGCCGCCATTTCGAGGCGGGAGTCGCGTGGGCGCCGCCATTTCGAGCTGGGAGTTGTGTGGGCTCCGCCGTATTGGACCGGGAGTTGCGTGGGCGCCGCCATTTCTAACCGGCGGTTCCGTGGGCGCCGCCATTTCGGACCGGGAGTTGCGTGGGCGCCGCCATCTCGGACCGGGAGTTGCGTGGGCGCCGCCATCTCGGACCGGGAGTTTCGTGGGCGCCGCCATTTCGGACCGGGAGTTGCGTGGGCGCCGCCATTTTGGACCGGGAGTTGCGTGGGCGCCACCATTTCAAATCGGGAGTTGCGTGGGCGCCGCCATTTCGGACCGGGAGTTCCGTGGGCGCCGACATTTCTAACCGGGAGTTGCGTGGGCGACGCCGTTTCGGACCGGGAATTTTGTAGGCGCCGACATTTAAACCGGGCGTTGCGTGGGCGTCGCCATTTCAGACCAAGAGTTGCGTGGGTGCCGCCATTTCGGACCGGGAGTTCCGTGGGCGCCGCCATTTCGAGGCGGGAGTTGCGTGGGCGCCGCCATTTCGAGCTGGGAGTTGCGTGGGCGCCGCCGTTTCGGACCGGGAGTTTAGGGGGCGCCGCCATTTCGAGGCGGGAGTTGCGTGGGCGCCGCCATTTCGGACCAGGAGTTGCGTGGGCGCCGCCATTTCGAGGCATGAGTTCCGTGGGCGCCGCCATTTCAAGCCGGGAGTTGCGTGGGCGCCGCCGTTTCGGACCGGGAGTTTAGGGGGCGCAGCCATTTCGAGGCGGGAGTTGCGTGGGCGCCGCCATTTCGGACCAGGAGTTGCGTGGGCGCCGCCATTTCGAGGCATGAGTTGCGTGGGCGCCGCCATTTCAAGCCGGGAGTTGCGTGGGCGCCGCCGTTTCGGACCGGGAGTTTAGGGGGCGCCGCCATTTCGGACCAGGAGTTTCGGGGGCGCCCCCTTTTCGGACCGGGAGTTGCGTGGGCGCCGCCATCTCGGACCGGGAGTTGCGTAGGGGCCGCCATCTCGGACCTGGAGTTCCGTGGGCGCCGCCATTTCGGACCAAGAGTTCCGTGGGCGCCGCCATTTCGGACCGGGAGTTGCGTGAGCGCCGCCATTTTGAATCGGGAGTTGCGTGGGCGCCGCCATTTCAGACCGGGAGTTCGGTGGGCGCCGCCATTTCGAACCGGGAGTTGCGTGGGCGCCGCCGTTTCGGACCGGGAGTTTTGTGGGCGCCGACATTTCGAACCGGGAGTTGCGTGGGCGACGCCGTTTCTGACCGGGAATTTTGTGGGCGCCGACATTTAAACCGGGCGTTGCGTGGGTGCCGCCATTTCAGACCAAGAGTTCCGTGGGCGCCGCCATTTCGGACCGGGAGTTCCGTGGGCGCCGCCATTTCAATGCAGGAGTTTTGTGGGCGCCGCCATTTCGAGCCGGGAGTTGCGTGGGCGCCGCCGTTTCGGAACGGGAGTTTAGGGGGCGCCGCCATTTCGAGGCGGGAGTTGCGTGGGCGCCGCCATTTCGGACCAGGAGTTGCGTGGGCGGCGCCATCTCTGACCGGGAGTTGCGTGGGCGCCGCCATTTCAGACCGAGAGTTCCGTGGGCACCGCCATTTCGAACCGGGAGTAGCGTGGGCGCCGCCATTTCGGACCGGGAGTTTTGTGGGCGCCGACATTTCGAACTGAAAGTTGCGTGGGCGCTGCCATTTCAGACCGGGAGTTCTGTGGGCGCCGCCATTTCGAGGCGGGAGTTGCTTGGGCGCCGCCGTTTTGGACCGGGAGTTCCGTGGGAGCCGCTATTTCAAACCGGGAGTTCCGTGGGCTCCGCCATTTCTATCTGGGAGTTGCATGAACGCCGCCATTTCGGACCAGGAGTTGCGTGGGCGCCGCCATCTCCGACCGGGAGTTGCGTGGGCGCCGCCATCTCAAACCGGGAGTTGCGTGGGCGCCGCCATTTCTAACCGGGAGTTGCGTGGGCGCCGCCAATTCGGACCGGGAGTTCCGTGGGCGCCGCCATCTCTGACCGGGAGTTGCGTGGGCGCCGCCATCTCTGACCGGGAGTTGCGTGGGCGCCGCCATCTCGGACCGGGAGTTCCGTGGGCGCCGCCATTTCAGACCGGGAGTTGCGTGGGCGCCGCCATTTCAAACCGGGAGTTCCGTGGGCGCCGCCATTTCGGACCGGGAGTTCCGTGGGCGCCGACATTTCTAACCGGGAGTTGCGTGGGCGACGCCGTTTCGGACCGGGAATTTTGTAGGCGCCGACATTTAAACCGGGCGTTGCGTGGGCGTCGCCATTTCAGACCAAGAGTTGCGTGGGTGCCGCCATTTCGGACCGGGAGTTCCGTGGGCGCCGCCATTTCGAGGCGGGAGTTGCGTGGGCGCCGCCATTTCGAGCTGGGAGTTGCGTGGGCGCCGCCGTTTCGGACCGGGAGTTTAGGGGGCGCCGCCATTTCGAGGCGGGAGTTGCGTGGGCGCCGCCATTTCGGACCAGGAGTTGCGTGGGCGCCGCCATTTCGAGGCATGAGTTGCGTGGGCGCCGCCATTTCAAGCCGGGAGTTGCGTGGGCGCCGCCGTTTCGGACCGGGAGTTTAGGGGGCGCAGCCATTTCGAGGCGGGAGTTGCGTGGGCGCCGCCATTTCGGACCAGGAGTTGCGTGGGCGCCGCCATTTCGAGGCATGAGTTGCGTGGGCGCCGCCATTTCAAGCCGGGAGTTGCGTGGGCGCCGCCGTTTCGGACCGGGAGTTTAGGGGGCGCCGCCATTTCGGACCAGGAGTTTCGGGGGCGCCCCCTTTTCGGACCGGGAGTTGCGTGGGCGCCGCCATCTCGGACCGGGAGTTGCGTAGGGGCCGCCATCTCGGACCTGGAGTTCCGTGGGCGCCGCCATTTCGGACCAAGAGTTCCGTGGGCGCCGCCATTTCGGACCGGGAGTTGCGTGAGCGCCGCCATTTCGAATCGGGAGTTGCGTGGGCGCCGCCATTTCAGACCGGGAGTTCGGTGGGCGCCGCCATTTCGAACCGGGAGTTGCGTGGGCGCCGCCGTTTCGGACCGGGAGTTTTGTGGGCGCCGACATTTCGAACCGGGAGTTGCGTGGTCGACGCCGTTTCTGACCGGGAATTTTGTGGGCGCCGACATTTAAACCGGGCGTTGCGTGGGTGCCGCCATTTCAGACCAAGAGTTCCGTGGGCGCCGCCATTTCGGACCGGGAGTTCCGTGGGCGCCGCCATTTCAATGCGGGAGTTGCGTGGGCGCCGCCATTTCGAGCCGGGAGTTGCGTGGGCGCCGCCGTTTCGGAACGGGAGTTTAGGGGGCGCCGCCATTTCGAGGCGGGAGTTGCGTGGGCGCCGCCATTTCGGACCAGGAGTTGCGTGGGCGGCGCCATCTCTGACCGGGAGTTGCGTGGGCGCCGCCATTTCAGACCGAGAGTTCCGTGGGCACCGCCATTTCGAACCGGGAATAGCGTGGGCGCCGCCATTTCGGACCGGGAGTTTTGTGGGCGCCGACATTTCGAACTGAAAGTTGCGTGGGCGCTGCCATTTCAGACCGGGAGTTCTGTGGGCGCCGCCATTTCGAGGCGGGAGTTGCGTGGGCGCCGCCGTTTTGGACCGCGAGTTCCGTGGGAGCCGCTATTTCAAACCGGGAGTTCCGTGGGCTCCGCCATTTCTATCTGGGAGTTGCATGAACGCCGCCATTTCGGACCAGGAGTTGCGTGGGCGCCGCCATCTCCGACCGGGAGTTGCGTGGGCGCCGCCATCTCAAACCGGGAGTTGCGTGGGCGCCGCCATTTCTAACCGGGAGTTGCGTGGGCGCCGCCAATTCGGACCGGGAGTTCCGTGGGCGCCGCCATCTCTGACCGGGAGTTGCGTGGGCGCCGCCATCTCTGACCGGGAGTTGCGTGGGCGCCGCCATCTCGGACCGGGAGTTCCGTGGGCGCCGCCATTTCAGACCGGGAGTTGCGTGGGCGCCGCCATTTCAAACCGGGAGTTCCGTGGGCGCCGCCATTTCAGACCGGGAGTTCCGTGGGCGCCGCCATTTCGAACCGTGAATTGCTTGGGCGCCGCCATTTCGAATCGGGAGTTCCGTGGGCGCCGCCATTTCGAGGCAAGAGTTGCGTGGGTGCCGCCATTTCGAGCCGGGAGTTGCGTGGGCGCTGCCGTTTCGGACCAGCAGTTTAGGGGGCGCCGCCATTTCTAAGCGGGAGTTGCGTGGGCGCCGCCATTTCGGACCAGGAGTTGCGTGGGCACCGCCATCTCCGACCGGAAGTTGCGTGGGCGCCGCCATCTCGGACTGGGAGTTCCGTGGGCGCCGCCATTTCGGACCGGGAGTTGCGTGGGCGCCGCCATTTCGGACCAGGAGTTCCGTGGGCGCCGCCATTTCGAACCGTGAGTTGCTTGGGCGCCGCCATTTCGAATCGGGAGTTGCGTGGGCGCCGCCGTTTCGGAACGGGAGTTTAGGGGGCGCCGCCATTTCGAGGCGGGAGTTGCGTGGGCGCCGCCATTTCGGACCAGGAGTTGCGTGGGCGGCGCCATCTCTGACCGGGAGTTGCGTGGGCGCCGCCATTTCAGACCGAGAGTTCCGTGGGCACCGCCATTTCGAACCGGGAGTAGCGTGGGCGCCGCCATTTCGGACCGGGAGTTTTGTGGGCGCCGACATTTCGAACTGAAAGTTGCGTGGGCGCTGCCATTTCAGACCGGGAGTTCTGTGGGCGCCGCCATTTCGAGGCGGGAGTTGCTTGGGCGCCGCCGTTTTGGACCGCGAGTTCCGTGGGAGCCGCTATTTCAAACCGGGAGTTCCGTGGGCTCCGCCATTTCTATCTGGGAGTTGCATGAACGCCGCCATTTCGGACCAGGAGTTGCGTGGGCGCCGCCATCTCCGACCGGGAGTTGCGTGGGCGCCGCCATCTCAAACCGGGAGTTGCGTGGGCGCCGCCATTTCTAACCGGGAGTTGCGTGGGCGCCGCCAATTCGGACCGGGAGTTCCGTGGGCGCCGCCATCTCTGACCGGGAGTTGCGTGGGCGCCGCCATCTCTGACCGGGAGTTGCGTGGGCGCCGCCATCTCGGACCGGGAGTTCCGTGGGCGCCGCCATTTCAGACCGGGAGTTGCGTGGGCGCCGCCATTTCAAACCGGGAGTTCCGTGGGCGCCGCCATTTCGGACCGGGAGTTCCGTGGGCGCCGACATTTCTAACCGGGAGTTGCGTGGGCGACGCCGTTTCGGACCGGGAATTTTGTAGGCGCCGACATTTAAACCGGGCGTTGCGTGGGCGTCGCCATTTCAGACCAAGAGTTGCGTGGGTGCCGCCATTTCGGACCGGGAGTTCCGTGGGCGCCGCCATTTCGAGGCGGGAGTTGCGTGGGCGCCGCCATTTCGAGCTGGGAGTTGCGTGGGCGCCGCCGTTTCGGACCGGGAGTTTAGGGGGCGCCGCCATTTCGAGGCGGGAGTTGCGTGGGCGCCGCCATTTCGGACCAGGTGTTGCGTGGGCGCCGCCATTTCGAGGCATGAGTTGCGTGGGCGCCGCCATTTCAAGCCGGGAGTTGCGTGGGCGCCGCCGTTTCGGACCGGGAGTTTAGGGGGCGCAGCCATTTCGAGGCGGGAGTTGCGTGGGCGCCGCCATTTCGGACCAGGAGTTGCGTGGGCGCCGCCATTTCGAGGCATGAGTTGCGTGGGCGCCGCCATTTCAAGCCGGGAGTTGCGTGGGCGCCGCCGTTTCGGACCGGGAGTTTAGGGGGCGCCGCCATTTCGGACCAGGAGTTTCGGGGGCGCCCCCTTTTCGGACCGGGAGTTGCGTGGGCGCCGCCATCTCGGACCGGGAGTTGCGTAGGGGCCGCCATCTCGGACCTGGAGTTCCGTGGGCGCCGCCATTTCGGACCAAGAGTTCCGTGGGCGCCGCCATTTCGGACCGGGAGTTGCGTGAGCGCCGCCATTTCGAATCGGGAGTTGCGTGGGCGCCGCCATTTCAGACCGGGAGTTCGGTGGGCGCCGCCATTTCGAACCGAGAGTTGCGTGGGCGCCGCCATTTCGGACCGGGAGTTTTGTGGGCGCCGACATTTCGAACTGAAAGTTGCGTGGGCGCTGCCATTTCAGACCGGGAGTTCTGTGGGCGCCGCCATTTCGAGGCGGGAGTTGCGTGGGCGCCGCCGTTTTGGACCGCGAGTTCCGTGGGAGCCGCTATTTCAAACCGGGAGTTCCGTGGGCTCCGCCATTTCTATCTGGGAGTTGCATGAACGCCGCCATTTCGGACCAGGAGTTGCGTGGGCGCCGCCATCTCCGACCGGGAGTTGCGTGGGCGCCGCCATCTCAAACCGGGAGTTGCGTGGGCGCCGCCATTTCTAACCGGGAGTTGCGTGGGCGCCGCCAATTCGGACCGGGAGTTCCGTGGGCGCCGCCATCTCTGACCGGGAGTTGCGTGGGCGCCGCCATCTCTGACCGGGAGTTGCGTGGGCGCCGCCATCTCGGACCGGGAGTTCCGTGGGCGCCGCCATCTCCGACCGGGAGTTGCGTGGGCGCCGCCATTTCAAACCGGGAGTTCCGTGGGCGCCGCCATTTCAGACCGGGAGTTCCGTGGGCGCCGCCATTTCGAACCGTGAATTGCTTGGGCGCCGCCATTTCGAATCGGGAGTTCCGTGGGCGCCGCCATTTCGAGGCAAGAGTTGCGTGGGTGCCGCCATTTCGAGCCGGGAGTTGCGTGGGCGCCGCCATTTCGGACCAGGAGTTGCGTGGGCACCGCCATCTCCGACCGGAAGTTGCGTGGGCGCCGCCATCTCGGACTGGGAGTTCCGTGGGCGCCGCCATTTCGGACCGGGAGTTGCGTGGGCGCCGCCATTTCGGACCAGGAGTTCCGTGGGCGCCGCCATTTCGAACCGTGAGTTGCTTGGGCGCCGCCATTTCGAATCGGGAGTTCCGTGGGTGCCGCCATTTCGGACCGGGAGTTCCGTGGAGGCCGCCATCTCCGACCGGGAGTTGCGTGGGCGCCGCCATTTCGGACCAGGAGTTTTGTGGGCGCCGCCATTTCGAACCGGGCGTTGCGTGGGCGCCGCCATTTCGGACCGGGAGTTGCGTGGGCGCCGTTATTTCTAACCGGGAGTTACATGGGCGCCGCCATTTCGAACCGGGAGTTGCGTGGGCACCTCCATTTCGAACCGGGAGTTGCGTGGGCGCCGCCGTTTCAGACCAGGGAGTTCCGTGGGCGCCTCCATTTCGGACCGTGTGTTGCGTGGGCGCCGCCATTTCTGACCGAAAGTTGCGTGGGCGTCGCCATTTCGGACCGGGAGTTGCCTGGGTGCCGTCATTTCGAACCGGGAGTTCCATGGGCGCCGCGATCTCGGACCGGGAGTTCCGTGGGCGCCGCCATTTCGAACCGGGAGTTCGTGGGCGTCGCCATTTCGGACCAGGAGTTCCGTGGGCGCCGCCATCTCCGACCGAAAGTTGCGTGGGCACCGCCATTTCGGACCGGGAGTTCCGTGGGCGCTACCATTTCGGACCGGGAGTTCTATGGGCGCCGCCATTTCGGACCGGGAGTTTAGGGGGCGCCGCCATTTCAGACCGGGAGTTGCGTGGGCGCTGCCATTTCGGACCGGGTGTTCCGTTGGGGCCGCCATCTCCGACCGAGAGTTCCGTGGGCGCCGCCATTTCAGACCAAGAGTTCCGTGGGTACCGCCATTTTGAACCGGGAGTTGCGTGGGCGCCGCCATTTCGGACCGGGAGTTTTGTGGGCGCCGACATTTCAAACCGGGAGTTCCGTGGGCGCTGCTATTTCGGACCGGGAGTTCTGTGGGCGCTGCCACTTCGAGGCGGGAGTTGCGTGGGCGCCGAAATTTCGAACCGGGAGTTGCGTGGGAGCCGCTATTTCAAACCGGGAGTTGCGTGAGCGCTGCCATTTCTAACTGGGAGTTGCATGAACGCCGCCATTTCGGACCGGGAGTTCCGTGGGCGCCGCCATTTCCAACCGGGAGTTCCGTGGGCGCCGCCATTTCAGACCGGGAGTTCCGTGGGCGCCGCCATTTCGAACCGGGAGTTGCCTCGGCGCCGCCATTTCGAGCCGGGAGTTGCGTGGGCGCCGCCGTTTCGGACCGGGAGTTGCGTGGGCGCCGCCGTTTCGGACCGGGAGTTGCGTGGGCGCCGCCATTTCTAACCGGGAGTTCCGTAGGCGCAGGCATTTCGAACCGGGAGTTACGAGGGCGCCGCCATTTCAGATCAAGAGTTCCGTGGGCGCCGCCATTTTGGACCGGGAGTTGCGTGGGCGCCGCCATTTCGAACCGAGAGTTGCGTGGGCGCCGCCGTTTCGGACCTGGAGTTTAGGGGGCGCCGCCATTTCGGACCGGGAGTTCCGTGGGCGCCGCCATTTCGGAGTAGGAGTTGCGTGGGCGCTGCCATCTCCGACCGGGAGTTGCGTGGGCGCCGCCATCTTGGACCGGGAGTTCCGTGGGCGCCGCCGTTTCAAACCGGGAGTTGCGTGGGCGCCGCCATTTCAGACCGGGAGTTCTGTGGGCGCCGCCATTTCAGACCAGGTGTTGCGTGGGCACCGCCATTTCAAACTGGGAGTTGCCTGGGCGCCGCCATTTCGAATCGGTAGTTCCGTGGGAGCCGTCGTTTCGGACCGGGAGTTCCGGGGGCGCCGCCATTTCTAACCGGGAGTTGCGTGGGCGCCGCCATCTCGGACCGGGAGTTCCGTGGGCGCCGCCATTTCGGACCGGGAGTTGCGTGGGCGCCGCCATTTCAAACCGGGAGTTCCGTGGGCGCCGCCATTTCAGACCGGGAGTTCCGTGGGCGCCGCCATTTCGGACCGGGAGTTTTGTGGGCGCCGCCATTTCGAACCGTGAATTGCTTGGGCGCCGCCATTTCGAATCGGGAATTCCGTGGGCGCCGCCATTTCGAACCGGGAGTTGCCTCGGCGCCGCCATTTCGAGCCGGGAGTTGCGTGGGCGCCGCCGTTTCGGACCGGGAGTTGCGTGGGCGCCGCCATTTCTAACCGGGAGTTCCGTAGGCGCAGCCATTTCGAAGCGGGAGTTACGAGGGCGCCGCCATTTCAGATCAAGAGTTCCGTGGGCGCCGCCATTTTGGACCGGGAGTTCCGTGGGCGCCGCCATTTCGGACCGGGAGTTGCGTGGGCGCCGCCATTTCTAACCGAGAGTTGCGTGGGCGCCGCCGTTTCGGACCTGGAGTTTAGGGGGCGCCGCCATTTCGGACCGGGAGTTCCGTGGGCGCCGCCATTTCGGAGCAGGAGTTGCGTGGGCGCCGCCATTTCAGACCGGGAGTTGCGTGGGCGCCGCCATTTCGGACCGGGAGTTCCGTGGGCGCCGCCATTTCAGACCGGGAGTTCCGTGGGCGCCGCCATTTCGAACCGTGAATTGCTTGGGCGCCGCCATTTCGAATCGGGAGTTCCGTGGGCGCCGCCATTTCGAGGCAAGAGTTGCGTGGGTGCCGCCATTTCGAGCCGGGAGTTGCGTGGGCGCTGCCGTTTCGGACCAGCAGTTTAGGGGGCGCCGCCATTTCTAAGCGGGAGTTGCGTGGGCGCCGCCATTTCGGACCAGGAGTTGCGTGGGCACCGCCATCTCCGACCGGAAGTTGCGTGGGCGCCGCCATCTCGGACTGGGAGTTCCGTGGGCGCCGCCATTTCGGACCGGGAGTTGCGTGGGCGCCGCCATTTCGGACCAGGAGTTCCGTGGGCGCCGCCATTTCGAACCGTGAGTAGCTTGGGCGCCGCCATTTCGAATCGGGAGTTCCGTGGGTGCCGCCATTTCGGACCGGGAGTTCCGTGGAGGCCGCCATCTCCGACCGGGATTTGCGTGGGCGCCGCCATTTCGGACCAGGAGTTTTGTGGGCGCCGCCATTTCGAACCGGGCGTTGCGTGGGCGCCGCCATTTCGGACCGGGAGTTGCGTGGGCGCCGTTATTTCTAACCGGGAGTTACATGGGCGCCGCCATTTCGAACCGGGAGTTGCGTGGGCGCCTCCATTTCGAACCGGGAGTTGCGTGGGCGCCGCCGTTTCAGACCAGGGAGTTCCGTGGGCGCCTCCATTTCGGACCGTGTGTTGCGTGGGCGCCGCCATTTCGGACCGAAAGTTGCGTGGGCGTCGCCATTTCGGACCGGGAGTTGCCTGGGCGCCGTCATTTCGAACCGGGAGTTCCATGGGCGCCGCGATCTCGGACCGGGAGTTCCGTGGGCGCCGCCATTTCGAACCGGGAGTTCGTGGGCGTCGCCATTTCGGACCAGGAGTTCCGTGGGCGCCGCCATCTCCGACCGAAAGTTGCGTGGGCACCGCCATCTCGGACCGGGAGTTCCGTGGGCGCTACCATTTCGGACCGGGAGTTCTATGGGCGCCGCCATTTCGGACCGGGAGTTTAGGGGGCGCCGCCATTTCAGACCGGGAGTTGCGTGGGCGCTGCCATTTCGGACCGGGTGTTCCGTTGGGGCCGCCATCTCCGACCGAGAGTTCCGTGGGCGCCGCCATTTCAGACCAAGAGTTCCGTGGGCACCGCCATTTTGAACCGGGAGTTGCGTGGGCGCCGCCATTTCGGACCGGGAGTTTTGTGGGCGCCGACATTTCAAACCGGGAGTTCCGTGGGCGCTGCTATTTCGGACCGGGAGTTCTGTGGGCGCTGCCACTTCGAGGCGGGAGTTGCGTGGGCGCCGAAATTTCGAACCGGGAGTTGCGTGGGAGCCGCTATTTCAAACCGGGAGTTGCGTGAGCGCTGCCATTTCTAACTGGGAGTTGCATGAACGCCGCCATTTCGGACCGGGAGTTCCGTGGGCGCCGCCATTTCCAACCGGGAGTTCCGTGGGCGCCGCCATTTCAGACCGGGAGTTCCGTGGGCGCCGCCATTTCGAACCGGGAGTTGCCTCGGCGCCGCCATTTCGAGCCGGGAGTTGCGTGGGCGCCGCCGTTTCGGACCGGGAGTTGCGTGGGCGCCGCCGTTTCGGACCGGGAGTTGCGTGGGCGCCGCCATTTCTAACCGGGAGTTCCGTAGGCGCAGGCATTTCGAACCGGGAGTTACGAGGGCGCCGCCATTTCAGATCAAGAGTTCCGTGGGCGCCGCCATTTTGGACCGGGAGTTGCGTGGGCGCCGCCATTTCGAACCGAGAGTTGCGTGGGCGCCGCCGTTTCGGACCTGGAGTTTAGGGGGCGCCGCCATTTCGGACCGGGAGTTCCGTGGGCGCCGCCATTTCGGAGCAGGAGTTGCGTGGGCGCTGCCATCTCCGACCGGGAGTTGCGTGGGCGCCGCCATCTTGGACCGGGAGTTCCGTGGGCGCCGCCGTTTCAAACCGGGAGTTGCGTGGGCGCCGCCATTTCAGACCGGGAGTTCTGTGGGCGCCGCCATTTCAGACCAGGTGTTGCGTGGGCACCGCCATTTCAAACTGGGAGTTGCCTGGGCGCCGCCATTTCGAATCGGGAGTTCCGTGGGAGCCGTCGTTTCGGACCGGGAGTTCCGGGGGCGCCGCCATTTCTAACCGGGAGTTGCGTGGGCGCCGCCATCTCGGACCGGGAGTTTTGTGGGCGCCGCCATTTCGGACCGGGAGTTGCGTGGGCGCCGCCATTTAAAACCGGGAGTTCCGTGGGCGCCGCCATTTCAGACCGGGAGTTCCGTGGGCGCCGCCATTTCGGACCGGGAGTTTTGTGGGCGCCGCCATTTCGAACCGTGAATTGCTTGGGCGCCGCCATTTCGAATCGGGAGTTCCGTGGGCGCCGCCATTTCGAACCGGGAGTTGCCTCGGCGCCGCCATTTCGAGCCGGGAGTTGCGTGGGCGCCGCCGTTTCGGACCGGGAGTTGCGTGGGCGCCGCCATTTCTAACCGGGAGTTCCGTAGGCGCAGCCATTTCGAACCGGGAGTTACGAGGGCGCCGCCATTTCAGATCAAGAGTTCCGTGGGCGCCGCCATTTTGGACCGGGAGTTCCGTGGGCGCCGCCATTTCGGACCGGGAGTTGCGTGGGCGCCGCCATTTCGAACCGAGAGTTGCGTGGGCGCCGACGTTTCGGACCTGGAGTTTAGGGGGCGCCGCCATTTCGGACCGGGAGTTCCGTGGGCGCCGCCATTTCGGAGCAGGAGTTGCGTGGGCGCCGCCATTTCAGACCGGGAGTTCTGTGGGCGCCGCCATTTCAGACCAGGTGTTGCGTGGGCACCGCCATTTCAAACTGGGAGTTGCCTGGGCGCCGCCATTTCGAATCGGGAGTTCCGTGGGAGCCGTCGTTTCGGACCGGGAGTTCCGGGGGCGCCGCCATTTCTAACCGGGAGTTGCGTGGGCGCCGCCATCTCCGACCGGGAGTTGCGTGGGCGCCGCCATTTCAGACCGAGAGTTCCGTGGTCACCGCCATTTCGAACCGGGAGTCGCGTGGGCGCCATTTCGGACCGGAGTTTTGTGGGCGCCGACATTTCGAATTGGGAGTTGCGTGGGCACTGCCATTTCGGACCGGGAGTTCTGTGGGCACCGCCATTTCGAGCCGGGAGTTGCGTGGGCGCCGCCGTTTCGGACCGGGAGTTGCGTGGGAACCGCTATTTCAAACCGGGAGTTCCGGGGGCGCCGCCATTTCTAACCGGGAGTTGCGTGGGCGCCGCCATCTTTGACCGGGAGTTGCGTGGGCGCCGCCATCTCGGACCGGGAGTTCCGTGGGCGCCGCCGTTTCGGACCGGGAGTTCCGTGGGCGCCGCCGTTTCGGACCGGGAGTTGCGTGGGCGCCGCCATTTCGGACCGGGAGTTTTGTGGGCGCCGCCATTTCGAACCGTGGGTTGCTTGGGCGCCGCCATTTCGAATCGGGAGTTCCGTGGGCGCCGCCACTTCGAGCCGGGAGTTGCGTGGGCGCCGCCGTTTCGGACCGGGAGTTTTGTGGGCGCCGACATTTCGAACCGGGAGTTGCGTGGGCGACGCCGTTTCTGACCAAGAGTTCCGTGGGCGCCGCCATTTCGGACCGGGAGTTCCGTGGGCGCTGCCATTTCAAGGCGGGAGTTGCGTGGGCGCCGCCATTTCGAGCCGGGAGTTGTGTGGGCGCTGCCGTTTCGGACCGGGAGTTTAGGGGGCGCCGCCATTTCGAGGCGGGAGTTCGTGGGCGTCGCCATTTCGGACCAGGAGTTCCGTGGGCGCCGCCATCTCCGACCGGGAGTTGCGTGGGCACCGCCATCTCGGACCGGGAGTTCCGTGGGCGCCGCCATCTCCGACCGGGAGTTGCGTGGGCGCCGCCATCTCGGACCAAGAGTTCCGTGGGCTCCGCCATTTCGAACCGGGAGTTCAGTGGGCTCCGCCATCTCGGACTGGGAGTTGCGTGGGCGCCACCATTTCAGACCGGGAGTTGCGTGGGCGCTGCCATTTCGGACCGGGTGTTCCGTTGGGGCCGCCATCTCCGACCGGGAGTTCCGTGGGCGCCGCTATTTCAGACCAAGAGTTCCGTGGGCACCGCCATTTTGAACCGGGAGTTGCGTGGGCGCCGCCATTTCGGACCGGGAGTTTTGTGGGCGCCGACATTTCAAACCGGGAGTTCCGTGGGCGCTGCTATTTCGGACCGGGAGTTCCGTGGGCGCTGCCATTTCGAGGCGGGAGTTGCGTGGGCGCCGAAAATTCGAACCGGGAGTTGCGTGGGAGCCGCTATTTCAAACCGGGAGTTGCGTGAGCGCTGCCATTTCTAACTGGGAGTTGCATGAACGCCGCCATTTCGGACCGGGAGTTCCGTGGGCGCCGCCATTTCCAACCGGGAGTTCCGTGGGCGCCGCCATTTCAGACCGGGAGTTCCGTGGGCGCCGCCATTTCGAACCGGGAGTTGCCTCGGCGCCGCCATTTCGAGCCGGGAGTTGCGTGGGCGCCGCCGTTTCGGACCGGGAGTTGCGTGGGCGCCGCCATTTCTAACCGGGAGTTCCGTAGGCGCAGCCATTTCGAACCGGGAGTTACGAGGGCGCCGCCATTTCAGATCAAGAGTTCCGTGGGCGCCGCCATTTTGGACCGGGAGTTCCGTGGGCGCCGCCATTTCGGACCGGGAGTTGCGTGGGCGCCGCCATTTCGAACCGAGAGTTGCGTGGGCGCCGCCGTTTCGGACCTGGAGTTTAGGGGGCGCCGCCATTTCGGACCGGGAGTTCCGTGGGCGCCGCCATTTCGGAGCAGGAGTTGCTTGGGCGCTGCCATCTCCGACCGGGAGTTGCGTGGGCGCCGCCATCTTGGACCGGGAGTTCTGTGGGCGCCGCCGTTTCAAACCGGGAGTTGCGTGGGCGCCGCCATTTCAGACCGGGAGTTCTGTGGGCGCCGCCATTTCGGACCAGGTGTTGCGTGGGCGCCGCCATTTCAAACCGGGAGTTGCCTGGGCGCCGCCATTTCGAATCGGGAGTTCCGTGGGAGCCGTCGTTTCGGATTGGGAGTTCCAGGGGCGCCGCCATTTCTAACCGGGAGTTGCGTGGGCGCCGCCATCTCCGACCGGGAGTTGCGTGGGCGCCGCCATTTCAGACCGAGAGTTCCGTGGTCACCGCCATTTCGAACCGGGAGTCGCGTGGGCGCCGCCATTTCGGACCGGAGTTTTGTGGGCGCCGACATTTCGAATTGGGAGTTGCGTGGGCACTGCCATTTCAGACCGGGAGTTCTGTGGGCGCCGCCATTTCAGACCGGGAGTTCTGTGGGCGCCGCCGTTTCGGACCGGGAGTTGCGTGGGAACCGCTATTTCAAACCGGGAGTTCCGTGGGCGCAGCCATTTCTAACTGGGAGTTGCATGAAAGCCGCCATTTCGGACCAGGAGTTGCGTGGGCGCCGCCATCTTTGACCGGGAGTTGCGTGGGCGCCGCCATCTCGGACCGGGAGTTCCGTGGGCGCCGCCGTTTCGGACCGGGAGTTGCGTGGGCGCCGCCATTTCGGACCGGGAGTTTTGTGGGCGCCGCCATTTCGAACCGTGGGTTGCTTGGGCGTTGCCATTTCGAATCGGGAGTTCCGTGGGCGCCGCCACTTCGAGCCGGGAGTTGCGTGGGCGCCGCCGTTTCGGACCGGGAGTTTTGTGGGCGCCGACATTTCGAACCGGGAGTTGCGTGGGCGACGCCGTTTCTGACCAAGAGTTCCGTGGGCGCCGCCATTTCGGACCGGGAGTTCCGTGGGCGCCGCCATTTCAAGGCGGGAGTTGCGTGGGCGCCGCCATTTCGAGCCGGGAGTTGTGTGGGCACTGCCGTTTCGGACCGGGAGTTTAGGGGGCGCCGCCATTTCGAGGCGGGAGTTGCATGGGCGCCGCCATTTCGGACCGGGAGTTGCGTGGGCGGCGCCATTTCGGACCGGGAGTTGCGTGGGCGCCGCCATTTCAGACCGGGTGTTCGGTGGGCGCCGCCATTTCAGACCGGGAGTTCCGTGGGCGCCGCCATTTTGGACCGGGAGTTTTGTGGGCGCCGCCATTTCGAACCGTGAATTGCTTGGGCGCCGCCATTTCGAATCGGGAGTTCTGTGGGCGCCGCCATTTCGAGGCAAGAGTTGCGTGGGTGCCGCCATTTCGAGCCGGGAGTTGCGTGGGCGTTGCCGTTTCGGACCAGGAGTTTAGGGGGCGCCGCCATTTCTAAGCGGGAGTTGCGTGGGCGCCGCCATTTCGGACCAGGAGTTGCGTGGGGGCCGCCATCTCCGACCGGGAGTTGCGTGGGCGCCGCCATCTCGGACCGGGAGTTCCGTGGGCGCCGCCATTTCGGACCGGGAGTTGCGTGGGCGCCGCCATTTCGGACCAGGAGTTCCGTGGGCGCCGCCATTTCGAACCGTGAGTTGCTTGGGCGCCGCCATTTCGAATCGGGAGTTCCGTGGGTGCCGCCATTTCGAGCCGGGAGTTGCGTGGGCGCCGCCGTTTCGGACCGGGAGTTGCGTGGGCGCCGCCATCTCCGACCGGGAGTAGCGTGGGCGCCGCCATGTCGGACCGGGAGTTTTGTGGGCGCCGCCATTTCGAACCGGGCGTTGCGTGGGCGCCGCCATTTCGGACCGAAAGTTGCGTGGGCGTCGCCATTTCGGACCGCGAGTTGCCTGGGCGCCGTCATTTCGAACCGGGAGTTCCATGGGCGCCGCGATCTCGGCCCGGGAGTTCCGTGGGCGCCGCCATTTAGAACCGGGAGTTCGTGGGCGTCGCCATTTCGGACCAGGAGTTCCGTGGGCGCCGCCATCTCCGACCGAAAGTTGCGTGGGCACCGCCATCTCGGACCGGGAGTTCCGTGGGCGCTACCATTTCGGACCGGGAGTCCTATGGGCGCCGCCATTTCGGACCGGGAGTTCCGGGGGCGCCGCCATTTCAGACCGGGAGTTGCGTGGGCGCTGCCATTTCGGACCGGGTGTTCCGTTGGGGCCGCCATCTCCGACCGGGAGTTCCGTGGGCGCCGCCATTTCAGACCAAGAGTTCCGTGGGCACCGCCATTTTGAACCGGGAGTTGCGTGGGCGCCGCCATTTCGGACCGGGAGTTTTGTGGGCGCCGACATTTCGAACCGGGAGTTCCGTGGGCGCTGCTATTTCGGACCGGGAGTTCTGTGGGCGCTGCCATTTCGAGGCGGGAGTTGCGTGGGCGCCGAAATTTCGAACCGGGAGTTGCGTGGGAGCCGCTATTTCAAACCGGGAGTTGCAGGAAAGCCGCCATTTTGGACCGGGAGTTCCGTGGGCGCCGCCATTTCGGACCGGGAGTTGCGTGGGCGCCGCCATTTCGAACCGAGAGTTGCGTGGGCGCCGCCGTTTCGAACCTGGAGTTTAGGGGGCGCCGCCATCTCCGACCGGGAGTTGCGTGGTCGCCGCCATTTCAGACCGAGAGTTCCGTGGTCACCGCCATTTCGAACCGGGAGTAGCGTGGGCGCCGCCATTTCGGACCGGAGTTTTGTGGGCGCCGACATTTCTAACCGGGAGTTGCGTGGGCACTGCCATTTCGGACCGGGAGTTCTGTGGGCGCAGCCATTTCGAGGCGGGAGTTGCGTGGGCGCCGCCGTTTCGGACCGGGAGTTGCGTGGAGCCGCTATTTCAAACCGAGAGTTCCGTGGGCGCAGCCATTTCTAACTGGGAGTTGCAGGAAAGCCGCCATTTTGGAACAGGAGTTGCGTGGGCGCCGCCATCTTTGACCGGGAGTTGCGTGGGCGCCGCCATCTCGGACCGGGAGTTCCGTGGGCGCCGCCATTTTGGACCGGGAGTTCCGTGGGCGCCGCCATTTCGGACCGGGAGTTTTGTGGGCGCCGCCATTTCGAACCGTGAGTTGCTTGGGCGCCGCCATTTCGAATCGGGAGTTCCGTGGGCGCCGCCATTTCGAGCCGGGAGTTGCGTGGGCGCCGCCGTTTCGGACCGGGAGTTGCGTGGGCGATGCCATTTGTAACCGTAAGTTGCGTGGGCGCCGCCATTTCGGACCGGGAGTCCCGTGGGCGCAGCCATCTCCGACCGGGAGTTGCGTGGGCGCCGCCGTTTCGGACCGGGAGTTGCGTGGGCGCCGCCATTTCGAACCGGGAGTTGCGTGGGCGCCGCCATTTCGGACTGGGAATTTTGTGGGCGCCGACATTTCGAGGCGGGAGTTGCGTGGGCGCCGCCATTTCGGACCGGGAGTTGCGTGGGCGCCGTTATTTCAAACCGGGAGTTACATGGGCGCCGCCATTTCGAACAGGGAGTTGCATGGGCGCCTCCATTTCGAACCGGGAGTTGCATGAGCGCCGCCTTTTCAAACCGGGAGTTGCGTGGGCGCCGCCGTTTCGAACCGGGAGTTGCGTGGGCGCCGCCGTTTCAGACCGGGAGTTCCGTGGGCGCCGCCATTTCGGATCGGGTGTTGCGTGGGCACCGCCATTTCGGACCGAAAGTTGCGTGGGCGTCGCCATTTCGGACCGGGAGTTGCCTGGGCGCCGTCATTTCGAACCGGGAGTTACGTGAGCGCCGCGATCTCCTACCGGGAGTTGCGTGGGCGCCGCCATTTCGAACCGGGAGTTCCGTGGGCGCCGCCATCTTCGACCGGGAGTTCCGTGGGCGCTGCCATTTCTGACCGGGAGTTCCGTGGGCGCCACCATTTCGGACCGGGAGTTCCGTGGGCGCCGCCATCTCCGACCGGGAGTTGCGTGGGCGCCGCCATCTCGGACCAAGAGTTCCGTGGGCTCTGCCATTTCGAACCGGGAGTTCAGTGGGCTCCGCCATCTCGGACTGGGAGTTGCGTGGGCGCCACCATTTCGGACCGGGAGTTGCAAGGGCGCCGCCATTTCGTACCGGGAGTTCCGTGGGCGCCGCCATCTTCGACCGGGAGTTCCGTGGGCGCTGCCATTTTGAACCGGGAGTAGCGTGGGCGCCGCCGTTTCTAACCGGGAGTTCCGTGGGCGCCGCCATTTCGAACCGGGAGTTGCGTGGGCGCCGCTATTTCAAACCGGGAGTTGCGTGGACGCCGCCGTTTCGGACCGGGAGTTTAGGGGGCGCCGCCATTTCGAGCCAGGAGTTGCGTGGGCGCCGCCATTTCGAACCGGGCGTTGCGTGGGCGCCGCCATTTCAAACCGGGAGTTTTGTGGGCGCCACCATTTCGAGGCGGGAGTTGCGTGGGCGCCGCCATTTCGGACCGGGAGTTGCGTGGGAACCGCTATTTCAAACCGGGAGTTCCGTGGGCGCAGCCATTTCTAACTGGGAGTTGCATGAAAGCCGCCATTTCGGAACAGGAGTTGCGTGGGCGCCGCCATCTTTGACCGGGAGTTGCGTGGGCGCCGCCATCTCGGACCGGGAGTTCCGTGGGCGCCGCCGTTTCGGACCGGGAGTTGCGTAAGCGCCGCCATTTCGGACCGGGAGTTTTGTGGGCGCCGCCATTTCGAACCGTGGGTTGCTTGGGCGCCGCCATTTCGAATCGGGAGTTCCGTGGGCGCCGCCACTTCGAGCCGGGAGTTGCGTGGGCGCCGCCGTTTCGGACCGGGAGTTTTGTGGGCGCCGACATTTCGAACCGGGAGTTGCGTGGGCGACACCGTTTCTGACCAAGAGTTCCGTGGGCGCCGCCATTTCGGACCGGGAGTTCCGTGGGCGCCGCCATTTCAAGGCGGGAGTTGCGTGGGCGCCGCCATTTCGAGCCGGGAGTTGTGTGGGCACTGCCGTTTCGGACCGGGAGTTTAGGGGGCGCCGCCATTTCGAGGCGGGAGTTGCATGGGCGCCGCCATTTCGGACCAGGAGTTGCGTGGGCGGCGCCATTTCGGACCGGGAGTTGCGTGGGCGCCGCCATTTCAGACCGGGTGTTCGGTGGGCGCCGCCATTTCAGACCGGGAGTTCCGTGGGCGCCGCCATTTTGGACCGGGAGTTTTGTGGGCGCCGCCATTTCGAACCGTGAATTGCTTGGGCGCCGCCATTTCGAATCGGGAGTTCCGTGGGCGCCGCCATTTCGAGGCAAGAGTTGCGTGGGTGCCGCCATTTCGAGCCGGGAGTTGCGTGGGCGCTGCCGTTTCGGACCAGGAGTTTAGGGGGCGCCGCCATTTCTAAGCGGGAGTTGCGTGGGCGCCGCCATTTCGGACCAGGAGTTGCGTGGGGGCCGCCATCTCCGACCGGGAGTTGCGTGGGCGCCGCCATCTCGGACCGGGAGTTCCGTGGGCGCCGCCATTTCGGACCGGGAGTTGCGTGGGCGCCGCCATCTCCGACCGGGAGTTGCGTGGGCGCCGCCATGTCGGACCGGGAGTTTTGTGGGCGCCGCCATTTCGAACCGGGCGTTGCGTGGGCGCCGCCATTTCGGACCGGGAGTTTTGTGGGCGCCACCAGTTCGAGGCGGGAGTTGCGTGGGCGCCGCCATTTCGGACCGGGAGTTGCGTGGGCGCCGTTATTTCAAACCGGGAGTTACATGGGCGCCGCCATTTCGAACCGGGAGTTGCGTGGGCGCCTCCATTTCGAACCGGGAGTTGCGTGGGCGCCGCCGTTTCAGACCAGGGAGTTCCGTGGGCGCCTCCATTTCGGACCGTGTGTTGCGTGGGCGCCGCCATTTCGGACCGAAAGTTGCGTGGGCGTCGCCATTTCGGACCGGGAGTTGCCTGGGCGCCGTCATTTCGAACCGGGAGTTCCATGGGCGCCGCGATCTCGGACCGGGAGTTCCGTGGGCGCCGCCATTTCGAACCGGGAGTTCGTGGGCGTCGCCATTTCGGACCAGGAGTTCCGTGGGCGCCGCCATCTCCGACCGAAAGTTGCGTGGGCACCGCCATCTCGGACCGGGAGTTCCGTGGGCGCTACCATTTCGGACCGGGAGTCCTATGGGCGCCGCCATTTCGGACCGGGAGTTCCGGGGGCGCCGCCATTTCAGACCGGGAGTTGCGTGGGCGCTGCCATTTCGGAGCGGGTGTTCCGTTGGGGCCGCCATCTCCGACCGGGAGTTCCGTGGGCGCCGCCATTTCAGACCAAGAGTTCCGTGGGCACCGCCATTTTGAACCGGGAGTTGCGTGGGCGCCGCCATTTCGGACCGGGAGTTTTGTGGGCGCCGACATTTCGAACCGGGAGTTCCGTGGGCGCTGCTATTTCGGACCGGGAGTTCTGTGGGCGCTGCCATTTCGAGGCGGGAGTTGCGTGGGCGCCGAAATTTCGAACCGGGAGTTGCGTGGGAGCCGCTATTTCAAACCGGGAGTTGCGTGAGCGCTGCCATTTCTAACTGGGAGTTGCATGAACGCCGCCATTTCGGACCGGGAGTTCCGTGGGCGCCGCCATTTCCAACCGGGAGTTCCGTGGGCGCCGCCATTTCAGACCGGGAGTTGCGTGGGCGCCGCCATTTCGAACCGGGAGTTGCCTCGGCGCCGCCATTTCGAGCCGGGAGTTGCGTGGGCGCCGCCGTTTCGGACCGGGAGTTGCGTGGGCGCCGCCATTTCTAACCGGGAGTTCCGTAGGCGCAGCCATTTCGAACCGGGAGTTACGAGGGCGCCGCCATTTCAGATCAAGAGTTCCGTGGGCGCCGCCATTTTGGACCGGGAGTTCCGTGGGCGCCGCCATTTCGGACCGGGAGTTGCGTGGGCGCCGCCATTTCGAACCGAGAGTTGCGTGGGCGCCGCCGTTTCGGACCTGGAGTTTAGGGGGCGCCGCCATTTCGGACCGGGAGTTCCGTGGGCGCCGCCATTTCGGAGCAGGAGTTGCGTGGGCGCTGCCATCTCCGACCGGGAGTTGCGTGGGCGCCGCCATCTTGGACCGGGAGTTCCGTGGGCGCCGCCGTTTCAAACCGGGAGTTGCGTGGTCGCCGCCATTTCAGACCGGGAGTTCTGTGGGCGCCGCCATTTCGGACCAGGTGTTGCGTGGGCGCCGCCATTTCAAACCGGGAGTTGCCTGGGCGCCGCCATTTCGAATCGGGAGTTCCGTGGGAGCCGTCGTTATGGACCGGGAGTTCCGGGGGCGCCGCCATTTCTAACCGGGAGTTGCGTGAGCGCCGCCATCTCCGACCGGGAGTTGCATGGGAGCCGCCATTTCAGACCGAGAGTTCCGTGGTCACCGCCATTTCGAACCGGGAGTCGCGTGGGCGCCGCCATTTCGGACCGGAGTTTTGTGGGCGCCGACATTTCGAATTGGGAGTTGCGTGGGCACTGCCATTTCGGACCGGGAGTTCTGTGGGCGCCGCCATTTCGAGGCGGGAGTTGCGTGGGCGCCGCCGTTTCGGACCGGGAGTTGCGTGGGAACCGCTATTTCAAACCGGGAGTTCCGTGGGCGCAGCCATTTCTAACTGGGAGTTGCATGAAAGCTGCCATTTCGGAACAGGAGTTGCGTGGGCGCCGCCATCTTTGACCGGGAGTTGCGTGGGCGCCGCCATCTCGGACCGGGAGTTCCGTGGGCGCCGCCGTTTCGGACCGGGAGTTGCGTAAGCGCCGCCATTTCGGACCGGGAGTTTTGTGGGCGCCGCCATTTCGAACCGTGGGTTGCTTGGGCGCCGCCATTTCGAATCGGGAGTTCCGTGGGCGCCGCCACTTTGAGCCGGGAGTTGCGTGGGCGCCGCCGTTTCGGACCGGGAGTTTTGTGGGCGCCGCCATTTCGAACCGTGAATTGCTTGGGCGCCGCCATTTCGAATCGGGAGTTCCGTGGGCGCCGCCATTTCGAGGCAAGAGTTGCGTGGGTGCCGCCATTTCGAGCCGGGAGTTGTCTGGGCGCTGCAGTTTCGGACCGGGAGTTTAGGGGGCGCCGCCATTTCGAGGCGGGAGTTGCGTGGGCGCCGCCATTTCGGACCAGGAGTTGCGTGGGCGGCGACATTTCGGACCGGGAGTTGCGTGGGCGCCGCCATTTCAAACCGGGAGTTCGGTGGGCGCCGCCATTTCAGACCGGGAGTTCTGTGGGCGCCGCCATTTCGGACCGGGAGTTTTGTGGGCGCCGCCATTTCGAACCGTGAATTGCTTGGGCGCCGCCATTTCGAATCGGGAGTTCCGTGGGCGCCGCCATTTCGAGGCAAGAGTTGCGTGGGTGCCGCCATTTCGAGCCGGGAGTTGCGTGGGCGCTGCCGTTTCGGACCAGGAGTTTAGGGGGCGCCGCCATTTCTAAGCGGGAGTTGCGTGGGCGCCGCCATTTCGGACCAGGAGTTGCGTGGGCACCGCCATCTCCGACCGGAAGTTGCGTGGGCGCCGCCATCTCGGACCGGGAGTTCCGTGGGCGCCGCCATTTCGGACCGGGAGTTCCGTGGGCGCCGCCATTTCGAACCGTGAGTTGCTTGGGCGCCGCCATTTCGAATCGGGAGTTCCGTGGGTGCCGCCATTTCGAGCCGGGAGTTGCGTGGGCGCCGCCGTTTCAGACCGGGAGTTGCGTGGTCGCCGCCATTTCGGACCGGCTTTCCGTGGGCGCCGCCATTTCGGACCGGGAGTTCCGTGGGCGCCGCCATCTCCGACCGGGAGTTGCGTGGGCGCCGCCATTTCGGACCGGGAGTTTTGTGGGCGCCGCCATTTCGAACCGGGCGTTGCGTGGGCGCCGCCATTTTGGACCGGGAGTTTTGTGGGCGCCACCATTTCGAGGCGGGAGTTGCGTGGGCGCCGCCGTTTCGGACCGGGAGTTGCGTGGGCGCCGTTATTTCAAACCGGGAGTTACATGGGCGCCGCCATTTCGAACCGGGAGTTGCGTGGGCGCCTCCATTTCAAACCGGGAGTTGCGTGGGCGACGCCGTTTCAGACCAGGGAGTTCCGTGGGCGCCTCCATTTCGGACCGTGTGTTGCGTGGGCGCCGCCATTTCGGACCGAAAGTTGCGTGGGCGTCGCCATTTCAGACCGGGAGTTGCCTGGGCGCCGTCATTTCGAACCGGGAGTTCCATGGGCGCCGCGATCTCGGACCGGGAGTTCCGTGGGCGCCGCCATTTCGAACCGGGAGTTCGTGGGCGTCGCCATTTCGGACCAGGAGTTCCGTGGGCGCCGCCATCTCCGACCGAAAGTTGCGTGGGCACCGCCATCTCGGACCGGGAGTTCCGTGGGCGCTACCATTTCGGACCGGGAGTCCTATGGGCGCCGCCATTTCGGACCGGGAGTTCCGGGGGCGCCGCCATTTCAGACCGGGAGTTGCGTGGGCGCTGCCATTTCGGAGCGGGTGTTCCGTTGGGGCCGCCATCTCCGACCGGGAGTTCCGTGGGCGCCGCCATTTCAGACCAAGAGTTCCGTGGGCACCGCCATTTTGAACCGGGAGTTGCGTGGGCGCCGCCATTTCGGACCGGGAGTTTTGTGGGCGCCGACATTTCGAACCGGGAGTTCCGTGGGCGCTGCTATTTCGGACCGGGAGTTCTGTGGGCGCTGCCATTTCGAGGCGGGAGTTGCGTGGGCGCCGAAATTTCGAACCGGGAGTTGCGTGGGAGCCGCTATTTCAAACCGGGAGTTGCGTGAGCGCTGCCATTTCTAACTGGGAGTTGCATGAACGCCGCCATTTCGGACCGGGAGTTCCGTGGGCGCCGCCATTTCCAACCGGGAGTTCCGTGGGCGCCGCCATTTCAGACCGGGAGTTGCGTGGGCGCCGCCATTTCGAACCGGGAGTTGCCTCGGCGCCGCCATTTCGAGCCGGGAGTTGCGTGGGCGCCGCCGTTTCGGACCGGGAGTTGCGTGGGCGCCGCCATTTCTAACCGGGAGTTCCGTAGGCGCAGCCATTTCGAACCGGGAGTTACGAGGGCGCCGCCATTTCAGATCAAGAGTTCCGTGGGCGCCGCCATTTTGGACCGGGAGTTCCGTGGGCGCCGCCATTTCGGACCGGGAGTTGCGTGGGCGCCGCCATTTCGAACCGAGAGTTGCGTGGGCGCCGCCGTTTCGGACCTGGAGTTTAGGGGGCGCCGCCATTTCGGACCGGGAGTTCCGTGGGCGCCGCCATTTCGGAGCAGGAGTTGCGTGGGCGCTGCCATCTCCGACCGGGAGTTGCGTGGGCGCCGCCATCTTGGACCGGGAGTTCCGTGGGCGCCGCCGTTTCAAACCGGGAGTTGCGTGGTCGCCGCCATTTCAGACCGGGAGTTCTGTGGGCGCCGCCATTTCGGACCAGGTGTTGCGTGGGCGCCGCCATTTCAAACCGGGAGTTGCCTGGGCGCCGCCATTTCGAATCGGGAGTTCCGTGGGAGCCGTCGTTATGGACCGGGAGTTCCGGGGGCGCCGCCATTTCTAACCGGGAGTTGCGTGAGCGCCGCCATCTCCGACCGGGAGTTGCATGGGAGCCGCCATTTCAGACCGAGAGTTCCGTGGTCACCGCCATTTCGAACCGGGAGTCGCGTGGGCGCCGCCATTTCGGACCGGAGTTTTGTGGGCGCCGACATTTCGAATTGGGAGTTGCGTGGGCACTGCCATTTCGGACCGGGAGTTCTGTGGGCGCCGCCATTTCGAGGCGGGAGTTGCGTGGGCGCCGCCGTTTCGGACCGGGAGTTGCGTGGGAACCGCTATTTCAAACCGGGAGTTCCGTGGGCGCAGCCATTTCTAACTGGGAGTTGCATGAAAGCTGCCATTTCGGAACAGGAGTTGCGTGGGCGCCGCCATCTTTGACCGGGAGTTGCGTGGGCGCCGCCATCTCGGACCGGGAGTTCCGTGGGCGCCGCCGTTTCGGACCGGGAGTTGCGTAAGCGCCGCCATTTCGGACCGGGAGTTTTGTGGGCGCCGCCATTTCGAACCGTGGGTTGCTTGGGCGCCGCCATTTCGAATCGGGAGTTCCGTGGGCGCCGCCACTTTGAGCCGGGAGTTGCGTGGGCGCCGCCGTTTCGGACCGGGAGTTTTGTGGGCGCCGCCATTTCGAACCGTGAATTGCTTGGGCGCCGCCATTTCGAATCGGGAGTTCCGTGGGCGCCGCCATTTCGAGGCAAGAGTTGCGTGGGTGCCGCCATTTCGAGCCGGGAGTTGTCTGGGCGCTGCAGTTTCGGACCGGGAGTTTAGGGGGCGCCGCCATTTCGAGGCGGGAGTTGCGTGGGCGCCGCCATTTCGGACCAGGAGTTGCGTGGGCGGCGACATTTCGGACCGGGAGTTGCGTGGGCGCCGCCATTTCAAACCGGGAGTTCGGTGGGCGCCGCCATTTCAGACCGGGAGTTCTGTGGGCGCCGCCATTTCGGACCGGGAGTTTTGTGGGCGCCGCCATTTCGAACCGTGAATTGCTTGGGCGCCGCCATTTCGAATCGGGAGTTCCGTGGGCGCCGCCATTTCGAGGCAAGAGTTGCGTGGGTGCCGCCATTTCGAGCCGGGAGTTGCGTGGGCGCTGCCGTTTCGGACCAGGAGTTTAGGGGGCGCCGCCATTTCTAAGCGGGAGTTGCGTGGGCGCCGCCATTTCGGACCAGGAGTTGCGTGGGCACCGCCATCTCCGACCGGAAGTTGCGTGGGCGCCGCCATCTCGGACCGGGAGTTCCGTGGGCGCCGCCATTTCGGACCGGGAGTTCCGTGGGCGCCGCCATTTCGAACCGTGAGTTGCTTGGGCGCCGCCATTTCGAATCGGGAGTTCCGTGGGTGCCGCCATTTCGAGCCGGGAGTTGCGTGGGCGCCGCCGTTTCAGACCGGGAGTTGCGTGGTCGCCGCCATTTCGGACCGGCTTTCCGTGGGCGCCGCCATTTCGGACCGGGAGTTCCGTGGGCGCCGCCATCTCCGACCGGGAGTTGCGTGGGCGCCGCCATTTCGGACCGGGAGTTTTGTGGGCGCCGCCATTTCGAACCGGGCGTTGCGTGGGCGCCGCCATTTTGGACCGGGAGTTTTGTGGGCGCCACCATTTCGAGGCGGGAGTTGCGTGGGCGCCGCCGTTTCGGACCGGGAGTTGCGTGGGCGCCGTTATTTCAAACCGGGAGTTACATGGGCGCCGCCATTTCGAACCGGGAGTTGCGTGGGCGCCTCCATTTCAAACCGGGAGTTGCGTGGGCGACGCCGTTTCAGACCAGGGAGTTCCGTGGGCGCCTCCATTTCGGACCGTGTGTTGCGTGGGCGCCGCCATTTCGGACCGAAAGTTGCGTGGGCGTCGCCATTTCAGACCGGGAGTTGCCTGGGCGCCGTCATTTCGAACCGGGAGTTCCATGGGCGCCGCGATCTCGGACCGGGAGTTCCGTGGGCGCCGCCATTTCGAACCGGGAGTTCGTGGGCGTCGCCATTTCGGACCAGGAGTTCCGTGGGCGCCGCCATCTCCGACCGAAAGTTGCGTGGGCACCGCCATCTCGGACCGGGAGTTCCGTGGGCGCTACCATTTCGGACCGGGAGTTCTATGGGCGCCGCCATTTCGGACCGGGAGTTTAGGGGGCGCCGCCATTTCAGACCGGGAGTTGCGTGGGCGCTGCCATTTCGGACCGGGTGTTCCGTTGGGGCCGCCATCTCCGACCGGGAGTTCCGTGGGCACCGCCATTTCGAACCGGAAGTAGCGGTGGCGCCGCCATTTCGGACCGGAGTTTTGTGGGCGCCGACATTTCGAACCGGGAGTTCCGTGGGCGCCGCCATTTCGAGGCGGGAGTTGCGTGGGCGCCGCCGTTTCGGACCGGGAGTTGCGTGGGAGCCGTTATTTCAAACCGGGAGTTCCGTGGGCGCAGCCATTTCTAACTGGAAGTTGCATGAACGCTGCCATTTCGGACCAGGAGTTGCGTGGGCGCCGCCATCTCCGACCGAGAGTTGCGTGGGCGCCGCCATCTCGGACTGGGAGTTCCGTGGGCGCCGCCATTTCGGACCGGGAGTTCCGTGGGCGCCGCCATTTCGGACCGGGAGTTTTGTGGGCGCCGCCATTTCGAACCGTGAGTTGCTTGGGCGCCGCTGATTTGGACCGGGAGTTGCGTGGGCGGCGCCATTTGTAACCGGGAGTTGCGTGGGCGCCGCCATTTCGGACCGGGAGTTCCGTGGGCGCCGCCATTTCGGACCGGGAGTTTTGTGGGCGCCGCCATTTCGAACCGTGAGTTGCTTGGGCGCCGCCATTTCGGACCGGGAGTTGCGTGGGCGCCGTTATTTCAAACCGGGAGTTACATGGGCGCCGCCATTTCGAACCGGGAGTTGCGTGGGCGCCTCCATTTCGAACCGGGAGTTGCATGAGCGCCGCCGTGTCAAACCGGGAGTTCCGTGGGCGCTGCCATTTCGGACCGGGAGTTGCGTGGGCGCCACCATTTCAAACCGGGAGTTGCGTGGGAGCCGCTATTTCAAACCGGGAGTTCCGTGGGCGCCGCCATTTCTAATTGGGAGTTGCATGAATGCCGCCATTTCGGACTGGGAGTTCCGTGGGTGCCGCCATTTCGAACCGGGAGTTCCGTGGGCGCCGCCATTTCAGACCGGGAGTTACGTGGGCGCCGCCATTTCGAACCGGGAGTTGCCTGGGCGCCGCCATTTCGGACCGGGAGTTGCCTGGGCGCAGCCATTTCGAGCCGGGAGTTGCGTGGGCGCCGCCGTTTCGGACCGGGAATTCTGGGGGCACCGCCATTTCAGACCGGGAGTTCCGTGGGCGCCACCATTTCGAACCGGGAGTTGCGTGGGCGCCGCCATTTCAGATCAAGAGTTCCGTGGGCGCCGCCATTTCGGACCGGGAGTTCCGTGGGCGCTGCCATTTCGAGGCGGGAGTTGCGTGGGCGCCGCCATTTCGAGCCGGGAGTTGCGAGGGCGCCGCCGTTTCGGACCGAGAGTTTAGGGGGCGCCGCCATTTCGAGGAGGGAGTTGCGTGGGCGCCGCCATTTCGAACCAGGGGTTGCGTGGGCGCCGCCATCTCCGACCGGGAGTTGCGTGGGCGCCGCCATCTTGGACCGGGAGTTGCGTGGGCGCCGCCATTTCGGACCGGGAGTTGCGTGGGCGCCGCCATTTCGGACCGGGAGTTCTGTGGGCGCCGCCATTTCGAACCGTGAGTTGCTTGGGCGCCGCCATTTCGAATCGAGAGTTCCGTGGGCGCCGCCATTTCGAGGCGGGAGTCGCGTGGGCGCCGCCATTTCGAGCTGGGAGTTGTGTGGGCTCCGCCGTATTGGACCGGGAGTTGCGTGGGCGCCGCCATTTCTAACCGGCGGTTCCGTGGGCGCCGCCATTTCGGACCGGGAGTTGCGTGGGCGCCGCCATCTCGGACCGGGAGTAGCGTGGGCGCCGCCATCTCGGACCGGGAGTTTCGTGGGCGCCGCCATTTCGGACCGGGAGTTGCGTGGGCGCCGCCGTTTCGGACCGGGAGTTTTGTGGGCGCCGACATTTCGAACCGGGAGTTGCGTGGGCGACACCGTTTCTGACCAAGAGTTCCGTGGGCGCCGCCATTTCGGACCGGGAGTTCCGTGGGCGCCGCCATTTCAAGGCGGGAGTTGCGTGGGCGCCGCCATTTCGAGCCGGGAGTTGTGTGGGCACTGCCGTTTCGGACCGGGAGTTTAGGGGGCGCCGCCATTTCGAGGCGGGAGTTGCATGGGCGCCGCCATTTCGGACCAGGAGTTGCGTGGGCGGCGCCATTTCGGACCGGGAGTTGCGTGGGCGCCGCCATTTCAGACCGGGTGTTCGGTGGGCGCCGCCATTTCAGACCGGGAGTTCCGTGGGCGCCGCCATTTTGGACCGGGAGTTTTGTGGGCGCCGCCATTTCGAACCGTGAATTGCTTGGGCGCCGCCATTTCGAATCGGGAGTTCCGTGGGCGCCGCCATTTCGAGGCAAGAGTTGCGTGGGTGCCGCCATTTCGAGCCGGGAGTTGCGTGGGCGCTGCCGTTTCGGACCAGGAGTTTAGGGGGCGCCGCCATTTCTAAGCGGGAGTTGCGTGGGCGCCGCCATTTCGGACCAGGAGTTGCGTGGGGGCCGCCATCTCCGACCGGGAGTTGCGTGGGCGCCGCCATCTCGGACCGGGAGTTCCGTGGGCGCCGCCATTTCGGACCGGGAGTTGCGTGGGCGCCGCCATCTCCGACCGGGAGTTGCGTGGGCGCCGCCATGTCGGACCGGGAGTTTTGTGGGCGCCGCCATTTCGAACCGGGCGTTGCGTGGGCGCCGCCATTTCGGACCGGGAGTTTTGTGGGCGCCACCAGTTCGAGGCGGGAGTTGCGTGGGCGCCGCCATTTCGGACCGGGAGTTGCGTGGGCGCCGTTATTTCAAACCGGGAGTTACATGGGCGCCGCCATTTCGAACCGGGAGTTGCGTGGGCGCCTCCATTTCGAACCGGGAGTTGCGTGGGCGCCGCCGTTTCAGACCAGGGAGTTCCGTGGGCGCCTCCATTTCGGACCGTGTGTTGCGTGGGCGCCGCCATTTCGGACCGAAAGTTGCGTGGGCGTCGCCATTTCGGACCGGGAGTTGCCTGGGCGCCGTCATTTCGAACCGGGAGTTCCATGGGCGCCGCGATCTCGGACCGGGAGTTCCGTGGGCGCCGCCATTTCGAACCGGGAGTTCGTGGGCGTCGCCATTTCGGACCAGGAGTTCCGTGGGCGCCGCCATCTCCGACCGAAAGTTGCGTGGGCACCGCCATCTCGGACCGGGAGTTCCGTGGGCGCTACCATTTCGGACCGGGAGTCCTATGGGCGCCGCCATTTCGGACCGGGAGTTCCGGGGGCGCCGCCATTTCAGACCGGGAGTTGCGTGGGCGCTGCCATTTCGGACCGGGTGTTCCGTTGGGGCCGCCATCTCCGACCGGGAGTTCCGTGGGCGCCGCCATTTCAGACCAAGAGTTCCGTGGGCACCGCCATTTTGAACCGGGAGTTGCGTGGGCGCCGCCATTTCGGACCGGGAGTTTTGTGGGCGCCGACATTTCGAACCGGGAGTTCCGTGGGCGCTGCTATTTCGGACCGGGAGTTCTGTGGGCGCTGCCATTTCGAGGCGGGAGTTGCGTGGGCGCCGAAATTTCGAACCGGGAGTTGCGTGGGAGCCGCTATTTCAAACCGGGAGTTGCGTGAGCGCTGCCATTTCTAACTGGGAGTTGCATGAACGCCGCCATTTCGGACCGGGAGTTCCGTGGGCGCCGCCATTTCCAACCGGGAGTTCCGTGGGCGCCGCCATTTCAGACCGGGAGTTGCGTGGGCGCCGCCATTTCGAACCGGGAGTTGCCTCGGCGCCGCCATTTCGAGCCGGGAGTTGCGTGGGCGCCGCCGTTTCGGACCGGGAGTTGCGTGGGCGCCGCCATTTCTAACCGGGAGTTCCGTAGGCGCAGCCATTTCGAACCGGGAGTTACGAGGGCGCCGCCATTTCAGATCAAGAGTTCCGTGGGCGCCGCCATTTTGGACCGGGAGTTCCGTGGGCGCCGCCATTTCGGACCGGGAGTTGCGTGGGCGCCGCCATTTCGAACCGAGAGTTGCGTGGGCGCCGCCGTTTCGGACCTGGAGTTTAGGGGGCGCCGCCATTTCGGACCGGGAGTTCCGTGGGCGCCGCCATTTCGGAGCAGGAGTTGCGTGGGCGCTGCCATCTCCGACCGGGAGTTGCGTGGGCGCCGCCATCTTGGACCGGGAGTTCCGTGGGCGCCGCCGTTTCAAACCGGGAGTTGCGTGGGCGCCGCCATTTCAGACCGGGAGTTCTGTGGGCGCCGCCATTTCGGACCAGGTGTTGCGTGGGCGCCGCCATTTCAAACCGGGAGTTGCCTGGGCGCCGCCATTTCGAATCGGGAGTTCCGTGGGAGCCGTCGTTTCGGACCGGGAGTTTCGGGGGCGCCGCCATTTCTAACCGGGAGTTGCGTGAGCGCCGCCATCTCCGACCGGGAGTTGCATGGGAGCCGCCATTTCAGACCGAGAGTTCCGTGGTCACCGCCATTTCGAACCGGGAGTCGCGTGGGCGCCGCCATTTCGGACCGGAGTTTTGTGGGCGCCGACATTTCGAATTGGGAGTTGCGTGGGCACTGCCATTTCGGACCGGGAGTTCTGTGGGCGCCGCCATTTCGAGGCGGGAGTTGCGTGGGCGCCGCCGTTTCGGACCGGGAGTTGCGTGGGAACCGCTATTTCAAACCGGGAGTTCCGTGGGCGCAGCCATTTCTAACTGGGAGTTGCATGAAAGCCGCCATTTCGGAACAGGAGTTGCGTGGGCGCCGCCATCTTTGACCGGGAGTTGCGTGGGCGCCGCCATCTCGGACCGGGAGTTCCGTGGGCGCCGCCGTTTCGGACCGGGAGTTGCGTAAGCGCCGCCATTTCGGACCGGGAGTTTTGTGGGCGCCGCCATTTCGAACCGTGGGTTGCTTGGGCGCCGCCATTTCGAATCGGGAGTTCCGTGGGCGCCGCCACTTTGAGCCGGGAGTTGCGTGGGCGCCGCCGTTTCGGACCGGGAGTTTTGTGGGCGCCGCCATTTCGAACCGTGAATTGCTTGGGCGCCGCCATTTCGAATCGGGAGTTCCGTGGGCGCCGCCATTTCGAGGCAAGAGTTGCGTGGGTGCCGCCATTTCGAGCCGGGAGTTGTCTGGGCGCTGCAGTTTCGGACCGGGAGTTTAGGGGGCGCCGCCATTTCGAGGCGGGAGTTGCGTGGGCGCCGCCATTTCGGACCAGGAGTTGCGTGGGCGGCGACATTTCGGACCGGGAGTTGCGTGGGCGCCGCCATTTCAAACCGGGAGTTCGGTGGGCGCCGCCATTTCAGACCGGGAGTTCTGTGGGCGCCGCCATTTCGGACCGGGAGTTTTGTGGGCGCCGCCATTTCGAACCGTGAATTGCTTGGGCGCCGCCATTTCGAATCGGGAGTTCCGTGGGCGCCGCCATTTCGAGGCAAGAGTTGCGTGGGTGCCGCCATTTCGAGCCGGGAGTTGCGTGGGCGCTGCCGTTTCGGACCAGGAGTTTAGGGGGCGCCGCCATTTCTAAGCGGGAGTTGCGTGGGCGCCGCCATTTCGGACCAGGAGTTGCGTGGGCACCGCCATCTCCGACCGGAAGTTGCGTGGGCGCCGCCATCTCGGACCGGGAGTTCCGTGGGCGCCGCCATTTCGAACCGTGAGTTGCTTGGGCGCCGCCATTTCGAATCGGGAGTTCCGTGGGTGCCGCCATTTCGAACCGTGAGTTGCTTGGGCGCCGCCATTTCGAATCGGGAGTTCCGTGGGTGCCGCCATTTCGAGCCGGGAGTTGCGTGGGCGCCGCCGTTTCAGACCGGGAGTTGCGTGGTCGCCGCCATTTCGGACCGGCTTTCCGTGGGCGCCGCCATTTCGGACCGGGAGTTCCGTGGGCGCCGCCATCTCCGACCGGGAGTTGCGTGGGCGCCGCCATTTCGGACCGGGAGTTTTGTGGGCGTCGCCATTTCAGACCGGGAGTTGCCTGGGCGCCGTCATTTCGAACCGGGAGTTCCATGGGCGCCGCGATCTCGGACCGGGAGTTCCGTGGGCGCCGCCATTTCGAACCGGGAGTTCGTGGGCGTCGCCATTTCGGACCAGGAGTTCCGTGGGCGCCGCCATCTCCGACCGAAAGTTGCGTGGGCACCGCCATCTCGAACCGGGAGTTCCGTGGGCGCTACCATTTCGGACCGGGAGTTCTATGGGCGCCGCCATTTCGGACCGGGAGTTTAGGGGGCGCCGCCATTTCAGACCGGGAGTTGCGTGGGCGCTGCCATTTCGGACCGGGTGTTCCGTTGGGGCCGCCATCTCCGACCGGGAGTTCCGTGGGCACCGCCATTTCGAACCGGAAGTAGCGGTGGCGCCGCCATTTCGGACCGGAGTTTTGTGGGCGCCGACATTTCGAACCGGGAGTTCCGTGGGCGCCGCCATTTCGAGGCGGGAGTTGCGTGGGCGCCGCCGTTTCGGACCGGGAGTTGCGTGGGAGCCGTTATTTCAAACCGGGAGTTCCGTGGGCGCAGCCATTTCTAACTGGAAGTTGCATGAACGCTGCCATTTCGGACCAGGAGTTGCGTGGGCGCCGCCATCTCCGACCGAGAGTTGCGTGGGCGCCGCCATCTCGGACTGGGAGTTCCGTGGGCGCCGCCATTTCGGACCGGGAGTTCCGTGGGCGCCGCCATTTCGGACCGGGAGTTTTGTGGGCGCCGCCATTTCGAACCGTGAGTTGCTTGGGCGCCGCTGATTTGGACCGGGAGTTGCGTGGGCGGCGCCATTTGTAACCGGGAGTTGCGTGGGCGCCGCCATTTCGGACCGGGAGTTCCGTGGGCGCCGCCATTTCGGACCGGGAGTTTTGTGGGCGCCGCCATTTCGAACCGTGAGTTGCTTGGGCGCCGCCATTTCGGACCGGGAGTTGCGTGGGCGCCGTTATTTCAAACCGGGAGTTACATGGGCGCCGCCATTTCGAACCGGGAGTTGCGTGGGCGCCTCCATTTCGAACCGGGAGTTGCATGAGCGCCGCCGTGTCAAACCGGGAGTTCCGTGGGCGCTGCCATTTCGGACCGGGAGTTGCGTGGGCGCCACCATTTCAAACCGGGAGTTGCGTGGGAGCCGCTATTTCAAACCGGGAGTTCCGTGGGCGCCGCCATTTCTAATTGGGAGTTGCATGAATGCCGCCATTTCGGACTGGGAGTTCCGTGGGTGCCGCCATTTCGAACCGGGAGTTCCGTGGGCGCCGCCATTTCAGACCGGGAGTTACGTGGGCGCCGCCATTTCGAACCGGGAGTTGCCTGGGCGCCGCCATTTCGGACCGGGAGTTGCCTGGGCGCAGCCATTTCGAGCCGGGAGTTGCGTGGGCGCCGCCGTTTCGGACCGGGAATTCTGGGGGCACCGCCATTTCAGACCGAGAGTTCCGTGGGCGCCACCATTTCGAACCGGGAGTTGCGTGGGCGCCGCCATTTCAGATCAAGAGTTCCGTGGGCGCCGCCATTTCGGACCGGGAGTTCCGTGGGCGCTGCCATTTCGAGGCGGGAGTTGCGTGGGCGCCGCCATTTCGAGCCGGGAGTTGCGAGGGCGCCGCCGTTTCGGACCGAGAGTTTAGGGGGCGCCGCCATTTCGAGGAGGGAGTTGCGTGGGCGCCGCCATTTCGAACCAGGGGTTGCGTGGGCGCCGCCATCTCCGACCGGGAGTTGCGTGGGCGCCGCCATCTTGGACCGGGAGTTGCGTGGGCGCCGCCATTTCGGACCGGGAGTTGCGTGGGCGCCGCCATTTCGGACCGGGAGTTCTGTGGGCGCCGCCATTTCGAACCGTGAGTTGCTTGGGCGCCGCCATTTCGAATCGAGAGTTCCGTGGGCGCCGCCATTTCGAGGCGGGAGTCGCGTGGGCGCCGCCATTTCGAGCTGGGAGTTGTGTGGGCTCCGCCGTATTGGACCGGGAGTTGCGTGGGCGCCGCCATTTCTAACCGGCGGTTCCGTGGGCGCCGCCATTTCGGACCGGGAGTTGCGTGGGCGCCGCCATCTCGGACCGGGAGTTGCGTGGGCGCCGCCATCTCGGACCGGGAGTTTCGTGGGCGCCGCCATTTCGGACCGGGAGTTGCGTGGACGCCGCCATTTTGGACCGGGAGTTGCGTGGGCGCCACCATTTCAAATCGGGAGTTGCGTGGGCGCCGCCATTTCGGACCGGGAGTTCCGTGGGCGCCGACATTTCTAACCGGGAGTTGCGTGGGCGACGCCGTTTCGGACCGGGAATTTTGTAGGCGCCGACATTTAAACCGGGCGTTGCGTGGGCGTCGCCATTTCAGACCAAGAGTTGCGTGGGCGCCGCCATTTCGGACCGGGAGTTCTGTGGGCGCCGCCATTTCGAACCGTGAGTTGCTTGGGCGCCGCCATTTCGAATCGAGAGTTCCGTGGGCGCCGCCATTTCGAGGCGGGAGTCGCGTGGGCGCCGCCATTTCGAGCTGGGAGTTGTGTGGGCTCCGCCGTATTGGACCGGGAGTTGCGTGGGCGCCGCCATTTCTAACCGGCGGTTCCGTGGGCGCCGCCATTTCGGACCGGGAGTTGCGTGGGCGCCGCCATCTCGGACTGGGAGTTCCGTGGGCGCCGCCATCTCGGACCGGGAGTTTCGTGGGCGCCGCCATTTCGGACCGGGAGTTGCGTGGGCGCCGCCATTTTGGACCGGGAGTTGCGTGGGCGCCACCATTTCAAATCGGGAGTTGCGTGGGCGCCGCCATTTCGGACCGGGAGTTCCGTGGGCGCCGACATTTCTAACCGGGAGTTGCGTGGGCGACGCCGTTTCGGACCGGGAGTTCCGTGGGCGCCGCCATTTCGAGGCGGGAGTTGCGTGGGCGCCGCCATTTCGAGCTGGGAGTTGCGTGGGCGCCGCCGTTTCGGACCGGGAGTTTAGGGGGCGCCGCCATTTCGAGGCGGGAGTTGCGTGGGCGCCGCCATTTCGGACCAGGAGTTGCGTGGGCGCCGCCATTTCGAGGCATGAGTTCCGTGGGCGCCGCCATTTCAAGCCGGGAGTTGCGTGGGCGCCGCCGTTTCGGACCGGGAGTTTAGGGGGCGCAGCCATTTCGAGGCGGGAGTTGCGTGGGCGCCGCCATTTCGGACCAGGAGTTGCGTGGGCGCCGCCATTTCGAGGCATGAGTTGCGTGGGCGCCGCCATTTCAAGCCGGGAGTTGCGTGGGCGCCGCCGTTTCGGACCGGGAGTTTAGGGGGCGCCGCCATTTCGGACCAGGAGTTTCGGGGGCGCCCCCTTTTCGGACCGGGAGTTGCGTGGGCGCCGCCATCTCGGACCGGGAGTTGCGTAGGGGCCGCCATCTCGGACCTGGAGTTCCGTGGGCGCCGCCATTTCGGACCAAGAGTTCCGTGGGCGCCGCCATTTCGGACCGGGAGTTGCGTGAGCGCCGCCATTTTGAATCGGGAGTTGCGTGGGCGCCGCCATTTCAGACCGGGAGTTCGGTGGGCGCCGCCATTTCGAACCGGGAGTTGCGTGGGCGCCGCCGTTTCGGACCGGGAGTTTTGTGGGCGCCGACATTTCGAACCGGGAGTTGCGTGGGCGACGCCGTTTCTGACCGGGAATTTTGTGGGCGCCGACATTTAAACCGGGCGTTGCGTGGGTGCCGCCATTTCAGACCAAGAGTTCCGTGGGCGCCGCCATTTCGGACCGGGAGTTCCGTGGGCGCCGCCATTTCAATGCGGGAGTTGCGTGGGCGCCGCCATTTCGAGCCGGGAGTTGCGTGGGCGCCGCCGTTTCGGAACGGGAGTTTAGGGGGCGCCGCCATTTCGAGGCGGGAGTTGCGTGGGCGCCGCCATTTCGGACCAGGAGTTGCGTGGGCGGCGCCATCTCTGACCGGGAGTTGCGTGGGCGCCGCCATTTCAGACCGAGAGTTCCGTGGGCACCGCCATTTCGAACCGGGAGTAGCGTGGGCGCCGCCATTTCGGACCGGGAGTTTTGTGGGCGCCGACATTTCGAACTGAAAGTTGCGTGGGCGCTGCCATTTCAGACCGGGAGTTCTGTGGGCGCCGCCATTTCGAGGCGGGAGTTGCTTGGGCGCCGCCGTTTTGGACCGCGAGTTCCGTGGGAGCCGCTATTTCAAACCGGGAGTTCCGTGGGCTCCGCCATTTCTATCTGGGAGTTGCATGAACGCCGCCATTTCGGACCAGGAGTTGCGTGGGCGCCGCCATCTCCGACCGGGAGTTGCGTGGGCGCCGCCATCTCAAACCGGGAGTTGCGTGGGCGCCGCCATTTCTAACCGGGAGTTGCGTGGGCGCCGCCAATTCGGACCGGGAGTTCCGTGGGCGCCGCCATCTCTGACCGGGAGTTGCGTGGGCGCCGCCATCTCTGACCGGGAGTTGCGTGGGCGCCGCCATCTCGGACCGGGAGTTCCGTGGGCGCCGCCATTTCAGACCGGGAGTTGCGTGGGCGCCGCCATTTCAAACCGGGAGTTCCGTGGGCGCCGCCATTTCGGACCGGGAGTTCCGTGGGCGCCGACATTTCTAACCGGGAGTTGCGTGGGCGACGCCGTTTCGGACCGGGAATTTTGTAGGCGCCGACATTTAAACCGGGCGTTGCGTGGGCGTCGCCATTTCAGACCAAGAGTTGCGTGGGTGCCGCCATTTCGGACCGGGAGTTCCGTGGGCGCCGCCATTTCGAGGCGGGAGTTGCGTGGGCGCCGCCATTTCGAGCTGGGAGTTGCGTGGGCGCCGCCGTTTCGGACCGGGAGTTTAGGGGGCGCCGCCATTTCGAGGCGGGAGTTGCGTGGGCGCCGCCATTTCGGACCGGGAGTTGCCTGGGCGCAGCCATTTCGAGCCGGGAGTTGCGTGGGCGCCGCCATCTCGGACCGGGAATTCTGGGGGCACCGCCATTTCAGACCGGGAGTTCCGTGGGCGCCGCCATTTCGAACCGGGAGTTGCGTGGGCGCCGCCATTTCAGATCAAGAGTTCCGTGGGCGCCGCCATTTCGGACCGGGAGTTCCGTGGGCGCTGCCATTTCGAGGCGGGAGTTTTGTGGGCGCCGCCATTTCGAGCCGGGAGTTGCGAGGGCGCCGCCGTTTCGGACCGAGAGTTTAGGGGGCGCCGCCATTTCGAGGAGGGAGTTGCGTGGGCGCCGCCATTTCGAACCAGGGGTTGCGTGGGCGCCGCCATCTCCGACCGGGAGTTGCGTGGGCGCCGCCATCTTGGACCGGGAGTTGCGTGGGCGCCGCCATTTCGGACCGGGAGTTGCGTGGGCGCCGCCATTTCGGACCGGGAGTTCTGTGGGCGCCGCCATTTCGAACCGTGAGTTGCTTGGGCGCCGCCATTTCGAATCGAGAGTTCCGTGGGCGCCGCCATTTCGAGGCGGGAGTCGCGTGGGCGCCGCCATTTCGAGCTGGGAGTTGTGTGGGCTCCGCCGTATTGGACCGGGAGTTGCGTGGGCGCCGCCATTTCTAACCGGCGGTTCCGTGGGCGCCGCCATTTCGGACCGGGAGTTGCGTGGGCGCCGCCATCTCGGACCGGGAGTTGCGTGGGCGCCGCCATCTCGGACCGGGAGTTTCGTGGGCGCCGCCATTTCGGACCGGGAGTTGCGTGGGCGCCGCCATTTTGGACCGGGAGTTGCGTGGGCGCCACCATTTCAAATCGGGAGTTGCGTGGGCGCCGCCATTTCGGACCGGGAGTTCCGTGGGCGCCGACATTTCTAACCGGGAGTTGCGTGGGCGACGCCGTTTCGGACCGGGAATTTTGTAGGCGCCGACATTTAAACCGGGCGTTGCGTGGGCGTCGCCATTTCAGACCAAGAGTTGCGTGGGCGCCGCCATTTCGGACCGGGAGTTCTGTGGGCGCCGCCATTTCGAACCGTGAGTTGCTTGGGCGCCGCCATTTCGAATCGAGAGTTCCGTGGGCGCCGCCATTTCGAGGCGGGAGTCGCGTGGGCGCCGCCATTTCGAGCTGGGAGTTGTGTGGGCTCCGCCGTATTGGACCGGGAGTTGCGTGGGCGCCGCCATTTCTAACCGGCGGTTCCGTGGGCGCCGCCATTTCGGACCGGGAGTTGCGTGGGCGCCGCCATCTCGGACCGGGAGTTGCGTGGGCGCCGCCATCTCGGACCGGGAGTTTCGTGGGCGCCGCCATTTCGGACCGGGAGTTGCGTGGGCGCCGCCATTTTGGACCGGGAGTTGCGTGGGCGCCACCATTTCAAATCGGGAGTTGCGTGGGCGCCGCCATTTCGGACCGGGAGTTCCGTGGGCGCCGACATTTCTAACCGGGAGTTGCGTGGGCGACGCCGTTTCGGACCGGGAATTTTGTAGGCGCCGACATTTAAACCGGGCGTTGCGTGGGCGTCGCCATTTCAGACCAAGAGTTGCGTGGGTGCCGCCATTTCGGACCGGGAGTTCCGTGGGCGCCGCCATTTCGAGGCGGGAGTTGCGTGGGCGCCGCCATTTCGAGCTGGGAGTTGCGTGGGCGCCGCCGTTTCGGACCGGGAGTTTAGGGGGCGCCGCCATTTCGAGGCGGGAGTTGCGTGGGCGCCGCCATTTCGGACCAGGAGTTGCGTGGGCGCCGCCATTTCGAGGCATGAGTTCCGTGGGCGCCGCCATTTCAAGCCGGGAGTTGCGTGGGCGCCGCCGTTTCGGACCGGGAGTTTAGGGGGCGCAGCCATTTCGAGGCGGGAGTTGCGTGGGCGCCGCCATTTCGGACCAGGAGTTGCGTGGGCGCCGCCATTTCGAGGCATGAGTTGCGTGGGCGCCGCCATTTCAAGCCGGGAGTTGCGTGGGCGCCGCCGTTTCGGACCGGGAGTTTAGGGGGCGCCGCCATTTCGGACCAGGAGTTTCGGGGGCGCCCCCTTTTCGGACCGGGAGTTGCGTGGGCGCCGCCATCTCGGACCGGGAGTTGCGTAGGGGCCGCCATCTCGGACCTGGAGTTCCGTGGGCGCCGCCATTTCGGACCAAGAGTTCCGTGGGCGCCGCCATTTCGGACCGGGAGTTGCGTGAGCGCCGCCATTTTGAATCGGGAGTTGCGTGGGCGCCGCCATTTCAGACCGGGAGTTCGGTGGGCGCCGCCATTTCGAACCGGGAGTTGCGTGGGCGCCGCCGTTTCGGACCGGGAGTTTTGTGGGCGCCGACATTTCGAACCGGGAGTTGCGTGGGCGACGCCGTTTCTGACCGGGAATTTTGTGGGCGCCGACATTTAAACCGGGCGTTGCGTGGGTGCCGCCATTTCAGACCAAGAGTTCCGTGGGCGCCGCCATTTCGGACCGGGAGTTCCGTGGGCGCCGCCATTTCAATGCAGGAGTTTTGTGGGCGCCGCCATTTCGAGCCGGGAGTTGCGTGGGCGCCGCCGTTTCGGAACGGGAGTTTAGGGGGCGCCGCCATTTCGAGGCGGGAGTTGCGTGGGCGCCGCCATTTCGGACCAGGAGTTGCGTGGGCGGCGCCATCTCTGACCGGGAGTTGCGTGGGCGCCGCCATTTCAGACCGAGAGTTCCGTGGGCACCGCCATTTCGAACCGGGAGTAGCGTGGGCGCCGCCATTTCGGACCGGGAGTTTTGTGGGCGCCGACATTTCGAACTGAAAGTTGCGTGGGCGCTGCCATTTCAGACCGGGAGTTCTGTGGGCGCCGCCATTTCGAGGCGGGAGTTGCTTGGGCGCCGCCGTTTTGGACCGGGAGTTCCGTGGGAGCCGCTATTTCAAACCGGGAGTTCCGTGGGCTCCGCCATTTCTATCTGGGAGTTGCATGAACGCCGCCATTTCGGACCAGGAGTTGCGTGGGCGCCGCCATCTCCGACCGGGAGTTGCGTGGGCGCCGCCATCTCAAACCGGGAGTTGCGTGGGCGCCGCCATTTCTAACCGGGAGTTGCGTGGGCGCCGCCAATTCGGACCGGGAGTTCCGTGGGCGCCGCCATCTCTGACCGGGAGTTGCGTGGGCGCCGCCATCTCTGACCGGGAGTTGCGTGGGCGCCGCCATCTCGGACCGGGAGTTCCGTGGGCGCCGCCATTTCAGACCGGGAGTTGCGTGGGCGCCGCCATTTCAAACCGGGAGTTCCGTGGGCGCCGCCATTTCGGACCGGGAGTTCCGTGGGCGCCGACATTTCTAACCGGGAGTTGCGTGGGCGACGCCGTTTCGGACCGGGAATTTTGTAGGCGCCGACATTTAAACCGGGCGTTGCGTGGGCGTCGCCATTTCAGACCAAGAGTTGCGTGGGTGCCGCCATTTCGGACCGGGAGTTCCGTGGGCGCCGCCATTTCGAGGCGGGAGTTGCGTGGGCGCCGCCATTTCGAGCTGGGAGTTGCGTGGGCGCCGCCGTTTCGGACCGGGAGTTTAGGGGGCGCCGCCATTTCGAGGCGGGAGTTGCGTGGGCGCCGCCATTTCGGACCAGGAGTTGCGTGGGCGCCGCCATTTCGAGGCATGAGTTGCGTGGGCGCCGCCATTTCAAGCCGGGAGTTGCGTGGGCGCCGCCGTTTCGGACCGGGAGTTTAGGGGGCGCAGCCATTTCGAGGCGGGAGTTGCGTGGGCGCCGCCATTTCGGACCAGGAGTTGCGTGGGCGCCGCCATTTCGAGGCATGAGTTGCGTGGGCGCCGCCATTTCAAGCCGGGAGTTGCGTGGGCGCCGCCGTTTCGGACCGGGAGTTTAGGGGGCGCCGCCATTTCGGACCAGGAGTTTCGGGGGCGCCCCCTTTTCGGACCGGGAGTTGCGTGGGCGCCGCCATCTCGGACCGGGAGTTGCGTAGGGGCCGCCATCTCGGACCTGGAGTTCCGTGGGCGCCGCCATTTCGGACCAAGAGTTCCGTGGGCGCCGCCATTTCGGACCGGGAGTTGCGTGAGCGCCGCCATTTTGAATCGGGAGTTGCGTGGGCGCCGCCATTTCAGACCGGGAGTTCGGTGGGCGCCGCCATTTCGAACCGGGAGTTGCGTGGGCGCCGCCGTTTCGGACCGGGAGTTTTGTGGGCGCCGACATTTCGAACCGGGAGTTGCGTGGGCGACGCCGTTTCTGACCGGGAATTTTGTGGGCGCCGACATTTAAACCGGGCGTTGCGTGGGTGCCGCCATTTCAGACCAAGAGTTCCGTGGGCGCCGCCATTTCGGACCGGGAGTTCCGTGGGCGCCGCCATTTCAATGCAGGAGTTTTGTGGGCGCCGCCATTTCGAGCCGGGAGTTGCGTGGGCGCCGCCGTTTCGGAACGGGAGTTTAGGGGGCGCCGCCATTTCGAGGCGGGAGTTGCGTGGGCGCCGCCATTTCGGACCAGGAGTTGCGTGGGCGGCGCCATCTCTGACCGGGAGTTGCGTGGGCGCCGCCATTTCAGACCGAGAGTTCCGTGGGCACCGCCATTTCGAACCGGGAGTAGCGTGGGCGCCGCCATTTCGGACCGGGAGTTTTGTGGGCGCCGACATTTCGAACTGAAAGTTGCGTGGGCGCTGCCATTTCAGACCGGGAGTTCTGTGGGCGCCGCCATTTCGAGGCGGGAGTTGCTTGGGCGCCGCCGTTTTGGACCGGGAGTTCCGTGGGAGCCGCTATTTCAAACCGGGAGTTCCGTGGGCTCCGCCATTTCTATCTGGGAGTTGCATGAACGCCGCCATTTCGGACCAGGAGTTGCGTGGGCGCCGCCATCTCCGACCGGGAGTTGCGTGGGCGCCGCCATCTCAAACCGGGAGTTGCGTGGGCGCCGCCATTTCTAACCGGGAGTTGCGTGGGCGCCGCCAATTCGGACCGGGAGTTCCGTGGGCGCCGCCATCTCTGACCGGGAGTTGCGTGGGCGCCGCCATCTCTGACCGGGAGTTGCGTGGGCGCCGCCATCTCGGACCGGGAGTTCCGTGGGCGCCGCCATTTCAGACCGGGAGTTGCGTGGGCGCCGCCATTTCAAACCGGGAGTTCCGTGGGCGCCGCCATTTCGGACCGGGAGTTCCGTGGGCGCCGACATTTCTAACCGGGAGTTGCGTGGGCGACGCCGTTTCGGACCGGGAATTTTGTAGGCGCCGACATTTAAACCGGGCGTTGCGTGGGCGTCGCCATTTCAGACCAAGAGTTGCGTGGGTGCCGCCATTTCGGACCGGGAGTTCCGTGGGCGCCGCCATTTCGAGGCGGGAGTTGCGTGGGCGCCGCCATTTCGAGCTGGGAGTTGCGTGGGCGCCGCCGTTTCGGACCGGGAGTTTAGGGGGCGCCGCCATTTCGAGGCGGGAGTTGCGTGGGCGCCGCCATTTCGGACCAGGAGTTGCGTGGGCGCCGCCATTTCGAGGCATGAGTTGCGTGGGCGCCGCCATTTCAAGCCGGGAGTTGCGTGGGCGCCGCCGTTTCGGACCGGGAGTTTAGGGGGCGCAGCCATTTCGAGGCGGGAGTTGCGTGGGCGCCGCCATTTCGGACCAGGAGTTGCGTGGGCGCCGCCATTTCGAGGCATGAGTTGCGTGGGCGCCGCCATTTCAAGCCGGGAGTTGCGTGGGCGCCGCCGTTTCGGACCGGGAGTTTAGGGGGCGCCGCCATTTCGGACCAGGAGTTTCGGGGGCGCCCCCTTTTCGGACCGGGAGTTGCGTGGGCGCCGCCATCTCGGACCGGGAGTTGCGTAGGGGCCGCCATCTCGGACCTGGAGTTCCGTGGGCGCCGCCATTTCGGACCAAGAGTTCCGTGGGCGCCGCCATTTCGGACCGGGAGTTGCGTGAGCGCCGCCATTTCGAATCGGGAGTTGCGTGGGCGCCGCCATTTCAGACCGGGAGTTCGGTGGGCGCCGCCATTTCGAACCGGGAGTTGCGTGGGCGCCGCCGTTTCGGACCGGGAGTTTTGTGGGCGCCGACATTTCGAACCGGGAGTTGCGTGGTCGACGCCGTTTCTGACCGGGAATTTTGTGGGCGCCGACATTTAAACCGGGCGTTGCGTGGGTGCCGCCATTTCAGACCAAGAGTTCCGTGGGCGCCGCCATTTCGGACCGGGAGTTCCGTGGGCGCCGCCATTTCAATGCGGGAGTTGCGTGGGCGCCGCCATTTCGAGCCGGGAGTTGCGTGGGCGCCGCCGTTTCGGAACGGGAGTTTAGGGGGCGCCGCCATTTCGAGGCGGGAGTTGCGTGGGCGCCGCCATTTCGGACCAGGAGTTGCGTGGGCGGCGCCATCTCTGACCGGGAGTTGCGTGGGCGCCGCCATTTCAGACCGAGAGTTCCGTGGGCACCGCCATTTCGAACCGGGAGTAGCGTGGGCGCCGCCATTTCGGACCGGGAGTTTTGTGGGCGCCGACATTTCGAACTGAAAGTTGCGTGGGCGCTGCCATTTCAGACCGGGAGTTCTGTGGGCGCCGCCATTTCGAGGCGGGAGTTGCTTGGGCGCCGCCGTTTTGGACCGCGAGTTCCGTGGGAGCCGCTATTTCAAACCGGGAGTTCCGTGGGCTCCGCCATTTCTATCTGGGAGTTGCATGAACGCCGCCATTTCGGACCAGGAGTTGCGTGGGCGCCGCCATCTCCGACCGGGAGTTGCGTGGGCGCCGCCATCTCAAACCGGGAGTTGCGTGGGCGCCGCCATTTCTAACCGGGAGTTGCGTGGGCGCCGCCAATTCGGACCGGGAGTTCCGTGGGCGCCGCCATCTCTGACCGGGAGTTGCGTGGGCGCCGCCATCTCTGACCGGGAGTTGCGTGGGCGCCGCCATCTCGGACCGGGAGTTCCGTGGGCGCCGCCATTTCAGACCGGGAGTTGCGTGGGCGCCGCCATTTCAAACCGGGAGTTCCGTGGGCGCCGCCATTTCGGACCGGGAGTTCCGTGGGCGCCGACATTTCTAACCGGGAGTTGCGTGGGCGACGCCGTTTCGGACCGGGAATTTTGTAGGCGCCGACATTTAAACCGGGCGTTGCGTGGGCGTCGCCATTTCAGACCAAGAGTTGCGTGGGTGCCGCCATTTCGGACCGGGAGTTCCGTGGGCGCCGCCATTTCGAGGCGGGAGTTGCGTGGGCGCCGCCATTTCGAGCTGGGAGTTGCGTGGGCGCCGCCGTTTCGGACCGGGAGTTTAGGGGGCGCCGCCATTTCGAGGCGGGAGTTGCGTGGGCGCCGCCATTTCGGACCAGGTGTTGCGTGGGCGCCGCCATTTCGAGGCATGAGTTGCGTGGGCGCCGCCATTTCAAGCCGGGAGTTGCGTGGGCGCCGCCGTTTCGGACCGGGAGTTTAGGGGGCGCAGCCATTTCGAGGCGGGAGTTGCGTGGGCGCCGCCATTTCGGACCAGGAGTTGCGTGGGCGCCGCCATTTCGAGGCATGAGTTGCGTGGGCGCCGCCATTTCAAGCCGGGAGTTGCGTGGGCGCCGCCGTTTCGGACCGGGAGTTTAGGGGGCGCCGCCATTTCGGACCAGGAGTTTCGGGGGCGCCCCCTTTTCGGACCGGGAGTTGCGTGGGCGCCGCCATCTCGGACCGGGAGTTGCGTAGGGGCCGCCATCTCGGACCTGGAGTTCCGTGGGCGCCGCCATTTCGGACCAAGAGTTCCGTGGGCGCCGCCATTTCGGACCGGGAGTTGCGTGAGCGCCGCCATTTCGAATCGGGAGTTGCGTGGGCGCCGCCATTTCAGACCGGGAGTTCGGTGGGCGCCGCCATTTCGAACCGAGAGTTGCGTGGGCGCCGCCATTTCGGACCGGGAGTTTTGTGGGCGCCGACATTTCGAACTGAAAGTTGCGTGGGCGCTGCCATTTCAGACCGGGAGTTCTGTGGGCGCCGCCATTTCGAGGCGGGAGTTGCGTGGGCGCCGCCGTTTTGGACCGCGAGTTCCGTGGGAGCCGCTATTTCAAACCGGGAGTTCCGTGGGCTCCGCCATTTCTATCTGGGAGTTGCATGAACGCCGCCATTTCGGACCAGGAGTTGCGTGGGCGCCGCCATCTCCGACCGGGAGTTGCGTGGGCGCCGCCATCTCAAACCGGGAGTTGCGTGGGCGCCGCCATTTCTAACCGGGAGTTGCGTGGGCGCCGCCAATTCGGACCGGGAGTTCCGTGGGCGCCGCCATCTCTGACCGGGAGTTGCGTGGGCGCCGCCATCTCTGACCGGGAGTTGCGTGGGCGCCGCCATCTCGGACCGGGAGTTCCGTGGGCGCCGCCATCTCCGACCGGGAGTTGCGTGGGCGCCGCCATTTCAAACCGGGAGTTCCGTGGGCGCCGCCATTTCAGACCGGGAGTTCCGTGGGCGCCGCCATTTCGAACCGTGAATTGCTTGGGCGCCGCCATTTCGAATCGGGAGTTCCGTGGGCGCCGCCATTTCGAGGCAAGAGTTGCGTGGGTGCCGCCATTTCGAGCCGGGAGTTGCGTGGGCGCCGCCATTTCGGACCAGGAGTTGCGTGGGCACCGCCATCTCCGACCGGAAGTTGCGTGGGCGCCGCCATCTCGGACTGGGAGTTCCGTGGGCGCCGCCATTTCGGACCGGGAGTTGCGTGGGCGCCGCCATTTCGGACCAGGAGTTCCGTGGGCGCCGCCATTTCGAACCGTGAGTTGCTTGGGCGCCGCCATTTCGAATCGGGAGTTCCGTGGGTGCCGCCATTTCGGACCGGGAGTTCCGTGGAGGCCGCCATCTCCGACCGGGAGTTGCGTGGGCGCCGCCATTTCGGACCAGGAGTTTTGTGGGCGCCGCCATTTCGAACCGGGCGTTGCGTGGGCGCCGCCATTTCGGACCGGGAGTTGCGTGGGCGCCGTTATTTCTAACCGGGAGTTACATGGGCGCCGCCATTTCGAACCGGGAGTTGCGTGGGCACCTCCATTTCGAACCGGGAGTTGCGTGGGCGCCGCCGTTTCAGACCAGGGAGTTCCGTGGGCGCCTCCATTTCGGACCGTGTGTTGCGTGGGCGCCGCCATTTCTGACCGAAAGTTGCGTGGGCGTCGCCATTTCGGACCGGGAGTTGCCTGGGTGCCGTCATTTCGAACCGGGAGTTCCATGGGCGCCGCGATCTCGGACCGGGAGTTCCGTGGGCGCCGCCATTTCGAACCGGGAGTTCGTGGGCGTCGCCATTTCGGACCAGGAGTTCCGTGGGCGCCGCCATCTCCGACCGAAAGTTGCGTGGGCACCGCCATTTCGGACCGGGAGTTCCGTGGGCGCTACCATTTCGGACCGGGAGTTCTATGGGCGCCGCCATTTCGGACCGGGAGTTTAGGGGGCGCCGCCATTTCAGACCGGGAGTTGCGTGGGCGCTGCCATTTCGGACCGGGTGTTCCGTTGGGGCCGCCATCTCCGACCGAGAGTTCCGTGGGCGCCGCCATTTCAGACCAAGAGTTCCGTGGGTACCGCCATTTTGAACCGGGAGTTGCGTGGGCGCCGCCATTTCGGACCGGGAGTTTTGTGGGCGCCGACATTTCAAACCGGGAGTTCCGTGGGCGCTGCTATTTCGGACCGGGAGTTCTGTGGGCGCTGCCACTTCGAGGCGGGAGTTGCGTGGGCGCCGAAATTTCGAACCGGGAGTTGCGTGGGAGCCGCTATTTCAAACCGGGAGTTGCGTGAGCGCTGCCATTTCTAACTGGGAGTTGCATGAACGCCGCCATTTCGGACCGGGAGTTCCGTGGGCGCCGCCATTTCCAACCGGGAGTTCCGTGGGCGCCGCCATTTCAGACCGGGAGTTCCGTGGGCGCCGCCATTTCGAACCGGGAGTTGCCTCGGCGCCGCCATTTCGAGCCGGGAGTTGCGTGGGCGCCGCCGTTTCGGACCGGGAGTTGCGTGGGCGCCGCCGTTTCGGACCGGGAGTTGCGTGGGCGCCGCCATTTCTAACCGGGAGTTCCGTAGGCGCAGGCATTTCGAACCGGGAGTTACGAGGGCGCCGCCATTTCAGATCAAGAGTTCCGTGGGCGCCGCCATTTTGGACCGGGAGTTGCGTGGGCGCCGCCATTTCGAACCGAGAGTTGCGTGGGCGCCGCCGTTTCGGACCTGGAGTTTAGGGGGCGCCGCCATTTCGGACCGGGAGTTCCGTGGGCGCCGCCATTTCGGAGTAGGAGTTGCGTGGGCGCTGCCATCTCCGACCGGGAGTTGCGTGGGCGCCGCCATCTTGGACCGGGAGTTCCGTGGGCGCCGCCGTTTCAAACCGGGAGTTGCGTGGGCGCCGCCATTTCAGACCGGGAGTTCTGTGGGCGCCGCCATTTCAGACCAGGTGTTGCGTGGGCACCGCCATTTCAAACTGGGAGTTGCCTGGGCGCCGCCATTTCGAATCGGTAGTTCCGTGGGAGCCGTCGTTTCGGACCGGGAGTTCCGGGGGCGCCGCCATTTCTAACCGGGAGTTGCGTGGGCGCCGCCATCTCGGACCGGGAGTTCCGTGGGCGCCGCCATTTCGGACCGGGAGTTGCGTGGGCGCCGCCATTTCAAACCGGGAGTTCCGTGGGCGCCGCCATTTCAGACCGGGAGTTCCGTGGGCGCCGCCATTTCGGACCGGGAGTTTTGTGGGCGCCGCCATTTCGAACCGTGAATTGCTTGGGCGCCGCCATTTCGAATCGGGAATTCCGTGGGCGCCGCCATTTCGAACCGGGAGTTGCCTCGGCGCCGCCATTTCGAGCCGGGAGTTGCGTGGGCGCCGCCGTTTCGGACCGGGAGTTGCGTGGGCGCCGCCATTTCTAACCGGGAGTTCCGTAGGCGCAGCCATTTCGAAGCGGGAGTTACGAGGGCGCCGCCATTTCAGATCAAGAGTTCCGTGGGCGCCGCCATTTTGGACCGGGAGTTCCGTGGGCGCCGCCATTTCGGACCGGGAGTTGCGTGGGCGCCGCCATTTCGAACCGAGAGTTGCGTGGGCGCCGCCGTTTCGGACCTGGAGTTTAGGGGGCGCCGCCATTTCGGACCGGGAGTTCCGTGGGCGCCGCCATTTCGGAGCAGGAGTTGCGTGGGCGCCGCCATTTCAGACCGGGAGTTGCGTGGGCGCCGCCATTTCGGACCGGGAGTTCCGTGGGCGCCGCCATTTCAGACCGGGAGTTCCGTGGGCGCCGCCATTTCGAACCGTGAATTGCTTGGGCGCCGCCATTTCGAATCGGGAGTTCCGTGGGCGCCGCCATTTCGAGGCAAGAGTTGCGTGGGTGCCGCCATTTCGAGCCGGGAGTTGCGTGGGCGCTGCCGTTTCGGACCAGCAGTTTAGGGGGCGCCGCCATTTCTAAGCGGGAGTTGCGTGGGCGCCGCCATTTCGGACCAGGAGTTGCGTGGGCACCGCCATCTCCGACCGGAAGTTGCGTGGGCGCCGCCATCTCGGACTGGGAGTTCCGTGGGCGCCGCCATTTCGGACCGGGAGTTGCGTGGGCGCCGCCATTTCGGACCAGGAGTTCCGTGGGCGCCGCCATTTCGAACCGTGAGTAGCTTGGGCGCCGCCATTTCGAATCGGGAGTTCCGTGGGTGCCGCCATTTCGGACCGGGAGTTCCGTGGAGGCCGCCATCTCCGACCGGGATTTGCGTGGGCGCCGCCATTTCGGACCAGGAGTTTTGTGGGCGCCGCCATTTCGAACCGGGCGTTGCGTGGGCGCCGCCATTTCGGACCGGGAGTTGCGTGGGCGCCGTTATTTCTAACCGGGAGTTACATGGGCGCCGCCATTTCGAACCGGGAGTTGCGTGGGCGCCTCCATTTCGAACCGGGAGTTGCGTGGGCGCCGCCGTTTCAGACCAGGGAGTTCCGTGGGCGCCTCCATTTCGGACCGTGTGTTGCGTGGGCGCCGCCATTTCGGACCGAAAGTTGCGTGGGCGTCGCCATTTCGGACCGGGAGTTGCCTGGGCGCCGTCATTTCGAACCGGGAGTTCCATGGGCGCCGCGATCTCGGACCGGGAGTTCCGTGGGCGCCGCCATTTCGAACCGGGAGTTCGTGGGCGTCGCCATTTCGGACCAGGAGTTCCGTGGGCGCCGCCATCTCCGACCGAAAGTTGCGTGGGCACCGCCATCTCGGACCGGGAGTTCCGTGGGCGCTACCATTTCGGACCGGGAGTTCTATGGGCGCCGCCATTTCGGACCGGGAGTTTAGGGGGCGCCGCCATTTCAGACCGGGAGTTGCGTGGGCGCTGCCATTTCGGACCGGGTGTTCCGTTGGGGCCGCCATCTCCGACCGAGAGTTCCGTGGGCGCCGCCATTTCAGACCAAGAGTTCCGTGGGCACCGCCATTTTGAACCGGGAGTTGCGTGGGCGCCGCCATTTCGGACCGGGAGTTTTGTGGGCGCCGACATTTCAAACCGGGAGTTCCGTGGGCGCTGCTATTTCGGACCGGGAGTTCTGTGGGCGCTGCCACTTCGAGGCGGGAGTTGCGTGGGCGCCGAAATTTCGAACCGGGAGTTGCGTGGGAGCCGCTATTTCAAACCGGGAGTTGCGTGAGCGCTGCCATTTCTAACTGGGAGTTGCATGAACGCCGCCATTTCGGACCGGGAGTTCCGTGGGCGCCGCCATTTCCAACCGGGAGTTCCGTGGGCGCCGCCATTTCAGACCGGGAGTTCCGTGGGCGCCGCCATTTCGAACCGGGAGTTGCCTCGGCGCCGCCATTTCGAGCCGGGAGTTGCGTGGGCGCCGCCGTTTCGGACCGGGAGTTGCGTGGGCGCCGCCGTTTCGGACCGGGAGTTGCGTGGGCGCCGCCATTTCTAACCGGGAGTTCCGTAGGCGCAGGCATTTCGAACCGGGAGTTACGAGGGCGCCGCCATTTCAGATCAAGAGTTCCGTGGGCGCCGCCATTTTGGACCGGGAGTTGCGTGGGCGCCGCCATTTCGAACCGAGAGTTGCGTGGGCGCCGCCGTTTCGGACCTGGAGTTTAGGGGGCGCCGCCATTTCGGACCGGGAGTTCCGTGGGCGCCGCCATTTCGGAGCAGGAGTTGCGTGGGCGCTGCCATCTCCGACCGGGAGTTGCGTGGGCGCCGCCATCTTGGACCGGGAGTTCCGTGGGCGCCGCCGTTTCAAACCGGGAGTTGCGTGGGCGCCGCCATTTCAGACCGGGAGTTCTGTGGGCGCCGCCATTTCAGACCAGGTGTTGCGTGGGCACCGCCATTTCAAACTGGGAGTTGCCTGGGCGCCGCCATTTCGAATCGGGAGTTCCGTGGGAGCCGTCGTTTCGGACCGGGAGTTCCGGGGGCGCCGCCATTTCTAACCGGGAGTTGCGTGGGCGCCGCCATCTCGGACCGGGAGTTTTGTGGGCGCCGCCATTTCGGACCGGGAGTTGCGTGGGCGCCGCCATTTAAAACCGGGAGTTCCGTGGGCGCCGCCATTTCAGACCGGGAGTTCCGTGGGCGCCGCCATTTCGGACCGGGAGTTTTGTGGGCGCCGCCATTTCGAACCGTGAATTGCTTGGGCGCCGCCATTTCGAATCGGGAGTTCCGTGGGCGCCGCCATTTCGAACCGGGAGTTGCCTCGGCGCCGCCATTTCGAGCCGGGAGTTGCGTGGGCGCCGCCGTTTCGGACCGGGAGTTGCGTGGGCGCCGCCATTTCTAACCGGGAGTTCCGTAGGCGCAGCCATTTCGAACCGGGAGTTACGAGGGCGCCGCCATTTCAGATCAAGAGTTCCGTGGGCGCCGCCATTTTGGACCGGGAGTTCCGTGGGCGCCGCCATTTCGGACCGGGAGTTGCGTGGGCGCCGCCATTTCGAACCGAGAGTTGCGTGGGCGCCGACGTTTCGGACCTGGAGTTTAGGGGGCGCCGCCATTTCGGACCGGGAGTTCCGTGGGCGCCGCCATTTCGGAGCAGGAGTTGCGTGGGCGCCGCCATTTCAGACCGGGAGTTCTGTGGGCGCCGCCATTTCAGACCAGGTGTTGCGTGGGCACCGCCATTTCAAACTGGGAGTTGCCTGGGCGCCGCCATTTCGAATCGGGAGTTCCGTGGGAGCCGTCGTTTCGGACCGGGAGTTCCGGGGGCGCCGCCATTTCTAACCGGGAGTTGCGTGGGCGCCGCCATCTCCGACCGGGAGTTGCGTGGGCGCCGCCATTTCAGACCGAGAGTTCCGTGGTCACCGCCATTTCGAACCGGGAGTCGCGTGGGCGCCATTTCGGACCGGAGTTTTGTGGGCGCCGACATTTCGAATTGGGAGTTGCGTGGGCACTGCCATTTCGGACCGGGAGTTCTGTGGGCACCGCCATTTCGAGCCGGGAGTTGCGTGGGCGCCGCCGTTTCGGACCGGGAGTTGCGTGGGAACCGCTATTTCAAACCGGGAGTTCCGGGGGCGCCGCCATTTCTAACCGGGAGTTGCGTGGGCGCCGCCATCTTTGACCGGGAGTTGCGTGGGCGCCGCCATCTCGGACCGGGAGTTCCGTGGGCGCCGCCGTTTCGGACCGGGAGTTCCGTGGGCGCCGCCGTTTCGGACCGGGAGTTGCGTGGGCGCCGCCATTTCGGACCGGGAGTTTTGTGGGCGCCGCCATTTCGAACCGTGGGTTGCTTGGGCGCCGCCATTTCGAATCGGGAGTTCCGTGGGCGCCGCCACTTCGAGCCGGGAGTTGCGTGGGCGCCGCCGTTTCGGACCGGGAGTTTTGTGGGCGCCGACATTTCGAACCGGGAGTTGCGTGGGCGACGCCGTTTCTGACCAAGAGTTCCGTGGGCGCCGCCATTTCGGACCGGGAGTTCCGTGGGCGCTGCCATTTCAAGGCGGGAGTTGCGTGGGCGCCGCCATTTCGAGCCGGGAGTTGTGTGGGCGCTGCCGTTTCGGACCGGGAGTTTAGGGGGCGCCGCCATTTCGAGGCGGGAGTTCGTGGGCGTCGCCATTTCGGACCAGGAGTTCCGTGGGCGCCGCCATCTCCGACCGAAAGTTGCGTGGGCACCGCCATCTCGGACCGGGAGTTCCGTGGGCGCTACCATTTCGGACCGGGAGTTCTATGGGCGCCGCCATTTCGGACCGGGAGTTTAGGGGGCGCCGCCATTTCAGACCGGGAGTTGCGTGGGCGCTGCCATTTCGGACCGGGTGTTCCGTTGGGGCCGCCATCTCCGACCGAGAGTTCCGTGGGCGCCGCCATTTCAGACCAAGAGTTCCGTGGGCACCGCCATTTTGAACCGGGAGTTGCGTGGGCGCCGCCATTTCGGACCGGGAGTTTTGTGGGCGCCGACATTTCAAACCGGGAGTTCCGTGGGCGCTGCTATTTCGGACCGGGAGTTCTGTGGGCGCTGCCACTTCGAGGCGGGAGTTGCGTGGGCGCCGAAATTTCGAACCGGGAGTTGCGTGGGAGCCGCTATTTCAAACCGGGAGTTGCGTGAGCGCTGCCATTTCTAACTGGGAGTTGCATGAACGCCGCCATTTCGGACCGGGAGTTCCGTGGGCGCCGCCATTTCCAACCGGGAGTTCCGTGGGCGCCGCCATTTCAGACCGGGAGTTCCGTGGGCGCCGCCATTTCGAACCGGGAGTTGCCTCGGCGCCGCCATTTCGAGCCGGGAGTTGCGTGGGCGCCGCCGTTTCGGACCGGGAGTTGCGTGGGCGCCGCCGTTTCGGACCGGGAGTTGCGTGGGCGCCGCCATTTCTAACCGGGAGTTCCGTAGGCGCAGGCATTTCGAACCGGGAGTTACGAGGGCGCCGCCATTTCAGATCAAGAGTTCCGTGGGCGCCGCCATTTTGGACCGGGAGTTGCGTGGGCGCCGCCATTTCGAACCGAGAGTTGCGTGGGCGCCGCCGTTTCGGACCTGGAGTTTAGGGGGCGCCGCCATTTCGGACCGGGAGTTCCGTGGGCGCCGCCATTTCGGAGCAGGAGTTGCGTGGGCGCTGCCATCTCCGACCGGGAGTTGCGTGGGCGCCGCCATCTTGGACCGGGAGTTCCGTGGGCGCCGCCGTTTCAAACCGGGAGTTGCGTGGGCGCCGCCATTTCAGACCGGGAGTTCTGTGGGCGCCGCCATTTCAGACCAGGTGTTGCGTGGGCACCGCCATTTCAAACTGGGAGTTGCCTGGGCGCCGCCATTTCGAATCGGGAGTTCCGTGGGAGCCGTCGTTTCGGACCGGGAGTTCCGGGGGCGCCGCCATTTCTAACCGGGAGTTGCGTGGGCGCCGCCATCTCGGACCGGGAGTTTTGTGGGCGCCGCCATTTCGGACCGGGAGATGCGTGGGCGCCGCCATTTAAAACCGGGAGTTCCGTGGGCGCCGCCATTTCAGACCGGGAGTTCCGTGGGCGCCGCCATTTCGGACCGGGAGTTTTGTGGGCGCCGCCATTTCGAACCGTGAATTGCTTGGGCGCCGCCATTTCGAATCGGGAGTTCCGTGGGCGCCGCCATTTCGAACCGGGAGTTGCCTCGGCGCCGCCATTTCGAGCCGGGAGTTGCGTGGGCGCCGCCGTTTCGGACCGGGAGTTGCGTGGGCGCCGCCATTTCTAACCGGGAGTTCCGTAGGCGCAGCCATTTCGAACCGGGAGTTACGAGGGCGCCGCCATTTCAGATCAAGAGTTCCGTGGGCGCCGCCATTTTGGACCGGGAGTTCCGTGGGCGCCGCCATTTCGGACCGGGAGTTGCGTGGGCGCCGCCATTTCGAACCGAGAGTTGCGTGGGCGCCGACGTTTCGGACCTGGAGTTTAGGGGGCGCCGCCATTTCGGACCGGGAGTTCCGTGGGCGCCGCCATTTCGGAGCAGGAGTTGCGTGGGCGCCGCCATTTCAGACCGGGAGTTCTGTGGGCGCCGCCATTTCAGACCAGGTGTTGCGTGGGCACCGCCATTTCAAACTGGGAGTTGCCTGGGCGCCGCCATTTCGAATCGGGAGTTCCGTGGGAGCCGTCGTTTCGGACCGGGAGTTCCGGGGGCGCCGCCATTTCTAACCGGGAGTTGCGTGGGCGCCGCCATCTCCGACCGGGAGTTGCGTGGGCGCCGCCATTTCAGACCGAGAGTTCCGTGGTCACCGCCATTTCGAACCGGGAGTCGCGTGGGCGCCATTTCGGACCGGAGTTTTGTGGGCGCCGACATTTCGAATTGGGAGTTGCGTGGGCACTGCCATTTCGGACCGGGAGTTCTGTGGGCACCGCCATTTCGAGCCGGGAGTTGCGTGGGCGCCGCCGTTTCGGACCGGGAGTTGCGTGGGAACCGCTATTTCAAACCGGGAGTTCCGGGGGCGCCGCCATTTCTAACCGGGAGTTGCGTGGGCGCCGCCATCTTTGACCGGGAGTTGCGTGGGCGCCGCCATCTCGGACCGGGAGTTCCGTGGGCGCCGCCGTTTCGGACCGGGAGTTCCGTGGGCGCCGCCGTTTCGGACCGGGAGTTGCGTGGGCGCCGCCATTTCGGACCGGGAGTTTTGTGGGCGCCGCCATTTCGAACCGTGGGTTGCTTGGGCGCCGCCATTTCGAATCGGGAGTTCCGTGGGCGCCGCCACTTCGAGCCGGGAGTTGCGTGGGCGCCGCCGTTTCGGACCGGGAGTTTTGTGGGCGCCGACATTTCGAACCGGGAGTTGCGTGGGCGACGCCGTTTCTGACCAAGAGTTCCGTGGGCGCCGCCATTTCGGACCGGGAGTTCCGTGGGCGCTGCCATTTCAAGGCGGGAGTTGCGTGGGCGCCGCCATTTCGAGCCGGGAGTTGTGTGGGCGCTGCCGTTTCGGACCGGGAGTTTAGGGGGCGCCGCCATTTCGAGGCGGGAGTTGCGTGGGCGCCGCCATTTCGGACCAGGAGTTGCGTGGGCGGCGCCATTTCGGACCGGGAGTTGCGTGGGCGCCGCCATTTCAAACCGGGAGATCGGAGGGCGCCGCCATTTCAGACCGGGAGTTCCGTGGGCGCCGCCATTTCGGACCGGGAGTTTTGTGGGCGCCGCCATTTCGAACCGTGAATTGCTTGGGCGCCGCCATTTCGAATCGGGAGTTCCGTGGGCGCCGCCATTTCGAGGCAAGAGTTGCGTGGGTGCCGCCATTTCGAGCCGGGATTTGCGTGGGCGCTGCCGTTTCGGACCAGGAGTTGCGTGGGCGCCGCCATTTCTAAGCGGGAGTTGCGTGGGCGCCGCCATTTCGGACCAGGAGTTGCGTGGGCACCGCCATCTCCGACCGGAAGTTGCGTGGGCGCCGCCATCTCGGACCGGGAGTTCCGTGGCCGCCGCCATTTCGGACCGGGAGTTGCGTGGGCGCCGCCATTTCGGACCAGGAGTTCCGTGGGCGCCGCCATTTCGAACCGTGAGTTGCTTGGGCGCCGCCATTTCGAATCGGGAGTTCCGTGGGTGCCGCCATTTCGAGCCGGGAGTTGCGTGGGCGCCGCCGTTTCGGACCGGGAGTTGCGTGGGCGCCGCCATTTCGGACCGGCTTTCCGTGGGCGCCGCCATTTCGGACCGGGAGTTCCGTGGGCGCCGCCATCTCCGACCGGGAGTTGCGTGGGCGCCGCCATTTCGGACCGGGAGTTTTGTGGGCGCCGCCATTTCGAACCGGGCGTTGCGTGGGCGCCGCCATTTCGGACCGGGAGTTTTGTGGGCGCCACCATTTCGAGGCGGGAGTTGCGTGGGCGCCGCCATTTCGAACCGGGAGTTGCGTGGGCGCCTCCATTTCGAACCGGGAGTTGCGTGGTCGCCGCCGTTTCAGACCAGGGAGTTCCGTGGGCGCCTCCATTTCGGACCGTGTGTTGCGTGGGCGCCGCCATTTCGGACCGAAAGTTGCGTGGGCGTCGCCATTTCGGACCGGGAGTTGCCTGGGCGCCGTCATTTCGAACCGGGAGTTCCATGGGCGCCGCGATCTCGGACCGGGAGTTCCGTGGGCGCCGCCATTTCGAACCGGGAGTTCGTGGGCGTCGCCATTTCGGACCAGGAGTTCCGTGGGCGCCGCCATCTCCGACCGAAAGTTGCGTGGGCACCGCCATCTCGGACCGGGAGTTCCGTGGGCGCTACCATTTCGGACCGGGAGTTCTATGGGCGCCGCCATTTCGGACCGGGAGTTTAGGGGGCGCCGCCATTTCAGACCGGGAGTTGCGTGGGCGCTGCCATTTCGGACCGGGTGTTCCGTTGGGGCCACCATCTCCGACCGGGAGATCCGTGGGCACCGCCATTTCGAACCGGAAGTAGCGTTGGCGCCGCCATTTCGGACCGGAGTTTTGTGGGCGCCGACATTTCGAACCGGGAGTTGCGTGGGCGCCGCCATTTCGAGGCGGGAGTTGCGTGGGCGCCGCCGTTTCGGACCGGGAGTTGCGTGGGAGCCGTTATTTCAAACCGGGAGTTCCGTGGGCGCAGCCATTTCTAACTGGGAGTTGCATGAACGCTGCCATTTCGGACCAGGAGTTGCGTGGGCGCCGCCATCTCCGACCGAGAGTTGCGTGGGCTCCGCCATCTCGGACTGGGAGTTCCGTGGGCGCCGCCATTTCGGACCGGGAGTTCCGTGGGCGCCGCCATTTCGGACCGGGAGTTTTGTGGGCGCCGCCATTTCGAACCGTGAGTTGCTTGGGCGCCGCTGTTTCGGACCGGGAGTTGCGTGGGCGGCGCCATTTGTAACCGGGAGTTGCGTGGGCGCCGCCATTTCGGACCGGGAGTTGCGTGGGCGCCGCCATTTCGGACCGGGAGTTTTGTGGGCGCCGCCATTTCGAACCGTGAGTTGCTTGGGCGCCGCCATTTCGGACCGGGAGTTGCGTGGGCGCCGTTATTTCAAACCGGGAGTTACATGGGCGCCGCCATTTCGAACCGGGAGTTGCGTGGGCGCCTCCATTTCGAACCGGGAGTTGCATGAGCGCCGCCGTGTCAAACCGGGAGTTGCGTGGGCGCCGCCATTTCGGACCGGGAGTTGCGTGGGCGCCACCATTTCAAACCGGGAGTTGCGTGGGAGCCGCTATTTCAAACCGGGAGTTCCGTGGGCGCCGCCATTTTTAATTGGGAGTTGCATGAATGCCGCCATTTCGGACCGGGAGTTCCGTGGGCGCCGCCATTTCGAACCGGGAGTTCCGTGGGCGCCGCCATTTCAGACCGGGAGTTACGTGGGCGCCGCCATTTCGAACCGGGAGTTGCCTGGGCGCCGCCATTTCGGACCGGGAGTTGCCTGGGCGCAGCCATTTCGAGCCGGGAGTTGCGTGGGCGCCGCCGTTTCGGACCGGGAATTCTGGAGGCGCCGCCATTTCAGACCGGGAGTTCCGTGGGCGCCGCCATTTCGAACCGGGAGTTGCGTGGGCGCCGCCATTTCAGATCAAGAGTTCCGTGGGCGCCGCCATTTCGGACCGGGAGTTGCGTGGGCGATGCGATTTCGAGGCGGGAGTTGCGTGGGCGCCGCCATTTCGAGCCGGGAGTTGCGAGGGCGCCGCCGTTTCGGACCGAGAGTTTAGGGGGCGCCGCCATTTCGAGGAAAGAGTTGCATGGGCGCCGCCATTTCGAACCAGGGGTTGCGTGGGCGCCGCCATCTCCGACCGGGAGTTGCGTGGGCGCCACCATCTCGGACCGGGAGTTGCGTGGGCGCCGCCATTTCGGACCGGGAGTTCCGTGGGCGCCGCCATTTCGGACCGGGAGTTCTGTGGGCGCCGCCATTTCGAACCGTGAGTTGCTTGGGCGCCGCCATTTCGAATCGAGAGTTCCGTGGGCGCCGCCATTTCGAGGCGGGAGTTGCGTGGGCGCCGCCATTTCGAGCCGGGAGTTGTGTGGGCTCCGCCGTATTGGACCGGGAGTTGCGTGGGCGCCGCCATTTCTAACCGGCAGTTCCGTGGGCGCCGCCATTTCGGACCGGGAGTTGCGTGGGCGCCGCCATCTCGGACCGGGAGTTGCGTGGGCGCCGCCATCTCGAACCGGGAGTTTCGTGGGCGCCGCCATTTCGGACCGGGAGTTGCGTGGGCGCCGCCATTTCGGACCGGGAGTTGCGTGGGCGCCACCATTTCAAATCGGGAGTTGCGTGGGCGCCGCCATTTCGGACCGGGAGTTCCGTGGGCGCCGACATTTCTAACCGGGAGTTGCGTGGGCGCCGCCATTTCGGACCGGGAGTTGCGTGGGCGCCACCATTTCAAATCGGGAGTTGCGTGGGCGCCGCCATTTCGGACCGGGAGTTCCGTGGGCGCCGACATTTCTAACCGGGAGTTGCGTGGGCGACGCCGTTTAGGACCGGGAATTTTGTAGGCGCCGACATTTAAACCGGGCGTTGCGTGGGCGTCGCCATTTCAGACCAAGAGTTGCGTGGGTGCCGCCATTTCGGACCGGGAGTTCCGTGGGCGCCGCCATTTCGAGGCGGGAGTTGCGTGGGCGCCGCCATTTCGAGCTGGGAGTTGCCGTGGGCGCCGCCGTTTCGGACCAAGAGTTTAGGGGGCGCCGCCATTTCGAGGCGGGAGTTGCGTGGGCGCCGCCATTTCGGACCAGGAGTTGCGTGGGCGCCGCCATTTCGAGGCATGAGTTGCGTGGGCGCCGCCATTTCAAGCCGGGAGTTGCGTGGGCGCCGCCGTTTCGGACCGGGAGTTTAGGGGGCGCCGCCATTTCGAGGCGGGAGTTGCGTGGGCGCCGCCATTTCGGACCAGGAGTTGCGTGGGCGCCGCCATTTCGAGGCATGAGTTGCGTGGGCGCCGCCATTTCAAGCCGGGAGTTGCGTGGGCGCCGCCGTTTCGGACCGGGAGTTTAGGGGGCGCCGCCATTTCTAACCGGGAGTTCCCTGGGCGCCCCCTTTTCAAACCGGGAGTTGCGTGGGCGCCGCCATCTCGGACCGGGAGTTGCGTGGGGGCCGCCATCTCGGACCTGGAGTTCCGTGGGCGCCGCCATTTCGGACCAAGAGTTCCGTGGGCGCCGCCATTTCGGACCGGGAGTTGCGTGAGCGCCGCCATTTCGAATCGGGAGTTGCGTGGGCGCCGCCATTTCAGACCGGGAGTTCCGTGGGCGCCGCCATTTCGAACCGGGAGTTGCGTGGGCGCCGCCGTTTCGGACCGGGAGTTTTGTGGGCGCCGACATTTGGAACCGGGAGTTGCGTGGGCGACGCCGTTTCTGACCGGGAATTTTGTGGGCGCCGACATTTAAACCGGGCGTTGCGTGGGTGCCGCCATTTCAGACCAAGAGTTCCGTGGGCGCCGCCATTTCGGACCGGGAGTTCCGTGGGCGCCGCCATTTCAATGCGGGAGTTGCGTGGGCGCCGCCATTTCGAGCCGGGAGTTGCGTGGGCGCCGCCATTTCGGACCAGGAGTTGCGTGGGCGGCGCCATCTCTGACCGGGGGTTGCGTGGGCGCCGCCATTTCGAACCGGGAGTAGCGTGGGCGCCGCCATTTCGGACCGGGAGTTTTGTGGGCGCCGACATTTCGAACTGAAAGTTGCGTGGGCGCTGCCATTTCAGACCGGGAGTTCTGTGGGCGCCGCCATTTCGAGGCGGGAGTTGCGTGGGCGCCGCCGTTTTGGACCGCGAGTTTTGTGTGAGCCGCTATTTCAAACCGGGAGTTCCGTGGGCTCCGCCATTTCTATCTGGGAGTTGCATGAACGCCGCCATTTCGGACCAGGAGTTGCGTGGGCGCCGCCATCTCCGACCGGGAGTTGCGTGGGCGCCGCCATCTCAAACCGGGAGTTGCGTGGGCGCCGCCATTTCTAACCGGGAGTTGCGTGGGCGCCGCCAATTCGGACCGGGAGTTCCGTGGGCGCCGCCATCTCTGACCGGGAGTTGCGTGGGCGCCGCCATCTCGGACCGGGAGTTCCGTGGGCGCCGCCATTTCGGACCGGGAGTTGCGTGGGCGCCGCCATTTCAAACCGGGAGTTCCGTGGGCGCCGCCATTTCAGACCGGGAGTTCCGTGGGCGCCGCCATTTCGGACCGGGAGTTTTGTGGGCTCCGCCATTTCGAACCGTGAATTCCTTGGGCGCCGCCATTTCGAGGCAAGAGTTGCGTGGGTGCCGCCATTTCGAGCCGGGAGTTGCGTGGGCGCTGCCGTTTCGGACCAGGAGTTTAGGGGGCGCCGCCATTTCTAAGCGGGAGTTGCGTGGGCGCCGCCATTTCGGACCAGGAGTTGCGTGGGCACCGCCATCTCCGACCGGAAGTTGCGTGGGCGCCGCCATCTCGGACCGGGAGTTGCGTGGGCGCCGCCATTTCGGACCGGGAGTTGCATGGGCGCCGCCATTTCGGACCAGGAGTTCCGTGGGCGCCGCCATTTCGAACCGTGAGTTGCTTGGGCGCCGACATTTCGAATCGGGAGTTCCGTGGGTGCCGCCATTTCGAGCCGGGAGTTGCGTGGGCGCCGCCGTTTCGGACCGGGAGTTGCGTGGGCGCCGCCATTTCGGACCGGCTTTCCGTGGGCGCCGCCATTTCGGACCGGGAGTTCCGTGGAGGCCGCCATCTCCGACCGGGAGTTGCGTGGGCACCGCCATTTCGGACCGGGAGTTTTGTGGGCGCCGCCATTTCGAACCGGGCGTTGCGTGGGCGCCGCCATTTCGGACCGGGAGTTTTGTGGGCGCCACCATTTCGAGGCGGGAGTTGCGTGGGCGCCGCCATTTCGGACCGGGAGTTGCGTGGGCGCCGTTATTTCAAACCGGGAGTTACATGGGCGCCGCCATTTCGAACCGGGAGTTGCGTGGGCGCCTCCATTTCGAACCGGGAGTTGCGTGGGCGCCGCCGTTTCAGACCAGGGAGTTCTGTGGGCGCCTCCATTTCGGACCGTGTGTTGCGTGGGCGCCGCCATTTCGGACCGAAAGTTGCGTGGGCGTCGCCATTTCGGACCGGGAGTTGCCTGGGCGCCGTCATTTCGAACCGGGAGTTCCATGGGCGCCGCGATCTCGGACCGGGAGTTCCGTGGGCGCCGCCATTTCGAACCGGGAGTTCGTGGGCGTCGCCATTTCGGACCAGGAGTTCCGTGGGCGCCGCCATCTCCGACCGAAAGTTGCGTGGGCACCGCCATCTCGGACCGGGAGTTCCGTGGGCGCTACCATTTCGGACCGGGAGTTCTATGGGCGCCGCCATTTCGGACCGGGAGTTTAGGGGGCGCCGCCATTTCAGACCGGGAGTTGCGTGGGCGCTGCCATTTCGGACCGGGTGTTCCGTTGGGGCCGCCATCTCCGACCGGGAGTTCCGTGGGCGCCGCCATTTCAGACCAAGAGTTCCGTGGGCACCGCCATTTTGAACCGGGAGTTGCGTGGGCGCCGCCATTTCGGACCGGGAGTTTTGTGGGCGCCGACATTTCAAACCGGGAGTTCCGTGGGCGCTGCTATTTCGGACCGGGAGTTCTGTGGGCGCTGCCATTTCGAGGCGGGAGTTGCGTGGGCGCCGAAATTTCGAACCGGGAGTTGCGTGGGAGCCGCTATTTCAAACCGGGAGTTGCGTGAGCGCTGCCATTTCTAACTGGGAGTTGCATGAACGCCGCCATTTCGGACCGGGAGTTCCGTGGGCGCCGCCATTTCCAACCGGGAGTTCCGTGGGCGCCGCCATTTCGAACCGGGAGTTCGGTGGGCGCCGCCATTTCAGACCGGGAGTTCCGTGGGCGCCGCCATTTCGGACCGGGAGTTTTGTGGGCGCCGCCATTTCGAACCGTGAATTGTTTGGGCGCCGCCATTTCGAATCGGGAGTTCCGTGGGCGCCGCCATTTCGAGGCAAGAGTTGCGTGGGTGCCGCCATTTCGAGCCGGGAGTTGCGTGGGCGCTGCCGTTTCGGACCAGGAGTTTAGGGGGCGCCGCCATTTCTATGCGGGAGTTGCGTGGGCGCCGCCATTTCGGACCAGGAGTTGCGTGGGCGCCGCCATCTCCGACCGGGAGTTGCGTGGGCGCCGCCATCTCGGACCGGGAGTTCCGTGGGCGCCGCCATTTCGGACCGGGAGTTGCGTGGGCGCCGCCATTTCGGACCAGGAGTTCCGTGGGCGCCGCCATTTCGAACCGTGAGTTGCTTGGGCGCCGCCATTTTGAATCGGGAGTTCCGTGGGTGCCGCCATTTCGAGCCGGGAGTTGCGTGGGCGCCGCCGTTTCGGACCGGGAGTTGCGTGGGCGCCGCCATTTCGGACCGGCTTTCCGTGGGCGCCGCCATTTCGGACCGGGAGTTCCGTGGAGGCCGCCATCTCCGACCGGGAGTTGCGTGGGCACCGCAATTTCGGACCGGGAGTTTTGTGGGCGCCGCCATTTCGAACCGGGCGTTGCGTGGGCGCCGCCATTTCGGACCGGGAGTTTTGTGGGCGCCACCATTTCGAGGCAGGAGTTGCGTGGGCGCCGCCATTTCGGACCGGGAGTTGCGTGGGCGCCGTTATTTCAAACCGGGAGTTACATGGGCGCCGCCATTTCGAACCGGGAGTTGCGTGGGCGCCTCCATTTCGAACCGGGAGTTGCGTGGGCGCCGCCGTTTCAGACCAGGGAGTTCTGTGGGCGCCTCCATTTCGGACCGTGTGTTGCGTGGGCGCCGCCATTTCGGACCGAAAGTTGCGTGGGCGTCGCCATTTCGGACCGGGAGTTGCCTGGGCGCCGTCATTTCGAACCGGGAGTTCCATGGGCGCCGCGATCTCGGACCGGGAGTTCCGTGGGCGCCGCCATTTCGAACCGGGAGTTCGTGGGCGTCGCCATTTCGGACCAGGAGTTCCGTGGGCGCCGCCATCTCCGACCGAAAGTTGCGTGGGCACCGCCATCTCGGACCGGGAGTTCCGTGGGCGCTACCATTTCGGACCGGGAGTTCTATGGGCGCCGCCATTTCGGACCGGGAGTTTAGGGGGCGCCGCCATTTCAGACCGGGAGTTGCGTGGGCGCTGCCATTTCGGACCGGGTGTTCCGTTGGGGCCGCCATCTCCGACCGGGAGTTCCGTGGGCGCCGCCATTTCAGACCAAGAGTTCCGTGGGCACCGCCATTTTGAACCGGGAGTTGCGTGGGCGCCGCCATTTCGGACCGGGAGTTTTGTGGGCGCCGACATTTCAAACCGGGAGTTCCGTGGGCGCTGCTATTTCGGACCGGGAGTTCTGTGGGCGCTGCCATTTCGAGGCGGGAGTTGCGTGGGCGCCGAAATTTCGAACCGGGAGTTGCGTGGGAGCCGCTATTTCAAACCGGGAGTTGCGTGAGCGCTGCCATTTCTAACTGGGAGTTGCATGAACGCCGCCATTTCGGACCAGGAGTTCCGTGGGCGCCGCCATTTCGGACCGGGAGTTCCGTGGGCGCCGCCATTTCGAACCGGGAGTTCGGTGGGCGCCGCCATTTCAGACCGGGAGTTCCGTGGGCGCCGCCATTTCGGACCGGGAGTTTTGTGGGCGCCGCCATTTCGAACCGTGAATTGTTTGGGCGCCGCCATTTCGAATCGGGAGTTCCGTGGGCGCCGCCATTTCGAGGCAAGAGTTGCGTGGGTGCCGCCATTTCGAGCCGGGAGTTGCGTGGGCGCTGCCGTTTCGGACCAGGAGTTTAGGGGGCGCCGCCATTTCTAAGCGGGAGTTGCGTGGGCGCCGCCATTTCGGACCAGGAGTTGCGTGGGCGCCGCCATCTCCGAGCGGGAGTTGCGTGGGCGCCGCCATCTCGGACCGGGAGTTCCGTGGGCGCCGCCATTTCGGACCGGGAGTTGCGTGGGCGCCGCCATTTCGGACCAGGAGTTCCGTGGGCGCCGCCATTTCGAACCGTGAGTTGCTTGGGCGCCGCCATTTCGAATCGGGAGTTCCGTGGGTGCCGCCATTTCGAGCCGGGAGTTGCGTGGGCGCCGCCGTTTCGGACTGGGAGTTGCGTGGGCGCCGCCATTTCGGACCGGCTTTCCGTGGGCGCCGCCATTTCAGACCGGGAGTTCCGTGGGCGCCGCCATCTCCGACCGGGAGTTGCGTGGGCGCCGCCATTTCGGACCGGGAGTTTTGTGGGCGCCGCCATTTCGAACAGGGCGTTGCGTGGGCGCCGCCATTTCGGACCGGGAGTTTTGTGGGCGCCACCATTTCGAGGCGGGAGTTGCGTGGGCGCCGCCATTTCGGACCGGGAGTTGCGTGGGTGCCGTTATTTCAAACCGGGAGTTACATGGGCGCCGCCATTTCGAACCGGGAGTTGCGTGGGCGCCTCCATTTCGAACCGGGAGTTGCGTGGGCGCCGCCGTTTCAGACCAGGGAGTTCCGTGGGCGCCTCCATTTCGGACCGTGTGTTGCGTGGGCGCCGCCATTTCGGACCGAAAGTTGCGTGGGCGTCGCCATTTCGGACCGGGAGTTGCGTGGGCGCTGCCATTTCGGACCGGGTGTTCCGTTGGGGCCGCCATCTCCGACCGGGAGTTCCGTGGGCGCCGCCATTTCTGACCAAGTGTTCCGTGGGCACCGCCATTTTGAACCGGGAGTTGCGTGGGCGCCGCCATTTCGGACCGGGAGTTTTGTGGGCGCCGACATTTCGAACCGGGAGTTCCGTGGGCGCTGCTATTTCGGACCGGGAGTTCTGTGGGCGCTGCCATCTCCGACCGGAAGTTGCGTGGGCGCCGAAATTTCGAACCGGGAGTTGCGTGGGAGCCGCTATTTCAAACCGGGAGTTGCGTGAGCGCTGCCATTTCTAACTGGGAGTTGCATGAACGCCGCCATTTCGGACCGGGAGTTCCGTGGGCGCCGCCATTTCCAACAGGGAGTTCCGTGGGCGCCGCCATTTCAGACCGGGAGTTCCGTGGGCGCCGCCATTTCGAACCGGGAGTTGCCTCGGCGCCGCCATTTCGAGCCGGGAGTTGCGTGGGCGCCGCCGTTTCGGACCGGGAGTTGCGTGGGCGCCGCCATTTCTAACCGGGAGTTCCGTAGGCGCAGCCATTTCGAACCGGGAGTTACGAGGGCGCCGCCATTTCAGATCAAGAGTTCTGTGGGCGCCGCCATTTTGGACCGGGAGTTCCGTGGGCGCCGCCATTTCGGACCGGGAGTTGCGTGGGCGCCGCCATTTCGAACCGAGAGTTGCGTGGGCGCCGCCGTTTCGGACCTGGAGTTTAGGGGGCGCCGCCATTTCGGACCGGGAGTTCCGTGGGCGCCGCCATTTCGGAGAAGGAGTTGCGTGGGCGCTGCCATCTCCGACCGGGAGTTGCGTTGGCGCCGCCATCTTGGACCGGGAGTTGCGTGGGCGCCGCCGTTTCAAACCGGGAGTTCTGTGGGCGCCGCCATTTCAGACCGGGAGTTCTGTGGGCGCCGCCATTTCGGACCAGGTGTTGCGTGGGCGCCGCCATTTCAAACCGGGAGTTGCCTGGGCGCCGCCATTTCGAATCGGGAGTTCCGTGGGAGCCGTCGTTTCGGACCGGGAGTTCCGGGGGCGCCGCCATTTCTAACCGGGAGTTGCGTGGGCGCCGCCATCTCCGACCGGGAGTTGCGTGGGCGCCGCCATTTCAGACCGAGAGTTCCGTGGTCACCGCCATTTCGAACCGGGAGTCGCGTGGGCGCCGCCATTTCGGACCGGAGTTTTGTGGGCGCCGACATTTCGAATTGGGAGTTGCGTGGGCACTGCCATTTCGGACCGGGAGTTCTGTGGGCGCCGCCATTTCGAGCCGGGAGTTGCGTGGGCGCCGCCATTTCGGACCGGGAGTTGCGTGGGAACCGCTATTTCAAACCGGGAATTCCGTGGGCGCAGCCATTTCTAACTGGGAGTTGCATGAAAGCCGCCATTTCGGACCAGGAGTTGCGTGGGCGCCGCCATCTTTGACCAGGAGTTGCGTGGGCGCCGCCATCTCGGACCGGGAGTTCCGTGGGCGCCGCCGTTTCGGACCGGGAGTTGCGTGGGCGCCGCCATTTCGGACCGGGAGTTTTGTGGGCGCCGCCATTTCGAACCGTGGGTTGCTTGGGCGCCGCCATTTCGAATCGGGAGTTCCGTGGGCGCCGCCACTTCGAGCCGGGAGTTGCGTGGGCGCCGCCGTTTCGGACCGGGAGTTTTGTGGGCGCCGACATTTCGAACCGGGAGTTGCGTGGGCGACGCCGTTTCTGACGAAGAGTTCCGTGGGCGCCGCCATTTCGGACCGGGAGTTCCGTGGACGCCGCCATTTCGGACCGGGAGTTGCGTGGGCGCCGCCATTTCGAGCCGGGAGTTGTGTGGGCGCTGCCGTTGCGGACCGGGAGTTTAGGGGGCGCCGCCATTTTGAGGCGGGAGTTGCGTGGGCGCCGCCATTTCGGACCAGGAGTTGCGTGGGCGGCGCCATCTCCGACCGGGAGTTCCGTGGGCGCCGACATTTCGGACCGGGAGTTCCGTGGGCGCCGCCATTTCGGACTGGGAGTTCCGTGGGCGCCGCCATTTCGGACCGGGAGTTCCGTGGGCGCCGCCATTTCGGACCGGGAGTTCCGTGGGCGCCGCCATTTCGGACCGGGAGTTCCGTGGGCGCCGCCATTTCGAGGCGAGAGTTGCGTGGGTGCCTCCATTTCGAGGCGGGAGTTCCGTGGGCGCCGCCATTTCGGACCAGGAGTTGCGTGGGCGCCGCCATTTCGGACCGGGAGTTCCGTGGGCGCCGCCATTTCGGACCGGGAGTTCCGTGGGCGCCGCCATTTCGGACCGGGAGTTCCGTGGGCGCCGCCATTTCAAACCGTGAGTTGCTTGGGCGCCGCCATTTCGAATTGGGAGTTCCGTGGGCGCCGCAATTTCGAGCCGGGAGTTGCGTGGGCGCCGCCGTTTCAGACCGGGAGTTCCGGGGGCGCCGCCATTTCTAACGGGCTTTCCGTGGGCGCCGCCATTTCGGAACGGGAGTTGCGTTGGCGCCGCCATCTCCGACCGGGAGTTGCTTGGGCGCCGCCGTTTCGGACCGGGAGTTTTGTGGGCGCCGACATTTCGAACCGGGAGTAGCGTGGGCGACGCCGTTTCGGACCGGGAATTTTGTGGGCGCCGACATTTAAACCGGGAGTTGCGTGGGCGACGCCATTTCGGACCAGGAGTTCCGTGGGCGCCACCATTTCGAGGCAGGAGTTGCGTGGGCGCTGCCATTTCAGACCGGGAGTTGCGTGGGCGCCGTTATTTCAAACCGGGAGTTACATGGGCGCCGCCATTTCGAACCGGGAGTTGCGTGGGTGCCTCCATTTCGAAACGGGACTTGCATGAGCGCCGCCGTTTCAAACCGGGAGTTGCGTGGGCGCCGCCGTTTCGAACCGGGAGTGGCGTGGGCGCCGCCGTTTCAGACCAAGGAGTTCCGTGGGCGCCGCCATTTCGGACCGGGTGTTGCGTGGGCGCCGCCATTTCGGACCGAAAGTTGCGTGGGCGCCGCCATTTCGGACCGGGAGCTGCCTGGGCGCCGTCATTTCGAACCGGGAGTTCCATGGGCGCCGCGATCTCGGACCGGGAGTTGCGTGGGCGCCGCGATTTCGAACCGGGAGTTGCGTGGGCGCCACCATTTCGAACCGGGAGTTCCATGGGCGCCGCCATTTCGAATCGGGAGTACCGGGGGCGCCGCCATTTCGGACCGGGAGTTGCGTGGGCGCCGCCATCTGGGACCGGGAGTTCCGTGGGCGCCGCCGTTTCAAACCGGGAGTTGCGTGGGCGCCGCCATTTCAGACCGGGAGTTCTGTGGGCGCCGCCAGTTCGGACCAGGTGTTGCGTGGGCGTCGCCATTTCAAACCGGGAGTTGCGTGGGCGCCGCCATTTCGACCCGGGAGTTGCGTTGGAGCCTCCGTTTCGGACCGGGAGTTCCGGGGGCGCCGCCATTTCTAACCGGGAGTTGCGTGGGCGCCGCCATTTCGAACCGGGAGTTGCGTGGGCGCCGCCATCTCTGACCGGGAGTTGCGTGGGCGCCGCCATTTCAGACCGAGAGTTCCGTGGGCACCGCCATTTCGAACCGGGAGTAGCGTGGGCGTCACCATTTCGGACCGGGAGTTTTGTGGGCGCCGACATTTCGAACCGAAAGTCCCGTGGGCGCTGCCATTTCGGACCGGGAGTTCTGTGGGCGCCGCCATTTCGACCCGGGAGGCGAAAGTTGCGTGGGCGCCGCCGTTTTGGACCGGGAGTTGCGTGGGAGCCGCTATTTCAAACCGGGAGTTCCGTGGGCTCCGCCATTTCTATCTGGGAGTTGCATGAACGCCGCCATTTCGGACCAGGAGTTGCGTGGGCGCCGCCATCTCCGACCGGGAGTTCCGTGGGCGCCGCCATTTCAGACCGGGAGTTCTGTGGGCGCCGCCATTTCGGACCGGGAGTTTTGTGGGCGCCGCCATTTCGAACCGTGAGTTGCTTGGGTGCCGCCATTTCGAATCGGGAGTTCCGTGGGCGCCGCCATTTCGAGCCGGGATTTGCGTGGGCGCCGCCTATTCGGACCGGGAGTTGCGTGGGCGCCGCCATTTCTAACCGGGAGTTGCGTGGGCGCCGCCATTTCGAACCGGGAGTTCCGTGGGCGCCGCCATCTCTGACCGGGAGTTGCGTGGGCGCAGCCATCTTGGACCGAGAGTTCCGTGGGCGCCGCCATTTCGCACCGGGAGTTGCGTGGGCGCCGCCATTTCAAACCGGGAGTTCCGTGGGCGCCGGCATTTCAGACCGGGAGTTCCGTGGGCGACGCCATTTCGGCCCGGGAGTTTTGTGGGCGCCGCCATTTCGAACCGTGAGTTGCTTGGGCGCCGCCATTTCGAATCGGGAGTTGCGTGGGCGCCACCATTTCGAGGCGGGAGTTGCGTGGGCGCTGCCATTTCGGACCGGGAGTTGCGTGGGCGCCGTTAGTTCAAACCGGGAGTTACATGGGCGCCGCCATTTCGAACCGGGAGTTGCGTGGGTGTCTCCATTTCGAAACGGGACTTGCATGAGCGCCGCCGTTTCAAACCGGGAGTTGCGTGGGCGCCGCCGTTTCGAACCGGGAGTGGCGTGGGCGCCGCCGTTTCAGACCAAGGAGTTCCATGGGCGCCGCCATTTCGGTCCGGGTGTTGCGTGGGCGCCGCCATTTCGGACCGAAAGTTGCGTGGGCGCTACCATTTCCGACCGGGAGCTGCCTGGGCGCCGTCATTTCGAACCGGGAGTTTTGTGGGCGCCGCCATTTCGGACCGGGAGTTGCGTGGGCGCTGCCATTTCGGACCGGGAGTTCCGTGGAGGCCGCCATCTCCGACCGGGAGTTGCGTGGGCGCCGCCATTTCAGACCGAGAGTTCCGTGGGCACCGCCATTTCGAACCGGGAGTTCCGTGGGCGCCGCCATTTCGGACCGAGAGTTTTGTGGGCGCCGACATTTCGAACCGGGAGTTGCGTGGGCGCTGCCATTTCGGACCGGGAGTTCTGTGGGCGCCGCCATTTCGAGGCGGGAGTTACGTGGGCGCCGAAATTTCGAGGCGGGAGTTGCGTGGGAGCCGCTATTTCAAACCGGGAGTTGCGTGGGCGCCGCCATTTCTAACTGGGAGTTGCATGAACGCCGCAATTTCGGACCGGGAGTTGCCTGGGCGCCGCCATTTCAACCGGGAGTTCCGTGGGCGCCGCCATTTCTAACCAAGAGTTCCGTGGGCGCCGCCATTTCGAACCGGGAGTTGCCTGGGCGCCGCCATTTGGAGCCGGGAGTTGCGTGGGTGCTGCCGTTTCGGACCGGGAGTTCCGGGGGCGCCGCCATTTTAACCGGGAGTTCCGTAGGCGCAGCCATTTCGAACCGGGAGTTGCGTGGGCGCCGCCATTTCAGATCAAGAGTTCCGTGGGCGCCACCATTTCGAGGCGGGAGTTCCATGGGCGCCGCCATTTCGGACCGGGAGTTTAGGGGGCGCCGCCATCTCGGACCGGGAGTTCCATGGGCGCCGCCATTTCGGAGCAGGAGTTGCATGGGCGCCGCCATCTCCGACCGGGAGTTGCGTGGGCGCCGCCATTTCAGAGCAGGAGTTGCGTGGGCGCCGCCATCTTCGACCGGGAGTTGCGTGGGCGCCGCCATTTCAGACCGGGAGTTCTGTGGGCGCCGCCAGTTCAAACCAGGTGTTGCGTGGGCGTCGCCATTTCAAACCGGGAGTTGCCTGGGCGCCGCCATTTCGACCCGGGAGTTGCGTTGGAGCCTCCGTTTCGGACCGGGAGTTCCGGGGGCGCCGCCATTTCTAACCGGGAGTTGCGTGGGCGCCGCCATTTCGAACCGGGAGTTTTGTGGGCGCCGACATTTCGAACCGAAAGTTCCGTGGGCGCTGCCATTTCGGACCGGGAGTTCTGTGGGCGCCGCCATTTCGACCCGGGAGGCGAAAGTTGCGTGGGCGCCGCCGTTTTGGACCGGGAGTTGCGTGGGAGCCGCTATTTCAAACCGGGAGTTCCGTGGGCTCCGCCATTTCTATCTGGGAGTTGCATGAACGCCGCCATTTCGGACCAGGAGTTGCGTGGGCGCCGCCATCTCCGACCGGGAGTTGCGTGGGCGCCGCCATCTCGGACCGGGAGTTCCGTGGGCGCCGCCATTTCAGACCGGGAGTTCTGTGGGCGCCGCCATTTCGGACCGGGAGTTTTGTGGGCGCCGCCATTTCGAACCGTGAGTTGCTTGGGCGCCGCCATTTCGAATCGGGAGTTCCGTGGGCGCCGCCATTTCGAGCCGGGAGTTGCGTGGGCGCCGCCGTTTCGGACCGGGAGTTGCGTGGGCGCCGCCATTTCCAACCGGGAGTTCCGTGGGCACCGCCATCTCTGACCGGGAGTTGCGTGGGCGCCGCCATCTTGGACCGGGAGTTCCGTGGGCGCCGCCATTTCGCACCGGGAGTTGCGTGGGCGCCGCCATTTCAAACCGGGAGTTTCGTGGGCGCCGCCATTTCAGACCGGGAGTTCCGTGGGCGACGCCATTTCGGACCGGGAGTTTTGTGGGCGCCGCCATTTCGAACCGTGAGTTGCTTGGGCGCCGCCATTTCGAATCGGGAGTTGCGTGGGCGCCACCATTTCGAGGCAAGAGTTGCGTGGGTGCCGCCATTTCGAGCCGGGAGTTGCGTGGGTGCTGCCGTTTCTAACCGGGAGTTCCGGGGGCGCCGCCATTTCTAACCGGGAGTTCCGTAGGCGCAGCCATTTCGAACCGGGAGTTGCGTGGGCGCCGCCATTTCAGATCAAGAGTTCCGTGGGCGCCACCATTTCGAGGCGGGAGTTCCGTGGGCGCCGCCATTTCGGACCGGGAGTTTAGGGGGCGCCGCCATTTCGGACCGGGAGTTCCGTGGGCGCCGCCATTTCGGAGCAGGAGTTGCGTGGGCGCGCCATCTTTGACCGGGAGTTGCGTGGGCGCCGCCGTTTCAAACCGGGAGTTGCGTGGATGCCGCCATTTCAGACCGGGAGTTCTGTGGGCGCCGCCATTTCGGACCAGGTGTTGCGTGGGCGTCGCCATTTCGGACCAGGAGTTCCGTGGGCGCCGCCATTTCGAACCGTGAGTTGCTTGGGCGCCGCCATTTCGAATCGGGAGTTCCGTGGGCGCCGCCATTTCGAGCCGGGAGTTGCGTGGGCGCCGCCATTTCGGACCGGGAGTTGCTTGGGCGCCGCCATTTCTAACCGGCTCTCCGTGGGCGCCGCCATTTCGGACCGGGAGTTGCGTGGGCGACGCCGTTTCGGACCGGGAATTTTGTGGGCGCCGACATTTAAACCGGGCGTTGCGTGGGCGCCGCCATTTCGGACCGGGAGTTGCGTGGGCGCCGTTATTTCAAACCGGGAGTTACATGAGCGCCGCCATTTCGAACCGGGAGTTGCGTGGGCGCCTCCATTTCGAACCGGGAGTTGCGTGGGCGCCGCCGTTTCAGACCAGGGAGTTCCGTGGGCGCCGCCATTTCGGACCGGGTGTTGCGTGGGCGCCGCCATTTCGGACCGAAAGTTGCGTGGGCGTCGCCATTTCGGACCGGGAGTTGCCTGGGCGCCGTCATTTCGAACCGGGAGTTCCATGGGCGCCGCGATCTCGGACCGGGAGTTCCGTGGGCGCCGCCATTTCGAACCGGGAGTTCGTGGGCGTCGCCATTTCGGACCAGGAGTTCCGTGGGCGCCGCCATCTCCGACCGGGAGTTGCATGGGCACCGCCATCTCGGACCGGGAGTTCCGTGGGCGCTACCATTTCGGACCGGGAGTTCTATGGGCGCCGCCATTTCGGAGCAGGAGTTGCGTGGGCGCCGCCATTTCAGACCGGGAGTTGCGTGGGCGCTGCCATTTCTAACTGGGAGTTGCATGAAAGCCGCCATTTCGGACCAGGAGTTGCGTGGGCGCCGCCATCTCGGACCGGGAGTTCCGTAGGCGCCGCCATTTCGGACCGGGAGTTCCGTGGGCGCCGCCATTTCGGACCGGGAGTTCTGTGGGCGCCGCCATTTCGAGGCGGGAGTTGCGTGGGCGCCGCCGTTTCGGACCGGGAGTTGCGTGGGAGCCGTTATTTCAAACCGGGAGTTCCGTGGGCGCAGCCATTTCTAACTGGGAGTTGCATGAAAGCCGCCATTTCGGACCAGGAGTTGCGTGGGCGCCGACATCTTTGACCGGGAGTTGCGTGGGCGCCGCCATCTCGGACCAGGAGTTCCGTGGGCGCCGCCATTTCGGACCGGGAGTTCCGTGGGCGCCGCCATTTCGGACCGGGAGTTTTGTGGGCATCGCCATTTCGAACCGTGAGTTGCTTGGGCGCCGCCATTTCGAATCGGGAGTTCCATGGGCGCCGCCACTTCGAGCCGGGAGTTGCGTGGGCGCCGCCGTTTCGGACCGGGAGTTTTGTGGGCGCCGACATTTCGAACCGGGAGTTGCGTGGGCGACGCCGTTTCTGACCGGGAATTTTGTGGGCGCCGACATTTAAACCGGGCGTTGCGTGGGTGCCGCCATTTCAGACCAAGAGTTCCGTGGGCGCCGACATTTCGGACCGGGAGTTTTGTGGGCGCCGCCATTTCAAGGCGGGAGTTGCGTGGGCGCCGTCATTTCGAGCCGGGAGTTGCGTGGGCGCCTCCGTTTCGGACTGGGAGTTTAGGGGGCGCCGCCATTTCGAGCCGGGAGTTGCGTGGGCGCCGCCATTTCGGACCAGGAGTTGCGTGGGCGCCGCCATCTCCGACCGGGAGTTGCGTGGGCGCCGCCATCTCGGACCGGGAGTTCCGTGGGCGCCGCCATTTCGGAGCAGGAGTTGCATGAAAGCCGCCATTTCGGACCGGGAGTTGCGTGGGCGCCGCCATTTCGGACCGGGAGTCCTGTGGGCGCCGCCGTTTCAAACCGGGAGTTGCGTGGGCGCCGCCATTTCAGACCGGGAGTTCCGTGGGCGCCGCCATTTCGGACCGGGAGTTTTGTGGGCGTCGCCATTTCGAACCGTGAGTTGCTTGGGAGCCGCCATTTCGAATCGGGAGTTCTGTGGGCGCCTCCACTTCGAGGCGGGAGTTGCGTGGGCGCCGCCGTTTCGGACCGGGAGTTGCGTGGGCGCCGCCATTTCGGACCAGGAGTTGCGAGGGCGCCGCCATCTCCGACCGGGAGTTGCGTGGGCGCCGACATTTAAACCGGGCGTTGCGTGGGTGCCGCCATTTCAGACCAAGAGTTCCGTGGGCGCCGCCATTTCGGACCGGGAGTTGCGTGGGCGCCGCCATCTTGGACCGGGAGTTGCGTGGGCGCCGCCGTTTCAAACCGGGAGTTGTGTGGGCGCCGCCATTTCGGACCGGGAGTTCTGTGGGCGCCGCCATTTCGGACCAGGTGTTGCGTGGGCGTCGCCATTTCAAACCGGGAGTTGCCTGGGCGCCGCTATTTCGACCCGGGAGTTGCGTTGGAGCCTCCGTTTCGGACCGGGAGTTCTGGGGGCGCCGCCATTTCTAACCGGGAGTTCCGTAGGCGCAGCCATTTCGAACCGGGAGTTGCGTGGGCGCCGCCATTTCAGATCAAGAGTTCCGTGGGCGCCACCATTTCGAGGCGGGAGTTCCGTGGGCGCCGCCATTTCGGACCGGGAGTTTAGGGGGCGCCGCCATTTCGGACCGGGAGTTCCGTGGGCGCCGCCATTTCGGAGCAGGAGTTGCGTGGGCGCGCCATCTTTGACCGGGAGTTGCGTGGGCGCCGCCGTTTCAAACCGGGAGTTGCGTGGATGCCGCCATTTCAGACCGGGAGTTCTGTGGGCGCCGCCATTTCGGACCAGGTGTTGCGTGGGCGTCGCCATTTCGGACCAGGAGTTCCGTGGGCGCCGCCATTTCGAACCGTGAGTTGCTTGGGCGCCGCCATTTCGAATCGGGAGTTCCGTGGGCGCCGCCATTTCGAGCCGGGAGTTGCGTGGGCGCCGCCGTTTCGGACCGGGAGTTGCTTGGGCGCCGCCATTTCTAACCGGCTCTCCGTGGGCGCCGCCATTTCGGACCGGGAGTTCCGTGGGCGCCGCCATCTCCGACCGGGAGGTGCGTGGGCGCCGCCATCTCGGACCGGGAGTTTTGTGGGCGCCGCCATTTCGAACCGGGAGTTGCGTGGGCGACGCCGTTTCGGACCGGGAATTTTGTGGGCGCCGACATTTAAACCGGGCGTTGCGTGGGCGCCGCCATTTCGGACCGGGAGTTGCGTGGGCGCCGTTATTTCAAACCGGGAGTTACATGGGCGCCGCCATTTCGAACCGGGAGTTGCGTGGGCGCCTCCATTTCGAACCGGGAGTTGCGTGGGCGCCGCCGTTTCAGACCAGGGAGTTCCGTGGGCGCCGCCATTTCGGACCGGGTGTTGCGTGGGCGCCGCCATTTCGGACCGAAAGTTGCGTGGGCGTCGCCATTTTGGACCGGGAGTTGCGTGGGCGCCGTCATTTCGAACCGGGAGTTCCATGGGCGCCGCGATCTCGGACCGGGAGTTCTGTGGGCGCCGCCATTTCGGACCAGGTGTTGCGTGGGCGTCGCCATTTCAAACCGGGAGTTGTGTGGGCGCCGCCATTTCGGACCGGGAGTTCTGTGGGCGCCGCCATTTCGGACCAGGTGTTGCGTGGGCGTCGCCATTTCAAACCGGGAGTTGCCTGGGCGCCGCTATTTCGACCCGGGAGTTGCGTTGGAGCCTCCGTTTCGGACCGGGAGTTCCGGGGGCGCCGCCATTTCTAACCGGGAGTTCCGTAGGCGCAGCCATTTCGAACCGGGAGTTGCGTGGGCGCCGCCATTTCAGATCAAGAGTTCCGTGGGCGCCACCATTTCGAGGCGGGAGTTCCGTGGGCGCCGCCATTTCGGACCGGGAGTTTAGGGGGCGCCGCCATTTCGGACCGGGAGTTCCGTGGGCGCCGCCATTTCGGAGCAGGAGTTGCGTGGGCGCGCCATCTTTGACCGGGAGTTGCGTGGGCGCCGCCGTTTCAAACCGGGAGTTGCGTGGATGCCGCCATTTCAGACCGGGAGTTCTGTGGGCGCCGCCATTTCGGACCAGGTGTTGCGTGGGCGTCGCCATTTCGGACCAGGAGTTGCGTGGGCGCCGCCATTTCGAACCGTGAGTTGCTTGGGCGCCGCCATTTCGAATCGGGAGTTCCGTGGGCGCCGCCATTTCGAGCCGGGAGTTGCGTGGGCGCCGCCGTTTCGGACCGGGAGTTGCTTGGGCGCCGCCATTTCTAACCGGCTCTCCGTGGGCGCCGCCATTTCGGACCGGGAGTTCCGTGGGCGCCGCCATCTCCGACCGGGAGGTGCGTGGGCGCCGCCATCTCGGACCGGGAGTTTTGTGGGCGCCGCCATTTCGAACCGGGAGTTGCGTGGGCGACGCCGTTTCGGACCGGGAATTTTGTGGGCGCCGACATTTAAACCGGGCGTTGCGTGGGCGCCGCCATTTCGGACCGGGAGTTGCGTGGGCGCCGTTATTTCAAACCGGGAGTTACATGAGCGCCGCCATTTCGAACCGGGAGTTGCGTGGGCGCCTCCATTTCGAACCAGGAGTTGCGTGGGCGCCGCCGTTTCAGACCAGGGAGTTCCGTGGGCGCCGCCATTTCGGACCGGGTGTTGCGTGGGCGCCGCCATTTCGGACCGAAAGTTGCGTGGGCGTCGCCATTTTGGACCGGGAGTTGCGTGGGCGCCGTCATTTCGAACCGGGAGTTCCATGGGCGCCGCGATCTCGGACCGGGAGTTCCGTGGGCGCCGCCATTTCGAACCGGGAGTTCGTGGGCGTCGCCATTTCGGACCAGGAGTTCCGTGGGCGCCGCCATCTCCGACCGGGAGTTGCCTGGGCACCGCCATCTCGGACCGGGAGTTCCGTGGGCGCTACCATTTCGGACCGGGAGTTCTATGGGCGCCGCCATTTCGGAGCAGGAGTTGCGTGGGCGCCGCCATTTCAGACCGGGAGTTGCGTGGGCGCTGCCATTTCTAACTGGGAGTTGCATGAAAGCCGCCATTTCGGACCAGGAGTTGCGTGGGCGCCGCCATCTCGGACCGGGAGTTCCGTAGGCGCCGCCATTTCGGACCGGGAGTTCCGTGGGCGCCGCCATTTCAGACCGGGAGTTCTGTGGGCGCCGCCATTTCGAGGCGGGAGTTGCGTGGGCGCCGCCGTTTCGGACCGGGAGTTGCGTGGGAGCCGTTATTTCAAACCGGGAGTTCCGTGGGCGCAGCCATTTCTAACTGGGAGTTGCATGAAAGCCGCCATTTCGGACCAGGAGTTGCGTGGGCGCCGACATCTTTGACCGGGAGTTGCGTGGGCGCCGCCATCTCGGACCAGGAGTTCCGTGGGCGCCGCCATTTCGGACCGGGAGTTCCGTGGGCGCCGCCATTTCGGACCGGGAGTTTTGTGGGCGTCGCCATTTCGAACCGTGAGTTGCTTGGGCGCCGCCATTTCGAATCGGGAGTTCCATGGGCGCCGCCACTTCGAGCCGGGAGTTGCGTGGGCGCCGCCGTTTCGGACCGGGAGTTCCGTGGGCGCCGACATTTCGAACCGGGAGTTGCGTGGGCGACGCCGTTTCTGACCGGGAATTTTGTGGGCGCCGACATTTAAACCGGGCGTTGCGTGGGTGCCGCCATTTCAGACCAAGAGTTCCGTGGGCGCCGACATTTCGGACCGGGAGTTTTGTGGGCGCCGCCATTTCAAGGCGGGAGTTGCGTGGGCGCCGTCATTTCGAGCCGGGAGTTGCGTGGGCGCCGCCATTTCGAATCGGGAGTTCTGTGGGCGCCTCCACTTCGAGGCGGGAGTTGCGTGGGCGCCGCCGTTTCGGACCGGGAGTTGCGTGGGCGCCGCCATTTCTAACCGGGAGTTGCGTGGGCGCCGCCATTTCAGACCGGGAGTTCTGTGGGCGCCGACATTTAAACCGGGCGTTGCGTGGGTGCCGCCATTTCAGACCAAGAGTTCCGTGGGCGCCGCCATTTCGGACCGGGAGTTGCGTGGGCGCCGCCATCTTGGACCGGGAGTTGCGTGGGCGCCGCCGTTTCAAACCGGGAGTTGCGTGGGCGCCGCCATTTCGGACCGGGAGTTCTGTGGGCGCCGCCATTTCGGACCAGGTGTTGCGTGGGCGTCGCCATTTCAAACCGGGAGTTGCCTGGGCGCCGCTATTTCGACCCGGGAGTTGCGTTGGAGCCTCCGTTTCGGACCGGGAGTTCCGGGGGCGCCGCCATTTCTAACCGGGAGTTGCGTGGGCGCCGCCATTTCGAACCCGGAGTTGCGTGGGCGCCGCCATCTCTGACCGGGAGTTGCGTGGGCGCCGCCATTTCAGACCGAGAGTTCCGTGGGCGCTGCCATTTCGGACCGGGAGTTCTGTGGGCGCCGCCATTTCGATCCGGGAGGCGAAAGTTGCGTGGGCGCCGCAGTTTTGGACCGGGAGTTGCGTGGGAGCCGCTATTTCAAACCGGGAGTTCCGTGGGCTCCGCCATTTCTATCTGGGAGTTGCATGAACGCCGCCATTTCGGACCAGGAGTTGCGTGGGCGCCGCCATCTCCGACCGGGAGTTGCGTGGGCGCCGCCATCTCGGACCGGGAGTTCCGTGGGCGCCGCCATTTCAGACCGGGAGTTCTGTGGGCGCCGCCATTTCGGACCGGGAGTTTTGTGGGCGCCGCCATTTCGAACCGTGAGTTGCTTGGGCGCCGCCATTTCGAATCGGGAGTTCCGTGGGCGCCGCCATTTCGAGCCGGGAGTTGCGTGGGCGCCGCCGTTTCGGACCGGGAGTTGCGTGGGCGCCGCCATTTCTAACCGGGAGTTGCGTGGGCGCCGCCATTTTGAACCGGGAGTTCCGTGGGCGCCGCCATCTCTGACCGGGAGTTGCGTGGGCGCCGCCATCTCAGACCAGGAGTTCCGTGGGCGCCGCCATTTCGCACCGGGAGTTGCGTGGGCGCCGCCATCTCGGACCGGGAGTTCCGTTGTCGCCGCCATTTCGCACCGGGAGTTGCGTGGGCGCCGCCATTTCAAACCGGGAGTTCCGTGGGCGCCGCCATTTCAGACCGGGAGTTCCGTGGGCGACGCCATTTCGGACCGGGAGTTTTGTGGGCGCCGCCATTTCGAACCGTGAGTTGCTTGGGCGCCGCCATTTCGAATCGGGAGTTGCGTGGGCGCCGCCATTTCGAGGCAAGAGTTGCGTGGGTGCCGCCATTTCGAGCCGGGAGTTGCGTGGGTGCTGCCGTTTCGGACCGGGAGTTCCGGGGGCGCCGCCATTTCTAACCGGGAGTTCCGTAGGCGCAGCCATTTCGAACCGGGAGTTGCGTGGGCGCCGCCATTTCAGATCAAGAGTTCCGTGGGCGCCACCATTTCGAGGCGGGAGTTCCGTGGGCGCCGCCATTTCGAACCGGGAGTTTAGGGGGCGCCGCCATTTCGGACCGGGAGTTCCGTGGGCGCCGCCATTTCGGAGCAGGAGTTGCGTGGGCGCCGCCATCTTTGACCGGGAGTTGCGTGGGCGCCGCCATCTTGGACCGGGAGTTCCGTGGGCGCCGCCGTTTCAAACCGGGAGTTGCGTGGATGCCGCCATTTCAGACCGGGAGTTCTGTGGGCGCCACCATTTCGGACAAGGTGTTGCGTGGGCGTCGCCATTTCGGACCAGGAGTTCCGTGGGCGCCGCCATTTCGAACCGTGAGTTGCTTGGGCGCCGCCATTTCGAATCGGGAGTTCCGTGGGCGCCGCCATTTCGAGCCGGGAGTTGCGTGGGCGCCGCCGTTTCGGACCGGGAGTTGCGTGGGCGCCGCCATTTCTAACCGGCTTTCCGTGGGCGCCGCCATTTCGGACCGGGAGTTCCGTGGGCGCCGCCATCTCCGACCGGGAGGTGCGTGGGCGCCGCCATCTCGGACCGGGAGTTTTGTGGGCGCTGCCATTTCGAACCGGGAGTTGCGTGGGCGACGCCGTTTCGGACCGGGAATTTTGTGGGCGCCGACATTTAAACCGGGCGTTGCGTGGGCGCCGCCATTTCGGACCGGGAGTTGCGTGGGCGCCGTTATTTCAAACCGGGAGTTACATGAGCGCCGCCATTTCGAACCGGGAGTTGCGTGGGCGCCTCCATTTCGAACCGGGAGTTGCGTGGGCGCCGCCGTTTCAGACCAGGGAGTTCCGTGGGCGCCGCCATTTCGGACCGGGTGTTGCGTGGGCGCCGCCATTTCGGACCGAAAGTTGCGTGGGCGTCGCCATTTCGGACCGGGAGTTGCCTGGGCGCCGTCATTTCGAACCGGGAGTTCCATGGGCGCCGCGATCTCGGACCGGGAGTTCCGTGGGCGCCGCCATTTCGAACCGGGAGTTCGTGGGCGTTGCCATTTCGGACCAGGAGTTCCGTGGGCGCCGCCATCTCCGACCGGGAGTTGCGTGGGCACCGCCATCTCGGACCGGGAGTTCCGTGGGCGCTACCATTTTGGACCGGGAGTTCTATGGGCGCCGCCATTTCGGAGCAGGAGTTGCGTGGGCGCCGCCATTTCGCACCGGGAGTTGCGTGGGCGCCGCCATTTCAGACCGGGAGTTCCGTGGGCGACGCCATTTCGGACCGGGAGTTTTGTGGGCGCCGCCATTTCGAACCGTGAGTTGCTTGGGCGCCGCCATTTCGAATCGGGAGTTGCGTGGGCGCCGCCATTTCGAGGCAAGAGTTGCGTGGGTGCCGCCATTTCGAGCCGGGAGTTGCGTGGGTGCTGCCGTTTCGGACCGGGAGTTCCGGGGGCGCCGCCATTTCTAACCGGGAGTTCCGTAGGCGCAGCCATTTCGAACCGGGAGTTGCGTGGGCGCCGCCATTTCAGATCAAGAGTTCCGTGGGCGCCACCATTTCGAGGCGGGAGTTCCGTGGGCGCCGCCATTTCGGACTGGGAGTTTAGGGGGCACCGCCATTTCGGACCGGGAGTTCCGTGGGCGCCGCCATTTCGGAGCAGGAGTTGCGTGGGCGCCGCCATCTTTGACCGGGAGTTGCGTGGGCGCCGCCATCTTGGACCGGGAGTTCCGTGGGCGCCGCCGTTTCAAACCGGGAGTTGCGTGGATGCCGCCATTTCAGACCGGGAGTTCTGGGGGCGCCGCCATTTCGGACCAGGTGTTGCGTGGGCGTCGCCATTTCGGACCAGGAGTTCCGTGGGCGCCGCCATTTCGAACCGTGAGTTGCTTGGGCGCCGCCATTTCGAATCGGGAATTCCGTGGACGCCGCCATTTCGAGCCGGGAGTTGCGTGGGCGCCGCCGTTTCGGACCGGGAGTTGCTTGGGCGCCGCCATTTCTAACCGGCTCTCCGTGGGCGCCGCCATTTCGGACCGGGAGTTCCGTGGGCGCCGCCATCTCCGACCGGGAGGTGCGTGGGCGCCGCCATCTCGGACCGGGAGTTTTGTGGGCGCCGCCATTTCGAACCGGGAGTTGCGTGGGCGACGCCGTTTCGGACCGGGAATTTTGTGGGCTCCGACATTTAAACCGGGCGTTGCGTGGGCGCCGCCATTTCGGACCGGGAGTTGCGTGGGTGCCGTTATTTCAAACCGGGAGTTACATGAGCGCCGCCATTTCGAACCGGGAGTTGCGTGGGCGCCTCCATTTCGAACCGGGAGTTGCGTGGGCGCCGCCGTTTCAGACCAGGGAGTTCCGTGGGCGCCGCCATTTCGGACCGGGTGTTGCGTGGGCGCCGCCATTTCGGACCGAAAGTTGCGTGGGCGTCGCCATTTCGGACCGGGAGTTCCATGGGCGCCGCGATCTCGGACCGGGAGTTCCGTGGGCGCCGCCATTTCGAACCGGGAGTTCGTGGGCGTCGCCATTTCGGACCAGGAGTTCCGTGGGCGCCGCCATCTCCGACCGGGAGTTGCATGGGCACCGCCATCTCGGACCGGGAGTTCCGTGGGCGCTACCATTTCGGACCGGGAGTTCTATGGGCGCCGCCATTTCGGAGCAGGAGTTGCGTGGGCGCCGCCATTTCAGACCGGGAGTTGCGTGGGCGCTGCCATTTCTAACTGGAAGTTGCATGAAAGCCGCCATTTCGGACCAGGAGTTGCGTGGGCGCCGCCATCTCGGACCGGGAGTTCCGTAGGCGCCGCCATTTCGGACCGGGAGTTCCGTGGGCGCCGCCATTTCGGACCGGGAGTTCTGTGGGCGCCGCCATTTCGAGGCGGGAGTTGCGTGGGCGCCGCCGTTTCGGACCGGGAGTTGCGTGGGAGCCGTTATTTCAAACCGGGAGTTCCGTGGGCGCAGCCATTTCTAACTGGGAGTTGCATGAAAGCCGCCATTTCGGACCAGGAGTTCCGTGGGCGCCGCCATTTCGAACCGTGAGTTGCTTGGGCGCCGCCATTTCGAATCGGGAGTTCCGTGGGTGCCGCCATTTCGAGCCGGGAGTTGCGTGGGCGCCGCCGTTTCGGACCGGGAGTTGCGTGGGCGCCGCCATTTCGGACCGGCTTTCCGTGGGCGCCGCCATTTCAGACCGGGAGTTCCGTGGGCGCCGCCATCTCCGACCGGGAGTTGCGTGGGCGCCGCCATTTCGGACCGGGAGTTTTGTGGGCGCCGCCATTTCGAACAGGGCGTTGCGTGGGCGCCGCCATTTCGGACCGGGAGTTTTGTGGGCGCCACCATTTCGAGGCGGGAGTTGCGTGGGCGCCGCCATTTCGGACCGGGAGTTGCGTGGGCGCCGTTATTTCAAACCGGGAGTTACATGGGCGCCGCCATTTCGAACCGGGAGTTGCGTGGGCGCCTCCATTTCGAACCGGGAGTTGCGTGGGCGCCGCCGTTTCAGACCAGGGAGTTCCGTGGGCGCCTCCATTTCGGACCGTGTGTTGCGTGGGCGCCGCCATTTCGGACTGAAAGTTGCGTGGGCGTCGCCATTTCGGACCGGGAGTTGCGTGGGCGCTGCCATTTCGGACCGGGTGTTCCGTTGGGGCCGCCATCTCCGACCGGGAGTTCCGTGGGCCCCGCCATTTCTGACCAAGTGTTCCGTGGGCACCGCCATTTTGAACCGGGAGTTGCGTGGGCGCCGCCATTTCGGACCGGGAGTTTTGTGGGCGCCGACATTTCGAACCGGGAGTTCCGTGGGCGCTGCTATTTCGGACCGGGAGTTCTGTGGGCGCTGCCATTTCGAGGCGGGAGTTGCGTGGGCGCCGAAATTTCGAACCGGGAGTTGCGTGGGAGCCGCTATTTCAAACCGGGAGTTGCGTGAGCGCTGCCATTTCTAACTGGGAGTTGCATGAACGCCGCCATTTCGGACCGGGAGTTCCGTGGGCGCCGCCATTTCCAACCGGGAGTTCCGTGGGCGCCGCCATTTCAGACCGGGAGTTCCGTGGGCGCCGCCATTTCGAACCGGGAGTTGCCTCGGCGCCGCCATTTCGAGCCGGGAGTTGCGTGGGCGCCGCCGTTTCGGACCGGGAGTTGCGTGGGCGCCGCCATTTCTAACCGGGAGTTCCGTAGGCGCAGCCATTTCGAACCGGGAGTTACGAGGGCGCCGCCATTTCAGATCAAGAGTTCTGTGGGCGCCGCCATTTTGGACCGGGAGTTCCGTGGGCGCCGCCATTTCGGACCGGGAGTTGCGTGGGCGCCGCCATTTCGAACCGAGAGTTGCGTGGGCGCCGCCGTTTCGGACCTGGAGTTTAGGGGGCGCCGCCATTTCGGACCGGGAGTTCCGTGGGCGCCGCCATTTCGGAGCAGGAGTTGCGTGGGCGCTGCCATCTCCGACCGGGAGTTGCGTGGGCGCCGCCATCTTGGACCGGGAGTTCCGTGGGCGCCGCCGTTTCAAACCGGGAGTTGCGTGGGCGCCGCCATTTCAGACCGGGAGTTCTGTGGGCGCCGCCATTTCGGACCAGGTGTTGCGTGGGCGCCGCCATTTCAAACCGGGAGTTGCCTGGGCGCCGCCATTTCGAATCGGGAGTTGCGTGGGAGCCGTCGTTTCGGACCGGGAGTTCCGGGGGCGCCGCCATTTCTAACCGGGAGTTGCGTGGGCGCCGCCATCTCCGACCGGGAGTTGCGTGGGCGCCGCCATTTCAGACCGAGAGTTCCGTGGTCACCGCCATTTCGAACCGGGAGTCGCGTGGGCGCCGCCATTTCGGACCGGAGTTTTGTGGGCGCCGACATTTCGAATTGGGAGTTGCGTGGGCACTGCCATTTCGGACCGGGAGTTCTGTGGGCGCCGCCATTTCGAGCCGGGAGTTCCGTGGGCGCCGCCGTTTCGGACCGGGAGTTGCGTGGGAACCGCTATTTCAAACCGGGAATTCCGTGGGCGCAGCCATTTCTAACTGGGAGTTGCATGAAAGCCGCCATTTCGGACCAGGAGTTGCGTGGGCGCCGCCATCTTTGACCGGGAGTTGCGTGGGCGCCGCCATCTCGGACCGGGAGTTCCGTGGGCGCCGCCGTTTCGGACCGGGAGTTGCGTGGGCGCCGCCATTTCGGACCGGGAGTTTTGTGGGCGCCGCCATTTCGAACCGTGGGTTGCTTGGGCGCCGCCATTTCGAATCGGGAGTTCCGTGGGCGCCGCCACTTCGAGCCGGGAGTTGCGTGGGCGCCGCCGTTTCGGACCGGGAGTTTTGTGGGCGCCGACATTTCGAACCGGGAGTTGCGTGGGCGACGCCGTTTCTGACGAAGAGTTCCGTGGGCGCCGCCATTTCGGACCGGGAGTTCCGTGGACGCCGCCATTTCAAGGCGGGAGTTGCGTGGGCGCCGCCATTTCGAGCCGGGAGTTGTGTGGGCGCTGCCGTTGCGGACCGGGAGTTTAGGGGGCGCCGCCATTTTGAGGCGGGAGTTGCGTGGGCGCCGCCATTTCGGACCAGGAGTTGCGTGGGCGGCGCCATCTCCGACCGGGAGTTCCGTGGGCGCCGACATTTCGGACCGGGAGTTCCGTGGGCGCCGCCATTTCGGACTGGGAGTTCCGTGGGCGCCGCCATTTCGGACCGGGAGTTTAGTGGGCGCCGCCATTTCGGACCGGGAGTTCCGTGGGCGCCGCCATTTCGGACCGGGAGTTCCGTGGGCGCCGCCATTTCGAGGCGAGAGTTGCGTGGGTGCCTCCATTTCGAGGCGGGAGTTCCGTGGGCGCCGCCATTTCGGACCAGGAGTTGCGTGGGCGCCGCCATTTCGGACCGGAAGTTCCGTGGGCGCCGCCATTTCGGACCGGGAGTTCCGTGGGCGCCGCCATTTCGGACCGGGAGTTCCGTGGGCGCCGCCATTTCGGACCGGGAGTTTTGTGGGCGCCGCCATTTCGAACAGGGCGTTGCGTGGGCGCCGCCATTTCGGACCGGGAGTTTTGTGGGCGCCACCATTTCGAGGCGGGAGTTGCGTGGGCGCCGCCATTTCGGACCGGGAGTTGCGTGGGCGCCGTTATTTCAAACCGGGAGTTACATGGGCGCCGCCATTTCGAACCGGGAGTTGCGTGGGCGCCTCCATTTCGAACCGGGAGTTGCGTGGGCGCCGCCGTTTCAGACCAGGGAGTTCCGTGGGCGCCTCCATTTCGGACCGTGTGTTGCGTGGGCGCCGCCATTTCGGACTGAAAGTTGCGTGGGCGTCGCCATTTCGGACCGGGAGTTGCGTGGGCGCTGCCATTTCGGACCGGGTGTTCCGTTGGGGCCGCCATCTCCGACCGGGAGTTCCGTGGGCCCCGCCATTTCTGACCAAGTGTTCCGTGGGCACCGCCATTTTGAACCGGGAGTTGCGTGGGCGCCGCCATTTCGGACCGGGAGTTTTGTGGGCGCCGACATTTCGAACCGGGAGTTCCGTGGGCGCTGCTATTTCGGACCGGGAGTTCTGTGGGCGCTGCCATTTCGAGGCGGGAGTTGCGTGGGCGCCGAAATTTCGAACCGGGAGTTGCGTGGGAGCCGCTATTTCAAACCGGGAGTTGCGTGAGCGCTGCCATTTCTAACTGGGAGTTGCATGAACGCCGCCATTTCGGACCGGGAGTTCCGTGGGCGCCGCCATTTCCAACCGGGAGTTCCGTGGGCGCCGCCATTTCAGACCGGGAGTTCCGTGGGCGCCGCCATTTCGAACCGGGAGTTGCCTCGGCGCCGCCATTTCGAGCCGGGAGTTGCGTGGGCGCCGCCGTTTCGGACCGGGAGTTGCGTGGGCGCCGCCATTTCTAACCGGGAGTTCCGTAGGCGCAGCCATTTCGAACCGGGAGTTACGAGGGCGCCGCCATTTCAGATCAAGAGTTCTGTGGGCGCCGCCATTTTGGACCGGGAGTTCCGTGGGCGCCGCCATTTCGGACCGGGAGTTGCGTGGGCGCCGCCATTTCGAACCGAGAGTTGCGTGGGCGCCGCCGTTTCGGACCTGGAGTTTAGGGGGCGCCGCCATTTCGGACCGGGAGTTCCGTGGGCGCCGCCATTTCGGAGCAGGAGTTGCGTGGGCGCTGCCATCTCCGACCGGGAGTTGCGTGGGCCCCGCCATCTTGGACCGGGAGTTCCGTGGGCGCCGCCGTTTCAAACCGGGAGTTGCGTGGGCGCCGCCATTTCAGACCGGGAGTTCTGTGGGCGCCGCCATTTCGGACCAGGTGTTGCGTGGGCGCCGCCATTTCAAACCGGGAGTTGCCTGGGCGCCGCCATTTCGAATCGGGAGTTGCGTGGGAGCCGTCGTTTCGGACCGGGAGTTCCGGGGGCGCCGCCATTTCTAACCGGGAGTTGCGTGGGCGCCGCCATCTCCGACCGGGAGTTGCGTGGGCGCCGCCATTTCAGACCGAGAGTTCCGTGGTCACCGCCATTTCGAACCGGGAGTCGCGTGGGCGCCGCCATTTCGGACCGGAGTTTTGTGGGCGCCGACATTTCGAATTGGGAGTTGCGTGGGCACTGCCATTTCGGACCGGGAGTTCTGTGGGCGCCGCCATTTCGAGCCGGGAGTTGCGTGGGCGCCGCCGTTTCGGACCGGGAGTTGCGTGGGAACCGCTATTTCAAACCGGGAATTCCGTGGGCGCAGCCATTTCTAACTGGGAGTTGCATGAAAGCCGCCATTTCGGACCAGGAGTTGCGTGGGCGCCGCCATCTTTGACCGGGAGTTGCGTGGGCGCCGCCATCTCGGACCGGGAGTTCCGTGGGCGCCGCCGTTTCGGACCGGGAGTTGCGTGGGCGCCGCCATTTCGGACCGGGAGTTTTGTGGGCGCCGCCATTTCGAACCGTGGGTTGCTTGGGCGCCGCCATTTCGAATCGGGAGTTCCGTGGGCGCCGCCACTTCGAGCCGGGAGTTGCGTGGGCGCCGCCGTTTCGGACCGGGAGTTTTGTGGGCGCCGACATTTCGAACCGGGAGTTGCGTGGGCGACGCCGTTTCTGACGAAGAGTTCCGTGGGCGCCGCCATTTCGGACCGGGAGTTCCGTGGACGCCGCCATTTCAAGGCGGGAGTTGCGTGGGCGCCGCCATTTCGAGCCGGGAGTTGTGTGGGCGCTGCCGTTGCGGACCGGGAGTTTAGGGGGCGCCGCCATTTTGAGGCGGGAGTTGCGTGGGCGCCGCCATTTCGGACCAGGAGTTGCGTGGGCGGCGCCATCTCCGACCGGGAGTTCCGTGGGCGCCGACATTTCGGACCGGGAGTTCCGTGGGCGCCGCCATTTCGGACTGGGAGTTCCGTGGGCGCCGCCATTTCGGACCGGGAGTTTAGTGGGCGCCGCCATTTCGGACCGGGAGTTCCGTGGGCGCCGCCATTTCGGACCGGGAGTTCCGTGGGCGCCGCCATTTCGAGGCGAGAGTTGCGTGGGTGCCTCCATTTCGAGGCGGGAGTTCCGTGGGCGCCGCCATTTCGGACCAGGAGTTGCGTGGGCGCCGCCATTTCGGACCGGAAGTTCCGTGGGCGCCGCCATTTCGGACCGGGAGTTCCGTGGGCGCCGCCATTTCGGACCGGGAGTTCCGTGGGCGCCGCCATTTCGGACCGGGAGTTTTGTGGGCGCCGCCATTTCGAACAGGGCGTTGCGTGGGCGCCGCCATTTCGGACCGGGAGTTTTGTGGGCGCCACCATTTCGAGGCGGGAGTTGCGTGGGCGCCGCCATTTCGGACCGGGAGTTGCGTGGGCGCCGTTATTTCAAACCGGGAGTTACATGGGCGCCGCCATTTCGAACCGGGAGTTGCGTGGGCGCCTCCATTTCGAACCGGGAGTTGCGTGGGCGCCGCCGTTTCAGACCAGGGAGTTCCGTGGGCGCCTCCATTTCGGACCGTGTGTTGCGTGGGCGCCGCCATTTCGGACTGAAAGTTGCGTGGGCGTCGCCATTTCGGACCGGGAGTTGCGTGGGCGCTGCCATTTCGGACCGGGTGTTCCGTTGGGGCCGCCATCTCCGACCGGGAGTTCCGTGGGCCCCGCCATTTCTGACCAAGTGTTCCGTGGGCACCGCCATTTTGAACCGGGAGTTGCGTGGGCGCCGCCATTTCGGACCGGGAGTTTTGTGGGCGCCGACATTTCGAACCGGGAGTTCCGTGGGCGCTGCTATTTCGGACCGGGAGTTCTGTGGGCGCTGCCATTTCGAGGCGGGAGTTGCGTGGGCGCCGAAATTTCGAACCGGGAGTTGCGTGGGAGCCGCTATTTCAAACCGGGAGTTGCGTGAGCGCTGCCATTTCTAACTGGGAGTTGCATGAACGCCGCCATTTCGGACCGGGAGTTCCGTGGGCGCCGCCATTTCCAACCGGGAGTTCCGTGGGCGCCGCCATTTCAGACCGGGAGTTCCGTGGGCGCCGCCATTTCGAACCGGGAGTTGCCTCGGCGCCGCCATTTCGAGCCGGGAGTTGCGTGGGCGCCGCCGTTTCGGACCGGGAGTTGCGTGGGCGCCGCCATTTCTAACCGGGAGTTCCGTAGGCGCAGCCATTTCGAACCGGGAGTTACGAGGGCGCCGCCATTTCAGATCAAGAGTTCTGTGGGCGCCGCCATTTTGGACCGGGAGTTCCGTGGGCGCCGCCATTTCGGACCGGGAGTTGCGTGGGCGCCGCCATTTCGAACCGAGAGTTGCGTGGGCGCCGCCGTTTCGGACCTGGAGTTTAGGGGGCGCCGCCATTTCGGACCGGGAGTTCCGTGGGCGCCGCCATTTCGGAGCAGGAGTTGCGTGGGCGCTGCCATCTCCGACCGGGAGTTGCGTGGGCCCCGCCATCTTGGACCGGGAGTTCCGTGGGCGCCGCCGTTTCAAACCGGGAGTTGCGTGGGCGCCGCCATTTCAGACCGGGAGTTCTGTGGGCGCCGCCATTTCGGACCAGGTGTTGCGTGGGCGCCGCCATTTCAAACCGGGAGTTGCCTGGGCGCCGCCATTTCGAATCGGGAGTTGCGTGGGAGCCGTCGTTTCGGACCGGGAGTTCCGGGGGCGCCGCCATTTCTAACCGGGAGTTGCGTGGGCGCCGCCATCTCCGACCGGGAGTTGCGTGGGCGCCGCCATTTCAGACCGAGAGTTCCGTGGTCACCGCCATTTCGAACCGGGAGTCGCGTGGGCGCCGCCATTTCGGACCGGAGTTTTGTGGGCGCCGACATTTCGAATTGGGAGTTGCGTGGGCACTGCCATTTCGGACCGGGAGTTCTGTGGGCGCCGCCATTTCGAGCCGGGAGTTCCGTGGGCGCCGCCGTTTCGGACCGGGAGTTGCGTGGGAACCGCTATTTCAAACCGGGAATTCCGTGGGCGCAGCCATTTCTAACTGGGAGTTGCATGAAAGCCGCCATTTCGGACCAGGAGTTGCGTGGGCGCCGCCATCTTTGACCGGGAGTTGCGTGGGCGCCGCCATCTCGGACCGGGAGTTCCGTGGGCGCCGCCGTTTCGGACCGGGAGTTGCGTGGGCGCCGCCATTTCGGACCGGGAGTTTTGTGGGCGCCGCCATTTCGAACCGTGGGTTGCTTGGGCGCCGCCATTTCGAATCGGGAGTTCCGTGGGCGCCGCCACTTCGAGCCGGGAGTTGCGTGGGCGCCGCCGTTTCGGACCGGGAGTTTTGTGGGCGCCGACATTTCGAACCGGGAGTTGCGTGGGCGACGCCGTTTCTGACGAAGAGTTCCGTGGGCGCCGCCATTTCGGACCGGGAGTTCCGTGGACGCCGCCATTTCAAGGCGGGAGTTGCGTGGGCGCCGCCATTTCGAGCCGGGAGTTGTGTGGGCGCTGCCGTTGCGGACCGGGAGTTTAGGGGGCGCCGCCATTTTGAGGCGGGAGTTGCGTGGGCGCCGCCATTTCGGACCAGGAGTTGCGTGGGCGGCGCCATCTCCGACCGGGAGTTCCGTGGGCGCCGACATTTCGGACCGGGAGTTCCGTGGGCGCCGCCATTTCGGACTGGGAGTTCCGTGGGCGCCGCCATTTCGGACCGGGAGTTTAGTGGGCGCCGCCATTTCGGACCGGGAGTTCCGTGGGCGCCGCCATTTCGGACCGGGAGTTCCGTGGGCGCCGCCATTTCGAGGCGAGAGTTGCGTGGGTGCCTCCATTTCGAGGCGGGAGTTCCGTGGGCGCCGCCATTTCGGACCAGGAGTTGCGTGGGCGCCGCCATTTCGGACCGGAAGTTCCGTGGGCGCCGCCATTTCGGACCGGGAGTTCCGTGGGCGCCGCCATTTCGGACCGGGAGTTCCGTGGGCGCCGCCATTTCAAACCGTGAGTTGCTTGGGCGCCGCCATTTCGAATTGGGAGTTCCGTGGGCGCCGCAATTTCGAGCCGGGAGTTGCGTGGGCGCCGCCGTTTCAGACCGGGAGTTCCGGGGGCGCCGCCATTTCTAACCGGCTTTCCGTGGGCGCCGCCATTTCGGAACGGGAGTTGCGTTGGCGCCGCCATCTCCGACCGGGAGTTGCTTGGGCGCCGCCGTTTCGGACCGGGAGTTTTGTGGGCGCCGACATTTCGAACCGGGAGTAGCGTGGGCGACGCCGTTTCGGACCGGGAATTTTGTGGGCGCCGACATTTCGAACCGGGAGTTGCGTGGGCGACGCCGTTTCTGACGAAGAGTTCCGTGGGCGCCGCCATTTCGGACCGGGAGTTCCGTGGACGCCGCCATTTCAAGGCGGGAGTTGCGTGGGCGCCGCCATTTCGAGCCGGGAGTTGTGTGGGCGCTGCCGTTGCGGACCGGGAGTTTAGGGGGCGCCGCCATTTTGAGGCGGGAGTTGCGTGGGCGCCGCCATTTCGGACCAGGAGTTGCGTGGGCGGCGCCATCTCCGACCGGGAGTTCCGTGGGCGCCGACATTTCGGACCGGGAGTTCCGTGGGCGCCGCCATTTCGGACTGGGAGTTCCGTGGGCGCCGCCATTTCGGACCGGGAGTTTAGTGGGCGCCGCCATTTCGGACCGGGAGTTCCGTGGGCGCCGCCATTTCGGACCGGGAGTTCCGTGGGCGCCGCCATTTCGAGGCGAGAGTTGCGTGGGTGCCTCCATTTCGAGGCGGGAGTTCCGTGGGCGCCGCCATTTCGGACCAGGAGTTGCGTGGGCGCCGCCATTTCGGACCGGAAGTTCCGTGGGCGCCGCCATTTCGGACCGGGAGTTCCGTGGGCGCCGCCATTTCGGACCGGGAGTTCCGTGGGCGCCGCCATTTCGGACCGGGAGTTTTGTGGGCGCCGCCATTTCGAACAGGGCGTTGCGTGGGCGCCGCCATTTCGGACCGGGAGTTTTGTGGGCGCCACCATTTCGAGGCGGGAGTTGCGTGGGCGCCGCCATTTCGGACCGGGAGTTGCGTGGGCGCCGTTATTTCAAACCGGGAGTTACATGGGCGCCGCCATTTCGAACCGGGAGTTGCGTGGGCGCCTCCATTTCGAACCGGGAGTTGCGTGGGCGCCGCCGTTTCAGACCAGGGAGTTCCGTGGGCGCCTCCATTTCGGACCGTGTGTTGCGTGGGCGCCGCCATTTCGGACTGAAAGTTGCGTGGGCGTCGCCATTTCGGACCGGGAGTTGCGTGGGCGCTGCCATTTCGGACCGGGTGTTCCGTTGGGGCCGCCATCTCCGACCGGGAGTTCCGTGGGCCCCGCCATTTCTGACCAAGTGTTCCGTGGGCACCGCCATTTTGAACCGGGAGTTGCGTGGGCGCCGCCATTTCGGACCGGGAGTTTTGTGGGCGCCGACATTTCGAACCGGGAGTTCCGTGGGCGCTGCTATTTCGGACCGGGAGTTCTGTGGGCGCTGCCATTTCGAGGCGGGAGTTGCGTGGGCGCCGAAATTTCGAACCGGGAGTTGCGTGGGAGCCGCTATTTCAAACCGGGAGTTGCGTGAGCGCTGCCATTTCTAACTGGGAGTTGCATGAACGCCGCCATTTCGGACCGGGAGTTCCGTGGGCGCCGCCATTTCTAACCGGGAGTTCCGTGGGCGCCGCCATTTCAGACCGGGAGTTCCGTGGGCGCCGCCATTTCGAACCGGGAGTTGCCTCGGCGCCGCCATTTCGAGCCGGGAGTTGCGTGGGCGCCGCCGTTTCGGACCGGGAGTTGCGTGGGCGCCGCCATTTCTAACCGGGAGTTCCGTAGGCGCAGCCATTTCGAACCGGGAGTTACGAGGGCGCCGCCATTTCAGATCAAGAGTTCTGTGGGCGCCGCCATTTTGGACCGGGAGTTCCGTGGGCGCCGCCATTTCGGACCGGGAGTTGCGTGGGCGCCGCCATTTCGAACCGAGAGTTGCGTGGGCGCCGCCGTTTCGGACCTGGAGTTTAGGGGGCGCCGCCATTTCGGACCGGGAGTTCCGTGGGCGCCGCCATTTCGGAGCAGGAGTTGCGTGGGCGCTGCCATCTCCGACCGGGAGTTGCGTGGGCGCCGCCATCTTGGACCGGGAGTTCCGTGGGCGCCGCCGTTTCAAACCGGGAGTTGCGTGGGCGCCGCCATTTCAGACCGGGAGTTCTGTGGGCGCCGCCATTTCGGACCAGGTGTTGCGTGGGCGCCGCCATTTCAAACCGGGAGTTGCCTGGGCGCCGCCATTTCGAATCGGGAGTTGCGTGGGAGCCGTCGTTTCGGACCGGGAGTTCCGGGGGCGCCGCCATTTCTAACCGGGAGTTGCGTGGGCGCCGCCATCTCCGACCGGGAGTTGCGTGGGCGCCGCCATTTCAGACCGAGAGTTCCGTGGTCACCGCCATTTCGAACCGGGAGTCGCGTGGGCGCCGCCATTTCGGACCGGAGTTTTGTGGGCGCCGACATTTCGAATTGGGAGTTGCGTGGGCACTGCCATTTCGGACCGGGAGTTCTGTGGGCGCCGCCATTTCGAGCCGGGAGTTGCGTGGGCGCCGCCGTTTCGGACCGGGAGTTGCGTGGGAACCGCTATTTCAAACCGGGAATTCCGTGGGCGCAGCCATTTCTAACTGGGAGTTGCATGAAAGCTGCCATTTCGGACCAGGAGTTGCGTGGGCGCCGCCATTTCGGACCGGGAGTTCCGTGGGCGCCGCCATTTCGGACCGGGAGTTCCGTGGGCGCCGCCATTTCGGACCGGGAGTTTAGTGGGCGCCGCCATTTCGGACCGGGAGTTCCGTGGGCGCCGCCATTTCGGACCGGGAGTTCCGTGGGCGCCGCCATTTCGAGGCGAGAGTTGCGTGGGTGCCTCCATTTCGAGGCGGGAGTTCCGTGGGCGCCGCCATTTCGGACCAGGAGTTGCGTGGGCGCCGCCATTTCGGACCGGAAGTTCCGTGGGCGCCGCCATTTCGGACCGGGAGTTCCGTGGGCGCCGCCATTTCGGACCGGGAGTTCCGTGGGCGCCGCCATTTCAAACCGTGAGTTGCTTGGGCGCCGCCATTTCGAATTGGGAGTTCCGTGGGCGCCGCAATTTCGAGCCGGGAGTTGCGTGGGCGCCGCCGTTTCAGACCGGGAGTTCCGGGGGCGCCGCCATTTCTAACCGGCTTTCCGTGGGCGCCGCCATTTCGGAACGGGAGTTGCGTTGGCGCCGCCATCTCCGACCGGGAGTTGCTTGGGCGCCGCCGTTTCGGACCGGGAGTTTTGTGGGCGCCGACATTTCGAACCGGGAGTAGCGTGGGCGACGCCGTTTCGGACCGGGAATTTTGTGGGCGCCGACATTTAAACCGGGAGTTGCGTGGGCGACGCCATTTCGGACCAGGAGTTCCGTGGGCGCCTCCATTTCGAGGCAGGAGTTGCGTGGGCGCTGCCATTTCAGACCGGGAGTTGCGTGGGCACCGTTATTTCAAACCGGGAGTTACATGGGCGCCGCCATTTCGAACCGGGAGTTGCGTGGGTGCCTCCATTTCGAAACGGGACTTGCATGAGCGCCGCCGTTTCAAACCGGGAGTTGCGTGGGCGCCGCCGTTTCGAACCGGGAGTGGCGTGGGCGCCGCCGTTTCAGACCAAGGAGTTCCGTGGGCGCCGCCATTTCGGACCGGGTGTTGCGTGGGCGCCGCCATTTCGGACCGAAAGTTGCGTGGGCGCAGCCATTTCGGACCGGGAGCTGCCTGGGCGCCGTCATTTCGAACCGGGAGTTCCATGGGCGCCGCGATCTCGGACCGGGAGTTGCGTGGGCGCCGCGATTTCGAACCGGGAGTTGCGTGGGCGCCACCATTTCGAACCGGGAGTTCCATGGGCGCCGCCATTTCGAATCGGGAGTACCGGGGGCGCCGCCATTTCGGACCGGGAGTTGCGTGGGCGCCGCCATCTGGGACCGGGAGTTCCGTGGGCGCCGCCGTTTCAAACCGGGAGTTGCGTGGGCGCCGCCATTTCAGACCGGGAGTTCTGTGGGCGCCGCCAGTTCGGACCAGGTGTTGCGTGGGCGTCGCCATTTCAAACCGGGAGTTGCGTGGGCGCCGCCATTTCGACCCAGGAGTTGCGTTGGAGCCTCCGTTTCGGACCGGGAGTTCCGGGGGCGCCGCCATTTCTAACCGGGAGTTGCGTGGGCGCCGCCATTTCGAACCGGGAGTTGCGTGGGCGCCGCCATCTCTGACCGGGAGTTGCGTGGGCGCCGCCATTTCAGACCGAGAGTTCCGTGGGCACCGCCATTTCGAACCGGGAGTAGCGTGGGCGTCACCATTTCGGACCGGGAGTTTTGTGGGCGCCGACATTTCGAACCGAAAGTCCCGTGGGCGCTGCCATTTCGGACCGGGAGTTCTGTGGGCGCCGCCATTTCGACCCGGGAGGCGAAAGTTGCGTGGGCGCCGCCGTTTTGGACCGGGAGTTGCGTGGGAGCCGCTATTTCAAACCGGGAGTTCCGTGGGCTCCGCCATTTCTATCTGGGAGTTGCATGAACGCCGCCATTTCGGACCAGGAGTTGCGTGGGCGCCGCCATCTCCGACCGGGAGTTCCGTGGGCGCCGCCATTTCAGACCGGGAGTTCTGTGGGCGCCGCCATTTCGGACCGGGAGTTTTGTGGGCGCCGCCATTTCGAACCGTGAGTTGCTTGGGTGTCGCCATTTCGAATCGGGAGTTCCGTGGGCGCCGCCATTTCGAGCCGGGATTTGCGTGGGCGCCGCCTATTCGGACCGGGAGTTGCGTGGGCGCCGCCATTTCAAACCGGGAGTTCCGTGGGCGCCGCCATTTCAGACCGGGAGTTCCGTGGGCGACGCCATTTCGGCCCGGGAGTTTTGTGGGCGCCGCCATTTCGAACCGTGAGTTGCTTGGGCGCCGCCATTTCGAATCGGGAGTTGCGTGGGCGCCACCATTTCGAGGCGGGAGTTGCGTGGGCGCTGCCATTTCGGACCGGGAGTTGCGTGGGCGCCGTTAGTTCAAACCGGGAGTTACATGGGCGCCGCCATTTCGAACCGGGAGTTGCGTGGGTGTCTCCATTTCGAAACGGGACTTGCATGAGCGCCGCCGTTTCAAACCGGGAGTTGCGTGGGCGCCGCCGTTTCGAACCGGGAGTGGCGTGGGCGCCGCCGTTTCAGACCAAGGAGTTCCATGGGCGCCGCCATTTCGGTCCGGGTGTTGCGTGGGCGCCGCCATTTCGGACCGAAAGTTGCGTGGGCGCTACCATTTCCGACCGGGAGCTGCCTGGGCGCCGTCATTTCGAACCGGGAGTTCCATGGGCGCCGCGATCTCGGACCGGGAGTTGCGTGGGCGCCGCGATTTCAGACCGGGAGTTGCGTGGGCGCCACCATTTCGAACCGGGAGTTCCATGGGCGCCGCCATTTCGAATCGGGAGTTTTGTGGGCGCCGCCATTTCGGACCGGGAGTTGCGTGGGCGCTGCCATTTCGGACCGGGAGTTCCGTGGAGGCCGCCATCTCCGACCGGGAGTTGCGTGGGCGCCGCCATTTCAGACCGAGAGTTCCGTGGGCACCGCCATTTCGAACCGGGAGTTCCGTGGGCGCCGCCATTTCGGACCGGGAGTTTTGTGGGCGCCGACATTTCGAACCGGGAGTTGCGTGGGCGCTGCCATTTCGGACCGGGAGTTCTGTGGGCGCCGCCATTTCGAGGCGGGAGTTGCGTGGGCGCCGAAATTTCGAGGCGGGAGTTGCGTGGGAGCCGCTATTTCAAACCGGGAGTTGCGTGGGCGCCGCCATTTCTAACTGGGAGTTGCATGAACGCCGCCATTTCGGACCGGGAGTTGCCTGGGCGCCGCCATTTCAACCGGGAGTTCCATGGGCGCCGCCATTTCTAACCAAGAGTTCCGTGGGCGCCGCCATTTCGAACCGGGAGTTGCCTGGGCGCCGCCATTTGGAGCCGGGAGTTGCGTGGGTGCTGCCGTTTCGGACCGGGAGTTCCGGGGGCGCCGCCATTTCTAACCGGGAGTTCCGTAGGCGCAGCCATTTCGAACCGGGAGTTGCGTGGGCGCCGCCATTTCAGATCAAGAGTTCCGTGGGCGCCACCATTTCGAGGCGGGAGTTCCATGGGCGCCGCCATTTCGGACCGGGAGTTTAGGGGGCGCCGCCATTTCGGACCGGGAGTTCCATGGGCGCCGCCATTTCGGAGCAGGAGTTGCATGGGCGCCGCCATCTCCGACCGGGAGTTGCGTGGGCGCCGCCATTTCGGAGCAGGAGTTGCGTGGGCGCCGCCATCTTCGACCGGGAGTTGCGTGGGCGCCGCCATTTCAGACCGGGAGTTCTGTGGGCGCCGCCAGTTCAAACCAGGTGTTGCGTGGGCGTCGCCATTTCAAACCGGGAGTTGCCTGGGCGCCGCCATTTCGACCCGGGAGTTGCGTTGGAGCCTCCGTTTCGGACCGGGAGTTCCGGGGGCGCCGCCATTTCTAACCGGGAGTTGCGTGGGCGCCGCCATTTCGAACCCGGAGTTGCGTGGGCGCCGCCATCTCTGACCGGGAGTTGCGTGGGCGCCGCCATTTCAGACCGAGAGTTCCGTGGGCACCGCCATTTCGAACCGGGAGTAGCGTGGGCGCCGCCATTTCGGACCGGGAGTTTTGTGGGCGCCGACATTTCGAACCGAAAGTTCCGTGGGCGCTGCCATTTCGGACCGGGAGTTCTGTGGGCGCCGCCATTTCGACCCGGGAGGTGAAAGTTGCGTGGGCGCCGCCGTTTTGGACCGGGAGTTGCGTGGGAGCCGCTATTTCAAACCGGGAGTTCCGTGGGCTCCGCCATTTCTATCTGGGAGTTGCATGAACGCCGCCATTTCGGACCAGGAGTTGCGTGGGCGCCGCCATCTCCGACCGGGAGTTGCGTGGGCGCCGCCATCTCGGACCGGGAGTTCCGTGGGCGCCGCCATTTCAGACCGGGAGTTCTGTGGGCGCCGCCATTTCGGACCGGGAGTTTTGTGGGCGCCGCCATTTCGAACCGTGAGTTGCTTGGGCGCCGCCATTTCGAATCGGGAGTTCCGTGGGCGCCGCCATTTCGAGCCGGGAGTTGCGTGGGCGCCGCCGTTTCGGACCGGGAGTTGCGTGGGCGCCGCCATTTCTAACCGGGAGTTGCGTGGGCGCCGCCATTTCGAACCGGGAGTTCCGTGGGCGCCGCCATCTCTGACCGGGAGTTGCGTGGGCGCCGCCATCTCAGACCAGGAGTTCCGTGGGCGCCGCCATTTCGCACCGGGAGTTGCGTGGGCGCCGCCATCTCGGACCGGGAGTTCCGTGGGCGCCGCCATTTCGCACCGGGAGTTGCGTGGGCGCCGCCATTTCAAACCGGGAGTTCCGTGGGCGCCGCCATTTCAGACCGGGAGTTCCGTGGGCGACGCCATTTCGGACCGGGAGTTTTGTGGGCGCCGCCATTTCGAACCGTGAGTTGCTTGGGCGCCGCCATTTCGAATCGGGAGTTGCGTGGGCGCCGCCATTTCGAGGCAAGAGTTGCGTGGGTGCCGCCATTTCGAGCCGGGAGTTGCGTGGGTGCTGCCGTTTCGGACCGGGAGTTCCGGGGGCGCCGCCATTTCTAACCGGGAGTTCCGTAGGCGCAGCCATTTCGAACCGGGAGTTGCGTGGGCGCCGCCATTTCAGATCAAGAGTTCCGTGGGCGCCACCATTTCGAGGCGGGAGTTCCATGGGCGCCGCCATTTCGGACCGGGAGTTTAGGGGGCGCCGCCATTTCGGACCGGGAGTTCCATGGGCGCCGCCATTTCGGAGCAGGAGTTGCATGGGCGCCGCCATCTCCGACCGGGAGTTGCGTGGGCGCCGCCATTTCGGAGCAGGAGTTGCGTGGGCGCCGCCATCTTCGACCGGGAGTTGCGTGGGCGCCGCCATTTCAGACCGGGAGTTCTGTGGGCGCCGCCAGTTCAAACCAGGTGTTGCGTGGGCGTCGCCATTTCAAACCGGGAGTTGCCTGGGCGCCGCCATTTCGACCCGGGAGTTGCGTTGGAGCCTCCGTTTCGGACCGGGAGTTCCGGGGGCGCCGCCATTTCTAACCGGGAGTTGCGTGGGCGCCGCCATTTCGAACCCGGAGTTGCGTGGGCGCCGCCATCTCTGACCGGGAGTTGCGTGGGCGCCGCCATTTCAGACCGAGAGTTCCGTGGGCACCGCCATTTCGAACCGGGAGTAGCGTGGGCGCCGCCATTTCGGACCGGGAGTTTTGTGGGCGCCGACATTTCGAACCGAAAGTTCCGTGGGCGCTGCCATTTCGGACCGGGAGTTCTGTGGGCGCCGCCATTTCGACCCGGGAGGTGAAAGTTGCGTGGGCGCCGCCGTTTTGGACCGGGAGTTGCGTGGGAGCCGCTATTTCAAACCGGGAGTTCCGTGGGCTCCGCCATTTCTATCTGGGAGTTGCATGAACGCCGCCATTTCGGACCAGGAGTTGCGTGGGCGCCGCCATCTCCGACCGGGAGTTGCGTGGGCGCCGCCATCTCGGACCGGGAGTTCCGTGGGCGCCGCCATTTCAGACCGGGAGTTCTGTGGGCGCCGCCATTTCGGACCGGGAGTTTTGTGGGCGCCGCCATTTCGAACCGTGAGTTGCTTGGGCGCCGCCATTTCGAATCGGGAGTTCCGTGGGCGCCGCCATTTCGAGCCGGGAGTTGCGTGGGCGCCGCCGTTTCGGACCGGGAGTTGCGTGGGCGCCGCCATTTCTAACCGGGAGTTGCGTGGGCGCCGCCATTTCGAACCGGGAGTTCCGTGGGCGCCGCCATCTCTGACCGGGAGTTGCGTGGGCGCCGCCATCTCAGACCAGGAGTTCCGTGGGCGCCGCCATTTCGCACCGGGAGTTGCGTGGGCGCCGCCATCTCGGACCGGGAGTTCCGTGGGCGCCGCCATTTCGCACCGGGAGTTGCGTGGGCGCCGCCATTTCAAACCGGGAGTTCCGTGGGCGCCGCCATTTCAGACCGGGAGTTCCGTGGGCGACGCCATTTCGGACCGGGAGTTTTGTGGGCGCCGCCATTTCGAACCGTGAGTTGCTTGGGCGCCGCCATTTCGAATCGGGAGTTGCGTGGGCGCCGCCATTTCGAGGCAAGAGTTGCGTGGGTGCCGCCATTTCGAGCCGGGAGTTGCGTGGGTGCTGCCGTTTCGGACCGGGAGTTCCGGGGGCGCCGCCATTTCTAACCGGGAGTTCCGTAGGCGCAGCCATTTCGAACCGGGAGTTGCGTGGGCGCCGCCATTTCAGATCAAGAGTTCCGTGGGCGCCACCATTTCGAGGCGGGAGTTCCGTGGGCGCCGCCATTTCGAACCGGGAGTTTAGGGGGCGCCGCCATTTCGGACCGGGAGTTCCGTGGGCGCCGCCATTTCGGAGCAGGAGTTGCGTGGGCGCCGCCATCTTTGACCGGGAGTTGCGTGGGCGCCGCCATCTTGGACCGGGAGTTCCGTGGGCGCCGCCGTTTCAAACCGGGAGTTGCGTGGATGCCGCCATTTCAGACCGGGAGTTCTGTGGGCGCCACCATTTCGGACATGGTGTTGCGTGGGCGTCGCCATTTCGGACCAGGAGTTCCGTGGGCGCCGCCATTTCGATCCGTGAGTTGCTTGGGCGCCGCCATTTCGAATCGGGAGTTCCGTGGGCGCCGCCATTTCGAGCCGGGAGTTGCGTGGGCGCCGCCGTTTCGGACCGGGAGTTGCGTGGGCGCCGCCATTTCTAACCGGCTTTCCGTGGGCGCCGCCATTTCGGACCGGGAGTTCCGTGGGCGCCGCCATCTCTGACCGGGAGGTGCGTGGGCGCCGCCATCTCGGACCGGGAGTTTTGTGGGCGCCGCCATTTCGAACCGGGAGTTGCGTGGGCGCCGCCGTTTCAGACCAGGGAGTTCCGTGGGCGCCGCCATTTCGGACCGGGTGTTGCGTGGGCGCCGCCATTTCGGACCGAAAGTTGCGTGGGCGTCGCCATTTCGGACCGGGAGTTGCCTGGGCGCCGTCATTTCGAACCGGGAGTTCCATGGGCGCCGCGATCTCGGACCGGGAGTTCCGTGGGCGCCGCCATTTCGAACCGGGAGTTCGTGGGCGTTGCCATTTCGGACCAGGAGTTCCGTGGGCGCCGCCATCTCCGACCGGGAGTTGCGTGGGCACCGCCATCTCGGACCGGGAGTTCCGTGGGCGCTACCATTTTGGACCGGGAGTTCTATGGGCGCCGCCATTTCGGAGCAGGAGTTGCGTGGGCGCCGCCATTTCGCACCGGGAGTTGCGTGGGCGCCGCCATTTCAAACCGGGAGTTCCGTGGGCGCCGCCATTTCAGACCGGGAGTTCCGTGGGCGACGCCATTTCGGACCGGGAGTTTTGTGGGCGCCGCCATTTCGAACCGTGAGTTGCTTGGGCGCCGCCATTTCGAATCGGGAGTTGCGTGGGCGCCGCCATTTCGAGGCAAGAGTTGCGTGGGTGCCGCCATTTCGAGCCGGGAGTTGCGTGGGTGCTGCCGTTTCGGACCGGGAGTTCCGGGGGCGCCGCCATTTCTAACCGGGAGTTCCGTAGGCGCAGCCATTTCGAACCGGGAGTTGCGTGGGCGCCGCCATTTCAGATCAAGAGTTCCGTGGGCGCCACCATTTCGAGGCGGGAGTTCCGTGGGCGCCGCCATTTCGGACTGGGAGTTTAGGGGGCACCGCCATTTCGGACCGGGAGTTCCGTGGGCGCCGCCATTTCGGAGCAGGAGTTGCGTGGGCGCCGCCATCTTTGACCGGGAGTTGCGTGGGCGCCGCCATCTTGGACCGGGAGTTCCGTGGGCGCCGCCGTTTCAAACCGGGAGTTGCGTGGATGCCGCCATTTCAGACCGGGAGTTCTGTGGGCGCCGCCATTTCGGACCAGGTGTTGCGTGGGCGTCGCCATTTCGGACCAGGAGTTCCGTGGGCGCCGCCATTTCGAACCGTGAGTTGCTTGGGCGCCGCCATTTCGAATCGGGAGTTCCGTGGGCGCCGCCATTTCGAGCCGGGAGTTGCGTGGGCGCCGCCGTTTCGGACCGGGAGTTGCTTGGGCGCCGCCATTTCTAACCGGCTCTCCGTGGGCGCCGCCATTTCGGACCGGGAGTTCCGTGGGCGCCGCCATCTCCGACCGGGAGGTGCGTGGGCGCCGCCATCTCGGACCGGGAGTTTTGTGGGCGCCGCCATTTCGAACCGGGAGTTGCGTGGGCGACGCCGTTTCGGACCGGGAATTTTGTGGGCGCCGACATTTAAACCGGGCGTTGCGTGGGCGCCGCCATTTCGGACCGGGAGTTGCGTGGGCGCCGTTATTTCAAACCGGGAGTTACATGAGCGCCGCCATTTCGAACCGGGAGTTGCGTGGGCGCCTCCATTTCGAACCGGGAGTTGCGTGGGCGCCGCCGTTTCAGACCAGGGAGTTCCGTGGGCGCCGCCATTTCGGACCGTGTGTTGCGTGGGCGCCGCCATTTCGGACCGAAAGTTGCGTGGGCGTCGCCATTTCGGACCGGGAGTTGCCTGGGCGCCGTCATTTCGAACCGGGAGTTCCATGGGCGCCGCGATCTCGGACCGGGAGTTCCGTGGGCGCCGCCATTTCGAACCGGGAGTTCGTGGGCGTCGCCATTTCGGACCAGGAGTTCCGTGGGCGCCGCCATCTCCGACCGGGAGTTGCATGGGCACCGCCATCTCGGACCGGGAGTTCCGTGGGCGCTACCATTTCGGACCGGGAGTTCTATGGGCGCCGCCATTTCGGAGCAGGAGTTGCGTGGGCGCCGCCATTTCAGACTGGGAGTTGCGTGGGCGCTGCCATTTCTAACTGGGAGTTGCATGAAAGCCGCCATTTCGGACCAGGAGTTGCGTGGGCGCCGCCATCTCGGACCGGGAGTTCCGTAGGCGCCGCCATTTCGGACCGGGAGTTCCGTGGGCGCCGCCATTTCGGACCGGGAGTTCTGTGGGCGCCGCCATTTCGAGGCGGGAGTTGCGTGGGCGCCGCCGTTTCGGACCGGGAGTTGCGTGGGAGCCGTTATTTCAAACCGGGAGTTCCGTGGGCGCAGCCATTTCTAACTGGGAGTTGCATGAAAGCCGCCATTTCGGACCAGGAGTTGCGTGGGCGCCGACATCTTTGACCGGGAGTTGCGTGGGCGCCGCCATCTCGGACCAGGAGTTCCGTGGGCGCCGCCATTTCGGACCGGGAGTTCCGTGGGCGCCGCCATTTCGGACCGGGAGTTTTGTGGGCGTCGCCATTTCGAACCGTGAGTTGCTTGGGCGCCGCCATTTCGAATCGGGAGTTCCATGGGCGCCGCCACTTCGAGCCGGGAGTTGCGTGGGCGCCGCCGTTTCGGACCGGGAGTTTTGTGGGCGCCGACATTTCGAACCGGGAGTTGCGTGGGCGACGCCGTTTCTGACCGGGAATTTTGTGGGCGCCGACATTTAAACCGGGCGTTGCGTGGGTGCCGCCATTTCAAGGCGGGAGTTGCGTGGGCGCCGTCATTTCGAGCCGGGAGTTGCGTGGGCGCCGCCGTTTCAGACTGGGAGTTTAGGGGGCGCCGCCATTTCGAGCCGGGAGTTGCGTGGGCGCCGCCATTTCGGACCAGGAGTTGCGTGGGCGCCGCCATCTCCGACCAAGAGTTGCGTGGGCGCCGCCATCTCGGACCGGGAGTTCCGTGGGCGCCGCCATTTCGGAGCAGGAGTTGCATGAAAGCCGCCATTTCGGACCGGGAGTTGCGTGGGCGCCGCCATTTCAGACCGGGAGTTCCGTGGGCGCCGCCATTTCGGACCGGGAGTTTTGTGGGCGTCGCCATTTCGAACCGTGAGTTGCTTGGGAGCCGCCATTTCGAATCGGGAGTTCTGTGGGCGCCGCCACTTCGAGGCGGGAGTTGCGTGGGCGCCGCCGTTTCGGACCGGGAGTTGCGTGGGCGCCGCCATTTCAGACCGAGAGTTGCGAGGGCGCCGCCATCTCCGACCGGGAGTTGCGTGGGCGCCGACATTTAAACCGGGCGTTGCGTGGGTGCCGCCATTTCAGACCAAGAGTTCCGTGGGCGCCGCCATTTCGGACCGGGAGTTGCGTGGGCGCCGCCATCTTGGACCGGGAGTTGCGTGGGCGCCGCCGTTTCAAACCGGGAGTTGCGTGGGCGCCGCCATTTCGGACCGGGAGTTCTGTGGGCGCCGCCATTTCGGACCAGGTGTTGCGTGGGCGTCGCCATTTCAAACCGGGAGTTGCCTGGGCGCCGCCATTTCGACCCGGGAGTTGCGTTGGAGCCTCCGTTTCGGACCGGGAGTTCCGGGGGCGCCGCCATTTCTAACCAGGAGTTGCGTGGGCGCCGCCATTTCGAACCGGGAGTTGCGTGGGCGCCGCCATCTCTGACCGGGAGTTGCGTGGGCGCCGCCATTTCAGACCGAGAGTTCCGTGGGCACCGCCATTTCGAACCGGGAGTAGCGTGGGCGCCGCCATTTCGGACCGGGAGTTTTGTGGGCGCCGACATTTCGAACCGAAAGTTCCGTGGGCGCTGCCATTTCGGACCGGGAGTTCTGTGGGCGCCGCCATTTCGACGCGGGAGGCGAAAGTTGCGTGGGCGCCGCCGTTTTGGACCGGGAGTTGCGTGGGAGCCGCTATTTCAAACCGGGAGTTCCGTGGGCTCCGCCATTTCTATCTGGGAGTTGCATGAACGCCGCCATTTCGGACCAGGAGTTGCGTGGGCGCCGCCATCTCCGACCGGGAGTTGCGTGGGCGCCGCCATCTCGGACCGGGAGTTCCGTGGGCGCCGCCATTTCAGACCGGGAGTTCTGTGGGCGCCGCCATTTCGGACCGGGAGTTTTGTGGGCGCCGCCATTTCGAACCGTGAGTTGCTTGGGCGCCGCCATTTCGAATCGGGAGTTGCGTGGGCGCCGCCATTTCGAACCGGGAGTTCCGTGGGCGCCGCCATCTCGGACCGGGAGTTCCGTGGGCGCCGCCATTTCGCACCGGGAGTTGCGTGGGCGCCGCCATTTCAAACCGGGAGTTCCGTGGGCGCCGCCATTTCAGACCGGGAGTTCCGTGGCCGACGCCATTTCGGACCGGGAGTTTTGTGGGCGCCGCCATTTCGAACCGTGAGTTGCTTGGGCGCCGCCATTTCGAATCGGGAGTTGCGTACGCGCCGCCATTTCAGACCGGGAGTTCCGTGGGCGACGCCATTTCGGACCGGGAGTTTTGTGGGCGCCGCCATTTCGAACCGTGAGTTGCTTGGGCGCTGCCATTTCGAATCGGGAGTTGCGTGGGCGCCGCCATTTCGAGGCAAGAGTTGCGTGGGTGCCGCCATTTCGAGCCGGGAGTTGCGTGGGTGCTGCCGTTTCGGACCGGGAGTTCTGTGGGCGCCGCCATTTCTAACCGGGAGTTCCGTAGGCGCAGCCATTTCGAACCGGGAGTTGCGTGGGCGCCGCCATTTCAGATCAAGAGTTCCGTGGGCGCCACCATTTCGAGGCGGGAGTTCCGTGGGCGCCGCCATTTCGAACCGGGAGTTTAGGGGGCGCCGCCATTTCGGACCGGGAGTTCCGTGGGCGCCGCCATTTCGGAGCAGGAGTTGCGTGGGCGCCGCCATCTTTGACCGGGAGTTGCGTGGGCGCCTCCATCTTGGACCGGGAGTTCCGTGGGCGCCGCCGTTTCAAACCGGGAGTTGCGTGGATGCCGCCATTTCAGACCGGGAGTTCTGTGGGCGCCGCCATTTCAGACCAGGTGTTGCGTGGGCGTCGCCATTTCGGACCAGGAGTTCCGTGGGCGCCGCCATTTCGAACCGTGAGTTGCTTGGGCGCCGCCATTTCGAATCGGGAGTTCCGTGGGCGCCGCCGTTTCGGACCGGGAGTTGCGTGGGCGCCGCCATTTCTAACCGGCTTTCCGTGGGCGCCGCCATTTCGGACCGGGAGTTCCGTGGGCGCCGCCATCTCCGACCGGGAGGTGCGTGGGCGCCGCCATCTTGGACCGGGAGTTTTGTGGGCGCCGCCATTTCGAACCGTGAGTTGCTTGGGCGCCGACATTTCGAATCGGGAGTTCCGTGGGCGCCGCCATTTCGAGCCGGGAGTTGCGAGGGCGCCGCCGTTTCGGACCGGGAGTTGCGTGGGCGCCGCCATTTCTAACCGGGAGTTGCGTGGGCGCCGCCGTTTCGGACCGGGAATTTTGTGGGCGCCGAGATTTAAACCGGGCGTTGCGTGGGCGCCGCCATTTCGGACCGGGAGTTGCGTGGGCGCCGTTATTTCAAACCGGGAGTTACATGAGCGCCGCCATTTCGAACCGGGAGTTGCGTGGGCGCCTCCATTTCGAACCGGGAGTTGCGTGGGCGCCGCCGTTTCAGACCAGGGAGTTCCGTGGGCGCCGCCATTTCGGACCGGGTGTTGCGTGGGCGCCGCCATTTCGGACCGAAAGTTGCGTGGGCGTCGCCATTTCGGACCGGGAGTTGCGTGGGCGCCTCCATTTCGAACCGGGAGTTCCATGGGCGCCGCGATCTCGGACCGGGAGTTCCGTGGGCGCCGCCATTTCGAACCGGGAGTTCGTGGGCGTTGCCATTTCGGACCAGGAGTTCCGTGGGCGCCGCCATCTCCGACCGGGAGTTGCGTGGGCACCGCCATCTCGGACCGGGAGTTCCGTGGGCGCTACCATTTTGGACCGGGAGTTCTATGGGCGCCGCCATTTCGGAGCAGGAGTTGCGTGGGCGCCGCCATTTCGCACCGGGAGTTGCGTGGGCGCCGCCATTTCAAACCGGGAGTTCCGTGGGCGCCGCCATTTCAGACCGGGAGTTCCGTGGGCGACGCCATTTCGGACCGGGAGTTTTGTGGGCGCCGCCATTTCGAACCGTGAGTTGCTTGGGCGCCGCCATTTCGAATCGGGAGTTGCGTGGGCGCCGCCATTTCGAGGCAAGAGTTGCGTGGGTGCCGCCATTTCGAGCCGGGAGTTGCGTGGGTGCTGCCGTTTCGGACCGGGAGTTCCGGGGGCGCCGCCATTTCTAACCGGGAGTTCCGTAGGCGCAGCCATTTCGAACCGGGAGTTGCGTGGGCGCCGCCATTTCAGATCAAGAGTTCCGTGGGCGCCACCATTTCGAGGCGGGAGTTCCGTGGGCGCCGCCATTTCGGACTGGGAGTTTAGGGGGCACCGCCATTTCGGACCGGGAGTTCCGTGGGCGCCGCCATTTCGGAGCAGGAGTTGCGTGGGCGCCGCCATCTTTGACCGGGAGTTGCGTGGGCGCCGCCATCTTGGACCGGGAGTTCCGTGGGCGCCGCCGTTTCAAACCGGGAGTTGCGTGGATGCCGCCATTTCAGACCGGGAGTTCTGTGGGCGCCGCCATTTCGCACCAGGTGTTGCGTGGGCGTCGCCATTTCGGACCAGGAGTTCCGTGGGCGCCGCCATTTCGAACCGTGAGTTGCTTGGGCGCCGCCATTTCGAATCGGGAGTTCCGTGGGCGCCGCCATTTCGAGCCGGGAGTTGCGTGGGCGCCGCCGTTTCGGACCGGGAGTTGCTTGGGCGCCGCCATTTCTAACCGGCTCTCCGTGGGCGCCGCCATTTCGGACCGGGAGTTCCGTGGGCGCCGCCATCTCCGACCGGGAGGTGCGTGGGCGCCGCCATCTCGGACCGGGAGTTTTGTGGGCGCCGCCATTTCGAACCGGGAGTTGCGTGGGCGACGCCGTTTCGGACCGGGAATTTTGTGGGCGCCGACATTTAAACCGGGCGTTGCGTGGGCGCCGCCATTTCGGACCGGGAGTTGCGTGGGCGCCGTTATTTCAAACCGGGAGTTACATGAGCGCCGCCATTTCGAACCGGGAGTTGCGTGGGCGCCTCCATTTCGAACCGGGAGTTGCGTGGGCGCCGCCGTTTCAGACCAGGGAGTTCCGTGGGCGCCGCCATTTCGGACCGTGTGTTGCGTGGGCGCCGCCATTTCGGACCGAAAGTTGCGTGGGCGTCGCCATTTCGGACCGGGAGTTGCCTGGGCGCCGTCATTTCGAACCGGGAGTTCCATGGGCGCCGCGATCTCGGACCGGGAGTTCCGTGGGCGCCGCCATTTCGAACCGGGAGTTCGTGGGCGTCGCCATTTCGGACCAGGAGTTCCGTGGGCGCCGCCATCTCCGACCGGGAGTTGCATGGGCACCGCCATCTCGGACCGGGAGTTCCGTGGGCGCTACCATTTCGGACCGGGAGTTCTATGGGCGCCGCCATTTCGGAGCAGGAGTTGCGTGGGCGCCGCCATTTCAGACCGGGAGTTGCGTGGGCGCTGCCATTTCTAACTGGGAGTTGCATGAAAGCCGCCATTTCGGACCAGGAGTTGCGTGGGCGCCGCCATCTCGGACCGGGAGTTCCGTAGGCGCCGCCATTTCGGACCGGGAGTTCCGTGGGCGCCGCCATTTCGGACCGGGAGTTCTGTGGGCGCCGCCATTTCGAGGCGGGAGTTGCGTGGGCGCCGCCGTTTCGGACCGGGAGTTGCGTGGGAGCCGTTATTTCAAACCGGGAGTTCCGTGGGCGCAGCCATTTCTAACTGGGAGTTGCATGAAAGCCGCCATTTCGGACCAGGAGTTGCGTGGGCGCCGACATCTTTGACCGGGAGTTGCGTGGGCGCCGCCATCTCGGACCAGGAGTTCCGTGGGCGCCGCCATTTCGGACCGGGAGTTCCGTGGGCGCCGCCATTTCGGACCGGGAGTTTTGTGGGCGTCGCCATTTCGAACCGTGAGTTGCTTGGGCGCCGCCATTTCGAATCGGGAGTTCCATGGGCGCCGCCACTTCGAGCCGGGAGTTGCGTGGGCGCCGCCGTTTCGGACCGGGAGTTTTGTGGGCGCCGACATTTCGAACCGGGAGTTGCGTGGGCGACGCCGTTTCTGACCGGGAATTTTGTGGGCGCCGACATTTAAACCGGGCGTTGCGTGGGTGCCGCCATTTCAAGGCGGGAGTTGCGTGGGCGCCGTCATTTCGAGCCGGGAGTTGCGTGGGCGCCGCCGTTTCAGACTGGGAGTTTAGGGGGCGCCGCCATTTCGAGCCGGGAGTTGCGTGGGCGCCGCCATTTCGGACCAGGAGTTGCGTGGGCGCCGCCATCTCCGACCAAGAGTTGCGTGGGCGCCGCCATCTCGGACCGGGAGTTCCGTGGGCGCCGCCATTTCGGAGCAGGAGTTGCATGAAAGCCGCCATTTCGGACCGGGAGTTGCGTGGGCGCCGCCATCTTGGACCGGGAGTCCTGTGGGCGCCGCCGTTTCAAACCGGGAGTTGCGTGGGCGCCGCCATTTCAGACCGGGAGTTCCGTGGGCGCCGCCATTTCGGACCGGGAGTTTTGTGGGCGTCGCCATTTCGAACCGTGAGTTGCTTGGGAGCCGCCATTTCGAATCGGGAGTTCTGTGGGCGCCGCCACTTCGAGGCGGGAGTTGCGTGGGCGCCGCCGTTTCGGACCGGGAGTTGCGTGGGCGCCGCCATTTCAGACCGAGAGTTGCGAGGGCGCCGCCATCTCCGACCGGGAGTTGCGTGGGCGCCGACATTTAAACCGGGCGTTGCGTGGGTGCCGCCATTTCAGACCAAGAGTTCCGTGGGCGCCGCCATTTCGGACCGGGAGTTGCGTGGGCGCCGCCATCTTGGACCGGGAGTTGCGTGGGCGCCGCCGTTTCAAACCGGGAGTTGCGTGGGCGCCGCCATTTCGGACCGGGAGTTCTGTGGGCGCCGCCATTTCGGACCAGGTGTTGCGTGGGCGTCGCCATTTCAAACCGGGAGTTGCCTGGGCGCCGCCATTTCGACCCGGGAGTTGCGTTGGAGCCTCCGTTTCGGACCGGGAGTTCCGGGGGCGCCGCCATTTCTAACCAGGAGTTGCGTGGGCGCCGCCATTTCGAACCGGGAGTTGCGTGGGCGCCGCCATCTCTGACCGGGAGTTGCGTGGGCGCCGCCATTTCAGACCGAGAGTTCCGTGGGCACCGCCATTTCGAACCGGGAGTAGCGTGGGCGCCGCCATTTCGGACCGGGAGTTTTGTGGGCGCCGACATTTCGAACCGAAAGTTCCGTGGGCGCTGCCATTTCGGACCGGGAGTTCTGTGGGCGCCGCCATTTCGACGCGGGAGGCGAAAGTTGCGTGGGCGCCGCCGTTTTGGACCGGGAGTTGCGTGGGAGCCGCTATTTCAAACCGGGAGTTCCGTGGGCTCCGCCATTTCTATCTGGGAGTTGCATGAACGCCGCCATTTCGGACCAGGAGTTGCGTGGGCGCCGCCATCTCCGACCGGGAGTTGCGTGGGCGCCGCCATCTCGGACCGGGAGTTCCGTGGGCGCCGCCATTTCAGACCGGGAGTTCTGTGGGCGCCGCCATTTCGGACCGGGAGTTTTGTGGGCGCCGCCATTTCGAACCGTGAGTTGCTTGGGCGCCGCCATTTCGAATCGGGAGTTGCGTGGGCGCCGCCATTTCGAACCGGGAGTTCCGTGGGCGCCGCCATCTCGGACCGGGAGTTCCGTGGGCGCCGCCATTTCGCACCGGGAGTTGCGTGGGCGCCGCCATTTCAAACCGGGAGTTCCGTGGGCGCCGCCATTTCAGACCGGGAGTTCCGTGGCCGACGCCATTTCGGACCGGGAGTTTTGTGGGCGCCGCCATTTCGAACCGTGAGTTGCTTGGGCGCCGCCATTTCGAATCGGGAGTTGCGTACGCGCCGCCATTTCAGACCGGGAGTTCCGTGGGCGACGCCATTTCGGACCGGGAGTTTTGTGGGCGCCGCCATTTCGAACCGTGAGTTGCTTGGGCGCTGCCATTTCGAATCGGGAGTTGCGTGGGCGCCGCCATTTCGAGGCAAGAGTTGCGTGGGTGCCGCCATTTCGAGCCGGGAGTTGCGTGGGTGCTGCCGTTTCGGACCGGGAGTTCTGTGGGCGCCGCCATTTCTAACCGGGAGTTCCGTAGGCGCAGCCATTTCGAACCGGGAGTTGCGTGGGCGCCGCCATTTCAGATCAAGAGTTCCGTGGGCGCCACCATTTCGAGGCGGGAGTTCCGTGGGCGCCGCCATTTCGAACCGGGAGTTTAGGGGGCGCCGCCATTTCGGACCGGGAGTTCCGTGGGCGCCGCCATTTCGGAGCAGGAGTTGCGTGGGCGCCGCCATCTTTGACCGGGAGTTGCGTGGGCGCCTCCATCTTGGACCGGGAGTTCCGTGGGCGCCGCCGTTTCAAACCGGGAGTTGCGTGGATGCCGCCATTTCAGACCGGGAGTTCTGTGGGCGCCGCCATTTCAGACCAGGTGTTGCGTGGGCGTCGCCATTTCGGACCAGGAGTTCCGTGGGCGCCGCCATTTCGAACCGTGAGTTGCTTGGGCGCCGCCATTTCGAATCGGGAGTTCCGTGGGCGCCGCCGTTTCGGACCGGGAGTTGCGTGGGCGCCGCCATTTCTAACCGGCTTTCCGTGGGCGCCGCCATTTCGGACCGGGAGTTCCGTGGGCGCCGCCATCTCCGACCGGGAGGTGCGTGGGCGCCGCCATCTTGGACCGGGAGTTTTGTGGGCGCCGCCATTTCGAACCGTGAGTTGCTTGGGCGCCGCCATTTCGAATCGGGAGTTCCGTGGGCGCCGCCATTTCGAGCCGGGAGTTGCGAGGGCGCCGCCGTTTCGGACCGGGAGTTGCGTGGGCGCCGCCATTTCTAACCGGGAGTTGCGTGGGCGCCGCCGTTTCGGACCGGGAATTTTGTGGGCGCCGAGATTTAAACCGGGCGTTGCGTGGGCGCCGCCATTTCGGACCGGGAGTTGCGTGGGCGCCGTTATTTCAAACCGGGAGTTACATGAGCGCCGCCATTTCGAACCGGGAGTTGCGTGGGCGCCTCCATTTCGAACCGGGAGTTGCGTGGGCGCCGCCGTTTCAGACCAGGGAGTTCCGTGGGCGCCGCCATTTCGGACCGGGTGTTGCGTGGGCGCCGCCATTTCGGACCGAAAGTTGCGTGGGCGTCGCCATTTCGGACCGGGAGTTGCGTGGGCGCCTCCATTTCGAACCGGGAGTTCCATGGGCGCCGCCATCTCGGACCGGGAGTTCCGTGGGCGCCGCCATTTCGAACCGGGAGTTCGTGGGCGTTGCCATTTCGGACCAGGAGTTCCGTGGGCGCCGCCATCTCCGACCGGGAGTTGCGTGGGCACCGCCATCTCGGATTGGGAGTTCCGTGGGCGCTACCATTTTGGACCGGGAGTTCTATGGGCGCCGCCATTTCGGAGCAGGAGTTGCGTGGGCGCTGCCATTTCGCACCGGGAGTTGCGTGGGCGCCGCCATTTCAAACCGGGAGTTCCGTGGGCGCCGCCATTTCAGACCGGGAGTTCCGTGGGCGACGCCATTTCGGACCGGGAGTTTTGTGGGCGCCGCCATTTCGAACCGTGAGTTGCTTGGGCGCCGCCATTTCGAATCGGGAGTTGCGTGGGCGCCGCCATTTCGAGGCAAGAGTTGCGTGGGTGCCGCCATTTCGAGCCGGGAGTTGCGTGGGTGCTGCCGTTTCGGACCGGGAGTTCCGGGGGCGCCGCCATTTCTAACCGGGAGTTCCGTAGGCGCAGCCATTTCGAACCGGGAGTTGCGTGGGCGCCGCCATTTCAGATCAAGAGTTCCGTGGGCGCCACCATTTCGAGGCGGGAGTTCCGTGGGCGCCGCCATTTCGAACCGGGAGTTTAGGGGGCGCCGCCATTTCGGACCGGGAGTTCCGTGGGCGCCGCCATTTCAGAGCAGGAGTTGCGTGGGCGCCGCCATCTTTGACCGGGAGTTGCGTGGGCGCCGCCATCTTGGACCGGGAGTTCCGTGGGCGCCGCCGTTTCAAACCGGGAGTTGCGTGGATGCCGCCATTTCAGACCGGGAGTTCTGTGGGCGCCGCCATTTCGCACCAGGTGTTGCGTGGGCGTCGCCATTTCGGACCAGGAGTTCCGTGGGCGCCGCCATTTCGAACCGTGAGTTGCTTGGGCGCCGCCATTTCGAATCGGGAGTTCCGTGGGCGCCGCCATTTCGAGCCGGGAGTTGCGTGGGCGCCGCCGTTTCGGACCGGGAGTTGCGTGGGCGCCGCCATTTCTAACCGGCTTTCCGTGGGCGCCGCCATTTCGGACCGGGAGTTCCGTGGGCGCCGCCATCTCCGACCGGGAGGTGCGTGGGCGCCGTCATCTCGGACCGGGAGTTTTGTGGGCGCCGCCATTTCGAACCGGGAGTTGCGTGGGCGACGCCGTTTCGGACCGGGAATTTTGTGGGCGCCGACATTTAAACCGGGCGTTGCGTGGGCGCCGCCATTTCGGACCGGGAGTTGCGTGGGCGCCGTTATTTCAAAGCGGGAGTTACATGAGCGCCGCCATTTCAAACCGGGAGTTGCGTGGGCGCCTCCATTTCGAACCGGGAGTTGCGTGGGCGCCGCCGTTTCAGACCAGGGAGTTCCGTGGGCGCCGCCATTTCGGACCGGGTGTTGCGTGGCCGCCGCCATTTCGGACCGAAAGTTGCGTGGGCGTCGCCATTTCGGACCGGGAGTTCCGTGGGCGCTACCATTTCGGACCGGGAGTTCTATGGGCGCCGCCATTCCGGAGCAAAAGTTGCGTGGGCGCCGCCATTTCAGACCGGGAGTTGCGTGGGCGCTGCCATTTCTAACTGGGAGTTGCATGGAAGCCGCCATTTCGGACCAGGAGTTGCTTGGGCGCCGCCATCTTTGACCGGGAGTTGCGTGGGCGCCGCCATCTCGGACCGGGAGTTCCGTAGGCGCCGCCATTTCGGACCGGGAGTTCCGTGGGCGCCGCCATTTTGGACCGGGAGTTCTGTGGGCGCCGCCATTTCGAGGCGGGAGTTGCGTGGGCGCCGCCGTTTCGGACCGGGAGTTGCGTGGGAGCCGTTATTTCAAACCGGGAGTTCCGTGGGCGCAGCCATTTCTAACTGGGAGTTGCATGAAAGCCGCCATTTCTAACCGGGAGGTGCGTGGGCGCCGACATCTTTGACCGGGAGTTGCGTGGGCGCCGCCATCTCGGACCGGGATTTCCGTGGGCGCCGCCATTTCGGACCGGGAGTTTTGTGGGCGCCGACATTTCGAACCGGGAGTTGCGTGGGCGACGCCGTTTCTGACCGGGAATTTTGTGGGCGCCGACATTTAAACCGGGCGTTGCGTGGGTGCCGCCATTTCAGACCAAGAGTTCCGTGGGCGCCGACATTTCGGACCGGGAGTTTAGGGGGCGCCGCCATTTCGAGGCGGGAGTTGCGTGGGCGCCGCCATTTCGGACCAGGAGTTGCGTGGGCGCCGCCATCTCGGACTGGGAGTTCCGTGGGCGCCGCCATTTCGGAGCAGGAGTTGCATGAAAGCCGCCATTTCGGACCGGGAGTTGCGTGGGCGCCGCCATCTTGGACCGGGAGTCCTGTGGGCGCCGCCGTTTCAAACCGGGAGTTGCGTGGGCGCCGACATTTCTGACCGGGAGTTCCGTGGGCGCCGCCATTTCGGACCGGGAGTTTTGTGGGCGTCGCCATTTCGAACCGTGAGTTGCTTGGGCGCCGCCATTTCGAATCGGGAGTTCCGTGGGCGCCGCCACTTCGAGCCGGGAGTTGCGTGGGCGCCGCCGTTTCGGACCGGGAGTTGCGTGGGCGCCGCCATTTCGGACCAGGAGTTGCGTGGGCGCCGCCATCTCCGACCGGGAGTTGCGTGGGCGCCGACATTTAAACCGGGCGTTGCGTGGGTGCCGCCATTTCAGACCAAGAGTTCCGTGGGCGCCGCCATTTCGGACCGGGAGTTGCGTGGGCGCCGCCATCTTGGACCGGGAGTTCCGTGGGCGCCGCCGTTTCAAACCGGGAGTTGCGTGGGCGCCGCCATTTCGGACCGGGAGTTCTGTGGGCGCCGCCATTTCGGACCAGGTGTTGCGTGGGCGTCACCATTTCAAACCGGGAGTTGCCTGGGCGCCGCCATTTCGACCCGGGAGTTGCGTTGGAGCCTCCGTTTCGGACCGGGAGTTCCGGGGGCGCCGCCATTTCAAACCGGGAGTTCCGTAGGCGCAGCCATTTCGAACCGGGAGTTCCGTGGGCGCCGCCATTTCGGACCGGGAGTTGCGTGGGCGCCGCCATTTGGAGCCGGGAGTTGCGTGGGCGCCTTTCGGACCGGGAGTTTAGGGGGCGCCGCCATTTCGGACCGGGAGTTCCGTGGGCGCCGTCATTTTGGAGCAGGAGTTGCGTGGGCGCCGCCATCTCCGACCGGGAGTTGCGTGGGCGCCGCCATCTTGGACCGGGAGTCCCGTGGGCGCCGCCGTTTCAAACCGGGAGTTGCGTGGGCGCCGCCATTTCAGACCGGGAGTTCTGTGGGCGCCGCCATTTCGGACCAGGTGTTGCGTGGGCGTCGCCATTTCAAACCGGGAGTTGCCTGGGCGCCGCCATTTCGACCCGGGAGTTGTGTTGGAGCCTCCGTTTCGGACCGGGAGTTCCGGGGGCGCCGCCATTTCTAACCGGGAGTTGCGTGGGCGCCGCCATTTCGAACCGGGAGTTGCGTGGGCGCCGCCATCTCTGACCGGGAGTTGCGAGGGCGCCGCCATTTCAGACCGAGAGTTCCGTGGGCACCGCCATTTCGAACCGGGATTAGCGTGGGCGCCGCCATTTCGGACCGGGAGTTTTGTGGGCGCTGACATTTTGAACCGAAAGTCGCGTGGGCGCTGCCATTTCGGACCGGGAGTTCCGTGGGCGCCGCCATTTCGAGGCGGGAGTTGCGTGGGCGCTGCCGTTTTGGACCGGGAGTTGCGTGGGAGCCGCTATTTCAAACCGGGAGTTGCGTGGGCTCCGCCATTTCTATCTGGGAGTTGCATGAACGCCGCCATTTCGGACCAGGAGTTGCGTGGGCGCCGCCATCTCCGACCGGGAGTTGCGTGGGCGCCGCCATCTCGAACCGGGAGTCCGTCGGCGCCGCCATTTCAGACCGGGAGTTCCGTGGGCGCCGCCATTTTGGACCGGGAGTTTTGTGGGCGTCGCCATTTCGAACCGTGAGTTGCTTGGGCGCCGCCATTTCGAATCGGGAGTTCCGTGGGCGCCGCCATTTCGAGCCGGGAGTTGCATGGGCGCCGCCGTTTCGGACCGGGAGTTGCGTGGGCGCCGCCATTTCGGACCGGGAGTTGCGTGGGCGCCGCCATCTCTGACCGGGAGTTCCGTGGGCGCCGCCATTTCTAACCGGGAGGTGCGTGGGCGCCGCCATTTCAAACCGGGAGTTCCGTGGTCACCGCCATTTCAGACCGAGAGTTCCGTGGGCGCCGCCATTTCGGACCGGGAGTTTTGTGGGCACCGCCATTTCGAACCGTGAGTTGCTTGGGCGCCGCCATTTCGAATCGGGTGTTCCGTGGGCGCCGCCATTTCGAGGCAAGAGTTGCGTGGGTGCCGCCATTTCGAGCCGGGAGTTCCGTGGGCGCTGCCGTTTCGGACCAGGAGTTTAGCTGGCGCCGCCATTTCTAACCGGGAGTTCCGTGGGCGCCGCCATTTCCGACCAGGAGTTGCGTGGGCGCCGCTGTTTCAGACTGGGAGTTGCGTGGGCGCCGCCATCTCGGACCGGGAGTTCCGTGGGCGCCGCCATTTCGGACCGGGAGTTGCGTGGGCGCCGCCATTTCGGACCGGGAGTTCCGTGGGCGCCGCCATTTCGAACCGGGAGTTCCGTGGGCGCCGCCATTTCAGACCGGGAGTTCCGTGGGCGCCGTCATTTCGAACCGGGAGTTGCCTGGGCGCCGCCATTTTGAGCCGGGAGTTGCGTGGGCGCCGCCGTTTAAGACCGGGAGTTCCGTGGGCGTAGCCATTTCGAACCGGGAGTTGCAAGGGCGCCGCCATTTCAGATCAAGAGTTCCGTGGGCGCCGCCATTTTGGACCGGGAGTTCCGTGGGCGCCGCCATTTCGGACCGGGAGTTGCGTGGGCGCCGCCATTTCGAACCGAGAGTTGCGTGGGCGCCGCCGTTTCGAACCTGGAGTTTAGGGGGCGCCGCCATCTCCGACCGGGAGTTGCGTGGGCGCCGCCATTTCAGACCGAGAGTTCCGTGGTCACCGCCATTTCGAACCGGGAGTAGCGTGGGCGCCGCCATTTCGGACCGGAGTTTTGTGGGCGCCGACATTTCGAATTGGGAGTTGCGTGGGCACTGCCATTTCGGACCTGGAGTTCTGTGGGCGCCGCCATTTCGAGGCGGGAGTTGCGTGGGCGCCGCCGTTTCGGACCGGGAGTTGCGTGGAGCCGCTATTTCAAACCGGGAGTTCCGTGGGCGCAGCCATTTCTAACTGGGAGTTGCATGAAAGCCGCCATTTTGGAACAGGAGTTGCGTGGGCGCCGCCATTTCGGACCGGGAGTTGCGTGGGCGCCGTTATTTCAAACCGGGAGTTACATGGGCGCCGCCATTTCGAACAGGGAGTTGCATGGGCGCCTCCATTTCGAACCGGGAGTTGCATGAGCGCCGCCTTTTCAAACCGGGAGTTGCGTGGGCGCCGCCGTTTCGAACCGGGAGTTGCGTGGGCGCCGCCATTTCAGACGGGGAGTTCCGTGGGCGCCGCCATTTCGGATCGGGTGTTGCGTGGGCGCCGCCATTTCGGACCGAAAGTTGCGTGGGCGTCGCCATTTCGGACCGGGAGTTGCCTGGGCGCCGTCATTTCGAACCGGGAGTTACGTGAGCGCCGCGATCTCCTACCGGGAGTTGCGTGGGCGCCGCCATTTCGAACCGGGAGTTCCGTGGGCGCCGCCATCTTCGACCGGGAGTTCCGTGGGCGCTGCCATTTCGGACCGGGAGTTCCGTGGGCGCCGCCATTTCGGACCGGGAGTTCCGTGGGCGCCGCCATCTCCGACCGGGAGTTGCGTGGGCGCCGCCATCTCGGACCAAGAGTTCCGTGGGCTCCGCCATTTCGAACCGGGAGTTCAGTGGGCTCCGCCATCTCGGACTGGGAGTTGCGTGGGCGCCACCATTTCGGACCGGGAGTGGCGAGGGCGCCGCCATTTCGTACCGGGAGTTCCGTGGGCGCCGCCATCTTCGACCGGGAGTTCCGTGGGCGCTGCCATTTTGAACCGGGAGTAGCGTGGGCGCCGCCGTTTCTAACCGGGAGTTCCGTGGGCGCCGCCATTTCGAACTGGGAGTTGCGTGGGCGCCGCTATTTCAAACCGGGAGTTGCGTGGACGCCGCCGTTTCGGACCGGGAGTTTAGGGGGCGCCGCCATTTCGGACCAGGAGTTGCGTGGGCGCCGCCATTTCGAACCGGGAGTTGCGTGGGCGCCGCTATTTCAAACCGGGAGTTCCGTGGGCGCCGCCATTTCAGACCGGGAGTTCCGTGGGCGCGCCATTTCGAACCGGGTGTTGCGTGGGCGCCGCCATTTCGGACCGGGAGTTGCGTGGGCGTCGCCATTTCGAACCGGGAGTTGCCTGGGCGCCGCCATTTCGAGCCGGGAGTTGCGTGGGCGCCGCCGTTTCGGACCGGGAGTTCCGGGGGCGCCGCCATTTTTAACCAGGAGTTCCGTGGGCGCTTCCATCTCCGATCGGGAGTTCCGTGGGCTCCGCCATCTCCGACCGGGAGTTTTGTGGGCGCCGCCATTTCGAACCGGGATTTCCGTGGGCGCCGCCATTTCGGACCGGGAGTTCCGTGGGCGCCGCCATCTCGGACCGGGAGTTCCGTGGGCGCCACCATTTCGGACCGGGAGTTCCATGGGCGCCGCCATTTCGAACCGGGAGTACCGGGGGCGCCGCCATTTCAGACCGGGAGTTGCGTGGGCGCCGCCATTTCGGACCGGGAGTTCCGTGGAGGCCGCCATCTCCGACCGGGAGTTGCGTGGGCGCCGCCATTTCAGACCGGGAGTTTTGTGGGCGCCGCCATTTCGGACCGGGAGTTGCGTGGGCGTCGCCATTTCGAACCGGGAGTTGCGTGGGCGCCGCCATTTCGAGCCGGGAGTTGCGTGGGCGCCGCCGTTTCGGACCGGGAGTTGCGTGGGCGCCGCCATTTTTAACCAGGAGTTCCGTGGGCGCCGCCATTTCGAACCGGGAGGTGCGTGGGCGCCGCCATTTCAGACCAAGAGTTCCGTGGGCGCCGCCATTTCGGACCGGGAGTTCCGTGGGCGCCGCCATTTCGAGGCGGGAGTTGCGTGGGCGCCGCCGTTTCGGACCGGGAGTTCCGTGGGCGCCGCCATTTCCGACCGGGAGTTGCGTGGGCGCCGCCATCTCGGACCAAGAGTTCCGTGGGCTCCGCCATTTCGGACCGGGAGTTCAGTGGGCTCCGCCATTTCGGACCGGGAGTTGCGTGGGCGCCACCATTTCGAACCTGGAGTTGCATGAATACCGGCATTTCGGACCGGGAGTTCCGTGGGCGCCGCCGTTTCAAACCGGGAGTTGCGTGGGCGCCGCCATTTCAGACCGGGAGTTCTGTGGGCGCCGCCATTTTGGACCTGGTGTTGCGTGGGCACCGCCATTTCGGACCGGGAGTTCTGTGGGCGCCGCCATTTCGAGGCGGGAGTTGCGTGGGCGCCGAAATTTCGAGGCGGGAGTTGCGTGGGAGCTGCTATTTGAAACCGTTAGTTGCGTGGGCGCCGCAATTTCTATCTGGGAGTTGCATGAACGCCGCCATTTTGGACCGGGAGTTCCGTAGTCGCCGCCATTTCAACCGGGAGTTCCGTGGGCGCCGCCATTTCAGACCAAGAGTTCCGTGGGCGCCGCCATTTCGAACCGGGAGTTGCCTGGGCGCCGCCATTTCAGATCAAGAGTTCCGTGGGCGCCACCATTTCGAGGCGGGAGTTCCGTGGGCGCCGCCATTTCGGACCGGGAGTTGCGTGGGCGCCGCCATTTCGAGCCGGGAGTTGCGTGGGCGCCTTTCGGACCGGGAGTTTAGGGGACGCCGCCATTTCGGACCGGGAGTTCCGTGGGCGCCGCCATTTCGAAGCAGGAGTTGCGTGGGCGCCGCCATCTCCGACCGGGAGTTGCGTGGGCGCCGCCATCTTGGACCGGGAGTTCCGTGGGCGCCGCCGTTTCAAACCGGGAGTTGCGTGGGCGCCGCCATTTCAGACCGGGAGTTCTGTGGGCGCCGCTATTTCGGACCAGGTGTTGCGTGGGCGTCGCCATTTCAAACCGGGAGTTCTGTGGGCGTCGCCATTTCGACCCGGGAGTTGCGTTGGAGCCTCTGTTTCGGACCGGGAGTTGCCTGGGCGCCGCCATTTCTAACCGGGAGTTGCGTGGGCGCCGCCATTTCGAACCGGGAGTTGCGTGGGCCCCGCCATTTCGAACTCGGAGTTGCGTGGGTGCCGTCATTTCGGACCGGGAGTTGCGTGGGTGCCGCCATTTCGAGACGGGAGATGCGTGGGCGCCACCATTTCGGAGTGGGAGTTGCGTGGGCGCTGCCTTTTCGAACCGGGAGGTCCGCGGGCGCCGCCATTTTGGACCGGGAGTTCCGTGGGCGCCGCCATCTCCGACCGGGAGATCCATGGGTGCTGCCATTTCCAACCGGGAGTTGCGTGGGCGCCGCCATTTCGGACCGGGAGTTGCGTGGGCGCCGCCATTTCAGACCGAGAGTTCCGTGGGCACTGCCATTTCGAACCGGGAGTAGCGTGGGCGCCGACATTTCGGACCGGGAGTTCCGTGGGCGCCGCCATCTCCGACCGGGAGGTGCGTGGGCGCCGCCAGTTCTAACCGGGAGTTCTGTGGGCGCCGCCATTTCGAGGCGGGAGTTGCGTGGGCGCCGCCGTTTTGGACCGAGAGTTGCGTGGGAGCCGCTATTTCAAACCGGGAGTTCCGTTGGCTCCGCCATTTCTATCTGGGAGTTGCATGAACGCCGCCATTTCGGACCAGGAGTTGCGTGGGCGCCGCCATCTCCGACCGGGAGTTGCGTGGGCGCCGCCATCTTGGACTGGGAGTTCCGTGGGCGCCGCCATTTCAGACCGGGAGTTCCGTGGGCGCCGCCATTTCGGACCGGGAGTTTTGTGGGCGCCGCCATTTCGAACCGGGAGTTGCTTGGGCGCCGCCATTTCGAATCGGGAGTTCCATGGGCGCCGTCATTTCGAGCCGGGAGTTGCGTGGGCGCCGCCGTTTCGGACCGGGAGTTGCGTGGGCGCCGCCATTTCTAACCGGGAGTTGCGTGGGCGCCGCCATTTCGGACCGGGAGTTGCGTGGGCGCCGCCATCTCGGACCGGGAGTTCCGTGGGCGCCGCCATTTCGGACCGGGAGTTGCGTGGGCGCCGCCATTTCAAACCGGGAGTTCCGTGGGCGCCGTCGTTTCGGATTGGGAGTTCCGCGGGCGCTACCATTTCACGGCGGGAGTTGCGTGTGCGCCGCCATTACGAGCCGGGAGTTGCGTGGGCGCTGCCGTTTCGGACCGGGAGTTGCGTGGGCGCCTCCATTTCGAACCGGGAGTTGCGTGGGCGCCGCTGTTTCGAACCGGGAGTTCCGGTGGCGCCGCCATTTCGAACTGAAAGTTGCGTGGGCGCCGCCATTTCGGACCGGGAGTTGCGTGGGCGCCGCCATTTCTAACTGGGAGTTGCATGAACGCCGCCATTTCGGACCGGGAGTTGCCTGGGCGCCGCCATTTCAACCGGGAGTTCCGTGGGCGCCGCCATTTCTAACCAAGAGTTCCGTGGGCGCCGCCATTTCGAACCGGGAGTTGCCTGGGCGCCGCCATTTGGAGCCGGGAGTTGCGTGGGTGCTGCCGTTTCGGACCGGGAGTTCCGGGGGCGCCGCCATTTCTAACCGGGAGTTCCGTAGGCGCAGCCATTTCGAACCGGGAGTTGCGTGGGCGCCGCCATTTCAGATCAAGAGTTCCGTGGGCGCCACCATTTCGAGGCGGGAGTTCCATGGGCGCCGCCATTTCGGACCGGGAGTTTAGGGGGCGCCGCCATTTCGGACCGGGAGTTCCATGGGCGCCGCCATTTCGGAGCAGGAGTTGCATGGGCGCCGCCATCTCCGACCGGGAGTTGCGTGGGCGCCGCCATTTCGGAGCAGGAGTTGCGTGGGCGCCGCCATCTTCGACCGGGAGTTGCGTGGGCGCCGCCATTTCAGACCGGGAGTTCTGTGGGCGCCGCCAGTTCAAACCAGGTGTTGCGTGGGCGTCGCCATTTCAAACCGGGAGTTGCCTGGGCGCCGCCATTTCGACCCGGGAGTTGCGTTGGAGCCTCCGTTTCGGACCGGGAGTTCCGGGGGCGCCGCCATTTCTAACCGGGAGTTGCGTGGGCGCCGCCATTTCGAACCGGGAGTTTTGTGGGCGCCGACATTTCGAACCGAAAGTTCCGTGGGCGCTGCCATTTCGGACCGGGAGTTCTGTGGGCGCCGCCATTTCGACCCGGGAGGCGAAAGTTGCGTGGGCGCCGCCGTTTTGGACCGGGAGTTGCGTGGGAGCCGCTATTTCAAACCGGGAGTTCCGTGGGCTCCGCCATTTCTATCTGGGAGTTGCATGAACGCCGCCATTTCGGACCAGGAGTTGCGTGGGCGCCGCCATCTCCGACCGGGAGTTGCGTGGGCGCCGCCATCTCGGACCGGGAGTTCCGTGGGCGCCGCCATTTCAGACCGGGAGTTCTGTGGGCGCCGCCATTTCGGACCGGGAGTTTTGTGGGCGCCGCCATTTCGAACCGTGAGTTACTTGGGCGCCGCCATTTCGAATCGGGAGTTCCGTGGGCGCCGCCATTTCGAGCCGGGAGTTGCGTGGGCGCCGCCGTTTCGGACCGGGAGTTGCGTGGGCGCCGCCATTTTGAACCGGGAGTTCCGTGGGCGCCGCCATCTCTGACCGGGAGTTGCGTGGGCGCCGCCATCTTGGACCGGGAGTTCCGTGGGCGCCGCCATTTCGCACCGGGAGTTGCGTGGGCGCCGCCATTTCAGACCGGGAGTTCTGTGGGCGCCGCCATTTCGGACCAGGTGTTGCGTGGGCGTCGCCATTTCGGACCAGGAGTTGCGTGGGCGCCGCCATTTCGAACCGTGAGTTGCTTGGGCGCCGCCATTTCGAATCGGGAGTTCCGTGGGCGCCGCCATTTCGAGCCGGGAGTTGCGTGGGCGCCGCCGTTTCGGACCGGGAGTTGCTTGGGCGCCGCCATTTCTAACCGGCTCTCCGTGGGCGCCGCCATTTCGGACCGGGAGTTCCGTGGGCGCCGCCATCTCCGACCGGGAGGTGCGTGGGCGCCGCCATCTCGGACCGGGAGTTTTGTGGGCGCCGCCATTTCGAACCGGGAGTTGCGTGGGCGACGCCGTTTCGGACCGGGAATTTTGTGGGCGCTGACATTTAAACCGGGCGTTGCGTGGGCGCCGCCATTTCGGACCGGGAGTTGCGTGGGCGCCGTTATTTCAAACCGGGAGTTACATGAGCGCCGCCATTTCGAACCGGGAGTTGCGTGGGCGCCTCCATTTCGAACCGGGAGTTGCGTGGGCGCCGCCGTTTCAGACCAGGGAGTTCCTTGGGCGCCGCCATTTCGGACCGGGTGTTGCGTGGGCGCCGCCATTTCGGACCGAAAGTTGCGTGGGCGTCGCCATTTTGGACCGGGAGTTGCCTGGGCGCCGTCATTTCGAACCGGGAGTTCCATGGGCGCCGCGATCTCGGACCGGGAGTTCCGTGGGCGCCGCCATTTCGAACCGGGAGTTCGTGGGCGTCGCCATTTCGGACCAGGAGTTCCGTGGGCGCCGCCATCTCCGACCGGGAGTTGCATGGGCACCGCCATCTCGGACCGGGAGTTCCGTGGGCGCTATCATTTCGGACTGGGAGTTCTATGGGCGCCGCCATTTCGGAGCAGGAGTTGCGTGGGCGCCGCCATTTCAGACCGGGAGTTGCGTGGGCGCTGCCATTTCTAACTGGGAGTTGCATGAAAGCCGCCATTTCGGACCAGGAGTTGCGTGGGCGCCGCCATCTCGGACCGGGAGTTCCGTAGGCGCCGCCATTTCGGACCGGGAGTTCCGTGGGCGCCGCCATTTCGGACCGGGAGTTCTGTGGGCGCCGCCATTTCGAGGCGGGAGTTGCGTGGGCGCCGCCGTTTCGGACCGGGAGTTGCGTGGGAGCCGTTATTTCAAACCGGGAGTTCCGTGGGCGCAGCCATTTCTAACTGGGAGTTGCATGAAAGCCGCCATTTCGGACCAGGAGTTGCGTGGGCGCCGACATCTTTGACCGGGAGTTGCGTGGGCGCCGCCATCTCGGACCAGGAGTTCCGTGGGCGCCGCCATTTCAGACCGGGAGTTCCGTGGGCGCCGCCATTTCGGACCGGGAGTTTTGTGGGCGTCGCCATTTCGAACCGTGAGTTGCTTGGGCGCCGCCATTTCGAATCGGGAGTTCCATGGGCGCCGCCACTTCGAGCCGGGAGTAGCGTGGGCGCCGCCGTTTCGGACCGGGAGTTTTGTGGGCGCCGACATTTCGAACCGGGAGTTGCGTGGGCGACGCCGTTTCTGACCGGGAATTTTGTGGGCGCCGACATTTAAACCGGGCGTTGCGTGGGTGCCGCCATTTCAGACCAAGAGTTCCGTGGGCGCCGACATTTCGGACCGGGAGTTTTGTGGGCGCCGCCATTTCAAGGCGGGAGTTGCGTGGGCGCCGTCATTTCGAGCCGGGAGTTGCGTGGGCGCCGCCGTTTCGGACTGGGAGTTTAGGGGGCGCCGCCATTTCGAGCCGGGAGTTGCGTGGGCGCCGCCATTTCGGACCGGGAGTTGCGTGGGCGCCGCCATTTCGGAGCAGGAGTTGCATGAAAGCCGCCATTTCGGACCGGGAGTTGCGTGGGCGCCGCCATTTCGGACCGGGAGTCCTGTGGGCGCCGCCGTTTCAAACCGGGAGTTGCGTGGGCGCCGCCATTTCAGACCGGGAGTTCCGTGGGCGCCGCCATTTCGGACCGGGAGTTTTGTGGGCGTCGCCATTTCGAACCGTGAGTTGCTTGGGAGCCGCCATTTCGAATCGGGAGTTCTGTGGGCGCCTCCACTTCGAGGCGGGAGTTGCGTGGGCGCCGCCGTTTCGGACCGGGAGTTGCGTGGGCGCCGCCATTTCTAACCGGGAGTTGCGTGGGCGCCGCCATTTCAGACCGGGAGTTCTGTGGGCGCCGACATTTAAACCGGGCGTTGCGTGGGTGCCGCCATTTCAGACCAAGAGTTCCGTCGGCGCCGCCATTTCGGACCGGGAGTTGCGTGGGCGCCGCCATCTTGGACCGGGAGTTGCGTGGGCGCCGCCGTTTCAAACCGGGAGTTGCGTGGGCGCCGCCATTTCGGACCGGGAGTTCTGTGGGCGCCGCCATTTCGGACCAGGTGTTGCGTGGGCGTCGCCATTTCAAACCGGGAGTTGCCTGGGCGCCGCTATTTCGACCCGGGAGTTGCGTTGGAGCCTCCGTTTCGGACCGGGAGTTCCGGGGGCGCCGCCATTTCTAACCGGGAGTTGCGTGGGCGCCGCCATTTCGAACCGGGAGTTGCGTGGGCGCCGCCATCTCTGACCGGGAGTTGCGTGGGCGCCGCCATTTCAGACCGAGAGTTCCGTGGGCACCGCCATTTCGAACCGGGAGTAGCGTGGGCGCCGCCATTTCGGACCGGGAGTTTTGTGGGCGCCGACATTTCGAACCGAAAGTTCCGTGGGCGCTGCCATTTCGGACCGGGAGTTCTGTGGGCGCCGCCATTTCGACCCGGGAGGCGAAAGTTGCGTGGGCGCCGCCGTTTTGGACCGGGAGTTGCGTGGGAGCCGCTATTTCAAACCGGGAGTTCCGTGGGCTCCGCCATTTCTATCTGGGAGTTGCATGAACGCCGCCATTTCGGACCAGGAGTTGCGTGGGCGCCGCCATCTCCGACCGGGAGTTGCGTGGGCGCCGCCATCTCGGACCGGGAGTTCCGTGGGCGCCGACATTTCAGACCGGGAGTTCTGTGGGCGCCGCCATTTCGGACCGGGACTTTTGTGGGCGCCGCCATTTCGAACCGTGAGTTGCTTGGGCGCCGCCATTTCGAATCGGGAGTTCCGTGGGCGCCGCCATTTCGAGCCGGGAGTTGCGTGGGCGCCGCCGTTTCGGACCGGGAGTTGCGTGGGCGCCGCCATTTCTAACCGGGAGTTGCGTGGGCGCCGCCATTTCGAACCGGGAGTTCCGTGGGCGTTGCCATCTCTGACCGGGAGTTGCGTGGGCGCCGCCATCTCAGACCAGGAGTTCCGTGGGCGCCGCCCTTTCGCACCGGGAGTTGCGTGGGCGCCGCCATCTCGGACCGGGAGTTCCGTGGGCGCCGCCATTTCGCACCGGGAGTTGCGTGGGCGCCGCCATTTCAAACCGGGAGTTCCGTGGGCGCCGCCATTTCAGACCGGGAGTTCCGTGGGCGACGCCATTTCGGACCGGGAGTTTTGTGGGCGCCGCCATTTCGAACCGTGAGTTGCTTGGGCGCCGCCATTTCGAATCGGGAGTTGCGTGGGCGCCGCCATTTCGAGGCAAGAGTTGCGTGGGTGCCGCCATTTCGAGCCGGGAGTTGCGTGGGTGCTGCCGTTTCGGACCGGGAGTTCCGGGGGCGCCGCCATTTCTAACCGGGAGTTCCGTAGGCGCAGCCATTTCGAACCGGGAGTTGCGTGGGCGCCGCCATTTCAGATCAAGAGTTCCGTGGGCGCCACCATTTCGAGGCGGGAGTTCCGTGGGCGCCGCCATTTCGAACCGGGAGTTTAGGGGGCGCCGCCATTTCGGACCGGGAGATCCGTGGGCGCCGCCATTTCGGAGCAGGAGTTGCGTGGGCGCCGCCATCTTTGACCGGGAGTTGCGTGGGCGCCGCCATCTTGGACCGGGAGTTCCGTGGGCGCCGCCGTTTCAAACCGGGAGTTGCGTGGATGCCGCCATTTCAGACCGGGAGTTCTGTGGGCGCCACCATTTCGGACAAGGTGTTGCGTGGGCGTCGCCATTTCGGACCAGGAGTTCCGTGGGCGCCGCCATTTCGAACCGTGAGTTGCTTGGGCGCCGCCATTTCGAATCGGGAGTTCCGTGGGCGCCGCCATTTCGAGCCGGGAGTTGCGTGGGCGCCGCCGTTTCGGACCGGGAGTTGCGTGGGCGCCGCCATTTCTAACCGGCTTTCCGTGGGCGCCGCCATTTCGGACCGGGAGTTCCGTGGGCGCCGCCATCTCCGACCGGGAGGTGCGTGGGCGCCGCCATCTCGGACCGGGAGTTTTGTGGGCGCCGCCATTTCGAACCGGGAGTTGCGTGGGCGACGCCGTTTCGGACCGGGAATTTTGTGGGCGCCGACATTTAAACCGGGCGTTGCGTGGGCGCCGCCATTTCGGACCGGGAGTTGCGTGGGCGCCGTTATTTCAAACCGGGAGTTACATGAGCGCCGCCATTTCGAACCGGGAGTTGCGTGGGCGCCTCCGTTTCGAACCGGGAGTTGCGTGGGCGCCGCCGTTTCAGACCAGGGAGTTCCGTGGGCGCCGCCATTTCGGACCGGGAGTTGCCTGGGCGTTGTCATTTCGAACCGGGAGTTCCATGGGCGCCGCGATCTCGGACCGGGAGTTCCGTGGGCGCCGCCATTTCGAACCGGGAGTTCGTGGGCGTTGCCATTTCGGACCAGGAGTTCCGTGGGCGCCGCCATCTCCGACCGGGAGTTGCGTGGGCACCGCCATCTCGGACCGGGAGTTCCGTGGGCGCTACCATTTTGGACCGGGAGTTCTATGGGCGCCGCCATTTCGGAGCAGGAGTTGCGTGGGCGCCGCCATTTCGCACCGGGAGTTGCGTGGGCGCCGCCATTTCAAACCGGGAGTTCCGTGGGCGCCGCCATTTCAGACCGGGAGTTCCGTGGGCGACGCCATTTCGGACCGGGAGTTTTGTGGGCGCCGCCATTTCGAACCGTGAGTTGCTTGGGCGCCGCCATTTCGAATCGGGAGTTGCGTGGGCGCCGCCATTTCGAGGCAAGAGTTGCGTGGGTGCCGCCATTTCGAGCCGGGAGTTGCGTGGGTGCTGCCGTTTCGGACCGGGAGTTCCGGGGGCGCCGCCATTTCTAACCGGGAGTTCCGTAGGCGCAGCCATTTCGAACCGGGAGTTGCGTGGGCGCCGCCATTTCAGATCAAGAGTTCCGTGGGCGCCACCATTTCGAGGCGGGAGTTCCGTGGGCGCCGCCATTTCGGACCGGGAGTTTAGGGGGCACCGCCATTTCGGACCGGGAGTTCCGTGGGCGCCGCCATTTCGGAGCAGGAGTTGCGTGGGCGCCGCCATCTTTGACCGGGAGTTGCGTGGGCGCCGCCATCTTGGACCGGGAGTTCCGTGGGCGCCGCCGTTTCAAACCGGGAGTTGCGTGGATGCCGCCATTTCAGACCGGGAGTTCTGTGGGCGCCGCCATTTCGGACCAGGTGTTGCGTGGGCGTCGCCATTTCGGACCAGGAGTTCCGTGGGCGCCGCCATTTCGAACCGTGAGTTGCTTGGGCGCCGCCATTTCGAATCGGGAGTTCTGTGGGCGCCGCCATTTCGGACCGGGAGTTGCGTGGGCGCCGCCGTTTCAGACCAGGGAGTTCCGTGGGCGCCGCCATTTCGGACCGGGTGTTGCGTGGGCGCCGCCATTTCGGACCGAAAGTTGCGTGGGCGTCGCCATTTCGGACCGGGAGTTGCCTGGGCGCCGTCATTTCGAACCGGGAGTTCCATGGGCGCCGCGATCTCGGACCGGGAGTTCCGTGGGCGCCGCCATTTCGAACCGGGAGTTCGTGGGCGTCGCCATTTCGGACCAGGAGTTCCGTGGGCGCCGCCATCTCCGACCGGGAGTTGCATGGGCACCGCCATCTCGGACCGGGAGTTCCGTGGGCGCTACCATTTCGGACCGGGAGTTCTATGGGCGCCGCCATTTCGGAGCAGGAGTTGCGTGGGCGCCGCCATTTCAGACCGGGAGTTGCGTGGGCGCTGCCATTTCTAACTGGGAGTTGCATGAAAGCCGCCATTTCGGACCAGGAGTTGCGTGGGCGCCGCCATCTCGGACCGGGAGTTCCGTAGGCGCCGCCATTTCGGACCGGGAGTTCCGTGGGCGCCGCCATTTCGGACCGGGAGTTCTGTGGGCGCCGCCATTTCGAGGCGGGAGTTGCGTGGGCGCCGCCGTTTCGGACCGGGAGTTGCGTGGGAGCCGTTATTTCAAACCGGGAGTTCCGTGGGCGCAGCCATTTCTAACTGGGAGTTGCATGAAAGCCGCCATTTCGGACCAGGAGTTGCGTGGGCGCCGACATCTTTGACCGGGAGTTGCGTGGGCGCCGCCATCTCGGACCAGGAGTTCCGTGGGCGCCGCCATTTCGGACCGGGAGTTCCGTGGGCGCCGCCATTTCGGACCGGGAGTTTTGTGGGCGTCGCCATTTCGAACCGTGAGTTGCTTGGGCGCCGCCATTTCGAATCGGGAGTTCCATGGGCGCCGCCACTTCGAGCCGGGAGTTGCGTGGGCGCCGCCGTTTCGGACCGGGAGTTTTGTGGGCGCCGACATTTCGAACCGGGAGTTGCGTGGGCGACGCCGTTTCTGACCGGGAATTTTGTGGGCGCCGACATTTAAACCGGGCGTTGCGTGGGTGCCGCCATTTCAGACCAAGAGTTCCGTGGGCGCCGACATTTCGGACCGGGAGTTTTGCGGGCGCCGCCATTTCAAGGCGGGAGTTGCGTGGGCGCCGTCATTTCGAGCCGGGAGTTGCGTGGGCGCCGCCGTTTCAGACTGGGAGTTTAGGGGGCGCCGCCATTTCGAGCCGGGAGTTGCGTGGGCGCCGCCATTTCGGACCAGGAGTTGCGTGGGCGCCGCCATCTCCGACCAAGAGTTGCGTGGGCGCCGCCATCTCGGACCGGGAGTTCCGTGGGCGCCGCCATTTCGGAGCAGGAGTTGCATGAAAGCCGCCATTTCGGACCGGGAGTTGCGTGGGCGCCGCCATCTTGGACCGGGAGTCCTGTGGGCGCCGCCGTTTCAAACCGGGAGTTGCGTGGGCGCCGCCATTTCAGACCGGGAGTTCCGTGGGCGCCGCCATTTCGGACCGGGAGTTTTGTGGGCGTCGCCATTTCGAACCGTGAGTTGCTTGGGAGCCGCCATTTCGAATCGGGAGTTCTGTGGGCGCCGCCACTTCGAGGCGGGAGTTGCGTGGGCGCCGCCGTTTCGGACCGGGAGTTGCGTGGGCGCCGCCATTTCAGACCGAGAGTTGCGAGGGCGCCGCCATCTCCGACCGGGAGTTGCGTGGGCGCCGACATTTAAACCGGGCGTTGCGTGGGTGCCGCCATTTCAGACCAAGAGTTCCGTGGGCGCCGCCATTTCGGACCGGGAGTTGCGTGGGCGCCGCCATCTTGGACCGGGAGTTGCGTGGGCGCCGCCGTTTCAAACCGGGAGTTGCGTGGGCGCCGCCATTTCGGACCGGGAGTTCTGTGGGCGCCGCCATTTCGGACCAGGTGTTGCGTGGGCGTCGCCATTTCAAACCGGGAGTTGCCTGGGCGCCGCCATTTCGACCCGGGAGTTGCGTTGGAGCCTCCGTTTCGGACCGGGAGTTCCGGGGGCGCCGCCATTTCTAACCAGGAGTTGCGTGGGCGCCGCCATTTCGAACCGGGAGTTGCGTGGGCGCCGCCATCTCTGACCGGGAGTTGCGTGGGCGCCGCCATTTCAGACCGGGAGTTCCGTGGGCACCGCCATTTCGAACCGGGAGTAGCGTGGGCGCCGCCATTTCGGACCGGGAGTTTTGTGGGCGCCGACATTTCGAACCGAAAGTTCCGTGGGCGCTGCCATTTCGGACCGGGAGTTCTGTGGGCGCCGCCATTTCGACCCGGGAGGCGAAAGTTGCGTGGGCGCCGCCGTTTTGGACCGGGAGTTGCGTGGGAGCCGCTATTTCAAACCGGGAGTTCCGTGGGCTCCGCCATTTCTATCTGGGAGTTGCATGAACGCCGCCATTTCGGACCAGGAGTTGCGTGGGCGCCGCCATCTCCGACCGGGAGTTGCGTGGGCGCCGCCATCTCGGACCGGGAGTTCCGTGGGCGCCGCCATTTCAGACCGGGAGTTCTGTGGGCGCCGCCATTTCGGACCGGGAGTTTTGTGGGCGCCGCCATTTCGAACCGTGAGTTGCTTGGGCGCCGCCATTTCGAATCGGGAGTTGCGTGGGCGCCGCCATTTCGAACCGGGAGTTCCGTGGGCGCCGCCATCTCTGACCGGGAGTTGCGTGGGCGCCGCCATCTCGGACCGGGAGTTCCGTGGGCGCCGCCATTTCGCACCGGGAGTTGCGTGGGCGCCGCCATTTCAAACCGGGAGTTCCGTGGGCGCCGCCATTTCAGACCGGGAGTTCCGTGGCCGACGCCATTTCGGACCGGGAGTTTTGTGGGCGCCGCCATTTCGAACCGTGAGTTGCTTGGGCGCCGCCATTTCGAATCGGGAGTTGCGTAGGCGCCGCCATTTCGAGGCAAGAGTTGCGTGGGTGCCGCCATTTCGAGCCGGGAGTTGCGTGGGTGCTGCCGTTTCGGACCGGGAGTTCCGTGGCGCCGCCATTTCTAACCGGGAGTTCCGTAGGCGCAGCCATTTCGAACCGGGAGTTGCGTGGGCGCCGCCATTTCAGATCAAGAGTTCCGTGGGCGCCATCATTTCAAGGCGGGAGTTCCGTGGGCGCCGCCATTTCGAACCGGGAGTTTAGGGGGCGCCGCCATTTCGGACCGGGAGTTCCGTGGGCGCCGCCATTTCGGAGCAGGAGTTGCGTGGGCGCCGCCATCTTTGACCGGGAGTTGCGTGGGCGCCGCCATCTTGGACCGGGAGTTCCGTGGGCGCCGCCGTTTCAAACCGGGAGTTGCGTGGATGCCGCCATTTCAGACCGGGAGTTCTGTGGGCGCCGCCATTTCAGACCAGGTGTTGCGTGGGCGTCGCCATTTCGGACCAGGAGTTCCGTGGGCGCCGCCATTTCGAACCGTGAGTTGCTTGGGCGCCGCCATTTCGAATCGGGAGTTCCGTGGGCGCCGCCATTTCGAGCCGGGAGTTGCGTGGGCGCCGCCGTTTCGGACCGGGAGTTGCGTGGGCGCCGCCATTTCTAACCGGCTTTCCGTGGGCGCCGCCATTTCGGACCGGGAGTTCCGTGGGCGCCGCCATCTCCGACCTGGAGGTGCGTGGGCGCCGCCATCTCGGACCGGGAGTTTTGTGGGCGCCGCCATTTCGAACCGGGAGTTGCGTGGGCGACGCCGTTTCGGACCGGGAATTTTGTGGGCGCCGACATTTAAACCGGGCGTTGCGTGGGCGCCGCCATTTCGGACCGGGAGTTGCGTGGGCGCCGTTATTTCAAACCGGGAGTTACATGAGCGCCGCCATTTCGAACCGGGAGTTGCGTGGGCGCCTCCATTTCGAAACGGGAGTTGCGTGGGCGCCGCCGTTTCAGACCAGGGAGTTCCGTGGGCGCCGCCATTTCGGACCGGGTGTTGCGTGGGCGCCGCCATTTCGGACCGAAAGTTGCGTGGGCGTCGCCATTTCGGACTGGGAGTTGCCTGGGCGCCGTCATTTCGAACCGGGAGTTCCATGGGCGCCGCGATCTCGGACCGGGAGTTCCGTAGGCGCCGCCATTTCGAACCGGGAGTTCGTGGGCGTTGCCATTTCAAACCAGGAGTTCCATGGGCGCCGCCATCTCCGACCGGGAGTTGCGTGGGCACCGCCATCTCGGACCGGGAGTTCCGTGGGCGCTACCATTTTGGACCGGGAGTTCTATGGGCGCCGCCATTTCGGAGCAGGAGTTGCGTGGGCGCCGCCATTTCGCACCGGTAGTTGCGTGGGCGCCGCCATTTCAAACCGGGAGTTCCGTGGGCGCCGCCATTTCAGACCGGGAGTTCCGTGGGCGACGCCATTTCGGACCGGGAGTTTTGTGGGCGCCGCCATTTCGAACCGTGAGTTGCTTGGGCGCCGCCATTTCGAATCGGGAGTTGCGTGGGCGCCGCCATTTCGAGGCAAGAGTTGCGTGGGTGCCGCCATTTCGAGCCGGGAGTTGCGTGGGTGCTGCCGTTTCGGACCGGGAGTTCCGGGGGCGCCGCCATTTCTAACCGGGAGTTCCGTAGGCGCAGCCATTTCGAACCGGGAGTTGCGTGGGCGCCGCCATTTCAGACCAAGAGTTCCGTGGGCGCTGCCATTTCGGACCGGGAGTTGCGTGGGCGCCGCCATCTTGGACCGGGAGTTGCGTGGGCGCCGCCGTTTCAAACCGGGAGTTGCGTGGGCGCCGCCATCTCCGACCGGGAGTTCTGTGGGCGCCGCCATTTCGGACCAGGTGTTGCGTGGGCGTCGCCATTTCAAACCGGGAGTTGCCTGGGCGCCGCCATTTCGACCCGGGAGTTGCGTTGGAGCCTCCGTTTCGGACCGGGAGTTCCGGGGGCGCCGCCATTTCTAACCGGGAGTTGCGTGGGCGCCGCCATTTCGAACCGGGAGTTGCGTGGGCGCCGCCATCTCTGACCGGGAGTTGCGTGGGCGCCGCCATTTCAGACCGAGAGTTCCGTGGGCACCGCCATTTCGAACCGGGAGTAGCGTGGGCGCCGCCATTTCGGACCGGGAGTTTTGTGGGCGCCGACATTTCGAACCGAAAGTTCCGTGGGCGCTGCCATTTCGGACCGGGAGTTCTGTGGGCGCCGCCATTTCGACCCGGGAGGCGAAAGTTGCGTGGGCGCCGCCGTTTTGGACCGGGAGTTGCGTGGGAGCCGCTATTTCAAACCGGGAGTTCCGTGGGCTCCGCCATTTCTATCTGGGAGTTGCATGAACGCCGCCATTTCGGACCAGGAGTTGCGTGGGCGCCGCCATCTCCGACCGGGAGTTGCGTGGGCGCCGCCATCTCGGACCGGGAGTTCCGTGGGCGCCGCCATTTCAGACCGGGAGTTCTGTGGGCGCCGCCATTTCGGACCGGGAGTTTTGTGGGCGCCGCCATTTCGAACCGTGAGTTGCTTGGGCGCCGCCATTTCGAATCGGGAGTTCCGTGGGCGCCGCCATTTCGAGCCGGGAGTTGCGAGGGCGCCGCCGTTTCGGACCGGGAGTTGCGTGGGCGCCGCCATCTCAGACCAGGAGTTGCGTGGGCGCCGCCATTTCGAACCGGGAGTTCCGTGGGCGCCGCCATCTCTGACCGGGAGTTGCGTGGGCGCCGCCATCTCGGACCGGGAGTTCCGTGGGCGCCGCCATTTCGCACCGGGAGTTGCGTGGGCGCCGCCATTTCAAACCGGGAGTTCCGTGGGCGCCGCCATTTCAGACCGGGAGTTCCGTGGGCGACGCCATTTCGGACCGGGAGTTTTGTGGGCGCCGCCATTTCGAACCGTGAGTTGCTTGGGCGCTGCCATTTCGAATCGGGAGTTGCGTGGGCGCCGCCATTTCGAGGCAAGAGTTGCGTGGGTGCCGCCATTTCGAGCCGGGAGTTGCGTGGGTGCTGCCGTTTCGGACCGGGAGTTCCGGGGGCGCCGCCATTTCTAACCGGGAGTTCCGTAGGCGCAGCCATTTCGAACCGGGAGTTGCGTGGGCGCCGCCATTTCAGATCAAGAGTTCCGTGGGCGCCACCATTTCGAGGCGGGAGTTCCGTGGGCGCCGCCATTTCGAACCGGGAGTTTAGGGGGCGCCGCCATTTCGGACCGGGAGTTCCGTGGGCGCCGCCATTTCGGACCAGGAGTTCCGTGGGCGCCGCCATTTCGAACCGTGAGTTGCTTGGGCGCCGCCATTTCGAATCGGGAGTTCCGTGGGCGCCGCCGTTTCGGACCGGGAGTTGCGTGGGCGCCGCCATTTCTAACCGGCTTTCCGTTGGCGCCGCCATTTCGGACCGGGAGTTCCGTGGGCGCCGCCATCTCCGACCGGGAGGTGCGTGGGCGCCGCCATCTCGGACCGGGAGTTTTGTGGGCGCCGCCATTTCGAACCGTGAGTTGCTTGGGCGCCGCCATTTCGAATCGGGAGTTCCGTGGGCGCCGCCATTTCGAGCCGGGAGTTGCGAGGGCGCCGCCGTTTCGGACCGGGAGTTGCGTGGGCGCCGCCATTTCTAACCGGGAGTTGCGTGGGCGCCGCCGTTTCGGACCGGGAATTTTGTGGGCGCCGACATTTAAACCGGGCGTTGCGTGGGCGCCGCCATTTCGGACCGGGAGTTGCGTGGGCGCCGTTATTTCAAACCGGGAGTTACATGAGCGCCGCCATTTCGAACCGGGAGTTGCGTGGGCGCCTCCATTTCGAACCGGGAGTTGCGTGGGCGCCGCCGTTTCAGACCAGGGAGTTCCGTGGGCGCCGCCATTTCGGACCGGGTGTTGCGTGGGCGCCGCCATTTCGGACCGAAAGTTGCGTGGGCGTCGCCATTTCGGACCGGGAGTTGCGTGGGCGCCTCCATTTCGAACCGGGAGTTCCATGGGCGCCGCGATCTCGGACCGGGAGTTCCGTGGGCGCCGCCATTTCGAACCGGGAGTTCGTGGGCGTTGCCATTTCGGACCAGGAGTTCCGTGGGAGCCGCCATCTCCGACCGGGAGTTGCGTGGGCACCGCCATCTCGGACCGGGAGTTCCGTGGGCGCTACCATTTTGGACCGGGAGTTCTATGGGCGCCGCCATTTCGGAGCAGGAGTTGCGTGGGCGCTGCCATTTCGCACCGGGAGTTGCGTGGGCGCCGCCATTTCAAACCGGGAGTTCCGTGGGCGCCGCCATTTCAGACCGGGAGTTCCGTGGGCGACGCCATTTCGGACCGGGAGTTTTGTGGGCGCCGCCATTTCGAACCGTGAGTTGCTTGGGCGCCGCCATTTCGAATCGGGAGTTGCGTGGGCGCCGCCATTTCGAGGCAAGAGTTGCGTGGGTGCCGCCATTTCGAGCCGGGAGTTGCGTGGGTGCTGCCGTTTCGGTCCGGGAGTTCCGGGGGCGCCGCCATTTCTAACCGGGAGTTCCGTAGGCGCAGCCATTTCGAACCGGGAGTTGCGTGGGCGCCGCCATTTCAGATCAAGAGTTCCGTGGGCGCCACCATTTCGAGGCGGGAGTTCCGTGGGCGCCGCCATTTCGGACCGGGAGTTTAGGGGGCGCCGCCATTTCGGACCGGGAGTTGCGTGGGCGCCGCCATTTCAGAGCAGGAGTTGCGTGGGCGCCGCCATCTTTGACCGGGAGTTGCGTGGGCGCCGCCATCTTGGACCGGGAGTTCCGTGGGTGCCGCCGTTTCAAACCGGGAGTTGCGTGGATGCCGCCATTTCAGACCGGGAGTTCTGTGGGCGCCGCCATTTCGGACCAGGTGTTGCGTGGGCGTCGCCATTTCGGACCAGGAGTTCCGTGGGCGCCGCCATTTCGAACCGTGAGTTGCTTGGGCGCCGCCATTTCGAATCGGGAGTTCCGTGGGCGCCGCCATTTCGAGCCGGGAGTTGCGTGGGCGCCGCCGTTTCGGACCGGGAGTTGCGTGGGCGCCGCCATTTCTAACCGGCTTTCCGTGGGCGCCGCCATTTCGGACCGGGAGTTCCGTGGGCGCCTCCATTTCGAACCGGGAGTTGCGTGGGCGCCGCCGTTTCAGACCAGGGAGTTCCGTGGGCGCCGCCATTTCGGACCGGGTGTTGCGTGGCCGCCGCCATTTCGGACCGAAAGTTGCGTGGGCGTCGCCATTTCGGACCGGGAGTTCCGTGGGCGCTACCATTTCGGACCGGGAGTTCTATGGGCGCCGCCATTCCGGAGCAAAAGTTGCGTGGGCGCCGCCATTTCAGACCGGGAGTTGCGTGGGCGCTGCCATTTCTAACTGGGAGTTGCATGGAAGCCGCCATTTCGGACCAGGAGTTGCTTGGGCGCCGCCATCTTTGACCGGGAGTTGCGTGGGCGCCGCCATCTCGGACCGGGAGTTCCGTAGGCGCCGCCATTTCGGACCGGGAGTTCCGTGGGCGCCGCCATTTCGGACCGGGAGTTCTGTGGGCGCCGCCAGTTCGAGGCGGGAGTTGCGTGGGCGCCGCCGTTTCGGACCGGGAGTTGCGTGGGAGCCGTTATTTCAAACCGGGAGTTCCGTGGGCGCAGCCATTTCTAACTGGGAGTTGCATGAAAGCCGCCATTTCTAACCGGGAGGTGCGTGGGCGCCGACATCTTTGACCGGGAGTTGCGTGGGCGCCGCCATCTCGGACCGGGAGTTCCGTGGGCGCCGCCATTTCGGACCGGGAGTTTTGTGGGCGCCGACATTTCGAACCGGGAGTTGCGTGGGCGACGCCGTTTCTGACCGGGAATTTTGTGGGCGCCGACATTTAAACCGGGCGTTGCGTGGGTGCCGCCATTTCAGACCAAGAGTTCCGTGGGCGCCGACATTTCGGACCGGGAGTTTAGGGGGCGCCGCCATTTCGAGAAGGGAGTTGCGTGGGCGCCGCCATTTCAAACCAGGAGTTGCGTGGGCGCCGCCATTTCGGACCAGGAGTTGCGTGGGCGCCGCCATCTCGGACTGGGAGTTCCGTGGGCGCCGCCATTTCGGAGCAGGAGTTGCATGAAAGCCGCCATTTCGGACCGGGAGTTGCGTGGGCGCCGCCATCTTGGACCGGGAGTCCTGTGGGCGCCGCCGTTTCAAACCGGGAGTTTCGTGGGCGCCGCCATTTCAGACCGGGAGTTCCGTGGGCGCCGCCATTTCGGACCGGGAGTTTTGTGGGCGTCGCCATTTCGAACCGTGAGTTGCTTGGGCGCCGCCATTTCGAATCGGGAGTTCCGTGGGCGCCGCCACTTCGAGCCGGGAGTTGCGTGGGCGCCGCCGTTTCGGACCGGGAGTTGCGTGGGCGCCGCCATTTCGGACCAGGAGTTGCGTGGGCGCCGCCATCTCCGACCGGGAGTTGCGTGGGCGCCGACATTTAAACCGGGCGTTGCGTGGGTGCCGCCATTTCAGACCAAGAGTTCCGTGGGCGCCGCCATTTCGGACCGGGAGTTGCGTGGGCGCCGCCATCTTGGACCGGGAGTTCCGTGGGCGCCGCCGTTTCAAACCGGGAGTTGCGTGGGCGCCGCCATTTCGGACCGGGAGTTCTGTGGGCGCCGCCATTTCGGACCAGGTGTTGCGTGGGCGTCACCATTTCAAACCGGGAGTTGCCTGGGCGCCGCCATTTCGACCCGGGAGTTGCGTTGGAGCCTCCGTTTCGGACCGGGAGTTCCGGGGGCGCCGCCATTTCTAACCGGGAGTTCCGTAGGCGCAGCCATTTCGAACCGGGAGTTCCGTGGGCGCCGCCATTTCGGACCGGGAGTTGCGTGGGCGCCGCCATTTGGAGCCGGGAGTTGCGTGGGCGCCTTTCGGACCGGGAGTTTAGGGGGCGCCGCCATTTCGGACCGGGAGTTCCGTGGGCGCCGTCATTTTGGAGCAGGAGTTGCGTGGGCGCCGCCATCTCCGACCGGGAGTTGCGTGGGCGCCGCCATCTTGGACCGGGAGTCCCGTGGGCGCCGCCGTTTCAAACCGGGAGTTGCGTGGGCGCCGCCATTTCAGACCGGGAGTTCTGTGGGCGCCGCCATTTCGGACCAGGTGTTGCGTGGGCGTCGCCATTTCAAACCGGGAGTTGCCTGGGCGCTGCCATTTCGACCCGGGAGTTGTGTTGGAGCCTCCGTTTCGGACCGGGAGTTCCGGGGGCGCCGCCATTTCTAACCGGGAGTTGCGTGGGCGCCGCCATTTCGAACCGGGAGTTGCGTGGGCGCCGCCATCTCTGACCGGGAGTTGCGAGGGCGCCGCCATTTCAGACCGAGAGTTCCGTGGGCACCGCCATTTCGAACCGGGATTAGCGTGGGCGCCGCCATTTCGGACCGGGAGTTTTGTGGGCGCTGACATTTTGAACCGAAAGTTGCGTGGGCGCTGCCATTTCGGACCGGGAGTTCCGTGGGCGCCGCCATTTCGAGGCGGGAGTTGCGTGGGCGCTGCCGTTTTGGACCGGGAGTTGCGTGGGAGCCGCTATTTCAAACCGGGAGTTCCGTGGGCTCCGCCATTTCTATCTGGGAGTTGCATGAACGCCGCCATTTCGGACCAGGAGTTGCGTGGGCGCCGCCATCTCCGACCGGGAGTTGCGTGGGCGCCGCCATCTCGGACCGGGAGTCCGTCGGCGCCGCCATTTCAGACCGGGAGTTCCGTGGGCGCCGCCATTTCGGACTGGGAGTTTTGTGGGCGCCGCCATTTCGAACCGTGAGTTGCTTGGGCGCCGCCATTTCGAATCGGGAGTTCCGTGGGCGCCGCCATTTCGAGCCGGGAGTTGCATGGGCGCCGCCGTTTCGGACCGGGAGTTGCGTGGGCGCCGCCATTTCGGACCGGGAGTTGCGTGGGCGCCGCCATCTCTGACCGGGAGTTCCGTGGGCGCCGCCATTTCGCACCGGGAGGTGCGTGGGCGCCGCCATTTCAAACCGGGAGTTCCGTGGTCACCGCCATTTCAGACCGAGAGTTCCGTGGGCGCCGCCATTTCGGACCGGGAGTTTTGTGGGCACCGCCATTTCGAACCGTGAGTTGCTTGGGCGCCGCCATTTCGAATCGGGTGTTCCGTGGGCGCCGCCATTTCGAGGCAAGAGTTGCGTGGGCGCCGCCATTTCGAGCCGGGAGTTGCGAGGGCGCCGCCGTTTCGGACCGGGAGTTGCGTGGGCGCCGCCATCTCAGACCAGGAGTTGCGTGGGCGCCGCCATTTCGAACCGGGAGTTCCGTGGGCGCCGCCATCTCTGACCGGGAGTTGCGTGGGCGCCGCCATCTCGGACCGGGAGTTCCGTGGGCGCCGCCATTTCGCACCGGGAGTTGCGTGGGCGCCGCCATTTCAAACCGGGAGTTCCGTGGGCGCCGCCATTTCAGACCGGGAGTTCCGTGGGCGACGCCATTTCGGACCGGGAGTTTTGTGGGCGCCGCCATTTCGAACCGTGAGTTGCTTGGGCGCTGCCATTTCGAATCGGGAGTTGCGTGGGCGCCGCCATTTCGAGGCAAGAGTTGCGTGGGTGCCGCCATTTCGAGCCGGGAGTTGCGTGGGTGCTGCCGTTTCGGACCGGGAGTTCCGGGGGCGCCGCCATTTCTATCCGGGAGTTCCGTAGGCGCAGCCATTTCGAACCGGGAGTTGCGTGGGCGCCGCCATTTCAGATCAAGAGTTCCGTGGGCGCCACCATTTCGAGGCGGGAGTTGCGTGGGCGCCGCCATTTCGAACCGGGAGTTTAGGGGGTGCCGCCATTTCGGACCGGGAGTTCCGTGGGCGCCGCCATTTCGGAGCAGGAGTTGCGTGGGCGCCGCCATCTTTGACCGGGAGTTGCGTGGGCGCCTCCATCTTGGACCGGGAGTTCCGTGGGCGCCGCCGTTTCAAACCAGGAGTTGCGTGGATGCCGCCATTTCAGACCGGGAGTTCTGTGGGCGCCGCCATTTCAGACCAGGTGTTGCGTGGGCGTCGCCATTTCGGACCAGGAGTTCCGTGGGCGCCGCCATTTCGAACCGTGAGTTGCTTGGGCGCCGCCATTTCGAATCGGGAGTTCCGTGGGCGCCGCCGTTTCGGACCGGGAGTTGCGTGGGCGCCGCCATTTCTAACCGGCTTTCCGTGGGCGCCGCCATTTCGGACCGGGAGTTCCGTGGGCGCCGCCATCTCCGACCGGGAGGTGCGTGGGCGCCGCCATCTCGGACCGGGAGTTTTGTGGGCGCCGCCATTTCGAACCGTGAGTTGCTTGGGCGCCGCCATTTCGAATCGGGAGTTCCGTGGGCGCCGCCATTTCGAGCCGGGAGTTGCGAGGGCGCCGCCGTTTCGGACCGGGAGTTGCGTGGGCGCCGCCATTTCTAACCGGGAGTTGCGTGGGCGCCGCCGTTTCGGACCGGGCATTTTGTGGGCGCCGACATTTAAACCGGGCGTTGCGTGGGCGCCGCCATTTCTGACCGGGAGTTGCGTGGGCGCCGTTATTTCAAACCGGGAGTTACATGAGCGCCGCCATTTCGAACCGGGAGTTGCGTGGGCGCCTCCATTTCGAACCGGGAGTTGCGTGGGCGCCGCCGTTTCAGACCAGGGAGTTCCGTGGGCGCCGCCATTTCGGACCGGGTGTTGCGTGGGCGCCGCCATTTCGGACCGAAAGTTGCGTGGGCGTCGCCATTTCGGACCGGGAGTTGCGTGGGCGCCTCCATTTCGAACCTGGAGTTCCATGGGCGCCGCGATCTTGGACCGGGAGTTCCGTGGGCGCCGCCATTTCGAACCGGGAGTTCGTGGGCGTTGCCATTTCGGACCAGGAGTTCCGTGGGCGCCGCCATCTCCGACCGGGAGTTGCGTGGGCACCGCCATCTCGGACCGGGAGTTCCGTGGGCGCTACCATTTTGGACCGGGAGTTCTATGGGCGCCGCCATTTCGGAGCAGGAGTTGCGTGGGCGCTGCCATTTCGCACCGGGAGTTGCGTGGGCGCCGCCATTTCAAACCGGGAGTTCCGTGGGCGCCGCCATTTCAGACCGGGAGTTCCGTGGGCGACGCCATTTCGGACCGGGAGTTTTGTGGGCGCCGCCATTTCGAACCGTGAGTTGCTTGGGCGCCGCCATTTCGAATCGGGAGTTGCGTGGGCGCCGCCATTTCGAGGCAAGAGTTGCGTGGGTGCCGCCATTTCGAGCCGGGAGTTGCGTGGGTGCTGCCGTTTCGGACCGGGAGTTCCGGGGGCGCCGCCATTTCTAACCGGGAGTTCCGTAGGCGCAGCCATTTCGAACCGGGAGTTGCGTGGGCGCCGCCATTTCAGATCAAGAGTTCCGTGGGCGCCACCATTTCGAGACGGGTGTTCCGTGGGCGCCGCCATTTCGGACGGGGAGTTTAGGGGGCGCCGCCATTTCGGACCGGGAGTTCCGTGGGCGCCGCCATTTCAGAGAAGGAGTTGCGTGGGCGCCGCCATCTTTGACCGGGAGTTGCGTGGGCGCCGCCATCTTGGACCGGGAGTTCCGTGGGTGCCGCCGTTTCAAACCGGGAGTTGCGTGGATGCCGCCATTTCAAACCGGGAGTTCTGTGGGCGCCGCCATTTCGGACCAGGTGTTGCGTGGGCGTCGCCATTTCGGACCAGGAGTTGCGTGGGCGCCGCCATTTCGAACCGTGAGTTGCTTGGGCGCCGCCATTTCGAATCGGGAGTTCCGTGGGCGCCGCCATTTCGAGCCGGGAGTTGCGTGGGCGCCGCCGTTTCGGACCGGGAGTTGCGTGGGCGCCGCCATTTCTAACCGGCTTTCCGTGGGCGCCGCCATTTCGGACCGGGAGTTCCGTGGGCGCCGCCATCTCCGACCGGGAGGTGCGTGGGCGCCGCCATCTCGGACCGGGAGTTTTGTGGGCGCCGCCATTTCGAACCGGGAGTTGCGTGGGCGACGCCGTTTCGGACCGGGAATTTTGTGGGCGCCGACATTTAAACCGGGCGTTGCGTGGGCGCCGCCATTTCGGACCGGGAGTTGCGTGGGCGCCGTTATTTCAAAGCGGGAGTTACATGAGCGCCGCCATTTCAAACCGGGAGTTGTGTGGGCGCCTCCATTTCGAACCGGGAGTTGCGTGGGCGCCGCCGTTTCAGACCAGGGAGTTCCGTGGGCACCGCCATTTCGGACCGGGTGTTGCGTGGCCGCCGCCATTTGGGACCGAAAGTTGCGTGGGCGTCGCCATTTCGGACCGGGAGTTCCGTGGGCGCTACCATTTCGGACCGGGAGTTCTATGGGCGCCGCCATTCCGGAGCAAAAGTTGCGTGGGCGCCGCCATTTCAGACCGGGAGTTGCGTGGGCGCTGCCATTTCTAACTGGGAGTTGCATGGAAGCCGCCATTTCGGACCAGGAGTTGCTTGGGCGCCGCCATCTTTGACCGGGAGTTGCGTGGGCGCCGCCATCTCGGACCGGGAGTTCCGTAGGCGCCGCCATTTCGGACCGGGAGTTCCGTGGGCGCCGCCATTTCGGACCGGGAGTTCTGTGGGCGCCGCCATTTCGAGGCGGGAGTTGCGTGGGCGCCGCCGTTTCGGACCGGGAGTTGCGTGGGAGCCGTTATTTCAAACCGGGAGTTCCGTGGGCGCAGCCATTTCTAACTGGGAGTTGCATGAAAGCCGCCATTTCTAACCGGGAGGTGCGTGGGCGCCGACATCTTTGACCGGGAGTTGCGTGGGCGCCGCCATCTCGGACCGGGAGTTCCGTGGGCGCCGCCATTTCGGACCGGGAGTTTTGTGGGCGCCGACATTTCGAACCGGGAGTTGCGTGGGCGACGCCGTTTCTGACCGGGAATTTTGTGGGCGCCGACATTTAAACCGGGCGTTGCGTGAGTGCCGCCATTTCAGACCAAGAGTTCCGTGGGCGCCGACATTTCGGACCGGGAGTTTAGGGGGCGCCGCCATTTCGAGAAGGGAGTTGCGTGGGCGCCGCCATTTCAAACCAGGAGTTGCGTGGGCGCCGCCATTTCGGACCAGGAGTTGCGTGGGCGCCGCCATCTCGGACTGGGAGTTCCGTGGGCGCCGCCATTTCGGAGCAGGAGTTGCATGAAAGCCGCCATTTCGGACCGGGAGTTGCGTGGGCGCCGCCATCTTGGACCGGGAGTCCTGTGGGCGCCGCCGTTTCAAACCGGGAGTTGCGTGGGCGCCGCCATTTCAGACCGGGAGTTCCGTGGGCGCCGCCATTTCGGACCGGGAGTTTTGTGGGCGTCGCCATTTCGAACCGTGAGTTGCTTGGGCGCCGCCATTTCGAATCGGGAGTTCCGTGGGCGCCGCCACTTCGAGCCGGGAGTTGCGTGGGCGCCGCCGTTTCGGACCGGGAGTTGCGTGGGCGCCGCCATTTCGGACCAGGAGTTGCGTGGGCGCCGCCATCTCCGACCGGGAGTTGCGTGGGCGCCGACATTTAAACCGGGCGTTGCGTGGGTGCCGCCATTTCAGACCAAGAGTTCCGTGGGCGCCGCCATTTCGGACCGGGAGTTGCGTGGGCGCCGCCATCTTGGACCGGGAGTTCCGTGGGCGCCGCCGTTTCAAACCGGGAGTTGCGTGGGCGCCGCCATTTCGGACCGGGAGTTCTGTGGGCGCCGCCATTTCGGACCAGGTGTTGCGTGGGCGTCACCATTTCAAACCGGGAGTTGCCTGGGCGCCGCCATTTCGACCCGGGAGTTGCGTTGGAGCCTCCGTTTCGGACCGGGAGTTCCGGGGGCGCCGCCATTTCTAACCGGGAGTTCCGTAGGCGCAGCCATTTCGAACCGGGAGTTCCGTGGGCGCCGCCATTTCGGACCGGGAGTTGCGTGGGCGCCGCCATTTGGAGCCGGGAGTTGCGTGGGCGCCTTTCGGACCGGGAGTTTAGGGGGCGCCGCCATTTCGGACCGGGAGTTCCGTGGGCGCCGTCATTTTGGAGCAGGAGTTGCGTGGGCGCCGCCATCTCCGACCGGGAGTTGCGTGGGCGCCGCCATCTTGGACCGGGAGTCCCGTGGGCGCCGCCGTTTCAAACCGGGAGTTGCGTGGGCGCCGCCATTTCAGACCGGGAGTTCTGTGGGCGCCGCCATTTCGGACCAGGTGTTGCGTGGGCGTCGCCATTTCAAACCGGGAGTTGCCTGGGCGCCGCCATTTCGACCCGGGAGTTGTGTTGGAGCCTCCGTTTCGGACCGGGAGTTCCGGGGGCGCCGCCATTTCTAACCGGGAGTTGCGTGGGCGCCGCTATTTCGAACCGGGACTTGCGTGGGCGCCGCCATCTCTGACCGGGAGTTGCGAGGGCGCCGCCATTTCAGACCGAGAGTTCCGTGGGCACCGCCATTTCGAACCGGGATTAGCGTGGGCGCCGCCATTTCGGACCGGGAGTTTTGTGGGCGCTGACATTTTGAACCGAAAGTTGCGTGGGCGCTGCCATTTCGGACCGGGAGTTCCGTGGGCGCCGCCATTTCGAGGCGGGAGTTGCGTGGGCGCTGCCGTTTTGGACCGGGAGTTGCGTGGGAGCCGCTATTTCAAACCGGGAGTTCCGTGGGCTCCGCCATTTCTATCTGGGAGTTGCATGAACGCCGCCATTTCGGACCAGGAGTTGCGTGGGCGCCGCCATCTCCGACCGGGAGTTGCGTGGGCGCCGCCATCTCGGACCGGGAGTCCGTCGGCGCCGCCATTTCAGACCGGGAGTTCCGTGGGCGCCGCCATTTCGGACCGGGAGTTTTGTGGGCGCCGCCATTTCGAACCGTGAGTTGCTTGGGCGCCGCCATTTCGAATCGGGAGTTCCGTGGGCGCCGCCATTTCGAGCCGGGAGTTGCATGGGCGCCGCCGTTTCGGACCGGGAGTTGCGTGGGCGCCGCCATTTCGGACCGGGAGTTGCGTGGGCGCCGCCATCTCTGACCGGGAGTTCCGTGGGCGCCGCCATTTCTAACCGGGAGGTGCGTGGGCGCCGCCATTTCAAACCGGGAGTTCCGTGGTCACCGCCATTTCAGACCGAGAGTTCCGTGGGCGCCGCCATTTCGGACCGGGAGTTTTGTGGGCACCGCCATTTCGAACCGTGAGTTGCTTGGGCGCCGCCATTTCGAATCGGGTGTTCCGTGGGCGCCGCCATTTCGAGGCAAGAGTTGCGTGGGTGCCGCCATTTCGAGCCGGGAGTTCCGTGGGCGCTGCCGTTTCGGACCAGGAGTTTAGCTGGCGCCGCCATTTCTAACCGGGAGTTCCGTGGGCGCCGCCATTTCGGACCGGGAGTTTTGTGTGCGCCGACATTTCGAACCGGGAGTTCCGTGGGCGCTGCCATTTCGGACCGGGAGTTCTGTGGGCGCCGCCATTTCGAGGCGGGAGTTGCGTGGGCGCCGAAATTTCGAACCGGGAGTTGCGTGGGAGCCGCTATTTCAAACCGGGAGTTGCGTGAGCGCTGCCATTTCTAACTGGGAGTTGCATGAACGCCGCCATTTCGGACCGGGAGTTCCGTGGGCGCCGCCATTTCGACCCGGGAGTTCCGTGGGCGCCGCCATTTCAGACCGGGAGTTCCGTGGGCGCCGTCATTTCGAACCGGGAGTTGCCTGGGCGCCGCCATTTCGAGCCGGGAGTTGCGTGGGCGCCGCCGTTTAAGACCGGGAGTTCCGTGGGCATAGCCATTTCGAACCGGGAGTTGCGAGGGCGCCGCCATTTCAGATCAAGAGTTCCGTGGGCGCCGCCATTTTGGACCGGGAGTTCCGTGGGCGCCGCCATTTCGGACCGGGAGTTGCGTGGGCGCCGCCATTTCGAACCGAGAGTTGCGTGGGCGCCGCCGTTTCGAACCTGGAGTTTAGGGGGCGCCGCCATCTCCGACCGGGAGTTGCGTGGGCGCCGCCATTTCAGACCGAGAGTTCCGTGGTCACCGCCATTTCGAACCGGGAGTAGCGTGGGCGCCGCCATTTCGGACCGGAGTTTTGTGGGCGCCGACATTTCGAATTGGGAGTTGCGTGGGCACTGCCATTTCGGACCGGGAGTTCTGTGGGCGCCGCCATTTCGAGGCGGGAGTTGCGTGGGCGCCGCCGTTTCGGACCGGGAGTTGCGTGGAGCCGCTATTTCAAACCCGGAGTTCCGTGGGCGCAGCCATTTCTAACTGGGAGTTGCATGAAAGCCGCCATTTTGGAACAGGAGTTGCGTGGGCGCCGCCATCTTTGACCGGGAGTTGCGTGGGCGCCGCCATCTCGGACCGGGAGTTCCGTGGGCGCCGCCATTTCGGAGCGGGAGTTCCGTGGGCGCCGCCATTTCGGACCGGGAGTTTTGTGGGCGCCGCCATTTCGAACCGTGAGTTGCTTGGGCGCCGCCATTTCGAATCGGGAGTTCCGTGGGCGCCGCCATTTCGAGCCGGGAGTTGCGTGGGCGCCGCCGTTTCGGACCGGGAGTTGCGTGGGCGACGCCATTTGTAACCGTAAGTTGCGTGGGCGCCGCCATTTCGGACCGGGAGTCCCGTGGGCGCAGCCATCTCCGACCGGGAGTTGCGTGGGCGCCGCCGTTTCGGACCGGGAGTTGCGTGGGCGCCGCCATTTCGAACCAGGAGTTGCGTGGGCGCCGCCATTTCGGACCGGGAGTTTTGTGGGCGCCGACATTTCGAGGCGGGAGTTGCGTGGGCGCCGCCATTTCGGACCGGGAGTTGCGTGGGCGCCGTTATTTCAAACCGGGAGTTACATGGGCGCCGCCATTTCGAACAGGGAGTTGCATGGGCGCCTCCATTTCGAACCGGGAGTTGCATGAGCGCCGCCTTTTCAAACCGGGAGTTGCGTGGGCGCCGCCGTTTCGAACCGGGAGTTGCGTGGGCGCCGCCATTTCAGACCGGGAGTTCCGTGGGCGCCGCCATTTCGGATCGGGTGTTGCGTGGGCGCCGCCATTTCGGACCGAAAGTTGCGTGGGCGTCGCCATTTCGGACCGGGAGTTGCCTGGGCGCCGTCATTTCGAACCGGGAGTTACGTGAGCGCCGCGATCTCCTACCGGGAGTTGCGTGGGCGCCGCCATTTCGAACCGGGAGTTCCGTGGGCGCCGCCATCTTCGACCGGGAGTTCCGTGGGCGCCGCCATTTCGGACCGGGAGTTCCGTGGGCGCCGCCATCTCCGACCGGGAGTTGCGTGGGCGCCGCCATCTCGGACCAAGAGTTCCGTGGGCTCCGCCATTTCGAACCGGGAGTTCAGTGGGCTCCGCCATCTCGGACTGGGAGTTGCGTGGGCGCCACCATTTCGGACCGGGAGTTGCGAGGGCGCCGCCATTTCGTACCGGGAGTTCCGTGGGCGCCGCCATCTTCGACCGGGAGTTCCGTGGGCGCTGCCATTTTGAACCGGGAGTAGCGTGGGCGCCGCCGTTTCTAACCGGGAGTTCCGTGGGCGCCGCCATTTCGAACTGGGAGTTGCGTGGGCGCCGCTATTTCAAACCGGGAGTTGCGTGGACGCCGCCGTTTCGGACCGGGAGTTTAGGGGGCGCCGCCATTTCGGACCAGGAGTTGCGTGGGCGCCGCCATTTCGAACCGGGAGTTGCGTGGGCGCCGCTATTTCAAACTGGGAGTTCCGTGGGCGCCGCCATTTCAGACCGGGAGTTCCGTGGGCGCGCCATTTCGAACCGGGTGTTGCGTGGGCGCCGCCATTTCGGACCGGGAGTTGCGTGGGCGTCGCCATTTCGAACCGGGAGTTGCCTGGGCGCCGCCATTTCGAGCCGGGAGTTGCGTGGGCGCCGCCGTTTCGGACCGGGAGTTCCGGGGGCGCCGCCATTTTTAACCAGGAGTTCCGTGGGCGCTTCCATCTCCGATCGGGAGTTCCGTGGGCTCCGCCATCTCCGACCGGGAGTTTTGTGGGCGCCGCCATTTCGAACCGGGATTTCCGTGGGCGCCGCCAGTTCGGACCGGGAGTTCCGTGGGCGCCGCCATTTCGGACCGGGAGTTCCGTGGGCGCCGCCATCTCGGACCGGGAGTTCCGTGGGCGCCACCATTTCGGACCGGGAGTTCCATGGGCGCCGCCATTTCGAACCGGGAGTACCGGGGGCGCCGCCATTTCAGACCGGGAGTTGCGTGGGCGCCGCCATTTCGGACCAGGAGTTTTGTGGGCGCCGCCATTTCGAACCGGGAGTTGCGTGGGCGCTGCCATTTCGGACCGGGAGTTCTGTGGGCGCCGCCATTTCGAGGCGGGAGTTGCGTGGGCGCCGAAATTTCGAGGCGGGAGTTGCGTGGGAGCCGCTATTTGAAACCGGGAGTTGCGTGGGCGCCGCAATTTCTATCTGGGAGTTGCATGAACGCCGCCATTTTGGACCGGGAGTTCCGTAGTCGCCGCCATTTCAACCGGGAGTTCCGTGGGCGCCGCCATTTCAGACCAAGAGTTCCGTGGGCGCCGCCATTTCGAACCGGGAGTTGCCTGGGCGCCGCCATTTGGAGCCGGGAGTTGCGTGGGTGCCGCCGTTTCGGACCGGGAGTTGCGTGGGCGCCGCCATTTCAGATCAAGAGTTCCGTGGCGCCACCATTTCGAGGCGGGAGTTCCGTGGGCGCCGCCTTTTCGGACCGGGAGTTGCGTGGGCGCCGCCATTTCGAGCCGGGAGTTGCGTGGGCGCCTTTCGGACCGGGAGTTTAGGGGACGCCGCCATTTCGGACCGGGAGTTCCGTGGGCGCCGCCATTTCGGAGCAGGAGTTGCGTGGGCGCCGCCATCTCCGACCGGGAGTTGCGTGGGCGCCGCCATCTCGGACCAAGAGTTCCGTGGGCTCCGCCATTTCGAACCGGGAGTTCAGTGGGCTCCGCCATCTCGGACTGGGAGTTGCGTGGGCGCCACCATTTCGGACCGGGAGTTGCGAGGGCGCCGCCATTTCGTACCGGGAGTTCCGTGGGCGCCGCCATCTTCGACCGGGAGTTCCGTGGGCGCTGCCATTTTGAACCGGGAGAAGCGTGGGCGCCGCCGTTTCTAACCGGGAGTTCCGTGGGCGCCGCCATTTCAAACCGGGAGTTGCGTGGGCGCCGCTATTTCAAACCGGGAGTTGCGTGGACGCCGCCGTTTCGGACCGGGAGTTTAGGGGGCGCCGCCATTTCGAGCCAGGAGTTGCGTGGGCGCTGCCATTTCGAACCGGGAGTTGCGTGGGCACCGCTATTTCAAACCGGGAGTTCCGTGGGCGCCGCCATTTCAGACCGGGAGTTCCGTGGGCGCCGCCATTTCGAACCGGGTGTTGCGTGGGCGCCGCCATTTCGGACCGGGAGTTGCGTGGGCGTCGCCATTTCGAACCGGGAGTTGCCTGGGCGCCGCCATTTCGAGCCGGGAGTTGCGTGGGCGCCGCCGTTTCGGACCGGGAGTTGCGTGGGCGCCGCCATTTTTAACCAGGAGTTCCGTGGGCGCCGCCATTTCGAACCGGGAGGTGCGTGGGCGCCGCCATTTCAGACCAAGAGTTCCGTGGGCATAGCCATTTCGGACCGGGAGTTCAGTGGGCTCCGCCATTTCCGACCGGGAGTTGCGTGGGCGCCGCCATCTCGGACCAAGAGTTCCGTGGGCTCCGCCATTTCGGACCGGGAGTTCAGTGGGCTCCGCCATTTCGGACCGGGAGTTGCGTGGGCGCCACCATTTCGAACCTGGAGTTGCATGAATACCGCCATTTCGGACCGGGAGTTCCGTGGGCGCCGCCGTTTCAAACCGGGAGTTGCGTGGGCGCCGCCATTTCAGACCGGGAGTTCTGTGGGCGCCGCCATTTTGGACCGGGTGTTGCGTGGGCACCGCCATTTCGGACCGGGAGTTCTGTGGGCGCCGCCATTTCGAGGCGGGAGTTGCGTGGGCGCCGAAATTTCGAGGCGGGAGTTGCGTGGGAGCTGCTATTTGAAACCGTTAGTTGCGTGGGCGCCGCAATTTCTATCTGGGAGTTGCATGAACGCCGCCATTTTGGACCGGGAGTTCCGTAGTCGCCGCCATTTCAACCGGGAGTTCCGTGGGCGCCGCCATTTCAGACCAAGAGTTCCGTGGGCGCCGCCATTTCGAACCGGGAGTTGCCTGGGCGCCGCCATTTCAGATCTAGAGTTCCGTGGGCGCCACCATTTCGAGGCGGGAGTTCCGTGGGCGCCGCCATTTCGGACCGGGAGTTGCGTGGGCACCGCCATTTCGAGCCGGGAGTTGCGTGGGCGCCTTTCGGACCGGGAGTTTAGGGGACGCCGCCATTTCGGACCGGGAGTTCCGTGGGCGCCGCCATTTCGAAGCAGGAGTTGCGTGGGCGCCGCCATCTCCGACCGGGAGTTGCGTGGGCGCCGCCATCTTGGACCGGGAGTTCCGTGGGCGCCGCCGTTTCAAACCGGGAGTTGCGTGGGCGCCGCCATTTCAGACCGGGAGTTCTGTGGGCGCCGCTATTTCGGACCAGGTGTTGCGTGGGCGTCGCCATTTCAAACCGGGAGTTCCATGGGCGTCGCCATTTCGACCCGGGAGTTGCGTTGGAGCCTCCGTTTCGGACCGGGAGTTCCGGGGGCGCCGCCATTTCTAACCGGGAGTTGCGTGGGCGCCGCCATTTCGAACCGGGAGTTGCGTGGGCCCCGCCATTTCGAACTCGGAGTTGCGTGGGTGCCGCCATTTCGGACCGGGAGTTGCGTGGGCGCCGCCATTTCGAGACGGGAGATGCGTGGGCGCCACCATTTCGGAGTGGGAGTTGCGTGGGCGCTGCCTTTTCGAACCGGGAGGTCCGCGGGCGCCGCCATTTTGGACCGGGAGTTCCGTGGGCGCCGCCATCTCCGACCGGGAGATCCATGGGTGCTGCCATTTCCAACCGGGAGTTGCGTGGGCGCCGCCATTTCGGACCGGGAGTTGCGTGGGCGCCGCCATTTCAGACCGAGAGTTCCGTGGGCACTGCCATTTCGAACCGGGAGTAGCGTGGGCGCCGACATTTCGGACCGGGAGTTCTGTGGGCGCCGCCATTTCGAGGCGGGAGTTGCGTGGGCGCCGCCGTTTTGGACCGAGAGTTGCGTGGGAGCCGCTATTTCAAACCGGGAGTTCCGTTGGCTCCGCCATTTCTATCTGGGAGTTGCATGAACGCCGCCATTTCGGACCAGGAGTTGCGTGGGCGCCGCCATCTCCGACCGGGAGTTGCGTGGGCGCCGCCATCTTGGACTGGGAGTTCCGTGGGCGCCGCCATTTCAGACCGGGAGTTCCGTGGGCGCCGCCATTTCGGACCGGGAGTTTTGTGGGCGCCGCCATTTCGAACCGGGAGTTGCTTGGGCGCCGCCATTTCGAATCGGGAGTTCCGTGGGCGCCGTCATTTCGAGCCGGGAGTTGCGTGGGCGCCGCCGTTTCGGACCGGGAGTTGCGTGGGCGCCGCCATTTCTAACCGGGAGTTGCGTGGGCGCCGCCATTTCGGACCGGGAGTTCCGTGGGCGCCGCCATCTCGGACCGGGAGTTCCGTGGGCGCCGCCATTTCGGACCGGGAGTTCCATGGGCAGCGTCGTTTCGGACCGGGAGTTCCGGGGACGCCGCCATCTCCGACCGGGAGTTCGGTGGGCGCCGCCATCTCGGACCGGGAGTTCCGTGGGCGCCGTCATTTCGAACCGGGAGTTGCGTGGGCGCCGCCATTTCGCACCGGGAGTTGCGTGGGCGCCGCCATTTCAAACCGGGAGTTCCGTGGGCGCCGCCATTTCGAACCGGGAGTTGCGTGGGCGCCGCCGTTTCGGACCGGGAGTTTTGTGGGCGCCGACATTTCAAACTGGGAGTTGCGTGGGCGCCGCCATTTCGAACCGGGAGTTCCGTGGGGCCGCGATTTCGCGGTGGGAGATGCGTGGGTGCCACCATTTCGGAGTGGGAGTTGCGTGGGCGCCGCCTTTTCGAACCGGGAGTTCCGTGGGCGCTGCCATGTCGGACCGGGAGTTTAGTGGGCACCGACATCTCCGACCGGGAGTTCCGTGGGCGCTGCCATTTCGAACCGGGAGTTGCGTGGGCGCCGACATTTTGAACTGGGAGTTGCGTGGGCGCCTCCATTTCGGACCGGGAGTTGCGTGGGCGCCGCCGTTTCGGACCGGGAGTTTCGTGGGCGCCGCCATTTCGGACCGGGAGTTGCGTGGGCGCCGCCATTTCGGACCGGGAGTTGCGTGGGCGCCGCCATTTCAGACCTGGAGTTCCATGGGCGCCGTCATTTCGGACCGGGAGTTCCGCGGGCGCCGCCATTTCGCACCGGGAGTTCCGTGGGCGCCGTCGTTTCGGATTGGGAGTTCCGCGGGCGCTACCATTTCACGGCGGGAGTTGCGTGTGCGCCGCCATTACGAGCCGGGAGTTGCGTGGGCGCTGCCGTTTCGGACCGGGAGTTGCGTGGGCGCCTCCATTTCGAACCGGGAGTTGCGTGGGCGCCGCTGTTTCGAACCGGGAGTTCCGGTGGCGCCGCCATTTCGAACTGAAAGTTGCGTGGGCGCTGCCATTTCGGACCGGGAGTTCCGTGGGCGCCGCCATTTCGGACCTGGAGTTCCATGGGCGCTGTCGTTTCGGACCGGGAGTTGCGTGGGCGCCGCCATCTCCGACCGGGAGTTCCGTGGGCGCCGCCATTTCGGACCGGGAGTTGCGTGGGCGCCGCCATTTCGAACCGGGAGTTGCGTGGGCGCCGCCATTTCGGACCAGGAGTTGCGTGGGCGCCGCCATTTCAGACCGGGAGTTCCGTGGGCGCCGCCATTTCGAACCGGGAGTTCCGGGGGCGCCGCCGTTTCGGACCGGGAGTTGCGTGGGCGCCGCCATTTCGAACCGGGAGTTGCGTGGGCACCGCCATTTCGAACCGGGAGTTGCATGGGCGCCGCCATTTCGGTCCGGGAGTTGCGTGGGCGCCGCCATTTCGGACCAGACCGGGAGTTTTGTGGGCACCGCCATTTCGAACCGGGAGTTGCATGGGCGCCGCCATCTCGGACCAGGAGTTGCCTGGGCGCCGCCATTTCGAGCCGGGAGTTGCGTGGGCGCCGCCGTTTCGGACCGGGAGTTGCGTGGGCGCCGCCATTTTTAACCAGGAGTTCCGTGGGCGCCGCCATTTCGAACCGGGAGGTGCGTGGGCGCCGCCATTTCAGACCGGGAGTTCCGTGGGCGCCGCCATTTCGGACCGGGAGTTCCGTGGGCGCCGCCATTTCGAGGCGGGAGTTGCGTGGGCGCCGCCGTTTCGGACCGGGAGTTGCGTGGGCGCCGCCATTTCTAACCGAGAGTTCCGTGGGCATAGCCATTTCGGACCGGGAGTTCCGTGGGCGCCGCCATTTCCGACCAGGAGTTGCGTGGGCGCCGCCATCTCGGACCAAGAGTTCCGTGGGCTCCGCCATTTCGGACCGGGAGTTCAGTGGGCTCCGCCATTTCGGACCGGGAGTTGCGTGGGCGCCACCATTTCGAACCTGGAGTTGCATGAATACCGCCATTTCGGACCGGGAGTTCCGTGGGCGCCACCGTTTCAAACCAGGAGTTGCGTGGGCGCCGCCATTTCAGACCGGGAGTTCTGTGGGCGCCGCCATTTTGGACCGGGTGTTGCGTGGGCACCGCCATTTCGGACCGGGAGTTCTGTGGGCGCCGCCATTTCGAGGCGGGAGTTGCGTGGGCGCCGAAATTTCGAGGCGCGAGTTGCGTGGGAGCTGCTATTTGAAACCGTTAGTTGCGTGGGCGCCGCAATTTCTATCTGGGAGTTGCATGAACGCCGCCATTTTGGACCGGGAGTTCCGTAGTCGCCGCCATTTCAACCGGGAGTTCCGTGGGCGCCGCCATTTCAGACCAAGAGTTCCGTGGGCGCCGCCATTTCGAACCGGGAGTTGCCTGGGCGCCGCCATTTCAGATCAAGAGTTCCGTGGGCGCCACCATTTCGAGGCGGGAGTTCCGTGGGCGCCGCCATTTCGGACCGGGAGTTGCGTGGGCGCCGCCATTTCGAGCCGGGAGTTGCGTGGGCGCCTTTCGGACCGGGAGTTTAGGGGACGCCGCCATTTCGGACCGGGAGTTCCGTGGGCGCCGCCATTTCGAAGCAGGAGTTGCGTGGGCGCCGCCATCTCCGACCGGGAATTGCGTGGGCGCCGCCATCTTGGACCGGGAGTTCCGTGGGCGCCGCCGTTTCAAACCGGGAGTTGCGTGGGCGCCGCCATTTCAGACCGGGAGTTCAGTGGGCGCCGCTATTTCGGACCAGGTGTTGCGTGGGCGTCGCCATTTCAAACCGGCAGTTCTGTGGGCGTCGCCATTTCGACCCGGGAGTTGCGTTGGAGCCTCCGTTTCGGACCGGGAGTTCCGGGTGCGCCGCCATTTCTAACCGGGAGTTGCGTGGGCGCCGCCATTTCGAACCGGGAGTTCCGTGGGCCCCGCCATTTCGAACTCGGAGTTGCGTGGGTGCCGCCATTTCGGACCGGGAGTTGCGTGGGCGCCGCCATTTCGAGACGGGAGATGCGTGGGCGCCACCATTTCGGAGTGGGAGTTGCGTGGGCGCTGCCTTTTCGAACCGGGAGGTCCGCGGGCGCCGCCATTTTGGACCGGGAGTTCCGTGGGCGCCGCCATCTCCGACCGGGAGATCCATGGGTGCTGCCATTTCCAACCGGGAGTTGCGTGGGCGCCGCCATTTCGGACCGGGAGTTCCGTGGGCGCCGCCATCTCCGACCGGGAGGTGCGTGGGCGCCGCCATCTCGGACCGGGAGTTTTGTGGGCGCCGCCATTTCGAACCGGGAGTTGCGTGGGCGACGCCGTTTCGGACCGGGAATTTTGTGGGCGCCGACATTTAAACCGGGCGTTGCGTGGGCGCCGCCATTTCGGACCGGGAGTTGCGTGGGCGCCGTTATTTCAAACCGGGAGTTACATGAGCGCCGCCATTTCGAACCGGGAGTTGCGTGGGCGCCTCCATTTCGAACCAGGAGTTGCGTGGGCGCCGCCGTTTCAGACCAGGGAGTTCCGTGGGCGCCGCCATTTCGGACCGGGTGTTGCGTGGGCGCCGCCATTTCGGACCGAAAGTTGCGTGGGCGTCGCCATTTTGGACCGGGAGTTGCGTGGGCGCCGTCATTTCGAACCGGGAGTTCCATGGGCGCCGCGATCTCGGACCGGGAGTTCCGTGGGCGCCGCCATTTCGAACCGGGAGTTCGTGGGCGTCGCCATTTCGGACCAGGAGTTCCGTGGGCGCCGCCATCTCCGACCGGGAGTTGCCTGGGCACCGCCATCTCGGACCGGGAGTTCCGTGGGCGCTACCATTTCGGACCGGGAGTTCTATGGGCGCCGCCATTTCGGAGCAGGAGTTGCGTGGGCGCCGCCATTTCAGACCGGGAGTTGCGTGGGCGCTGCCATTTCTAACTGGGAGTTGCATGAAAGCCGCCATTTCGGACCAGGAGTTGCGTGGGCGCCGCCATCTCGGACCGGGAGTTCCGTAGGCGCCGCCATTTCGGACCGGGAGTTCCGTGGGCGCCGCCATTTCAGACCGGGAGTTCTGTGGGCGCCGCCATTTCGAGGCGGGAGTTGCGTGGGCGCCGCCGTTTCGGACCGGGAGTTGCGTGGGAGCCGTTATTTCAAACCGGGAGTTCCGTGGGCGCAGCCATTTCTAACTGGGAGTTGCATGAAAGCCGCCATTTCGGACCAGGAGTTGCGTGGGCGCCGACATCTTTGACCGGGAGTTGCGTGGGCGCCGCCATCTCGGACCAGGAGTTCCGTGGGCGCCGCCATTTCGGACCGGGAGTTCCGTGGGCGCCGCCATTTCGGACCGGGAGTTTTGTGGGCGTCGCCATTTCGAACCGTGAGTTGCTTGGGCGCCGCCATTTCGAATCGGGAGTTCCATGGGCGCCGCCACTTCGAGCCGGGAGTTGCGTGGGCGCCGCCGTTTCGGACCGGGAGTTCCGTGGGCGCCGACATTTCGAACCGGGAGTTGCGTGGGCGACGCCGTTTCTGACCGGGAATTTTGTGGGCGCCGACATTTAAACCGGGCGTTGCGTGGGTGCCGCCATTTCAGACCAAGAGTTCCGTGGGCGCCGACATTTCGGACCGGGAGTTTTGTGGGCGCCGCCATTTCAAGGCGGGAGTTGCGTGGGCGCCGTCATTTCGAGCCGGGAGTTGCGTGGGCGCCGCCATTTCGAATCGGGAGTTCTGTGGGCGCCTCCACTTCGAGGCGGGAGTTGCGTGGGCGCCGCCGTTTCGGACCGGGAGTTGCGTGGGCGCCGCCATTTCTAACCGGGAGTTGCGTGGGCGCCGCCATTTCAGACCGGGAGTTCTGTGGGCGCCGACATTTAAACCGGGCGTTGCGTGGGTGCCGCCATTTCAGACCAAGAGTTCCGTGGGCGCCGCCATTTCGGACCGGGAGTTGCGTGGGCGCCGCCATCTTGGACCGGGAGTTGCGTGGGCGCCGCCGTTTCAAACCGGGAGTTGCGTGGGCGCCGCCATTTCGGACCGGGAGTTCTGTGGGCGCCGCCATTTCGGACCAGGTGTTGCGTGGGCGTCGCCATTTCAAACCGGGAGTTGCCTGGGCGCCGCTATTTCGACCCGGGAGTTGCGTTGGAGCCTCCGTTTCGGACCGGGAGTTCCGGGGGCGCCGCCATTTCTAACCGGGAGTTGCGTGGGCGCCGCCATTTCGAACCCGGAGTTGCGTGGGCGCCGCCATCTCTGACCGGGAGTTGCGTGGGCGCCGCCATTTCAGACCGAGAGTTCCGTGGGCGCTGCCATTTCGGACCGGGAGTTCTGTGGGCGCCGCCATTTCGATCCGGGAGGCGAAAGTTGCGTGGGCGCCGCAGTTTTGGACCGGGAGTTGCGTGGGAGCCGCTATTTCAAACCGGGAGTTCCGTGGGCTCCGCCATTTCTATCTGGGAGTTGCATGAACGCCGCCATTTCGGACCAGGAGTTGCGTGGGCGCCGCCATCTCCGACCGGGAGTTGCGTGGGCGCCGCCATCTCGGACCGGGAGTTCCGTGGGCGCCGCCATTTCAGACCGGGAGTTCTGTGGGCGCCGCCATTTCGGACCGGGAGTTTTGTGGGCGCCGCCATTTCGAACCGTGAGTTGCTTGGGCGCCGCCATTTCGAATCGGGAGTTCCGTGGGCGCCGCCATTTCGAGCCGGGAGTTGCGTGGGCGCCGCCGTTTCGGACCGGGAGTTTGGTGGGCGCCGCCATTTCTAACCGGGAGTTGCGTGGGCGCCGCCATTTCGAACCGGGAGTTCCGTGGGCGCCGCCATCTCTGACCGGGAGTTGCGTGGGCGCCGCCATCTCAGACCAGGAGTTCCGTGGGCGCCGCCATTTCGCACCGGGAGTTGCGTGGGCGCCGCCATCTCGGACCGGGAGTTCCGTTGTCGCCGCCATTTCGCACCGGGAGTTGCGTGGGCGCCGCCATTTCAAACCGGGAGTTCCGTGGGCGCCGCCATTTCAGACCGGGAGTTCCGTGGGCGACGCCATTTCGGACCGGGAGTTTTGTGGGCGCCGCCATTTCGAACCGTGAGTTGCTTGGGCGCCGCCATTTCGAATCGGGAGTTGCGTGGGCGCCGCCATTTCGAGGCAAGAGTTGCGTGGGTGCCGCCATTTCGAGCCGGGAGTTGCGTGGGTGCTGCCGTTTCGGACCGGGAGTTCCGGGGGCGCCGCCATTTCTAACCGGGAGTTCCGTAGGCGCAGCCATTTCGAACCGGGAGTTGCGTGGGCGCCGCCATTTCAGATCAAGAGTTCCGTGGGCGCCACCATTTCGAGGCGGGAGTTCCGTGGGCGCCGCCATTTCGAACCGGGAGTTTAGGGGGCGCCGCCATTTCGGACCGGGAGTTCCGTGGGCGCCGCCATTTCGGAGCAGGAGTTGCGTGGGCGCCGCCATCTTTGACCGGGAGTTGCGTGGGCGCCGCCATCTTGGACCGGGAGTTCCGTGGGCGCCGCCGTTTCAAACCGGGAGTTGCGTGGATGCCGCCATTTCAGACCGGGAGTTCTGTGGGCGCCACCATTTCGGACAAGGTGTTGCGTGGGCGTCGCCATTTCGGACCAGGAGTTCCGTGGGCGCCGCCATTTCGAACCGTGAGTTGCTTGGGCGCCGCCATTTCGAATCGGGAGTTCCGTGGGCGCCGCCATTTCGAGCCGGGAGTTGCGTGGGCGCCGCCGTTTCGGACCGGGAGTTGCGTGGGCGCCGCCATTTCTAACCGGCTTTCCGTGGGCGCCGCCATTTCGGACCGGGAGTTCCGTGGGCGCCGCCATCTCCGACCGGGAGGTGCGTGGGCGCCGCCATCTCGGACCGGGAGTTTTGTGGGCGCTGCCATTTCGAACCGGGAGTTGCGTGGGCGACGCCGTTTCGGACCGGGAATTTTGTGGGCGCCGACATTTAAACCGGGCGTTGCGTGGGCGCCGCCATTTCGGACCGGGAGTTGCGTGGGCGCCGTTATTTCAAACCGGGAGTTACATGAGCGCCGCCATTTCGAACCGGGAGTTGCGTGGGCGCCTCCATTTCGAACCGGGAGTTGCGTGGGCGCCGCCGTTTCAGACCAGGGAGTTCCGTGGGCGCCGCCATTTCGGACCGGGTGTTGCGTGGGCGCCGCCATTTCGGACCGAAAGTTGCGTGGGCGTCGCCATTTCGGACCGGGAGTTGCCTGGGCGCCGTCATTTCGAACCGGGAGTTCCATGGGCGCCGCGATCTCGGACCGGGAGTTCCGTGGGCGCCGCCATTTCGAACCGGGAGTTCGTGGGCGTTGCCATTTCGGACCAGGAGTTCCGTGGGCGCCGCCATCTCCGACCGGGAGTTGCGTGGGCACCGCCATCTCGGACCGGGAGTTCCGTGGGCGCTACCATTTTGGACCGGGAGTTCTATGGGCGCCGCCATTTCGGAGCAGGAGTTGCGTGGGCGCCGCCATTTCGCACCGGGAGTTGCGTGGGCGCCGCCATTTCAGACCGGGAGTTCCGTGGGCGACGCCATTTCGGACCGGGAGTTTTGTGGGCGCCGCCATTTCGAACCGTGAGTTGCTTGGGCGCCGCCATTTCGAATCGGGAGTTGCGTGGGCGCCGCCATTTCGAGGCAAGAGTTGCGTGGGTGCCGCCATTTCGAGCCGGGAGTTGCGTGGGTGCTGCCGTTTCGGACCGGGAGTTCCGGGGGCGCCGCCATTTCTAACCGGGAGTTCCGTAGGCGCAGCCATTTCGAACCGGGAGTTGCGTGGGCGCCGCCATTTCAGATCAAGAGTTCCGTGGGCGCCACCATTTCGAGGCGGGAGTTCCGTGGGCGCCGCCATTTCGGACTGGGAGTTTAGGGGGCACCGCCATTTCGGACCGGGAGTTCCGTGGGCGCCGCCATTTCGGAGCAGGAGTTGCGTGGGCGCCGCCATCTTTGACCGGGAGTTGCGTGGGCGCCGCCATCTTGGACCGGGAGTTCCGTGGGCGCCGCCGTTTCAAACCGGGAGTTGCGTGGATGCCGCCATTTCAGACCGGGAGTTCTGGGGGCGCCGCCATTTCGGACCAGGTGTTGCGTGGGCGTCGCCATTTCGGACCAGGAGTTCCGTGGGCGCCGCCATTTCGAACCGTGAGTTGCTTGGGCGCCGCCATTTCGAATCGGGAATTCCGTGGACGCCGCCATTTCGAGCCGGGAGTTGCGTGGGCGCCGCCGTTTCGGACCGGGAGTTGCTTGGGCGCCGCCATTTCTAACCGGCTCTCCGTGGGCGCCGCCATTTCGGACCGGGAGTTCCGTGGGCGCCGCCATCTCCGACCGGGAGGTGCGTGGGCGCCGCCATCTCGGACCGGGAGTTTTGTGGGCGCCGCCATTTCGAACCGGGAGTTGCGTGGGCGACGCCGTTTCGGACCGGGAATTTTGTGGGCTCCGACATTTAAACCGGGCGTTGCGTGGGCGCCGCCATTTCGGACCGGGAGTTGCGTGGGTGCCGTTATTTCAAACCGGGAGTTACATGAGCGCCGCCATTTCGAACCGGGAGTTGCGTGGGCGCCTCCATTTCGAACCGGGAGTTGCGTGGGCGCCGCCGTTTCAGACCAGGGAGTTCCGTGGGCGCCGCCATTTCGGACCGGGTGTTGCGTGGGCGCCGCCATTTCGGACCGAAAGTTGCGTGGGCGTCGCCATTTCGGACCGGGAGTTGCCTGGGCGCCGTCATTTCGAACCGGGAGTTCCATGGGCGCCGCGATCTCGGACCGGGAGTTCCGTGGGCGCCGCCATTTCGAACCGGGAGTTCGTGGGCGTCGCCATTTCGGACCAGGAGTTCCGTGGGCGCCGCCATCTCCGACCGGGAGTTGCATGGGCACCGCCATCTCGGACCGGGAGTTCCGTGGGCGCTACCATTTCGGACCGGGAGTTCTATGGGCGCCGCCATTTCGGAGCAGGAGTTGCGTGGGCGCCGCCATTTCAGACCGGGAGTTGCGTGGGCGCTGCCATTTCTAACTGGAAGTTGCATGAAAGCCGCCATTTCGGACCAGGAGTTGCGTGGGCGCCGCCATCTCGGACCGGGAGTTCCGTAGGCGCCGCCATTTCGGACCGGGAGTTCCGTGGGCGCCGCCATTTCGGACCGGGAGTTCTGTGGGCGCCGCCATTTCGAGGCGGGAGTTGCGTGGGCGCCGCCGTTTCGGACCGGGAGTTGCGTGGGAGCCGTTATTTCAAACCGGGAGTTCCGTGGGCGCAGCCATTTCTAACTGGGAGTTGCATGAAAGCCGCCATTTCGGACCAGGAGTTCCGTGGGCGCCGCCATTTCGAACCGTGAGTTGCTTGGGCGCCGCCATTTCGAATCGGGAGTTCCGTGGGTGCCGCCATTTCGAGCCGGGAGTTGCGTGGGCGCCGCCGTTTCGGACCGGGAGTTGCGTGGGCGCCGCCATTTCGGACCGGCTTTCCGTGGGCGCCGCCATTTCAGACCGGGAGTTCCGTGGGCGCCGCCATCTCCGACCGGGAGTTGCGTGGGCGCCGCCATTTCGGACCGGGAGTTTTGTGGGCGCCGCCATTTCGAACAGGGCGTTGCGTGGGCGCCGCCATTTCGGACCGGGAGTTTTGTGGGCGCCACCATTTCGAGGCGGGAGTTGCGTGGGCGCCGCCATTTCGGACCGGGAGTTGCGTGGGCGCCGTTATTTCAAACCGGGAGTTACATGGGCGCCGCCATTTCGAACCGGGAGTTGCGTGGGCGCCTCCATTTCGAACCGGGAGTTGCGTGGGCGCCGCCGTTTCAGACCAGGGAGTTCCGTGGGCGCCTCCATTTCGGACCGTGTGTTGCGTGGGCGCCGCCATTTCGGACTGAAAGTTGCGTGGGCGTCGCCATTTCGGACCGGGAGTTGCGTGGGCGCTGCCATTTCGGACCGGGTGTTCCGTTGGGGCCGCCATCTCCGACCGGGAGTTCCGTGGGCCCCGCCATTTCTGACCAAGTGTTCCGTGGGCATTGCCATTTTGAACCGGGAGTTGCGTGGGCGCCGCCATTTCGGACCGGGAGTTTTGTGGGCGCCGACATTTCGAACCGGGAGTTCCGTGGGCGCTGCTATTTCGGACCGGGAGTTCTGTGGGCGCTGCCATTTCGAGGCGGGAGTTGCGTGGGCGCCGAAATTTCGAACCGGGAGTTGCGTGGGAGCCGCTATTTCAAACCGGGAGTTGCGTGAGCGCTGCCATTTCTAACTGGGAGTTGCATGAACGCCGCCATTTCGGACCGGGAGTTCCGTGGGCGCCGCCATTTCCAACCGGGAGTTCCGTGGGCGCCGCCATTTCAGACCGGGAGTTCCGTGGGCGCCGCCATTTCGAACCGGGAGTTGCCTCGGCGCCGCCATTTCGAGCCGGGAGTTGCGTGGGCGCCGCCGTTTCGGACCGGGAGTTGCGTGGGCGCCGCCATTTCTAACCGGGAGTTCCGTAGGCGCAGCCATTTCGAACCGGGAGTTACGAGGGCGCCGCCATTTCAGATCAAGAGTTCTGTGGGCGCCGCCATTTTGGACCGGGAGTTCCGTGGGCGCCGCCATTTCGGACCGGGAGTTGCGTGGGCGCCGCCATTTCGAACCGAGAGTTGCGTGGGCGCCGCCGTTTCGGACCTGGAGTTTAGGGGGCGCCGCCATTTCGGACCGGGAGTTCCGTGGGCGCCGCCATTTCGGAGCAGGAGTTGCGTGGGCGCTGCCATCTCCGACCGGGAGTTGCGTGGGCGCCGCCATCTTGGACCGGGAGTTCCGTGGGCGCCGCCGTTTCAAACCGGGAGTTGCGTGGGCGCCGCCATTTCAGACCGGGAGTTCTGTGGGCGCCGCCATTTCGGACCAGGTGTTGCGTGGGCGCCGCCATTTCAAACCGGGAGTTGCCTGGGCGCCGCCATTTCGAATCGGGAGTTGCGTGGGAGCCGTCGTTTCGGACCGGGAGTTCCGGGGGCGCCGCCATTTCTAACCGGGAGTTGCGTGGGCGCCGCCATCTCCGACCGGGAGTTGCGTGGGCGCCGCCATTTCAGACCGAGAGTTCCGTGGTCACCGCCATTTCGAACCGGGAGTCGCGTGGGCGCCGCCATTTCGGACCGGAGTTTTGTGGGCGCCGACATTTCGAATTGGGAGTTGCGTGGGCACTGCCATTTCGGACCGGGAGTTCTGTGGGCGCCGCCATTTCGAGCCGGGAGTTCCGTGGGCGCCGCCGTTTCGGACCGGGAGTTGCGTGGGAACCGTATTTCAAACCGGGAATTCCGTGGGCGCAGCCATTTCTAACTGGGAGTTGCATGAAAGCCGCCATTTCGGACCAGGAGTTGCGTGGGCGCCGCCATCTTTGACCGGGAGTTGCGTGGGCGCCGCCATCTCGGACCGGGAGTTCCGTGGGCGCCGCCGTTTCGGACCGGGAGTTGCGTGGGCGCCGCCATTTCGGACCGGGAGTTTTGTGGGCGCCGCCATTTCGAACTGTGGGTTGCTTGGGCGCCGCCATTTCGAATCGGGAGTTCCGTGGGCGCCGCCACTTCGAGCCGGGAGTTGCGTGGGCGCCGCCGTTTCGGACCGGGAGTTTTGTGGGCGCCGACATTTCGAACCGGGAGTTGCGTGGGCGACGCCGTTTCTGACGAAGAGTTCCGTGGGCGCCGCCATTTCGGACCGGGAGTTCCGTGGACGCCGCCATTTCAAGGCGGGAGTTGCGTGGGCGCCGCCATTTCGAGCCGGGAGTTGTGTGGGCGCTGCCGTTGCGGACCGGGAGTTTAGGGGGCGCCGCCATTTTGAGGCGGGAGTTGCGTGGGCGCCGCCATTTCGGACCAGGAGTTGCGTGGGCGGCGCCATCTCCGACCGGGAGTTCCGTGGGCGCCGACATTTCGGACCGGGAGTTCCGTGGGCGCCGCCATTTCGGACTGGGAGTTCCGTGGGCGCCGCCATTTCGGACCGGGAGTTTAGTGGGCGCCGCCATTTCGGACCGGGAGTTCCGTGGGCGCCGCCATTTCGGACCGGGAGTTCCGTGGGCGCCGCCATTTCGAGGCGAGAGTTGCGTGGGTGCCTCCATTTCGAGGCGGGAGTTCCGTGGGCGCCGCCATTTCGGACCAGGAGTTGCGTGGGCGCCGCCATTTCGGACCGGAAGTTCCGTGGGCGCCGCCATTTCGGACCGGGAGTTCCGTGGGCGCCGCCATTTCGGACCGGGAGTTCCGTGGGCGCCGCCATTTCGGACCGGGAGTTTTGTGGGCGCCGCCATTTCGAACAGGGCGTTGCGTGGGCGCCGCCATTTCGGACCGGGAGTTTTGTGGGCGCCACCATTTCGAGGCGGGAGTTGCGTGGGCGCCGCCATTTCGGACCGGGAGTTGCGTGGGCGCCGTTATTTCAAACCGGGAGTTACATGGGCGCCGCCATTTCGAACCGGGAGTTGCGTGGGCGCCTCCATTTCGAACCGGGAGTTGCGTGGGCGCCGCCGTTTCAGACCAGGGAGTTCCGTGGGCGCCTCCATTTCGGACCGTGTGTTGCGTGGGCGCCGCCATTTCGGACTGAAAGTTGCGTGGGCGTCGCCATTTCGGACCGGGAGTCGCGTGGGCGCTGCCATTTCGGACCGGGTGTTCCGTTGGGGCCGCCATCTCCGACCGGGAGTTCCGTGGGCCCCGCCATTTCTGACCAAGTGTTCCGTGGGCACCGCCATTTTGAACCGGGAGTTGCGTGGGCGCCGCCATTTCGGACCGGGAGTTTTGTGGGCGCCGACATTTCGAACCGGGAGTTCCGTGGGCGCTGCTATTTCGGACCGGGAGTTCTGTGGGCGCTGCCATTTCGAGGCGGGAGTTGCGTGGGCGCCGAAATTTCGAACCGGGAGTTGCGTGGGAGCCGCTATTTCAAACCGGGAGTTGCGTGAGCGCTGCCATTTCTAACTGGGAGTTGCATGAACGCCGCCATTTCGGACCGGGAGTTCCGTGGGCGCCGCCATTTCCAACCGGGAGTTCCGTGGGCGCCGCCATTTCAGACCGGGAGTTCCGTGGGCGCCGCCATTTCGAACCGGGAGTTGCCTCGGCGCCGCCATTTCGAGCCGGGAGTTGCGTGGGCGCCGCCGTTTCGGACCGGGAGTTGCGTGGGCGCCGCCATTTCTAACCGAGAGTTCCGTAGGCGCAGCCATTTCGAACCGGGAGTTACGAGGGCGCCGCCATTTCAGATCAAGAGTTCTGTGGGCGCCGCCATTTTGGACCGGGAGTTCCGTGGGCGCCGCCATTTCGGACCGGGAGTTGCGTGGGCGCCGCCATTTCGAACCGAGAGTTGCGTGGGCGCCGCCGTTTCGGACCTGGAGTTTAGGGGGCGCCGCCATTTCGGACCGGGAGTTCCGTGGGCGCCGCCATTTCGGAGCAGGAGTTGCGTGGGCGCTGCCATCTCCGACCGGGAGTTGCGTGGGCGCCGCCATCTTGGACCGGGAGTTCCGTGGGCGCCGCCGTTTCAAACCGGGAGTTGCGTGGGCGCCGCCATTTCAGACCTGGAGTTCTGTGGGCGCCGCCATTTCGGACCAGGTGTTGCGTGGGCGCCGCCATTTCAAACCGGGAGTTGCCTGGGCGCCGCCATTTCGAATCGGGAGTTGCGTGGGAGCCGTCGTTTCGGACCGGGAGTTCCGGGGGCGCCGCCATTTCTAACCGGGAGTTGCGTGGGCGCCGCCATCTCCGACCGGGAGTTGCGTGGGCGCCGCCATTTCAGACCGAGAGTTCCGTGGTCACCGCCATTTCGAACCGGGAGTCGCGTGGGCGCCGCCATTTCGGACCGGAGTTTTGTGGGCGCCGACATTTCGAATTGGGAGTTGCGTGGGCACTGCCATTTCGGACCGGGAGTTCTGTGGGCGCCGCCATTTCGAGCCGGGAGTTGCGTGGGCGCCGCCGTTTCGGACCGGGAGTTGCGTGGGAACCGCTATTTCAAACCGGGAATTCCGTGGGCGCAGCCATTTCTAACTGGGAGTTGCATGAAAGCCGCCATTTCGGACCAGGAGTTGCGTGGGCGCCGCCATCTTTGACCGGGAGTTGCGTGGGCGCCGCCATCTCGGACCGGGAGTTCCGTGGGCGCCGCCGTTTCGGACCGGGAGTTGCGTGGGCGCCGCCATTTCGGACCGGGAGTTTTGTGGGCGCCGCCATTTCGAACCGTGGGTTGCTTGGGCGCCGCCATTTCGAATCGGGAGTTCCGTGGGCGCCGCCACTTCGAGCCGGGAGTTGCGTGGGCGCCGCCGTTTCGGACCGGGAGTTTTGTGGGCGCCGACATTTCGAACCGGGAGTTGCGTGGGCGACGCCGTTTCTGACGAAGAGTTCCGTGGGCGCCGCCATTTCGGACCGGGAGTTCCGTGGACGCCGCCATTTCAAGGCGGGAGTTGCGTGGGCGCCGCCATTTCGAGCCGGGAGTTGTGTGGGCGCTGCCGTTGCGGACCGGGAGTTTAGGGGGCGCCGCCATTTTGAGGCGGGAGTTGCGTGGGCGCCGCCATTTCGGACCAGGAGTTGCGTGGGCGGCGCCATCTCCGACCGGGAGTTCCGTGGGCGCCGACATTTCGGACCGGGAGTTCCGTGGGCGCCGCCATTTCGGACTGGGAGTTCCGTGGGCGCCGCCATTTCGGACCGGGAGTTTAGTGGGCGCCGCCATTTCGGACCGGGAGTTCCGTGGGCGCCGCCATTTCGGACCGGGAGTTCCGTGGGCGCCGCCATTTCGAGGCGAGAGTTGCGTGGGTGCCTCCATTTCGAGGCGGGAGTTCCGTGGGCGCCGCCATTTCGGACCAGGAGTTGCGTGGGCGCCGCCATTTCGGACCGGAAGTTCCGTGGGCGCCGCCATTTCGGACCGGGAGTTCCGTGGGCGCCGCCATTTCGGACCGGGAGTTCCGTGGGCGCCGCCATTTCAAACCGTGAGTTGCTTGGGCGCCGCCATTTCGAATTGGGAGTTCCGTGGGCGCCGCAATTTCGAGCCGGGAGTTGCGTGGGCGCCGCCGTTTCAGACCGGGAGTTCCGGGGGCGCCGCCATTTCTAACCGGCTTTCCGTGGGCGCCGCCATTTCGGAACGGGAGTTGCGTTGGCGCCGCCATCTCCGACCGGGAGTTGCTTGGGCGCCGCCGTTTCGGACCGGGAGTTTTGTGGGCGCCGACATTTCGAACCGGGAGTAGCGTGGGCGACGCCGTTTCGGACCGGGAATTTTGTGGGCGCCGACATTTAAACCGGGAGTTGCGTGGGCGACGCCATTTCGGACCAGGAGTTCCGTGGGCGCCTCCATTTCGAGGCAGGAGTTGCGTGGGCGCTGCCATTTCAGACCGGGAGTTGCGTGGGCACCGTTATTTCAAACCGGGAGTTACATGGGCGCCGCCATTTCGAACCGGGAGTTGCGTGGGTGCCTCCATTTCGAAACGGGACTTGCATGAGCGCCGCCGTTTCAAACCGGGAGTTGCGTGGGCGCCGCCGTTTCGAACCGGGAGTGGCGTGGGCGCCGCCGTTTCAGACCAAGGAGTTCCGTGGGCGCCGCCATTTCGGACCGGGTGTTGCGTGGGCGCCGCCATTTCGGACCGAAAGTTGCGTGGGCGCCGCCATTTCGGACCGGGAGCTGCCTGGGCGCCGTCATTTCGAACCGGGAGTTCCATGGGCGCCGCGATCTCGGACCGGGAGTTGCGTGGGCGCCGCGATTTCGAACCGGGAGTTGCGTGGGCGCCACCATTTCGAACCGGGAGTTCCATGGGCGCCGCCATTTCGAATCGGGAGTACCGGGGGCGCCGCCATTTCGGACCGGGAGTTGCGTGGGCGCCGCCATCTGGGACCGGGAGTTCCGTGGGCGCCGCCGTTTCAAACCGGGAGTTGCGTGGGCGCCGCCATTTCAGACCGGGAGTTCTGTGGGCGCCGCCAGTTCGGACCAGGTGTTGCGTGGGCGTCGCCATTTCAAACCGGGAGTTGCGTGGGCGCCGCCATTTCGACCCAGGAGTTGCGTTGGAGCCTCCGTTTCGGACCGGGAGTTCCGGGGGCGCCGCCATTTCTAACCGGGAGTTGCGTGGGCGCCGCCATTTCGAACCGGGAGTTGCGTGGGCGCCGCCATCTCTGACCGGGAGTTGCGTGGGCGCCGCCATTTCAGACCGAGAGTTCCGTGGGCACCGCCATTTCGAACCGGGAGTAGCGTGGGCGTCACCATTTCGGACCGGGAGTTTTGTGGGCGCCGACATTTCGAACCGAAAGTCCCGTGGGCGCTGCCATTTCGGACCGGGAGTTCTGTGGGCGCCGCCATTTCGACCCGGGAGGCGAAAGTTGCGTGGGCGCCGCCGTTTTGGACCGGGAGTTGCGTGGGAGCCGCTATTTCAAACCGGGAGTTCCGTGGGCTCCGCCATTTCTATCTGGGAGTTGCATGAACGCCGCCATTTCGGACCAGGAGTTGCGTGGGCGCCGCCATCTCCGACCGGGAGTTCCGTGGGCGCCGCCATTTCAGACCGGGAGTTCTGTGGGCGCCGCCATTTCGGACCGGGAGTTTTGTGGGCGCCGCCATTTCGAACCGTGAGTTGCTTGGGTGTCGCCATTTCGAATCGGGAGTTCCGTGGGCGCCGCCATTTCGAGCCGGGATTTGCGTGGGCGCCGCCTATTCGGACCGGGAGTTGCGTGGGCGCCGCCATTTCAAACCGGGAGTTCCGTGGGCGCCGCCATTTCAGACCGGGAGTTCCGTGGGCGACGCCATTTCGGCCCGGGAGTTTTGTGGGCGCCGCCATTTCGAACCGTGAGTTGCTTGGGCGCCGCCATTTCGAATCGGGAGTTGCGTGGGCGCCACCATTTCGAGGCGGGAGTTGCGTGGGCGCTGCCATTTCGGACCGGGAGTTGCGTGGGCGCCGTTAGTTCAAACCGGGAGTTACATGGGCGCCGCCATTTCGAACCGGGAGTTGCGTGGGTGTCTCCATTTCGAAACGGGACTTGCATGAGCGCCGCCGTTTCAAACCGGGAGTTGCGTGGGCGCCGCCGTTTCGAACCGGGAGTGGCGTGGGCGCCGCCGTTTCAGACCAAGGAGTTCCATGGGCGCCGCCATTTCGGTCCGGGTGTTGCGTGGGCGCCGCCATTTCGGACCGAAAGTTGCGTGGGCGCTACCATTTCCGACCGGGAGCTGCCTGGGCGCCGTCATTTCGAACCGGGAGTTCCATGGGCGCCGCGATCTCGGACCGGGAGTTGCGTGGGCGCCGCGATTTCGAACCGGGAGTTGCGTGGGCGCCACCATTTCGAACCGGGAGTTCCATGGGCGCCGCCATTTCGAATCGGGAGTTTTGTGGGCGCCGCCATTTCGGACCGGGAGTTGCGTGGGCGCTGCCATTTCGGACCGGGAGTTCCGTGGAGGCCGCCATCTCCGACCGGGAGTTGCGTGGGCGCCGCCATTTCAGACCGAGAGTTCCGTGGGCACCGCCATTTCGAACCGGGAGTTCCGTGGGCGCCGCCATTTCGGACCCGGAGTTTTGTGGGCGCCGACATTTCGAACCGGGAGTTGCGTGGGCGCTGCCATTTCGGACCGGGAGTTCTGTGGGCGCCGCCATTTCGAGGCGGGAGTTGCGTGGGCGCCGAAATTTCGAGGCGGGAGTTGCGTGGGAGCCGCTATTTCAAACCGGGAGTTGCGTGGGCGCCGCCATTTCTAACTGGGAGTTGCATGAACGCCGCCATTTCGGACCGGGAGTTGCCTGGGCGCCGCCATTTCAACCGGGAGTTCCATGGGCGCCGCCATTTCTAACCAAGAGTTCCGTGGGCGCCGCCATTTCGAACCGGGAGTTGCCTGGGCGCCGCCATTTGGAGCCGGGAGTTGCGTGGGTGCTGCCGTTTCGGACCGGGAGTTCCGGGGGCGCCGCCATTTCTAACCGGGAGTTCCGTAGGCGCAGCCATTTCGAACCGGGAGTTGCGTGGGCGCCGCCATTTCAGATCAAGAGTTCCGTGGGCGCCACCATTTCGAGGCGGGAGTTCCATGGGCGCCGCCATTTCGGACCGGGAGTTTAGGGGGCGCCGCCATTTCGGACCGGGAGTTCCATGGGCGCCGCCATTTCGGAGCAGGAGTTGCATGGGCGCCGCCATCTCCGACCGGGAGTTGCGTGGGCGCCGCCATTTCGGAGCAGGAGTTGCGTGGGCGCCGCCATCTTCGACCGGGAGTTGCGTGGGCGCCGCCATTTCAGACCGGGAGTTCTGTGGGCGCCGCCAGTTCAAACCAGGTGTTGCGTGGGCGTCGCCATTTCAAACCGGGAGTTGCCTGGGCGCCGCCATTTCGACCCGGGAGTTGCGTTGGAGCCTCCGTTTCGGACCGGGAGTTCCGGGGGCGCCGCCATTTCTAACCGGGAGTTGCGTGGGCGCCGCCATTTCGAACCCGGAGTTGCGTGGGCGCCACCATCTCTGACCGGGAGTTGCGTGGGCGCCGCCATTTCAGACCGAGAGTTCCGTGGGCACCGCCATTTCGAACCGGGAGTAGCGTGGGCGCCGCCATTTCGGACCGGGAGTTTTGTGGGCGCCGACATTTCGAACCGAATGTTCCGTGGGCGCTGCCATTTCGGACCGGGAGTTCTGTGGGCGCCGCCATTTCGACCCGGGAGGTGAAAGTTGCGTGGGCGCCGCCGTTTTGGACCGGGAGTTGCGTGGGAGCCGCTATTTCAAACCGGGAGTTCCGTGGGCTCCGCCATTTCTATCTGGGAGTTGCATGAACGCCGCCATTTCGGACCAGGAGTTGCGTGGGCGCCGCCATCTCCGACCGGGAGTTGCGTGGGCGCCGCCATCTCGGACCGGGAGTTCCGTGGGCGCCGCCATTTCAGACCGGGAGTTCTGTGGGCGCCGCCATTTCGGACCGGGAGTTTTGTGGGCGCCGCCATTTCGAACCGTGAGTTGCTTGGGCGCCGCCATTTCGAATCGGGAGTTCCGTGGGCGCCGCCATTTCGAGCCGGGAGTTGCGTGGGCGCCGCCGTTTCGGACCGGGAGTTGCGTGGGCGCCGCCATTTCTAACCGGGAGTTGCGTGGGCGCCGCCATTTCGAACCGGGAGTTCCGTGGGCGCCGCCATCTCTGACCGGGAGTTGCGTGGGCGCCGCCATCTCAGACCAGGAGTTCCGTGGGCGCCGCCATTTCGCACCGGGAGTTGCGTGGGCGCCGCCATCTCGGACCGGGAGTTCCGTGGGCGCCGCCATTTCGCACCGGGAGTTGCGTGGGCGCCGCCATTTCAAACCGGGAGTTCCGTGGGCGCCGCCATTTCAGACCGGGAGTTCCGTGGGCGACGCCATTTCGGACCGGGAGTTTTGTGGGCGCCGCCATTTCGAACCGTGAGTTGCTTGGGCGCCGCCATTTCGAATCGGGAGTTGCGTGGGCGCCGCCATTTCGAGGCAAGAGTTGCGTGGGTGCCGCCATTTCGAGCCGGGAGTTGCGTGGGTGCTGCCGTTTCGGACCGGGAGTTCCGGGGGCGCCGCCATTTCTAACCGGGAGTTCCGTAGGCGCAGCCATTTCGAACCGGGAGTTGCGTGGGCGCCGCCATTTCAGATCAAGAGTTCCGTGGGCGCCACCATTTCGAGGCGGGAGTTCCATGGGCGCCGCCATTTCGGACCGGGAGTTTAGGGGGCGCCGCCATTTCGGACCGGGAGTTCCATGGGCGCCGCCATTTCGGAGCAGGAGTTGCATGGGCGCCGCCATCTCCGACCGGGAGTTGCGTGGGCGCCGCCATTTCGGAGCAGGAGTTGCGTGGGCGCCGCCATCTTCGACCGGGAGTTGCGTGGGCGCCGCCATTTCAGACCGGGAGTTCTGTGGGCGCCGCCAGTTCAAACCAGGTGTTGCGTGGGCGTCGCCATTTCAAACCGGGAGTTGCCTGGGCGCCGCCATTTCGACCCGGGAGTTGCGTTGGAGCCTCCGTTTCGGACCGGGAGTTCCGGGGGCGCCGCCATTTCTAACCGGGAGTTGCGTGGGCGCCGCCATTTCGAACCCGGAGTTGCGTGGGCGCCGCCATCTCTGACCGGGAGTTGCGTGGGCGCCGCCATTTCAGACCGAGAGTTCCGTGGGCACCGCCATTTCGAACCGGGAGTAGCGTGGGCGCCGCCATTTCGGACCGGGAGTTTTGTGGGCGCCGACATTTCGAACCGAAAGTTCCGTGGGCGCTGCCATTTCGGACCGGGAGTTCTGTGGGCGCCGCCATTTCGACCCGGGAGGTGAAAGTTGCGTGGGCGCCGCCGTTTTGGACCGGGAGTTGCGTGGGAGCCGCTATTTCAAACCGGGAGTTCCGTGGGCTCCGCCATTTCTATCTGGGAGTTGCATGAACGCCGCCATTTCGGACCAGGAGTTGCGTGGGCGCCGCCATCTCCGACCGGGAGTTGCGTGGGCGCCGCCATCTCGGACCGGGAGTTCCGTGGGCGCCGCCATTTCAGACCGGGAGTTCTGTGGGCGCCGCCATTTCGGACCGGGAGTTTTGTGGGCGCCGCCATTTCGAACCGTGAGTTGCTTGGGCGCCGCCATTTCGAATCGGGAGTTCCGTGGGCGCCGCCATTTCGAGCCGGGAGTTGCGTGGGCGCCGCCGTTTCGGACCGGGAGTTGCGTGGGCGCCGCCATTTCTAACGGGGAGTTGCGTGGGCGCCGCCATTTCGAACCGGGAGTTCCGTGGGCGCCGCCATCTCTGACCGGGAGTTGCGTGGGCGCCGCCATCTCAGACCAGGAGTTCCGTGGGCGCCGCCATTTCGCACCGGGAGTTGCGTGGGCGCCGCCATCTCGGACCGGGAGTTCCGTGGGCGCCGCCATTTCGCACCGGGAGTTGCGTGGGCGCCGCCATTTCAAACCGGGAGTTCCGTGGGCGCCGCCATTTCAGACCGGGAGTTCCGGGGGCGCCGCCATTTCTAACCGGGAGTTGCGTGGGCGCCGCCATTTCGAACCCGGAGTTGCGTGGGCGCCACCATCTCTGACCGGGAGTTGCGTGGGCGCCGCCATTTCAGACCGAGAGTTCCGTGGGCACCGCCATTTCGAACCGGGAGTAGCGTGGGCGCCGCCATTTCGGACCGGGAGTTTTGTGGGCGCCGACATTTCGAACCGAATGTTCCGTGGGCGCTGCCATTTCGGACCGGGAGTTCTGTGGGCGCCGCCATTTCGACCCGGGAGGTGAAAGTTGCGTGGGCGCCGCCGTTTTGGACCGGGAGTTGCGTGGGAGCCGCTATTTCAAACCGGGAGTTCCGTGGGCTCCGCCATTTCTATCTGGGAGTTGCATGAACGCCGCCATTTCGGACCAGGAGTTGCGTGGGCGCCGCCATCTCCGACCGGGAGTTGCGTGGGCGCCGCCATCTCGGACCGGGAGTTCCGTGGGCGCCGCCATTTCAGACCGGGAGTTCTGTGGGCGCCGCCATTTCGGACCGGGAGTTTTGTGGGCGCCGCCATTTCGAACCGTGAGTTGCTTGGGCGCCGCCATTTCGAATCGGGAGTTCCGTGGGCGCCGCCATTTCGAGCCGGGAGTTGCGTGGGCGCCGCCGTTTCGGACCGGGAGTTGCGTGGGCGCCGCCATTTCTAACCGGGAGTTGCGTGGGCGCCGCCATTTCGAACCGGGAGTTCCGTGGGCGCCGCCATCTCTGACCGGGAGTTGCGTGGGCGCCGCCATCTCAGACCAGGAGTTCCGTGGGCGCCGCCATTTCGCACCGGGAGTTGCGTGGGCGCCGCCATCTCGGACCGGGAGTTCCGTGGGCGCCGCCATTTCGCACCGGGAGTTGCGTGGGCGCCGCCATTTCAAACCGGGAGTTCCGTGGGCGCCGCCATTTCAGACCGGGAGTTCCGTGGGCGACGCCATTTCGGACCGGGAGTTTTGTGGGCGCCGCCATTTCGAACCGTGAGTTGCTTGGGCGCCGCCATTTCGAATCGGGAGTTGCGTGGGCGCCGCCATTTCGAGGCAAGAGTTGCGTGGGTGCCGCCATTTCGAGCCGGGAGTTGCGTGGGTGCTGCCGTTTCGGACCGGGAGTTCCGGGGGCGCCGCCATTTCTAACCGGGAGTTCCGTAGGCGCAGCCATTTCGAACCGGGAGTTGCGTGGGCGCCGCCATTTCAGATCAAGAGTTCCGTGGGCGCCACCATTTCGAGGCGGGAGTTCCATGGGCGCCGCCATTTCGGACCGGGAGTTTAGGGGGCGCCGCCATTTCGGACCGGGAGTTCCATGGGCGCCGCCATTTCGGAGCAGGAGTTGCATGGGCGCCGCCATCTCCGACCGGGAGTTGCGTGGGCGCCGCCATTTCGGAGCAGGAGTTGCGTGGGCGCCGCCATCTTCGACCGGGAGTTGCGTGGGCGCCGCCATTTCAGACCGGGAGTTCTGTGGGCGCCGCCAGTTCAAACCAGGTGTTGCGTGGGCGTCGCCATTTCAAACCGGGAGTTGCCTGGGCGCCGCCATTTCGACCCGGGAGTTGCGTTGGAGCCTCCGTTTCGGACCGGGAGTTCCGGGGGCGCCGCCATTTCTAACCGGGAGTTGCGTGGGCGCCGCCATTTCGAACCCGGAGTTGCGTGGGCGCCGCCATCTCTGACCGGGAGTTGCGTGGGCGCCGCCATTTCAGACCGAGAGTTCCGTGGGCACCGCCATTTCGAACCGGGAGTAGCGTGGGCGCCGCCATTTCGGACCGGGAGTTTTGTGGGCGCCGACATTTCGAACCGAAAGTTCCGTGGGCGCTGCCATTTCGGACCGGGAGTTCTGTGGGCGCCGCCATTTCGACCCGGGAGGTGAAAGTTGCGTGGGCGCCGCCGTTTTGGACCGGGAGTTGCGTGGGAGCCGCTATTTCAAACCGGGAGTTCCGTGGGCTCCGCCATTTCTATCTGGGAGTTGCATGAACGCCGCCATTTCGGACCAGGAGTTGCGTGGGCGCCGCCATCTCCGACCGGGAGTTGCGTGGGCGCCGCCATCTCGGACCGGGAGTTCCGTGGGCGCCGCCATTTCAGACCGGGAGTTCTGTGGGCGCCGCCATTTCGGACCGGGAGTTTTGTGGGCGCCGCCATTTCGAACCGTGAGTTGCTTGGGCGCCGCCATTTCGAATCGGGAGTTCCGTGGGCGCCGCCATTTCGAGCCGGGAGTTGCGTGGGCGCCGCCGTTTCGGACCGGGAGTTGCGTGGGCGCCGCCATTTCTAACCGGGAGTTGCGTGGGCGCCGCCATTTCGAACCGGGAGTTCCGTGGGCGCCGCCATCTCTGACCGGGAGTTGCGTGGGCGCCGCCATCTCAGACCAGGAGTTCCGTGGGCGCCGCCATTTCGCACCGGGAGTTGCGTGGGCGCCGCCATCTCGGACCGGGAGTTCCGTGGGCGCCGCCATTTCGCACCGGGAGTTGCGTGGGCGCCGCCATTTCAAACCGGGAGTTCCGTGGGCGCCGCCATTTCAGACCGGGAGTTCCGTGGGCGACGCCATTTCGGACCGGGAGTTTTGTGGGCGCCGCCATTTCGAACCGTGAGTTGCTTGGGCGCCGCCATTTCGAATCGGGAGTTGCGTGGGCGCCGCCATTTCGAGGCAAGAGTTGCGTGGGTGCCGCCATTTCGAGCCGGGAGTTGCGTGGGTGCTGCCGTTTCGGACCGGGAGTTCCGGGGGCGCCGCCATTTCTAACCGGGAGTTCCGTAGGCGCAGCCATTTCGAACCGGGAGTTGCGTGGGCGCCGCCATTTCAGATCAAGAGTTCCGTGGGCGCCACCATTTCGAGGCGGGAGTTCCGTGGGCGCCGCCATTTCGAACCGGGAGTTTAGGGGGCGCCGCCATTTCGGACCGGGAGTTCCGTGGGCGCCGCCATTTCGGAGCAGGAGTTGCGTGGGCGCCGCCATCTTTGACCGGGAGTTGCGTGGGCGCCGCCATCTTGGACCGGGAGTTCCGTGGGCGCCGCCGTTTCAAACCGGGAGTTGCGTGGATGCCGCCATTTCAGACCGGGAGTTCTGTGGGCGCCACCATTTCGGACATGGTGTTGCGTGGGCGTCGCCATTTCGGACCAGGAGTTCCGTGGGCGCCGCCATTTCGATCCGTGAGTTGCTTGGGCGCCGCCATTTCGAATCGGGAGTTCCGTGGGCGCCGCCATTTCGAGCCGGGAGTTGCGTGGGCGCCGCCGTTTCGGACCGGGAGTTGCGTGGGCGCCGCCATTTCTAACCGGCTTTCCGTGGGCGCCGCCATTTCGGACCGGGAGTTCCGTGGGCGCCGCCATCTCCGACCGGGAGGTGCGTGGGCGCCGCCATCTCGGACCGGGAGTTTTGTGGGCGCCGCCATTTCGAACCGGGAGTTGCGTGGGCGCCGCCGTTTCAGACCAGGGAGTTCCGTGGGCGCCGCCATTTCGGACCGGGTGTTGCGTGGGCGCCGCCATTTCGGACCGAAAGTTGCGTGGGCGTCGCCATTTCGGACCGGGAGTTGCCTGGGCGCCGTCATTTCGAACCGGGAGTTCCATGGGCGCCGCGATCTCGGACCGGGAGTTCCGTGGGCGCCGCCATTTCGAACCGGGAGTTCGTGGGCGTTGCCATTTCGGACCAGGAGTTCCGTGGGCGCCGCCATCTCCGACCGGGAGTTGCGTGGGCACCGCCATCTCGGACCGGGAGTTCCGTGGGCGCTACCATTTTGGACCGGGAGTTCTATGGGCGCCGCCATTTCGGAGCAGGAGTTGCGTGGGCGCCGCCATTTCGCACCGGGAGTTGCGTGGGCGCCGCCATTTCAAACCGGGAGTTCCGTGGGCGCCGCCATTTCAGACCGGGAGTTCCGTGGGCGACGCCATTTCGGACCGGGAGTTTTGTGGGCGCCGCCATTTCGAACCGTGAGTTGCTTGGGCGCCGCCATTTCGAATCGGGAGTTGCGTGGGCGCCGCCATTTCGAGGCAAGAGTTGCGTGGGTGCCGCCATTTCGAGCCGGGAGTTGCGTGGGTGCTGCCGTTTCGGACCGGGAGTTCCGGGGGCGCCGCCATTTCTAACCGGGAGTTCCGTAGGCGCAGCCATTTCGAACCGGGAGTTGCGTGGGCGCCGCCATTTCAGATCAAGAGTTCCGTGGGCGCCACCATTTCGAGGCGGGAGTTCCGTGGGCGCCGCCATTTCGGACTGGGAGTTTAGGGGGCACCGCCATTTCGGACCGGGAGTTCCGTGGGCGCCGCCATTTCGGAGCAGGAGTTGCGTGGGCGCCGCCATCTTTGACCGGGAGTTGCGTGGGCGCCGCCATCTTGGACCGGGAGTTCCGTGGGCGCCGCCGTTTCAAACCGGGAGTTGCGTGGATGCCGCCATTTCAGACCGGGAGTTCTGTGGGCGCCGCCATTTCGGACCAGGTGTTGCGTGGGCGTCGCCATTTCGGACCAGGAGTTCCGTGGGCGCCGCCATTTCGAACCGTGAGTTGCTTGGGCGCCGCCATTTCGAATCGGGAGTTCCGTGGGCGCCGCCATTTCGAGCCGGGAGTTGCGTGGGCGCCGCCGTTTCGGACCGGGAGTTGCTTGGGCGCCGCCATTTCTAACCGGCTCTCCGTGGGCGCCGCCATTTCGGACCGGGAGTTCCGTGGGCGCCGCCATCTCCGACCGGGAGGTGCGTGGGCGCCGCCATCTCGGACCGGGAGTTTTGTGGGCGCCGCCATTTCGAACCGGGAGTTGCGTGGGCGACGCCGTTTCGGACCGGGAATTTTGTGGGCGCCGACATTTAAACCGGGCGTTGCGTGGGCGCCGCCATTTCGGACCGGGAGTTGCGTGGGCGCCGTTATTTCAAACCGGGAGTTACATGAGCGCCGCCATTTCGAACCGGGAGTTGCGTGGGCGCCTCCATTTCGAACCGGGAGTTGCGTGGGCGCCGCCGTTTCAGACCAGGGAGTTCCGTGGGCGCCGCCATTTCGGACCGTGTGTTGCGTGGGTGCCGCCATTTCGGACCGAAAGTTGCGTGGGCGTCGCCATTTCGGACCGGGAGTTGCCTGGGCGCCGTCATTTCGAACCGGGAGTTCCATGGGCGCCGCGATCTCGGACCGGGAGTTCCGTGGGCGCCGCCATTTCGAACCGGGAGTTCGTGGGCGTCGCCATTTCGGACCAGGAGTTCCGTGGGCGCCGCCATCTCCGACCGGGAGTTGCATGGGCACCGCCATCTCGGACCGGGAGTTCCGTGGGCGCTACCATTTCGGACCGGGAGTTCTATGGGCGCCGCCATTTCGGAGCAGGAGTTGCGTGGGCGCCGCCATTTCAGACCGGGAGTTGCGTGGGCGCTGCCATTTCTAACTGGGAGTTGCATGAAAGCCGCCATTTCGGACCAGGAGTTGCGTGGGCGCCGCCATCTCGGACCGGGAGTTCCGTAGGCGCCGCCATTTCGGACCGGGAGTTCCGTGGGCGCCGCCATTTCGGACCGGGAGTTCTGTGGGCGCCGCCATTTCGAGGCGGGAGTTGCGTGGGCGCCGCCGTTTCGGACCGGGAGTTGCGTGGGAGCCGTTATTTCAAACCGGGAGTTCCGTGGGCGCAGCCATTTCTAACTGGGAGTTGCATGAAAGCCGCCATTTCGGACCAGGAGTTGCGTGGGCGCCGACATCTTTGACCGGGAGTTGCGTGGGCGCCGCCATCTCGGACCAGGAGTTCCGTGGGCGCCGCCATTTCGGACCGGGAGTTCCGTGGGCGCCGCCATTTCGGACCGGGAGTTTTGTGGGCGTCGCCATTTCGAACCGTGAGTTGCTTGGGCGCCGCCATTTCGAATCGGGAGTTCCATGGGCGCCGCCACTTCGAGCCGGGAGTTGCGTGGGCGCCGCCGTTTCGGACCGGGAGTTTTGTGGGCGCCGACATTTCGAACCGGGAGTTGCGTGGGCGACGCCGTTTCTGACCGGGAATTTTGTGGGCGCCGACATTTAAACCGGGCGTTGCGTGGGTGCCGCCATTTCAAGGCGGGAGTTGCGTGGGCGCCGTCATTTCGAGCCGGGAGTTGCGTGGGCGCCGCCGTTTCAGACTGGGAGTTTAGGGGGCGCCGCCATTTCGAGCCGGGAGTTGCGTGGGCGCCGCCATTTCGGACCAGGAGTTGCGTGGGCGCCGCCATCTCCGACCAAGAGTTGCGTGGGCGCCGCCATCTCGGACCGGGAGTTCCGTGGGCGCCGCCATTTCGGAGCAGGAGTTGCATGAAAGCCGCCATTTCGGACCGGGAGTTGCGTGGGCGCCGCCATCTTGGACCGGGAGTCCTGTGGGCGCCGCCGTTTCAAACCGGGAGTTGCGTGGGCGCCGCCATTTCAGACCGGGAGTTCCGTGGGCGCCGCCATTTCGGACCGGGAGTTTTGTGGGCGTCGCCATTTCGAACCGTGAGTTGCTTGGGAGCCGCCATTTCGAATCGGGAGTTCTGTGGGCGCCGCCACTTCGAGGCGGGAGTTGCGTGGGCGCCGCCGTTTCGGACCGGGAGTTGCGTGGGCGCCGCCATTTCAGACCGAGAGTTGCGAGGGCGCCGCCATCTCCGACCGGGAGTTGCGTGGGCGCCGACATTTAAACCGGGCGTTGCGTGGGTGCCGCCATTTCAGACCAAGAGTTCCGTGGGCGCCGCCATTTCGGACCGGGAGTTGCGTGGGCGCCGCCATCTTGGACCGGGAGTTGCGTGGGCGCCGCCGTTTCAAACCGGGAGTTGCGTGGGCGCCGCCATTTCGGACCGGGAGTTCTGTGGGCGCCGCCATTTCGGACCAGGTGTTGCGTGGGCGTCGCCATTTCAAACCGGGAGTTGCCTGGGCGCCGCCATTTCGACCCGGGAGTTGCGTTGGAGCCTCCGTTTCGGACCGGGAGTTCCGGGGGCGCCGCCATTTCTAACCAGGAGTTGCGTGGGCGCCGCCATTTCGAACCGGGAGTTGCGTGGGCGCCGCCATCTCTGACCGGGAGTTGCGTGGGCGCCGCCATTTCAGACCGAGAGTTCCGTGGGCACCGCCATTTCGAACCGGGAGTAGCGTGGGCGCCGCCATTTCGGACCGGGAGTTTTGTGGGCGCCGACATTTCGAACCGAAAGTTCCGTGGGCGCTGCCATTTCGGACCGGGAGTTCTGTGGGCGCCGCCATTTCGACGCGGGAGGCGAAAGTTGCGTGGGCGCCGCCGTTTTGGACCGGGAGTTGCGTGGGAGCCGCTATTTCAAACCGGGAGTTCCGTGGGCTCCGCCATTTCTATCTGGGAGTTGCATGAACGCCGCCATTTCGGACCAGGAGTTGCGTGGGCGCCGCCATCTCCGACCGGGAGTTGCGTGGGCGCCGCCATCTCGGACCGGGAGTTCCGTGGGCGCCGCCATTTCAGACCGGGAGTTCTGTGGGCGCCGCCATTTCGGACCGGGAGTTTTGTGGGCGCCGCCATTTCGAACCGTGAGTTGCTTGGGCGCCGCCATTTCGAATCGGGAGTTGCGTGGGCGCCGCCATTTCGAACCGGGAGTTCCGTGGGCGCCGCCATCTCGGACCGGGAGTTCCGTGGGCGCCGCCATTTCGCACCGGGAGTTGCGTGGGCGCCGCCATTTCAAACCGGGAGTTCCGTGGGCGCCGCCATTTCAGACCGGGAGTTCCGTGGCCGACGCCATTTCGGACCGGGAGTTTTGTGGGCGCCGCCATTTCGGACCGTGAGTTGCTTGGGCGCCGCCATTTCGAATCGGGAGTTGCGTACGCGCCGCCATTTCAGACCGGGAGTTCCGTGGGCGACGCCATTTCGGACCGGGAGTTTTGTGGGCGCCGCCATTTCGAACCGTGAGTTGCTTGGGCGCTGCCATTTCGAATCGGGAGTTGCGTGGGCGCCGCCATTTCGAGGCAAGAGTTGCGTGGGTGCCGCCATTTCGAGCCGGGAGTTGCGTGGGTGCTGCCGTTTCGGACCGGGAGTTCTGTGGGCGCCGCCATTTCTAACCGGGAGTTCCGTAGGCGCAGCCATTTCGAACCGGGAGTTGCGTGGGCGCCGCCATTTCAGATCAAGAGTTCCGTGGGCGCCACCATTTCGAGGCGGGAGTTCCGTGGGCGCCGCCATTTCGAACCGGGAGTTTAGGGGGCGCCGCCATTTCGGACCGGGAGTTCCGTGGGCGCCGCCATTTCGGAGCAGGAGTTGCGTGGGCGCCGCCATCTTTGACCGGGAGTTGCGTGGGCGCCTCCATCTTGGACCGGGAGTTCCGTGGGCGCCGCCGTTTCAAACCGGGAGTTGCGTGGATGCCGCCATTTCAGACCGGGAGTTCTGTGGGCGCCGCCATTTCAGACCAGGTGTTGCGTGGGCGTCGCCATTTCGGACCAGGAGTTCCGTGGGCGCCGCCATTTCGAACCGTGAGTTGCTTGGGCGCCGCCATTTCGAATCGGGAGTTCCGTGGGCGCCGCCGTTTCGGACCGGGAGTTGCGTGGGCGCCGCCATTTCTAACCGGCTTTCCGTGGGCGCCGCCATTTCGGACCGGGAGTTCCGTGGGCGCCGCCATCTCCGACCGGGAGGTGCGTGGGCGCCGCCATCTTGGACCGGGAGTTTTGTGGGCGCCGCCATTTCGAACCGTGAGTTGCTTGGGCGCCGCCATTTCGAATCGGGAGTTCCGTGGGCGCCGCCATTTCGAGCCGGGAGTTGCGAGGGCGCCGCCGTTTCGGACCGGGAGTTGCGTGGGCGCCGCCATTTCTAACCGGGAGTTGCGTGGGCGCCGCCGTTTCGGACCGGGAATTTTGTGGGCGCCGAGATTTAAACCGGGCGTTGCGTGGGCGCCGCCATTTCGGACCGGGAGTTGCGTGGGCGCCGTTATTTCAAACCGGGAGTTACATGAGCGCCGCCATTTCGAACCGGGAGTTGCGTGGGCGCCTCCATTTCGAACCGGGAGTTGCGTGGGCGCCGCCGTTTCAGACCAGGGAGTTCCGTGGGCGCCGCCATTTCGGACCGGGTGTTGCGTGGGCGCCGCCATTTCGGACCGAAAGTTGCGTGGGCGTCGCCATTTCGGACCGGGAGTTGCGTGGGCGCCTCCATTTCGAACCGGGAGTTCCATGGGCGCCGCGATCTCGGACCGGGAGTTCCGTGGGCGCCGCCATTTCGAACCGGGAGTTCGTGGGCGTTGCCATTTCGGACCAGGAGTTCCGTGGGCGCCGCCATCTCCGACCGGGAGTTGCGTGGGCACCGCCATCTCGGATTGGGAGTTCCGTGGGCGCTACCATTTTGGACCGGGAGTTCTATGGGCGCCGCCATTTCGGAGCAGGAGTTGCGTGGGCGCTGCCATTTCGCACCGGGAGTTGCGTGGGCGCCGCCATTTCAAACCGGGAGTTCCGTGGGCGCCGCCATTTCAGACCGGGAGTTCCGTGGGCGACGCCATTTCGGACCGGGAGTTTTGTGGGCGCCGCCATTTCGAACCGTGAGTTGCTTGGGCGCCGCCATTTCGAATCGGGAGTTGCGTGGGCGCCGCCATTTCGAGGCAAGAGTTGCGTGGGTGCCGCCATTTCGAGCCGGGAGTTGCGTGGGTGCTGCCGTTTCGGACCGGGAGTTCCGGGGGCGCCGCCATTTCTAACCGGGAGTTCCGTAGGCGCAGCCATTTCGAACCGGGAGTTGCGTGGGCGCCGCCATTTCAGATCAAGAGTTCCGTGGGCGCCACCATTTCGAGGCGGGAGTTCCGTGGGCGCCGCCATTTCGAACCGGGAGTTTAGGGGGCGCCGCCATTTCGGACCGGGAGTTCCGTGGGCGCCGCCATTTCAGAGCAGGAGTTGCGTGGGCGCCGCCATCTTTGACCGGGAGTTGCGTGGGCGCCGCCATCTTGGACCGGGAGTTCCGTGGGCGCCGCCGTTTCAAACCGGGAGTTGCGTGGATGCCGCCATTTCAGACCGGGAGTTCTGTGGGCGCCGCCATTTCGCACCAGGTGTTGCGTGGGCGTCGCCATTTCGGACCAGGAGTTCCGTGGGCGCCGCCATTTCGAACCGTGAGTTGCTTGGGCGCCGCCATTTCGAATCGGGAGTTCCGTGGGCGCCGCCATTTCGAGCCGGGAGTTGCGTGGGCGCCGCCGTTTCGGACCGGGAGTTGCGTGGGCGCCGCCATTTCTAACCGGCTTTCCGTGGGCGCCGCCATTTCGGACCGGGAGTTCCGTGGGCGCCGCCATCTCCGACCGGGAGGTGCGTGGGCGCCGTCATCTCGGACCGGGAGTTTTGTGGGCGCCGCCATTTCGAACCGGGAGTTGCGTGGGCGACGCCGTTTCGGACCGGGAATTTTGTGGGCGCCGACATTTAAACCGGGCGTTGCGTGGGCGCCGCCATTTCGGACCGGGAGTTGCGTGGGCGCCGTTATTTCAAAGCGGGAGTTACATGAGCGCCGCCATTTCAAACCGGGAGTTGCGTGGGCGCCTCCATTTCGAACCGGGAGTTGCGTGGGCGCCGCCGTTTCAGACCAGGGAGTTCCGTGGGCGCCGCCATTTCGGACCGGGTGTTGCGTGGCCGCCGCCATTTCGGACCGAAAGTTGCGTGGGCGTCGCCATTTCGGACCGGGAGTTCCGTGGGCGCTACCATTTCGGACCGGGAGTTCTATGGGCGCCGCCATTCCGGAGCAAAAGTTGCGTGGGCGCCGCCATTTCAGACCGGGAGTTGCGTGGGCGCTGCCATTTCTAACTGGGAGTTGCATGGAAGCCGCCATTTCGGACCAGGAGTTGCTTGGGCGCCGCCATCTTTGACCGGGAGTTGCGTGGGCGCCGCCATCTCGGACCGGGAGTTCCGTAGGCGCCGCCATTTCGGACCGGGAGTTCCGTGGGCGCCGCCATTTCGGACCGGGAGTTCTGTGGGCGCCGCCATTTCGAGGCGGGAGTTGCGTGGGCGCCGCCGTTTCGGACCGGGAGTTGCGTGGGAGCCGTTATTTCAAACCGGGAGTTCCGTGGGCGCAGCCATTTCTAACTGGGAGTTGCATGAAAGCCGCCATTTCTAACCGGGAGGTGCGTGGGCGCCGACATCTTTGACCGGGAGTTGCGTGGGCGCCGCCATCTCGGACCGGGATTTCCGTGGGCGCCGCCATTTCGGACCGGGAGTTTTGTGGGCGCCGACATTTCGAACCGGGAGTTGCGTGGGCGACGCCGTTTCTGACCGGGAATTTTGTGGGCGCCGACATTTAAACCGGGCGTTGCGTGGGTGCCGCCATTTCAGACCAAGAGTTCCGTGGGCGCCGACATTTCGGACCGGGAGTTTAGGGGGCGCCGCCATTTCGAGGCGGGAGTTGCGTGGGCGCCGCCATTTCGGACCAGGAGTTGCGTGGGCGCCGCCATCTCGGACTGGGAGTTCCGTGGGCGCCGCCATTTCGGAGCAGGAGTTGCATGAAAGCCGCCATTTCGGACCGGGAGTTGCGTGGGCGCCGCCATCTTGGACCGGGAGTCCTGTGGGCGCCGCCGTTTCAAACCGGGAGTTGCGTGGGCGCCGACATTTCTGACCGGGAGTTCCGTGGGCGCCGCCATTTCGGACCGGGAGTTTTGTGGGCGTCGCCATTTCGAACCGTGAGTTGCTTGGGCGCCGCCATTTCGAATCGGGAGTTCCGTGGGCGCCGCCACTTCGAGCCGGGAGTTGCGTGGGCGCCGCCGTTTCGGACCGGGAGTTGCGTGGGCGCCGCCATTTCGGACCAGGAGTTGCGTGGGCGCCGCCATCTCCGACCGGGAGTTGCGTGGGCGCCGACATTTAAACCGGGCGTTGCGTGGGTGCCGCCATTTCAGACCAAGAGTTCCGTGGGCGCCGCCATTTCGGACCGGGAGTTGCGTGGGCGCCGCCATCTTGGACCGGGAGTTCCGTGGGCGCCGCCGTTTCAAACCGGGAGTTGCGTGGGCGCCGCCATTTCGGACCGGGAGTTCTGTGGGCGCCGCCATTTCGGACCAGGTGTTGCGTGGGCGTCACCATTTCAAACCGGGAGTTGCCTGGGCGCCGCCATTTCGACCCGGGAGTTGCGTTGGAGCCTCCGTTTCGGACCGGGAGTTCCGGGGGCGCCGCCATTTCAAACCGGGAGTTCCGTAGGCGCAGCCATTTCGAACCGGGAGTTCCGTGGGCGCCGCCATTTCGGACCGGGAGTTGCGTGGGCGCCGCCATTTGGAGCCGGGAGTTGCGTGGGCGCCTTTCGGACCGGGAGTTTAGGGGGCGCCGCCATTTCGGACCGGGAGTTCCGTGGGCGCCGTCATTTTGGAGCAGGAGTTGCGTGGGCGCCGCCATCTCCGACCGGGAGTTGCGTGGGCGCCGCCATCTTGGACCGGGAGTCCCGTGGGCGCCGCCGTTTCAAACCGGGAGTTGCGTGGGCGCCGCCATTTCAGACCGGGAGTTCTGTGGGCGCCGCCATTTCGGACCAGGTGTTGCGTGGGCGTCGCCATTTCAAACCGGGAGTTGCCTGGGCGCCGCCATTTCGACCCGGGAGTTGTGTTGGAGCCTCCGTTTCGGACCGGGAGTTCCGGGGGCGCCGCCATTTCTAACCGGGAGTTGCGTGGGCGCCGCCATTTCGAACCGGGAGTTGCGTGGGCGCCGCCATCTCTGACCGGGAGTTGCGAGGGCGCCGCCATTTCAGACCGAGAGTTCCGTGGGCACCGCCATTTCGAACCGGGATTAGCGTGGGCGCCGCCATTTCGGACCGGGAGTTTTGTGGGCGCTGACATTTTGAACCGAAAGTCGCGTGGGCGCTGCCATTTCGGACCGGGAGTTCCGTGGGCGCCGCCATTTCGAGGCGGGAGTTGCGTGGGCGCTGCCGTTTTGGACCGGGAGTTGCGTGGGAGCCGCTATTTCAAACCGGGAGTTGCGTGGGCTCCGCCATTTCTATCTGGGAGTTGCATGAACGCCGCCATTTCGGACCAGGAGTTGCGTGGGCGCCGCCATCTCCGACCGGGAGTTGCGTGGGCGCCGCCATCTCGAACCGGGAGTCCGTCGGCGCCGCCATTTCAGACCGGGAGTTCCGTGGGCGCCGCCATTTTGGACCGGGAGTTTTGTGGGCGTCGCCATTTCGAACCGTGAGTTGCTTGGGCGCCGCCATTTCGAATCGGGAGTTCCGTGGGCGCCGCCATTTCGAGCCGGGAGTTGCATGGGCGCCGCCATTTCGGACCGGGAGTTGCGTGGGCGCCGCCATTTCGGACCGGGAGTTGCGTGGGCGCCGCCATCTCTGACCGGGAGTTCCGTGGGCGCCGCCATTTCTAACCGGGAGGTGCGTGGGCGCCGCCATTTCAAACCGGGAGTTCCGTGGTCACCGCCATTTCAGACCGAGAGTTCCGTGGGCGCCGCCATTTCGGACCGGGAGTTTTGTGGGCACCGCCATTTCGAACCGTGAGTTGCTTGGGCGCCGCCATTTCGAATCGGGTGTTCCGTGGGCGCCGCCATTTCGAGGCAAGAGTTGCGTGGGTGCCGCCATTTCGAGCCGGGAGTTCCGTGGGCGCTGCCGTTTCGGACCAGGAGTTTAGCTGGCGCCGCCATTTCTAACCGGGAGTTCCGTGGGCGCCGCCATTTCCGACCAGGAGTTGCGTGGGCGCCGCTGTTTCAGACTGGGAGTTGCGTGGGCGCCGCCATCTCGGACCGGGAGTTCCGTGGGCGCCGCCATTTCGGACCGGGAGTTGCGTGGGCGCCGCCATTTCGGACCGGGAGTTCCGTGGGCGCCGCCATTTCGAACCGTGAGTTGCTTGGTCGCCGCCATTTCGAATCGGGAGTTCCGTGGGCGCCGCCATTTCGAGCCGGGAATGCCGGGGGCGCCGCCATTTCTAACCGGCTTTCCGTGGGCGCCGCCATTTCGGACCGGGAGTTCCGTGGGCGCCGCCATCTCCGACCGGGAGTTGCGTGGGCGCCGCCATTTCGGACCGAAAGTTGCGTGGGCGTCGCCATTTCGGACCGGGAGTTGCCTGGGCGCCGTCATTTCGAATCGGGAGTTCCATGGGCGCCGCGATCTCGGACCGGGAGTTCCGTGGGCGCCGCCATTTCGAATCGAAAGTTCGTGGGCGTCGCCATTTCGGACCAGGAGTTCCGTGGGCGCCGCCATCTCCGACCGGGAGTTGCGTGGGCACCGCCATCTCGGACCGGGAGTTCCGTGGGCGCTAGCATTTCCGACCGGGAGTTCTATGGGCGCCGCCATTTCGGACCAGGAGTTTCGGGGGCGCCGCCATTTCAGACCGGGAGTTGCGTGGGCGCTGCCATTTCGGACCGGGTGTTCCGTTGGGGCCTCCATCTCCGACCGGGAGTTCCGTGGGCGCCGCCATTTCAGACCAAGAGTTCCGTGGGCACCGCCATTTTGAACCGGAAGTTGCGTGGGCGCCGCCATTTCGGACCGGGAGTTTTGTGGGCGCCGACATTTCGAACCGGGAGTTCCGTGGGCGCTGCCATTTCGGACCGGGAGTTCTGTGGGCGCCGCCATTTCAAGGCGGGAGTTGCGTGGGCGCCGAAATTTCGAACCGGGAGTTGCGTGGGAGCCGCTATTTCAAACCGGGAGTTGCGTGAGCGCTGCCATTTCTAACTGGGAGTTGCATGAACGCCGCCATTTCGGACCGGGAGTTCCGTGGGCGCCGCCATTTCGAACCGGGAGTTCCGTGGGCGCCGCCATTTCAGACCGGGAGTTCCGTGGGCGCCGTCATTTCGAACCGGGAGTTGCCTGGGCGCCGCCATTTTGAGCCGGGAGTTGCGTGGGCGCCGCCGTTTAAGACCGGGAGTTCCGTGGGCGTAGCCATTTCGAACCGGGAGTTGCAAGGGCGCCGCCATTTCAGATCAAGAGTTCCGTGGGCGCCGCCATTTTGGACCGGGAGTTCCGTGGGCGCCGCCATTTCGGACCGGGAGTTGCGTGGGCGCCGCCATTTCGAACCGAGAGTTGCGTGGGCGCCGCCGTTTCGAACCTGGAGTTTAGGGGGCGCCGCCATCTCCGACCGGGAGTTGCGTGGGCGCCGCCATTTCAGACCGAGAGTTCCGTGGTCACCGCCATTTCGAACCGGGAGTAGCGTGGGCGCCGCCATTTCGGACCGGAGTTTTGTGGGCGCCGACATTTCGAATTGGGAGTTGCGTGGGCACTGCCATTTCGGACCTGGAGTTCTGTGGGCGCCGCCATTTCGAGGCGGGAGTTGCGTGGGCGCCGCCGTTTCGGACCGGGAGTTGCGTGGAGCCGCTATTTCAAACCGGGAGTTCCGTGGGCGCAGCCATTTCTAACTGGGAGTTGCATGAAAGCCGCCATTTTGGAACAGGAGTTGCGTGGGCGCCGCCATTTCGGACCGGGAGTTGCGTGGGCGCCGTTATTTCAAACCGGGAGTTACATGGGCGCCGCCATTTCGAACAGGGAGTTGCATGGGCGCCTCCATTTCGAACCGGGAGTTGCATGAGCGCCGCCTTTTCAAACCGGGAGTTGCGTGGGCGCCGCCGTTTCGAACCGGGAGTTGCGTGGGCGCCGCCATTTCAGACTGGGAGTTCCGTGGGCGCCGCCATTTCGGATCGGGTGTTGCGTGGGCGCCGCCATTTCGGACCGAAAGTTGCGTGGGCGTCGCCATTTCGGACCGGGAGTTGCCTGGGCGCCGTCATTTCGAACCGGGAGTTACGTGAGCGCCGCGATCTCCTACCGGGAGTTGCGTGGGCGCCGCCATTTCGAACCGGGAGTTCCGTGGGCGCCGCCATCTTCGACCGGGAGTTCCGTGGGCGCTGCCATTTCGGACCGGGAGTTCCGTGGGCGCCGCCATTTCGGACCGGGAGTTCCGTGGGCGCCGCCATCTCCGACCGGGAGTTGCGTGGGCGCCGCCATCTCGGACCAAGAGTTCCGTGGGCTCCGCCATTTCGAACCGGGAGTTCAGTGGGCTCCGCCATCTCGGACTGGGAGTTGCGTGGGCGCCACCATTTCGGACCGGGAGTGGCGAGGGCGCCGCCATTTCGTACCGGGAGTTCCGTGGGCACCGCCATCTTCGACCGGGAGTTCCGTGGGCGCTGCCATTTTGAACCGGGAGTAGCGTGGGCGCCGCCGTTTCTAACCGGGAGTTCCGTGGGCGCCGCCATTTCGAACTGGGAGTTGCGTGGGCGCCGCTATTTCAAACCGGGAGTTGCGTGGACGCCGCCGTTTCGGACCGGGAGTTTAGGGGGCGCCGCCATTTCGGACCAGGAGTTGCGTGGGCGCCGCCATTTCGAACCGGGAGTTGCGTGGGCGCCGCTATTTCAAACCGGGAGTTCCGTGGGCGCCGCCATTTCAGACCGGGAGTTCCGTGGGCGCGCCATTTCGAACCGGGTGTTGCGTGGGCGCCGCCATTTCGGACCGGGAGTTGCGTGGGCGTCGCCATTTCGAACCGGGAGTTGCCTGGGCGCCGCCATTTCGAGCCGGGAGTTGCGTGGGCGCCGCCGTTTCGGACCGGGAGTTCCGGGGGCGCCGCCATTTTTAACCAGGAGTTCCGTGGGCGCTTCCATCTCCGATCGGGAGTTCCGTGGGCTCCGCCATCTCCGACCGGGAGTTTTGTGGGCGCCGCCATTTCGAACCGGGATTTCCGTGGGCGCCGCCATTTCGGACCGGGAGTTCCGTGGGCGCCGCCATCTCGGACCGGGAGTTCCGTGGGCGCCACCATTTCGGACCGGGAGTTCCATGGGCGCCGCCATTTCGAACCGGGAGTACCGGGGGCGCCGCCATTTCAGACCGGGAGTTGCGTGGGCGCCGCCATTTCGGACCGGGAGTTCCGTGGAGGCCGCCATCTCCGACCGGGAGTTGCGTGGGCGCCGCCATTTCAGACCGGGAGTTTTGTGGGCGCCGCCATTTCGGACCGGGAGTTGCGTGGGCGTCGCCATTTCGAACCGGGAGTTGCCTGGGCGCCGCCATTTCGAGCCGGGAGTTGCGTGGGCGCCGCCGTTTCGGACCGGGAGTTGCGTGGGCGCCGCCATTTTTAACCAGGAGTTCCGTGGGCGCCGCCATTTCGAACCGGGAGGTGCGTGGGCGCCGCCATTTCAGACCAAGAGTTCCGTGGGCGCCGCCATTTCGGACCGGGAGTTCCGTGGGCGCCGCCATTTCGAGGCGGGAGTTGCGTGGGCGCCGCCGTTTCGGACCGGGAGTTCCGTGGGCGCCGCCATTTCCGACCGGGAGTTGCGTGGGCGCCGCCATCTCGGACCAAGAGTTCCGTGGGCTCCGCCATTTCGGACCGGGAGTTCAGTGGGCTCCGCCATTTCGGACCGGGAGTTGCGTGGGCGCCACCATTTCGAACCTGGAGTTGCATGAATACCGGCATTTCGGACCGGGAGTTGCGTGGGCGCCGCCATCTCCGACCGGGAGTTGCGTGGGCGCCGCCATTTCAGACCGGGAGTTCCGTGGGCGCCGCCATTTTGGACCGGGAGTTTTGTGGGCGTCGCCATTTCGAACCGTGAGTTGCTTGGGCGCCGCCATTTCGAATCGGGAGTTCCGTGGGCGCCGCCATTTCGAGCCGGGAGTTGCATGGGCGCCGCCATTTCGGACCGGGAGTTGCGTGGGCGCCGCCATTTCGGACCGGGAGTTGCGTGGGCGCCGCCATCTCTGACCGGGAGTTCCGTGGGCGCCGCCATTTCTAACCGGGAGGTGCGTGGGCGCCGCCATTTCAAACCGGGAGTTCCGTGGTCACCGCCATTTCAGACCGAGAGTTCCGTGGGCGCCGCCATTTCGGACCGGGAGTTTTGTGGGCACCGCCATTTCGAACCGTGAGTTGCTTGGGCGCCGCCATTTCGAATCGGGTGTTCCGTGGGCGCCGCCATTTCGAGGCAAGAGTTGCGTGGGTGCCGCCATTTCGAGCCGGGAGTTCCGTGGGCGCTGCCGTTTCGGACCAGGAGTTTAGCTGGCGCCGCCATTTCTAACCGGGAGTTCCGTGGGCGCCGCCATTTCCGACCAGGAGTTGCGTGGGCGCCGCTGTTTCAGACTGGGAGTTGCGTGGGCGCCGCCATCTCGGACCGGGAGTTCCGTGGGCGCCGCCATTTCGGACCGGGAGTTGCGTGGGCGCCGCCATTTCGGACCGGGAGTTCCGTGGGCGCCGCCATTTCGAACCGTGAGTTGCTTGGTCGCCGCCATTTCGAATCGGGAGTTCCGTGGGCGCCGCCATTTCGAGCCGGGAATGCCGGGGGCGCCGCCATTTCTAACCGGCTTTCCGTGGGCGCCGCCATTTCGGACCGGGAGTTCCGTGGGCGCCGCCATCTCCGACCGGGAGTTGCGTGGGCGCCGCCATTTCGGACCGAAAGTTGCGTGGGCGTCGCCATTTCGGACCGGGAGTTGCCTGGGCGCCGTCATTTCGAATCGGGAGTTCCATGGGCGCCGCGATCTCGGACCGGGAGTTCCGTGGGCGCCGCCATTTCGAATCGAAAGTTCGTGGGCGTCGCCATTTCGGACCAGGAGTTCCGTGGGCGCCGCCATCTCCGACCGGGAGTTGCGTGGGCACCGCCATCTCGGACCGGGAGTTCCGTGGGCGCTAGCATTTCCGACCGGGAGTTCTATGGGCGCCGCCATTTCGGACCAGGAGTTTCGGGGGCGCCGCCATTTCAGACCGGGAGTTGCGTGGGCGCTGCCATTTCGGACCGGGTGTTCCGTTGGGGCCTCCATCTCCGACCGGGAGTTCCGTGGGCGCCGCCATTTCAGACCAAGAGTTCCGTGGGCACCGCCATTTTGAACCGGAAGTTGCGTGGGCGCCGCCATTTCGGACCGGGAGTTTTGTGGGCGCCGACATTTCGAACCGGGAGTTCCGTGGGCGCTGCCATTTCGGACCGGGAGTTCTGTGGGCGCCGCCATTTCAAGGCGGGAGTTGCGTGGGCGCCGAAATTTCGAACCGGGAGTTGCGTGGGAGCCGCTATTTCAAACCGGGAGTTGCGTGAGCGCTGCCATTTCTAACTGGGAGTTGCATGAACGCCGCCATTTCGGACCGGGAGTTCCGTGGGCGCCGCCATTTCGAACCGGGAGTTCCGTGGGCGCCGCCATTTCAGACCGGGAGTTCCGTGGGCGCCGTCATTTCGAACCGGGAGTTGCCTGGGCGCCGCCATTTTGAGCCGGGAGTTGCGTGGGCGCCGCCGTTTAAGACCGGGAGTTCCATGGGCGTAGCCATTTCGAACCGGGAGTTGCAAGGGCGCCGCCATTTCAGATCAAGAGTTCCGTGGGCGCCGCCATTTTGGACCGGGAGTTCCGTGGGCGCCGCCATTTCGGACCGGGAGTTGCGTGGGCGCCGCCATTTCGAACCGAGAGTTGCGTGGGCGCCGCCGTTTCGAACCTGGAGTTTAGGGGGCGCCGCCATCTCCGACCGGGAGTTGCGTGGGCGCCGCCATTTCAGACCGAGAGTTCCGTGGTCACCGCCATTTCGAACCGGGAGTAGCGTGGGCGCCGCCATTTCGGACCGGAGTTTTGTGGGCGCCGACATTTCGAATTGGGAGTTGCGTGGGCACTGCCATTTCGGACCTGGAGTTCTGTGGGCGCCGCCATTTCGAGGCGGGAGTTGCGTGGGCGCCGCCGTTTCGGACCGGGAGTTGCGTGGAGCCGCTATTTCAAACCGGGAGTTCCGTGGGCGCAGCCATTTCTAACTGGGAGTTGCATGAAAGCCGCCATTTTGGAACAGGAGTTGCGTGGGCGCCGCCATTTCGGACCGGGAGTTGCGTGGGCGCCGTTATTTCAAACCGGGAGTTACATGGGCGCCGCCATTTCGAACAGGGAGTTGCATGGGCGCCTCCATTTCGAACCGGGAGTTGCATGAGCGCCGCCTTTTCAAACCGGGAGTTGCGTGGGCGCCGCCGTTTCGAACCGGGAGTTGCGTGGGCGCCGCCATTTCAGACGGGGAGTTCCGTGGGCGCCGCCATTTCGGATCGGGTGTTGCGTGGGCGCCGCCATTTCGGACCGAAAGTTGCGTGGGCGTCGCCATTTCGGACCGGGAGTTGCCTGGGCGCCGTCATTTCGAACCGGGAGTTACGTGAGCGCCGCGATCTCCTACCGGGAGTTGCGTGGGCGCCGCCATTTCGAACCGGGAGTTCCGTGGGCGCCGCCATCTTCGACCGGGAGTTCCGTGGGCGCTGCCATTTCGGACCGGGAGTTCCGTGGGCGCCGCCATTTCGGACCGGGAGTTCCGTGGGCGCCGCCATCTCCGACCGGGAGTTGCGTGGGCGCCGCCATCTCGGACCAAGAGTTCCGTGGGCTCCGCCATTTCGAACCGGGAGTTCAGTGGGCTCCGCCATCTCGGACTGGGAGTTGCGTGGGCGCCACCATTTCGGACCGGGAGTGGCGAGGGCGCCGCCATTTCGTACCGGGAGTTCCGTGGGCGCCGCCATCTTCGACCGGGAGTTCCGTGGGCGCTGCCATTTTGAACCGGGAGTAGCGTGGGCGCCGCCGTTTCTAACCGGGAGTTCCGTGGGCGCCGCCATTTCGAACTGGGAGTTGCGTGGGCGCCGCTATTTCAAACCGGGAGTTGCGTGGACGCCGCCGTTTCGGACCGGGAGTTTAGGGGGCGCCGCCATTTCGGACCAGGAGTTGCGTGGGCGCCGCCATTTCGAACCGGGAGTTGCGTGGGCGCCGCTATTTCAAACCGGGAGTTCCGTGGGCGCCGCCATTTCAGACCGGGAGTTCCGTGGGCGCGCCATTTCGAACCGGGTGTTGCGTGGGCGCCGCCATTTCGGACCGGGAGTTGCGTGGGCGTCGCCATTTCGAACCGGGAGTTGCCTGGGCGCCGCCATTTCGAGCCGGGAGTTGCGTGGGCGCCGCCGTTTCGGACCGGGAGTTCCGGGGGCGCCGCCATTTTTAACCAGGAGTTCCGTGGGCGCTTCCATCTCCGATCGGGAGTTCCGTGGGCTCCGCCATCTCCGACCGGGAGTTTTGTGGGCGCCGCCATTTCGAACCGGGATTTCCGTGGGCGCCGCCATTTCGGACCGGGAGTTCCGTGGGCGCCGCCATCTCGGACCGGGAGTTCCGTGGGCGCCACCATTTCGGACCGGGAGTTCCATGGGCGCCGCCATTTCGAACCGGGAGTACCGGGGGCGCCGCCATTTCAGACCGGGAGTTGCGTGGGCGCCGCCATTTCGGACCGGGAGTTCCGTGGAGGCCGCCATCTCCGACCGGGAGTTGCGTGGGCGCCGCCATTTCAGACCGGGAGTTTTGTGGGCGCCGCCATTTCGGACCGGGAGTTGCGTGGGCGTCGCCATTTCGAACCGGGAGTTGCCTGGGCGCCGCCATTTCGAGCCGGGAGTTGCGTGGGCGCCGCCGTTTCGGACCGGGAGTTGCGTGGGCGCCGCCATTTTTAACCAGGAGTTCCGTGGGCGCCGCCATTTCGAACCGGGAGGTGCGTGGGCGCCGCCATTTCAGACCAAGAGTTCCGTGGGCGCCGCCATTTCGGACCGGGAGTTCCGTGGGCGCCGCCATTTCGAGGCGGGAGTTGCGTGGGCGCCGCCGTTTCGGACCGGGAGTTCCGTGGGCGCCGCCATTTCCGACCGGGAGTTGCGTGGGCGCCGCCATCTCGGACCAAGAGTTCCGTGGGCTCCGCCATTTCGGACCGGGAGTTCAGTGGGCTCCGCCATTTCGGACCGGGAGTTGCGTGGGCGCCACCATTTCGAACCTGGAGTTGCATGAATACCGGCATTTCGGACCGGGAGTTCCGTGGGCGCCGCCGTTTCAAACCGGGAGTTGCGTGGGCGCCGCCATTTCAGACCGGGAGTTCTGTGGGCGCCGCCATTTTGGACCTGGTGTTGCGTGGGCACCGCCATTTCGGACCGGGAGTTCTGTGGGCGCCGCCATTTCGAGGCGGGAGTTGCGTGGGCGCCGAAATTTCGAGGCGGGAGTTGCGTGGGAGCTGCTATTTGAAACCGTTAGTTGCGTGGGCGCCGCAATTTCTATCTGGGAGTTGCATGAACGCCGCCATTTTGGACCGGGAGTTCCGTAGTCGCCGCCATTTCAACCGGGAGTTCCGTGGGCGCCGCCATTTCAGACCAGGAGTTCCGTGGGCGCCGCCATTTCGAACCGGGAGTTGCCTGGGCGCCGCCATTTCAGATCAAGAGTTCCGTGGGCGCCACCATTTCGAGGCGGGAGTTCCGTGGGCGCCGCCATTTCGGACCGGGAGTTGCGTGGGCGCCGCCATTTCGAGCCGGGAGTTGCGTGGGCGCCTTTCGGACCGGGAGTTTAGGGGACGCCGCCATTTCGGACCGGGAGTTCCGTGGGCGCCGCCATTTCGAAGCAGGAGTTGCGTGGGCGCCGCCATCTCCGACCGGGAGTTGCGTGGGCGCCGCCATCTTGGACCGGGAGTTCCGTGGGCGCCGCCGTTTCAAACCGGGAGTTGCGTGGGCGCCGCCATTTCAGACCGGGAGTTCTGTGGGCGCCGCTATTTCGGACCAGGTGTTGCGTGGGCGTCGCCATTTCAAACCGGGAGTTCTGTGGGCGTCGCCATTTCGACCCGGGAGTTGCGTTGGAGCCTCTGTTTCGGACCGGGAGTTGCCTGGGCGCCGCCATTTCTAACCGGGAGTTGCGTGGGCGCCGCCATTTCGAACCGGGAGTTGCGTGGGCCCCGCCATTTCGAACTCGGAGTTGCGTGGGTGCCGTCATTTCGGACCGGGAGTTGCGTGGGTGCCGCCATTTCGAGACGGGATTAGCGTGGGCGCCACCATTTCGGAGTGGGAGTTGCGTGGGCGCTGCCTTTTCGAACCGGGAGGTCCGCGGGCGCCGCCATTTTGGACCGGGAGTTCCGTGGGCGCCGCCATCTCCGACCGGGAGATCCATGGGTGCTGCCATTTCCAACCGGGAGTTGCGTGGGCGCCGCCATTTCGGACCGGGAGTTGCGTGGGCGCCGCCATTTCAGACCGAGAGTTCCGTGGGCACTGCCATTTCGAACCGGGAGTAGCGTGGGCGCCGACATTTCGGACCGGGAGTTCCGTGGGCGCCGCCATCTCCGACCGGGAGGTGCGTGGGCGCCGCCATTTCTAACCGGGAGTTCTGTGGGCGCCGCCATTTCGAGGCGGGAGTTGCGTGGGCGCCGCCGTTTTGGACCGAGAGTTGCGTGGGAGCCGCTATTTCAAACCGGGAGTTCCGTTGGCTCCGCCATTTCTATCTGGGAGTTGCATGAACGCCGCCATTTCGGACCAGGAGTTGCGTGGGCGCCGCCATCTCCGACCGGGAGTTGCGTGGGCGCCGCCATCTTGGACTGGGAGTTCCGTGGGCGCCGCCATTTCAGACCGGGAGTTCCGTGGGCGCCGCCATTTCGGACCGGGAGTTTTGTGGGCGCCGCCATTTCGAACCGGGAGTTGCTTGGGCGCCGCCATTTCGAATCGGGAGTTCCGTGGGCGCCGTCATTTCGAGCCGGGAGTTGCGTGGGCGCCGCCGTTTCGGACCGGGAGTTGCGTGGGCGCCGCCATTTCTAACCGGGAGTTGCGTGGGCGCCGCCATTTCGGACCGGGAGTTGCGTGGGCGCCGCCATCTCGGACCGGGAGTTCCGTGGGCGCCGCCATTTCGGACCGGGAGTTGCGTGGGCGCCGCCATTTCAAACCGGGAGTTCCGTGGGCGCCGTCGTTTCGGATTGGGAGTTCCGCGGGCGCTACCATTTCACGGCGGGAGTTGCGTGTGCGCCGCCATTACGAGCCGGGAGTTGCGTGGGCGCTGCCGTTTCGGACCGGGAGTTGCGTGGGCGCCTCCATTTCGAACCGGGAGTTGCGTGGGCGCCGCTGTTTCGAACCGGGAGTTCCGGTGGCGCCGCCATTTCGAACTGAAAGTTGCGTGGGCGCCGCCATTTCGGACCGGGAGTTGCGTGGGCGCCGCCATTTCTAACTGGGAGTTGCATGAACGCCGCCATTTCGGACCGGGAGTTGCCTGGGCGCCGCCATTTCAACCGGGAGTTCCGTGGGCGCCGCCATTTCTAACCAAGAGTTCCGTGGGCGCCGCCATTTCGAACCGGGAGTTGCCTGGGCGCCGCCATTTGGAGCCGGGAGTTGCGTGGGTGCTGCCGTTTCGGACCGGGAGTTCCGGGGGCGCCGCCATTTCTAACCGGGAGTTCCGTAGGCGCAGCCATTTCGAACCGGGAGTTGCGTGGGCGCCGCCATTTCAGATCAAGAGTTCCGTGGGCGCCACCATTTCGAGGCGGGAGTTCCATGGGCGCCGCCATTTCGGACCGGGAGTTTAGGGGGCGCCGCCATTTCGGACCGGGAGTTCCATGGGCGCCGCCATTTCGGAGCAGGAGTTGCATGGGCGCCGCCATCTCCGACCGGGAGTTGCGTGGGCGCCGCCATTTCGGAGCAGGAGTTGCGTGGGCGCCGCCATCTTCGACCGGGAGTTGCGTGGGCGCCGCCATTTCAGACCGGGAGTTCTGTGGGCGCCGCCAGTTCAAACCAGGTGTTGCGTGGGCGTCGCCATTTCAAACCGGGAGTTGCCTGGGCGCCGCCATTTCGACCCGGGAGTTGCGTTGGAGCCTCCGTTTCGGACCGGGAGTTCCGGGGGCGCCGCCATTTCTAACCGGGAGTTGCGTGGGCGCCGCCATTTCGAACCGGGAGTTTTGTGGGCGCCGACATTTCGAACCGAAAGTTCCGTGGGCGCTGCCATTTCGGACCGGGAGTTCTGTGGGCGCCGCCATTTCGACCCGGGAGGCGAAAGTTGCGTGGGCGCCGCCGTTTTGGACCGGGAGTTGCGTGGGAGCCGCTATTTCAAACCGGGAGTTCCGTGGGCTCCGCCATTTCTATCTGGGAGTTGCATGAACGCCGCCATTTCGGACCAGGAGTTGCGTGGGCGCCGCCATCTCCGACCGGGAGTTGCGTGGGCGCCGCCATCTCGGACCGGGAGTTCCGTGGGCGCCGCCATTTCAGACCGGGAGTTCTGTGGGCGCCGCCATTTCGGACCGGGAGTTTTGTGGGCGCCGCCATTTCGAACCGTGAGTTACTTGGGCGCCGCCATTTCGAATCGGGAGTTCCGTGGGCGCCGCCATTTCGAGCCGGGAGTTGCGTGGGCGCCGCCGTTTCGGACCGGGAGTTGCGTGGGCGCCGCCATTTTGAACCGGGAGTTCCGTGGGCGCCGCCATCTCTGACCGGGAGTTGCGTGGGCGCCGCCATCTTGGACCGGGAGTTCCGTGGGCGCCGCCATTTCGGAGCAGGAGTTGCATGGGCGCCGCCATCTCCGACCGGGAGTTGCGTGGGCGCCGCCATTTCGGAGCAGGAGTTGCGTGGGCGCCGCCATCTTCGACCGGGAGTTGCGTGGGCGCCGCCATTTCAGACCGGGAGTTCTGTGGGCGCCGCCAGTTCAAACCAGGTGTTGCGTGGGCGTCGCCATTTCAAACCGGGAGTTGCCTGGGCGCCGCCATTTCGACCCGGGAGTTGCGTTGGAGCCTCCGTTTCGGACCGGGAGTTCCGGGGGCGCCGCCATTTCTAACCGGGAGTTGCGTGGGCGCCGCCATTTCGAACCGGGAGTTTTGTGGGCGCCGACATTTCGAACCGAAAGTTCCGTGGGCGCTGCCATTTCGGACCGGGAGTTCTGTGGGCGCCGCCATTTCGACCCGGGAGGCGAAAGTTGCGTGGGCGCCGCCGTTTTGGACCGGGAGTTGCGTGGGAGCCGCTATTTCAAACCGGGAGTTCCGTGGGCTCCGCCATTTCTATCTGGGAGTTGCATGAACGCCGCCATTTCGGACCAGGAGTTGCGTGGGCGCCGCCATCTCCGACCGGGAGTTGCGTGGGCGCCGCCATCTCGGACCGGGAGTTCCGTGGGCGCCGCCATTTCAGACCGGGAGTTCTGTGGGCGCCGCCATTTCGGACCGGGAGTTTTGTGGGCGCCGCCATTTCGAACCGTGAGTTACTTGGGCGCCGCCATTTCGAATCGGGAGTTCCGTGGGCGCCGCCATTTCGAGCCGGGAGTTGCGTGGGCGCCGCCGTTTCGGACCGGGAGTTGCGTGGGCGCCGCCATTTTGAACCGGGAGTTCCGTGGGCGCCGCCATCTCTGACCGGGAGTTGCGTGGGCGCCGCCATCTTGGACCGGGAGTTCCGTGGGCGCCGCCATTTCGCACCGGGAGTTGCGTGGGCGCCGCCATTTCAGACCGGGAGTTCTGTGGGCGCCGCCATTTCGGACCAGGTGTTGCGTGGGCGTCGCCATTTCGGACCAGGAGTTGCGTGGGCGCCGCCATTTCGAACCGTGAGTTGCTTGGGCGCCGCCATTTCGAATCGGGAGTTCCGTGGGCGCCGCCATTTCGAGCCGGGAGTTGCGTGGGCGCCGCCGTTTCGGACCGGGAGTTGCTTGGGCGCCGCCATTTCTAACCGGCTCTCCGTGGGCGCCGCCATTTCGGACCGGGAGTTCCGTGGGCGCCGCCATCTCCGACCGGGAGGTGCGTGGGCGCCGCCATCTCGGACCGGGAGTTTTGTGGGCGCCGCCATTTCGAACCGGGAGTTGCGTGGGCGACGCCGTTTCGGACCGGGAATTTTGTGGGCGCTGACATTTAAACCGGGCGTTGCGTGGGCGCCGCCATTTCGGACCGGGAGTTGCGTGGGCGCCGTTATTTCAAACCGGGAGTTACATGAGCGCCGCCATTTCGAACCGGGAGTTGCGTGGGCGCCTCCATTTCGAACCGGGAGTTGCGTGGGCGCCGCCGTTTCAGACCAGGGAGTTCCTTGGGCGCCGCCATTTCGGACCGGGTGTTGCGTGGGCGCCGCCATTTCGGACCGAAAGTTGCGTGGGCGTCGCCATTTTGGACCGGGAGTTGCCTGGGCGCCGTCATTTCGAACCGGGAGTTCCATGGGCGCCGCGATCTCGGACCGGGAGTTCCGTGGGCGCCGCCATTTCGAACCGGGAGTTCGTGGGCGTCGCCATTTCGGACCAGGAGTTCCGTGGGCGCCGCCATCTCCGACCGGGAGTTGCATGGGCACCGCCATCTCGGACCGGGAGTTCCGTGGGCGCTATCATTTCGGACTGGGAGTTCTATGGGCGCCGCCATTTCGGAGCAGGAGTTGCGTGGGCGCCGCCATTTCAGACCGGGAGTTGCGTGGGCGCTGCCATTTCTAACTGGGAGTTGCATGAAAGCCGCCATTTCGGACCAGGAGTTGCGTGGGCGCCGCCATCTCGGACCGGGAGTTCCGTAGGCGCCGCCATTTCGGACCGGGAGTTCCGTGGGCGCCGCCATTTCGGACCGGGAGTTCTGTGGGCGCCGCCATTTCGAGGCGGGAGTTGCGTGGGCGCCGCCGTTTCGGACCGGGAGTTGCGTGGGAGCCGTTATTTCAAACCGGGAGTTCCGTGGGCGCAGCCATTTCTAACTGGGAGTTGCATGAAAGCCGCCATTTCGGACCAGGAGTTGCGTGGGCGCCGACATCTTTGACCGGGAGTTGCGTGGGCGCCGCCATCTCGGACCAGGAGTTCCGTGGGCGCCGCCATTTCAGACCGGGAGTTCCGTGGGCGCCGCCATTTCGGACCGGGAGTTTTGTGGGCGTCGCCATTTCGAACCGTGAGTTGCTTGGGCGCCGCCATTTCGAATCGGGAGTTCCATGGGCGCCGCCACTTCGAGCCGGGAGTTGCGTGGGCGCCGCCGTTTCGGACCGGGAGTTTTGTGGGCGCCGACATTTCGAACCGGGAGTTGCGTGGGCGACGCCGTTTCTGACCGGGAATTTTGTGGGCGCCGACATTTAAACCGGGCGTTGCGTGGGTGCCGCCATTTCAGACCAAGAGTTCCGTGGGCGCCGACATTTCGGACCGGGAGTTTTGTGGGCGCCGCCATTTCAAGGCGGGAGTTGCGTGGGCGCCGTCATTTCGAGCCGGGAGTTGCGTGGGCGCCGCCGTTTCGGACTGGGAGTTTAGGGGGCGCCGCCATTTCGAGCCGGGAGTTGCGTGGGCGCCGCCATTTCGGACCGGGAGTTGCGTGGGCGCCGCCATTTCGGAGCAGGAGTTGCATGAAAGCCGCCATTTCGGACCGGGAGTTGCGTGGGCGCCGCCATTTCGGACCGGGAGTCCTGTGGGCGCCGCCGTTTCAAACCGGGAGTTGCGTGGGCGCCGCCATTTCAGACCGGGAGTTCCGTGGGCGCCGCCATTTCGGACCGGGAGTTTTGTGGGCGTCGCCATTTCGAACCGTGAGTTGCTTGGGAGCCGCCATTTCGAATCGGGAGTTCTGTGGGCGCCTCCACTTCGAGGCGGGAGTTGCGTGGGCGCCGCCGTTTCGGACCGGGAGTTGCGTGGGCGCCGCCATTTCTAACCGGGAGTTGCGTGGGCGCCGCCATTTCAGACCGGGAGTTCTGTGGGCGCCGACATTTAAACCGGGCGTTGCGTGGGTGCCGCCATTTCAGACCAAGAGTTCCGTCGGCGCCGCCATTTCGGACCGGGAGTTGCGTGGGCGCCGCCATCTTGGACCGGGAGTTGCGTGGGCGCCGCCGTTTCAAACCGGGAGTTGCGTGGGCGCCGCCATTTCGGACCGGGAGTTCTGTGGGCGCCGCCATTTCGGACCAGGTGTTGCGTGGGCGTCGCCATTTCAAACCGGGAGTTGCCTGGGCGCCGCTATTTCGACCCGGGAGTTGCGTTGGAGCCTCCGTTTCGGACCGGGAGTTCCGGGGGCGCCGCCATTTCTAACCGGGAGTTGCGTGGGCGCCGCCATTTCGAACCGGGAGTTGCGTGGGCGCCGCCATCTCTGACCGGGAGTTGCGTGGGCGCCGCCATTTCAGACCGAGAGTTCCGTGGGCACCGCCATTTCGAACCGGGAGTAGCGTGGGCGCCGCCATTTCGGACCGGGAGTTTTGTGGGCGCCGACATTTCGAACCGAAAGTTCCGTGGGCGCTGCCATTTCGGACCGGGAGTTCTGTGGGCGCCGCCATTTCGACCCGGGAGGCGAAAGTTGCGTGGGCGCCGCCGTTTTGGACCGGGAGTTGCGTGGGAGCCGCTATTTCAAACCGGGAGTTCCGTGGGCTCCGCCATTTCTATCTGGGAGTTGCATGAACGCCGCCATTTCGGACCAGGAGTTGCGTGGGCGCCGCCATCTCCGACCGGGAGTTGCGTGGGCGCCGCCATCTCGGACCGGGAGTTCCGTGGGCGCCGACATTTCAGACCGGGAGTTCTGTGGGCGCCGCCATTTCGGACCGGGAGTTTTGTGGGCGCCGCCATTTCGAACCGTGAGTTGCTTGGGCGCCGCCATTTCGAATCGGGAGTTCCGTGGGCGCCGCCATTTCGAGCCGGGAGTTGCGTGGGCGCCGCCGTTTCGGACCGGGAGTTGCGTGGGCGCCGCCATTTCTAACCGGGAGTTGCGTGGGCGCCGCCATTTCGAACCGGGAGTTCCGTGGGCGTTGCCATCTCTGACCGGGAGTTGCGTGGGCGCCGCCATCTCAGACCAGGAGTTCCGTGGGCGCCGCCATTTCGCACCGGGAGTTGCGTGGGCGCCGCCATCTCGGACCGGGAGTTCCGTGGGCGCCGCCATTTCGCACCGGGAGTTGCGTGGGCGCCGCCATTTCAAACCGGGAGTTCCGTGGGCGCCGCCATTTCAGACCGGGAGTTCCGTGGGCGACGCCATTTCGGACCGGGAGTTTTGTGGGCGCCGCCATTTCGAACCGTGAGTTGCTTGGGCGCCGCCATTTCGAATCGGGAGTTGCGTGGGCGCCGCCATTTCGAGGCAAGAGTTGCGTGGGTGCCGCCATTTCGAGCCGGGAGTTGCGTGGGTGCTGCCGTTTCGGACCGGGAGTTCCGGGGGCGCCGCCATTTCTAACCGGGAGTTCCGTAGGCGCAGCCATTTCGAACCGGGAGTTGCGTGGGCGCCGCCATTTCAGATCAAGAGTTCCGTGGGCGCCACCATTTCGAGGCGGGAGTTCCGTGGGCGCCGCCATTTCGAACCGGGAGTTTAGGGGGCGCCGCCATTTCGGACCGGGAGATCCGTGGGCGCCGCCATTTCGGAGCAGGAGTTGCGTGGGCGCCGCCATCTTTGACCGGGAGTTGCGTGGGCGCCGCCATCTTGGACCGGGAGTTCCGTGGGCGCCGCCGTTTCAAACCGGGAGTTGCGTGGATGCCGCCATTTCAGACCGGGAGTTCTGTGGGCGCCACCATTTCGGACAAGGTGTTGCGTGGGCGTCGCCATTTCGGACCAGGAGTTCCGTGGGCGCCGCCATTTCGAACCGTGAGTTGCTTGGGCGCCGCCATTTCGAATCGGGAGTTCCGTGGGCGCCGCCATTTCGAGCCGGGAGTTGCGTGGGCGCCGCCGTTTCGGACCGGGAGTTGCGTGGGCGCCGCCATTTCTAACCGGCTTTCCGTGGGCGCCGCCATTTCGGACCGGGAGTTCCGTGGGCGCCGCCATCTCCGACCGGGAGGTGCGTGGGCGCCGCCATCTCGGACCGGGAGTTTTGTGGGCGCCGCCATTTCGAACCGGGAGTTGCGTGGGCGACGCCGTTTCGGACCGGGAATTTTGTGGGCGCCGACATTTAAACCGGGCGTTGCGTGGGCGCCGCCATTTCGGACCGGGAGTTGCGTGGGCGCCGTTATTTCAAACCGGGAGTTACATGAGCGCCGCCATTTCGAACCGGGAGTTGCGTGGGCGCCTCCGTTTCGAACCGGGAGTTGCGTGGGCGCCGCCGTTTCAGACCAGGGAGTTCCGTGGGCGCCGCCATTTCGGACCGGGAGTTGCCTGGGCGCCGTCATTTCGAACCGGGAGTTCCATGGGCGCCGCGATCTCGGACCGGGAGTTCCGTGGGCGCCGCCATTTCGAACCGGGAGTTCGTGGGCGTTGCCATTTCGGACCAGGAGTTCCGTGGGCGCCGCCATCTCCGACCGGGAGTTGCGTGGGCACCGCCATCTCGGACCGGGAGTTCCGTGGGCGCTACCATTTTGGACCGGGAGTTCTATGGGCGCCGCCATTTCGGAGCAGGAGTTGCGTGGGCGCCGCCATTTCGCACCGGGAGTTGCGTGGGCGCCGCCATTTCAAACCGGGAGTTCCGTGGGCGCCGCCATTTCAGACCGGGAGTTCCGTGGGCGACGCCATTTCGGACCGGGAGTTTTGTGGGCGCCGCCATTTCGAACCGTGAGTTGCTTGGGCGCCGCCATTTCGAATCGGGAGTTGCGTGGGCGCCGCCATTTCGAGGCAAGAGTTGCGTGGGTGCCGCCATTTCGAGCCGGGAGTTGCGTGGGTGCTGCCGTTTCGGACCGGGAGTTCCGGGGGCGCCGCCATTTCTAACCGGGAGTTCCGTAGGCGCAGCCATTTCGAACCGGGAGTTGCGTGGGCGCCGCCATTTCAGATCAAGAGTTCCGTGGGCGCCACCATTTCGAGGCGGGAGTTCCGTGGGCGCCGCCATTTCGGACCGGGAGTTTAGGGGGCACCGCCATTTCGGACCGGGAGTTCCGTGGGCGCCGCCATTTCGGAGCAGGAGTTGCGTGGGCGCCGCCATCTTTGACCGGGAGTTGCGTGGGCGCCGCCATCTTGGACCGGGAGTTCCGTGGGCGCCGCCGTTTCAAACCGGGAGTTGCGTGGATGCCGCCATTTCAGACCGGGAGTTCTGTGGGCGCCGCCATTTCGGACCAGGTGTTGCGTGGGCGTCGCCATTTCGGACCAGGAGTTCCGTGGGCGCCGCCATTTCGAACCGTGAGTTGCTTGGGCGCCGCCATTTCGAATCGGGAGTTCTGTGGGCGCCGCCATTTCGGACCGGGAGTTGCGTGGGCGCCGCCGTTTCAGACCAGGGAGTTCCGTGGGCGCCGCCATTTCGGACCGGGTGTTGCGTGGGCGCCGCCATTTCGGACCGAAAGTTGCGTGGGCGTCGCCATTTCGGACCGGGAGTTGCCTGGGCGCCGTCATTTCGAACCGGGAGTTCCATGGGCGCCGCGATCTCGGACCGGGAGTTCCGTGGGCGCCGCCATTTCGAACCGGGAGTTCGTGGGCGTCGCCATTTCGGACCAGGAGTTCCGTGGGCGCCGCCATCTCCGACCGGGAGTTGCATGGGCACCGCCATCTCGGACCGGGAGTTCCGTGGGCGCTACCATTTCGGACCGGGAGTTCTATGGGCGCCGCCATTTCGGAGCAGGAGTTGCGTGGGCGCCGCCATTTCAGACCGGGAGTTGCGTGGGCGCTGCCATTTCTAACTGGGAGTTGCATGAAAGCCGCCATTTCGGACCAGGAGTTGCGTGGGCGCCGCCATCTCGGACCGGGAGTTCCGTAGGCGCCGCCATTTCGGACCGGGAGTTCCGTGGGCGCCGCCATTTCGGACCGGGAGTTCTGTGGGCGCCGCCATTTCGAGGCGGGAGTTGCGTGGGCGCCGCCGTTTCGGACCGGGAGTTGCGTGGGAGCCGTTATTTCAAACCGGGAGTTCCGTGGGCGCAGCCATTTCTAACTGGGAGTTGCATGAAAGCCGCCATTTCGGACCAGGAGTTGCGTGGGCGCCGACATCTTTGACCGGGAGTTGCGTGGGCGCCGCCATCTCGGACCAGGAGTTCCGTGGGCGCCGCCATTTCGGACCGGGAGTTCCGTGGGCGCCGCCATTTCGGACCGGGAGTTTTGTGGGCGTCGCCATTTCGAACCGTGAGTTGCTTGGGCGCCGCCATTTCGAATCGGGAGTTCCATGGGCGCCGCCACTTCGAGCCGGGAGTTGCGTGGGCGCCGCCGTTTCGGACCGGGAGTTTTGTGGGCGCCGACATTTCGAACCGGGAGTTGCGTGGGCGACGCCGTTTCTGACCGGGAATTTTGTGGGCGCCGACATTTAAACCGGGCGTTGCGTGGGTGCCGCCATTTCAGACCAAGAGTTCCGTGGGCGCCGACATTTCGGACCGGGAGTTTTGCGGGCGCCGCCATTTCAAGGCGGGAGTTGCGTGGGCGCCGTCATTTCGAGCCGGGAGTTGCGTGGGCGCCGCCGTTTCAGACTGGGAGTTTAGGGGGCGCCGCCATTTCGAGCCGGGAGTTGCGTGGGCGCCGCCATTTCGGACCAGGAGTTGCGTGGGCGCCGCCATCTCCGACCAAGAGTTGCGTGGGCGCCGCCATCTCGGACCGGGAGTTCCGTGGGCGCCGCCATTTCGGAGCAGGAGTTGCATGAAAGCCGCCATTTCGGACCGGGAGTTGCGTGGGCGCCGCCATCTTGGACCGGGAGTCCTGTGGGCGCCGCCGTTTCAAACCGGGAGTTGCGTGGGCGCCGCCATTTCAGACCGGGAGTTCCGTGGGCGCCGCCATTTCGGACCGGGAGTTTTGTGGGCGTCGCCATTTCGAACCGTGAGTTGCTTGGGAGCCGCCATTTCGAATCGGGAGTTCTGTGGGCGCCGCCACTTCGAGGCGGGAGTTGCGTGGGCGCCGCCGTTTCGGACCGGGAGTTGCGTGGGCGCCGCCATTTCAGACCGAGAGTTGCGAGGGCGCCGCCATCTCCGACCGGGAGTTGCGTGGGCGCCGACATTTAAACCGGGCGTTGCGTGGGTGCCGCCATTTCAGACCAAGAGTTCCGTGGGCGCCGCCATTTCGGACCGGGAGTTGCGTGGGCGCCGCCATCTTGGACCGGGAGTTGCGTGGGCGCCGCCGTTTCAAACCGGGAGTTGCGTGGGCGCCGCCATTTCGGACCGGGAGTTCTGTGGGCGCCGCCATTTCGGACCAGGTGTTGCGTGGGCGTCGCCATTTCAAACCGGGAGTTGCCTGGGCGCCGCCATTTCGACCCGGGAGTTGCGTTGGAGCCTCCGTTTCGGACCGGGAGTTCCGGGGGCGCCGCCATTTCTAACCAGGAGTTGCGTGGGCGCCGCCATTTCGAACCGGGAGTTGCGTGGGCGCCGCCATCTCTGACCGGGAGTTGCGTGGGCGCCGCCATTTCAGACCGGGAGTTCCGTGGGCACCGCCATTTCGAACCGGGAGTAGCGTGGGCGCCGCCATTTCGGACCGGGAGTTTTGTGGGCGCCGACATTTCGAACCGAAAGTTCCGTGGGCGCTGCCATTTCGGACCGGGAGTTCTGTGGGCGCCGCCATTTCGACCCGGGAGGCGAAAGTTGCGTGGGCGCCGCCGTTTTGGACCGGGAGTTGCGTGGGAGCCGCTATTTCAAACCGGGAGTTCCGTGGGCTCCGCCATTTCTATCTGGGAGTTGCATGAACGCCGCCATTTCGGACCAGGAGTTGCGTGGGCGCCGCCATCTCCGACCGGGAGTTGCGTGGGCGCCGCCATCTCGGACCGGGAGTTCCGTGGGCGCCGCCATTTCAGACCGGGAGTTCTGTGGGCGCCGCCATTTCGGACCGGGAGTTTTGTGGGCGCCGCCATTTCGAACCGTGAGTTGCTTGGGCGCCGCCATTTCGAATCGGGAGTTGCGTGGGCGCCGCCATTTCGAACCGGGAGTTCCGTGGGCGCCGCCATCTCTGACCGGGAGTTGCGTGGGCGCCGCCATCTCGGACCGGGAGTTCCGTGGGCGCCGCCATTTCGCACCGGGAGTTGCGTGGGCGCCGCCATTTCAAACCGGGAGTTCCGTGGGCGCCGCCATTTCAGACCGGGAGTTCCGTGGCCGACGCCATTTCGGACCGGGAGTTTTGTGGGCGCCGCCATTTCGAACCGTGAGTTGCTTGGGCGCCGCCATTTCGAATCGGGAGTTGCGTAGGCGCCGCCATTTCGAGGCAAGAGTTGCGTGGGTGCCGCCATTTCGAGCCGGGAGTTGCGTGGGTGCTGCCGTTTCGGACCGGGAGTTCCGTGGGCGCCGCCATTTCTAACCGGGAGTTCCGTAGGCGCAGCCATTTCGAACCGGGAGTTGCGTGGGCGCCGCCATTTCAGATCAAGAGTTCCGTGGGCGCCATCATTTCAAGGCGGGAGTTCCGTGGGCGCCGCCATTTCGAACCGGGAGTTTAGGGGGCGCCGCCATTTCGGACCGGGAGTTCCGTGGGCGCCGCCATTTCGGAGCAGGAGTTGCGTGGGCGCCGCCATCTTTGACCGGGAGTTGCGTGGGCGCCGCCATCTTGGACCGGGAGTTCCGTGGGCGCCGCCGTTTCAAACCGGGAGTTGCGTGGATGCCGCCATTTCAGACCGGGAGTTCTGTGGGCGCCGCCATTTCAGACCAGGTGTTGCGTGGGCGTCGCCATTTCGGACCAGGAGTTCCGTGGGCGCCGCCATTTCGAACCGTGAGTTGCTTGGGCGCCGCCATTTCGAATCGGGAGTTCCGTGGGCGCCGCCATTTCGAGCCGGGAGTTGCGTGGGCGCCGCCGTTTCGGACCGGGAGTTGCGTGGGCGCCGCCATTTCTAACCGGCTTTCCGTGGGCGCCGCCATTTCGGACCGGGAGTTCCGTGGGCGCCGCCATCTCCGACCTGGAGGTGCGTGGGCGCCGCCATCTCGGACCGGGAGTTTTGTGGGCGCCGCCATTTCGAACCGGGAGTTGCGTGGGCGACGCCGTTTCGGACCGGGAATTTTGTGGGCGCCGACATTTAAACCGGGCGTTGCGTGGGCGCCGCCATTTCGGACCGGGAGTTGCGTGGGCGCCGTTATTTCAAACCGGGAGTTACATGAGCGCCGCCATTTCGAACCGGGAGTTGCGTGGGCGCCTCCATTTCGAAACGGGAGTTGCGTGGGCGCCGCCGTTTCAGACCAGGGAGTTCCGTGGGCGCCGCCATTTCGGACCGGGTGTTGCGTGGGCGCCGCCATTTCGGACCGAAAGTTGCGTGGGCGTCGCCATTTCGGACCGGGAGTTGCCTGGGCGCCGTCATTTCGAACCGGGAGTTCCATGGGCGCCGCGATCTCGGACCGGGAGTTCCGTAGGCGCCGCCATTTCGAACCGGGAGTTCGTGGGCGTTGCCATTTCAAACCAGGAGTTCCATGGGCGCCGCCATCTCCGACCGGGAGTTGCGTGGGCACCGCCATCTCGGACCGGGAGTTCCGTGGGCGCTACCATTTTGGACCGGGAGTTCTATGGGCGCCGCCATTTCGGAGCAGGAGTTGCGTGGGCGCCGCCATTTCGCACCGGTAGTTGCGTGGGCGCCGCCATTTCAAACCGGGAGTTCCGTGGGCGCCGCCATTTCAGACCGGGAGTTCCGTGGGCGACGCCATTTCGGACCGGGAGTTTTGTGGGCGCCGCCATTTCGAACCGTGAGTTGCTTGGGCGCCGCCATTTCGAATCGGGAGTTGCGTGGGCGCCGCCATTTCGAGGCAAGAGTTGCGTGGGTGCCGCCATTTCGAGCCGGGAGTTGCGTGGGTGCTGCCGTTTCGGACCGGGAGTTCCGGGGGCGCCGCCATTTCTAACCGGGAGTTCCGTAGGCGCAGCCATTTCGAACCGGGAGTTGCGTGGGCGCCGCCATTTCAGACCAAGAGTTCCGTGGGCGCCGCCATTTCGGACCGGGAGTTGCGTGGGCGCCGCCATCTTGGACCGGGAGTTGCGTGGGCGCCGCCGTTTCAAACCGGGAGTTGCGCGGGCGCCGCCATCTCCGACCGGGAGTTCTGTGGGCGCCGCCATTTCGGACCAGGTGTTGCGTGGGCGTCGCCATTTCAAACCGGGAGTTGCCTGGGCGCCGCCATTTCGACCCGGGAGTTGCGTTGGAGCCTCCGTTTCGGACCGGGAGTTCCGGGGGCGCCGCCATTTCTAACCGGGAGTTGCGTGGGCGCCGCCATTTCGAACCGGGAGTTGCGTGGGCGCCGCCATCTCTGACCGGGAGTTGCGTGGGCGCCGCCATTTCAGACCGAGAGTTCCGTGGGCACCGCCATTTCGAACCGGGAGTAGCGTGGGCGCCGCCATTTCGGACCGGGAGTTTTGTGGGCGCCGACATTTCGAACCGAAAGTTCCGTGGGCGCTGCCATTTCGGACCGGGAGTTCTGTGGGCGCCGCCATTTCGACCCGGGAGGCGAAAGTTGCGTGGGCGCCGCCGTTTTGGACCGGGAGTTGCGTGGGAGCCGCTATTTCAAACCGGGAGTTCCGTGGGCTCCGCCATTTCTATCTGGGAGTTGCATGAACGCCGCCATTTCGGACCAGGAGTTGCGTGGGCGCCGCCATCTCCGACCGGGAGTTGCGTGGGCGCCGCCATCTCGGACCGGGAGTTCCGTGGGCGCCGCCATTTCAGACCGGGAGTTCTGTGGGCGCCGCCATTTCGGACCGGGAGTTTTGTGGGCGCCGCCATTTCGAACCGTGAGTTGCTTGGGCGCCGCCATTTCGAATCGGGAGTTCCGTGGGCGCCGCCATTTCGAGCCGGGAGTTGCGAGGGCGCCGCCGTTTCGGACCGGGAGTTGCGTGGGCGCCGCCATCTCAGACCAGGAGTTGCGTGGGCGCCGCCATTTCGAACCGGGAGTTCCGTGGGCGCCGCCATCTCTGACCGGGAGTTGCGTGGGCGCCGCCATCTCGGACCGGGAGTTCCGTGGGCGCCGCCATTTCGCACCGGGAGTTGCGTGGGCGCCGCCATTTCAAACCGGGAGTTCCGTGGGCGCCGCCATTTCAGACCGGGAGTTCCGTGGGCGACGCCATTTCGGACCGGGAGTTTTGTGGGCGCCGCCATTTCGAACCGTGAGTTGCTTGGGCGCTGCCATTTCGAATCGGGAGTTGCGTGGGCGCCGCCATTTCGAGGCAAGAGTTGCGTGGGTGCCGCCATTTCGAGCCGGGAGTTGCGTGGGTGCTGCCGTTTCGGACCGGGAGTTCCGGGGGCGCCGCCATTTCTAACCGGGAGTTCCGTAGGCGCAGCCATTTCGAACCGGGAGTTGCGTGGGCGCCGCCATTTCAGATCAAGAGTTCCGTGGGCGCCACCATTTCGAGGCGGGAGTTCCGTGGGCGCCGCCATTTCGAACCGGGAGTTTAGGGGGCGCCGCCATTTCGGACCGGGAGTTCCGTGGGCGCCGCCATTTCGGACCAGGAGTTCCGTGGGCGCCGCCATTTCGAACCGTGAGTTGCTTGGGCGCCGCCATTTCGAATCGGGAGTTCCGTGGGCGCCGCCGTTTCGGACCGGGAGTTGCGTGGGCGCCGCCATTTCTAACCGGCTTTCCGTTGGCGCCGCCATTTCGGACCGGGAGTTCCGTGGGCGCCGCCATCTCCGACCGGGAGGTGCGTGGGCGCCGCCATCTCGGACCGGGAGTTTTGTGGGCGCCGCCATTTCGAACCGTGAGTTGCTTGGGCGCCGCCATTTCGAATCGGGAGTTCCGTGGGCGCCGCCATTTCGAGCCGGGAGTTGCGAGGGCGCCGCCGTTTCGGACCGGGAGTTGCGTGGGCGCCGCCATTTCTAACCGGGAGTTGCGTGGGCGCCGCCGTTTCGGACCGGGAATTTTGTGGGCGCCGACATTTAAACCGGGCGTTGCGTGGGCGCCGCCATTTCGGACCGGGAGTTGCGTGGGCGCCGTTATTTCAAACCGGGAGTTACATGAGCGCCGCCATTTCGAACCGGGAGTTGCGTGGGCGCCGCCGTTTCAGACCAGGGAGTTCCGTGGGCGCCGCCATTTCGGACCGGGTGTTGCGTGGGCGCCGCCATTTCGGACCGAAAGTTGCGTGGGCGTCGCCATTTCGGACCGGGAGTTGCGTGGGCGCCTCCATTTCGAACCGGGAGTTCCATGGGCGCCGCGATCTCGGACCGGGAGTTCCGTGGGCGCCGCCATTTCGAACCGGGAGTTCGTGGGCGTTGCCATTTCGGACCAGGAGTTCCGTGGGAGCCGCCATCTCCGACCGGGAGTTGCGTGGGCACCGCCATCTCGGACCGGGAGTTCCGTGGGCGCTACCATTTTGGACCGGGAGTTCTATGGGCGCCGCCATTTCGGAGCAGGAGTTGCGTGGGCGCTGCCATTTCGCACCGGGAGTTGCGTGGGCGCCGCCATTTCAAACCGGGAGTTCCGTGGGCGCCGCCATTTCAGACCGGGAGTTCCGTGGGCGACGCCATTTCGGACCGGGAGTTTTGTGGGCGCCGCCATTTCGAACCGTGAGTTGCTTGGGCGCCGCCATTTCGAATCGGGAGTTGCGTGGGCGCCGCCATTTCGAGGCAAGAGTTGCGTGGGTGCCGCCATTTCGAGCCGGGAGTTGCGTGGGTGCTGCCGTTTCGGTCCGGGAGTTCCGGGGGCGCCGCCATTTCTAACCGGGAGTTCCGTAGGCGCAGCCATTTCGAACCGGGAGTTGCGTGGGCGCCGCCATTTCAGATCAAGAGTTCCGTGGGCGCCACCATTTCGAGGCGGGAGTTCCGTGGGCGCCGCCATTTCGGACCGGGAGTTTAGGGGGCGCCGCCATTTCGGACCGGGAGTTGCGTGGGCGCCGCCATTTCAGAGCAGGAGTTGCGTGGGCGCCGCCATCTTTGACCGGGAGTTGCGTGGGCGCCGCCATCTTGGACCGGGAGTTCCGTGGGTGCCGCCGTTTCAAACCGGGAGTTGCGTGGATGCCGCCATTTCAGACCGGGAGTTCTGTGGGCGCCGCCATTTCGGACCAGGTGTTGCGTGGGCGTCGCCATTTCGGACCAGGAGTTCCGTGGGCGCCGCCATTTCGAACCGTGAGTTGCTTGGGCGCCGCCATTTCGAATCGGGAGTTCCGTGGGCGCCGCCATTTCGAGCCGGGAGTTGCGTGGGCGCCGCCGTTTCGGACCGGGAGTTGCGTGGGCGCCGCCATTTCTAACCGGCTTTCCGTGGGCGCCGCCATTTCGGACCGGGAGTTCCGTGGGCGCCTCCATTTCGAACCGGGAGTTGCGTGGGCGCCGCCGTTTCAGACCAGGGAGTTCCGTGGGCGCCGCCATTTCGGACCGGGTGTTGCGTGGCCGCCGCCATTTCGGACCGAAAGTTGCGTGGGCGTCGCCATTTCGGACCGGGAGTTCCGTGGGCGCTACCATTTCGGACCGGGAGTTCTATGGGCGCCGCCATTCCGGAGCAAAAGTTGCGTGGGCGCCGCCATTTCAGACCGGGAGTTGCGTGGGCGCTGCCATTTCTAACTGGGAGTTGCATGGAAGTTGCCATTTCGGACCAGGAGTTGCTTGGGCGCCGCCATCTTTGACCGGGAGTTGCGTGGGCGCCGCCATCTCGGACCGGGAGTTCCGTAGGCGCCGCCATTTCGGACCGGGAGTTCCGTGGGCGCCGCCATTTCGGACCGGGAGTTCTGTGGGCGCCGCCATTTCGAGGCGGGAGTTGCGTGGGCGCCGCCGTTTCGGACCGGGAGTTGCGTGGGAGCCGTTATTTCAAACCGGGAGTTCCGTGGGCGCAGCCATTTCTAACTGGGAGTTGCATGAAAGCCGCCATTTCTAACCGGGAGGTGCGTGGGCGCCGACATCTTTGACCGGGAGTTGCGTGGGCGCCGCCATCTCGGACCGGGAGTTCCGTGGGCGCCGCCATTTCGGACCGGGAGTTTTGTGGGCGCCGACATTTCGAACCGGGAGTTGCGTGGGCGACGCCGTTTCTGACCGGGAATTTTGTGGGCGCCGACATTTAAACCGGGCGTTGCGTGGGTGCCGCCATTTCAGACCAAGAGTTCCGTGGGCGCCGACATTTCGGACCGGGAGTTTAGGGGGCGCCGCCATTTCGAGAAGGGAGTTGCGTGGGCGCCGCCATTTCAAACCAGGAGTTGCGTGGGCGCCGCCATTTCGGACCAGGAGTTGCGTGGGCGCCGCCATCTCGGACTGGGAGTTCCGTGGGCGCCGCCATTTCGGAGCAGGAGTTGCATGAAAGCCGCCATTTCGGACCGGGAGTTGCGTGGGCGCCGCCATCTTGGACCGGGAGTCCTGTGGGCGCCGCCGTTTCAAACCGGGAGTTTCGTGGGCGCCGCCATTTCAGACCGGGAGTTCCGTGGGCGCCGCCATTTCGGACCGGGAGTTTTGTGGGCGTCGCCATTTCGAACCGTGAGTTGCTTGGGCGCCGCCATTTCGAATCGGGAGTTCCGTGGGCGCCGCCACTTCGAGCCGGGAGTTGCGTGGGCGCCGCCGTTTCGGACCGGGAGTTGCGTGGGCGCCGCCATTTCGGACCAGGAGTTGCGTGGGCGCCGCCATCTCCGACCGGGAGTTGCGTGGGCGCCGACATTTAAACCGGGCGTTGCGTGGGTGCCGCCATTTCAGACCAAGAGTTCCGTGGGCGCCGCCATTTCGGACCGGGAGTTGCGTGGGCGCCGCCATCTTGGACCGGGAGTTCCGTGGGCGCCGCCGTTTCAAACCGGGAGTTGCGTGGGCGCCGCCATTTCGGACCGGGAGTTCTGTGGGCGCCGCCATTTCGGACCAGGTGTTGCGTGGGCGTCACCATTTCAAACCGGGAGTTGCCTGGGCGCCGCCATTTCGACCCGGGAGTTGCGTTGGAGCCTCCGTTTCGGACCGGGAGTTCCGGGGGCGCCGCCATTTCTAACCGGGAGTTCCGTAGGCGCAGCCATTTCGAACCGGGAGTTCCGTGGGCGCCGCCATTTCGGACCGGGAGTTGCGTGGGCGCCGCCATTTGGAGCCGGGAGTTGCGTGGGCGCCTTTCGGACCGGGAGTTTAGGGGGCGCCGCCATTTCGGACCGGGAGTTCCGTGGGCGCCGTCATTTTGGAGCAGGAGTTGCGTGGGCGCCGCCATCTCCGACCGGGAGTTGCGTGGGCGCCGCCATCTTGGACCGGGAGTCCCGTGGGCGCCGCCGTTTCAAACCGGGAGTTGCGTGGGCGCCGCCATTTCAGACCGGGAGTTCTGTGGGCGCCGCCATTTCGGACCAGGTGTTGCGTGGGCGTCGCCATTTCAAACCGGGAGTTGCCTGGGCGCTGCCATTTCGACCCGGGAGTTGTGTTGGAGCCTCCGTTTCGGACCGGGAGTTCCGGGGGCGCCGCCATTTCTAACCGGGAGTTGCGTGGGCGCCGCCATTTCGAACCGGGAGTTGCGTGGGCGCCGCCATCTCTGACCGGGAGTTGCGAGGGCGCCGCCATTTCAGACCGAGAGTTCCGTGGGCACCGCCATTTCGAACCGGGATTAGCGTGGGCGCCGCCATTTCGGACCGGGAGTTTTGTGGGCGCTGACATTTTGAACCGAAAGTTGCGTGGGCGCTGCCATTTCGGACCGGGAGTTCCGTGGGCGCCGCCATTTCGAGGCGGGAGTTGCGTGGGCGCTGCCGTTTTGGACCGGGAGTTGCGTGGGAGCCGCTATTTCAAACCGGGAGTTCCGTGGGCTCCGCCATTTCTATCTGGGAGTTGCATGAACGCCGCCATTTCGGACCAGGAGTTGCGTGGGCGCCGCCATCTCCGACCGGGAGTTGCGTGGGCGCCGCCATCTCGGACCGGGAGTCCGTCGGCGCCGCCATTTCAGACCGGGAGTTCCGTGGGCGCCGCCATTTCGGACTGGGAGTTTTGTGGGCGCCGCCATTTCGAACCGTGAGTTGCTTGGGCGCCGCCATTTCGAATCGGGAGTTCCGTGGGCGCCGCCATTTCGAGCCGGGAGTTGCATGGGCGCCGCCGTTTCGGACCGGGAGTTGCGTGGGCGCCGCCATTTCGGACCGGGAGTTGCGTGGGCGCCGCCATCTCTGACCGGGAGTTCCGTGGGCGCCGCCATTTCGCACCGGGAGGTGCGTGGGCGCCGCCATTTCAAACCGGGAGTTCCGTGGTCACCGCCATTTCAGACCGAGAGTTCCGTGGGCGCCGCCATTTCGGACCGGGAGTTTTGTGGGCACCGCCATTTCGAACCGTGAGTTGCTTGGGCGCCGCCATTTCGAATCGGGTGTTCCGTGGGCGCCGCCATTTCGAGGCAAGAGTTGCGTGGGCGCCGCCATTTCGAGCCGGGAGTTGCGAGGGCGCCGCCGTTTCGGACCGGGAGTTGCGTGGGCGCCGCCATCTCAGACCAGGAGTTGCGTGGGCGCCGCCATTTCGAACCGGGAGTTCCGTGGGCGCCGCCATCTCTGACCGGGAGTTGCGTGGGCGCCGCCATCTCGGACCGGGAGTTCCGTGGGCGCCGCCATTTCGCACCGGGAGTTGCGTGGGCGCCGCCATTTCAAACCGGGAGTTCCGTGGGCGCCGCCATTTCAGACCGGGAGTTCCGTGGGCGACGCCATTTCGGACCGGGAGTTTTGTGGGCGCCGCCATTTCGAACCGTGAGTTGCTTGGGCGCTGCCATTTCGAATCGGGAGTTGCGTGGGCGCCGCCATTTCGAGGCAAGAGTTGCGTGGGTGCCGCCATTTCGAGCCGGGAGTTGCGTGGGTGCTGCCGTTTCGGACCGGGAGTTCCGGGGGCGCCGCCATTTCTAACCGGGAGTTCCGTAGGCGCAGCCATTTCGAACCGGGAGTTGCGTGGGCGCCGCCATTTCAGATCAAGAGTTCCGTGGGCGCCACCATTTCGAGGCGGGAGTTGCGTGGGCGCCGCCATTTCGAACCGGGAGTTTAGGGGGTGCCGCCATTTCGGACCGGGAGTTCCGTGGGCGCCGCCATTTCGGAGCAGGAGTTGCGTGGGCGCCGCCATCTTTGACCGGGAGTTGCGTGGGCGCCTCCATCTTGGACCGGGAGTTCCGTGGGCGCCGCCGTTTCAAACCAGGAGTTGCGTGGATGCCGCCATTTCAGACCGGGAGTTCTGTGGGCGCCGCCATTTCAGACCAGGTGTTGCGTGGGCGTCGCCATTTCGGACCAGGAGTTCCGTGGGCGCCGCCATTTCGAACCGTGAGTTGCTTGGGCGCCGCCATTTCGAATCGGGAGTTCCGTGGGCGCCGCCGTTTCGGACCGGGAGTTGCGTGGGCGCCGCCATTTCTAACCGGCTTTCCGTGGGCGCCGCCATTTCGGACCGGGAGTTCCGTGGGCGCCGCCATCTCCGACCGGGAGGTGCGTGGGCGCCGCCATCTCGGACCGGGAGTTTTGTGGGCGCCGCCATTTCGAACCGTGAGTTGCTTGGGCGCCGCCATTTCGAATCGGGAGTTCCGTGGGCGCCGCCATTTCGAGCCGGGAGTTGCGAGGGCGCCGCCGTTTCGGACCGGGAGTTGCGTGGGCGCCGCCATTTCTAACCGGGAGTTGCGTGGGCGCCGCCGTTTCGGACCGGGCATTTTGTGGGCGCCGACATTTAAACCGGGCGTTGCGTGGGCGCCGCCATTTCTGACCGGGAGTTGCGTGGGCGCCGTTATTTCAAACCGGGAGTTACATGAGCGCCGCCATTTCGAACCGGGAGTTGCGTGGGCGCCTCCATTTCGAACCGGGAGTTGCGTGGGCACCGCCGTTTCAGACCAGGGAGTTCCGTGGGCGCCGCCATTTCGGACCGGGTGTTGCGTGGGCGCCGCCATTTCGGACCGAAAGTTGCGTGGGCGTCGCCATTTCGGACCGGGAGTTGCGTGGGCGCCTCCATTTCGAACCTGGAGTTCCATGGGCGCCGCGATCTCGGACCGGGAGTTCCGTGGGCGCCGCCATTTCGAACCGGGAGTTCGTGGGCGTTGCCATTTCGGACCAGGAGTTCCGTGGGCGCCGCCATCTCCGACCGGGAGTTGCGTGGGCACCGCCATCTCGGACCGGGAGTTCCGTGGGCGCTACCATTTTGGACCGGGAGTTCTATGGGCGCCGCCATTTCGGAGCAGGAGTTGCGTGGGCGCTGCCATTTCGCACCGGGAGTTGCGTGGGCGCCGCCATTTCAAACCGGGAGTTCCGTGGGCGCCGCCATTTCAGACCGGGAGTTCCGTGGGCGACGCCATTTCGGACCGGGAGTTTTGTGGGCGCCGCCATTTCGAACCGTGAGTTGCTTGGGCGCCGCCATTTCGAATCGGGAGTTGCGTGGGCGCCGCCATTTCGAGGCAAGAGTTGCGTGGGTGCCGCCATTTCGAGCCGGGAGTTGCGTGGGTGCTGCCGTTTCGGACCGGGAGTTCCGGGGGCGCCGCCATTTCTAACCGGGAGTTCCGTAGGCGCAGCCATTTCGAACCGGGAGTTGCGTGGGCGCCGCCATTTCAGATCAAGAGTTCCGTGGGCGCCACCATTTCGAGGCGGGTGTTCCGTGGGCGCCGCCATTTCGGACGGGGAGTTTAGGGGGCGCCGCCATTTCGGACCGGGAGTTCCGTGGGCGCCGCCATTTCAGAGAAGGAGTTGCGTGGGCGCCGCCATCTTTGACCGGGAGTTGCGTGGGCGCCGCCATCTTGGACCGGGAGTTCCGTGGGTGCCGCCGTTTCAAACCGGGAGTTGCGTGGATGCCGCCATTTCAAACCGGGAGTTCTGTGGGCGCCGCCATTTCGGACCAGGTGTTGCGTGGGCGTCGCCATTTCGGACCAGGAGTTGCGTGGGCGCCGCCATTTCGAACCGTGAGTTGCTTGGGCGCCGCCATTTCGAATCGGGAGTTCCGTGGGCGCCGCCATTTCGAGCCGGGAGTTGCGTGGGCGCCGCCGTTTCGGACCGGGAGTTGCGTGGGCGCCGCCATTTCTAACCGGCTTTCCGTGGGCGCCGCCATTTCGGACCGGGAGTTCCGTGGGCGCCGCCATCTCCGACCGGGAGGTGCGTGGGCGCCGCCATCTCGGACCGGGAGTTTTGTGGGCGCCGCCATTTCGAACCGGGAGTTGCGTGGGCGACGCCGTTTCGGACCGGGAATTTTGTGGGCGCCGACATTTAAACCGGGCGTTGCGTGGGCGCCGCCATTTCGGACCGGGAGTTGCGTGGGCGCCGTTATTTCAAAGCGGGAGTTACATGAGCGCCGCCATTTCAAACCGGGAGTTGTGTGGGCGCCTCCATTTCGAACCGGGAGTTCCGTGGGCACCGCCATTTCGGACCGGGTGTTGCGTGGCCGCCGCCATTTCGGACCGAAAGTTGCGTGGGCGTCGCCATTTCGGACCGGGAGTTCCGTGGGCGCTACCATTTCGGACCGGGAGTTCTATGGGCGCCGCCATTCCGGAGCAAAAGTTGCGTGGGCGCCGCCATTTCAGACCGGGAGTTGCGTGGGCGCTGCCATTTCTAACTGGGAGTTGCATGGAAGCCGCCATTTCGGACCAGGAGTTGCTTGGGCGCCGCCATCTTTGACCGGGAGTTGCGTGGGCGCCGCCATCTCGGACCGGGAGTTCCGTAGGCGCCGCCATTTCGGACCGGGAGTTCCGTGGGCGCCGCCATTTCGGACCGGGAGTTCTGTGGGCGCCGCCATTTCGAGGCGGGAGTTGCGTGGGCGCCGCCGTTTCGGACCGGGAGTTGCGTGGGAGCCGTTATTTCAAACCGGGAGTTCCGTGGGCGCAGCCATTTCTAACTGGGAGTTGCATGAAAGCCGCCATTTCTAACCGGGAGGTGCGTGGGCGCCGACATCTTTGACCGGGAGTTGCGTGGGCGCCGCCATCTCGGACCGGGAGTTCCGTGGGCGCCGCCATTTCGGACCGGGAGTTTTGTGGGCGCCGACATTTCGAACCGGGAGTTGCGTGGGCGACGCCGTTTCTGACCGGGAATTTTGTGGGCGCCGACATTTAAACCGGGCGTTGCGTGAGTGCCGCCATTTCAGACCAAGAGTTCCGTGGGCGCCGACATTTCGGACCGGGAGTTTAGGGGGCGCCGCCATTTCGAGAAGGGAGTTGCGTGGGCGCCGCCATTTCAAACCAGGAGTTGCGTGGGCGCCGCCATTTCGGACCAGGAGTTGCGTGGGCGCCGCCATCTCGGACTGGGAGTTCCGTGGGCGCCGCCATTTCGGAGCAGGAGTTGCATGAAAGCCGCCATTTCGGACCGGGAGTTGCGTGGGCGCCGCCATCTTGGACCGGGAGTCCTGTGGGCGCCGCCGTTTCAAACCGGGAGTTGCGTGGGCGCCGCCATTTCAGACCGGGAGTTCCGTGGGCGCCGCCATTTCGGACCGGGAGTTTTGTGGGCGTCGCCATTTCGAACCGTGAGTTGCTTGGGCGCCGCCATTTCGAATCGGGAGTTCCGTGGGCGCCGCCACTTCGAGCCGGGAGTTGCGTGGGCGCCGCCGTTTCGGACCGGGAGTTGCGTGGGCGCCGCCATTTCGGACCAGGAGTTGCGTGGGCGCCGCCATCTCCGACCGGGAGTTGCGTGGGCGCCGACATTTAAACCGGGCGTTGCGTGGGTGCCGCCATTTCAGACCAAGAGTTCCGTGGGCGCCGCCATTTCGGACCGGGAGTTGCGTGGGCGCCGCCATCTTGGACCGGGAGTTCCGTGGGCGCCGCCGTTTCAAACCGGGAGTTGCGTGGGCGCCGCCATTTCGGACCGGGAGTTCTGTGGGCGCCGCCATTTCGGACCAGGTGTTGCGTGGGCGTCACCATTTCAAACCGGGAGTTGCCTGGGCGCCGCCATTTCGACCCGGGAGTTGCGTTGGAGCCTCCGTTTCGGACCGGGAGTTCCGGGGGCGCCGCCATTTCTAACCGGGAGTTCCGTAGGCGCAGCCATTTCGAACCGGGAGTTCCGTGGGCGCCGCCATTTCGGACCCGGAGTTGCGTGGGCGCCGCCATTTGGAGCCGGGAGTTGCGTGGGCGCCTTTCGGACCGGGAGTTTAGGGGGCGCCGCCATTTCGGACCGGGAGTTCCGTGGGCGCCGTCATTTTGGAGCAGGAGTTGCGTGGGCGCCGCCATCTCCGACCGGGAGTTGCGTGGGCGCCGCCATCTTGGACCGGGAGTCCCGTGGGCGCCGCCGTTTCAAACCGGGAGTTGCGTGGGCGCCGCCATTTCAGACCGGGAGTTCTGTGGGCGCCGCCATTTCGGACCAGGTGTTGCGTGGGCGTCGCCATTTCAAACCGGGAGTTGCCTGGGCGCCGCCATTTCGACCCGGGAGTTGTGTTGGAGCCTCCGTTTCGGACCGGGAGTTCCGGGGGCGCCGCCATTTCTAACCGGGAGTTGCGTGGGCGCCGCTATTTCGAACCGGGACTTGCGTGGGCGCCGCCATCTCTGACCGGGAGTTGCGAGGGCGCCGCCATTTCAGACCGAGAGTTCCGTGGGCACCGCCATTTCGAACCGGGATTAGCGTGGGCGCCGCCATTTCGGACCGGGAGTTTTGTGGGCGCTGACATTTTGAACCGAAAGTTGCGTGGGCGCTGCCATTTCGGACCGGGAGTTCCGTGGGCGCCGCCATTTCGAGGCGGGAGTTGCGTGGGCGCTGCCGTTTTGGACCGGGAGTTGCGTGGGAGCCGCTATTTCAAACCGGGAGTTCCGTGGGCTCCGCCATTTCTATCTGGGAGTTGCATGAACGCCGCCATTTCGGACCAGGAGTTGCGTGGGCGCCGCCATCTCCGACCGGGAGTTGCGTGGGCGCCGCCATCTCGGACCGGGAGTCCGTCGGCGCCGCCATTTCAGACCGGGAGTTCCGTGGGCGCCGCCATTTCGGACCGGGAGTTTTGTGGGCGCCGCCATTTCGAACCGTGAGTTGCTTGGGCGCCGCCATTTCGAATCGGGAGTTCCGTGGGCGCCGCCATTTCGAGCCGGGAGTTGCATGGGCGCCGCCGTTTCGGACCGGGAGTTGCGTGGGCGCCGCCATTTCGGACCGGGAGTTGCGTGGGCGCCGCCATCTCTGACCGGGAGTTCCGTGGGCGCCGCCATTTCTAACCGGGAGGTGCGTGGGCGCCGCCATTTCAAACCGGGAGTTCCGTGGTCACCGTCATTTCAGACCGAGAGTTCCGTGGGCGCCGCCATTTCGGACCGGGAGTTTTGTGGGCACCGCCATTTCGAACCGTGAGTTGCTTGGGCGCCGCCATTTCGAATCGGGTGTTCCGTGGGCGCCGCCATTTCGAGGCAAGAGTTGCGTGGGTGCCGCCATTTCGAGCCGGGAGTTCCGTGGGCGCTGCCGTTTCGGACCAGGAGTTTAGCTGGCGCCGCCATTTCTAACCGGGAGTTCCGTGGGCGCCGCCATTTCGGACCGGGAGTTTTGTGTGCGCCGACATTTCGAACCGGGAGTTCCGTGGGCGCTGCCATTTCGGACCGGGAGTTCTGTGGGCGCCGCCATTTCGAGGCGGGAGTTGCGTGGGCGCCGAAATTTCGAACCGGGAGTTGCGTGGGAGCCGCTATTTCAAACCGGGAGTTGCGTGAGCGCTGCCATTTCTAACTGGGAGTTGCATGAACGCCGCCATTTCGGACCGGGAGTTCCGTGGGCGCCGCCATTTCGACCCGGGAGTTCCGTGGGCGCCGCCATTTCAGACCGGGAGTTCCGTGGGCGCCGTCATTTCGAACCGGGAGTTGCCTGGGCGCCGCCATTTCGAGCCGGGAGTTGCGTGGGCGCCGCCGTTTAAGACCGGGAGTTCCGTGGGCATAGCCATTTCGAACCGGGAGTTGCGAGGGCGCCGCCATTTCAGATCAAGAGTTCCGTGGGCGCCGCCATTTTGGACCGGGAGTTCCGTGGGCGCCGCCATTTCGGACCGGGAGTTGCGTGGGCGCCGCCATTTCGAACCGAGAGTTGCGTGGGCGCCGCCGTTTCGAACCTGGAGTTTAGGGGGCGCCGCCATCTCCGACCGGGAGTTGCGTGGGCGCCGCCATTTCAGACCGAGAGTTCCGTGGTCACCGCCATTTCGAACCGGGAGTAGCGTGGGCGCCGCCATTTCGGACCGGAGTTTTGTGGGCGCCGACATTTCGAATTGGGAGTTGCGTGGGCACTGCCATTTCGGACCGGGAGTTCTGTGGGCGCCGCCATTTCGAGGCGGGAGTTGCGTGGGCGCCGCCGTTTCGGACCGGGAGTTGCGTGGAGCCGCTATTTCAAACCGGGAGTTCCGTGGGCGCAGCCATTTCTAACTGGGAGTTGCATGAAAGCCGCCATTTTGGAACAGGAGTTGCGTGGGCGCCGCCATCTTTGACCGGGAGTTGCGTGGGCGCCGCCATCTCGGACCGGGAGTTCCGTGGGCGCCGCCATTTCGGAGCGGGAGTTCCGTGGGCGCCGCCATTTCGGACCGGGAGTTTTGTGGGCGCCGCCATTTCGAACCGTGAGTTGCTTGGGCGCCGCCATTTCGAATCGGGAGTTCCGTGGGCGCCGCCATTTCGAGCCGGGAGTTGCGTGGGCGCCGCCGTTTCGGACCGGGAGTTGCGTGGGCGACGCCATTTGTAACCGTAAGTTGCGTGGGCGCCGCCATTTCGGACCGGGAGTCCCGTGGGCGCAGCCATCTCCGACCGGGAGTTGCGTGGGCGCCGCCGTTTCGGACCGGGAGTTGCGTGGGCGCCGCCATTTCGAACCAGGAGTTGCGTGGGCGCCGCCATTTCGGACCGGGAGTTTTGTGGGCGCCGACATTTCGAGGCGGGAGTTGCGTGGGCGCCGCCATTTCGGACCGGGAGTTGCGTGGGCGCCGTTATTTCAAACCGGGAGTTACATGGGCGCCGCCATTTCGAACAGGGAGTTGCATGGGCGCCTCCATTTCGAACCGGGAGTTGCATGAGCGCCGCCTTTTCAAACCGGGAGTTGCGTGGGCGCCGCCGTTTCGAACCGGGAGTTGCGTGGGCGCCGCCATTTCAGACCGGGAGTTCCGTGGGCGCCGCCATTTCGGATCGGGTGTTGCGTGGGCGCCGCCATTTCGGACCGAAAGTTGCGTGGGCGTCGCCATTTCGGACCGGGAGTTGCCTGGGCGCCGTCATTTCGAACCGGGAGTTACGTGAGCGCCGCGATCTCCTACCGGGAGTTGCGTGGGCGCCGCCATTTCGAACCGGGAGTTCCGTGGGCGCCGCCATCTTCGACCGGGAGTTCCGTGGGCGCCGCCATTTCGGACCGGGAGTTCCGTGGGCGCCGCCATCTCCGACCGGGAGTTGCGTGGGCGCCGCCATCTCGGACCAAGAGTTCCGTGGGCTCCGCCATTTCGAACCGGGAGTTCAGTGGGCTCCGCCATCTCGGAGTGGGAGTTGCGTGGGCGCCACCATTTCGGACCGGGAGTTGCGAGGGCGCCGCCATTTCGTACCGGGAGTTCCGTGGGCGCCGCCATCTTCGACCGGGAGTTCCGTGGGCGCTGCCATTTTGAACCGGGAGTAGCGTGGGCGCCGCCGTTTCTAACCGGGAGTTCCGTGGGCGCCGCCATTTCGAACTGGGAGTTGCGTGGGCGCCGCTATTTCAAACCGGGAGTTGCGTGGACGCCGCCGTTTCGGACCGGGAGTTTAGGGGGCGCCGCCATTTCGGACCAGGAGTTGCGTGGGCGCCGCCATTTCGAACCGGGAGTTGCGTGGGCGCCGCTATTTCAAACTGGGAGTTCCGTGGGCGCCGCCATTTCAGACCGGGAGTTCCGTGGGCGCGCCATTTCGAACCGGGTGTTGCGTGGGCGCCGCCATTTCGGACCGGGAGTTGCGTGGGCGTCGCCATTTCGAACCGGGAGTTGCCTGGGCGCCGCCATTTCGAGCCGGGAGTTGCGTGGGCGCCGCCGTTTCGGACCGGGAGTTCCGGGGGCGCCGCCATTTTTAACCAGGAGTTCCGTGGGCGCTTCCATCTCCGATCGGGAGTTCCGTGGGCTCCGCCATCTCCGACCGGGAGTTTTGTGGGCGCCGCCATTTCGAACCGGGATTTCCGTGGGCGCCGCCAGTTCGGACCGGGAGTTCCGTGGGCGCCGCCATTTCGGACCGGGAGTTCCGTGGGCGCCGCCATCTCGGACCGGGAGTTCCGTGGGCGCCACCATTTCGGACCGGGAGTTCCATGGGCGCCGCCATTTCGAACCGGGAGTACCGGGGGCGCCGCCATTTCAGACCGGGAGTTGCGTGGGCGCCGCCATTTCGGACCGGGAGTTCCGTGGAGGCCGCCATCTCCGACCGGGAGTTGCGTGGGCGCCGCCATTTCAGACCGGGAGTTTTGTGGGCGCCGCCATTTCGAACCGGGAGTTGCGTGGGCGCTGCCATTTCGGACCGGGAGTTCTGTGGGCGCCGCCATTTCGAGGCGGGAGTTGCGTGGGCGCCGAAATTTCGAGGCGGGAGTTGCGTGGGAGCCGCTATTTGAAACCGGGAGTTGCGTGGGCGCCGCAATTTCTATCTGGGAGTTGCATGAACGCCGCCATTTTGGACCGGGAGTTCCGTAGTCGCCGCCATTTCAACCGGGAGTTCCGTGGGCGCCGCCATTTCAGACCAAGAGTTCCGTGGGCGCCGCCATTTCGAACCGGGAGTTGCCTGGGCGCCGCCATTTGGAGCCGGGAGTTGCGTGGGTGCCGCCGTTTCGGACCGGGAGTTGCGTGGGCGCCGCCATTTCAGATCAAGAGTTCCGTGGCGCCACCATTTCGAGGCGGGAGTTCCGTGGGCGCCGCCTTTTCGGACCGGGAGTTGCGTGGGCGCCGCCATTTCGAGCCGGGAGTTGCGTGGGCGCCTTTCGGACCGGGAGTTTAGGGGACGCCGCCATTTCGGACCGGGAGTTCCGTGGGCGCCGCCATTTCGGAGCAGGAGTTGCGTGGGCGCCGCCATCTCCGACCGGGAGTTGCGTGGGCGCCACCATTTCGGACCAGGAGTTCCGTGGGCGCCGCCATCTCCGACCGGGAGTTGCGTGGGCGCCGCCATCTCGGACCAAGAGTTCCGTGGGCTCCGCCATTTCGAACCGGGAGTTCAGTGGGCTCCGCCATCTCGGACTGGGAGTTGCGTGGGCGCCACCATTTCGGACCGGGAGTTGCGAGGGCGCCGCCATTTCGTACCGGGAGTTCCGTGGGCGCCGCCATCTTCGACCGGGAGTTCCGTGGGCGCTGCCATTTTGAACCGGGAGAAGCGTGGGCGCCGCCGTTTCTAACCGGGAGTTCCGTGGGCGCCGCCATTTCAAACCGGGAGTTGCGTGGGCGCCGCTATTTCAAACCGGGAGTTGCGTGGACGCCGCCGTTTCGGACCGGGAGTTTAGGGGGCGCCGCCATTTCGAGCCAGGAGTTGCGTGGGCGCTGCCATTTCGAACCGGGAGTTGCGTGGGCACCGCTATTTCAAACCGGGAGTTCCGTGGGCGCAGCCATTTCTAACTGGGAGTTGCATGAAAGCCGCCATTTTGGAACAGGAGTTGCGTGGGCGCCGCCATCTTTGACCGGGAGTTGCGTGGGCGCCGCCATCTCGGACCGGGAGTTCCGTGGGCGCCGCCATTTCGGAGCGGGAGTTCCGTGGGCGCCGCCATTTCGGACCGGGAGTTTTGTGGGCGCCGCCATTTCGAACCGTGAGTTGCTTGGGCGCCGCCATTTCGAATCGGGAGTTCCGTGGGCGCCGCCATTTCGAGCCGGGAGTTGCGTGGGCGCCGCCGTTTCGGACCGGGAGTTGCGTGGGCGACGCCATTTGTAACCGTAAGTTGCGTGGGCGCCGCCATTTCGGACCGGGAGTCCCGTGGGCGCAGCCATCTCCGACCGGGAGTTGCGTGGGCGCCGCCGTTTCGGACCGGGAGTTGCGTGGGCGCCGCCATTTCGAACCAGGAGTTGCGTGGGCGCCGCCATTTCGGACCGGGAGTTTTGTGGGCGCCGACATTTCGAGGCGGGAGTTGCGTGGGCGCCGCCATTTCGGACCGGGAGTTGCGTGGGCGCCGTTATTTCAAACCGGGAGTTACATGGGCGCCGCCATTTCGAACAGGGAGTTGCATGGGCGCCTCCATTTCGAACCGGGAGTTGCATGAGCGCCGCCTTTTCAAACCGGGAGTTGCGTGGGCGCCGCCGTTTCGAACCGGGAGTTGCGTGGGCGCCGCCATTTCAGACCGGGAGTTCCGTGGGCGCCGCCATTTCGGATCGGGTGTTGCGTGGGCGCCGCCATTTCGGACCGAAAGTTGCGTGGGCGTCGCCATTTCGGACCGGGAGTTGCCTGGGCGCCGTCATTTCGAACCGGGAGTTACGTGAGCGCCGCGATCTCCTACCGGGAGTTGCGTGGGCGCCGCCATTTCGAACCGGGAGTTCCGTGGGCGCCGCCATCTTCGACCGGGAGTTCCGTGGGCGCCGCCATTTCGGACCGGGAGTTCCGTGGGCGCCGCCATCTCCGACCGGGAGTTGCGTGGGCGCCGCCGTTTCGGACCAAGAGTTCCGTGGGCTCCGCCATTTCGAACCGGGAGTTCAGTGGGCTCCGCCATCTCGGAGTGGGAGTTGCGTGGGCGCCACCATTTCGGACCGGGAGTTGCGAGGGCGCCGCCATTTCGTACCGGGAGTTCCGTGGGCGCCGCCATCTTCGACCGGGAGTTCCGTGGGCGCTGCCATTTTGAACCGGGAGTAGCGTGGGCGCCGCCGTTTCTAACCGGGAGTTCCGTGGGCGCCGCCATTTCGAACTGGGAGTTGCGTGGGCGCCGCTATTTCAAACCGGGAGTTGCGTGGACGCCGCCGTTTCGGACCGGGAGTTTAGGGGGCGCCGCCATTTCGGACCAGGAGTTGCGTGGGCGCCGCCATTTCGAACCGGGAGTTGCGTGGGCGCCGCTATTTCAAACTGGGAGTTCCGTGGGCGCCGCCATTTCAGACCGGGAGTTCCGTGGGCGCGCCATTTCGAACCGGGTGTTGCGTGGGCGCCGCCATTTCGGACCGGGAGTTGCGTGGGCGTCGCCATTTCGAACCGGGAGTTGCCTGGGCGCCGCCATTTCGAGCCGGGAGTTGCGTGGGCGCCGCCGTTTCGGACCGGGAGTTCCGGGGGCGCCGCCATTTTTAACCAGGAGTTCCGTGGGCGCTTCCATCTCCGATCGGGAGTTCCGTGGGCTCCGCCATCTCCGACCGGGAGTTTTGTGGGCGCCGCCATTTCGAACCGGGATTTCCGTGGGCGCCGCCAGTTCGGACCGGGAGTTCCGTGGGCGCCGCCATTTCGGACCGGGAGTTCCGTGGGCGCCGCCATCTCGGACCGGGAGTTCCGTGGGCGCCACCATTTCGGACCGGGAGTTCCATGGGCGCCGCCATTTCGAACCGGGAGTACCGGGGGCGCCGCCATTTCAGACCGGGAGTTGCGTGGGCGCCGCCATTTCGGACCGGGAGTTCCGTGGAGGCCGCCATCTCCGACCGGGAGTTGCGTGGGCGCCGCCATTTCAGACCGGGAGTTTTGTGGGCGCCGCCATTTCGAACCGGGAGTTGCGTGGGCGCTGCCATTTCGGACCGGGAGTTCTGTGGGCGCCGCCATTTCGAGGCGGGAGTTGCGTGGGCGCCGAAATTTCGAGGCGGGAGTTGCGTGGGAGCCGCTATTTGAAACCGGGAGTTGCGTGGGCGCCGCAATTTCTATCTGGGAGTTGCATGAACGCCGCCATTTTGGACCGGGAGTTCCGTAGTCGCCGCCATTTCAACCGGGAGTTCCGTGGGCGCCGCCATTTCAGACCAAGAGTTCCGTGGGCGCCGCCATTTCGAACCGGGAGTTGCCTGGGCGCCGCCATTTGGAGCCGGGAGTTGCGTGGGTGCCGCCGTTTCGGACCGGGAGTTGCGTGGGCGCCGCCATTTCAGATCAAGAGTTCCGTGGCGCCACCATTTCGAGGCGGGAGTTCCGTGGGCGCCGCCTTTTCGGACCGGGAGTTGCGTGGGCGCCGCCATTTCGAGCCGGGAGTTGCGTGGGCGCCTTTCGGACCGGGAGTTTAGGGGACGCCGCCATTTCGGACCGGGAGTTCCGTGGGCGCCGCCATTTCGGAGCAGGAGTTGCGTGGGCGCCGCCATCTCCGACCGGGAGTTGCGTGGGCGCCACCATTTCGGACCAGGAGTTCCGTGGGCGCCGCCATCTCCGACCGGGAGTTGCGTGGGCGCCGCCATCTCGGACCAAGAGTTCCGTGGGCTCCGCCATTTCGAACCGGGAGTTCAGTGGGCTCCGCCATCTCGGACTGGGAGTTGCGTGGGCGCCACCATTTCGGACCGGGAGTTGCGAGGGCGCCGCCATTTCGTACCGGGAGTTCCGTGGGCGCCGCCATCTTCGACCGGGAGTTCCGTGGGCGCTGCCATTTTGAACCGGGAGAAGCGTGGGCGCCGCCGTTTCTAACCGGGAGTTCCGTGGGCGCCGCCATTTCAAACCGGGAGTTGCGTGGGCGCCGCTATTTCAAACCGGGAGTTGCGTGGACGCCGCCGTTTCGGACCGGGAGTTTAGGGGGCGCCGCCATTTCGAGCCAGGAGTTGCGTGGGCGCTGCCATTTCGAACCGGGAGTTGCGTGGGCACCGCTATTTCAAACCGGGAGTTCCGTGGGCGCCGCCATTTCAGACCGGGAGTTCCGTGGGCGCCGCCATTTCGAACCGGGTGTTGCGTGGGCGCCGCCATTTCGGACCGGGAGTTGCGTGGGCGTCGCCATTTCGAACCGGGAGTTGCCTGGGCGCCGCCATTTCGAGCCGGGAGTTGCGTGGGCGCCGCCGTTTCGGACCGGGAGTTGCGTGGGCGCCGCCATTTTTAACCAGGAGTTCCGTGGGCGCCGCCATTTCGAACCGGGAGGTGCGTGGGCGCCGCCATTTCAGACCAAGAGTTCCGTGGGCATAGCCATTTCGGACCGGGAGTTCAGTGGGCTCCGCCATTTCCGACCGGGAGTTGCGTGGGCGCCGCCATCTCGGACCAAGAGTTCCGTGGGCTCCGCCATTTCGGACCGGGAGTTCAGTGGGCTCCGCCATTTCGGACCGGGAGTTGCGTGGGCGCCACCATTTCGAACCTGGAGTTGCATGAATACCGCCATTTCGGACCGGGAGTTCCGTGGGCGCCGCCGTTTCAAACCGGGAGTTGCGTGGGCGCCGCCATTTCAGACCGGGAGTTCTGTGGGCGCCGCCATTTTGGACCGGGTGTTGCGTGGGCACCGCCATTTCGGACCGGGAGTTCTGTGGGCGCCGCCATTTCGAGGCGGGAGTTGCGTGGGCGCCGAAATTTCGAGGCGGGAGTTGCGTGGGAGCTGCTATTTGAAACCGTTAGTTGCGTGGGCGCCGCAATTTCTATCTGGGAGTTGCATGAACGCCGCCATTTTGGACCGGGAGTTCCGTAGTCGCCGCCATTTCAACCGGGAGTTCCGTGGGCGCCGCCATTTCAGACCAAGAGTTCCGTGGGCGCCGCCATTTCTAACCGGGAGTTGCGTGGGCGCCGCCATTTCGAACCGGGAGTTGCGTGGGCCCCGCCATTTCGAACTCGGAGTTGCGTGGGTGCCGCCATTTCGGACCGGGAGTTGCGTGGGCGCCGCCATTTCGAGACGGGAGATGCGTGGGCGCCACCATTTCGGAGTGGGAGTTGCGTGGGCGCTGCCTTTTCGAACCGGGAGGTCCGCGGGCGCCGCCATTTTGGACCGGGAGTTCCGTGGGCGCCGCCATCTCCGACCGGGAGATCCATGGGTGCTGCCATTTCCAACCGGGAGTTGCGTGGGCGCCGCCATTTCGGACCGGGAGTTGCGTGGGCGCCGCCATTTCAGACCGAGAGTTCCGTGGGCACTGCCATTTCGAACCGGGAGTAGCGTGGGCGCCGACATTTCGGACCGGGAGTTCTGTGGGCGCCGCCATTTCGAGGCGGGAGTTGCGTGGGCGCCGCCGTTTTGGACCGAGAGTTGCGTGGGAGCCGCTATTTCAAACCGGGAGTTCCGTTGGCTCCGCCATTTCTATCTGGGAGTTGCATGAACGCCGCCATTTCGGACCAGGAGTTGCGTGGGCGCCGCCATCTCCGACCGGGAGTTGCGTGGGCGCCGCCATCTTGGACTGGGAGTTCCGTGGGCGCCGCCATTTCAGACCGGGAGTTCCGTGGGCGCCGCCATTTCGGACCGGGAGTTTTGTGGGCGCCGCCATTTCGAACCGGGAGTTGCTTGGGCGCCGCCATTTCGAATCGGGAGTTCCGTGGGCGCCGTCATTTCGAGCCGGGAGTTGCGTGGGCGCCGCCGTTTCGGACCGGGAGTTGCGTGGGCGCCGCCATTTCTAACCGGGAGTTGCGTGGGCGCCGCCATTTCGGACCGGGAGTTCCGTGGGCGCCGCCATCTCGGACCGGGAGTTCCGTGGGCGCCGCCATTTCGGACCGGGAGTTCCATGGGCAGCGTCGTTTCGGACCGGGAGTTCCGGGGACGCCGCCATCTCCGACCGGGAGTTCGGTGGGCGCCGCCATCTCGGACCGGGAGTTCCGTGGGCGCCGTCATTTCGAACCGGGAGTTGCGTGGGCGCCGCCATTTCGCACCGGGAGTTGCGTGGGCGCCGCCATTTCAAACCGGGAGTTCCGTGGGCGCCGCCATTTCGAACCGGGAGTTGCGTGGGCGCCGCCGTTTCGGACCGGGAGTTTTGTGGGCGCCGACATTTCAAACTGGGAGTTGCGTGGGCGCCGCCATTTCGAACCGGGAGTTCCGTGGGGCCGCGATTTCGCGGTGGGAGATGCGTGGGTGCCACCATTTCGGAGTGGGAGTTGCGTGGGCGCCGCCTTTTCGAACCGGGAGTTCCGTGGGCGCTGCCATGTCGGACCGGGAGTTTAGTGGGCACCGACATCTCCGACCGGGAGTTCCGTGGGCGCTGCCATTTCGAACCGGGAGTTGCGTGGGCGCCGACATTTTGAACTGGGAGTTGCGTGGGCACCTCCATTTCGGACCGGGAGTTGCGTGGGCGCCGCCGTTTCGGACCGGGAGTTTCGTGGGCGCCGCCATTTCGGACCGGGAGTTGCGTGGGCGCCGCCATTTCGGACCGGGAGTTGCGTGGGCGCCGCCATTTCAGACCTGGAGTTCCATGGGCGCCGTCATTTCGGACCGGGAGTTCCGCGGGCGCCGCCATTTTGGACCGGGAGTTCCGTGGGCGCCGCCATCTCGGACCGGGAGATCCATGGGTGCTGCCATTTACAACCGGGAGTTGCGTGGGCGCCGCCATTTCGGACCGGGAGTTGCGTGGGCGCCGCCATTTCGCACCGGGAGTTCCGTGGGCGCCGTCGTTTCGGATTGGGAGTTCCGCGGGCGCTACCATTTCACGGCGGGAGTTGCGTGTGCGCCGCCATTACGAGCCGGGAGTTGCGTGGGCGCTGCCGTTTCGGACCGGGAGTTGCGTGGGCGCCTCCATTTCGAACCGGGAGTTGCGTGGGCGCCGCTGTTTCGAACCGGGAGTTCCGGTGGCGCCGCCATTTCGAACTGAAAGTTGCGTGGGCGCTGCCATTTCGGACCGGGAGTTCCGTGGGCGCCGCCATTTCGGACCTGGAGTTCCATGGGCGCTGTCGTTTCGGACCGGGAGTTGCGTGGGCGCCGCCATCTCCGACCGGGAGTTCCGTGGGCGCCGCCATTTCGGACCGGGAGTTGCGTGGGCGCCGCCATTTCGAACCGGGAGTTGCGTGGGCGCCGCCATTTCGGACCAGGAGTTGCGTGGGCGCCGCCATTTCAGACCGGGAGTTCCGTGGGCGCCGCCATTTCGAACCGGGAGTTCCGGGGGCGCCGCCGTTTCGGACCGGGAGTTGCGTGGGCGCCGCCATTTCGAACCGGGAGTTGCGTGGGCACCGCCATTTCGAACCGGGAGTTGCATGGGCGCCGCCATTTCGGTCCGGGAGTTGCGTGGGCGCCGCCATTTCGGACCAGACCGGGAGTTTTGTGGGCACCGCCATTTCGAACCGGGAGTTGCATGGGCGCCGCCATCTCGGACCAGGAGTTGCCTGGGCGCCGCCATTTCGAGCCGGGAGTTGCGTGGGCGCCGCCGTTTCGGACCGGGAGTTGCGTGGGCGCCGCCATTTTTAACCAGGAGTTCCGTGGGCGCCGCCATTTCGAACCGGGAGGTGCGTGGGCGCCGCCATTTCAGACCGGGAGTTCCGTGGGCGCCGCCATTTCGGACCGGGAGTTCCGTGGGCGCCGCCATTTCGAGGCGGGAGTTGCGTGGGCGCCGCCGTTTCGGACCGGGAGTTGCGTGGGCGCCGCCATTTCTAACCGAGAGTTCCGTGGGCATAGCCATTTCGGACCGGGAGTTCCGTGGGCGCCGCCATTTCCGACCAGGAGTTGCGTGGGCGCCGCCATCTCGGACCAAGAGTTCCGTGGGCTCCGCCATTTCGGACCGGGAGTTCAGTGGGCTCCGCCATTTCGGACCGGGAGTTGCGTGGGCGCCACCATTTCGAACCTGGAGTTGCATGAATACCGCCATTTCGGACCGGGAGTTCCGTGGGCGCCACCGTTTCAAACCAGGAGTTGCGTGGGCGCCGCCATTTCAGACCGGGAGTTCTGTGGGCGCCGCCATTTTGGACCGGGTGTTGCGTGGGCACCGCCATTTCGGACCGGGAGTTCTGTGGGCGCCGCCATTTCGAGGCGGGAGTTGCGTGGGCGCCGAAATTTCGAGGCGCGAGTTGCGTGGGAGCTGCTATTTGAAACCGTTAGTTGCGTGGGCGCCGCAATTTCTATCTGGGAGTTGCATGAACGCCGCCATTTTGGACCGGGAGTTCCGTAGTCGCCGCCATTTCAACCGGGAGTTCCGTGGGCGCCGCCATTTCAGACCAAGAGTTCCGTGGGCGCCGCCATTTCGAACCGGGAGTTGCCTGGGCGCCGCCATTTCAGATCAAGAGTTCCGTGGGCGCCACCATTTCGAGGCGGGAGTTCCGTGGGCGCCGCCATTTCGGACCGGGAGTTGCGTGGGCGCCGCCATTTCGAGCCGGGAGTTGCGTGGGCGCCTTTCGGACCGGGAGTTTAGGGGACGCCGCCATTTCGGACCGGGAGTTCCGTGGGCGCCGCCATTTCGAAGCAGGAGTTGCGTGGGCGCCGCCATCTCCGACCGGGAATTGCGTGGGCGCCGCCATCTTGGACCGGGAGTTCCGTGGGCGCCGCCGTTTCAAACCGGGAGTTGCGTGGGCGCCGCCATTTCAAACCGGCAGTTCTGTGGGCGTCGCCATTTCGACCCGGGAGTTGCGTTGGAGCCTCCGTTTCGGACCGGGAGTTCCGGGTGCGCCGCCATTTCTAACCGGGAGTTGCGTGGGCGCCGCCATTTCGAACCGGGAGTTGCGTGGGCCCCGCCATTTCGAACTCGGAGTTGCGTGGGTGCCGCCATTTCGGACCGGGAGTTGCGTGGGCGCCGCCATTTCGAGACGGGAGATGCGTGGGCGCCACCATTTCGGAGTGGGAGTTGCGTGGGCGCTGCCTTTTCGAACCGGGAGGTCCGCGGGCGCCGCCATTTTGGACCGGGAGTTCCGTGGGCGCCGCCATCTCCGACCGGGAGATCCATGGGTGCTGCCATTTCCAACCGGGAGTTGCGTGGGCGCCGCCATTTCGGACCGGGAGTTGCGTGGGCGCCGCCATTTCAGACCGAGAGTTCCGTGGGCACTGCCATTTCGAACCGGGAGTAGCGTGGGCGCCGACATTTCGGACCGGGAGTTCCGTGGGCGCCGTCATCTCCGACCGGGAGTTGCTTGGGCGCCGCCATTTCGAATCGGGAGTTCCGTGGGCGCCGTCATTTCGAGCCGGGAGTTGCGTGGGCGCCGCCGTTTCGGACCGTGAGTTGCGTGGGCGCCGCCATTTCTAACCGGGAGTTGCGTGGGCGCCGCCATTTCGGACCGGGAGTTCCGTGGGCGCCGCCATCTCGGACCGGGAGTTCCGTGGGCGCCGCCATTTCGAGCCGGGAGTTGCGTGGGCGCCGCCATTTCAAACCGGGAGTTCCGTGGGCGCCGTCGTTTCGGATTGGGAGTTCCGCGGGCGCTACCATTTCACGGCGGGAGTTGCGTGTGCGCCGCCATTACGAGCCGGGAGTTGCGTGGGCGCTGCCGTTTCGGACCGGGAGTTGCGTGGGCGCCTCCATTTCGAACCGGGAGTTGCGTGGGCGCCGCTGTTTCGAACCGGGAGTTCCGGTGGCGCCGCCATTTCGAACTGAAAGTTGCGTGGGCGCCGCCATTTCGGACCGGGAGTTCCGTGGGCGCCGCCATTTCGGACCTGGAGTTCCATGGGCGCCGTCGTTTCGGACCGGGAGTTGCGTGGGCGCCGCCATCTCCGACCGGGAGTTCCGTGGTCGCCGCCATTTCGGACCGGGAGTTGCGTGGGCGCCGCCATTTCGAACCGGGAGTTGCGTGGGCGCCGCCATTTCGGACCAGGAGTTGCGTGGGCGCCGCCATTTCAGACCGGGAGTTCCATGGGCGCCGCCATTTCGAACCGGGAGTTCCGGGGGCGCCGCCGTTTTGGACCGGGAGTTGCGTGGGCGCCGCCATTTCGAACCGGGAGTTGCGTGGGCACCGACATCTCCGACCGGGAGTTGCATGGGCGCCGCAATTTCGGTCCGGGAGTTGCGTGGGCGCCGCCATTTCGGACCAGACCGGGAGTTTTGTGGGCGCCGCCATTTCGAGGCGGGCGTTGCTTGGGCGCCGCCATCTCGGACCAGGAGTTGCGTGGGCGCTGCCATTTCGAACCGGGAGTTCCGTGGGCGCTGCCATTTCTGACCGGGAGTTGCGTGGGCGCCGCCATTTCGAACCGGGAGTTCCGTGTGCGCCGCCATCTCGGACCAGGAGTTGCGTGGGCGCCGCCATTTCGAACCGGGAGTTGCGTGGGCGCCGCCGTTTCGGACCGGGAGTTCCGTGGGCGCCGACATTTCAAACTGGGAGTTGCGTGGGCGCCGCCATTTCGGACTGGGAGTTCTATGGGCACCGCCATTTTGAGGCGGGAGTTTCGTGGGCGCCACCATTTCGGACTGGGAGTTGTGTGGGCGCCGCCATTTCGAACCGGGAGTTCCGTGAGCGCCGCCATTTCGGACCGGGAGTTCCGTGGGCGCCGCCATCTCGGACCGGGAGTTGCGTGGGCGCCGCCATTTCGGACCGGGAGTTGCTTGGGCGCCGCCATCTCGGATTGGGAGTTCGGTGGGCGAGGCCATTTCGAACCGGGAGTTGCGTGGGCGCCGCCGTTTCGGACCGGGAGTTTTGTGGGCGCCGACATTTCAAACTGGGAGTTGCGTGGGCGCCGCCATTTCGAACCGGGAGTTCCGTGGGGCCGCGATTTCGAGGTGGGAGATGCGTGGGCGCCACCATTTCGGAGTGGGAGTTGCGTGGGCGCCGCCTTTTCGAACATGGAGTTCCGTGGGCGCTGCCATGTCGGACCGGGAGTTTAGTGGGCACCGACATCTCCGACCGGGAGTTCCGTGGGCGCTGCCATTTTGAACCGGGAGTTGCGTGGGCGCCGCCATTCGGACCGTGAGTTCCGTGGGCGCCGCCATTTCGGACCGGGAGTTCCATGGGCAGCGTCGTTTCGGACCGGGAGTTCCGGGGACGCCGCCATCTCCGACCGGGAGTTCGGTGGGCGCCGCCATCTCGGACCGGGAGTTCCGTGGGCGCCGCCATTTCGAACCGGGAGTTGCGTGGGCGCCGCCATTTCGAACCGGGAGTTGCGTGGGCGCCGCCATTTCGCACCGGGAGTTGCGTGGGCGCCGCCATTTCAATCCGGGAGTTCCGTGGGCGCCGCCATTTCGAACCGGGAGTTCCGGGGGCGCCGCCGTTTCGGACCGGGAGTTTGGTGGGCGCCGACATTTCAAACTGGGAGTTGCGTGGGCGCCGCCATTTCGGACTGGGAGTTCTATGGGCACCGCCATTTTGAGGCGGGAGTTTCGTGGGCGCCACCATTTCGGACTGGGAGTTGTGTGGGCGCCGCCATTTCGAACCGGGAGTTCCGTGAGCGCCGCCATTTCGGACCGGGAGTTCCGTGGGCGCCGCCATCTCGGACTGTGAGTTTCGTGGGCGCCGCCATTTCGGACCGGGAGTTGCGTGGGCGCCGCCATCTCGGATTGGGAGTTCGGCGGGCGAGGCCATTTCGAACCGGGAGTTGCGTGGGCGCCGCCGTTTCGGACCGGGAGTTTTGTGGGCGCCGACATTTCAAACTGGGGGTTGCGTGGGCGCCGCCATTTCGAACCGGGAGTTCCGTGGGGCCGCGATTTCGCGGTGGGAGATGCGTGGGCGCCACCATTTCGGAGTGGGAGTTGCGTGGGCGCCGCCTTTTCGAACCGGGAGTTCCGTGGGCGCTGCCATGTCGGACCGGGAGTTTAGTGGGCACCGACATCTCCGACCGGGAGTTCCGTGGGCGCTGCCATTTCGAACCGGGAGTTGCGTGGGCGCCGACATTTTGAACTGGGAGTTGCGTGGGCGCCTCCATTTCGGACCGGGAGTTGCGTGGGCGCCGCCGTTTCGGACCGGGAGTTTCGTGGGCGCCGCCATTTCGGACCGGGAGTTGCGTGGGCGCCGCCATTTCGGACCGGGAGTTGCGTGGGCGCCGCCATTTCAGACCTGGAGTTCCATGGGCGCCGTCATTTCGGACCGGGAGTTCCGGGGGCGCCGCCATCTCCGACCGGGAGTTCCGTGGGCGCCGCCATCTCGGACCGGGAGTTTCCTGGGCGCCACCATTTCGGACTGGGAGTTGTGTGGGCGCCGCCATTTCTAACCGGGAGTTCGGTGGGCGCCGCCATTTCAAACCGGGAGTTGCGTGGGCGCCGCCGTTTCGGACCGGGAGTTTTGTGGGCGCCGACATTTCGAACTGGGAGTTCCGTGGGCGCCACCATTTCGGACTGGGAGTTGTGTGGGCGCCGCCATTTCTAACCGGGAGTTCCGCGGGCGCCGCCATTTCAGACCGGGAGTTCTGTGGGCGCCGCCATCTCCGACCGGGAGTTCCATGGGCGCTGCCATTTCAAACCGGGAGTTGCGTGGGCGCCGCCATCTCGGACCGGGAGTTGCGTGGGCGCCGCCATTTCAAACCGGGAGTTGCGTGGGCCCCGCCATTTCGAACTGGGAGTTGCGTGGGTGCCGCCATTTCGGACCGGGAGTTGCGTGGGCGCCGCCATTTCGAGACGGGAGATGCGTGGGCGCCACCATTTCGGAGTGGGAGTTGCGTGGGCGCTGCCTTTTCGAACCGGGAGGTCCGCGGGCGCCGCCATTTTGGACGGGGAGTTCCGTGGGCGCCGCCATCTCCGACCGGGAGATCCATGGGTGCTGCCATTTCCAACCGGGAGTTGCGTGGGCGCCGCCATTTCGGACCGGGAGTTGCGTGGGCGCCGCCATTTCGCACCGGGAGTTCCGTGGGCGCCGTCGTTTCGGATTGGGAGTTCCGCGGGCGCTACCATTTCACGGCGGGAGTTCCGTGTGCGCCGCCATTACGAGCCGGGAGTTGCGTGGGCGCTGCCGTTTCGGACCGGGAGTTGCGTGGGCGCCTCCATTTCGAACCGGGAGTTGCGTGGGCGCCGCTGTTTCGAACCGGGAGTTCCGGTGGCGCCGCCATTTCGAACTGAAAGTTGCGTGGGCGCTGCCATTTCGGACCGGGAGTTCCGTGGGCGCCGCCATTTCGGACCTGGAGTTCCATGGGCGCCGTCGTTTCGGACCGGGAGTTGCGTGGGCGCCGCCATCTCCGACCGGGAGTTCCGTGGGCGCCGCCATTTCGGACCGGGAGTTGCGTGGGCGCCGCCATTTCGAACCGGGAGTTGCGTGGGCGCCGCCATTTCGGACCAGGAGTTGCGTGGGCGCCGCCATTTCAGACCGGGAGTTCCGTGGGCGCCGCCATTTCGAACCGGGAGTTCCGGGGGCGCCGCCGTTTCGGACCGGGAGTTGCGTGGGCGCCGCCATTTCGAACCGGGAGTTGCGTGGGCACCGCCATTTCGAACCGGGAGTTGCATGGGCGCCGCCATTTCGGTCCGGGAGTTGCGTGGGCGCCGCCATTTCGGACCAGACCGGGAGTTTTGTGGGCGCCGCCATTTCGAGCGGGCGTTGCTTGGGCGCCGCCATCTCGGACCAGGAGTTGCGTGGGCGCCGCCATTTCGAACCGGGAGTTCCGTGGGCGCCGCCATTTCTGACCGGGAGTTGCGTGGGCGCCGCCATTTCGGACCGGACCGGGAGTTGCGTGGGCGCCGCCATTTCGGACCGGGAGTTGCCTGGGCGCCGCCATCTCGGACCGGGTGTTCCGTGGGCGCCGCCATCTCGGATTGGGAGTTCGGTGGGCGACGCCATTTCGCACCGGGAGTTTAGTGGGCACCGACATCTCCGACCGGGAGTTGCGTGGGCGCTGCCATTTCGGACCGGGAGTTCCGTGGGCGCCGCCATTTCGGACCTGGAGTTGCGTGGGCGCCGACATTTCAGACCGGGAGTTCGGTGGGCGCCGCCGTTTCGGACCGGGAGTTTTGTGGGCGCCGACATTTCGAACTGGGAGTTGCGTGGGCGCCGCCATTTCGAACCGGGAGTTCCATGGGCGCCGCCATTTTGGACCGGGAGTTTCGTGGGCGCCACCATTTCGGACTGGGAGTTGTGTGGGCGCCGCCATTTCTAGCCGGGAGTTCCGCGGGCGCCGCCATTTCAAACCGGGAGTTGCGTGGGCGCCGCCATTTCGAGGCGGGAGTTGCTTGGGCGCCGCCATTACGAGCCGGGAGTTGGGGGGGCGCTGCCGTTTCGGATCGGGAGTTGCGTGGGCGCCGCCATTACGAGCCGGGAGTTGCGTGGGCGCTGCCGTTTTGGACCGGGAGTTCCGTGGGCACCGCCATTTCGAACCGGGAGTTGCATGGGCGCCGCAATTTCGGTCCGGGAGTTGCGTGGGCGCCGCCATTTCGGACCAGACCGGGAGTTTTGTGGGCGCTGCCATTTCGAGGCGGGCGTTGCTTGGGCGCCGCCATCTCGGACCAGGAGTTGCGTGGGCGCTGCCATTTCGAACCGGGAGTTCCGTGGGCGCCGCCATCTCGGACCAGGAGTTGCGTGGGCACCGCCATTTCGAACCGGGAGTTCCGGGGGCGCCGCCGTTTCGGACCGGGAGTTCCGTGGGCGCCGACATTTCAAACTGGGAGTTGCGTGGGCGCCGCCATTTCGGACTGGGAGTTCTATGGGCACCGCCATTTTGAGGCGGGAGTTTCCTGGGCGCCACCATTTCGGACTGGGAGTTGTGTGGGCGCCGCCATTTCGAACCGGGAGTTCCGTGAGCGCCGCCATTTCGGACCGGGAGTTCCGTGGGCGCCGCCATCTCGGACCGGGAGTTGCGTGGGCGCCGCCATTTCGGACCGGGAGTTGCTTGGGCGCCGCCATCTCGGATTGGGAGTTCGGTGGGCGAGGCCATTTCGAACCGGGAGTTGCGTGGGCGCCGCCGTTTCGGACCGGGAGTTTTGTGGGCGCCGACATTTCAAACTGGGAGTTGCGTGGGCGCCGCCATTTCGAACCGGGAGTTCCGTGGGGCCGCGATTTCGCGGTGGGAGATGCGTGGGCGCCACCATTTCAGAGTGGTAGTTGCGTGGGCGCCGCCTTTTCGAACATGGAGTTCCGTGGGCGCTGCCATGTCGGACCGGGAGTTTAGTGGGCACCGACATCTCCGACCGGGAGTTCCGTGGGCGCTGCCATTTCGAACCGGGAGTTGCCTGGGCGCCGCCATTCGGACCGTGAGTTCCGTGGGCGCCGCCATTTCGGACCGGGAGTTCCATGGGCAGCGTCGTTTCGGACCGGGAGTTCCGGGGACGCCGCCATCTCCGACCGGGAGTTCGGTGGGCGCCGCCATCTCGGACCGGGAGTTCCGTGGGCGCCGCCATTTCGAACCGGGAGTTGCGTGGGCGCCGCCATTTCGAACCGGGAGTTGCGTGGGCGCCGCCATTTCGCACCGGGAGTTGCGTGGGCGCCGCCATTTCAAACCGGGAGTTCCGTGGGCGCCGCCATTTCGAACCGGGAGTTCCGGGGGCGCCGCCGTTTCGGACCGGGAGTTTGGTGGGCGCCGACATTTCAAACTGGGAGTTGCGTGGGCGCCGCCATTTCGGACTGGGAGTTCTATGGGCACCGCCATTTTGAGGCGGGAGTTTCGTGGGCGCCACCATTTCGGACTGGGAGTTGTGTGGGCGCCGCCATTTCGAATCGGGAGTTCCGTGAGCGCCGCCATTTCGGACCGGGAGTTCCGTGGGCGCCGCCATCTCGGACTGTGAGTTTCGTGGGCGCCGCCATTTCGGACCGGGAGTTGCGTGGGCGCGGACATTTTGAACTGGGAGTTGCGTGGGCGCCTCCATTTCGGACCGGGAGTTGCGTGGGCGCCGCCGTTTCGGACCGGGAGTTTCGTGGGCGCCGCCATTTCGGACCGGGAGTTGCGTGGGCGCCGCCATTTCGGACCGGGAGTTGCGTGGGCGCCGCCATTTCAGACCTGGAGTTCCATGGGCGCCGTCATTTCGGACCGGGAGTTCCGGGGGCGCCGCCATCTCCGACCGGGAGTTCCGTGGGCGCCGCCATCTCGGACCGGGAGTTTCCTGGGCGCCACCATTTCGGACTGGGAGTTGTGTGGGCGCCGCCATTTCTAACCGGGAGTTCGGTGGGCGCCGCCATTTCAAACCGGGAGTTGCGTGGGCGCCGCCGTTTCGGACCGGGAGTTTTGTGGGCGCCGACATTTCGAACTGGGAGTTCCGTGGGCGCCACCATTTCGGACTGGGAGTTGTGTGGGCGCCGCCATTTCTAACCGGGAGTTCCGCGGGCGCCGCCATTTCAGACCGGGAGTTCTGTGGGCGCCGCCATCTCCGACCGGGAGTTCCATGGGCGCTGCCATTTCAAACCGGGAGTTGCGTGGGCGCCGCCATCTCGGACCGGGAGTTGCGTGGGCGCCGCCATTTCAAACCGGGAGTTGCGTGGGCCCCGCCATTTCGAACTGGGAGTTTCGTGGGTGCCGCCATTTCGGACCGGGAGTTGCGTGGGCGCCGCCATTTCGAGACGGGAGATGCGTGGGCGCCACCACTTCGGAGTGGGAGTTGCGTGGGCACTGCCTTTTCGAACCGGGAGGTCCGCGGGCGCCGCCATTTTGGACCGGGAGTTCCGTGGGCGCCGCCATCTCCCACCGGGAGATCCATGGGTGCTGCCATTTCAAACCGGGAGTTGCGTGGGCGCCGCCATTTCGGACCGGGAGTTGCGTGGGCGCCGCCATTTCGCACCGGGAGTTCCGTGGGCGCCGTCGTTTCGGATTGGGAGTTCCGCGGGCGCTACCATTTCACGGCGGGAGTTCCGTGTGCGCCGCCATTACGAGCCGGGAGTTGCGTGGGCGCTGCCGTTTCGGACCGGGAGTTGCGTGGGCGCCTCCATTTCGAACCGGGAGTTGCGTGGGCGCCGCTGTTTCGAACCGGGAGTTCCGGTGGCGCCGCCATTTCGAACTGAAAGTTGCGTGGGCGCTGCCATTTCGGACCGGGAGTTCCGTGGGCGCCGCCATTTCGGACCTGGAGTTCCATGGGCGCTGTCGTTTCGGACCGGGAGTTGCGTGGGCGCCGCCATCTCCGACCGGGAGTTCCGTGGGCGCCGCCATTTCGGACCGGGAGTTGCGTGGGCGCCGCCATTTCTAACCGGGAGTTGCGTGGGCGCCGCCATTTCGGACCAGGAGTTGCGTGGGCGCCGCCATTTCATACCGGGAGTTCCGTGGGCGCCGCCATTTCGAACCGGGAGTTCCGGGGGCGCCGCCGTTTCGGACCGGGAGTTTTGTGGGCGCCGCCATTTCGAACCGGGAGTTGCGTGGGCACCGCCATTTCGAACCGGGAGTTGCATGGGCGCCGCCATTTCGGTCCGGGAGTTGCGTGGGCGCCGCCATTTCGGACCAGACCGGGAGTTTTGTGGGCGCCGCCATTTCGAGCGGGCGTTGCTTGGGCGCCGCCATCTCGGACCAGGAGTTGCGTGGGCGCCGCCATTTCGAACCGGGAGTTCCGTGGGCGCCGCCATTTCTGACCGGGAGTTGCGTGGGCGCCGCCATTTCGGACCGGACCGGGAGTTGCGTGGGCGCCGCCATTTCGGACCGGGAGTTGCCTGGGCGCCGCCATCTCGGACCGGGTGTTCCGTGGGCGCCGCCATCTCGGATTGGGAGTTCGGTGGGCGACGCCATTTCGCACCGGGAGTTTAGTGGGCACCGACATCTCCGACCGGGAGTTGCGTGGGCGCTGCCATTTCGGACCGGGAGTTCCGTGGGCGCCGCCATTTCGGACCGGGAGTTGCGTGGGCGCCGACATTTCAGACCGGGAGTTCGGTGGGCGCCGCCGTTTCGGACCGGGAGTTTTGTGGGCGCCGACATTTCGAACTGGGAGTTGCGTGGGCGCCGCCATTTCGAACCGGGAGTTCCATGGGCGCCGCCATTTTGGACCGGGAGTTTCGTGGGCGCCACCATTTCGGACTGGGAGTTGTGTGGGCGCCGCCATTTCTAGCCGGGAGTTCCGCGGGCGCCGCCATTTCAAACCGGGAGTTGCGTGGGCGCCGCCATTTCGAGGCGGGAGTTGCTTGGGCGCCGCCATTACGAGCCGGGAGTTGGGGGGGCGCTGCCGTTTCGGATCGGGAGTTGCGTGGGCGCCGCCATTACGAGCCGGGAGTTGCGTGGGCGCTGCCGTTTCGGACCGGGAGTTCCGTGGGCACCGCCATTTCGAACCGGGAGTTGCATGGGCGCCGCAATTTCGGACCAGGAGTTGCGTGGGCGCTGCCATTTCGAACCGGGAGTTCCGTGGGCGCCGCCATCTCGGACCAGGAGTTGCGTGGGCGCCGCCATTTCGAACCGGGAGTTCCGGGGGCGCCGCCGTTTCGGACCGGGAGTTCCGTGGGCGCCGACATTTCAAACTGGGAGTTGCGTGGGCGCCGCCATTTCGGACTGGGAGTTCTATGGGCACCGCCATTTTGAGGCGGGAGTTTCGTGGGCGCCACCAATTCGGACTGGGAGTTGTGTGGGCGCCGCCATTTCGAACCGGGAGTTCCGTGAGCGCCGCCATTTCGGACCGGGAGTTCCGTGGGCGCCTCCATTTCGGACCGGGAGTTGCGTGGGCGCCGCCGTTTCGGACCGGGAGTTTCGTGGGCGCCGCCATTTCGGACCGGGAGTTGCGTGGGCGCCGCCATTTCGGACCGGGAGTTGCGTGGGCGCCGCCATTTCAGACCTGGAGTTCCATGGGCGCCGTCATTTCGGACCGGGAGTTCCGCGGGCGCCGCCATTTTGGACCGGGAGTTCCGTGGGCGCCGCCATCTCGGACCGGGAGATCCATGGGTGCTGCCATTTACAACCGGGAGTTGCGTGGGCGCCGCCATTTCGGACCGGGAGTTGCGTGGGCGCCGCCATTTCGCACCGGGAGTTCCGTGGGCGCCGTCGTTTCGGATTGGGAGTTCCGCGGGCGCTACCATTTCACGGCGGGAGTTGCGTGTGCGCCGCCATTACGAGCCGGGAGTTGCGTGGGCGCTGCCGTTTCGGACCGGGAGTTGCGTGGGCGCCTCCATTTCGAACCGGGAGTTGCGTGGGCGCCGCTGTTTCGAACCGGGAGTTCCGGTGGCGCCGCCATTTCGAACTGAAAGTTGCGTGGGCGCTGCCATTTCGGACCGGGAGTTCCGTGGGCGCCGCCATTTCGGACCTGGAGTTCCATGGGCGCTGTCGTTTCGGACCGGGAGTTGCGTGGGCGCCGCCATCTCCGACCGGGAGTTCCGTGGGCGCCGCCATTTCGGACCGGGAGTTGCGTGGGCGCCGCCATTTCGAACCGGGAGTTGCGTGGGCGCCGCCATTTCGGACCAGGAGTTGCGTGGGCGCCGCCATTTCAGACCGGGAGTTCCGTGGGCGCCGCCATTTCGAACCGGGAGTTCCGGGGGCGCCGCCGTTTCGGACCGGGAGTTGCGTGGGCGCCGCCATTTCGAACCGGGAGTTGCGTGGGCACCGCCATTTCGAACCGGGAGTTGCATGGGCGCCGCCATTTCGGACCAGACCGGGAGTTTTGTGGGCACCGCCATTTCGAACCGGGAGTTGCATGGGCGCCGCCATCTCGGACCAGGAGTTGCCTGGGCGCCGCCATTTCGAGCCGGGAGTTGCGTGGGCGCCGCCGTTTCGGACCGGGAGTTGCGTGGGCGCCGCCATTTTTAACCAGGAGTTCCGTGGGCGCCGCCATTTCGAACCGGGAGGTGCGTGGGCGCCGCCATTTCAGACCGGGAGTTCCGTGGGCGCCGCCATTTCGGACCGGGAGTTCCGTGGGCGCCGCCATTTCGAGGCGGGAGTTGCGTGGGCGCCGCCGTTTCGGACCGGGAGTTGCGTGGGCGCCGCCATTTCTAACCGAGAGTTCCGTGGGCATAGCCATTTCGGACCGGGAGTTCCGTGGGCGCCGCCATTTCCGACCAGGAGTTGCGTGGGCGCCGCCATCTCGGACCAAGAGTTCCGTGGGCTCCGCCATTTCGGACCGGGAGTTCAGTGGGCTCCGCCATTTCGGACCGGGAGTTGCGTGGGCGCCACCATTTCGAACCTGGAGTTGCATGAATACCGCCATTTCGGACCGGGAGTTCCGTGGGCGCCACCGTTTCAAACCAGGAGTTGCGTGGGCGCCGCCATTTCAGACCGGGAGTTCTGTGGGCGCCGCCATTTTGGACCGGGTGTTGCGTGGGCACCGCCATTTCGGACCGGGAGTTCTGTGGGCGCCGCCATTTCGAGGCGGGAGTTGCGTGGGCGCCGAAATTTCGAGGCGCGAGTTGCGTGGGAGCTGCTATTTGAAACCGTTAGTTGCGTGGGCGCCGCAATTTCTATCTGGGAGTTGCATGAACGCCGCCATTTTGGACCGGGAGTTCCGTAGTCGCCGCCATTTCAACCGGGAGTTCCGTGGGCGCCGCCATTTCAGACCAAGAGTTCCGTGGGCGCCGCCATTTCGAACCGGGAGTTGCCTGGGCGCCGCCATTTCAGATCTAGAGTTCCGTGGGCGCCACCATTTCGAGGCGGGAGTTCCGTGGGCGCCGCCATTTCGGACCGGGAGTTGCGTGGGCGCCGCCATTTCGAGCCGGGAGTTGCGTGGGCGCCTTTCGGACCGGGAGTTTAGGGGACGCCGCCATTTCGGACCGGGAGTTCCGTGGGCGCCGCCATTTCGAAGCAGGAGTTGCGTGGGCGCCGCCATCTCCGACCGGGAATTGCGTGGGCGCCGCCATCTTGGACCGGGAGTTCCGTGGGCGCCGCCGTTTCAAACCGGGAGTTGCGTGGGCGCCGCCATTTCAGACCGGGAGTTCAGTGGGCGCCGCTATTTCGGACCAGGTGTTGCGTGGGCGTCGCCATTTCAAACCGGCAGTTCTGTGGGCGTCGCCATTTCGACCCGGGAGTTGCGTTGGAGCCTCCGTTTCGGACCGGGAGTTCCGGGTGCGCCGCCATTTCTAACCGGGAGTTGCGTGGGCGCCGCCATTTCGAACCGGGAGTTGCGTGGGCCCCGCCATTTCGAACTCGGAGTTGCGTGGGTGCCGCCATTTCGGACCGGGAGTTGCGTGGGCGCCGCCATTTCGAGACGGGAGATGCGTGGGCGCCACCATTTCGGAGTGGGAGTTGCGTGGGCGCTGCCTTTTCGAACCGGGAGGTCCGCGGGCGCCGCCATTTTGGACCGGGAGTTCCGTGGGCGCCGCCATCTCCGACCGGGAGATCCATGGGTGCTGCCATTTCCAACCGGGAGTTGCGTGGGCGCCGCCATTTCGGACCGGGAGTTGCGTGGGCGCCGCCATTTCAGACCGAGAGTTCCGTGGGCACTGCCATTTCGAACCGGGAGTAGCGTGGGCGCCGACATTTCGGACCGGGAGTTCCGTGGGCGCCGTCATCTCCGACCGGGAGTTGCTTGGGCGCCGCCATTTCGAATCGGGAGTTCCGTGGGCGCCGTCATTTCGAGCCGGGAGTTGCGTGGGCGCCGCCGTTTCGGACCGTGAGTTGCGTGGGCGCCGCCATTTCTAACCGGGAGTTGCGTGGGCGCCGCCATTTCGGACCGGGAGTTCCGTGGGCGCCGCCATCTCGGACCGGGAGTTCCGTGGGCGCCGCCATTTCGAGCCGGGAGTTGCGTGGGCGCCGCCATTTCAAACCGGGAGTTCCGTGGGCGCCGTCGTTTCGGATTGGGAGTTCCGCGGGCGCTACCATTTCACGGCGGGAGTTGCGTGTGCGCCGCCATTACGAGCCGGGAGTTGCGTGGGCGCTGCCGTTTCGGACCGGGAGTTGCGTGGGCGCCTCCATTTCGAACCGGGAGTTGCGTGGGCGCCGCTGTTTCGAACCGGGAGTTCCGGTGGCGCCGCCATTTCGAACTGAAAGTTGCGTGGGCGCCGCCATTTCGGACCGGGAGTTCCGTGGGCGCCGCCATTTCGGACCTGGAGTTCCATGGGCGCCGTCGTTTCGGACCGGGAGTTGCGTGGGCGCCGCCATCTCCGACCGGGAGTTCCGTGGTCGCCGCCATTTCGGACCGGGAGTTGCGTGGGCGCCGCCATTTCGAACCGGGAGTTGCGTGGGCGCCGCCATTTCGGACCAGGAGTTGCGTGGGCGCCGCCATTTCAGACCGGGAGTTCCATGGGCGCCGCCATTTCGAACCGGGAGTTCCGGGGGCGCCGCCGTTTTGGACCGGGAGTTGCGTGGGCGCCGCCATTTCGAACCGGGAGTTGCGTGGGCACCGACATCTCCGACCGGGAGTTGCATGGGCGCCGCAATTTCGGTCCGGGAGTTGCGTGGGCGCCGCCATTTCGGACCAGACCGGGAGTTTTGTGGGCGCCGCCATTTCGAGGCGGGCGTTGCTTGGGCGCCGCCATCTCGGACCAGGAGTTGCGTGGGCGCTGCCATTTCGAACCGGGAGTTCCGTGGGCGCTGCCATTTCTGACCGGGAGTTGCGTGGGCGCCGCCATTTCGAACCGGGAGTTCCGTGTGCGCCGCCATCTCGGACCAGGAGTTGCGTGGGCGCCGCCATTTCGAACCGGGAGTTGCGTGGGCGCCGCCGTTTCGGACCGGGAGTTCCGTGGGCGCCGACATTTCAAACTGGGAGTTGCGTGGGCGCCGCCATTTCGGACTGGGAGTTCTATGGGCACCGCCATTTTGAGGCGGGAGTTTCGTGGGCGCCACCATTTCGGACTGGGAGTTGTGTGGGCGCCGCCATTTCGAACCGGGAGTTCCGTGAGCGCCGCCATTTCGGACCGGGAGTTCCGTGGGCGCCGCCATCTCGGACCGGGAGTTGCGTGGGCGCCGCCATTTCGGACCGGGAGTTGCTTGGGCGCCGCCATCTCGGATTGGGAGTTCGGTGGGCGAGGCCATTTCGAACCGGGAGTTGCGTGGGCGCCGCCGTTTCGGACCGGGAGTTTTGTGGGCGCCGACATTTCAAACTGGGAGTTGCGTGGGCGCCGCCATTTCGAACCGGGAGTTCCGTGGGGCCGCGATTTCGAGGTGGGAGATGCGTGGGCGCCACCATTTCGGAGTGGGAGTTGCGTGGGCGCCGCCTTTTCGAACATGGAGTTCCGTGGGCGCTGCCATGTCGGACCGGGAGTTTAGTGGGCACCGACATCTCCGACCGGGAGTTCCGTGGGCGCTGCCATTTTGAACCGGGAGTTGCGTGGGCGCCGCCATTCGGACCGTGAGTTCCGTGGGCGCCGCCATTTCGGACCGGGAGTTCCATGGGCAGCGTCGTTTCGGACCGGGAGTTCCGGGGACGCCGCCATCTCCGACCGGGAGTTCGGTGGGCGCCGCCATCTCGGACCGGGAGTTCCGTGGGCGCCGCCATTTCGAACCGGGAGTTGCGTGGGCGCCGCCATTTCGAACCGGGAGTTGCGTGGGCGCCGCCATTTCGCACCGGGAGTTGCGTGGGCGCCGCCATTTCAATCCGGGAGTTCCGTGGGCGCCGCCATTTCGAACCGGGAGTTCCGGGGGCGCCGCCGTTTCGGACCGGGAGTTTGGTGGGCGCCGACATTTCAAACTGGGAGTTGCGTGGGCGCCGCCATTTCGGACTGGGAGTTCTATGGGCACCGCCATTTTGAGGCGGGAGTTTCGTGGGCGCCACCATTTCGGACTGGGAGTTGTGTGGGCGCTGCCATTTCGAACCGGGAGTTCCGTGAGCGCCGCCATTTCGGACCGGGAGTTCCGTGGGCGCCGCCATCTCGGACTGTGAGTTTCGTGGGCGCCGCCATTTCGGACCGGGAGTTGCGTGGGCGCCGCCATCTCGGATTGGGAGTTCGGCGGGCGAGGCCATTTCGAACCGGGAGTTGCGTGGGCGCCGCCGTTTCGGACCGGGAGTTTTGTGGGCGCCGACATTTCAAACTGGGGGTTGCGTGGGCGCCGCCATTTCGAACCGGGAGTTCCGTGGGGCCGCGATTTCGCGGTGGGAGATGCGTGGGCGCCACCATTTCGGAGTGGGAGTTGCGTGGGCGCCGCCTTTTCGAACCGGGAGTTCCGTGGGCGCTGCCATGTCGGACCGGGAGTTTAGTGGGCACCGACATCTCCGACCGGGAGTTCCGTGGGCGCTGCCATTTCGAACCGGGAGTTGCGTGGGCGCCGACATTTTGAACTGGGAGTTGCGTGGGCGCCTCCATTTCGGACCGGGAGTTGCGTGGGCGCCGCCGTTTCGGACCGGGAGTTTCGTGGGCGCCGCCATTTCGGACCGGGAGTTGCGTGGGCGCCGCCATTTCGGACCGGGAGTTGCGTGGGCGCCGCCATTTCAGACCTGGAGTTCCATGGGCGCCGTCATTTCGGACCGGGAGTTCCGGGGGCGCCGCCATCTCCGACCGGGAGTTCCGTGGGCGCCGCCATCTCGGACCGGGAGTTTCCTGGGCGCCACCATTTCGGACTGGGAGTTGTGTGGGCGCCGCCATTTCTAACCGGGAGTTCGGTGGGCGCCGCCATTTCAAACCGGGAGTTGCGTGGGCGCCGCCGTTTCGGACCGGGAGTTTTGTGGGCGCCGACATTTCGAACTGGGAGTTCCGTGGGCGCCACCATTTTGGACTGGGAGTTGTGTGGGCGCCGCCATTTCTAACCGGGAGTTCCGCGGGCGCCGCCATTTCAGACCGGGAGTTCTGTGGGCGCCGCCATCTCCGACCGGGAGTTCCATGGGCGCTGCCATTTCAAACCGGGAGTTGCGTGGGCGCCGCCATCTCGGACCGGGAGTTGCGTGGGCGCCGCCATTTCAAACCGGGAGTTGCGTGGGCCCCGCCATTTCGAACTGGGAGTTGCGTGGGTGCCGCTATTTCGGACCGGGAGTTGCGTGGGCGCCGCCATTTCGAGACGGGAGATGCGTGGGCGCCACCATTTCGGAGTGGGAGTTGCGTGGGCGCTGCCTTTTCGAACCGGGAGGTCCGCGGGCGCCGCCATTTTGGACGGGGAGTTCCGTGGGCGCCGCCATCTCCGACCGGGAGATCCATGGGTGCTGCCATTTCCAACCGGGAGTTGCGTGGGCGCCGCCATTTCGGACCGGGAGTTGCGTGGGCGCCGCCATTTCGCACCGGGAGTTCCGTGGGCGCCGTCGTTTCGGATTGGGAGTTCCGCGGGCGCTACCATTTCACGGCGGGAGTTCCGTGTGCGCCGCCATTACGAGCCGGGAGTTGCGTGGGCGCTGCCGTTTCGGACCGGGAGTTGCGTGGGCGCCTCCATTTCGAACCGGGAGTTGCGTGGGCGCCGCTGTTTCGAACCGGGAGTTCCGGTGGCGCCGCCATTTCGAACTGAAAGTTGCGTGGGCGCTGCCATTTCGGACCGGGAGTTCCGTGGGCGCCGCCATTTCGGACCTGGAGTTCCATGGGCGCCGTCGTTTCGGACCGGGAGTTGCGTGGGCGCCGCCATCTCCGACCGGGAGTTCCGTGGGCGCCGCCATTTCGGACCGGGAGTTGCGTGGGCGCCGCCATTTCGAACCGGGAGTTGCGTGGGCGCCGCCATTTCGGACCAGGAGTTGCGTGGGCGCCGCCATTTCAGACCGGGAGTTCCGTGGGCGCCGCCATTTCGAACCGGGAGTTCCGGGGGCGCCGCCGTTTCGGACCGGGAGTTGCGTGGGCGCCGCCATTTCGAACCGGGAGTTGCGTGGGCACCGCCATTTCGAACCGGGAGTTGCATGGGCGCCGCCATTTCGGTCCGGGAGTTGCGTGGGCGCCGCCATTTCGGACCAGACCGGGAGTTTTGTGGGCGCCGCCATTTCGAGCGGGCGTTGCTTGGGCGCCGCCATCTCGGACCAGGAGTTGCGTGGGCGCCGCCATTTCGAACCGGGAGTTCCGTGGGCGCCGCCATTTCTGACCGGGAGTTGCGTGGGCGCCGCCATTTCGGACCGGACCGGGAGTTGCGTGGGCGCCGCCATTTCGGACCGGGAGTTGCCTGGGCGCCGCCATCTCGGACCGGGTGTTCCGTGGGCGCCGCCATCTCGGATTGGGAGTTCGGTGGGCGACGCCATTTCGCACCGGGAGTTTAGTGGGCACCGACATCTCCGACCGGGAGTTGCGTGGGCGCTGCCATTTCGGACCGGGAGTTCCGTGGGCGCCGCCATTTCGGACCTGGAGTTGCGTGGGCGCCGACATTTCAGACCGGGAGTTCGGTGGGCGCCGCCGTTTCGGACCGGGAGTTTTGTGGGCGCCGACATTTCAAACTGGGAGTTGCGTGGGCGCCGCCATTTCGAACCGGGAGTTCCGTGGGGCCGCGATTTCGAGGTGGGAGATGCGTGGGCGCCACCATTTCGGAGTGGGAGTTGCGTGGGCGCCGCCTTTTCGAACATGGAGTTCCGTGGGCGCTGCCATGTCGGACCGGGAGTTTAGTGGGCACCGACATCTCCGACCGGGAGTTCCGTGGGCGCTGCCATTTTGAACCGGGAGTTGCGTGGGCGCCGCCATTCGGACCGTGAGTTCCGTGGGCGCCGCCATTTCGGACCGGGAGTTCCATGGGCAGCGTCGTTTCGGACCGGGAGTTCCGGGGACGCCGCCATCTCCGACCGGGAGTTCGGTGGGCGCCGCCATCTCGGACCGGGAGTTCCGTGGGCGCCGCCATTTCGAACCGGGAGTTGCGTGGGCGCCGCCATTTCGAACCGGGAGTTGCGTGGGCGCCGCCATTTCGCACCGGGAGTTGCGTGGGCGCCGCCATTTCAATCCGGGAGTTCCGTGGGCGCCGCCATTTCGAACCGGGAGTTCCGGGGGCGCCGCCGTTTCGGACCGGGAGTTTGGTGGGCGCCGACATTTCAAACTGGGAGTTGCGTGGGCGCCGCCATTTCGGACTGGGAGTTCTATGGGCACCGCCATTTTGAGGCGGGAGTTTCGTGGGCGCCACCATTTCGGACTGGGAGTTGTGTGGGCGCCGCCATTTCGAACCGGGAGTTCCGTGAGCGCCGCCATTTCGGACCGGGAGTTCCGTGGGCGCCGCCATCTCGGACTGTGAGTTTCGTGGGCGCCGCCATTTCGGACCGGGAGTTGCGTGGGCGCCGCCATCTCGGATTGGGAGTTCGGCGGGCGAGGCCATTTCGAACCGGGAGTTGCGTGGGCGCCGCCGTTTCGGACCGGGAGTTTTGTGGGCGCCGACATTTCAAACTGGGGGTTGCGTGGGCGCCGCCATTTCGAACCGGGAGTTCCGTGGGGCCGCGATTTCGCGGTGGGAGATGCGTGGGCGCCACCATTTCGGAGTGGGAGTTGCGTGGGCGCCGCCTTTTCGAACCGGGAGTTCCGTGGGCGCTGCCATGTCGGACCGGGAGTTTAGTGGGCACCGACATCTCCGACCGGGAGTTCCGTGGGCGCTGCCATTTCGAACCGGGAGTTGCGTGGGCGCCGACATTTTGAACTGGGAGTTGCGTGGGCGCCTCCATTTCGGACCGGGAGTTGCGTGGGCGCCGCCGTTTCGGACCGGGAGTTTCGTGGGCGCCGCCATTTCGGACCGGGAGTTGCGTGGGCGCCGCCATTTCGGACCGGGAGTTGCGTGGGCGCCGCCATTTCAGACCTGGAGTTCCATGGGCGCCGTCATTTCGGACCGGGAGTTCCGGGGGCGCCGCCATCTCCGACCGGGAGTTCCGTGGGCGCCGCCATCTCGGACCGGGAGTTTCCTGGGCGCCACCATTTCGGACTGGGAGTTGTGTGGGCGCCGCCATTTCTAACCGGGAGTTCGGTGGGCGCCGCCATTTCAAACCGGGAGTTGCGTGGGCGCCGCCGTTTCGGACCGGGAGTTTTGTGGGCGCCGACATTTCGAACTGGGAGTTCCGTGGGCGCCACCATTTCGGACTGGGAGTTGTGTGGGCGCCGCCATTTCTAACCGGGAGTTCCGCGGGCGCCGCCATTTCAGACCGGGAGTTCTGTGGGCGCCGCCATCTCCGACCGGGAGTTCCATGGGCGCTGCCATTTCAAACCGGGAGTTGCGTGGGCGCCGCCATCTCGGACCGGGAGTTGCGTGGGCGCCGCCATTTCAAACCGGGAGTTGCGTGGGCCCCGCCATTTCGAACTGGGAGTTGCGTGGGTGCCGCCATTTCGGACCGGGAGTTGCGTGGGCGCCGCCATTTCGAGACGGGAGATGCGTGGGCGCCACCATTTCGGAGTGGGAGTTGCGTGGGCGCTGCCTTTTCGAACCGGGAGGTCCGCGGGCGCCGCCATTTTGGACGGGGAGTTCCGTGGGCGCCGCCATCTCCGACCGGGAGATCCATGGGTGCTGCCATTTCCAACCGGGAGTTGCGTGGGCGCCGCCATTTCGGACCGGGAGTTGCGTGGGCGCCGCCATTTCGCACCGGGAGTTCCGTGGGCGCCGTCGTTTCGGATTGGGAGTTCCGCGGGCGCTACCATTTCACGGCGGGAGTTCCGTGTGCGCCGCCATTACGAGCCGGGAGTTGCGTGGGCGCTGCCATTTCGGACCGGGAGTTGCGTGGGCGCCTCCATTTCGAACCGGGAGTTGCGTGGGCGCCGCTGTTTCGAACCGGGAGTTCCGGTGGCGCCGCCATTTCGAACTGAAAGTTGCGTGGGCGCTGCCATTTCGGACCGGGAGTTCCGTGGGCGCCGCCATTTCGGACCTGGAGTTCCATGGGCGCCGTCGTTTCGGACCGGGAGTTGCGTGGGCGCCGCCATCTCCGACCGGGAGTTCCGTGGGCGCCGCCATTTCGGACCGGGAGTTGCGTGGGCGCCGCCATTTCGAACCGGGAGTTGCGTGGGCGCCGCCATTTCGGACCAGGAGTTGCGTGGGCGCCGCCATTTCAGACCGGGAGTTCCGTGGGCGCCGCCATTTCGAACCGGGAGTTCCGGGGGCGCCGCCGTTTCGGACCGGGAGTTGCGTGGGCGCCGCCATTTCGAACCGGGAGTTGCGTGGGCACCGCCATTTCGAACCGGGAGTTGCATGGGCGCCGCCATTTCGGTCCGGGAGTTGCGTGGGCGCCGCCATTTCGGACCAGACCGGGAGTTTTGTGGGCGCCGCCATTTCGAGCGGGCGTTGCTTGGGCGCCGCCATCTCGGACCAGGAGTTGCGTGGGCGCCGCCATTTCGAACCGGGAGTTCCGTGGGCGCCGCCATTTCTGACCGGGAGTTGCGTGGGCGCCGCCATTTCGGACCGGACCGGGAGTTGCGTGGGCGCCGCCATTTCGGACCGGGAGTTGCCTGGGCGCCGCCATCTCGGACCGGGTGTTCCGTGGGCGCCGCCATCTCGGATTGGGAGTTCGGTGGGCGACGCCATTTCGCACCGGGAGTTTAGTGGGCACCGACATCTCCGACCGGGAGTTGCGTGGGCGCTGCCATTTCGGACCGGGAGTTCCGTGGGCGCCGCCATTTCGGACCTGGAGTTGCGTGGGCGCCGACATTTCAGACCGGGAGTTCGGTGGGCGCCGCCGTTTCGGACCGGGAGTTTTGTGGGCGCCGACATTTCGAACTGGGAGTTGCGTGGGCGCCGCCATTTCGAACCGGGAGTTCCATGGGCGCCGCCATTTTGGACCGGGAGTTTCGTGGGCGCCACCATTTCGGACTGGGAGTTGTGTGGGCGCCGCCATTTCTAGCCGGGAGTTCCGCGGGCGCCGCCATTTCAAACCGGGAGTTGCGTGGGCGCCGCCATTTCGAGGCGGGAGTTGCTTGGGCGCCGCCATTACGAGCCGGGAGTTGGGGGGGCGCTGCCGTTTCGGATCGGGAGTTGCGTGGGCGCCGCCATTACGAGCCGGGAGTTGCGTGGGCGCTGCCGTTTTGGACCGGGAGTTCCGTGGGCACCGCCATTTCGAACCGGGAGTTGCATGGGCGCCGCAATTTCGGTCCGGGAGTTGCGTGGGCGCCGCCATTTCGGACCAGACCGGGAGTTTTGTGGGCGCTGCCATTTCGAGGCGGGCGTTGCTTGGGCGCCGCCATCTCGGACCAGGAGTTGCGTGGGCGCTGCCATTTCGAACCGGGAGTTCCGTGGGCGCCGCCATCTCGGACCAGGAGTTGCGTGGGCACCGCCATTTCGAACCGGGAGTTCCGGGGGCGCCGCCGTTTCGGACCGGGAGTTCCGTGGGCGCCGACATTTCAAACTGGGAGTTGCGTGGGCGCCGCCATTTCGGACTGGGAGTTCTATGGGCACCGCCATTTTGAGGCGGGAGTTTCCTGGGCGCCACCATTTCGGACTGGGAGTTGTGTGGGCGCCGCCATTTCGAACCGGGAGTTCCGTGAGCGCCGCCATTTCGGACCGGGAGTTCCGTGGGCGCCGCCATCTCGGACCGGGAGTTGCGTGGGCGCCGCCATTTCGGACCGGGAGTTGCTTGGGCGCCGCCATCTCGGATTGGGAGTTCGGTGGGCGAGGCCATTTCGAACCGGGAGTTGCGTGGGCGCCGCCGTTTCGGACCGGGAGTTTTGTGGGCGCCGACATTTCAAACTGGGAGTTGCGTGGGCGCCGCCATTTCGAACCGGGAGTTCCGTGGGGCCGCGATTTCGAGGTGGGAGATGCGTGGGCGCCACCATTTCAGAGTGGTAGTTGCGTGGGCGCCGCCTTTTCGAACATGGAGTTCCGTGGGCGCTGCCATGTCGGACCGGGAGTTTAGTGGGCGCCGACATCTCCGACCGGGAGTTCCGTGGGCGCTGCCATTTCGAACCGGGAGTTGCCTGGGCGCCGCCATTCGGACCGTGAGTTCCGTGGGCGCCGCCATTTCGGACCGGGAGTTCCATGGGCAGCGTCGTTTCGGACCGGGAGTTCCGGGGACGCCGCCATCTCCGACCGGGAGTTCGGTGGGCGCCGCCATCTCGGACCGGGAGTTCCGTGGGCGCCGCCATTTCGAACCGGGAGTTGCGTGGGCGCCGCCATTTCGAACCGGGAGTTGCGTGGGCGCCGCCATTTCGCACCGGGAGTTGCGTGGGCGCCGCCATTTCAAACCGGGAGTTCCGTGGGCGCCGCCATTTCGAACCGGGAGTTCCGGGGGCGCCGCCGTTTCGGACCGGGAGTTTGGTGGGCGCCGACATTTCAAACTGGGAGTTGCGTGGGCGCCGCCATTTCGGACTGGGAGTTCTATGGGCACCGCCATTTTGAGGCGGGAGTTTCGTGGGCGCCACCATTTCGGACTGGGAGTTGTGTGGGCGCCGCCATTTCGAACCGGGAGTTCCGTGAGCGCCGCCATTTCGGACCGGGAGTTCCGTGGGCGCCGCCATCTCGGACTGTGAGTTTCGTGGGCGCCGCCATTTCGGACCGGGAGTTGCGTGGGCGCGGACATTTTGAACTGGGAGTTGCGTGGGCGCCTCCATTTCGGACCGGGAGTTGCGTGGGCGCCGCCGTTTCGGACCGGGAGTTTCGTGGGCGCCGCCATTTCGGACCGGGAGTTGCGTGGGCGCCGCCATTTCGGACCGGGAGTTGCGTGGGCGCCGCCATTTCAGACCTGGAGTTCCATGGGCGCCGTCATTTCGGACCGGGAGTTCCGGGGGCGCCGCCATCTCCGACCGGGAGTTCCGTGGGCGCCGCCATCTCGGACCGGGAGTTTCCTGGGCGCCACCATTTCGGACTGGGAGTTGTGTGGGCGCCGCCATTTCTAACCGGGAGTTCGGTGGGCGCCGCCATTTCAAACCGGGAGTTGCGTGGGCGCCGCCGTTTCGGACCGGGAGTTTTGTGGGCGCCGACATTTCGAACTGGGAGTTCCGTGGGCGCCACCATTTCGGACTGGGAGTTGTGTGGGCGCCGCCATTTCTAACCGGGAGTTCCGCGGGCGCCGCCATTTCAGACCGGGAGTTCTGTGGGCGCCGCCATCTCCGACCGGGAGTTCCATGGGCGCTGCCATTTCAAACCGGGAGTTGCGTGGGCGCCGCCATCTCGGACCGGGAGTTGCGTGGGCGCCGCCATTTCAAACCGGGAGTTGCGTGGGCCCCGCCATTTCGAACTGGGAGTTGCGTGGGTGCCGCCATTTCGGACCGGGAGTTGCGTGGGCGCCGCCATTTCGAGACGGGAGATGCGTGGGCGCCACCATTTCGGAGTGGGAGTTGCGTGGGCGCTGCCTTTTCGAACCGGGAGGTCCGCGGGCGCCGCCATTTTGGACGGGGAGTTCCGTGGGCGCCGCCATCTCCGACCGGGAGATCCATGGGTGCTGCCATTTCCAACCGGGAGTTGCGTGGGCGCCGCCATTTCGGACCGGGAGTTGCGTGGGCGCCGCCATTTCGCACCGGGAGTTCCGTGGGCGCCGTCGTTTCGGATTGGGAGTTCCGCGGGCGCTACCATTTCACGGCGGGAGTTCCGTGTGCGCCGCCATTACGAGCCGGGAGTTGCGTGGGCGCTGCCGTTTCGGACCGGGAGTTGCGTGGGCGCCTCCATTTCGAACCGGGAGTTGCGTGGGCGCCGCTGTTTCGAACCGGGAGTTCCGGTGGCGCCGCCATTTCGAACTGAAAGTTGCGTGGGCGCTGCCATTTCGGACCGGGAGTTCCGTGGGCGCCGCCATTTCGGACCTGGAGTTCCATGGGCGCCGTCGTTTCGGACCGGGAGTTGCGTGGGCGCCGCCATCTCCGACCGGGAGTTCCGTGGGCGCCGCCATTTCGGACCGGGAGTTGCGTGGGCGCCGCCATTTCGAACCGGGAGTTGCGTGGGCGCCGCCATTTCGGACCAGGAGTTGCGTGGGCGCCGCCATTTCAGACCGGGAGTTCCGTGGGCGCCGCCATTTCGAACCGGGAGTTCCGGGGGCGCCGCCGTTTCGGACCGGGAGTTGCGTGGGCGCCGCCATTTCGAACCGGGAGTTGCGTGGGCACCGCCATTTCGAACCGGGAGTTGCATGGGCGCCGCCATTTCGGTCCGGGAGTTGCGTGGGCGCCGCCATTTCGGACCAGACCGGGAGTTTTGTGGGCGCCGCCATTTCGAGCGGGCGTTGCTTGGGCGCCGCCATCTCGGACCAGGAGTTGCGTGGGCGCCGCCATTTCGAACCGGGAGTTCCGTGGGCGCCGCCATTTCTGACCGGGAGTTGCGTGGGCGCCGCCATTTCGGACCGGACCGGGAGTTGCGTGGGCGCCGCCATTTCGGACCGGGAGTTGCCTGGGCGCCGCCATCTCGGACCGGGTGTTCCGTGGGCGCCGCCATCTCGGATTGGGAGTTCGGTGGGCGACGCCATTTCGCACCGGGAGTTTAGTGGGCACCGACATCTCCGACCGGGAGTTGCGTGGGCGCTGCCATTTCGGACCGGGAGTTCCGTGGGCGCCGCCATTTCGGACCTGGAGTTGCGTGGGCGCCGACATTTCAGACCGGGAGTTCGGTGGGCGCCGCCGTTTCGGACCGGGAGTTTTGTGGGCGCCGACATTTCGAACTGGGAGTTGCGTGGGCGCCGCCATTTCGAACCGGGAGTTCCATGGGCGCCGCCATTTTGGACCGGGAGTTTCGTGGGCGCCACCATTTCGGACTGGGAGTTGTGTGGGCGCCGCCATTTCTAGCCGGGAGTTCCGCGGGCGCCGCCATTTCAAACCGGGAGTTGCGTGGGCGCCGCCATTTCGAGGCGGGAGTTGCTTGGGCGCCGCCATTACGAGCCGGGAGTTGGGGGGGCGCTGCCGTTTCGGATCGGGAGTTGCGTGGGCGCCGCCATTACGAGCCGGGAGTTGCGTGGGCGCTGCCGTTTTGGACCGGGAGTTCCGTGGGCACCGCCATTTCGAACCGGGAGTTGCATGGGCGCCGCAATTTCGGTCCGGGAGTTGCGTGGGCGCCGCCATTTCGGACCAGACCGGGAGTTTTGTGGGCGCTGCCATTTCGAGGCGGGCGTTGCTTGGGCGCCGCCATCTCGGACCAGGAGTTGCGTGGGCGCTGCCATTTCGAACCGGGAGTTCCGTGGGCGCCGCCATCTCGGACCAGGAGTTGCGTGGGCACCGCCATTTCGAACCGGGAGTTCCGGGGGCGCCGCCGTTTCGGACCGGGAGTTCCGTGGGCGCCGACATTTCAAACTGGGAGTTGCGTGGGCGCCGCCATTTCGGACTGGGAGTTCTATGGGCACCGCCATTTTGAGGCGGGAGTTTCCTGGGCGCCACCATTTCGGACTGGGAGTTGTGTGGGCGCCGCCATTTCGAACCGGGAGTTCCGTGAGCGCCGCCATTTCGGACCGGGAGTTCCGTGGGCGCCGCCATCTCGGACCGGGAGTTGCGTGGGCGCCGCCATTTCGGACCGGGAGTTGCTTGGGCGCCGCCATCTCGGATTGGGAGTTCGGTGGGCGAGGCCATTTCGAACCGGGAGTTGCGTGGGCGCCGCCGTTTCGGACCGGGAGTTTTGTGGGCGCCGACATTTCAAACTGGGAGTTGCGTGGGCGCCGCCATTTCGAACCGGGAGTTCCGTGGGGCCGCGATTTCGAGGTGGGAGATGCGTGGGCGCCACCATTTCAGAGTGGTAGTTGCGTGGGCGCCGCCTTTTCGAACATGGAGTTCCGTGGGCGCTGCCATGTCGGACCGGGAGTTTAGTGGGCACCGACATCTCCGACCGGGAGTTCCGTGGGCGCTGCCATTTCGAACCGGGAGTTGCCTGGGCGCCGCCATTCGGACCGTGAGTTCCGTGGGCGCCGCCATTTCGGACCGGGAGTTCCATGGGCAGCGTCGTTTCGGACCGGGAGTTCCGGGGACGCCGCCATCTCCGACCGGGAGTTCGGTGGGCGCCGCCATCTCGGACCGGGAGTTCCGTGGGCGCCGCCATTTCGAACCGGGAGTTGCGTGGGCGCCGCCATTTCGAACCGGGAGTTGCGTGGGCGCCGCCATTTCGCACCGGGAGTTGCGTGGGCGCCGCCATTTCAAACCGGGAGTTCCGTGGGCGCCGCCATTTCGAACCGGGAGTTCCGGGGGCGCCGCCGTTTCGGACCGGGAGTTTGGTGGGCGCCGACATTTCAAACTGGGAGTTGCGTGGGCGCCGCCATTTCGGACTGGGAGTTCTATGGGCACCGCCATTTTGAGGCGGGAGTTTCGTGGGCGCCACCATTTCGGACTGGGAGTTGTGTGGGCGCCGCCATTTCGAACCGGGAGTTCCGTGAGCGCCGCCATTTCGGACCGGGAGTTCCGTGGGCGCCGCCATCTCGGACTGTGAGTTTCGTGGGCGCCGCCATTTCGGACCGGGAGTTCCGTGGGCGCCGCCATCTCGGATTGGGAGTTCGGCGGGCGAGGCCATTTCGAACCGGGAGTTGCGTGGGCGCCGCCGTTTCGGACCGGGAGTTTTGTGGGCGCCGACATTTCAAACTGGGAGTTGCGTGGGCGCCGCCATTTCGAACCGGGAGTTCCGTGGGGCCGCGATTTCGCGGTGGGAGATGCGTGGGCGCCACCATTTCGGAGTGGGAGTTGCGTGGGCACCGCCTTTTCGAACCGGGAGTTCCGTGGGCGCTGCCATGTCGGACCGGGAGTTTAGTGGGCACCGACATCTCCGACCCGGAGTTCCGTGGGCGCTGCCATTTCGAACCGGGAGTTGCGTGGGCGCCGACATTTTGAACTGGGAGTTGCGTGGGCGCCTCCATTTCGGACCGGGAGTTGCGTGGGCGCCGCCGTTTCGGACCGGGAGTTTCGTGGGCGCCGCCATTTCGGACCGGGAGTTGCGTGGGCGCCGCCATTTCGGACCGGGAGTTGCGTGGGCGCCGCCATTTCAGACCTGGAGTTCCATGGGCGCCGTCATTTCGGACCGGGAGTTCCGGGGGCGCCGCCATCTCCGACCGGGAGTTCCGTGGGCGCCGCCATCTCGGACCGGGAGTTTCCTGGGCGCCACCATTTCGGACTGGGAGTTGTGTGGGCGCCGCCATTTCTAACCGGGAGTTCGGTGGGCGCTGCCATTTCAAACCGGGAGTTGCGTGGGCGCCGCCGTTTCGGACCGGGAGTTTTGTGGGCGCCGACATTTCGAACTGGGAGTTCCGTGGGCGCCACCATTTCGGACTGGGAGATGTGTGGGCGCCGCCATTTCTAACCGGGAGTTCCGCGGGCGCCGCCATTTCAGACCGGGAGTTCTGTGGGCGCCGCCATCTCCGACCGGGAGTTCCATGGGCGCTGCCATTTCAAACCGGGAGTTGCGTGGGCGCCGCCATCTCGGACCGGGAGTTGCGTGGGCGCCGCCATTTCAAACCGGGAGTTGCGTGGGCCCCGCCATTTCGAACTGGGAGTTGCGTGGGTGCCGCCATTTCGGACCGGGAGTTGCGTGGGCGCCGCCATTTCGAGACGGGAGATGCGTGGGCGCCACCATTTCGGAGTGGGAGTTGCGTGGGCGCTGCCTTTTCGAACCGGGAGGTCCGCGGGCGCCGCCATTTTGGACCGGGAGTTCCGTGGGCGCCGCCATCTCCGACCGGGAGATCCATGGGTGCTGCCATTTCCAACCGGGAGTTGCGTGGGCGCCGCCATTTCGGACCGGGAGTTGCGTGGGCGCCGCCATTTCGCACCGGGAGTTCCGTGGGCGCCGTCGTTTCGGATTGGGAGTTCCGCGGGCGCTACCATTTCACGGCGGGAGTTGCGTGTGCGCCGCCATTACGAGCCGGGAGTTGCGTGGGCGCTGCCGTTTCGGACCGGGAGTTGCGTGGGCGCCTCCATTTCGAACCGGGAGTTGCGTGGGCGCCGCTGTTTCGAACCGGGAGTTCCGGTGGCGCCGCCATTTCGAACTGAAAGTTGCGTGGGCGCTGCCATTTCGGACCGGGAGTTCCGTGGGCGCCGCCATTTCGGACCTGGTGTTCCATGGGCGCTGTCGTTTCGGACCGGGAGTTGCCTGGGCGCCGCCATCTCCGACCGGGAGTTCCGTGGGCGCCGCCATTTCGGACCGGGAGTTGCGTGGGCGCCGCTATTTCAAACCGGGAGTTGCGTGGGCGCCGCCATTTCGGACCAGGAGTTGCGTGGGCGCCGCCATTTCAGACCGGGAGTTCCGTGGGCGCCGCCATTTCGAACCGGGAGTTCCGGGGGCGCCGCCGTTTCGGACCGGGAGTTGCGTGGGCGCCGCCATTTCGAACCGGGAGTTGCGTGGGCACCGCCATTTCGAACCGGGAGTTGCATGGGCGCCGCCATTTCGGTCCGGGAGTTGCGTGGGCGCCGCCATTTCGGACCAGACCGGGAGTTTTGTGGGCGCCGCCATTTCGAGCGGGCGTTGCTTGGGCGCCGCCATCTCGGACCAGGAGTTGCGTGGGCGCCGCCATTTCGAACCGGGAGTTCCGTGGGCGCCGCCATTTCTGACCGGGAGTTGCGTGGGCGCCGCCATTTCGGACCGGACCGGGAGTTGCGTGGGCGCCGCCATTTCGGACCGGGAGTTGCCTGGGCGCCGCCATCTCGGACCGGGTGTTCCGTGGGCGCCGCCATCTCGGATTGGGAGTTCGGTGGGCGACGCCATTTCGCACCGGGAGTTTAGTGGGCACCGACATCTCCGACCGGGAGTTGCATGGGCGCTGCCATTTCGGACCGGGAGTTCCGTGGGCGCCGCCATTTCGGACCGGGAGTTGCGTGGGCGCCGACATTTCAGACCGGGAGTTCGGTGGGCGCCGCCGTTTCGGACCGGGAGTTTTGTGGGCGCCGAAATTTCGAACTGGGAGTTGCGTGGGCGCCGCCATTTCGAACCGGGAGTTCCATGGGCGCCGCCATTTTGGACCGGGAGTTTCGTGGGCGCCACCATTTCGGACTGGGAGTTGTGTGGGCGCCGCCATTTCTAGCCGGGAGTTCCGCGGGCGCCGCCATTTCAAACCGGGAGTTGCGTGGGCGCCGCCATTTCGAGGCGGGAGTAGCTTGGGCGCCGCCATTACGAGCCGGGAGTTGGGGGGGCGCTGCCGTTTCGGATCGGGAGTTGCGTGGGCGCCGCCATTACGAGCCGGGAGTTGCGTGGGCGCTGCCGTTTCGGACCGGGAGTTCCGTGGGCGCCGCAATTTCGGTCCGGGAGTTGCGTGGGCGCCGCCATTTCGGACCAGACCGGGAGTTTTGTGGGCGCCGCCATTTCGAGGCGGGCGTTGCCTGGGCGCCGCCATCTCGGACCAGGAGTTGCGTGGGCGCTGCCATTTCGAACCGGGAGTTCCGTGGGCGCCGCCATCTCGGACCAGGAGTTGCGTGGGCGCCGCCATTTCGAACCGGGAGTTCCGGGGGCGCCGCCGTTTCGGACCGGGAGTTCCGTGGGCGCCGACATTTCAAACTGGGAGTTGCGTGGGCGCCGCCATTTCGGACTGGGAGTTCTATGGGCACCGCCATTTTGAGGCGGGAGTTTCGTGGGCGCCACCAATTCGGACTGGGAGTTGTGTGGGCGCCGCCATTTCGAACCGGGAGTTCCGTGAGCGCCGCCATTTCGGACCGGGAGTTCCGTGGGCGCCGCCATCTCGGACCGGGAGTTGCGTGGGCGCCGCCATTTCGGACCGGGAGTTGCTTGGGCGCCGCCATCTCGGATTGGGAGTTCAGTGGGCGAGGCCATTTCGAACCGGGAGTTGCGTGGGCGCCGCCGTTTCGGACCGGGAGTTTTGTGGGCGCCGACATTTCAAACTGGGAGTTGCGTGGGCGCCGCCATTTCGAACCGGGAGTTCCGTGGGGCCGCGATTTCGAGGTGGGAGATGCGTGGGCGCCACCATTTCGGAGTGGGAGTTGCGTGGGCGCCGCCTTTTCGAACATGGAGTTCCGTGGGCGCTGCCATGTCGGACTGGGAGTTTAGTGGGCACCGACATCTCCGACCGGGAGTTCCGTGGGCGCTGCCATTTCGAACCGGGAGTTGCCTGGGCGCCGCCATTCGGACCGTGAGTTCCGTGGGCGCCGCCATTTCGGACCGGGAGTTGCGTGGGCGCCGCCATTTCGGACTGAGAGTTCCCTGGGCGCCGTCGTTTCGGACCGGGAGTTCCAGGGGCGCCGCCATCTCCGAACGGGAGTTCCGTGGGCGCCGCCATTTCTAACTGGGAGTTGCGTGGGCGCCGACATTTCGAACCGGGAGTTGCGTGGGCGCCGCCATTTCGGACCAGGAGTTGCCTGGGCGCCGCCATTTCAGACCGGGAGTTCCGTGGGCGCCGCCATTTCGAACCGGGAGTTCCGGGGGCGCCGCCGTTTCGGACCGGGAGTTTTGTGGGCGCCGACATTTCGAACTGGGAGTTGCGTGGGCTCCGCCATTTCGGACCGGGAGTTTAGGGGGCACCGCCATCTCCGACCGGGGGTTGCGTCGGCGGTGCCATTTCGAACCGGGAGTTGCGTGGGCGCCGCCATTTCGGACCGGGAGTTGCGTGGGCGCCGCCATTTCGGACCAGACCGGGAGTTTTGTGGGCGCCGCCATTTCGAGGCTGGCGTTGCTTGGGCGCCGCCATCTCGAACCAGGAGTTCCGTGGGCGCCGCCATTTCTGACCGGGAGTTGCGTGGGCGCCGCCATTTCGGACCGGACCGAGAGTTGCGTGGGCGCCGCCATTTCGGACCGGGAGTTGCCTGGGCGCCGCCATCTCGGACCGGGAGTTCCGTGGGCGCCGCCATCTCGGATTGGGAGTTCGGTGGGCGACGCCATCTCGGATTGGGAGTTCGGTGGGTGCTGCCATTTCGAGCCGGGAGTTCCGTGGGCGGCGCCGTTTCGGACCGGGAGTTCCGTGGGCGCCGACATTTCGAACTGGGAGTTGCGTGGGCGCCGCCATTTCGGACCGGGAGTTCCGTGGGCGGCGCCATTTTGAACCGGGAGTTGCGTGGGCACCACCATTTCGGACCGGGAGTTGCGTGGGCGCCGCCATTTCGAACCAAGAGTTCCTCTGGCGCAGCCATTTTGGACCGGGAGTTGCGTGGGCGCCGCCATTTCGGACTGGGAGTTCCATGGGCGCCGCCATTTCGAACTGGGAGTTGCGTGGGCGCCGCCATTTCGGACCGGGAGTTGCGTGGGCGCCACCATTTCGGACCGGGAGTTCCGTGGGCGCCGTCGTTTCGGATTTGGAGTTCCGCGGGCGCCGCCATTTCAGGGTGGGAGTTGCGTGGGCGCCGCCATTACGAGCCGGGAGTTGCGTGGGCGCTGCCGTTTCGGACCAGGAGTTCCGTGGGCGCCTCCATTTCGAACCGGGAGTTGCGTGGGTGCCGCTGTTTCGGACCGGGAGTTCCGGTGGCGCCGCCATCTCGGACCGGGATTTCCGTGGGTGCCGCCATTTCAGACCGGGAGTTCCTTGGGCGCCGCCATTTCGAACTGGGAGTTGCGTGGGCGCCGCCATTTCGGACCGGGAGTTGCGTGGGCGCCGCCATTTTGAGGCGGGAGTTTCGTGGGCGCCACCATTTCGGACCGGGAGTTTCGTGGGCGCCGCCATTTCTAACCGGGAGTTCCGCGGGCGCCGCCATTTCAGACCGGGAGTTTCGTGGGCGCCGCCATCTCCGACCGGGAGTTCCATGGGCGCTGCCATTTCGAGGCGGGAGTTGCATGGGCGCCGCCATTACGAGCCGGGAGTTGGGTGGGCGCCGCCATTTCGAACCGGGAGTTGCGTGGGCGCCGCCATTTCGGACCGGGAGTTTTGTGGGCACCGACATTTCGGACCGGACCGGGAGTTTTGTGGGCGCCGCCATTTCGCGGCGGGAGTTGCTTGGGCGCCGCCATCTCGGACCAGGAGTTGCGTGGGCGCCGCCATTTCGTACCGGGAACTGCGTGGGCGCCGCCATTTCGAACCGGGAGTTCCGTGGGCGCCGCCATTTCTGACCGGGAGTTGCGTGGGCGCCGCCATTTCGGACCTAACCGAGAGTTGCGTGGGCGCCGCCATTTCGGACCAGGAGTTGCCTGGGCGCCGCCATCTTGGACCGGGAGTTCCGTGGACGCCGCCATCTCGGATTGGGAGTTCGGTGGGCGACGCCATTTCGAACCGGGAGTTGCGTGGGCGCCGCCGTTTCGGACCGGGAGTTTTGTGAACGCCGACATTTCGAACTGGGAGTTGCGTCGGCGCCGCCATTTCGGACCGGGAGTTCCGTGGGCGCCGCCCTTTCGAGGCGGGAGATGCGTGGGCGCCACCATTTCAAAGTGGGAGTTGCGTGGGCGCCGCCTTTTCGAACCGGGAGTTCCGTGGGCGCTGCCATTTCGGACCGGGAGTTTAGTGGGCACCGATATCTCCCACCGGGAGTTCCGTGCGCACCGACATCTCGAGCCGGGAGTTCCGTGGGAGCTGCCGTTTCGAACCGGGAGTTGCGTGGCCGCCGCCATTTCGAGGCGGGAGTTGCGTGGGCGCCGCCATTTCTGACCAGGAGTTCCGTGGGTGCCGTCATTTCTAGCCGGGAGTTGCTTGTGCGCCGCCATTTCCGACCGGGAGTTGCGTGGGCGCCGCCATTTCGGACCGGACCGAGAGTTGCGTGGGCGCCGCCATTTCGGACCAGGAGTTGCCTGGGCGCCGCCATCTTGGACCGGGAGTTCCGTGGGCGCCGCCATCTCGGATTGGGAGTTCGGTGGGCGACGCCATTTCGAACCGGGAGTTGCGTGGGCGCCGCCGTTTCGGACCGGGAGTTTTGTGAACGCCGACATTTCGAACTGGGAGTTGCGTGGGCGCCGCCATTTCGGACCGGGAGTTCCGTGGGCGGTGCCATTTCGAGGCGGGAGATGCGTGGGCACCACCATTTCGGACCGGGAGTAGCGTGGGCGCCGCCATTTCGAACCAAGAGTTCCGTGGGCGCCGCCATTTTGGGCCGGGAGTTGCGTGGGCGCCGCCATTTCGGACCGGGAGTTCCATGGGCGCTGCCATTTCGAACCGGGAGTTGCGTGGGCGCCGCCATTTCGGACCGGGAGTTGCGTGGGCGCCGCCATTTCGGACCGGGAGTTCCGTGGGCGCCGTCGTTTCGGATTGGGAGTTCCGCGGGTTCCGCCATTTCAGGGTGGGAGTTGCGTGGGCGCCGCCATTACGAGCCGGGAGTTGCGTGGGCGCTGCCGTTTCAAACGAGGAGTTCCGTGGGCGCCGCCATTTCGAACCGGGAGTTGCGTGGGTGCCGCTGTTTCGGACCGGGAGTTCCGGTGGCGCCGCCATTTCGAACCGGGAGTTGCGTGGGCGCCGCCATTTCAGACCGGGAGTTCCGTGGGCGCCGCCATTTCGAACTGGGAGTTGCGTGGGCGCCGCCATTTCGGACCGGGAGTTGCGTGGGCGCCGCCATTTCGAGGCGGGAGATGCGTGGGCGCCACCATTTCGGAGTGGGAGTTGCGTGGGCGCCGCCTTTTCGAACCGGGAGTTCTGTGGGCGCTGTATTTCGGACCGGGAGTTTAGTGGGCACCGACATCTCCGACCGGGAGTTGCGTGGGCGCTGCCATTTCGAACCGGGAGTTCCGTGGGCGCCGCCATTTCGGACCGGGAGTTGCGTGGGCGCCGACATTTTAGACCGGGAGTTCGGTGGGCGCCGCCATTTCAGACCGGGAGTTGCGTGGGCGCCGTCGTTTCGGACCGGGAGTTTTGGCGGCGCCGCCATCTCCGACCAGGAGTTCGGTGGGTGCCGCCATCCTGGACCGGGAGTTCGGTGGGCGCCGCCATTTCGGACCGGGAGTTGCGTGGGCGCCGCCGTTTCGGACCCGGAGTTTTGTCGGCGCCGACATTTCGAACTGGGAGATGCGTGGGCGCCGCCATTTCTAACCGGGAGTTCCGCGGGCGCCGCCATTTCAGACCGGGAGTTTCGTGGGCGCCGCCATCTCCGACCGGGAGTTCCATGGGCGCTGCCATTTCAAACCGGGAGTTCTGTGGGCGCTGCCATTTCGAGGCGGGTGTTGCCTGGGCGCCGCCATTACGAGCCGGGAGTTGGGGGGGCGCTGCCGTTTCGGATCGGGAGTTGTGTGGGCGCCGCCATCTCGGACCGGGAGTTGAGTGGGCGCCGCCATTTCGAACCGGGAGTTGCGTGGGCGGTGCCATTTCGAACCGGGAGATGCGTGGGCGCCACCATTTCGGACTGGGAGTTGCGTGGGCGCCGCCATTTCGAACCAAGAGTTCCGCTGGCGCCGCCATTTTGGACCGGGAGTTCCGTGGGCGCCGCCATTTCGGACCGGGAGTTGCGTGGGCGCCGCCATTTCGGACCGGGATTTCCGTGGGCGCCGTCGTTTTGGATTGGGAGTTCCGCGGGCGCCGCCATTTCAGGGTGGGAGTTGCGTGGGCGCCGCCATTACGAGCCGGGAGTTGCGTGGGCGCTGCCATTACGAGCCGGGAGTTGGGGGGGCGCTGCCGTTTCGGATCGGGAGTTGCGTGGGCGCCGCCATCTCGGACCGGGAGTTGCGTGGGCGCCGCCATTTCGAACCGGGAGTTGCGTGGGCGCCGCCATTTCGGACCGGGAGTTTTGTGGGCGCCGACATTTCGGACCGGACCGGGAGTTTTGTGGGCGCCGCCATTTCGCACCGGGAGTTGCCTGGGCGCCGCCATTTTGAGGCGGGAGTTTTGTGGGCGCCACCATTTCGGACTGGGAGTTGTGTGGGCGCCGCCATTTCTAACCGGGAGTTCCGCGGGCGCCGCCATTTCAGACCAAGAGTTTCGTGGGCGCCGCCATCTCCGACCGGGAGTTCCATGGGCGCTGCCATTTCGAACCGGGAGTTGCGTGGGCGCCGCCATTTCGAGGCGGGAGTTGCATGGGCGCCGCCATTTCGAGCCGGGAGTTGGGGGGGCGCTGCCGTTTCGGATCGGGAGTTGCGTGGGCGCCGCCATCTCGGACCGGGAGTTGCGTGGGCGTAGCCATTTCGAACTGGGAGTTGCGTGGGCGCCGCCATTTTGGACCGGGAGTTGCGTGGGCGCCGCCATTTCGAACTGGGAGTTGCGTGGGCGCCGCCATTTCGGAGTGGGAGTTGCGTGGGCGCCGCCATTTCGAGGCGGGAGTTTAGTGGGCACCGACATCTCCGACCGGGAGTTGCGTGGGCGCTGCCATTTCGAACTGGGAGTTGCGTGGGCGCCGCCATTTCGGACTGTGAGTTTCGTGGGCGCAGCCATTTCGGACCGGGAGTTCCATGGGCGCCGTCGTTTCGGACCGGGAGTTCCGGCGGCGCCGCCATCTCCGACCGGGAGTTCGGTGGGCGCCGCCATCTCGGACCGGGAGTTTTGTGGGCGCCGCCATTTCGAACCGGGAGTTGCGTGGGCGCCGCCATTTCGGACCGGGAGTTGCGTGGGCGCCGACATTTCAGACCGGGAGTTCGGTGGGCGCCGCCGTTTCGGACCGGGAGTTTTGTGGGCCCCGACATTTCGAACTGAGAGTTGCGTGGGCGCCGCCATTTCGGACCGGGAGTTCCATGGGCGCCGCCATTTTGAGGCGGGAGTTTCGTGGCCGCCACCATTTCGGACTGGGATTTGTGTGGGCGCCGCCATTTCGAACCGGGAGTTCCGCGGGCGCCGCCATTTCAAACCGGGAGTTTCGTGGGCGCCGCCATCTCCGACCGGAAGTTCCATGGGCGCTGCCATTTCAAACCGGGAGTTGCGTGGGCGCCGACATTTCGAGGCGGGAGCTGCATGGGCGCCGCCATTACGAGCCGGGAGTTGGGGGGGCGCTGCCGTTTCGGATCGGGAGTTGCGTGGGCGCCGCCATCTCGGACCGGGAGTTGCGTGGGCGCCGCCATTTCGAACCGGGAATTGCGTGGGCGCCGCCATTTCGGACCGGACCGGGAGTTTTGTGGGCGCCGCTATTTCGAACCGGGAATTGCGTGGGCGCCGCCATTTCGGACCGGACCGGGAGTTTTGTGGGCGCCGCCATTTCGAACCGGGAATTGCGTGGGCGCCGCCATTTCAGACCGGACCGGGAGTTTTGTGGGCGCCGCCATTTCGAGGCAGGAGTTGCTTGGGCGCCGCCATCTCGGACCAGGAGTTGCGTGGGCGCCGCCATTTCGAACCGGGAGTTCCGTGGGCGCCGCCATTTCAGACCGGGAGTTGCGTGGGCGCCGCCATTTCGGACCGGACCGGGATTTGCGTGGGCGCCGCCATTTCGGACTGGGAGTTGCCTGGGCGCCGCCATCTCGGACCGGGAGTTCGGTGGGCGCCGCCATCTCGGACTGGGAGTTCGGTGGGCGCCGCCATTTCGAACCGGGAGTTGCGTGGGCGCCGCCGTTTCGGACCGGGAGTTGAGTGGGCGCCGACATTTCTAACTGGGAGTCGCGTGGGCGCCGCCATTTCGAACCGGGAGTTTCGTGGGCGCCGCCATTTCGAGGCGGGAGATGCGTGGGCGCCACCATTTCGGAGTGGGAGTTGCGTGGGCGCCGCCTTTTCGGACCGGGAGTTCCGGGGGCGCCGCCATCTCCGACCGGGAGTTCGGTGGGCGCCGCCATCCCGGACCGGGAGTTCCGTGGGCGCCGCCATTTCGAACCGGGAGTTCCGTGGGCGCCGCCATTTCGAACCGGGAGTTGCGTGGGCGCCGCCATTTCGGACCGGGAGTTGCGTCGGCGCTGCCATTTCAGCCCGGGAGTTGCGTGGGCGCCGCCATTTCGAACCGGGAGTTCCGTGGGCGGCGCCGTTTCGGACCGGGAGTTTTGTGGGCGCCGCCATTTCGGACCGGGAGTTTAGTGGGCACCGACATCTCCGACCGGGAGTTGCGTGGGCGCTGCCATTTCGGACCGGGAGTTGCGTGGGCGCCGCCATTTCGGACCGGGAGTTGCGTGGGCGCCGACATTTCAGACCGGGAGTTCGGTGGGCGCCGCCATTTCGGACCGGGAGTTGCGTGGGCGCCGCCGTTTCGGACCGGGAGTTTTGTGGGCGCCGACATTTCGAACTGGGAGTTGCGTGGGCGCCGCCATTTCGGACTGGGAGTTTTGTGGGCGCCGCCATTTCTAACCGGGAGTTTCGTGGGCGCCGCCATTTCCGACCGGGAGTTCCATGGGCGCTGCCATTTCAAACCGGGAGTTGCGTGGGCGCCGCCATTTCGAGGCGGGAGTTGCTTGGGCGCCGCCATTACGAGCCGGGAGTTGGGGGGGCGCTGCCGTTTCGGATCGGGAGTTGCGTGGGCGCCGCCATCTCGGACCGGGAGTTGCGTGGGCGCCGCCATTTCGAGGCGGGAGATGCGTGTGCGCCACCATTTCGGAGTGGGAGTTGCGTGGGCGCCGCCTTTTCGAACCGGGAGTTCTGTGGGCGCCGCTGTTTCGGACCGGGAGTTCCGGTGGCGCCGCCATTTCGAACCGGGAGTTGAGTGGGCGCCACCATTTCGGAGTGGGAGTTGCGTGGGCGCCGCCTTTTCGAACCGGGAGTTCTGTGGGCCCCGCCATTTCGGACCGGGAGTTTAGTGGGCACCGACATCTCCGACCAGGAGTTGCGTGGGCGCTGCCATTCCGAACCGGGAGTTGCGTGGGCGCCGCCATTTCGGACTGTGAGTTGCGTGGGCGCCGCCATTTCGGACCGGGAGTTCCATGGGCGCCGTCGTTTCGGACCGGGAGTTCCGGCGGCGCCGCCATCTCCGACCGGGAGTACGGTGGGCGCCGCCATCTCGGACCGGGAGTTGCATGGGCGCCGCCATTTCGAACCGGGAGTTGCGTGGGCGCCACCATTTCGAACCGGGAGTTGCGTGGGCGCCGCCATTTCGGACCGGGAGTTGCGTGGGCGCCGCCATTTCGGACCTGGAGTTGCGTGGGAGCCGCCGTTTCGGACCGGGAGTTTTGTGGGCGCCGACATTTCGAACTGCGAGTTGCGTGGGCGCCGCCATTTCGAGGTGGGAGATACGGGGGCACCACCATAACGGAGTGGGAGTTGCGTGGGCGCCGCCATTTCGGACCGGGAGTTTAGTGGGCTCCGACATCTCCGACCGGGAGTTCCGTGGGCGCTGCTATCTCGAACCGGGAGTTGCGTGGGCGCCGCCATTTCGGACCGGGAGTTGTGTGGGCGCCGCCATTTCAGCTCGAGAGTTTTGTGGGCGCCGACATTTCGAACTGGGAGTTGCGTGGGCGCCGCCATTTTGAGGCGGGAGATGCGTGGGCGCCGCCATTTCGGACTGGGAGTTGCGTGGGCGCCGCCATTTCGAACCGGGAGTTCCGTGGGCGCCGGCATTTCGAACTGGGAGTTGCGTGGGCGCCGCCATTTCCGACCGGGAGTTCCATGGGCGCCGCCATTTTGAGGCGGGAGTTTCGTGGGCGCCACTATTTCGGACTGGGAGTTGTGTGGGCGCCGCCATTTCTAACCGGGAGTTTCGTGGGCGCCGCCATCTCCGACCGGGAGTTCCATGGGCGCTGCCATTTCAAACCGGGAGTTGCGTGGGCGCCGCCATTTCGAGGCGGGAGTTGCTTGGGCGCCGCCATTACGAGCCGGGAGTTGGGGGGGCGCTGCCGTTTCGGATCGGGAGTTGCGTGGGCGCCGCCATCTCGGACCGGGAGTTGCGTGGGCGCCGCCATTTCGAGGTGGGAGATGCGTGGGCGCCACCATTTCGGAGTGGGAGTTGCGTGGGCGCCGCCTTTTCGAACCGGGAGTTCCGTGGGCGCCGCCATTTCGGACCGGGAGTTTAGCGGGCACCGACATCTCTGACCGGGAGTTGCGTGGGCGCTGCCATTCCGAACCGGGAGTTCCATGGGCGCCGTCGTTTCGGACCGGGAGTTCCGGCGGCGCCGCCATCTCCGACCGGGAGTTCGGTGGGCGCCGCCATCTCGGACCGGGAGTTCCGTGGGCGCCGCCATTTTGGACCGGGAGTTGCGTGGGCGCCACCATTTCAAACCGGGAGTTGCGTGGGCGCCGCCATTTCAGACCGGGAGTTGCGTGGGTGCCGACATTTCTAACCGGGAGTTCGGTGGGCGCCGCCATTTCGGACCGGGAGTTGCGTGGGCGCCGCCGTTTCGGACCGGGCGTTTTGTGGGCGCCGACATTTCGAACTGGGAGTTGCGTGGGCGCCGCCATTTCGGACCGGGAGTTCCATGGGCGCCGCCATTTCGAGGCGGGAGATGCGTGGGCGCCACCATTTCATTCTGGGAGTTGCGTGGGCGCCGCCATTTCGAACCGGGAGTTCCGTGGGCGCCGCCATTTCGGACCGGGAGTTCTGTGGGCGGTGCCATCTCCGACCGGGAGTTGCGTGGTCGCTGCCATTTCGAACCGAGAGTTGCGTGGGCGCAGCCATTTCGGACCGGGAGTTCCGTGGGTGCCGTCGTTTCGGATTGGGAGTTCCGCGGGCGCCGCCATTTCGTGGCGGGAGTTGCGTGGGCGCCGCCATTACGAGCCGGGATTTGCGTGGGCGCTGCCGTTTCGGACCGGGAGTTCCGTGGGCGCCGCCATCTCGGACCGGTAGTTTCGTGGGCGCCGCCATTTCGGACCGGGAGTTGTGTGGGCGCCGCCATTTCAGCTCGAGAGTTTTGTGGGCGCCGACATTTCGAACTGGGAGTTGCGTGGGCGCCGCCATTTTGAGGCGGGAGATGCGTGGGCGCCACCATTTCGGACTGGGAGTTGCGTGGGCGCCGCCATTTCGAACTGGGAGTTCCGCGGGCGTCGCCATTTTGGACCGGGAGTTGCGTGGGCGCCGCCATCTCCGACCGAAAGATCCATGGGTGCTGCCATTTCGAACCAGGAGTTGCGTGGGCGCCGCCATTTCGGACCGGGAGTTGCGTGGGCGCCGCCATTTCGGACCGGGAGTTGCGTGGGCGCCGCCGTTTCGGACCGGGAGTTCCGTGGGCGCCGACATTTCGAACTGGGAGTTGCGTGGGCGCCGCCATTTCGGACCGGGAGTTCCATGGGCGCCGCCATTTTGAGGCGGGAGTTTCGTGGGCGCCACCATTTCGGACTGGGAGTTGTGTGGGCGCCGCCATTTCTAACCGGGAGTTTCGTGGGCGCCGCCATCTCCGACCGGGAGTTCCATGGGCGCTGCCATTTCAAACCGGGAGTTGCGTGGCCGCAGCCGTTTCGGACCGGGAGTTCCGTGGGCGCCTCCATTTCGAACCGGGAGTTGCGTGGGCGCCGCTGTTTCGGACCGGGAGTTCCGGTGGCGCCGCCATTTCGAACCGGGAGTTGCGTGGGCGCCGCCATTTCAGACCGGGAGTTCCGTGGGCGCCGCCATTTCGGACCGGGAGTTCCGTGGGCGCCGCCATTTCGAGGCGGGAGATGCGTGGGCGCCACCATTTCGGAGTGGGAGTTGCGTGGGCGCCGCCTTTTCGAACTGGGAGTTCCGTGGGCGCCGCCATTTCGGACCGGGAGTTTAGTGGGCACCGACATCTCCCACCGGGAGTTCCGTGGGCGCTGCCATTTCGAACCAGGAGTTGCGTGGGCGCCGCCATTCGGACCGGGAGTTGCGTGGGCGCCGCCATTTCGGACCAGGAGTTGCGTGGGCGCCGCCATTTCAGACCGGGAGTTCCGTGGGCGCCGCCATTTCGAACCGGGAGTTCCAGGGGCGCCTCCATTTCGGACCGGGAGTTGCGTGGGCGCCGCCATTTTGGACCGGGATTTGCGTGGGCGCCGCCATTTCGGACCGGGAGTTGCGTGGGCGCCGCCATTTTGGACCGGGAGTTCCATGGGCACCGTCGTTTCGGACCGGGAGTTCCGGGGGCGCCGCCGTTTCGGACCGGGAGTTTTGTGGGCGCCGACATTTCGAACTGGGAGTTGCGTGGGCTCCGCCATTTCGGACCGGGAGTTTTGTGGGCGCCGACATTTCGGACCGGACCGGGAGTTTTGTGGGCGCCGCCATTTCGAGGCGGGAGTTGCTTGGGCGCCGCCATCTCGGACCAGGAGTTGCGTGGGCGCCGCCATTTCGAACCGGGAGTTGCGTGGGCGCCGCCATTTCGGACCGGACCGGGAGTTGCGTGGGCGCCGCCATTTCGGACTGGGAGTTGCCTGGGCGCCGCCATCTCGGACCGGGAGTTCCGTGGGCACCGCCATCTCGGACTGGGAGTTCGGTGGGCGCCGCCATTTCGAACCGGGAGTTGCGTGGGCGCCGCCATTTCGGACTGGGAGTTTAGGGGGCACCGCCATCACCGACCGGGGGTTCCGTGGGCGCCGCCATTTCGGACCTGGAGTTCCATGGGCGCCGTCGTTTCAGACCGGGAGTTCCGGGGGCGCCGCCATTTCGAACTGGGAGTTGCGTGGGCGCCGCCATTTCGGACCGGGAGTTGCGTGGGTGCCGCCATTCCGAGGCGGGAGATGCGTGGGCGCCACCATTTCGGAGTGGGAGTTGCGTGGGCGCCGCCATTTCAAAACGGGAGTTCTGTAAGCGCCGCCATTTCGGACCGGGAGTTTAGTGGGCACCGACATCTCCGACCGGGAGTTGCGTGGGCGCTGCCATTTCGAACCGGGAGTTGCGTGGGCGCCGCCATTTCGGACCGGGAGTTGCGTGGGCGCCGACATTTCAGACCGGGAGTTCGGTGGGCGCCGCCATTTCGGACCGGGAGTTGCGTGGGCGCCGCCGTTTCGGACCGGGAGTTCCGTGGCCGCCGACATTTCGAACTGGGAGTTGCGTGGGCGCCGCCATTTCGGACCGGGAGTTCCATGGGCGCCGCCATTTTGAGGCGGGAGTTTCGTGGGCGCCACCATTTCGGACTGGGAGTTGTGTGGGCGCCGCCATTTCTAACCGGGAGTTTCGTGGGCGCCGCCATCTCCGACCGGGAGTTCCATGGGCGCTGCCATTTCAAACCGGGAGTTGCGTGGGCGCCGCCATTTCGAGGCGGGAGTTGCTTGGGCGCCGCCATTACGAGCCGGGAGTTGGGGGGGCGCTGCCGTTTCGGATCGGGAGTTTTGTGGGCGCCGCCATCTCGGACCGGGAGTTGCGTGGGCGCCGCCATTTCGAACCGGGAGTTGCGTGGGCGCCGCCATCTCGGACCGGGAGTTGCGTGGGCGCCGCCATTTCGAACTGGGAGTTGCGTGGGCGCCGCCATTTCGGACCGGGAGTTGCGTGGGCGCCGCCATTTCGAGGCGGGAGATGCGTGGGCGCCACCATTTCGGAGTGGGAGTTGCGTGGGCGCCGCCTTTTCGAACCGGGAGTTCTGTGGGCCCCGCCATTTCGGACCGGGAGTTTAGTGGGCACCGACATCTCCGACCGGGAGTTGCGTGGGCGCTGCCATTACGAACCGGGAGTTGCGTGGGCGCCGCCATTTCGGACCGGGAGTTCCGTGGGCGCCGCCATTTCGGACCGGGAGTTCCATGGGCGCCGTCGTTTCGGACCGGGAGTTCCGGCGGCGCCGCCATCTCCGACCGGGAGTACGGTGGGCGCCGCCATCTCGGACCGGGAGTTCCGTGGGCGCCGCCATTTCGAACCGGGAGTTGCGTGGGCGCCACCATTTCGAACCGGGAGTTGCGTGGGCGCCGCCATTTCGGACCGGGAGTTGCGTGGGCGCCGCCATTTCGGACCTGGAGTTGCGTGGGCGCCGCCGTTTCGGACCGGGAGTTTTGTGGGCGCCGACATTTCGAACTGCGAGTTGCGTGGGCGCCGCCATTTCGAGGTGGGAGATACGGGGGCACCACCATAACGGAGTGGGAGTTGCGTGGGCGCCGCCATTTCGGACCGGGAGTTTAGTGGGCTCCGACATCTCCGACCGGGAGTTCCGTGTGCGCTGCTATCTCGAACCGGGAGTTGCGTGGGCGCCGCCATTTCGGACCGGGAGTTGTGTGGGCGCCGCCATTTCAGCTCGAGAGTTTTGTGGGCGCCGACATTTCGAACTGGGAGTTGCGTGGGCGCCGCCATTTTGAGGCGGGAGATGCGTGGGCGCCGCCATTTCGGACTGGGAGTTGCGTGGGCGCCGCCATTTCGAACTGGGAGTTCCGCGGGCGCCGCCATTTTGGACCGGGAGTTGCGTGGGCGCCGCCATCTCCGACCGAAAGATCCATGGGTGCTGCCATTTCGAACCAGGAGTTGCGTGGGCGCCGCCATTTCGGACCGGGAGTTGCTTGGGCGCCGCCATTTCGGACCGGGAGTTGCGTGGGCGCCGCCGTTTCGGACCGGGAGTTCCGTGGGCGCCGACATTTCGAACTGGGAGTTGCGTGGGCGCCGCCATTTCCGACCGGGAGTTCCATGGGCGCCGCCATTTTGAGGCGGGAGTTTCGTGGGCGCCGCCATCTCCGACCGGGAGTTCCATGGGCGCTGCCATTTCAAACCGGGAGTTACGTGGGCGCCGCCATTTCGAGGCGGGAGTTGCGTGGGCGCCGCCATTACGAGCCGGGAGTTGGGGGGGCGCTGCCGTTTCGGATCGGGAGTCGCGTGGGCGCCGCCATCTCGGACCGGGAGTTGCGTGGGCGCCGCCATTTCGGTCCGGGAGTTGCGTGGGCGCCACCATTTCGGACTGGGAGTTCCGTGGGCGCCGCCCTCTCGAACCGGGAGTTCCGCGGGCGCCGCCATTTTGGACCGGGAGTTCCGTGGGCGCCGCCATTTCGGACCGGGAGTTCCGTGGGCGCCGTCGTTTCGGATTGGGAGTTCCGCGGGCGCTACCATTTCACGGCGGGAGTTGCGTGGGCGCCGCCATTACGAGCCGGGAGTTGCGTGGGCGCTGCCGTTTCGGACCGGGACTTCCGTGGGCGCCTCCATTTCGGACCGGGAGTTTAGTGGGCACCGACATCTCCGACCGGGAGTTGCGTGGGCGCCGCCATTTCGGACCAGGAGTTCCGTGGGCGCCGCCATTTCGAAGCGGGAGATGCGTGGGCGCCACCATTTCGGAGTGGGAGTTGCGTGGGCGCCGCCATTTCGAACCGGGAGTTGCGTGGGCGCCGCCATTTCGAGGCGGGAGTTGCTTGGCCGCCGCCATTACGAGCCGGGAGTTGGGGGGGCGCTGCCGTTTCGGATCGGGAGTTGCGTGGGCGCCGCCATCTCGGACCGGGAGTTGCGTGGGCGCCGCCATTTCGAGGCGGGAGATGCGTGGGCGCCACCATTTCGGAGTGGGAGTTGCGTGGGCGCCGCCTTTTCGAACCGGGAGTTCTGTGGGCGCCGCCATTTCGGACCGGGAGTTTAGCGGGCACCGACATCTCTGACCGGGAGTTGCGTGGGCGCTGCCATTCCGAACCGGGAGTTCCATGGGCGCCGTCGTTTCGGACCGGGAGTTCCGGCGGCGCCGCCATCTCCGACCGGGAGTTCGGTGGGCGCCGCCATCTCGGACCGGGAGTTGCGTGGGCGCCGCCATTTCGAGGCGGGAGATGCGTGGGCGCCACCATTTCGGAGTGGGAGTTGCGTGGGCGCCGCCTTTTCGAACCGGGAGTTCTGTGGGCCCCGCCATTTCGGACCGGGAGTTTAGTGGGCACCGACATCTCCGACCGGGAGTTGCGTGGGCGCTGCCATTACGAACCGGGAGTTGCGTGGGCGCCGCCATTTCGGACCGGGAGTTCCGTGGGCGCCGCCATTTCGGACCGGGAGTTCCATGGGCGCCGTCGTTTCGGACCGGGAGTTCCGGCGGCGCCGCCATCTCCGACCGGGAGTACGGTGGGCGCCGCCATCTCGGACCGGGAGTTCCGTGGGCGCCGCCATTTCGAACCGGGAGTTGCGTGGGCGCCACCATTTCGAACCGGGAGTTGCGTGGGCGCCGCCATTTCGGACCGGGAGTTGCGTGGGCGCCGCCATTTCGGACCTGGAGTTGCGTGGGCGCCGCCGTTTCGGACCGGGAGTTTTGTGGGCGCCGACATTTCGAACTGCGAGTTGCGTGGGCGCCGCCATTTCGAGGTGGGAGATACGGGGGCACCACCATAACGGAGTGGGAGTTGCGTGGGCGCCGCCATTTCGGACCGGGAGTTTAGTGGGCTCCGACATCTCCGACCGGGAGTTCCGTGTGCGCTGCTATCTCGAACCGGGAGTTGCGTGGGCGCCGCCATTTCGGACCGGGAGTTGTGTGGGCGCCGCCATTTCAGCTCGAGAGTTTTGTGGGCGCCGACATTTCGAACTGGGAGTTGCGTGGGCGCCGCCATTTTGAGGCGGGAGATGCGTGGGCGCCGCCATTTCGGACTGGGAGTTGCGTGGGCGCCGCCATTTCGAACTGGGAGTTCCGCGGGCGCCGCCATTTTGGACCGGGAGTTGCGTGGGCGCCGCCATCTCCGACCGAAAGATCCATGGGTGCTGCCATTTCGAACCAGGAGTTGCGTGGGCGCCGCCATTTCGGACCGGGAGTTGCTTGGGCGCCGCCATTTCGGACCGGGAGTTGCGTGGGCGCCGCCGTTTCGGACCGGGAGTTCCGTGGGCGCCGACATTTCGAACTGGGAGTTGCGTGGGCGCCGCCATTTCCGACCGGGAGTTCCATGGGCGCCGCCATTTTGAGGCGGGAGTTTCGTGGGCGCCGCCATCTCCGACCGGGAGTTCCATGGGCGCTGCCATTTCAAACCGGGAGTTACGTGGGCGCCGCCATTTCGAGGCGGGAGTTGCGTGGGCGCCGCCATTACGAGCCGGGAGTTGGGGGGGCGCTGCCGTTTCGGATCGGGAGTCGCGTGGGCGCCGCCATCTCGGACCGGGAGTTGCGTGGGCGCCGCCATTTCGGTCCGGGAGTTGCGTGGGCGCCACCATTTCGGACTGGGAGTTCCGTGGGCGCCGCCCTCTCGAACCGGGAGTTCCGCGGGCGCCGCCATTTTGGACCGGGAGTTCCGTGGGCGCCGCCATTTCGGACCGGGAGTTCCGTGGGCGCCGTCGTTTCGGATTGGGAGTTCCGCGGGCGCTACCATTTCACGGCGGGAGTTGCGTGGGCGCCGCCATTACGAGCCGGGAGTTGCGTGGGCGCTGCCGTTTCGGACCGGGACTTCCGTGGGCGCCTCCATTTCGGACCGGGAGTTTAGTGGGCACCGACATCTCCGACCGGGAGTTGCGTGGGCGCCGCCATTTCGGACCGGGAGTTCCGTGGGCGCCGCCATTTCGAAGCGGGAGATGCGTGGGCGCCACCATTTCGGAGTGGGAGTTGCGTGGGCGCCGCCATTTCGAACCGGGAGTTGCGTGGGCGCCGCCATTTCGAGGCGGGAGTTGCTTGGCCGCCGCCATTACGAGCCGGGAGTTGGGGGGGCGCTGCCGTTTCGGATCGGGAGTTGCGTGGGCGCCGCCATCTCGGACCGGGAGTTGCGTGGGCGCCGCCATTTCGAGGCGGGAGATGCGTGGGCGCCACCATTTCGGAGTGGGAGTTGCGTGGGCGCCGCCTTTTCGAACCGGGAGTTCTGTGGGCGCCGCCATTTCGGACCGGGAGTTTAGCGGGCACCGACATCTCTGACCGGGAGTTGCGTGGGCGCTGCCATTCCGAACCGGGAGTTCCATGGGCGCCGTCGTTTCGGACCGGGAGTTCCGGCGGCGCCGCCATCTCCGACCGGGAGTTCGGTGGGCGCCGCCATCTCGGACCGGGAGTTCCGTGGGCGCCGCCATTTTGGACCGGGAGTTGCGTGGACGCCACCATTTCAAACCGGGAGTTGCGTGGGCGCCGCCATTTCAGACCGGGAGTTGCGTGGGTGCCGACATTTCTAACCGGGAGTTCGGTGGGCGCCGCCATTTCGGACCGGGAGTTGCGTGGGCGCCGCCGTTTCGGACCGGGAGTTTTGTGGGCGCCGACATTTCGAACTGGGAGTTGCGTGGGCGCCGCCATTTCGGACCGGGAGTTCCATGGGCGCCGCCATTTCGAGGCGGGAGATGCGTGGGCGCCACCATTTCATTCTGGGAGTTGCGTGGGCGCCGCCATTTCGAACCGGGAGTTCCGTGGGCGCCGCCATTTCGGACCGGGAGTTCTGTGGGCGGTGCCATCTCCGACCGGGAGTTGCGTGGTCGCTGCCATTTCGAACCGGGAGTTGCGTGGGCGCAGCCATTTCGGACCGGGAGTTCCGTGGGCGCCGTCGTTTCGGATTGGGAGTTCCGCGGGCGCCGCCATTTCGTGGCGGGAGTTGCGTGGGCGCCGCCATTACGAGCCGGGATTTGCGTGGGCGCTGCCGTTTCGGACCGGGAGTTCCGTGGGCGCCGCCATCTCGGACCGGTAGTTTCGTGGGCGCCGCCATTTCGGACCGGGAGTTGTGTGGGCGCCGCCATTTCAGCTCGAGAGTTTTGTGGGCGCCGACATTTCGAACTGGGAGTTGCGTGGGCGCCGCCATTTTGAGGCGGGAGATGCGTGGGCGCCACCATTTCGGACTGGGAGTTGCGTGGGCGCCGCCATTTCGAACTGGGAGTTCCGCGGGCGCCGCCATTTTGGACCGGGAGTTGCGTGGGCGCCGCCATCTCCGACCGGGAGATCCATGGGCGCTGCCATTACGAGCCGGGAGTTGCGTAGGCGATGCCGTTTCAAACCAGGAGTTCCGTGGGCGCCGCCATTTCGAACCGAAAGTTGCGTGGGTGCCGCTGTTTCGGACCGGGAGTTCCGGTGGCGCCGCCATTTCGAACCGGGAGTTGCGTGGGCGCCGCCATTTCAGACCGGGAGTTCCGTGGGCGCCGCCATTTCGAACTGGGAGTTGCGTGGGCGCCGCCATTTCGGACCGGGAGTTGCGTGGGCGCCGCCATTTCGAGGCGGGAGATGCGTGGGCGCCACCATTTCGAAGTGGGAGTTGCGTGTGCGCCGCCTTTTCGAACCGGGAGTTCTGTGGGCGCTGCCATTTCGGACCGGGAGTTTAGTGGGCACCGACATCTCCGACCGGGAGTTGCGTGGGCGCTGCCATTTCGAACCGGGAGTTCCGTGGGCGCCGCCATTTCGGACCGGGAGTTGCGTGGGCGCCGACATTTTAGACCGGGAGTTCGGTGGGCGCCGCCATTTCAGACCGGGAGTTGCGTGGGCGCCGTCGTTTCGGACCGGGAGTTTTGGCGGCGCCGCCATCTCCGACCAGGAGTTCGGTGGGCGCCGCCATCCTGGACCGGGAGTTCGGTGGGCGCCGCCATTTCGGACCGGGAGTTGCGTGGGCGCCGCCGTTTCGGACCGGGAGTTTTGTCGGCGCCGACATTTCGAACTGGGAGTTGCGTGGGCGCCGCCATTTCTAACCGGGAGTTCCGCGGGCGCCACCATTTCGGACTGGGAGTTGCGTGGGCGCCGCCATTTCGAACTGGGAGTTCCGCGGGCGCCGCCATTTTGGACCGGGAGTTGCGTGGGCGCCGCCATCTCCGACCGGGAGATCCATGGGCGCTGCCATTTCGAACCGGGAGTTGCGTGGGCGCCGCCATTTCGGACCGGGAGTTGCGTGGGCGCCGCCATTTCGGACCGGGAGTTGCGTGGGCGCCGCCGTTTCGGACCGGGAGTTCCGTGGGCGCCGACATTTCGAACTGGGAGTTGCGTGGGCGCCGCCATTTCGGACCGGGAGTTCCATGGGCGCCGCCATTTTGAGGCGGGAGTTTCGTGGGCGCCACCATTTCGGACTGGGAGTTGTGTGGGCGCCGCCATTTCTAACCGGGAGTTTCGTGGGCGCCGCCATCTCCGACCGGGAGTTCGGTGGGCGCCGCCATTTCGGACCGGGAGTTGCGTGGGCGCCGCCGTTTCGGACCGGGAGTTTTGTGGGCGCCGACATTTCGAACTGGGAGTTGCGTGGGCGCCGCCATTTCGGACCGGGAGTTCCATGGGCGCCGCCATTTCGAGGCGGGAGATGCGTGGGCGCCACCATTTCATTCTGGGAGTTGCGTGGGCGCCGCCATTTCGAACCGGGAGTTCCGTGGGCGCCGCCATTTCGGACCGGGAGTTCTGTGGGCGGTGCCATCTCCGACCGGGAGTTGCGTGGGCGCAGCCATTTCGGACCGGGAGTTCCGTGGGCGCCGTCGTTTCGGATTGGGAGTTCCGCGGGCGCCGCCATTTCGTGGCGGGAGTTGCGTGGGCGCCGCCATTACGAGCCGGGATTTGCGTGGGCGCTGCCGTTTCGGACCGGGAGTTCCGTGGGCGCCGCCATCTCGGACCGGTAGTTTCGTGGGCGCCGCCATTTCGGACCGGGAGTTGTGTGGGCGCCGCCATTTCAGCTCGAGAGTTTTGTGGGCGCCGACATTTCGAACTGGGAGTTGCGTGGGCGCCGCCATTTTGAGGCGGGAGATGCGTGGGCGCCACCATTTCGGACTGGGAGTTGCGTGGGCGCCGCCATTTCGAACTGGGAGTTCCGCGGGCGCCGCCATTTTGGACCGGGAGTTGCGTGGGCGCCGCCATCTCCGACCGGGAGATCCATGGGCGCTGCCATTACGAACCGGGAGTTGCGTGGGCGCCGCCATTTCGGACCGGGAGTTGCGTGGGCGCCGCCATTTCGGACCGGGAGTTGCGTGGGCGCCGCCGTTTCGGACCGGGAGTTCCGTGGGCGCCGACATTTCGAACTGGGAGTTGCGTGGGCGCCGCCATTTCAAACCGGGAGTTCCATGGGCGCCGCCATTTTGAGGCGGGAGTTTCGTGGGCGCCACCATTTCGGACTGGGAGTTGTGTGGGCGCCGCCATTTCTAACCGGGAGTTTCGTGGGCGCCGCCATCTCCGACCGGGAGTTCCATGGGCGCTGCCATTTCAAACCGGGAGTTGCGTGGCCGCAGCCGTTTCGTACCGGGAGTTCCGTGGGCGCCTCCATTTCGAACCGGGAGTTGCGTGGGCGCCGCTGTTTCGGACCGGGAGTTCCGGTGGCGCCGCCATTTCGAACCGGGAGTTGCGTGGGCGCCGCCATTTCAGACCGGGAGTTCCGTGGGCGCCGCCATTTCGAACTGGGAGTTGCGTGGGCGCCGCCATTTCAGACCAGGAGTTCCGTGGGCGCCGCCATTTCGAGGCGGGAGATGCGTGGGCGCCGCCATTTCGGAGTGGGAGTTGCGTGGGCGCCGCCTTTTCGAACCGGGAGTTCCGTGGGCGCCGCCATTTCGGACCGGGAGTTTAGTGGGCACCGACATCTCCCACCGGGAGTTCCGTGGGCGCTGCCATTTCGAACCGGGAGTTGCGTGGGCGCCGCCATTCGGACCGGGAGTTGCATGGGCGCCGCCATTTCGGACCAGGAGTTGCGTGGGCGCCGCCATTTCAGACCGGGAGTTCCGTGGGCGCCGCCATTTCGAACCGGGAGTTCCAGGGGCGCCTCCATTTCGGACCGGGAGTTGCGTGGGCGCCGCCATTTCGGACCGGGAGTTGCGTGGGCGCCGCCATTTCGGACCGGGAGTTGCGTGGGCGCCGCCATTTCGGACCGGGAGTTCCATGGGCACCGTCGTTTCGGACCGGGAGTTCCGGGGGCGCCGCCGTTTCGGACCGGGAGTTTTGTGGGCGCCGACATTTCGAACTGGGAGTTGCGTGGGCTCCGCCATTTCGGACCGGGAGTTTTGTGGGCGCCGACATTTCGGACCGGACCGGGAGTTTTGTGGGCGCCGCCATTTCGAGGAGGGAGTTGCTTGGGCGCCGCCATCTCGGACCAGGAGTTGCGTGGGCGCCGCCATTTCGAACCGGAATTTCCGTGGGCGCCGCCATTTCAGACCGGGAGTTGCGTGGGCGCCGCCATTTCGGACCGGACCGGGAGTTGCGTGGGCGCCGCCATTTCGGACTGGGAGTTGCCTGGGCGCCGCCATCTCGGACCGGGAGTTCCCTGGGCACCGCCATCTCGGACTGGGAGTTCGGTGGGCGCCGCCATTTCGAACCGGGAGTTGCGTGGGCGCCGCCATTTCGGACTGGGAGTTTAGGGGGCACCGCCATCACCGACCGGGGGTTCCGTGGGCGCCGCCATTTCGGACCTGGAGTTCCATGGGCGCCGTCGTTTCAGACCGGGAGTTCCGGGGGCGCCGCCATCTCCGACCGGGAGTTCGTTGGCGCCGCCATTTCGGACCGGGAGTTGCGTGGGCGCCGCCATTTCGAACCGGGAGTTGCGTGGGCGCCGCCATTTCGGACCAGGAGTTGCGTGGGCGCCGCCATTTCAGACCGGGAGTTCCGTGGGCGCCGCCATTTCGGACCGGGAGTTCCGTGGGCGCCGCCATTTCGAGGCGGGAGATGCGTGGGCGCCACCATTTCAAAGTGGGAGTTGCGTGGGCGCCGCCTTTTCGAACCGGGAGTTCTGTGGGCCCCGCCATTTCGGACCGGGAGTTTAGTGGGCACCGACATCTCCGACCGGGAGTTGCGTGGGCGCTGCCATTCCGAACCGGGAGTTGCGTGGGCGCCGCCATTTCGGACTGTGAGTTGCGTGGGCGCCGCCATTTCGGACCGGGAGTTCCATGGGCGCCGTCGTTTCGGACCGGGAGTTCCGGCGGCGCCGCCATCTCCGACCGGGAGTACGGTGGGCGCCGCCATCTCGGACCGGGAGTTGCGTGGGCGCCGCCATTTCGAACCGGGAGTTGCGTGGGCGCCACCATTTCGAACCGGGAGTTGCGTGGGCGCCGCCATTTCGGACCGGGAGTTGCGTGGGCGCCGCCATTTCGGACCTGGAGTTGCGTGGGAGCCGCCGTTTCGGACCGGGAGTTTTGTGGGCGCCGACATTTCGAACTGCGAGTTGCGTGGGCGCCGCCATTTCGAGGTGGGAGATACGGGGGCACCACCATAACGGAGTGGGAGTTGCGTGGGCGCCGCCATTTCGGACCGGGAGTTTAGTGGGCTCCGACATCTCCGACCGGGAGTTCCCTGGGCGCTGCTATCTCGAACCGGGAGTTGCGTGGGCGCCGCCATTTCGGACCGGGAGTTGTGTGGGCGCCGCCATTTCAGCTCGAGAGTTTTGTGGGCGCCGACATTTCGAACTGGGAGTTGCGTGGGCGCCGCCATTTTGAGGCGGGAGATGCGTGGGCGCCGCCATTTCGGACTGGGAGTTGCGTGGGCGCCGCCATTTCGAACCGGGAGTTCCGTGGGCGCCGGCATTTCGAACTGGGAGTTGCGTGGGCGCCGCCATTTCCGACCGGGAGTTCCATGGGCGCCGCCATTTTGAGGCGGGAGTTTCGTGGGCGCCACTATTTCGGACTGGGAGTTGTGTGGGCGCCGCCATTTCTAACCGGGAGTTTCGTGGGCGCCGCCATCTCCGACCGGGAGTTCCATGGGCGCTGCCATTTCAAACCGGGAGTTGCGTGGGCGCCGCCATTTCGAGGCGGGAGTTGCTTGGGCGCCGCCATTACGAGCCGGGTGTTGGGGGGGCGCTGCCGTTTCGGATCGGGAGTTGCGTGGGCGCCGCCATCTCGGACCGGGAGTTGCGTGGGCGCCGCCATTTCGAGGTGGGAGATGCGTGGGCGCCACCATTTCGGAGTGGGAGTTGCGTGGGCGCCGCCTTTTCGAACCGGGAGTTCCGTGGGCGCCGCCATTTCGGACCGGGAGTTTAGCGGGCACCGACATCTCTGACCGGGAGTTGCGTGGGCGCTGCCATTCCGAACCGGGAGTTCCATGGGCGCCGTCGTTTCGGACCGGGAGTTCCGGCGGCGCCGCCATCTCCGACCGGGAGTTCGGTGGGCGCCGCCATCTCGGACCGGGAGTTCCGTGGGCGCCGCCATTTTGGACCGGGAGTTGCGTGGGCGCCACCATTTCAAACCGGGAGTTGCGTGGGCGCCGCCATTTCAGACCGGGAGTTGCGTGGGTGCCGACATTTCTAACCGGGAGTTCGGTGGGCGCCGCCATTTCGGACCGGGAGTTGCGTGGGCGCCGCCGTTTCGGACCGGGCGTTTTGTGGGCGCCGACATTTCGAACTGGGAGTTGCGTGGGCGCCGCCATTTCGGACCGGGAGTTCCATGGGCGCCGCCATTTCGAGGCGGGAGATGCGTGGGCGCCACCATTTCATTCTGGGAGTTGCGTGGGCGCCGCCATTTCGAACCGGGAGTTCCGTGGGCGCCGCCATTTCGGACCGGGAGTTCTGTGGGCGGAGCCATCTCCGACCGGGAGTTGCGTGGTCGCTGCCATTTCGAACCGAGAGTTGCGTGGGCGCAGCCATTTCGGACCGGGAGTTCCGTGGGCGCCGTCGTTTCGGATTGGGAGTTCCGCGGGCGCCGCCATTTCGTGGCGGGAGTTGCGTGGGCGCCGCCATTACGAGCCGGGATTTGCGTGGGCGCTGCCGTTTCGGACCGGGAGTTCCGTGGGCGCCGCCATCTCGGACCGGTAGTTTCGTGGGCGCCGCCATTTCGGACCGGGAGTTGTGTGGGCGCCGCCATTTCAGCTCGAGAGTTTTGTGGGCGCCGACATTTCGAACTGGGAGTTGCGTGGGCGCCGCCATTTTGAGGCGGGAGATGCGTGGGCGCCACCATTTCGGACTGGGAGTTGCGTGGGCGCCGCCATTTCGAACTGGGAGTTCCGCGGGCGTCGCCATTTTGGACCGGGAGTTGCGTGGGCGCCGCCATCTCCGACCGAAAGATCCATGGGTGCTGCCATTTCGAACCAGGAGTTGCGTGGGCGCCGCCATTTCGGACCGGGAGTTGCGTGGGCGCCGCCATTTCGGACCGGGAGTTGCGTGGGCGCCGCCGTTTCGGACCGGGAGTTCCGTGGGCGCCGACATTTCGAACTGGGAGTTGCGTGGGCGCCGCCATTTCGGACCGGGAGTTCCATGGGCGCCGCCATTTTGAGGCGGGAGTTTCGTGGGCGCCACCATTTCGGACTGGGAGTTGTGTGGGCGCCGCCATTTCTAACCGGGAGTTTCGTGGGCGCCGCCATCTCCGACCGGGAGTTCCATGGGCGCTGCCATTTCAAACCGGGAGTTGCGTGGCCGCAGCCGTTTCGGACCGGGAGTTCCGTGGGCGCCTCCATTTCGAACCGGGAGTTGCGTGGGCGCCGCTGTTTCGGACCGGGAGTTCCGGTGGCGCCGCCATTTCGAACCGGGAGTTGCGTGGGCGCCGCCATTTCAGACCGGGAGTTCCGTGGGCGCCGCCATTTCGAACTGGGAGTTGCGTGGGCGCCGCCATTTCGGACCGGGAGTTCCGTGGGCGCCGCCATTTCGAGGCGGGAGATGCGTGGGCGCCACCATTTCGGAGTGGGAGTTGCGTGGGCGCCGCCTTTTCGAACTGGGAGTTCCGTGGGCGCCGCCATTTCGGACCGGGAGTTTAGTGGGCACCGACATCTCCCACCGGGAGTTCCGTGGGCGCTGCCATTTCGAACCAGGAGTTGCGTGGGCGCCGCCATTCGGACCGGGAGTTGCGTGGGCGCCGCCATTTCGGACCAGGAGTTGCGTGGGCTCCGCCATTTCAGACCGGGAGTTCCGTGGGCGCCGCCATTTCGAACCGGGAGTTCCAGGGGCGCCTCCATTTCGGACCGGGAGTTGCGTGGGCGCCGCCATTTTGGACCGGGATTTGCGTGGGCGCCGCCATTTCGGACCGGGAGTTGCGTGGGCGCCGCCATTTCGGACCGGGAGTTCCATGGGCACCGTCGTTTCGGACCGGGAGTTCCGGGGGCGCCGCCGTTTCGGACCGGGAGTTTTGTGGGCGCCGACATTTCGAACTGGGAGTTGCGTGGGCTCCGCCATTTCGGACCGGGAGTTTTGTGGGCGCCGACATTTCGGACCGGACCGGGAGTTTTGTGGGCGCCGCCATTTCGAGGCGGGAGTTGCTTGGGCGCCGCCATCTCGGACCAGGAGTTGCGTGGGCGCCGCCATTTCGAACCGGGAGTTGCGTGGGCGCCGCCATTTCGGACCGGACCGGGAGTTGCGTGGGCGCCGCCATTTCGGACTGGGAGTTGCCTGGGCGCCGCCATCTCGGACCGGGAGTTCCGTGGGCACCGCCATCTCGGACTGGGAGTTCGGTGGGCGCCGCCATTTCGAACCGGGAGTTGCGTGGGCGCCGCCATTTCGGACTGGGAGTTTAGGGGGCACCGCCATCACCGACCGGGGGTTCCGTGGGCGCCGCCATTTCGGACCTGGAGTTCCATGGGCGCCGTCGTTTCAGACCGGGAGTTCCGGGGGCGCCGCCATTTCGAACTGGGAGTTGCGTGGGCGCCGCCATTTCGGACCGGGAGTTGCGTGGGTGCCGCCATTCCGAAACGGGAGATGCGTGGGCGCCACCATTTCGGAGTGGGAGTTGCGTGGGCGCCGCCATTTCAAAACGGGAGTTCTGTAAGCGCCGCCATTTCGGACCGGGAGTTTAGTGGGCACCGACATCTCCGACCGGGAGTTGCGTGGGCGCTGCCATTTCGAACCGGGAGTTGCGTGGGCGCCGCCATTTCGGACCGGGAGTTGCGTGGGCGCCGACATTTCAGACCGGGAGTTCGGTGGGCGCCGCCATTTCGGACCGGGAGTTGCGTGGGCGCCGCCGTTTCGGACCGGGAGTTCCGTGGCCGCCGACATTTCGAACTGGGAGTTGCGTGGGCGCCGCCATTTCGGACCGGGAGTTCCATGGGCGCCGCCATTTTGAGGCGGGAGTTTCGTGGGCGCCACCATTTCGGACTGGGAGTTGTGTGGGCGCCGCCATTTCTAACCGGGAGTTTCGTGGGCGCCGCCATCTCCGACCGGGAGTTCCATGGGCGCTGCCATTTCAAACCGGGAGTTGCGTGGGCGCCGCCATTTCGAGGCGGGAGTTGCTTGGGCGCCGCCATTACGAGCCGGGAGTTGGGGGGGCGCTGCCGTTTCGGATCGGGAGTTTTGTGGGCGCCGCCATCTCGGACCGGGAGTTGCGTGGGCGCCGCCATTTCGAACCGGGAGTTGCGTGGGCGCCGCCATCTCGGACCGGGAGTTGCGTGGGCGCCGCCATTTCGAACTGGGAGTTGCGTGGGCGCCGCCATTTCGGACCGGGAGTTGCGTGGGCGCCGCCATTTCGAGGCGGGAGATGCGTGGGCGCCACCATTTCGGAGTGGGAGTTGCGTGGGCGCCGCCTTTTCGAACCGGGAGTTCTGTGGGCCCCGCCATTTCGGACCGGGAGTTTAGTGGGCACCGACATCTCCGACCGGGAGTTGCGTGGGCGCTGCCATTACGAACCGGGAGTTGCGTGGGCGCCGCCATTTCGGACCGGGAGTTCCGTGGGCGCCGCCATTTCGGACCGGGAGTTCCATGGGCGCCGTCGTTTCGGACCGGGAGTTCCGGCGGCGCCGCCATCTCCGACCGGGAGTACGGTGGGCGCCGCCATCTCGGACCGGGAGTTCCGTGGGCGCCGCCATTTCGAACCGGGAGTTGCGTGGGCGCCACCATTTCGAACCGGGAGTTGCGTGGGCGCCGCCATTTCGGACCGGGAGTTGCGTGGGCGCCGCCATTTCGGACCTGGAGTTGCGTGGGCGCCGCCGTTTCGGACCGGGAGTTTTGTGGGCGCCGACATTTCGAACTGCGAGTTGCGTGGGCGCCGCCATTTCGAGGTGGGAGATACGGGGGCACCACCATAACGGAGTGGGAGTTGCGTGGGCGCCGCCATTTCGGACCGGGAGTTTAGTGGGCTCCGACATCTCCGACCGGGAGTTCCGTGTGCGCTGCTATCTCGAACCGGGAGTTGCGTGGGCGCCGCCATTTCGGACCGGGAGTTGTGTGGGCGCCGCCATTTCAGCTCGAGAGTTTTGTGGGCGCCGACATTTCGAACTGGGAGTTGCGTGGGCGCCGCCATTTTGAGGCGGGAGATGCGTGGGCGCCGCCATTTCGGACTGGGAGTTGCGTGGGCGCCGCCATTTCGAACTGGGAGTTCCGCGGGCGCCGCCATTTTGGACCGGGAGTTGCGTGGGCGCCGCCATCTCCGACGGAAAGATCCATGGGTGCTGCCATTTCGAACCAGGAGTTGCGTGGGCGCCGCCATTTCGGACCGGGAGTTGCTTGGGCGCCGCCATTTCGGACCGGGAGTTGCGTGGGCGCCGCCGTTTCGGACCGGGAGTTCCGTGGGCGCCGACATTTCGAACTGGGAGTTGCGTGGGCGCCGCCATTTCCGACCGGGAGTTCCATGGGCGCCGCCATTTTGAGGCGGGAGTTTCGTGGGCGCCGCCATCTCCGACCGGGAGTTCCATGGGCGCTGCCATTTCAAACCGGGAGTTACGTGGGCGCCGCCATTTCGAGGCGGGAGTTGCGTGGGCGCCGCCATTACGAGCCGGGAGTTGGGGGGGCGCTGCCGTTTCGGATCGGGAGTCGCGTGGGCGCCGCCATCTCGGAACGGGAGTTGCGTGGGCGCCGCCATTTCGGTCCGGGAGTTGCGTGGGCGCCACCATTTCGGACTGGGAGTTCCGTGGGCGCCGCCCTCTCGAACCGGGAGTTCCGCGGGCGCCGCCATTTTGGACCGGGAGTTCCGTGGGCGCCGCCATTTCGGACCGGGAGTTCCGTGGGCGCCGTCGTTTCGGATTGGGAGTTCCGCGGGCGCTACCATTTCACGGCGGGAGTTGCGTGGGCGCCGCCATTACGAGCCGGGAGTTGCGTGGGCGCTGCCGTTTCGGACCGGGACTTCCGTGGGCGCCTCCATTTCGGACCGGGAGTTTAGTGGGCACCGACATCTCCGACCGGGAGTTGCGTGGGCGCCGCCATTTCGGACCGGGAGTTCCGTGGGCGCCGCCATTTCGAAGCGGGAGATGCGTGGGCGCCACCATTTCGGAGTGGGAGTTGCGTGGGCGCCGCCATTTCGAACCGGGAGTTGCGTGGGCGCCGCCATTTCGAGGCGGGAGTTGCTTGGCCGCCGCCATTACGAGCCGGGAGTTGGGGGGGCGCTGCCGTTTCGGATCGGGAGTTGCGTGGGCGCCGCCATCTCGGACCGGGAGTTGCGTGGGCGCCGCCATTTCGAGGCGGGAGATGCGTGGGCGCCACCATTTCGGAGTGGGAGTTGCGTGGGCGCCGCCTTTTCGAACCGGGAGTTCTGTGGGCGCCGCCATTTCGGACCGGGAGTTTAGCGGGCACCGACATCTCTGACCGGGAGTTGCGTGGGCGCTGCCATTCCGAACCGGGAGTTCCATGGGCGCCGTCGTTTCGGACCGGGAGTTCCGGCGGCGCCGCCATCTCCGACCGGGAGTTCGGTGGGCGCCGCCATCTCGGACCGGGAGTTCCGTGGGCGCCGCCATTTTGGACCGGGAGTTGCGTGGACGCCACCATTTCAAACCGGGAGTTGCGTGGGCGCCGCCATTTCAGACCGGGAGTTGCGTGGGTGCCGACATTTCTAACCGGGAGTTCGGTGGGCGCCGCCATTTCGGACCGGGAGTTGCGTGGGCGCCGCCGTTTCGGACCGGGAGTTTTGTGGGCGCCGACATTTCGAACTGGGAGTTGCGTGGGCGCCGCCATTTCGGACCGGGAGTTCCATGGGCGCCGCCATTTCGAGGCGGGAGATGCGTGGGCGCCACCATTTCATTCTGGGAGTAGCGTGGGCGCCGCCATTTCGAACCGGGAGTTCCGTGGGCGCCGCCATTTCGGACCGGGAGTTCTGTGGGCGGTGCCATCTCCGACCGGGAGTTGCGTGGTCGCTGCCATTTCGAACCGGGAGTTGCGTGGGCGCAGCCATTTCGGACCGGGAGTTCCGTGGGCGCCGTCGTTTCGGATTGGGAGTTCCGCGGGCGCCGCCATTTCGTGGCGGGAGTTGCGTGGGCGCCGCCATTACGAGCCGGGATTTGCGTGGGCGCTGCCGTTTCGGACCGGGAGTTCCGTGGGCGCCGCCATCTCGGACCGGTAGTTTCGTGGGCGCCGCCATTTCGGACCGGGAGTTGTGTGGGTGCCGCCATTTCAGCTCGAGAGTTTTGTGGGCGCCGACATTTCGAACTGGGAGTTGCGTGGGCGCCGCCATTTTGAGGCGGGAGATGCGTGGGCGCCACCATTTCGGACTGGGAGTTGCGTGGGCGCCGCCATTTCGAACTGGGAGTTCCGCGGGCGCCGCCATTTTGGACCGGGAGTTGCGTGGGCGCCGCCATCTCCGACCGGGAGATCCATGGGCGCTGCCATTACGAGCCGGGAGTTGCGTGGGCGATGCCGTTTCAAACCAGGAGTTCCGTGGGCGCCGCCATTTCGAACCGAAAGTTGCGTGGGTGCCGCTGTTTCGGACCGGGAGTTCCGGTGGCGCCGCCATTTCGAACCGGGAGTTGCGTGGGCGCCGCCATTTCAGACCGGGAGTTCCGTGGGCGCCGCCATTTCGAACTGGGAGTTGCGTGGGCGCCGCCATTTCGGACCGGGAGTTGCGTGGGCGCCGCCATTTCGAGGCGGGAGATGCGTGGGCGCCACCATTTCGAAGTGGGAGTTGCGTGTGCGCCGCCTTTTCGAACCGGGAGTTCTGTGGGCGCTGCCATTTCGGACCGGGAGTTTAGTGGGCACCGACATCTCCGACCGGGAGTTGCGTGGGCGCTGCCATTTCGAACCGGGAGTTCCGTGGGCGCCGCCATTTCGGACCGGGAGTTGCGTGGGCGCCGACATTTTAGACCGGGAGTTCGGTGGGCGCCGCCATTTCAGACCGGGAGTTGCGTGGGCGCCGTCGTTTCGGACCGGGAGTTTTGGCGGCGCCGCCATCTCCGACCAGGAGTTCGGTGGGCGCCGCCATCCTGGACCGGGAGTTCGGTGGGCGCCGCCATTTCGGACCGGGAGTTGCGTGGGCGCCGCCGTTTCGGACCGGGAGTTTTGTCGGCGCCGACATTTCGAACTGGGAGTTGCGTGGGCGCCGCCATTTCTAACCGGGAGTTCCGCGGGCGCCACCATTTCGGACTGGGAGTTGCGTGGGCGCCGCCATTTCGAACTGGGAGTTCCGCGGGCGCCGCCATTTTGGACCGGGAGTTGCGTGGGCGCCGCCATCTCCGACCGGGAGATCCATGGGCGCTGCCATTTCGAACCGGGAGTTGCGTGGGCGCCGCCATTTCGGACCGGGAGTTGCGTGGGCGGCGCCATTTCGGACCGGGAGTTGCGTGGGCGCCGCCGTTTCGGACCGGGAGTTCCGTGGGCGCCGACATTTCGAACTGGGAGTTGCGTGGGCGCCGCCATTTCGGACCGGGAGTTCCATGGGCGCCGCCATTTTGAGGCGGGAGTTTCGTGGGCGCCACCATTTCGGACTGGGAGTTGTGTGGGCGCCGCCATTTCTAACCGGGAGTTTCGTGGGCGCCGCCATCTCCGACCGGGAGTTCGGTGGGCGCCGCCATTTCGGACCGGGAGTTGCGTGGGCGCCGCCGTTTCGGACCGGGAGTTTTGTGGGCGCCGACATTTCGAACTGGGAGTTGCGTGGGCGCCGCCATTTCGGACCGGGAGTTCCATGGGCGCCGCCATTTCGAGGCGGGAGATGCGTGGGCGCCACCATTTCATTCTGGGAGTTGCGTGGGCGCCGCCATTTCGAACCGGGAGTTCCGTGGGCGCCGCCATTTCGGACCGGGAGTTCTGTGGGCGGTGCCATCTCCGACCGGGAGTTGCGTGGGCGCAGCCATTTCGGACCGGGAGTTCCGTGGGCGCCGTCGTTTCGGATTGGGAGTTCCGCGGGCGCCGCCATTTCGTGGCGGGAGTTGCGTGGGCGCCGCCATTACGAGCCGGGATTTGCGTGGGCGCTGCCGTTTCGGACCGGGAGTTCCGTGGGCGCCGCCATCTCGGACCGGTAGTTTCGTGGGCGCCGCCATTTCGGACCGGGAGTTGTGTGGGCGCCGCCATTTCAGCTCGAGAGTTTTGTGGGCGCCGACATTTCGAACTGGGAGTTGCGTGGGCGCCGCCATTTTGAGGCGGGAGATGCGTGGGCGCCACCATTTCGGACTGGGAGTTGCGTGGGCGCCGCCATTTCGAACTGGGAGTTCCGCGGGCGCCGCCATTTTGGACCGGGAGTTGCGTGGGCGCCGCCATCTCCGACCGGGAGATCCATGGGCGCTGCCATTACGAACCGGGAGTTGCGTGGGCGCCGCCATTTCGGACCGGGAGTTGCGTGGGCGCCGCCATTTCGGACCGGGAGTTGCGTGGGCGCCGCCGTTTCGGACCGGGAGTTCCGTGGGCGCCGACATTTCGAACTGGGAGTTGCGTGGGCGCCGCCATTTCAAACCGGGAGTTCCATGGGCGCCGCCATTTTGAGGCGGGAGTTTCGTGGGCGCCACCATTTCGGACTGGGAGTTGTGTGGGCGCCGCCATTTCTAACCGGGAGTTTCGTGGGCGCCGCCATCTCCGACCGGGAGTTCCATGGGCGCTGCCATTTCAAACCGGGAGTTGCGTGGCCGCAGTCGTTTCGTACCGGGAGTTCCGTGGGCGCCTCCATTTCGAACCGGGAGTTGCGTGGGCGCCGCTGTTTCGGACCGGGAGTTCCGGTGGCGCCGCCATTTCGAACCGGGAGTTGCGTGGGCGCCGCCATTTCAGACCGGGAGTTCCGTGGGCGCCGCCATTTCGAACTGGGAGTTGCGTGGGCGCCGCCATTTCAGACCAGGAGTTCCGTGGGCGCCGCCATTTCGAGGCGGGAGATGCGTGGGCGCCGCCATTTCGGAGTGGGAGTTGCGTGGGCGCCGCCTTTTCGAACCGGGAGTTCCGTGGGCGCCGCCATTTCGGACCGGGAGTTTAGTGGGCACCGACATCTCCCACCGGGAGTTCCGTGGGCGCTGCCATTTCGAACCGGGAGTTGCGTGGGCGCCGCCATTCGGACCGGGAGTTGCGTGGGCGCCGCCATTTCGGACCAGGAGTTGCGTGGGCGCCGCCATTTCAGACCGGGAGTTCCGTGGGCGCCGCCATTTCGAACCGGGAGTTCCAGGGGCGCCTCCATTTCGGACCGGGAGTTGCGTGGGCGCCGCCATTTCGGACCGGGAGTTGCGTGGGCGCCGCCATTTCGGACCGGGAGTTGCGTGGGCGCCGCCATTTCGGACCGGGAGTTCCATGGGCACCGTCGTTTCGGACCGGGAGTTCCGGGGGCGCCGCCGTTTCGGACCGGGAGTTTTGTGGGCGCCGACATTTCGAACTGGGAGTTGCGTGGGCTCCGCCATTTCGGACCGGGAGTTTTGTGGGCGCCGACATTTCGGACCGGACCGGGAGTTTTGTGGGCGCCGCCATTTCGAGGAGGGAGTTGCTTGGGCGCCGCCATCTCGGACCAGGAGTTGCGTGGGCGCCGCCATTTCGAACCGGAATTTCCGTGGGCGCCGCCATTTCAGACCGGGAGTTGCGTGGGCGCCGCCATTTCGGACCGGACCGGGAGTTGCGTGGGCGCCGCCATTTCGGACTGGGAGTTGCCTGGGCGCCGCCATCTCGGACCGGGAGTTCCCTGGGCACCGCCATCTCGGACTGGGAGTTCGGTGGGCGCCGCCATTTCGAACCGGGAGTTGCGTGGGCGCCGCCATTTCGGACTGGGAGTTTAGGGGGCACCGCCATCACCGACCGGGGGTTCCGTGGGCGCCGCCATTTCGGACCTGGAGTTCCATGGGCGCCGTCGTTTCAGACCGGGAGTTCCGGGGGCGCCGCCATCTCCGACCGGGAGTTCGTTGGCGCCGCCATTTCGGACCGGGAGTTGCGTGGGCGCCGCCATTTCGAACCGGGAGTTGCGTGGGCGCCGCCATTTCGGACCAGGAGTTGCGTGGGCGCCGCCATTTCAGACCGGGAGTTCCGTGGGTGCCGCCATTTCGGACCGGGAGTTCCGTGGGCGCCGCCATTTCGAGGCGGGAGATGCGTGGGCGCCACCATTTCAAAGTGGGAGTTGCGTGGGCGCCGCCTTTTCGAACCGGGAGTTGCGTGGGCGCTGCCATTTCGGACCGGGAGTTTAGTGGGCACTGACATCTCCCACCGGGAGTTCCGTGCGCACCGACATCTCCGACCGGGAGTTTCGTGGGCGCTGCCGTTTCGAACAGGGAGTTGCGTGGCCGCCGCCATTTCGAGGCGGGAGTTGCGTGGGCGCCGCCATTTCGGAACGGATCGGGAGTTGCGTGGGCGCCGCCATTTCGGACCGGGAGTTGCCTGGGCGCTGCCATCTCGGACCGGGAGTTCCGTGGGCGCCGCCATTTCGGACCGGGAGTTCCGTGGGCGCCGCCATTTTGAACCAAGAGTTCCGCTGGCGCCACCATTTTGGACCGGGAGTTGCGTGGGCGCCGCCATTTCGGACTGGGAGTTCCATGGGCGCTGCCATTTCGAACCGGGAGTTGCGTGGGCGCCGCCATTTCGGACCGGGAGTTGCGTGGGCGCCGCCATTTCGGACCGGGAGGTCCGTGGGCGCCGTCGTTTCGGATTGGGAGTTCCCCGGGTGCCGCTATTTCAGGGCGGGAGTTGCGTGGGCGCCGCCATTACGAGCCGGGAGTTGCGTGGGCGCTGCCGTTTCGGACCAGGAGTTCCGTGGGCGCCGCCATTTCAAACCGGGAGTTGCGTGGGTGCCGCTGTTTCGGACCGGGAGTTCCGGTGGCGCCGCCATTTCGAACCGGGAGTTGCGTGGGCGCCGCCATTTCAGACCGGGAGTTCCGTGGGCGCTGCCATTTCGAACTGGGAGTTGCGTGGGCGCCGCCATTTCGGACCGGGAGTTGCGTGGGCGCCGCCATTTCGAGGCGGGAGATGCGTGGGCGCCACCATTTCGGAGTGGGAGTTGCGTGGGCGCCGCCTTTTCGAACCGGGAGTTCTGTGGGCGCCGCCATTTCGCACCGGGAGTTTAGTGGGCACCGACATCTCCGACCGGGAGTTGCGTGGGCGCTGCCATTTCGGACCGGGAGTTGCGTGGGCGCCGCCATTTCGGACCGGGAGTTGCGTGGGCGCCGACATTTCAGACCGGGAGTTCGGTGGGCGCCGCCATTTCGGACCGGGAGTTGCGTGGGCGCCGCCGTTTCGGACCGGGAGTTTTGTGGGCGCCGACATTTCGAACTGGGAGTTGCGTGGGCGCCGCCATTTCGAACCGGGAGTTCCATGGGCGCCGCCATTTTGGACCGGGAGTTTCGTGGGCGCCACCATTTCGGACTGGGAGTTGTGTGGGCGCCGCCATTTCTAACCGGGAGTTCCGCGGGCGCCGCCATTTCAGACCGGGAGTTTCGTGGGCGCCGCCATCTCCGACCGGGAGTTCCATGGGCGCTGCCATTTCAAACCGGGAGTTACGTGGGCGCCGCCATTTCGAGGCGGGAGTTGCGTGGGCGCCGCCATTACGAGCCGGGAGTTGGGGGGGCGCTGCCGTTTCGGATCGGGAGTTGCGTGGGCGCCGCCATCTCGGACCGGGAGTTGCGTGGGCGCCGCCATTTCGGTCCGGGAGTTGCGTGGGCGCCACCATTTCGGACTGGGAGTTCCGTGGGCGCCGCCCTCTCGAACCGGGAGTTCCGCGGGCGCCGCCATTTTGGACCGGGAGTTCCGTGGGCGCCGCCATTTCGGACCGGGAGTTCCGTGGGCGCCGTCGTTTCGGATTGGGAGTTCCGCGGGCGCTACCATTTCATGGCGGGAGTTGCGTGGGCGCCGCCATTACGAGCCGGGAGTTGCGTGGGCGCTGCCGTTTCGGACCGGGACTTCCGTGGGCGCCTCCATTTCGGACCGGGAGTTTAGTGGGCACCGACATCTCCGACCGGGAGTTGCGTGGGCGCCGCCATTTCGGACCGGGAGTTCCGTGGGCGCCGCCATTTCGAAGCGGGAGTTGCGTGGGCGCCGCCATTTCGGACCAGGAGTTGCGTGGGCGCCGCCATTTCAGACCGGGAGTTCCGTGGGCGCCGCCATTTCGAACCGGGAGTTCCAGGGGCGCCTCCATTTCGGACCGGGAGTTGCGTGGGCGCCGCCATTTCGGACCGGGAGTTGCGTGGGCGCCGCCATTTCGGACCGGGAGTTGCGTGGGCGCCGCCATTTCGGTCCGGGAGTTGCGTGGGCGCCGCCGTTTCGGACCGGGAGTTTTGTGGGCGCCGACATTTCGAACTGGGAGTTGCGTGGGCGCCGCCATTTCGGACCGGGAGTTCCATGGGCGCCGCCATTTCGAGGCGGGAGATGCGTGGGCGCCACCATTTCATTCTGGGAGTTGCGTGGGCGCCGCCATTTCGAACCGGGAGTTCCGTGGGCGCCGCCATTTCGGACCGGGAGTTCTGTGGGCGGTGCCATCTCCGACCGGGAGTTGCGTGGGCGCAGCCATTTCGGACCGGGAGTTCCGTGGGCGCCGTCGTTTCGGATTGGGAGTTCCGCGGGCGCCGCCATTTCGTGGCGGGAGTTGCGTGGGCGCCGCCATTACGAGCCGGGATTTGCGTGGGCGCTGCCGTTTCGGACCGGGAGTTCCGTGGGCGCCGCCATCTCGGACCGGTAGTTTCGTGGGCGCCGCCATTTCGGACCGGGAGTTGTGTGGGCGCCGCCATTTCAGCTCGAGAGTTTTGTGGGCGCCGACATTTCGAACTGGGAGTTGCGTGGGCGCCGCCATTTTGAGGCGGGAGATGCGTGGGCGCCACCATTTCGGACTGGGAGTTGCGTGGGCGCCGCCATTTCGAACTGGGAGTTCCGCGGGCGCCGCCATTTTGGACCGGGAGTTGCGTGGGCGCCGCCATCTCCGACCGGGAGATCCATGGGCGCTGCCATTACGAACCGGGAGTTGCGTGGGCGCCGCCATTTCGGACCGGGAGTTGCGTGGGCGCCGCCATTTCGGACCGGGAGTTGCGTGGGCGCCGCCGTTTCGGACCGGGAGTTCCGTGGGCGCCGACATTTCGAACTGGGAGTTGCGTGGGCGCCGCCATTTCAAACCGGGAGTTCCATGGGCGCCGCCATTTTGAGGCGGGAGTTTCGTGGGCGCCACCATTTCGGACTGGGAGTTGTGTGGGCGCCGCCATTTCTAACCGGGAGTTTCGTGGGCGCCGCCATCTCCGACCGGGAGTTCCATGGGCGCTGCCATTTCAAACCGGGAGTTGCGTGGCCGCAGTCGTTTCGTACCGGGAGTTCCGTGGGCGCCTCCATTTCGAACCGGGAGTTGCGTGGGCGCCGCTGTTTCGGACCGGGAGTTCCGGTGGCGCCGCCATTTCGAACCGGGAGTTGCGTGGGCGCCGCCATTTCAGACCGGGAGTTCCGTGGGCGCCGCCATTTCGAACTGGGAGTTGCGTGGGCGCCGCCATTTCAGACCAGGAGTTCCGTGGGCGCCGCCATTTCGAGGCGGGAGATGCGTGGGCGCCGCCATTTCGGAGTGGGAGTTGCGTGGGCGCCGCCTTTTCGAACCGGGAGTTCCGTGGGCGCCGCCATTTCGGACCGGGAGTTTAGTGGGCACCGACATCTCCCACCGGGAGTTCCGTGGGCGCTGCCATTTCGAACCGGGAGTTGCGTGGGCGCCGCCATTCGGACCGGGAGTTGCGTGGGCGCCGCCATTTCGGACCAGGAGTTGCGTGGGCACCGCCATTTCAGACCGGGAGTTCCGTGGGCGCCGCCATTTCGAACCGGGAGTTCCAGGGGCGCCTCCATTTCGGACCGGGAGTTGCGTGGGCGCCGCCATTTCGGACCGGGAGTTGCGTGGGCGCCGCCATTTCGGACCGGGAGTTGCGTGGGCGCCGCCATTTCGGACCGGGAGTTCCATGGGCACCGTCGTTTCGGACCGGGAGTTCCGGGGGCGCCGCCGTTTCGGACCGGGAGTTTTGTGGGCGCCGACATTTCGAACTGGGAGTTGCGTGGGCTCCGCCATTTCGGACCGGGAGTTTTGTGGGCGCCGACATTTCGGACCGGACCGGGAGTTTTGTGGGCGCCGCCATTTCGAGGAGGGAGTTGCTTGGGCGCCGCCATCTCGGACCAGGAGTTGCGTGGGCGCCGCCATTTCGAACCGGAATTTCCGTGGGCGCCGCCATTTCAGACCGGGAGTTGCGTGGGCGCCGCCATTTCGGACCGGACCGGGAGTTGCGTGGGCGCCGCCATTTCGGACTGGGAGTTGCCTGGGCGCCGCCATCTCGGACCGGGAGTTCCCTGGGCACCGCCATCTCGGACTGGGAGTTCGGTGGGCGCCGCCATTTCGAACCGGGAGTTGCGTGGGCGCCGCCATTTCGGACTGGGAGTTTAGGGGGCACCGCCATCACCGACCGGGGGTTCCGTGGGCGCCGCCATTTCGGACCTGGAGTTCCATGGGCGCCGTCGTTTCAGACCGGGAGTTCCGGGGGCGCCGCCATCTCCGACCGGGAGTTCGTTGGCGCCGCCATTTCGGACCGGGAGTTTCGTGGGCGCCGCCATTTCGAACCGGGAGTTGCGTGGGCGCCGCCATTTCGGACCAGGAGTTGCGTGGGCGCCGCCATTTCAGACCGGGAGTTCCGTGGGCGCCGCCATTTCGGACCGGGAGTTCCGTGGGCGCCGCCATTTCGAGGCGGGAGATGCGTGGGCGCCACCATTTCAAAGTGGGAGTTGCGTGGGCGCCGCCTTTTCGAACCGGGAGTTGCGTGGGCGCTGCCATTTCGGACCGGGAGTTTAGTGGGCACTGACATCTCCCACCGGGAGTTCCGTGCGCACCGACATCTCCGACCGGGAGTTTCGTGGGCGCTGCCGTTTCGAACCGGGAGTTGCGTGGCCGCCGCCATTTCGAGGCGGGAGTTGCGTGGGCGCCGCCATTTCGGAACGGATCGGGAGTTGCGTGGGCGCCGCCATTTCGGACCGGGAGTTGCCTGGGCGCTGCCATCTCGGACCGGGAGTTCCGTGGGCGCCGCCATTTCGGACCGGGAGTTCCGTGGGCGCCGCCATTTTGAACCAAGAGTTCCGCTGGCGCCACCATTTTGGACCGGGAGTTGCGTGGGCGCCGCCATTTCGGGCTGGGAGTTCCATGGGCGCTGCCATTTCGAACCGGGAGTTGCGTGGGCGCCGCCATTTCGGACCGGGAGTTGCGTGGGCGCCGCCATTTCGGACCGGGAGGTCCGTGGGCGCCGTCGTTTCGGATTGGGAGTTCCCCGGGTGCCGCTATTTCAGGGCGGGAGTTGCGTGGGCGCCGCCATTACGAGCCGGGAGTTGCGTGGGCGCTGCCGTTTCGGACCAGGAGTTCCGTGGGCGCCGCCATTTCAAACCGGGAGTTGCGTGGGTGCCGCTGTTTCGGACCGGGAGTTCCGGTGGCGCCGCCATTTCGAACCGGGAGTTGCGTGGGCGCCGCCATTTCAGACCGGGAGTTCCGTGGGCGCTGCCATTTCGAACTGGGAGTTGCGTGGGCGCCGCCATTTCGGACCGGGAGTTGCGTGGGCGCCGCCATTTCGAGGCGGGAGATGCGTGGGCGCCACCATTTCGGAGTGGGAGTTGCGTGGGCGCCGCCTTTTCGAACCGGGAGTTCTGTGGGCGCCGCCATTTCGCACCGGGAGTTTAGTGGGCACCGACATCTCCGACCGGGAGTTGCGTGGGCGCTGCCATTTCGGACCGGGAGTTGCGTGGGCGCCGCCATTTCGGACCGGGAGTTGCGTGGGCGCCGACATTTCAGACCGGGAGTTCGGTGGGCGCCGCCATTTCGGACCGGGAGTTGCGTGGGCGCCGCCGTTTCGGACCGGGAGTTTTGTGGGCGCCGACATTTCGAACTGGGAGTTGCGTGGGCGCCGCCATTTCGAACCGGGAGTTCCATGGGCGCCGCCATTTTGGACCGGGAGTTTCGTGGGCGCCACCATTTCGGACTGGGAGTTGTGTGGGCGCCGCCATTTCTAACCGGGAGTTCCGCGGGCGCCGCCATTTCAGACCGGGAGTTTCGTGGGCGCCGCCATCTCCGACCGGGAGTTCCATGGGCGCTGCCATTTCAAACCGGGAGTTACGTGGGCGCCGCCATTTCGAGGCGGGAGTTGCGTGGGCGCCGCCATTACGAGCCGGGAGTTGGGGGGGCGCTGCCGTTTCGGATCGGGAGTTGCGTGGGCGCCGCCATCTCGGACCGGGAGTTGCGTGGGCGCCGCCATTTCGGTCCGGGAGTTGCGTGGGCGCCACCATTTCGGACTGGGAGTTCCGTGGGCGCCGCCCTCTCGAACCGGGAGTTCCGCGGGCGCCGCCATTTTGGACCGGGAGTTCCGTGGGCGCCGCCATTTCGGACCGGGAGTTCCGTGGGCGCCGTCGTTTCGGATTGGGAGTTCCGCGGGCGCTACCATTTCATGGCGGGAGTTGCGTGGGCGCCGCCATTACGAGCCGGGAGTTGCGTGGGCGCTGCCGTTTCGGACCGGGACTTCCGTGGGCGCCTCCATTTCGGACCGGGAGTTTAGTGGGCACCGACATCTCCGACCGGGAGTTGCGTGGGCGCCGCCATTTCGGACCGGGAGTTCCGTGGGCGCCGCCATTTCGAAGCGGGAGTTGCGTGGGCGCCGCCATTTCGGACCAGGAGTTGCGTGGGCGCCGCCATTTCAGACCGGGAGTTCCGTGGGCGCCGCCATTTCGAACCGGGAGTTCCAGGGGCGCCTCCATTTCGGACCGGGAGTTGCGTGGGCGCCGCCATTTCGGACCGGGAGTTGCGTGGGCGCCGCCATTTCGGACCGGGAGTTGCGTGGGCGCCGCCATTTCGGTCCGGGAGTTGCGTGGGCGCCACCATTTCGGACTGGGAGTTGCGTGGGCGCCGCCCTCTCGAACCGGGAGTTCCGCGGGCGCCGCCATTTTGGACCGGGAGTTCCGTGGACGCCGCCATTTCGGACCGGGAGTTCCGTGGGCGCCGTCGTTTCGGATTGGGAGTTCCGCGGGCGCTACCATTTCACGGCGGGAGTTGCGTGGGCGCCGCCATTATGAGCCGGGAGTTGCGTGGGCGCTGCCGTTTCGGACCGGGACTTCCGTGGGCGCCTCCATTTCGGACCGGGAGTTTAGTGGGCACCGACATCTCCGACCGGGAGTTGCGTGGGCGCTGCCATTTCGGACCGCGAGTTGCCTGGGCGCCGCCATTTCGGAGCAGGAGTTGCGTGGGCGCCGACATTTCAGACCGGGAGTTGCGTGGGCGCCGCCATTTCAAACCGGGAGTTGCGTGGGCGCCGCCGTTTCGGACCGGGAGTTTTGTGGGCGCCGACATTTCGAACTGGGAGTTCCGTGGGCGCCGCCATTTCGAACCGGGAGTTCCATGGGCTCCGCCATTTTGGACCGGGAGTTTCGTGGGCGCCACCATTTCGGACTGGGAGTTGTGTGGGCGCCGCCATTTCTAACCGGGAGTTCCGCGGGCGCCGCCATTTCAGACCGGGAGTTTCGTGGGCGCCGCCATCTCCGACCGGGAGTTCCATGGGCGCTGCCATTTCAAACCGGGAGTTGCGTGGGCGCCGCCATTTCGAGGCAAGAGTTGCATGGGCGCCGCCATTACGAGCCGGGATTTGGGGGGGCGCTGCCGTTTCGGATCGGGAGTTGCGTGGGCGCCGCCATCTCGGACCGGGAGTTGCGTGGGCGCCGCCATTTCGAACCGGGAGTTGCGTGGGCGCCGCCATCTCGGACTGGGAGTTGCGTGGGCGCCGCCATTTCGAACTGGGAGTTGCGTGGGTGCCGCCATTTCGGACCGGGAGTTGCGTGGGCGCCGCCATTTTGAGGCGGGAGATGCGTGGGCACCACCATTTCAGAGTGGGAGTTGCGTGGGCGCCGCCTTTTCGAACCGGGAATTCCGTGGGCTCCGCCATTTCGGACCGGGAGTTTAGTGGGCACCGACATCTCCCACCGGGAGTTCCGTGGGCGCTGCCATTTCGAACCGGGAGTTGCGTGGGCGCCGCCATTCGGACCGTGAGTTGCATGGGCGCCGCCATTTTGGACCGGGAGTTCCATGGGCAGCGTCGTTTCGGACCGGGAGTTCCGGGGACGCCGCCATCTCCGACCGGGAGTTCGGTGGGCGCCGCCATCTCAAACCGGGAGTTCTTTGGGCGCCGCCATTTCGAACCGGGAGTTGCGTGGGCGCCGCCATTTCGAACCGGGAGTTGCGTGGGCGCCGCCATTTCGGACCAGGAGTTGCGTGGGCGCCGCCATTTCAAACCGGGAGTTCCGTGGGCGCCGCCATTTCGAACCGGGAGTTCCGGGGGCGCCGCCGTTTCGGACCGGGAGTTTGGTGGGCGCCGACATTTCAAACTGGGAGTTGCGTGGGCGCCGCCATTTTGGACCGGGAGTTCCATGGGCACCGCCATTTTGAGGCTGGAGTTTCGTGGGCGCCACCATTTCGGACTGGGAGTTGTGTGGGCGCCGCCATTTTGAACCGGGAGTTCCGTGAGCGCCGCCATTTCAGACCGGGAGTTCCGCGGGCGCCGGCATCTCGGACCGGGAGTTGCGTGGGCGTCGCCATTTCGGACCGGGAGTTGCGTGGGCGCCGCCATCTCGGATTGGGAGTTCCATGGGCGAGGCCATTTCGAACCAGGAGTTGCGTGGGCGCTGCCGTTTCGGACCGGGAGTTTTGTGGGCGCCGACATTTCGAACTGGGAGTTGCGTGGGCGCCGCCATTTCGAACCGGGAGTTCCGTGGGCGCCGCGATTTCGAGGGGGGAGATGCGTGGGCGCCACCATTTCGGAGTGGGAGTTGCGTGGGCGCCGCCTTTTCGAACCGGGAGTTCCGTGGGCGCTGCCATGTCGGACCGGGAGTTTAGTGGGCACCGACATCTCCGACCGGGAGTTCCGTGGGCGCTGCCATTTCGAACCGGGAGTTGCGTGGGCGCCGACATTTTGAACTGGGAGTTGCGTGGGCGCCTCCATTTCGGACTGGGAGTTGCGTGGGCGCCGCCGTTTCGGACCGGGAGTTTCGTGGGCGCCGCCATTTCGGACCGGGAGTTCCATGGGCGCCGCCATTTCGGACCGGGAGTTGCGTGGGCGCCGCCATTTCGGACTGAGAGTTTCATGGGCGCCGTCGTTTCGGACCGGGAGTTCCAGGGGCGCCGCCATCTCCGAACGGGAGTTCCGTGGGCGCCGCCATTTCTAACTGGGAGTTGCGTGGGCGCCGACATTTCGAACCGGGAGTTGCGTGGGCGCCGCCATTTCGGACCAGGAGTTGCGTGGGCGCCGCCATTTCAGACCGGGAGTTCCGTGGGCGCCGCCATTTCGGACCGGGAGTTCCGGGGGCGCCGCCGTTTCGGACCGGGAGTTTTGTGGGCGCCGACATTTCGAACTGGGAGTTGCGTGGGCTCCGCCATTTCGGACCGGGAGTTTAGGGGGCACCGCCATCTCCGACCGGGGGTTCCGTGGGCGGTGCCATTTCGAACCGGGAGTTGCGTGGGCGCCGCCATTTCGAACCGGGAGTTGCGTGGGCGCCGCCATTTCGGACCGGGAGTTGCGTGGGCGCCGCCATTTCGGACCAGACCGGGAGTTTTGTGGGCGCCGCCATTTCGAGGCGGGTGTTGCTTGGGCGCCGCCATCTCGAACCAGGAGTTCCGTGGGCGCCGCCATCTCGGACCGGGAGTTCCGTGGGCGCCGCCATCTCGGATTGGGAGTTCGGTGGGCGCTACCATTTCGAACCGGGAGTTGCGTGGGCGCCGCCGTTTCGGACCGGGAGTTTTGTGAACGTCGACATTTCAAACTGGGAGTTGCGTGGGCGCCGCCATTTCGGACCGGGACTTCCGTGGGCGCCTCCATTTCGAGGCGGGAGATGCGTGGGCGCCACCATTTCAAAGTGGGAGTTGCGTGGGCGCCGCCTTTTCGAATTGGGAGTTCCGTGGGCGCCGCCATTTCGGACCGGGAGTTGCTTGGGCGCCGCCATCTCGAACCAGGAGTTGCGTGGGCGCCGCCATTTCGAACCGGGAGTTCCGTGGGCGCCGCCATTTCAGACCGGGAGTTGCGTGGACGCCGCCATTTCGGACCGGACGGGTAGTTGCGTGTGCGCCGCCATTTTAAACTGGGAGTTGCCTGGGCGCCGCCATCTCGGACCGGGAGTTCCGTGGGCGCGCCATCTCGGATTGGGAGTTCGGTGGGCGCCGCCATTTCGAACCGGGAGTTGCGTGGGCGCCGCCATTTCGGACCGGGAGTTTAGGGGGCACCGCCATCTCCGACCGGGGTTTCTGTGGGCGGTGCCATTTCGGACCGGGAGTTGCGTGGGCGCCGCCATTTCAAACCGGGAGTTGCGTGGGCGCCGCCATTTCGGACCGGGAGTTGCGTGGGCGCCGCCATTTCGGAGCAGACCGGGAGTTTTGTGGGCGCCGCCATTTCGAGGCGGGCGTTGCTTGGGCGCCGCCATCTCGGACCAGGAGTTGCGTGGGCGCCGCCGTTTCGAACCGGGAGTTCCGTGGGCGCCGCCATTTCTGACCGGGAGTTGCGTGGGCGCCGCCATTTCGGACCGGGAGTTCCGTGGGCGCCGCCATCTCGGACCGGGAGTTCCGTGGGCGCCGACCTTTCGAACTGGGAGTTGCGTGGGTGCCGCCATTTCGGACCGGGAGTTCCGTGGGCGGTGCCATTTCGAACCGGGAGTTGCGTGGGCACAAACATTTCGGGCTGGGAGTTGCGTGGGCGCCGCCATTTCGAACCAAGAGCTCCTCTGGCGCAGCCATTTTGGACCGGGAGTTGCGTGGGCGCCGCCATTTCGGACTGGGAGTTCCATGGGCGCCGCCATTTCGAACCGGGAGTTGCGTGGGCGCCGCCGTTTCGGACCGGGAGTTTTGTGAACGCCGACATTTCAAACTGGGAGTTGCGTGGGCGCCGCCGTTTCGGACCGGGAGTTCCGTGGGCGCCGCCATTTCGAGGCGGGAGATGCGTGGGCGCCACCATTTCAAAGTGGGAGTTGCGTGGGCGCCGCCTTTTCGAATTGGGAGTTCCGTGGGCGCCGCCATTTCGGACCGGGAGTTGCTTGGGCGCCGCCATCTCGAACCAGGAGTTGCATGGGCGCCGCCATTTCGAACCGGGAGTTCCGTGGGCGCCGCCATTTCAGACCGGGAGTTGCGTGTGCGCCGCCATTTTAAACTGGGAGTTGCCTGGGCGCCGCCATCTCGGACCGGGAGTTCCGTGGGCGCCGCCATCTCGGATTGGGAGTTCGGTGGGCGCCGCCATTTCGAACCGGGAGTTGCGTGGGCGCCGCCATTTCGGACCGGGAGTTTAGGGGGCACCGCCATCTCCGACCGGGGGTTCTGTGGGCGGTGCCATTTCGGACAGGGAGTTGCGTGGGCGCCGCCATTTCAAACCGGGAGTTGCGTGGGCGCCGCCATTTCGGACCGGGAGTTGCGTGGGCGCCGCCATTTCGGACCAGACCGGGAGTTTTGTGGGCGCCGCCATTTCGGACCGGGAGTTGCCTGGGCGCCGCCATCTCGGACCGGGAGTTCCGTGGGCGCCGACATTTCGAACTGGGAGTTGCGTGGGCGCCGCCATTTCGGACCGGGAGTTCCGTGGGCGGTGCCATTTCGAACCGGGAGTTGCGTGGGCACCACCATTTCGGACTGGGAGTTGCGTGGGCGCCGCCATTTCGAACCAAGAGTTCCTCTGGCGCAGCCATTTTGGACTGGGAGTTGCGTGGGCGCCGCCATTTCGGACTGGGAGTTCCATGGGCGCCGCCATTTCGAACCGGGAGTTGCGTGGGCGCCGCCATTTCGGACCGGGAGTTGCGTGGGCGCCGCCATTTCGGACCGGGAGTTCCCTGGGCGCCGTCGTTTCGGATTGGGAGTTCCGCGGGCGCCGCCATTTCAGGGCGGGAGTTGCGTGGGCGCCGCCATTACGAGCCGGGAGTTGCGTGGGCGCTGCCGTTTCGGACCAGGAGTTCCGTGGGCGCCGCCATTTCGAACCGGGAGTTGCGTGGGTGCCGCTGTTTCGGACCGGGAGTTCCGGTGGCGCCGCCATTTCAAACCGGGAGTTGCGTGGGCGCCGCCATTTCAGACCGGGAGTTCCGTGGGCGCCGCCATTTCGAACCGGGAGTTCCGTGGGCGCCGCCATTTCGGACCGGGAGTTGCGTGGGCGCCGCCATTTTGAGGCGGGAGTTTCGTGGGCGCCACCATTTCGGACCGGGAGTTGCGTGGGCGCCGCCATTTCTAACCGGGAGTTCCGTGGGCGCCGCCATTTCAGACCGGGAGTTGCGTGGGCGCCGCCATCTCCGACCGGGAGTTCCATGGGCGCTGCCATTTCAAACCGGGAGTTGCGTGGGCGCTGCCATTTCGAGGCGGGAGTTGCATGGGCGCCGCCATTACGAGCCGGGAGTTGGGGGGGCGCTGCCGTTTCGGATCGGGAGTTGCGTGGGCGCCGCCATCTCGGACCGGGAGTTGCGTAGGCGCCGCCATTTCGAACCGGGAGTTGCGTGGGCGCCGCCATTTCGGACCGGGAGTTTTGTGGGCGCCGACATTTCGGACCGGTCCGGGAGTTTTGTTGGCGCCGCCATTTCGGACCGGGAGTTGCGTGGGCGCCGCCATCTCGGACCAGGAGTTGCGTGGGCGCCGCCATTTCGAACCGGGAGTTCTGTGGGCGCCGCCATTTCAGACCGGGAGTTGCGTGGGCGCCGCCATTTCGGACCGGACCGGGAGTTGCGTGTGCGCCGCCATTTCGGACCGGGAGTTGCCTGGGCGCCGCCATCTCGGACCGGGAGTTCCGTGGGCGCCGCCATCTCGGATTGGGAGTTCGGTGGGCGCCGCCATTTCGAACCGGGAGTTGCGTGGGCGCGGCCATTTTGGACCGGGAGTTTAGGGGGCACCGCCATCTCCGACCGGGGGTTCTGTGGGCGGTGCCATTTCGGACCGGGAGTTGCGTGGGCGCCGCCATTTCAAACCGGGAGTTGCGTGGGTGCCGCCATTTCGGACCGGGAGTTGCGTGGGCGCCGCCATTTCGGACCAGACCGGGAGTTTTGTGGGCCCCGCCATTTCGAGGCGGGCGTTGCTTGGGCGCCGCCATCTCGGACCAGGAGTTGCGTGGGCGCCGCCGTTTCGAACCGGGAGTTCCGTGGGCGCCGCCATTTCTGACCGGGAGTTGCGTGGGCGCCGCCATTTCGGACCGGACCAAGAGATGCGTGGGCGCCGCCATTTCGAACCGGGAGTTCCGTGGGCGCCGCCATCTCGGACCGGGAGTTCCGTGGGCGCCGCCATCTCGGATTGGGAGTTCGGTGGGCGACGCCATTTCGAACCGGGAGTTGCGTGGGCGCCGCCGTTTCGGACCGGGAGTTTTGTGAACGCCGACATTTCGAACTGGGAGTTGCGTGGGCGCCGCCATTTCGGACCGGGAGTTTAGTGGGCACCGATATCTCCCACCGGGAGTTCCGTGCGCACCGACATCTCCGACCGGGAGTTCCGTGGGCGCTGCCGTTTCGAACCGGGAGTTGCGTGGCCGCCGCCATTTCGAGGCGGTAGTTGCGTGGGCGCCGCCATTTCGGACCGGTTGTTCCGTGGGTGCCGTCATTTCTAGCCGGGAGTTGCTTGTGCGCCGCAGTTTCGGACCGGGAGTTGCGTGGGTGCCGCCATTTCGGACCGGGAGTTGCGTGGGTGCTGCCATTTCGAACGGGGAGTTTCGTGGACGCCGCCATTTCGGACCGGGAGTTCCATGGGCGCCGCCATTTCGGACCGGGAGATCCATGGGTGCTGCCATTTTGAGCCGGGAGTTCCGTGGGCGGCGCCGTTTCGGACCGGGAGTTCCGTGGGCGCCGTCATTTCGAACTGGGAGTTGCGTGGGCGCCGCCATTTCGGACCGGGAGTTCCGTGGGCGGTGCCATTTTGAACCGGGAGTTGCGTGGGCACCACCATTTCGGACTGGGAGTTGCGTGGGCGCCGCCATCTCGAACCAAGAGTTCCTCTGGCGCAGCCATTTTGGACCGGGAGTTGCGTGGGCGCCGCAATTTCGGACTGGGAGTTCCATGGGCGCCGCCATTTCGAACCGGGAGTTGCGTGGGCGCCGCCATTTCGGACCGGGAGTTGCGTGGGCGCCGCCATTTCGGACCGGGAGTTCCGTGGGCGCCGTCGTTTCGGATTGGGAGTTCCGCGGGCGCCGCCATTTCAGGGTGGGAGTTGCGTGGGCGCCGCCATTACGAGCCGGGAGTTGCGTGGGCGCTGCCGTTTCGGACCAGGAGTTCCGTGGGCGCCTCCATTTCGAACCGGGAGTTGCGTGGGTGCCGCTGTTTCGGACCGGGAGTTCCGGTGGCGCCGCCATTTCGAACCGGGAGTTGCGTGGGCGCCGCCATTTCGGACCGGGAGTTGCGTGGGCGCCGCCATTTTGAGGCGGGAGTTTCGTGGGCGCCACCATTTCGGACCGGGAGTTTCGTGGGCGCCGCCATTTCTAACCGGGAGTTCCGCGGGCGCCGCCATTTCAGACCGGGAGTTTCGTGGGCGCCGCCATCTCCGACCGGGAGTTCCACGGGCGCTGCCATTTCGAGGCGGGAGTTGCGTGGGCGCCGCCATTACGAGCCGGGAGTTGGGGGGGCGCCGCCATTTCGGATCGGGAGTTGCGTGGGCGCCGCGATCTCGGACCGGGAGTTGCGTGGGCGCCGCCATTTCGAACCGGGAGTTACGTGGGCGCCGCCATTTCGGACCGGGAGTTTTGTGGGCACCGACATTTCGGACCGGACCGGGAGTTTTGTGGGCGCCGCCATTTCGAGGCGGGAGTTGCTTGGGCGCCGCCATCTCGGACCAGGAGTTGCGTGGGCGACGCCATTTCGAACCGGGAACTGCGTGGGCGCCGGCATTTCGAACCGGGAGTTCCGTGGGCGCCGCCATTTCTGACCGGGAGTTGCGTGGGCGCCGCCATTTCGGACCGGATCGAGAGTTGCGTGGGCGCCGCCATTTCGGACCGGGAGTTGCCTGGGCGCCGCCATCTCGGACCGGGAGTTCCGTGGGCGCCGCCATCTCGGATTGGGAGTTCGGTGGGCGACGCCATTTCGAACCGGGAGTTGCGTGGGCGCCGCCGTTTCGGACCGGGAGTTTTGTGAACGCCGACATTTCGAACTGGGAGTTGCGTGGGCGCCGCCATTTTGGACCGGGAGTTCCGTGGGCGCCGCCCTTTCGAGGCGGGAGATGCGTGGGCGCCACCATTTCAAAGTGGGAGTTGCGTGGGCGCCGCCTTTTCGAACCGGGAGTTGCGTGGGCGCTGCCATTTCAGCCCGGGAGTTGCGTGGGCGCCGCCATTTCGAACCGGGAGTTCCGTGGGCGGCGCCGTTTCGGACCGGGAGTTTTGTGGGCGCCGACATTTCGAACTGGGAGTTGCGTGGGCGCCGCCATTTCGGACCCGGAGTTCCGTGGGCGCCGCCATTTCGGACCGGGAGTTCCATGGGCGCCGCCATTTTGAGGCGGGAGTTCCGTGGGCGCCACCATTGCGGACTGGGAGTTGTGTGGGCACCGCCATTTCGAACCGGGAGTTCTGCGGGCGCCGCCATTTCGAACCGGGAGTTCCATGGGCGCCGCCATTTCGATCCGGGAGTTGCGTGGGCGCCGCCATTTCGAGGCGGGAGTTGCGTGGGCGCAGCCATTTCGGACCGGACCGGGAGTTCCGTGGGCGCCGCCATTTCGAGGCGGGAGTTGCTTGCGCGCCGCCATTTCGGACCGGGAGTTGCGTGGGCGCCGCCATTTCGAACCGGGAGTTCCGTGGGCGCCGCCATTTCGGACCGGGAGTTGCGTGGGCGCCGCCATTTCGGACCGGACCGGGAGTTGCGTGGGCGCCGCCATTTTGGACCGGGAGTTGCCTGGGCGCCGCCATCTCGGACCGGGAATTCCGTGGGCGCCGCCATCTCGGATTGGGAGTTCGGTGGACGCCGCCATTTCGAACCGGGAGTTGCGTGGGCGCCGCCATTTCGGACCGGGAGTTTTGTGGGCGCCGACATTTCGGACCGGATCGGGAGTTTTGTGGGCGCCGCCATTTCGAGGCGGTAGTTGCTTGGGCGCCGCCATTTCGGACCAGGAGTTGCGTGGGCGCCGCCATTTCGAACCGGGAACTGCGTGGGCGCCGCCATTTCGAACCGGGAGTTGCTTGTGCGCCGCAGTTTCGGACCGGGAGTTGCGTGGGTGCCGCCATTTCGGACCGGGAGTTGCGTGGGTGCTGCCATTTCGAACCGGGAGTTTCGTGGGCGCCGCCATTTCGGACCGGGAGTTGCGTGGGCGCCGCCATTTCAGACCGGGAGTTCCGTGGGCGCCGACATTTCGGACCGGGAGTTCCGTGGGCGGCGCCGTTTCGGACCGGGAGTTTTGTGGGCGCCGACATTTCGAACTGGGAGTTGCGTGGGCGCCGCCATTTCAGACCGGGAGTTCCGTTGGCGGTGCCATTTCGAACCGGGAGATGCGTGGGCGCCGCCATTTCGGACCGGGAGTTCCATGGGCGCTGCCATTTCGAACCGGGAGTTGCGTGGGCGCCGCCATTTCGGACCGGGAGTTGCGTGGGCGCCGCCATTTCGGACCGGGAGTTCCGTGGGCGCCGTCGTTTCGGATTGGGAGTTCCGCGGGTTCCGCCATTTCAGGGTGGGAGTTGCGTGGGCGCCGCCATTACGAGCCGGGAGTTGCGTGGGCGCTGCCGTTTCAAACCAGGAGTTCCGTGGGCGCCGCCATTTCGAACCGGGAGTTGCGTGGGCGCCGCCATTTCAGACCGGGAGTTCCGTGGGCGCCGCCATTTCGAACTGGGAGTTTTGTGGGCGCCGCCATTTCGGACCGGGAGTTGCGTGGGCGCCGCCATTTCGAGGCGGGAGATGCGTGGGGGCCACCATTTCGGAGTGGGAGTTGCGTGGGCGCCGCCTTTTCGAACCGGGAGTTCTGTGGGCGCTGCCATTTCGGACCGGGAGTTTAGTGGGCACCGACATCTCCGACCGGGAGTTGCGTGGGCGCTGCCATTTCGAACCGGGAGTTCCGTGGGCGCCGCCATTTCGGACCGGGAGTTGCGTTGGCGCCGACATTTTAGACCGGGAGTTCGGTGGGCGTCGCCATTTCAGACCGGGAGTTGCGTGGGCGCCGTCGTTTCGGACCGGGAGTTTTGGCGGCGCCGCCATCTCCGACCAGGAGTTCGGTGGGCGCCGCCATCCTGGACCGGGAGTTCGGTGGGCGCCGCCATTTCGGACCGGGAGTTGCGTGGGCGCCGCCGTTTCGGACCGGGAGTTTTGTCGGCGCCGACATTTCGAACTGGGAGTTGCGTGGGCGCCGCCATTTCTAACCGGGAGTTCCGCGGGCGCCGCCATTTCAGACCGGGAGTTTCGTGGGCGCCGCCATCTCCGACCGGGAGTTCCATGGGCGCTGCCATTTCAAACCGGGAGTTCTGTGGGCGCCGCCATTTCGAGGCGGGTGTTGCATGGGCGCCGCCATTACGAGCCGGGAGTTGGGGGGGCGCTGCCGTTTCGGATCGGGAGTTGCGTGGGCGCCGCCATCTCGGACCGGGAGTTGAGTGGGCGCCGCCATTTCGAACCGGGAGTTGCGTGGGCGGTGCCATTTCGAACCGGGAGATGCGTGGGCGCCACCATTTCGGACTGGGAGTTGCGTGGGCGCCGCCATTTCGAACCAAGTGTTCCGCTGGCGCCGCCATTTTGGACCGGGAGTTCCGTGGGCGCCGCCATTTCGGACCGGGAGTTTTATGGGCGCTGCCATTTCGAACCGGGAGTTGCGTGGGCGCCGCCATTTCGGACCGGGAGTTGCGTGGGCGCCGCCATTTTGGACCGGGATTTCCGTGGGCGCCGTCGTTTTGGATTGGGAGTTCCGCGGGCGCCGCCATTTCAGGGTGGGAGTTGCGTGGGCGCCGCCATTACGAGCCGGGAGTTGCGTGGGCGCTGCCATTACGAGCCGGGAGTTGGGGGGGCGCTGCCGTTTCGGATCGGGAGTTGCGTGGGCGCCGCCATCTCGGACCGGGAGTTGCGTGGGCGCCGCCATTTCGAACCGGGAGTTGCGTGGGCGCCGCCATTTCGGACCGGGAGTTTTGTGGGCGCCGACATTTCGGACCGGACCGGGAGTTTTGTGGGCGCCGCCATTTCGGACCGGGAGTTGCCTGGGCGCCGCCATTTTGAGGCGGGAGTTTCGTGGGCGCCACCATTTCGGACTGGGAGTTGTGTGGGCGCCGCCATTTCTAACCGGGAGTTCCGCGGGCGCCGCCATTTCAGACCAAGAGTTTCGTGGGCGCCGCCATCTCCGACCGGGAGTTCCACGGGCGCTGCCATTTCAAACCGGGAGTTGCGTGGGCGCCGCCATTTCGAGGCGGGAGTTCCATGGGCGCCGCCATTACGAGCCGGGAGTTGGGGGGGCGCTGCCGTTTCGGATCGGGAGTTGCGTGGGCGCCGCCATCTCGGACCGGGAGTTGCGTGGGCGCAGCCATTTCGAACTGGGAGTTGCGTGGGCGCCGCCATCTCGGACCGGGAGTTCCATGGGCGCCGCCATTTCGAACTGGGAGTTGCGTGGGCGCCGCCATTTCGGAGTGGGAGTTGCGTGGGCGCCGCCATTTCGAGGCGGGAGTTTAGTGGGCACCGACATCTCCGACCGGGAGTTGCATGGGCGCTGCCATTTCGAACTGGGAGTTGCGTGGGCGCCGCCATTTCGGACTGTGAGTTTCGTGGGCGCAGCCATTTCGGACCGGGAGTTCCATGGGCGCCGTCGTTTCGGACCGGGAGTTCCGGCGGCGCCGCCATCTCCGACCGGGAGTTCGGTGGGCGCCGCCATCTCGGACCGGGAGTTTTGTGGGCGCCGCCATTTCGAACCGGGAGTTGCGTGGGCGCAGCCATTTCGGACCGGGAGTTGCGTGGGCGCCGACATTTCAGACCGGGTGTTCGGTGGGCGCCGCCGTTTCGGACCGGGAGTTTTGTGGGCCCCGACATTTCGAACTGGGAGTTGCGTGGGCGCCGCCATTTCGGACCGGGAGTTCCATGGGCGCCGCCATTTTGAGGCGGGAGTTTCGTGGCCGCCACCATTTCGGACTGGGAGTTGTGTGGGCGCCGCCATTTCTAACCGGGAGTTCCGCGGGCGCCGCCATTTCAAACCGGGAGTTTCGTGGGCGCCGCGATCTCCGACCGGAAGTTCCGTGGGCGCTGCCATTTCAAACCGGGAGTTGCGTGGGCGCCGCCATTTCGAGGCGGGAGCTGCATGGGCGCCGCCATTACGAGCCGGGAGTTGGGTGGGCGCTGCCGTTTCGGATCGGGAGTTGCGTGGGCGCCGCCATCTCGGACCGGGAGTTGCGTGGGCGCCGCCATTTCGAACCGGGAATTGCGTGGGCGCCGCCATTTCGGACCGGACCAGGAGTTTTGTGGGCGCTGCCATTTCGAGGCAGGAGTTGCTTGGGCGCCGCCATCTCGGACCAGGAGTTGCGTGGGCGCCGCCGTTTCGAACCGGGAGTTCCGTGGGCGCCGCCATTTCAGACCGGGAGTTGCGTGGGCGCCGCCATTTCGGACCAGACCGGGATTTGCGTGGGCGCTGCCATTTCCGACTGGGAGTTGCCTGGGCGCCGCCATCTCGGACCGGGAGTTCCGTGGGTGCCGCCATCTCGGATTGGGAGTTCGGTGGGCGCCGCCATTTCGAACCGGGAGTTGCGTGGGCGCCGCCGTTTCGGACCGGGAGTTTTGTGGGTGCCGACATTTCTAACTGGGAGTCCCGTGGGCGCCGCCATTTCGAACCGGGAGTTTCGTGGGCGCCGCCATTTCGAGGCGGGAGATGCGTGGGCGCCACCATTTCGGAGTGGGAGTTGCGTGGGCGCCGCCTTTTCGGACCGGGAGTTCCGGGGGCGCCGCCATCTCCGACCGGGAGTTCGGTGGGCGCCGCCATCCCGGACCGGGAGTTCCGTGGGCGCCGCCATTTCGAACCGGGAGTTCCGTGGGCGCCGCCATTTCGAACCGGGAGTTCCGTGGGCGGCGCCGTTTCGGACCGGGAGTTTTGTGGGCGCCGCCTTTTCGGACCGGGAGTTGCGTGGGCGCTGCCATTTCAGCCCGGGAGTTGCGTGGGCGCCGCCATTTCGAACCGGGAGTTGCGTGGGCGGCGCCGTTTCGGACCGGGAGTTTTGTGGGCGCCGACATTTCGAACTGGGAGTTGCGTGGGCGCCGCCATTTCGGACCCGGAGTTCCGTGGGCGCCGCCATTTCGGACCGGCGGTTCCATGGGCGCCGCCATTTTGAGGCGGGAGTTCCGTGGGCGCCACCATTTCGGACTGGGAGTTGTGTGGGCGCCGCCATTTCGAACCGGGAGTTCTGCGAGCGCCGCCATTTCAGACCGGGAGTTCCATGGGCGCCGCCATTTCGTATCGGGAGTTCCGTGGGCGCCGCCATCTCGGACTGGGAGTTGCGTGGGCGCCGCCATTTCGAACCGGGATTTTCGTGGGCGCCGCCATTTCGGACCGGGAGTTGCGTGGGCGCAGCCATTTCGGACCGGACCGGGAGTTCCGTGGGCGCCGCCATTTCGAGGCGGGAGTTGCTTGCGCGGCGCCATTTCGGACCGGGAGTTGCGTGGGCGCCGCCATTTCGGACCGGACCGGGAGTTTCGTGGGCGCCGCCATTTTGGACTGGGAGTTGCCTGGGCGCCGCCATCTCGGACCGGGAGTTGCGTGGGCGCCGCCATCTCGGATTGGGAGTTCGGTGGGCGCCGCCATTTCGAACCGGGAGTTGCCTGGGCGCCGCCGTTTCGGACCGGGAGTTTTGTGGGCGCAGACATTTCGAACTGGGTGTCGCGTGGGTGCCGCCATTTCGGACCGGGAGTTCCGTGGGCGCCGCCATTTCGAGGCGGGAGATGCGTGGGCGCCACCATTTCGGAGTGGGAGTTGCGTGGGCGCCGCCTTTTCGAACTGGGAGTTGCGTGGGCGCCGCCATTTCGGACCGGGAGTTCCGTGGGCGCTGCCATTTTGAGGCAGGAGTATAGTGGGCGCCACCATTTCGGACTGGGAGTTGTGTGGGCGCCGCCATTTCGAACCGGGAGTTGCGTGGGCGCCGCCGTTTCGGACCGGGAGTTGCGTGGGCGCCGCCATTTCGGACCGGGAGTTGCGTGGGCGCCGCCATTTCGGACCGGGAGTTGCGTGGGCGCCGCCATTTCGGACCTGACCGGGAGTTTTGTGGGCGCCGCCATTTCGAGGCGGGCGTTGCTTGGGCGCCGCCATCTCGGACCAGGAGTTGCGTGGGCGCCGCCATTTCGAACCGGGAGTTGCGTGGGCGCCGCCATTTCGGACCTGACCGGGAGTTTTGTGGGCGCCGCCATTTCGAGGTGGGCGTTGCTTGGGCGCCGCCATCTCGGACCAGGAGTTGCGTGGGCGCCGCCATTTCGAACCGGGAGTTCCGTGGGCGCCGCCATTTCTGACCGGGAGTTGCGTGGGTGCCGCCATTTCGGACCGGGAGTTGCCCGGGCGCCGCCATCTCAGACCGGGAGTTGCGTGGGCGCCGCCATCTCGGATTGGGAGTTCGGTGGGCGACGCCATTTCGAATCGGGAGTTGCGTGGGCGCCGCCGTTTGGGACCGGGAGTTTTGTGGGCGCCGACATTTCGAACTGGGAGTTCCGTGGGCGCCGCCATTTCAGACCGGGAGTTGCGTGGGCGCCGCCATTTCGGACCAGACCGGGATTTGCGTGGGCGCCGCCATTTCCGACTGGGAGTTGCCTGGGCGCCGCCATCTCGGACCGGGAGTTCCGTGGGCGCCGCCATCTCGGATTGGGAGTTCGGTGGGCGCCGCCATTTCGAACCGGGAGTTGCGTGGGCGCCGCCGTTTCGGACCGGGAGTTTTGTGGGCGCCGACATTTCTAACTGGGAGTCGCGTGGGCGCCGCCATTTCGAACCGGGAGTTTCGTGGGCGCCGCCATTTCGAGGCGGGAGATGCGTGGGCGCCACCATTTCGGAGTGGGAGTTGCGTGGGCGCCGCCTTTTCGGACCGGGAGTTCCGGGGGCGCCGCCATCTCCGACCGGGAGTTCGGTGGGCGCCGCTATCCCGGACCGGGAGTTCCGTGGGCGCCGCCATTTCGAACCGGGAGTTCCGTGGGCGCCGCCATTTCGAACCGGGAGTTCCGTGGGCGGCGCCGTTTCGGACCGGGAGTTTTGTGGGCGCCGCCTTTTCGGACCGGGAGTTGCGTGGGCGCTGCCATTTCAGCCCGGGAGTTGCGTGGGCGCCGCCATTTCGAACCGGGAGTTGCGTGGGCGGCGCCGTTTCGGACCGGGAGTTTTGTGGGCACCGACATTTCGAACTGGGAGTTGCGTGGGCGCCGCCATTTCGGACCCGGAGTTCCGTGGGCGCCGCCATTTCGGACCGGCGGTTCCATGGGCGCCGCCATTTTGAGGCGGGAGTTCCGTGGGCGCCACCATTTCGGACTGGGAGTTGTGTGGGCGCCGCCATTTCGAACCGGGAGTTCTGCGAGCGCCGCCATTTCAGACCGGGAGTTCCATGGGCGCCGCCATTTCGATCCGGGAGTTGCGTGGGCGCCGCCATTACAAGACGGGAATTGCGGGGGCGCTGCCGTTTCGTATCGGGAGTTCCGTGGGCGCCGCCATCTCGGACTGGGAGTTGCGTGGGCGCCGCCATTTCGAACCGGGATTTTCGTGGGCGCCGCCATTTCGGACCGGGAGTTGCGTGGGCGCAGCCATTTCGGACCGGACCGGGAGTTCCGTGGGCGCCGCCATTTCGAGGCGGGAGTTGCTTGCGCGGCGCCATTTCGGACCGGGAGTTGCGTGGGCGCCGCCATTTCGGACCGGACCGGGAGTTTCGTGGGCGCCGCCATTTTGGACTGGGAGTTGCCTGGGCGCCGCCATCTCGGACCGGGAGTTGCGTGGGCGCCGCCATCTCGGATTGGGAGTTCGGTGGGCGCCGCCATTTCAAACCGGGAGTTGCCTGGGCGCCGCCGTTTCGGACCGGGAGTTTTGTGGGCGCAGACATTTCGAACTGGGTGTCGCGTGGGCGCCGCCATTTCGGACCGGGAGTTCCGTGGGCGCCGCCATTTCGAGGCGGGAGATGCGTGGGCGCCACCATTTCGGAGTGGGAGTTGCGTGGGCGCCGCCTTTTCGAACCGGGAGTTCCGTGGGCGCCGCCATTTTGGACCGGGAGTTTTGTGGGCGCCGACATTTCGAACTGGGAGTTGCGTGGGCGCCGCCATTTCGGACCGGGAGTTCCGTGGGCGCTGCCATTTTGAGGCAGGAGTATAGTGGGCGCCACCATTTCGGACTGGGAGTTGTGTGGGCGCCGCCATTTCGGACCGGGAGTTGCGTGGGCGCCGCCATTTCGGACCGGGAGTTGCGTGGGCGCCGCCATTTCGGACCTGACCGGGAGTTTTGTGGGCGCCGCCATTTCGAGGCGGGCGTTGCTTGGGCGCCGCCATCTCGGACCAGGAGTTGCGTGGGCGCCGCCATTTCGAACCGGGAGTTGCGTGGGCGCCGCCATTTCGGACCTGACCGGGAGTTTTGTGGGCGCCGCCATTTCGAGGCGGACGTTGCTTGGGCGCCGCCATCTCGGACCAGGAGTTGCGTGGGCGCCGCCATTTCGAACCGGGAGTTCCGTGGGCGCCGCCATTTCTGACCGGGAGTTGCGTGGGTGCCGCCATTTCGGACTGGGAGTTGCCCGGGCGCCGCCATCTCAGACCGGGAGTTGCGTGGGCGCCGCCATCTCGGATTGGGAGTTCGGTGGGCGACGCCATTTCGAATCGGGAGTTGCGTGGGCGCCGCCGTTTCGGACCGGGAGTTTTGTGGGCGCCGACATTTCGAACTGGGAGTTCCGTGAGCGCCGCCATTTCGGACCGGGAGTTCCGTGGGCGCCGCCATTTCGAGGCGGGTGATGCTTGGGCGCCACCATTTCGATCCGGGAGTTGCGTGGGCGCCTCCATTTCGAACCGGGAGTTCCGTGGGCGCCGCCGTTTCGGACCGGGAGTTTTGTGGGCGCCGACATTTCGAACTGGGAGTTGCGTGGGCGCCGCCATTTCGGACCGGGAGTTCCGTTGGCCCTGCCATTTTGAGGCGGGAGATGCGTGGGTGCCGCCATTTCGGACTGGGAGTTGCGTGGGCGCCGCCATTTCGAACCAAGAGTTCCGCGGGCGCCGCCATTTTGGACCGGGAGTTCTGTGGGCGCCGCCATCTCCGACCGGGAGTTCCATGGGCGCTGCCATTTCGAACCGGGAGTTGCGTGGGCACCGCCATTTCGGACCGGGAGTTGCGTGGGCGACGCCATTTCGGACCGGGAGTTCCGTGGGCGCCGTCGTTTCGGATTGGGAGTTCCGCAGGCGCCGCCATTTCAGGGCGGGAGTTGCGTGGGCGCCGCCATTACGAGCCGGGAATTGCGTGGGTGCTGCCGTTTCGGACCGAGAGTTCCGTGGGCGCCGCCATTTCGAACCGGGAGTTGCGTGGATGCCGCTGTTTCGGACCGGGAGTTCCGGTGGCGCCGCCATTTCGAACCGGGAGTTGCGTGGGCGCCGCCATTTCGGACCGGGAGTTGCGTGGGCGCCGCCATTTCGAGGCGGGAGATGCGTGGGCGCCGCCATTTCGGACCGGGAGTTGCGTGGGCGCCGTCGTTTCGGATTGGGAGTTCCGCGGGCGCCGCCATTTCGAACCGGGAGTTCCGGGGGCGGCGCCGTTTCGGACCGGGAGTTTTGTGGGCGCCGACATTTCGAACCGGGAGTTGCATGAGGGCCGCCATTTCGGACCGGGAGTTGCGTGGGCGCCGCCATCTCCGACCGGGAGTTCCATGGGCGCTGCCATTTCGAACCGGGAGTTCCGTGGGCGCCGCCATTTCGGACCGGGAGTCGCGTGGGTGCCGCCATTTCGGACCGGGAGTTCCGTGGGCGCCGTCGTTTCGGATTGGGAGTTCCGCGGTCGCCGCCATTTCAGGGCGTGAGTTGCGTGGGCGCCGCCATTACGAGCCAGGAGTTGCGTGGGCGCTGCCGTTTCGGACCGGGAGTTCCGTGGGCGCCGCCATTTCGGACCGGACCGGGAATTGCGTGGGCGCCGCTGTTTCGGACTGGGAGTTCCGGTGGCGCCGCCATCTCGAACCGGGAGTTGCGTGGGCGCCGCCATTTCAGACCGGGAGTTTAGTGGGCACCGACATCTCCGACCGGGAGTTCCGTGGGCGCTGCCATTTCGAACCGGGAGTTGCGTGGGCACCGCCATTTCGGACCGGGAGTTCCGTGGGCGCCGCCATTTCAGACCGGGAGTTCCGTGGGCGCCGCCATTTCGAACCGGGAGTTGCGTGGGCGCCGCCGTTTCGGACCGGGAGTTTTGTGGGCGCCGACATTTCGAACTGGGAGTTGCGTGGGCGCCGCCATTTCGGACCGGGAGTTCCGTTGGCCCTGCCATTTTGAGGCGGGAGATGCGTGGGTGCCGCCATTTCGGACTGGGAGTTGCGTGGGCGCCGCCATTTCGAACCAAGAGTTCCGCGGGAGCCGCCATTTTGGACCGGGAGTTCTGTGGGCGCCGCCATCTCCGACCGGGAGTTCCATGGGCGCTGCCATTTCGAACCGGGAGTTGCGTGGGCACCGCCATTTCGGACCGGGAGTTGCTTGGGCGCCGCCATTTCGGATCGGGAGTTCCGTGGGCGCCGTCGTTTCGGATTGGGAGTTCCGCAGGCGCCGCCATTTCAGGGCGGGAGTTGCGTGGGCGCCGCCATTACGAGCCGGGAGTTGCGTGGGTGCTGCCGTTTCGGACCGAGAGTTCCGTGGGCGCCGCCATTTCGAACCGGGAGTTGCGTGGATGCCGCTGTTTCGGACCGGGAGTTCCGGTGGCGCCGCCATTTCGAACCGGGAGTTGTGTGGGCGCCGCCATTTCAGACCGGGAGTTGCGTGGGCGCCGCCATTTCGAGGCGGGAGATGCGTGGGCGCCGCCATTTCGGACCGGGAGTTGCGTGGGCGCCGTCGTTTCGGATTGGGAGTTCCGCGGGCGCCGCCATTTCGAACCGGGAGTTCCGGGGGCGGCGCCGTTTCGGACCGGGAGTTTTGTGGGCGCCGACATTTCGAACCGGGAGTTGCATGAGGGCCGCCATTTCGGACCGGGAGTTGCGTGGGCGCCGCCATCTCCGACCGGGAGTTCCATGGGCGCTGGCATTTCGAACCGGGAGTTCCGTGGGCGCCGCCATTTCGAACCGGGAGTTCCGTGGGCGCCGCCATTTCGAACCGGGAGTTGCGTGGGCGCCGCCATTTCGGACCGGGAGTTGCGTGGGCGCTGCCATTTCAGCCCGGGAGTTGCGTGGGCGCCGCCATTTCGAACCGGGAGTTCCGTGGGCAGCGCCGTTTCGGACCGGGAGTTTTGTGGGCGCCGCCATTTCGGACCGGGAGTTGCGTGGGCGCTGCCATTTCAGCCCGGGAGTTGCGTGGGCGCCGCCGTTTCGAACCGGGAGTTCCGTGGGTGGCGCCGTTTCGGACCGGGAGTTTTGTGGGCGCCGACATTTCGAACTGGGAGTTGCGTGGGCGCCGCCATTTCGGACCCGGAGTTCCGTGGGCGCCGCCATTTCGGACCGGCGGTTCCATGGGCGCCGCCATTTTGAGGCGGGAGTTCCGTGGGCGCCACCATTTCGGACCGGGAGTTGTGTGGGCGCCGCCATCTCGGATTGGGAGTTCGGTGGACGCCGCCATTTCGAACCGGGAGTTGCGTGGGCGCCGCCATTTCGGACCGGGAGTTTTGTGGGCGCCGACATTTCGGACCGGATCGGGAGTTTTGTGGGCGCCGCCATTTCGCGGCGGTAGTTGCTTGGGCGCCGCCATTTCGGACCAGGAGTTGCGTGGGCGCCGCCATTTCGAACCGGGAATTGCGTTGGCGCCGCCATTTCGAACCGGGAGTTGCGTGGGCGCCGCCGTTTCGAGCCGGGAGTTTTGTGAACGCCGACATTTCGAACTGGGAGTTGCGTGGGCGCCGCCATTTCGGACCGGGAGTTCTGTGGGTGCCGCCATTTCGAGGCGGGAGATGCGTGGGCGCCACCATTTCAAAGTGGGAGTTGCGTGGGCGCCGCCTTTTCGAACCGGGAGTTCCGTGCGCACCGATATCCCCGACCAGGAGTTCCGTGGGCGCTGCCGTTTCGAACCGGGAGTTGCGTGGCCGCCGCCATTTCGAGGCGGGAGTTGCGTGGGCGCCGCCATTTCTGACCGGGAGTTCCGTGGGTGCCGTCATTTCTAGCCGGGAGTTGCTTGTGCGCCGCAGTTTCGGACCGGGGGTTGCTTGTGCGCCGCAGTTTCGGACCGGGAGTTGCGTGGGTGCCGCCATTTCGGACCGGGAGTTGCGTGGGTGCTGCCATTTCGAACCGGGAGTTTCGTGGGCGCCGCCATTTCGGACCGGGAGTTGCGTGGGCGCCGCCATTTCAGACCGAGAGTTCCGTGGGCGCCGCCATTTCGGACCGGGAGTTCCGTGGGCGGCGCCGTTTCGGACCGGGAGTTTTGTGGGCGCCGACATTTCGAACTGGGAGTTGCGTGGGCGCCGCCATTTCAGACCGGGAGTTCCGTTGGCGGTGCCATTTCGAACCGGGAGATGCGTGGGCACCACCATTTCGAACCGGGAGTTGCGTGGGCGCCGCCATTTCGAACCAAGAGTTCCGCTGGCGCCGCCATTTTGGACCAAGAGTTGCGTGGGCGCCGCCATTTCGGACCGGGAGTTCCATGGGCGCTGCCATTTCGAACCGGGAGTTGCGTGGGCGCCGCCATTTCGGACCGGGAGTTGCGTGTGCGCCGCCATTTCGGACCGGGAGTTCCGTGGGCGCCGTCGTTACGGATTGGGAGTTCCGCGGGTTCCGCCATTTCAGGGTGGGAGTTGCGTGGGCGCCGCCATTACGAGCCGGGAGTTGCGTGGGCGCTGCCGTTTCAAACCAGGAGTTCCGTGGGCGCCGCCATTTCGAACCGGGAGTTGCGTGGGTGCCGCTGTTTCGGACCGGGAGTTCCGGTGGCGCCGCCATTTCGAACCGGAAGTTGCGTGGGCGCCGCCATTTCAGACCGGGAGTTCCGTGGGCGCCGCCATTTCGAACTGGGAGTTGCGTGGGCGCCGCCATTTCGGACCGGGAGTTGCGTGGGCGCCGCCATTTCGAGGCGGGAGATGCGTGGGCGCCACCATTTCGGAGTGGGAGTTGCATGGGCGCCGTCGTTTCGGACCGGGAGTTTTGGCGGCGCCGCCATCTCCGACCAGGAGTTCGGTGGGCGCCGCCATCCTGGACCGGGAGTTCGGTGGGCGCCGCCATTTCGGACCGGGAGTTGCGTGGGCGCCGCCGTTTCGTACCGGGAGTTTTGTCGGCGCCGACATTTCGAACTGGGAGTTGCGTGGGCGCCGCCATTTCTAACCGGGAGTTCCGCGGGCGCCGCCATTTCAGACCGGGAGTTTCGTGGGCGCCGCCATCTCCGACCGGGAGTTCCATGGGCGCTGCCATTTCAAACCGGGAGTTCTGTGGGCGCCGCCATTTCGAGGCGGGTGTTGCATGGGCGCCGCCATTACGAGCCGGGAGTTGGGGGGGCGCTGCCGTTTCGGATCGGGAGTTGCGTGGGCGCCGCCATCTCGGACCGGGAGTTGAGTGGGCGCCGCCATTTCGAACCGGGAGTTGCGTGGGCGGTGCCATTTCGAACCGGGAGATGCGTGGGCGCCACCATTTCGGACTGGGAGTTGCGTGGGCGCCGCCATTTCCAACCAAGAGTTCCGCTGGCGCCGCCATTTTGGACCGGGAGTTCCGTGGGCGCCGCCATTTCGGACCGGGAGTTCCATGGGCGCTGCCATTTCGAACCGGGAGTTGCGTGGGCGCCGCCATTTCGGACCGGGAGTTGCGTGGGCGCCGCCATTTCGGACCGGGATTTCCGTGGGCGCCGTCGTTTTGGATTGGGAGTTGCGTGGGCGCCGCCATTTCAGGGTGGGAGTTGCGTGGGCGCCGCCATTACGAGCCGGGAGTTGCGTGGGCGCTGCCATTACGAGCCGGGAGTTGGGGGGACGCTGCCGTTTCGGATCGGGAGTTGCGTGGGCGCCGCCATCTCGGACCGAGAGTTGCGTGGGCGCCGCCATTTCGAACCGGGAGTTGCGTGGGCGCCGCCATTTCAGACCGGGAGTTTTGTGGGCGCCGACATTTCGGACCGGACCGGGAGTTTTGTGGGCGCCGCCATTTCGGACCGGGAGTTGCCTGGGCGCCGCCATTTTGAGGCGGGAGTTTCGTGGGCGCCACCATTTCGGACTGGGAGTTGTGTGGGCGCCGCCATTTGTAACCGGGAGTTCCGCGGGCGCCGCCATTTCGGACCAAGAGTCTCATGGGCGCCGCCATCTCCGACCGGGAGTTCCACGGGCGCTGCCATTTCAAACCGGGAGTTGCGTGGGCGCCGCCATTTCGAGGCGGGAGTTCCATGGGCGCCGCCATTACGAGCCGGGAGTTGGGGGGGCGCTGCCGTTTCGGATCGGGAGTTGCGTGGGCGCCACCATCTCGGACCGGGAGTTGCGTGGGCGCAGCCATTTCGAACTGGGAGTTGCGTGGGCGCCGCCATCTCGGACCGGGAGTTACGTGGGCGCCGCCATTTCGAACTGGGAGTTGCGTAGGCGCCGCCATTTCGGAGTGGGAGTTGCGTGGGCGCCGCCATTTCGAGGCGGGAGTTTAGTGGGCACCGACATCTCCGACCGGGAGTTGCATGGGCGCTGTCATTTCGAACTGGGAGTTGCGTGGGCGCCGCCATTTCGGACTGTGAGTTTCGTGGGCGCAGCCATTTCGGACCGGGAGTTCCATGGGCGCCGTCGTTTCGGACCGGGAGTTCCGGCGGCGCCGCCATCTCCGACCGGGAGTTCGGTGGGCGCCGCCATCTCGGACCGGGAGTTTTGTGGGCGCCGCCATTTCGAACCGGGAGTTGCGTGGGCGCAGCCATTTCGGACCGGGAGTTGCGTGGGCGCCGACATTTCAGACCGGGTGTTCGGTGGGCGCCGCCGTTTCGGACCGGGAGTTTTGTGGGCCCCGACATTTCGAACTGGGAGTTGCGTGGGCGCCGCCATTTCGGACCGGGAGTTCCATGGGCGCCGCCATTTTGAGGCGGGAGTTTCGTGGCCGCCACCATTTCGGACTGGGAGTTGTGTGGGCGCCGCCATTTCTAACCGGGAGTTCCGCGGGCGCCGCCATTTCAAACCGGGAGTTTCGTGGGCGCCGCGATCTCCGACCGGAAGTTCCGTGGGCGCTGCCATTTCAAACCGGGAGTTGCGTGGGCGCCGCCATTTCGAGGCGGGAGCTGCATGGGCGCCGCCATTACGAGCCGGGAGTTGGGTGGGCGCTGCCGTTTCGGATCGGGAGTTGCGTGGGCGCCGCCATCTCGGACCGGGAGTTGCGTGGGCGCCGCCATTTCGAACCGGGAATTGCGTGGGCGCCGCCATTTCGGACCGGACCAGGAGTTTTGTGGGCGCCGCCATTTCGAGGCAGGAGTTGCTTGGGCGCCGCCATCTCGGACCAGGAGTTGCGTGGGCGCCGCCGTTTCGAACCGGGAGTTCCGTGGGCGCCGCCATTTCAGACCGGGAGTTGCGTGGGCGCCGCCATTTCGGACCAGACCGGGATTTGCGTGGGCGCTGCCATTTCCGACTGGGAGTTGCCTGGGCGCCGCCATCTCGGACCGGGAGTTCCGTGGGTGCCGCCATCTCGGATTGGGAGTTCGGTGGGCGCCGCCATTTCGAACCGGGAGTTGCGTGGGCGCCGCCGTTTCGGACCGGGAGTTTTGTGGGTGCCGACATTTCTAACTGGGAGTCCCGTGGGCGCCGCCATTTCGAACCGGGAGTTTCGTGGGCGCCGCCATTTCGAGGCGGGAGATGCGTGGGCGCCACCATTTCGGAGTGGGAGTTGCGTGGGCGCCGCCTTTTCGGACCGGGAGTTCCGGGGGCGCCGCCATCTCCGACCGGGAGTTCGGTGGGCGCCGCCATCCCGGACCGGGAGTTCCGTGGGCGCCGCCATTTCGAACCGGGAGTTCCGTGGGCGCCGCCATTTCGAACCGGGAGTTCCGTGGGCGGCGCCGTTTCGGACCGGGAGTTTTGTGGGCGCCGCCTTTTCGGACCGGGAGTTGCGTGGGCGCTGCCATTTCAGCCCGGGAGTTGCGTGGGCGCCGCCATTTCGAACCGGGAGTTGCGTGGGCGGCGCCGTTTCGGACCGGGAGTTTTGTGGGCGCCGACATTTCGAACTGGGAGTTGCGTGGGCGCCGCCATTTCGGACCCGGAGTTCCGTGGGCGCCGCCATTTCGGACCGGCGGTTCCATGGGCGCCGCCATTTTGAGGCGGGAGTTCCGTGGGCGCCACCATTTCGGACTGGGAGTTGTGTGGGCGCCGCCATTTCGAACCGGGAGTTCTGCGAGCGCCGCCATTTCAGACCGGGAGTTCCATGGGCGCCGCCATTTCGTATCGGGAGTTCCGTGGGCGCCGCCATCTCGGACTGGGAGTTGCGTGGGCGCCGCCATTTCGAACCGGGATTTTCGTGGGCGCCGCCATTTCGGACCGGGAGTTGCGTGGGCGCAGCCATTTCGGACCGGACCGGGAGTTCCGTGGGCGCCGCCATTTCGAGGCGGGAGTTGCTTGCGCGGCGCCATTTCGGACCGGGAGTTGCGAGGGCGCCGCCATTTCGGACCGGACCGGGAGTTTCGTGGGCGCCGCCATTTTGGACTGGGAGTTGCCTGGGCGCCGCCATCTCGGACCGGGAGTTGCGTGGGCGCCGCCATCTCGGATTGGGAGTTCGGTGGGCGCCGCCATTTCGAACCGGGAGTTGCCTGGGCGCCGCCGTTTCGGACCGGGAGTTTTGTGGGCGCAGACATTTCGAACTGGGTGTCGCGTGGGTGCCGCCATTTCGGACCGGGAGTTCCGTGGGCGCCGCCATTTCGAGGCGGGAGATGCGTGGGCGCCACCATTTCGGAGTGGGAGTTGCGTGGGCGCCGCCTTTTCGAACTGGGAGTTGCGTGGGCGCCGCCATTTCGGACCGGGAGTTCCGTGGGCGCTGCCATTTTGAGGCAGGAGTATAGTGGGCGCCACCATTTCGGACTGGGAGTTGTGTGGGCGCCGCCATTTCGAACCGGGAGTTGCGTGGGCGCCGCCGTTTCGGACCAGACCGGGATTTGCGTGGGCGCCGCCATTTCCGACTGGGAGTTGCCTGGGCGCCGCCATCTCGGACCGGGAGTTCCGTGGGCGCCGCCATCTCGGATTGGGAGTTCGGTGGGCGCCGCCATTTCGAACCGGGAGTTGCGTGGGCGCCGCCGTTTCGGACCGGGAGTTTTGTGGGCGCCGACATTTCTAACTGGGAGTCGCGTGGGCGCCGCCATTTCGAACCGGGAGTTTCGTGGGCGCCGCCATTTCGAGGCGGGAGATGCGTGGGCGCCACCATTTCGGAGTGGGAGTTGCGTGGGCGCCGCCTTTTCGGACCGGGAGTTCCGGGGGCGCCGCCATCTCCGACCGGGAGTTCGGTGGGCGCCGCTATCCCGGACCGGGAGTTCCGTGGGCGCCGCCATTTCGAACCGGGAGTTCCGTGGGCGCCGCCATTTCGAACCGGGAGTTCCGTGGGCGGCGCCGTTTCGGACCGGGAGTTTTGTGGGCGCCGCCTTTTCGGACCGGGAGTTGCGTGGGCGCTGCCATTTCAGCCCGGGAGTTGCGTGGGCGCCGCCATTTCGAACCGGGAGTTGCGTGGGCGCCGCCATTTCGGACCGGGAGTTGCGTGGGCGCCGCCATTTCGGACCTGACCGGGAGTTTTGTGGGCGCCGCCATTTCGAGGCGGGCGTTGCTTGGGCGCCGCCATCTCGGACCAGGAGTTGCGTGGGCGCCGCCATTTCGAACCGGGAGTTGCGTGGGCGCCGCCATTTCGGACCTGACCGGGAGTTTTGTGGGCGCCGCCATTTCGAGGCGGGCGTTGCTTGGGCGCCGCCATCTCGGACCAGGAGTTGCGTGGGCGCCGCCATTTCGAACCGGGAGTTCCGTGGGCGGCGCCGTTTCGGACCGGGAGTTTTGTGGGCGCCGCCTTTTCGGACCGGGAGTTGCGTGGGCGCTGCCATTTCAGCCCGGGAGTTGCGTGGGCGCCGCCATTTCGAACCGGGAGTTGCGTGGGCGGCGCCGTTTCGGACCGGGAGTTTTGTGGGCGCCGACATTTCGAACTGGGAGTTGCGTGGGCGCCGCCATTTCGGACCCGGAGTTCCGTGGGCGCCGCCATTTCGGACCGGCGGTTCCATGGGCGCCGCCATTTTGAGGCGGGAGTTCCGTGGGCGCCACCATTTCGGACTGGGAGTTGTGTGGGCGCCGCCATTTCGAACCGGGAGTTCTGCGAGCGCCGCCATTTCAGACCGGGAGTTCCATGGGCGCCGCCATTTCGTATCGGGAGTTCCGTGGGCGCCGCCATCTCGGACTGGGAGTTGCGTGGGCGCCGCCATTTCGAACCGGGATTTTCGTGGGCGCCGCCATTTCGGACCGGGAGTTGCGTGGGCGCAGCCATTTCGGACCGGACCGGGAGTTCCGTGGGCGCCGCCATTTCGAGGCGGGAGTTGCTTGCGCGGCGCCATTTCGGACCGGGAGTTGCGAGGGCGCCGCCATTTCGGACCGGACCGGGAGTTTCGTGGGCGCCGCCATTTTGGACTGGGAGTTGCCTGGGCGCCGCCATCTCGGACCGGGAGTTGCGTGGGCGCCGCCATCTCGGATTGGGAGTTCGGTGGGCGCCGCCATTTCGAACCGGGAGTTGCCTGGGCGCCGCCGTTTCGGACCGGGAGTTTTGTGGGCGCAGACATTTCGAACTGGGTGTCGCGTGGGTGCCGCCATTTCGGACCGGGAGTTCCGTGGGCGCCGCCATTTCGAGGCGGGAGATGCGTGGGCGCCACCATTTCGGAGTGGGAGTTGCGTGGGCGCCGCCTTTTCGAACTGGGAGTTGCGTGGGCGCCGCCATTTCGGACCGGGAGTTCCGTGGGCGCTGCCATTTTGAGGCAGGAGTATAGTGGGCGCCACCATTTCGGACTGGGAGTTGTGTGGGCGCCGCCATTTCGAACCGGGAGTTGCGTGGGCGCCGCCGTTTCGGACCAGACCGGGATTTGCGTGGGCGCCGCCATTTCCGACTGGGAGTTGCCTGGGCGCCGCCATCTCGGACCGGGAGTTCCGTGGGCGCCGCCATCTCGGATTGGGAGTTCGGTGGGCGCCGCCATTTCGAACCGGGAGTTGCGTGGGCGCCGCCGTTTCGGACCGGGAGTTTTGTGGGCGCCGACATTTCTAACTGGGAGTCGCGTGGGCGCCGCCATTTCGAACCGGGAGTTTCGTGGGCGCCGCCATTTCGAGGCGGGAGATGCGTGGGCGCCACCATTTCGGAGTGGGAGTTGCGTGGGCGCCGCCTTTTCGGACCGGGAGTTCCGGGGGCGCCGCCATCTCCGACCGGGAGTTCGGTGGGCGCCGCTATCCCGGACCGGGAGTTCCGTGGGCGCCGCCATTTCGAACCGGGAGTTCCGTGGGCGCCGCCATTTCGAACCGGGAGTTCCGTGGGCGGCGCCGTTTCGGACCGGGAGTTTTGTGGGCGCCGCCTTTTCGGACCGGGAGTTGCGTGGGCGCTGCCATTTCAGCCCGGGAGTTGCGTGGGCGCCGCCATTTCGAACCGGGAGTTGCGTGGGCGCCGCCATTTCGGACCGGGAGTTGCGTGGGCGCCGCCATTTCGGACCTGACCGGGAGTTTTGTGGGCGCCGCCATTTCGAGGCGGGCGTTGCTTGGGCGCCGCCATCTCGGACCAGGAGTTGCGTGGGCGCCGCCATTTCGAACCGGGAGTTGCGTGGGCGCCGCCATTTCGGACCTGACCGGGAGTTTTGTGGGCGCCGCCATTTCGAGGCGGGCGTTGCTTGGGCGCCGCCATCTCGGACCAGGAGTTGCGTGGGCGCCGCCATTTCGAACCGGGAGTTCCGTGGGCGCCGCCATTTCTGACCGGGAGTTGCGTGGGTGCCGCCATTTCGGACCGGGAGTTGCCCGGGCGCCGCCATCTCAGACCGGGAGTTGCGTGGGCGCCGCCATCTCGGATTGGGAGTTCGGTGGGCGACGCCATTTCGAATCGGGAGTTGCGTGGGCGCCGCCGTTTCGGACCGGGAGTTTTGTGGGCGCCGACATTTCGAACTGGGAGTTCCGTGGGCGCCGCCATTTCAGACCGGGAGTTGCGTGGGCGCCGCCATTTCGGACCAGACCGGGATTTGCATGGGCGCCGCCATTTCCGACTGGGAGTTGCCTGGGCGCCGCCATCTCGGACCGGGAGTTCCGTGGGCGCCGCCATCTCGGATTGGGAGTTCGGTGGGCGCCGCCATTTCGAACCGGGAGTTGCGTGGGCGCCGCCGTTTCGGACCGGGAGTTTTGTGGGCGCCGACATTTCTAACTGGGAGTCGCGTGGGCGCCGCCATTTCGAACCGGGAGTTTCGTGGGCGCCACCATTTCGAGGCGGGAGATGCGTGGGCGCCACCATTTCGGAGTGGGAGTTGCGTGGGCGCCGCCTTTTCGGACCGGGAGTTCCGGGGGCGCCGCCATCTCCGACCGGGAGTTCGGTGGGCGCCGCTATCCCGGACCGGGAGTTCCGTGGGCGCCGCCATTTCGAACCGGGAGTTCCGTGGGCGCCGCCATTTCGAACCGGGAGTTCCGTGGGCGGCGCCGTTTCGGACCGGGAGTTTTGTGGGCGCCGCCTTTTCGGACCGGGAGTTGCGTGGGCGCTGCCATTTCAGCCCGGGAGTTGCGTGGGCGCCGCCATTTCGAACCGGGAGTTGCGTGGGCGGCGCCGTTTCGGACCGGGAGTTTTGTGGGCACCGACATTTCGAACTGGGAGTTGCGTGGGCGCCGCCATTTCGGACCCGGAGTTCCGTGGGCGCCGCCATTTCGGACCGGCGGTTCCATGGGCGCCGCCATTTTGAGGCGGGAGTTCCGTGGGCGCCACCATTTCGGACTGGGAGTTGTGTGGGCGCCGCCATTTCGAACCGGGAGTTCTGCGAGCGCCGCCATTTCAGACCGGGAGTTCCATGGGCGCCACCATTTCGGACTGGGAGTTGCGTGGGCGCCGCCATTTCGGACCGGGAGTTGCGTGGGCGCCGCCATTTCGAGGCGGGAGATGCGTGGGCGCCGCCATTTCGGACCGGGAGTTGCGTGGGCGCCGTCGTTTCGGATTGGGAGTTCCGCGGGCGCCGCCATTTCGAACCGGGAGTTCCGGGGGCGGCGCCGTTTCGGACCGGGAGTTTTGTGGGCGCCGACATTTCGAACCGGGAGTTGCATGAGGGCCGCCATTTCGGACCGGGAGTTGCGTGGGCGCCGCCATCTCCGACCGGGAGTTCCATGGGCGCTGCCATTTCGAACCGGGAGTTCCGTGGGCGCCGCCATTTCGGACCGGGAGTCGCGTGGGTGCCGCCATTTCGGACCGGGAGTTCCGTGGGCGCCGTCGTTTCGGATTGGGAGTTCCGCGGTCGCCGCCATTTCAGGGCGTGAGTTGCGTGGGCGCCGCCATTACGAGCCAGGAGTTGCGTGGGCGCTGCCGTTTCGGACCGGGAGTTCCGTGGGCGCCGCCATTTCGGACCGGACCGGGAATTGCGTGGGCGCCGCTGTTTCGGACTGGGAGTTCCGGTGGCGCCGCCATCTCGAACCGGGAGTTGCGTGGGCGCCGCCATTTCAGACCGGGAGTTTAGTGGGCACCGACATCTCCGACCGGGAGTTCCGTGGGCGCTGCCATTTCGAACCGGGAGTTGCGTGGGCACCGCCATTTCGGACCGGGAGTTCCGTGGGCGCCGCCATTTCAGACCGGGAGTTCCGTGGGCGCCGCCATTTCGAACCGGGAGTTGCGTGGGCGCCGCCGTTTCGGACCGGGAGTTTTGTGGGCGCCGACATTTCGAACTGGGAGTTGCGTGGGCGCCGCCATTTCGGACCGGGAGTTCCGTTGGCCCTGCCATTTTGAGGCGGGAGATGCGTGGGTGCCGCCATTTCGGACTGGGAGTTGCGTGGGCGCCGCCATTTCGAACCAAGAGTTCCGCGGGAGCCGCCATTTTGGACCGGGAGTTCTGTGGGCGCCGCCATCTCCGACCGGGAGTTCCATGGGCGCTGCCATTTCGAACCGGGAGTTGCGTGGGCACCGCCATTTCGGACCGGGAGTTGCTTGGGCGCCGCCATTTCGGATCGGGAGTTCCGTGGGCGCCGTCGTTTCGGATTGGGAGTTCCGCAGGCGCCGCCATTTCAGGGCGGGAGTTGCGTGGGCGCCGCCATTACGAGCCGGGAGTTGCGTGGGTGCTGCCGTTTCGGACCGAGAGTTCCGTGGGCGCCGCCATTTCGAACCGGGAGTTGCGTGGATGCCGCTGTTTCGGACCGGGAGTTCCGGTGGCGCCGCCATTTCGAACCGGGAGTTGTGTGGGCGCCGCCATTTCAGACCGGGAGTTGCGTGGGCGCCGCCATTTCGAGGCGGGAGATGCGTGGGCGCCGCCATTTCGGACCGGGAGTTGCGTGGGCGCCGTCGTTTCGGATTGGGAGTTCCGCGGGCGCCGCCATTTCGAACCGGGAGTTCCGGGGGCGGCGCCGTTTCGGACCGGGAGTTTTGTGGGCGCCGACATTTCGAACCGGGAGTTGCATGAGGGCCGCCATTTCGGACCGGGAGTTGCGTGGGCGCCGCCATCTCCGACCGGGAGTTCCATGGGCGCTGGCATTTCGAACCGGGAGTTCCGTGGGCGCCGCCATTTCGAACCGGGAGTTCCGTGGGCGCCGCCATTTCGAACCGGGAGTTGCGTGGGCGCCGCCATTTCGGACCGGGAGTTGCGTGGGCGCTGCCATTTCAGCCCGGGAGTTGCGTGGGCGCCGCCATTTCGAACCGGGAGTTCCGTGGGCAGCGCCGTTTCGGACCGGGAGTTTTGTGGGCGCCGCCATTTCGGACCGGGAGTTGCGTGGGCGCTGCCATTTCAGCCCGGGAGTTGCGTGGGCGCCGCCGTTTCGAACCGGGAGTTCCGTGGGTGGCGCCGTTTCGGACCGGGAGTTTTGTGGGCGCCGACATTTCGAACTGGGAGTTGCGTGGGCGCCGCCATTTCGGACCCGGAGTTCCGTGGGCGCCGCCATTTCGGACCGGCGGTTCCATGGGCGCCGCCATTTTGAGGCGGGAGTTCCGTGGGCGCCACCATTTCGGACCGGGAGTTGTGTGGGCGCCGCCATTTCGAACCGGGAGTTCTGCGAGCGCCGCCATTTCAGACCGGGAGTTCCATGGGCGCCACCATTTCGATCCGGGAGTTGCGTGGGCGCCGCCATTTCGAGGCGGGAGTTGCGTGGGCGCCGCCATTACAAGACGGGAATTGCAGGGGCGCTGCCGTTTCGTATCGGGAGTTCCGTGGGCGCCGCAATCTCGGACCGGGAGTTGCGTGGGCGCCGCCATTTCGAACCGGGATTTTCGTGGGCGCCGCCATTTCGGACCGGGAGTTGCGTGGGCGCAGCCATTTCGGACCGGACCGGGAGTTCCGTGGGCGCCGCCATTTCGAGGCGGGAGTTGCTTGCGCGCCGCCATTTCGGACCGGGAGTTGCGTGGGCGCCGCCATTTCGGACCGGACCGGGAGTTGCGTGGGCGCCGCCATTTTGGACTGGGAGTTGCCTGGGCGCCACCATCTCGGACCGGGAATTCCGTGGGCGCCGCCATCTCGGATTGGGAGTTCGGTGGGCGCCGCCATTTCGAACCGGGAGTTGCCTGGGCGCCGCCGTTTCGGACCGGGAGTTTTGTGGGCGCAGACATTTCGAACTGGGTGTCGCGTGGGCGCCGCCATTTCGGACCGGGAGTTCCGTGGGCGCCGCCATTTCGAGGCGGGAGATGCGTGGGCGCCACCATTTCGGAGTGGGAGTTGCGTGGGCGCCGCCTTTTCGAACCGGGAGTTCCGTGGGCGCCGCCATTTTGGACCGGGAGTTTTGTGGGCGCCGCCATTTCAAACCGTGAGTTGCTTGGGCGCCGCCATTTCCGACCGGGAGTTCCATGGGCGCCGCCATTTTGAGGCAGGAGTATAGTGGGCGCCACCATTTCGGACTGGGAGTTGTGTGGGCGCCGCCATTTCGAACCGGGAGTTCCTTGGGCGCCGCCATTTCGAACCGGGAGTTTCGTGGGCGCCGCCATCTCCGACCGGGAGTTCCATGGGCGCTGCCATTTCGAACCGGGAGTTGCGTGGGCGCCGCCATTTCGAACCGGGAGTTGCGTGGGCACCGCCGTTTCGGACCGGGAGTTGCGTGGGCGCCGCCATTTCGGACCGGGAGTTGCGTGGGCGCCGCCATTTCGGACCGGGAGTTGCGTGGGCGCCGCCATCTCTGATTGGGAGTTCGGTGGGCGACGCCATTTCGAATCGGGAGTTGCGTGGGCGCCGCCGTTTCGGACCGGGAGTTTTGTGGGCGCCGACATTTCGAACTGGGAGTTGCGTCAGCGCCGCCATTTCGGACCGGGAGTTCCGTGGGCGCCGCCATTTCGAGGCGGGTGATGCTTGGGCGCCACCATTTCGGAGTGGGAGTTGCGTGGGCGCCTCCATTTCGAACCGGGAGTTGCGTGGGCGCCGCCATTTCAGACCGGGAGTTTAGTGGGCACCGACATCTCCGACCGGGAGTTCCGTGGGCGCTGCCATTTCGAACCGGGAGTTGCGTGGGCGCCGCCATTTCGGACCGGGAGTTCCGTGGGCGCCGCCATTTCAGACCGGGAGTTCCGTGGGCGCCGCCATTTCGATCCGGGAGTTGCGTGGGCGCCGCCGTTTCGGACCGGGAGTTTTGTGGGCGCCGACATTTCGAACTGGGAGTTGCGTGGGCGCCGCCATTTCGGACCGGGAGTTCCGTTGGCCCTGCCATTTTGAGGCGGGAGATGCGTGGGTGCCGCCATTTCGGACTGGGAGTTGCGTGGGCGCCGCCATTTCGAACCAAGAGTTCCGCGGGCGCCGCCATTTTGGACCGGGAGTTCTGTGGGCGCCGCCATCTCCGACCGGGAGTTCCATGGGCGCTGCCATTTCGAACCGGGAGTTGCGTGGGCGCCGCCATTTCGGACCGGGAGTTGCTTGGGCGCCGCCATTTCGGACCGGGAGTTCCGTGGGCGCCGTCGTTTCGGATTGGGAGTTCCGCGAACGCCGCCATTTCAGGGCGGGAGTTGCGTGGGCGCCGCCATTACGAGCCGGGAGTTGCGTGGGCACTGCCGTTTCGGACCGAGAGTTCCGTGGGCGCCGCCATTTCGAACCGGGAGTTGCGTGGATGCCGCTGTTTCGGACCGGGAGTTCCGGTGGCGCCGCCATTTCGAACCGGGAGTTGTGTGGGCGCCGCCATTTCGGACCGGGAGTTGCGTGGGCGCCGCCATTTCGAGGCGGGAGATGCGTGGGCGCCGCCATTTCGGACCAGGAGTTGCGTGGGCGCCGTCGTTTCGGATTGGGAGTTCCGCGGGCGCCGCCATTTCGAACCGGGAGTTCCGGGGGCGGCGCCGTTTCGGACCGGGAGTTTTGTGGGCGCCGACATTTCGAACCGGGAGTTGCATGAGCGCCGCCATTTCGGACCGGGAGTCGCGTGGGCGCCGCCATCTCCGACCGGGAGTTCCATGGGGCTGCCATTTCGGACCGGGAGTTGCGTGGGTGCCGCCATTTCGGACCGGGAGTTCCGTGGGCGCCGTCGTTTCGGATTGGGAGTTCCGCGGGCACCGCCATTTCAGGGTGTGAGTTGCGTGGGCGCCGCCATTACGAGCCAGGAGTTGCGTGGGCGCTGCCGATTCGGACCGGGAGTTCCGTGGGCGCTGCCATTTCGGACCGGACCGGGAATTGCGTGAGCGCCGCTGTTTCGGACCGGGAGTTGCCTGGGTGCCGCCATCTCGAACCGGGAGTTGCGTGGGCGCCGCCATTTCAGACCGGGAGTTCCGTGGGCGCCGCAATTTTGGATTGGGAGTTCCGCGGGGGCCGCCATTTCAGGGCGGGAATTGAGTGGATGCCGCCATTACGAGCCGGGAGTTGCGTGGGCGCCGCCATTTCAGACCGGGAGTTCCGTGGGCGCCGCCATCTCCGACCGGGAGTTCCATGGGCGCTGCCATTTCGAACCGGGAGTTGTGTGGGCGCCGCCATTTCGAGGCGGGAGTTGCGTGGGCGCCGCCATTACGAGCCGGGAGTTGCGTGGGCGCTGCCGTTTCGGATCGGGAGTTGCGTGGGCGCCGCCATCTCGGACCGGGAGTTGCGTGGGCGCCGCCATTTCGAACCGGGAGTTGCGTGGGCGCCGCCATTTCGGACCGGACCGGGAGTTCCGTGGGCGCCGCCATTTCGAGGCGGGTGTTGCTTGGGCGCCGGCATCTCGGACTAGGAGTTCCGTGGGCGCCGCCATTTCGAACCGGGAGTTCCGTGGGCGCCGCCATTTCGGACCGGGAGTTGCGTGGACGCCGCCATTTCGGACCGGACCGGGAGTTGCGTGGGCGCCGCCATTTCGGACCGGGAGTTGCGTGGGCGCCGCCATCTCGGACCGGGAGTTCCGTGGGCGCCGCCATCTCAGATTGGGAGTTCGGTGGGCGCCGCCATTTCGAACCGGGAGTTGCGTGGGCGCCGCCGTTTCGGACCAGGAGTTTTGTGGGCGCCGACATTTCGAACTGGGAGTTGCGTGGGCGCCGCCATTTCAGACCGGGAGTTCCGTGGGCGCCGCCATCTCCGACCGGGAGTTCCATGGGCGCTGCCATTTCGAACCGGGAGTTGTGTGGGCGCCGCCATTTCGAGGCGGGAGTTGCGTGGGCGCCGCCATTACGAGCCGGGAGTTGCGTGGGCGCTGCCGTTTCGGATCGGGAGTTGCGTGGGCGCCGCCATCTCGGACCGGGAGTTGCGTGGGCGCCGCCATTTCGAACCGGGAGTTGCGTGGGCGCCGCCATTTCGGACCGGACCGGGAGTTCCGTGGGCGCCGCCATTTCGAGGCGGGTGTTGCTTGGGCGCCGGCATCTCGGACTAGGAGTTCCGTGGGCGCCGCCATTTCGAACCGGGAGTTCCGTGGGCGCCGCCATTTCGGACCGGGAGTTGCGTGGACGCCGCCATTTCGGACCGGACCGGGAGTTGCGTGGGCGCCGCCATTTCGGACCGGGAGTTCCGTGGGCGCCGCCATCTCAGATTGGGAGTTCGGTGGGCGCCGCCATTTCGAACCGGGAGTTGCGTGGGCGCCGCCGTTTCGGACCAGGAGTTTTGTGGGCGCCGACATTTCGAACTGGGAGTCGCGTGGGCGCCGCCATTTCGGACCGGGAGTTCCGTGGGCGCCGCCATTTGGAGCCGGGAGATGCGTGGGCGCCACCATTTCGGAGTGGGAGTTGCGTGGGCGCCGCCATTTCGGACCGGGAGTTCGGTGGGCGCTGCCATCTCGGACTGGGAGTTCGGTGGGCGACGCCATTTCGAACCGGGAGTTGCGTGGGCGCTGCCATTTCAGACCGGGAGTTGCGTGGGCGCCGCCATTTCGAAAAGGGAGTTCCGGGGGCGGCGCCGTTTCGGACCGGGAGTTGCGTGGGCGCCGACATTTCGAACCGGGAGTTGCGTGGGCGCCGCCATTTCTGACCAGGAGTTCAGTGGGCGCCGCCATCTCCGACCAGGAGTTCCCTGGGCGCCGCCATTTCGAGGCGGGAGTTGCGTGGGCGCCGCCATTTCAGATCGAGAGTTGCGTGGGAGCCTCCGTTTCGGACCGGGAGTTCCGTGGTTGCCTCCATTTTGAACCGGGAGCTGCGTAGGCGCCGCCATTTGGGACCGGGAGTTCCGTGGGCGCCGCCATCTACGACAGGGAGTTCTTTGGGCGCCGCCATCTCGGACCCTGAGTTGCGTGGCCGCCGCCATTTCGGACCAAGAGTTCCGTGGGCGCTGCCGTTTCGTACCGGGAGTTCCGTGTAAGACGCCATTTTGAACAAGGAGTTCCATGGGCGCCGCCATTTGAGACCAGGAGTTCCGTGGGCGCCACCATCTACGACCGGGAGTTCTTTGGGCTCCGCCATCTCGGACCGGGAGTTGCGTGGGCGTCGCCATTTCAGACCAAGAATTCCGTGGGCGCCGCCATTTCGAGGCGGGAGTTGCGTGGGCGCCGCCGTTTCATACCGGGAGTTCCGTGGGCGCCGCCATTTTGAAAAGGGAGTTCCGTGGGCGCCGCCATTTCGAACCGGGAGTTGCGTGGGCGCCGCCATTTCGAACCGGGAGTTGCGTGGGCGCCGCCGTTTCAGACCGGGAGTTCCGTGGGCGCCGCCATTTCAGACCGGGTGTTGCGTGGGCGCCGCCATTTCGGACCGGGAGTTCCGTGGGCGTCGCCATCTCGTACCGGGAATTGCGTGTGCGCCGCCATTTCGGACCGGGAGTTGTGTGGACGCCGGCATTTCGAACCGGGAGTTTGGTGGGCGCCGCCATTTCGAACCGGGAGTTGCATGGGCGCCGCCGTTTAGGACCGGGAGTTCCGTGGGAGCCTCCATTTTGAACCGGGAGCAGCGTGGGCGCCGCCATTTGGGACCAAGAGTTCCGTGGGCGCCGCCATCTACGACAGGGAGTTCTTTGGGCGCCGCCATTTCGGACCGGGAGTTGCGTGGGCGCCGCCATTTCAGACCGGGAGTTCCATGGGCGCCGCCATCTCGTGCCGGGAATTGCGTGTGCGCCGCCATTTCGGACCGGGAGTTGTGTGGACGCCGCTATTTCGGACCGGGAGTTGCGTGGGCGCCGCCATTCCAGATTGGGAGTTGCGTGGGCGCCGCCGTTTCGGACCGGGAGTTCCGTGGGAGCCTCCATTTTGAACCGGGAGTTCCGTGGGCGCCGCCATTTCGGACCGGGAGTTTTGTGGACGCCGCCATTTCGAATTGGGAGTTTGGTGGGCGCCGCCATTTCGAACCGGGAGTTGCGTGGGCACCGCCATCTCGGACCGGGAGTTGCGTGGGCGCCGCCATTTCGGACCAAGAGTTCCGTGGGCGCCGCCATTTCGAGGCGGGAGTTGCATGGGCGCCGCCATTTCGGACCGGGAGTTCCGTGGGAGCCGCCATTTTAAACTGGGAGTTGCGTGGGCGCCGCCATCTCGGACCGGGAGTTCCGTGGCCGCCGCCATTTCGAGCCGGGAGTTGCGTGGGCGCCGCCATTTCGGACCAGGTGTTGTGTGGGCGCCGGTGTTTCAAACCGGGAGTTCCGTGGGCGCCGCCATTTCGAAACGGGAGTTGCTTGGGCGCCACCGTTTCGATCCCGGAGTTCAGTGGGCGCCGCCATTTCGGACCGGGAGTTGCGTGGGCGCCGCCATCTACGACCGGGAGTTCCGTGGGCACCGCCATCTCGGACTGGGAGTTGCGTGGCCACCGCCATTTCAAACCAAGAGTTCCGTGGGCGCCGCCGTTTCGTACCGGGAGTTCCGTGGGCGCCGCCATTTCAAACCGGGAGTTCCGTGGGCGCCGCCATTTCGGACCGGGAGTTCCGTGGGCGCCGACATTTCTAACCGGGAGTTGCGTAGACGCCACCATTTCGGACCAGGAGTTGCGTCGGCGCCGCCATTTCAGACCGGGAGTTGCGTGGGCGCCTCCATTTCGAACCGGGAGTTGCGTAGGCGCCGCCGTTTCGGACCGGGAGTTTTGTGGGCGCCGCCATTTCGGACCAGGAGTTCCGTGGGCGCCGCCGTTTCGGACCGGGTTTTCCCTGGGCGCCGCCATTTCGAACCGGGAGTTCTGTGGGCGCTGCCATTTTGGACAAGGAGTTCTATGGGCGCCGCCATTTCGGACCGGGAGTTCTGTGGGCGCCGCCATCTCCGACCGGCGGTTCCGTGAGCGCCGCCATCTCGGACCGGGAGTTCTGTGGGCGCCGCCATTTCAAACCGGGAGTTGCGTGGGCGCCGCCATTTCGTACCAGGCGTTGCGTGGGCGCCGCTATTTCAAATTCTGAGTTGCGTGGGCGCAGCCATTTCAGACCGGGAGTTCCGTGGGCGCCGCCATTTCGGACCGGGAGTTGTGTGGACGCCGCCATTTCAAACCGGGAGTTTGGTGGGCGCCGCCATTTCGAACCGGGAGTTGCGTGGGCACCGCCATCTCGGACCGGGAGTTGCGTGGGCGCCGCCATTTCGGACAAAGAGTTCCGTGGGCGCCGCCATTTCGAGGCGGGAGTTGCGTGGGCGCCGCCATTTCAGATCGGGAGTTGCGTGGGCGCCGCCGTTTTGGACCGGGAGTTCCGTGGGAGCCTCCATTTTGAACCGGGAGTTGCGTGGGTGCCGCCATTTAGGACCGGGAGTTGCGTGGGGGCCGCCATCTACGACAGGGATTTCTTTGGGTGCCGCCATCTGGGACCGGGAGTTCCGTGGGCACCGCCATCTCAGGCCGGGAGTTCCGTGGGCGCCGCCATTTCGAAACGGGAGTTGCTTGGGCGCCGCCGTTTCGATCCGGGTGTTCTGTGGGCGCCGCCATTTTGGACCGGGAGTTGCGTGGGCGCCGCCATCTCGGACCGGGAGTTCCGTGGGCGCCGCCATCTCGGACCGGGAGTTGCGTGGCCGCCGCCATTTCAGACCAAGAGTTCCGTGGGCGCTGCCGTTTCGTACCGGGAGTTCCGTGGGCGCCGCCATTTTGAGCAGGGAGTTCCGTGGGCGCCGCCATTTGGGACCGGGAGTTTTGTGGGCGCCGCCATCTACGACCGGGAGTTCTTTGGGCGCCTCCATCTTGGACCGGGAGTTCCGTGGGTGCCGCCATTTCAGACCGGGAGTTGCGTGGGCGCCGCCATTTCGAACCGGGTGTTGCGTGGGCGCCGCCATTTCAGACCGGGAGTTCCGTGGGCGCCGCCATTTCAGACCGGGTGTTGCGTGGGCGCCGCCATTTCGGACCGGAAGTTGCGTGGGCGTCGCCATTTTGGACCGGGAGTTGCCTGGGCTCCTCCATTTCGAACCGGGTGTTTTGTGGGCGCCGCCATTTCGGACCGGGAGTTCCGTGGGCGCCGCCATTTCGAACCGGGAGTTCCGTGGGCGCTGCCATCTCGGACCGGGAGTTGAGTGGGCGCCGCCATTTCGATCCGGGAGTTGCGTGGGCGCCGCCATCTCGGACCGGGAGTTGCGTGGGCGTCGCCATTTCAGACCAAGAATTCCGTGGGCGCCGTCGTTTCGGATTGGGAGTTCCGCGGGCGCCGCCATTTCAGGGCGGGAGTTGCGTGGGCGCCGCCATTACGAGCCGGGAGTTGCGTGGGCGCTGCCGTTTCGGACCGAGAGTTCCGTGGGCGCCGCCATTTCGAACCGGGAGTTGCGTGGATGCCGCTGTTTCGGACCGGGAGTTCCGGTGGCGCCGCCATTTCGAACCGGGAGTTGTGTGGGCGCCGCCATTTCGGACCGGGAGTTGCGTGGGCGCCGCCATTTCGAGGCGGGAGATGCGTGGGCGCCGCCATTTCGGACCGGGAGTTGCGTGGGCGCCGTCGTTTCGGATTGGGAGTTCCGCGGGCGCCGCCATTTCGAACCGGGAGTTCCGGGGGCGGCGCCGTTTCGGACCGGGAGTTTTGTGGGCGCCGACATTTCGAACCGGGAGTTGCATGAGCGCCGCCATTACGAGCCGGGAGTTGCGTGGGCGCCGCCATCTCCGACCGGGAGTTCCATGGGCGCTGCCATTTCGAACCGGGAGTTCCGTGGGCGCCGCCATTTCGGACCGGGAGTTGCGTGGGTGCCGCCATTTCGGACCGGGAGTTCCGAGGGCGCCGTCGTTTCGGATTGGGAGTTCCGCGGGCGCCGCCATTTCAGGGCGTGAGTTGCGTGGGCGCCGCCATTACGAGCCAGGAGTTGCGTGGGCGCTGCCGTTTCGGACCGGGAGTTCCGTGGGCGCCGCCATTTCGGACCGGACCGGGAGTTGCGTGGGCGCCGCCATTTCGGACCGGGAGTTGCCTGGGTGCCGCCATCTCGGACCGGGAGTTCCGTGGGCGCCGCCATCTCAGATTGGGAGTTCGGTGGGCGCCGCCATTTCGAACCGGGAGTTGCTTGGGCGCCGCCGTTTCGGACCGGGAGTTTTGTGGGCGCCGACATTTCGAACTGGGAGTCGCGTGGGCGCCGCCATTTCGGACAGGGAGTTCCGTGGGCGCCGCCATTTGGAGCCGGGAGATGCGTGGGCGCCACCATTTCGGAGTGGGAGTTGCGTGGGCGCCGCCTTTTCGAACCGGGAGTTCCGTGGGCGCCGCCATTTCGGACCGGGAGTTTAGTGGGTACCGCCATCTCCGACCGGGAGTTCCGTGGGCGGTGCCATTTCGAACCGGGAGTTGCGTGGGCGCCGCCATCTCCGACCGGGAGTTCGGTGGGCGCCGCCATCTCGGACTGGGAGTTCGGTGGGCGACGCCATTTCGAACCGGGAGTTGCGTGGGCGCTGCCATTTCAGACCGGGAGTTGCGTGGGCGCCGCCATTTCGAACCGGGAGTTCCGGGGGCGGCGCCGTTTCGGACCGGGAGTTGCGTGGGCGCCGCCATTTCGGATCAGGAGTTCAGTGGGCGCCGCCATCTCCGACCAGGAGTTCCCTGGGCGCCGCCATTTCGAGGCGTGAGTTGCGTGAGCGCCGCCATTTCAGATCGAGAGTTGCGTGGGAGCCTCCGTTTCGGACCGGGAGTTCCGTGGTTGCCTCCATTTTGAATTGGGAGCTGCGTAGGCACCGCCATTTGGGACCGGGAGTTCCGTGGGCGCCGCCATCTACGACAGGGAGTTCTTTAGGCGCCGCCATCTCGGACCCTGAGTTGCGTGGCCGCCGCCATTTCGGACCAAGAGTTCCGTGGGCGCTGCCGTTTCGTACCGGGAGTTCCGTGGGAGACGCCATTTTGAACAAGGAGTTCCATGGGCGCCTCCATTTGAGACCAGGAGTTGCGTGGGCGCCGCCATCTACGACCGGGAGTTCTTTGGGCTCCTCCATCTCGGACCGGGAGTTGCGTGGGCGTCGCCATTTCAGACCAAGAATTCCGTGGGCGCCGCCATTTCGAGGCGGGAGTTGCGTGGGCGCCGCCATTTTGAAAAGGGAGTTCCGTGGGCGCCGCCATTTCGGACCGGGAGTTCCGTGGGCGCCGCCATCTACGACCGGGATTACTTTTGGCGCCGCCATCTCGGACCGGGAGTTGCGTGGGCGCCGCCATTTCGAACCGGGAGTTGCGTGGGCGCCGCCGTTTCAGACCGGGAGTTCCGTGGGCGCCGCCATTTCAGACCGGGTGTTGCGTGGGCGCCGCCATTTCAGACCGGGAGTTCCGTGGGCGTCGCCATCTCGTACCGGGAATTGCGTGTGCGCCGCCATTTCGGACCGGGAGTTGTGTGGACGCCGCCATTTCGAACCGGGAGTTTGGTGGGCGCCGCCATTTCGAACCGGGAGTTGCGTGGGCGCCGCCGTTTAGGACCGGGAGTTCCGTGGGAGCCTCCATTTTGAACCGGGAGCTGCGTGGGCGCCGCCATTTGGGACCAAGAGTTCCGTGGGCGCCGCCATCTACGACAGGGAATTCTTTGGGCGCCGCCATTTCGGACCGGGAGTTGCGTGGGCGCCGCCATTTTGAACCGGGAGTTCCATGGGCGCCGCCATTTCGAACCAGGAGTTCCGTGGGCGCCGCCATTTCGGACCGGGAGTTGCGTGGGCGCCGCCATTTCGGACCGGACCGGGAGTTGCGTGGGCGCCGCCATTTTGGACCGGGAGTTGCCTGGGCGCCGCCATCTCGGACAGGGAATTCCGTGGGCGCCGCCATCTCGGATTGGGAGTTCGGTGGACGCCGCCATTTCGAACCGGGAGTTGCGTGGGCGCCGCCATTTCAGACCGGGAGTTTTGTGGGCGCCGACATTTCGGACCGGATCGGGAGTTTTGTGGGCGCCGCCATTTCGAGGCGGTAGTTGCTTGGGCGCCGCCATTTCGGACCAGGAGTTGCGTGGGCGCCGCCATTTCGAACCGGGAATTGCGTGGGCGCCGCCATTTCGAACCGGGAGTTGCGTGGGCGCCGCCGTTTCGAGCCGGGAGTTTTGTGAACGCCGACATTTCGAACTGGGAGTTGCGTGGGCGCCGCCATTTCGGACCGGGAGTTCCGTGGGCGCCGCCATTTCGAGGCGGGAGATGCGTGGGCGCCACCATTTCAAAGTGGGAGTTGCGTGGGCGCCGCCTTTTCGAACCGGGAGTTCCGTGGGCGCTGCCATTTTGGACCGGGAGTTTAGTGGGCACCGATATCTCCCACCGGGAGTTCCGTGCGCACCGACATCCCCGACCGGGAGTTCCGTGGGCGCTGCCGTTTCGAATTGGGAGTTCCGTGCCCGCCGCCATTTCGAGGCGGGAGTTGCGTGGGCGCCGCCATTTCTGACCGGGAGTTCCGTGGGTGCCGTCATTTCTAGCCGGGAGTTGCTTGTGCGCCGCAGTTTCGGACCGGGAGTTGCGTGGGTGCCGCCATTTCGGACCGGGAGTTGCGTGGGTGCTGCCATTTCGAACCGGGAGTTTCGTGGGCGCCGCCATTTCGGACCGGGAGTTGCGTGGGCGCCGCCATTTCAGACCGGGAGTTCCGTGGGCGCCGCCATTTCGGACCGGGAGTTCCGTGGGCGGCGCCGTTTCGGACCGGGAGTTTTTTGGGCACCACCATTTCGGACTGGGAGTTGCGTGGGCGCCGCCATTTCGAACCAAGAGTTCCGCTGGCGCCGCCATTTTGGACCGGGAGTTGCGTGGGCGCCGCCATTTCGGACCGGGAGTTCCATGGGCGCTGCCATTTCGAACCGGGAGTTGCGTGGGCGCCGCCATTTCGGACCGGGAGTTGCGTGGGCGCCGCCATTTCGGACCGGGAGTTCCGTGGGCGCCGTCGTTTCGGATTGGGAGTTCCGCGGGTTCCGCCATTTCAGGGTCGGAGTTGCGTGGGCGCCGCCATTACGAGCCGGGAGTTGCGTGGGCGCTGCCGTTTCAAACCAGGAGTTCCGTGGGCGCCGCCATTTCGAACCGGGAGTTGCGTGGGTGCCGCTGTTTCAGACCGGGAGTTCCGGTGGCGCCGCCATTTCGAACCGGGAGTTGCGTGGGCGCCGCCATTTCAGACCGGGAGTTCCGTGGGCGCCGCCATTTCGAACTGGGAGTTGCGTGGGCGCCGCCATTTCGGACCGGGAGTTGCGTGGGCGCCGCCATTTCGGGGCGGGAGATGCGTGGGCGCCGCCTTTTCGAACCGGGAGTTCTGTGGGCGCTGCCATTTCGGACCGGGAGTTTAGTGGGCACCGACATCTCCGACCGGGAGTTGCGTGGGCGCTGCCATTTCGAACCGGGAGTTCCGTGGGAGCCGCCATTTCCGACCGGGAGTTGCGTGGGCGCCGACATTTTAGACCGGGAGTTCGGTGGGCGCCGCCATTTCAGACCGGGAGTTGCGTGGGCGCCGTCGTTTCGGACCGGGAGTTTTGGCGGCGCCGCCATCTCCGACCAGGAGTTCGGTGGGCGCCGCCATCCTGGACCGGGAGTTCGGTGGGCGCCGCCATTTCGGACCGGGAGTTGCGTGGGCGCCGCTGTTTCGGACCGGGAGTTTTGTCGGCGCCGACATTTCGAACTGGGAGTTGCGTGGGCGCCGCCATTTCTAACCGGGAGTTCCGCGGGCGCCGCCATTTCAGACCGGGAGTTTCGTGGGCGCCGCCATCTCCGACCGGGAGTTCCATGGGCGCTGCCATTTCAAACCGGGAGTTCTGTGGGCGCCGCCATTTCGAGGCGGGTGTTGCATGGGCGCCGCCATTACGAGCCGGGAGTTGGGGGGGCGCTGCCGTTTCGGATCGGGAGTTGCGTGGGCGCCGCCATCTCGGACCGGGAGTTGAGTGGGCGCCGCCATTTCGAACCGGGAGTTGCGTGGGCGGTGCCATTTTGAACCGGGAGATGCGTGGGCGCCACCATTTCGGACTGGGAGTTGCGTGGGCGCCGCCATTTCGAACCAAGTGTTCCGCTGGCGCCGCCATTTTGGACCGGGAGTTCCGTGGGCGCCGCCATTTCGGACGAGGAGTTTTATGGGCGCTGCCATTTCGAACCGGGAGTTGCGTGGGCGCCGCCATTTCGGACCGGGAGTTGCGTGGGCGCCGCCATTTTGGACCGGGATTTCCGTGGGCGCCGTCGTTTTGGATTGGGAGTTCCGCGGGCGCCGCCATTTCAGGGTGGGAGTTGCGTGGGCGCCGCCATTACGAGCCGGGAGTTGCGTGGGCGCTGCCATTACGAGCCGGGAGTTGGGGGGGCGCTGCCGTTTCGGATCGGGAGTTGCGTGGGCGCCGCCATCTCGGACCGGGAGTTGCGTGGGCGCCGCCATTTCGAACCGGGAGTTGCGTGGGCGCCGCCATTTCGGACCGGGAGTTTTGTGGGCGCCGACATTTCGGACCGGACCGGGAGTTTTGTGGGCGCCGCCATTTCGGACCGGGAGTTGCCTGGGCGCCGCCATTTTGAGGCGGGAGTTTCGTGGGCGCCACCATTTCGGACTGGGAGTTGTGTGGGCGCCGCCATTTCTAACCGGGAGTTCCGCGGGCGCCGCCATTTCAGACCAAGAGTTTCGTGGGCGCCGCCATCTCCGACCGGGAGTTCCACGGGCGCTGCCATTTCAAACCGGGAGTTGCGTGGGCGCCGCCATTTCGAGGCGGGAGTTCCATGGGCGCCGCCATTACGAGCCGGGAGTTGGGGGGGCGCTGCCGTTTCGGATCGGGAGTTGCGTGGGCGCCGCCATCTCGGACCGGGAGTTGCGTGGGCGCAGCCATTTCGAACTGGGAGTTGCGTGGGCGCCGCCATCTCGGACCGGGAGTTCCATGGGCGCCGCCATTTCGAACTGGGAGTTGCGTGGGCGCCGCCATTTCGGAGTGGGAGTTGCGTGGGCGCCGCCATTTCGAGGCGGGAGTTTAGTGGGCACCGACATCTCCGACCGGGAGTTGCATGGGCGCTGCCATTTCGAACTGGGAGTTGCGTGGGCGCCGCCATTTCGGACTGTGAGTTTCGTGGGCGCCGCCATCTCGGACCGGGAATTCCGTGGGCGCCGCCATCTCGGATTGGGAGTTCGGTGGACGCCGCCATTTCGAACCGGGAGTTGCGTGGGCGCCGCCATTTCGGACCGGGAGTTTTGTGGGCGCCGACATTTCGGACCGGATCGGGAGTTTTGTGGGCGCCGCCATTTCGCGGCGGTAGTTGCTTGGGCGCCGCCATTTCGGACCAGGAGTTGCGTGGGCGCCGCCATTTCGAACCGGGAATTGCGTGGGCGCCGCCATTTCGGACCGGGAGTTGCGTGGGCGCCGCCGTTTCGAGCCGGGAGTTTTGTGGGCGCCGACATTTCGAACTGGGAGTTGCGTGGGCGCCGCCATTTCGGACCGGGAGTTCCGTGGGCGCCGCTATTTCGGACCGGGAGTTCCATGGGCGCCGCCATTTTGAGGCGGGAGTTCCGTGGGCGCCACCATTGCGGACTGGGAGTTGTGTGGGAGTCGCCATTTCGAACCGGGAGTTCTGCGGGCGCCGCCATTTCAGACCGGGAGTTCCATGGGCGCCGCCATTTCGATCCGGGAGTTGCGTGGGCGCCGCCATTTCGAGGCGGGAGTTGCGTGGGCGCCGCCATTTCGAACCGGGATTTTCGTGGGCGCCGCCATTTCTGACCGGGAGTTGCGTGGGCGCAGCCATTTCGGACCGGACCGGGAGTTCCGTGGGCGCCGCCATTTCGAGGCGGGAGTTGCTTGCGCGCCGCCATTTCGGACCGGGAGTTGCGTGGGCGCCGCCATTTCGAACCAGGAGTTCCGTGGGCGCCGCCATTTCGGACCGGGAGTTGCGTGGGCGCCGCCATTTCGGACCGGACCGGGAGTTGCGTGGGCGCCGCCATTTTGGACCGGGAGTTGCCTGGGCGCCGCCATCTCGGACAGGGAATTCCGTGGGCGCCGCCATCTCGGATTGGGAGTTCGGTGGACGCCGCCATTTCGAACCGGGAGTTGCGTGGGCGCCGCCATTTCAGACCGGGAGTTTTGTGGGCGCCGACATTTCGGACCGGATCGGGAGTTTTGTGGGCGCCGCCATTTCGAGGCGGTAGTTGCTTGGGCGCCGCCATTTCGGACCAGGAGTTGCGTGGGCGCCGCCATTTCGAACCGGGAATTGCGTGGGCGCCGCCATTTCGAACCGGGAGTTGCGTGGGCGCCGCCGTTTCGAGCCGGGAGTTTTGTGAACGCCGACATTTCGAACTGGGAGTTGCGTGGGCGCCGCCATTTCGGACCGGGAGTTCCGTGGGCGCCGCCATTTCGAGGCGGGAGATGAGTGGGCGCCACCATTTCAAAGTGGGAGTTGCGTGGGCGCCGCCTTTTCGAACCGGGAGTTCCGTGGGCGCTGCCATTTTGGACCGGGAGTTTAGTGGGCACCGATATCTCCCACCGGGAGTTCCGTGCGCACCGACATCCCCGACCGGGAGTTCCGTGGGCGCTGCCGTTTCGAATTGGGAGTTCCGTGCCCGCCGCCATTTCGAGGCGGGAGTTGCGTGGGCGCCGCCATTTCTGACCGGGAGTTCCGTGGGTGCCGTCATTTCTAGCCGGGAGTTGCTTGTGCGCCGCAGTTTCGGACCGGGAGTTGCGTGGGTGCCGCCATTTCGGACCGGGAGTTGCGTGGGTGCTGCCATTTCGAACCGGGAGTTTCGTGGGTGCCGCCATTTCGGACCGGGAGTTGCGTGGGCGCCGCCATTTCAGACCGGGAGTTCCGTGGGCGCCGCCATTTCGGACCGGGAGTTCCGTGGGCGGCGCCGTTTCGGACCGGGAGTTTTGTGGGCACCACCATTTCGGACTGGGAGTTGCGTGGGCGCCGCCATTTCGAACCAAGAGTTCCGCTGGCGCCGCCATTTTGGACCGGGAGTTGCGTGGGCGCCGCCATTTCGGACCGGGAGTTCCATGGGCGCTGCCATTTCGAACCGGGAGTTGCGTGGGCGCCGCCATTTCGGACCGGGAGTTGCGTGGGCGCCGCCATTTCGGACCGGGAGTTCCGTGGGCGCCGTCGGTTCGGATTGGGAGTTCCGCGGGTTCCGCCATTTCAGGGTCGGAGTTGCGTGGGCGCCGCCATTACGAGCCGGGAGTTGCGTGGGCGCTGCCGTTTCAAACCAGGAGTTCCGTGGGCGCCGCCATTTCGAACCGGGAGTTGCGTGGGTGCCGCTGTTTCGGACCGGGAGTTCCGGTGGCGCCGCCATTTCGAACCGGGAGTTGCGTGGGCGCCGCCATTTCAGACCGGGAGTTCCGTGGGCGCCGCCATTTCGAACTGGGAGTTGCGTGGGCCCCGCCATTTCGGAGTGGGAGTTGCGTGGGCACCGCCATTTCGAGGCGGGAGTTTAGTGGGCACCGACATCTCCGACCGGGAGTTGCATGGGCGCTGCCATTTCGAACTGGGAGTTGCGTGGGCGCCGCCATTTCGGACTGTGAGTTTCGTGGGCGCAGCCATTTCGGACCGGGAGTTCCATGGGCGCCGTCGTTTCGGACCGGGAGTTCCGGCGGCGCCGCCATCTCCGACCGGGAGTTCGGTGGGCGCCGCCATCTCGGACCGGGAGTTTTGTGGGCACCGCCATTTCGAACCGGGAGTTGCGTGGGCGCAGCCATTTCGGACCGGGAGTTGCGTGGGCGCCGACATTTCAGACCGGGTGTTCGGTGGGCGCCGCCGTTTCGGACCGGGAGTTTTGTGGGCCCCGACATTTCGAACTGGGAGTTGCGTGGGCGCCGCCATTTCGGACCGGGAGTTCCATGGGCGCCGCCATTTTGAGGCGGGAGTTTCGTGGCCGCCACCATTTCGGACTGGGAGTTGTGTGGGCGCCGCCATTTCTAACCGGGAGTTCCGCGGGCGCCGCCATTTCAAACCGGGAGTTTCGTGGGCGCCGCGATCTCCGACCGGAAGTTCCGTGGGCGCTGCCATTTCAAACCGGGAGTTGCGTCGGCGCCGCCATTTCGAGGCGGGAGCTGCATGGGCGCCGCCATTACGAGCCGGGAGTTGGGGGGGCGCTGCCGTTTCGGATCGGGAGTTGCGTGGGCGCCGCCATCTCGGACCGGGAGTTGCGTGGGCGCCGCCATTTCGAACCGGGAATTGCGTGGGCGCCGCCATTTCGGACCGGACCGGGAGTTTTGTGGGTGCCGCCATTTCGAGGCAGGAGTTGCTTGGGCGCCGCCATCTCGGACCAGGAGTTGCGTGGGCGCCGCCATTTCGAACCGGGAGTTCCGTGGGCGCCGCCATTTCAGACCGGGAGTTGCGTGGGCGCCGCCATTTCGGACCAGACCGGGATTTGCGTGGGCGCCGCCATTTCCGACTGGGAGTTGCCTGGGCGCCGCCATCTCGGACCGGGAGTTCCGTGGGCGCCGCCATCTCGGATTGGGAGTTCGGTGGGCGCCGCCATTTCGAACCGGGAGTTGCGTGGGCGCCGCCGTTTCGGACCGGGAGTTTTGTGGGCGCCGACATTTCTAACTGGGAGTCGCGTGGGCGCCGCCATTTCGAACCGGGAGTTTCGTGGGCGCCGCCATTTCGAGGCGGGAGATGCGTGGGCGCCACCATTTCGGAGTGGGAGTTGCGTGGGCGCCGCCTTTTCGGACCGGGAGTTCCGGGGGCGCCGCCATCTCCGACCGGGAGTTCGGTGGGCGCCGCCATCCCGGACCGGGAGTTCCGTGGGCGCCGCCATTTCGAACCGGGAGTTCCGTGGGCGCCGACATTTCGAACCGGGAGTTGCATGAGGGCCGCCATTTCGGACCGGGAGTTGCGTGGGCGCCGCCATCTCCGACCGGGAGTTCCATGGGCGCTGCCATTTCGAACCGGGAGTTCCGTGGGCGCCGCCATTTCGAACCGGGAGTTCCGTGGGCGCCGCCATTTCGAACCGGGAGTTGCGTGGGCGCCGCCATTTCGGACCGGGAGTTGCGTGGGCGCTGCCATTTCAGCCCGGGAGTTGCGTGGGCGCCGCCATTTCGAACCGGGAGTTCCGTGGGCAGCGCCGTTTCGGACCGGGAGTTTTGTGGGCGCCGCCATTTCGGACCGGGAGTTGCGTGGGCGCTGCCATTTCAGCCCGGGAGTTGCGTGGGCGCCGCCGTTTCGAACCGGGAGTTCCGTGGGTGGCGCCGTTTCGGACCGGGAGTTTTGTGGGCGCCGACATTTCGAACTGGGAGTTGCGTGGGCGCCGCCATTTCGGACCCGGAGTTCCGTGGGCGCCGCCATTTCGGACCGGCGGTTCCATGGGCGCCGCCATTTTGAGGCGGGAGTTCCGTGGGCGCCACCATTTCGGACTGGGAGTTGAGTGGGCGCCGCCATTTCGAACCGGGAGTTCTGCGAGCGCCGCCATTTCAGACCGGGAGTTCCATGGGCGCCACCATTTCGATCCGGGAGTTGCGTGGGCGCCGCCATTTCGAGGCGGGAGTTGCGTGGGCGCCGCCATTACAAGACGGGAATTGCGGGGGCGCTGCCGTTTCGGATCGGGAGTTCCGTGGGCGCCGCAATCTCGGACCGGGAGTTGCGTGGGCGCCGCCATTTCGAACCGGGATTTTCGTGGGCGCCGCCATTTCGGACCGGGAGTTGCGTGGGCGCAGCCATTTCGGACCGGACCGGGAGTTCCGTGGGCGCCGCCATTTCGAGGCGGGAGTTGCTTGCGCGCCGCCATTTCGGACCAAGAGTTGCGTGGGCGCCGCCATTTCGGACCGGACCGGGAGTTGCGTTGTCGCCGCCATTTTGGACTGGGAGTTGCCTTGGCGCCGCCATCTCGGACCGGGAATTCCGTGGGCGCCGCCATCTCGGATTGGGAATTCGGTGGGCGCCGCCATTTCGAACCGGGAGTTGCCTGGGCGCCGCCGTTTCGGACCGGGAGTTTTGTGGGCGCAGACATTTCGAACTGGGTGTCGCGTGGGCGCCGCCATTTCGGACCGGGAGTTCCGTGGGCGCCGCCATTTCGAGGCGGGAGATGCGTGGGCGCCACCATTTCGGAGTGGGAGTTGCGTGGGCGCCGCCTTTTCGAACCGGGAGTTCCGTGGGCGCCGCCATTTTGGACCGGGAGTTTTGTGGGCGCCGCCATTTCAAACCGTGAGTTGCTTGGGCGCCGCCATTTCGGACCGGGAGTTCCATGGGCGCCGCCATTTTGAGGCAGGAGTATAGTGGGCGCCACCATTTCGGACTGGGAGTTGTGTGGGCGCCGCCATTTCGAACCGGGAGTTCCTTGGGCGCCGCCATTTCGAACCGGGAGTTTCGTGGGCGCCGCCATCTCCGACCGGGAGTTCCATGGGCGCTGCCATTTCGAACCGGGAGTTCCGTGGGCGCCGCCATTTCGAACCGGGAGTTGCGTGGGCGCCGCCGTTTCGGACCGGGAGTTGCGTGGGCGCCGCCATTTCGGACCGGGAGTTGCGTGGGCGCCGCCATTTCGGACCGGGAGTTGCGTGGGCACCGCCATTTCGGACCTGACCGGGAGTTTTGTGGGCGCCGCCATTTCGAGGCGGGCGTGGCTTGGGCGCCGCCATCTCGGACCAGGAGATGCGTGGGCGCCGCCATTTCGAACCGGGAGTTGCGTGGGCGCCGCCATTTCGGACCTGACCGGGAGTTTTGTGGGTGCCGCCATTTCGAGGCGGGCGTTGCTTGGGCGCCGCCATCTCGGACCAGGAGTTGCGTGGGCGCCGCCATTTCGAACCGGGAGTTCCGTGGGCGCCGCCATTTCTGACCGGGAGTTGCGTGGGCGCCGCCATTTCGGACCGGGAGTTGCCTGGGCGCCGCCATCTCGGACCGGGAGTTGCGTGGGCGCCGCCATCTCTGATTGGGAGTTCGGTGGGCGACGCCATTTCGAATCGGGAGTTGCGTGGGCGCCGCCGTTTCGGACCGGGAGTTTTGTGGGCGCCGACATTTCGAACTGGGAGTTGCGTGACCGCCGCCATTTCGGACCGGGAGTTCCGTGGGCGCCGCCATTTCGAGGCGGGTGATGCTTGGGCGCCACCATTTCGGAGTGGGAGTTGCGTGGGCGCCTCCATTTCGAACCGGGAGTTCCGTGGGCGCCGCCATTTCAGACCGGGAGTTTAGTGGGCACCGACATCTCCGACCGGGAGTTCCGTGGGCGCTGCCATTTCGAACCGGGAGTTGCGTGGGCGCCGCCATTTCGGACCGGGAGTTCCGTGGGCGCCGCCATTTCAGACCGGGTGTTCCGTGGGCGCCGCCATTTCGAACCGGGAGTTGCGTGGGCGCCGCCGTTTCGGACCGGGAGTTTTGTGGGCGCCGACATTTCGAACTGGGAGTTGCGTGGGCGCCACCATTTCGGACCGGGAGTTCCGTTGGCCCTGCCATTTTGAGGCGGGAGATGCGTGGGTGCCGCCATTTCGGACTGGGAGTTGCGTGGGCGCCGCCATTTCGAACCAAGAGTTCCGTAGGCGCCGCCATTTTGGACCGGGAGTTCTGTGGGCGCCGCCATCTCCGACCGGGAGTTCCATGGGCGCTGCCATTTCGAACCGGGAGTTGCGTGGGCGCCGCCATTTCGGACCGGGAGTTGCTTGGGCGCCGCCATTTCGGACCGGGAGTTCCGTGGGCGCCGTCGTTTCGGATTGGGAGTTCCGCGGGCGCCGCCATTTCAGGGCGGGAGTTGCGTGGGCGCCGCCATTACGAGCCGGGAAATGCGTGGGCACTGCCGTTTCGGACCGAGAGTTCCGTGGGCGCCGCCATTTCGAACCGGGAGTTGCGTGGATGCCGCTGTTTCGGACCGGGAGTTCCGGTGGCGCCGCCATTTCGAACCGGGAGTTGTGTGGGCGCCGCCATTTCGGACCGGGAGTTGCGTGGGCGCCGCCATTTCGAGGCGGGAGATGCGTGGGCGCCGCCATTTCGGACCAGGAGTTGCGTGGGCACCGTCGTTTCGGATTGGGAGTTCCGCGGGCGCCGCCATTTCGAACCGGGAGTTCCGGGGGCGGCGCCGTTTCGGACCGGGAGTTTTGTGGGCGCCGACATTTCGAACCGGGAGTTGCATGAGCGCCGCCATTTCGGACCGGGAGTCGCGTGGGCGCCGCCATCTCCGACCGGGAGTTCCATGGGCGCTGCCATTTCGGACCGGGAGTTGCGTGGGTGCCGCCATTTCGGACCGGGAGTTCCGTGGGCGCCGTCGTTTCGGATTGGGAGTTCCGCGGGCGCCGCCATTTCAGGGCGTGAGTTGCGTGGGCGCCGCCATTACGAGCCAGGAGTTGCGTGGGCGCTGCCGTTTCGGACCGGGAGTTCCGTGGGCGCCGCCATTTCGGACCGGACCGGGAATTGCGTGAGCGCCGCTGTTTCGGACCGGGAGTTGCCTGGGTGCCGCCATCTCGAACCGGGAGTTGCGTGGGCGCCGCCATTTCAGACCGGGAGTTCCGTGGGCGCCGCCATTTTGGATTGGGAGTTCCGCGGGGGCCGCCATTTCAGGGCGGGAATTGAGTGGATGCCGCCATTACGAGCTGGGAGTAGCGTGGGCGCCGCCATTTCAGACCGGGAGTTCCGTGGGCGCAGCCATCTCCGACCGGGAGTTCCATGGGCGCTGCCATTTCGAACCGGGAGTTGTGTGGGCGCCGCCATTTCGAGGCGGGAGTTGCGTGGGCGCCGCCATTACGAGCCGGGAGTTGCGTGGGCGCTGCCGTTTCGGATCGGGAGTTGCGTGGGCGCCGCCATCTCGGACCGGGAGTTGCGTGGGCGCCGCCATTTCGAACCGGGAGTTGCGTGGGCGCCGCCATTTCGGACCGGACCGGGAGTTCCGTGGGCGCCGCCATTTCGAGGCGGGTGTTGCTTGGGCGCCGCCATCTCGGACTAGGAGTTCCGTGGGCGCCGCCATTTCGAACCGGGAGTTCCGTGGGCGCCGCCATTTCGGACCGGGAGTTGCGTGGACGCCGCCATTTCGGACCGGACCGGGAGTTGCGTGGACGCCGCCATTTCGGACCGGGAGTTGCCTGGGTGCCGCCATCTCGGACCGGGAGTTCCGTGGGCGCCGCCATCTCAGATTGGGAGTTCGGTGGGCGCCGCCATTTCGAACCGGGAGTTGCGTGGGCGCCGCCGTTTCGGACCAGGAGTTTTGTGGGCGCCGACATTTCGAACTGGGAGTCGCGTGGGCGCCGCCATTTCGGACCGGGAGTTCCGTGGGCGCCGCCATTTGGAGCCGGGAGATGCGTGGGCGCCACCATTTCGGAGTGGGAGTTGCGTGGGCGCCGCCATTTCGGACCGGGAGTTCGGTGGGCGCCGCCATCTCGGACTGGGAGTTCGGTGGGCGACGCCATTTCGAACCGGGAGTTGCGTGGGCGCTGCCATTTCAGACCGGGAGTTGCGTGGGCGCCGCCATTTCGAAAAGGGAGTTCCGGGGGCGGCGCCGTTTCGGACCGGGAGTTGCGTGGGCGCCGCCATTTCTGACCAGGAGTTCAGTGGGCGCCGCCATCTCCGACCAGGAGTTCCCTGGGCGCCGCCATTTCGAGGCGGGAGTTGCGTGGGCGCCGCCATTTCAGATCGAGAGTTGCGTGGGAGCCTCCGTTTCGGACCGGGAGTTCCGTGGTTGCCTCCATTTTGAACCGGGAGCTGCGTAGGCGCCGCCATTTGGGACCGGGAGTTCCGTGGGCGCCGCCATCTACGACAGGGAGTTCTTTGGGCGCCGCCATCTCGGACCCTGAGTTGCGTGGCCGCCGCCATTTCGGACCAAGAGTTCCGTGGGCGCTGCCGTTTCGTACCGGGAGTTCCGTGGGAGACGCCATTTTGAACAAGGAGTTCCATGGGCGCCGCCATTTGAGACCAGGAGTTCCGTGGGCGCCACCATCTACGACCGGGAGTTCTTTGGGCTCCGCCATCTCGGACCGGGAGTTGCGTGGGCGTCGCCATTTCAGACCAAGAATTCCGTGGGCGCCGCCATTTCGAGGCGGGAGTTGCGTGGGCGCCGCCGTTTCATACCGGGAGTTCCGTGGGCGCCGCCATTTTGAAAAGGGAGTTCCGTGGGCGCCGCCATTTCGGACCGGGAGTTCCGTGGGCGCCGCCATCTACGACCGGGATTACTTTTGGCGCCGCCATCTCGGACCGGGAGTTGCGTGGGCGCCGCCATTTCGAACCGGGAGTTGCGTGGGCGCCGCCGTTTCAGACCGGGAGTTCCGTGGGCGCCGCCATTTCAGACCGGGTGTTGCGTGGGCGCCGCCATTTCGGACCGGGAGTTCCGTGGGCGTCGCCATCTCGTACCGGGAATTGCGCGTGCGCCGCCATTTCGGACCGGGAGTTGTGTGGACGCCGCCATTTCGAACCGGGAGTTTGGTGGGCGCCGCCATTTCGAACCGGGAGTTGCGTGGGCGCCGCCGTTTCGTACCGGGAGTTCCGTGGGAGCCTCCATTTTGAACCGGGAGCAGCGTGGGCGCCGCCATTTGGGACCAAGAGTTCCGTGGGCGCCGCCATCTACGACAGGGAGTTCTTTGGGCGCCGCCATTTCGGACCGGGAGTTGCGTGGGCGCCGCCATTTCAGACCGGGAGTTCCATGGGCGCCGCCATCTCGTGCCGGGAATTGCGTGTGCGCCGCCATTTCGGACCGGGAGTTGTGTGGACGCCGCTATTTCGGACCGGGAGTTGCATGGGCGCCGCCATTCCAGATTGGGAGTTGCGTGGGCGCCGCCGTTTCGGACCGGGAGTTCCGTGGGAGCCTCCATTTTGAACCGGGAGTTCCGTGGGCGCCGCCATTTCGGACCGGGAGTTTTGTGGACGCCGCCATTTCGAATTGGGAGTTTGGTGGGCGCCGCCATTTCGAACCGGGAGTTGCGTGGGCACCGCCATCTCGGACCGGGAGTTGCGTGGGCGCCGCCATTTCGGACCAAGAGTTCCGTGGGCGCCGCCATTTCGAGGCGGGAGTTGCGTGGGCGCCGCCATTTCGGACCGGGAGTTCCGTGGGAGCCGCCATTTTAAACTGGGAGTTGCGTGGGCGCCGCCATCTCGGACCGGGAGTTCCGTGGCCGCCGCCATTTCGAGCCGGGAGTTGCGTGGGCGCCGCCATTTCGGACCAGGTGTTGTGTGGGCGCCGGTGTTTCAAACCGGGAGTTCCGTGGGCGCCGCCATTTCGAAACGGGAGTTGCTTGGGCGCCACCGTTTCGATCCCGGAGTTCAGTGGGCGCCGCCATTTCGGACCGGGAGTTGCGTGGGCGCCGCCATTCCGAACCGGGAGTTCCGTGGGCACCGCCATCTCGGACTGGGAGTTGCGTGGCCACCGCCATTTCAAACCAAGAGTTCCGAGGGCGCCGCCGTTTCGTACCGGGAGTTCCGTGGGCGCCGCCATTTCAAACCGGGAGTTCCGTGGGCGCCGCCATTTCGGACCGGGAGTTCCGTGGGCGCCGCCATTTCGAACCGGGAGTTGCGTAGACGCCACCATTTCGGACCAGGAGTTGCGTGGGCGCCGCCATTTCAGACCGGGAGTTGCGTGGGCGCCTCCATTTCGAACCGGGAGTTGCGTAGGCGCCGCCGTTTCGGACCGGGAGTTTTGTGGGCGCCGCCATTTCGGACCAGGAGTTCCGTGGGCGCCGCCGTTTCGGACCGGGTTTTCCCTGGGCGCCGCCATTTCGAACCGGGAGTTCCGTGGGCGCCGCCATTTCGGACAAGGAGTTCTATGGGCGCCGCCATTTCGGACCGGGAGTTCTGTGGGCGCCGCCATCTCCGACCGGCGGTTCCGTGAGCGCCGCCATCTCGGACCGGGAGTTCTGTGGGCGCCGCCATTTCAAACCGGGAGTTGCGTGGGCGCCGCCATTTCGTACCAGGCGTTGCGTGGGCGCCGCTATTTCAAATTCTGAGTTGCGTGGGCGCAGCCATTTCAAACCGGGAGTTCCGTGGGCGCCGCCATTTCGGACCGGGAGTTGTGTGGACGCCGCCATTTCAAACCGGGAGTTTGGTGGGCGCCGCCATTTCGAACCGGGAGTTGCGTGGGCACCGCCATCTCGGACCAGGAGTTGCGTGGGCGCCGCCATTTCGGACAAAGAGTTCCGTGGGCGCCGCCATTTCGAGGCGGGAGTTGCGTGGGCGCCGCCATTTCAGATCGGGAGTTGCGTGGGCGCCGCCGTTTTGGACCGGGAGTTCCGTGGGAGCCTCCATTTTGAACCGGGAGTTGCGTGGGTGCCGCCATTTAGGACCGGGAGTTGCGTGGGGGACGCCATCTACGACAGGGATTACTTTGGGTGCCGCCATCTGGGACCGGGAGTTCCGTGGGCACCGCCATCTCAGGCCGGGAGTTCCGTGGGCGCCGCCATTTCGAAATGGGAGTTGCTTGGGCGCCGCCGTTTCGATCCGGGTGTTCTGTGGGCGCCGCCATTTCAGACCGGGTGTTGCATGGGCGCCGCCATTTCGGACCGGGAGTTGCCTGGGCGTCACCATTTCGGACCGGGAGTTGCCTGGGCGCCGCCATTTCGAACCGGGAGTTCCGTGGGAGCCGCCATCTCGGACCGGGAGTTGCGTGGGCGCCGCCATTTCGAACCGGGAGTTCCGTGGGCGCCGCCATCTCGGACTGGGATTTGCGTGGCCACCGCCATTTCAAACCAAGAGTTCCGTGGGCGCCGCCGTTTCGTACCGGGAGTTCCGTGGGAGCCGCCATTTTGAACAGGGAGTTGCGTGGGCGCCGCCATTTGGGACCGGGAGTTCCGTGGGCGCCGCCATCTACGACCGGGAGTTCCGTGGGCGCCGCCATTTCGGTCCGGGAGTACCGTGGGCGCCGCCATTTCGGACCGGGAGTTCCGTGGGCGCCGCCATTTCGGACCAGGAGTTGCGTGGGCGCCGCCATTTCAGACCGGGAATTGCGTGGGCGCCTCCATTTCGAACCGGGAGTTGCGTGGGCGCCGCCATCTCGGACCGGGAGTTGCGTGGGCGTCGCCATTTCAGACCAAGAATTCCGTGGGCGCCGCCATTTCAAGGCGGGAGTTGCGTGGGTGCCGCCATTTCGGACCGGGAATTCCGTGGCCGCCGCCATTTCGAACCGGGAGTTGCGTGGGTGCTGCCATTTCGAACTGGGAGTTGCGTGGGCGCCGCCATTTCGAACCGGGTGTTGCGTGGGCGCCGCCAATACAGTCCGGGAGTTGCGTGGGCGCCGCCATTTCGAACCGGGAGTTCCGTGGGCGCCGCCATTTCGGACCGGGAGTTCCGCGGCCGCCACCATTTCGGACCGGGAGTTTCGTGGGCGCCGCCATTTCAGACCAGGAGTTCCGTGGGCGCCGCCATTTCGAACCGGGAGTTGCATGGGCGCCGCCATTTCTGACCGGGAGTTTCTCGGGCGCCGCCATTTCGAACCGGGAGTTGCGTGTGCGCCGCCATTTCTGACTGGGAGTTCCGTGGGCGCCGCCATTTCGAGGCGGGAGTTGCGTGGGCGCCGCCATTTCGAAATGGGAGTTGCGTGGGCGCCGCTATTTCAAACCGGGAGTTCCATGGGCACCGCCATTTCGAACCGGGAGTTGCGTGGGCGCCGCCATTTCGAACCGGGAGTTGCATGAGCGCCACCATTTTGAACCGGGAGTTCCGTGGGCGACGCCGTTAAGAACCGGGAGTTGCGTGGGCGATGCAGTTTCGGACCGGGAGTTCCGTGGGCGCCGCCATCTCCGACCGGGAGTTGCGTGGGCGCCCCCATCCCGGACCGGGAGTTCCGTGGGCGCCGCCATTTTGGACCGGGAGTTCCGTGGGCACCGCCGTTTCGGACCGGTTTTTCCCTGGGCGCCGCCGTTTCGAACCGGGAGTTCCGTGGGCGCCTCCATTTCGGACCAGGAGTTCTATGGGCGCCGCCATTTCGGACCGGGAGTTCTGTGGGCGCCGCCATCTCCGACCGGCAAATCCGTGAGCGCCGCCATCTCGGACCGGGAGTTCTGTGGGCGCCGCCATTTCGAATTGGGAGTTGCGTGGGCACCGCCGTTTCGAACCGGGTGTTGCGTGGGCGCCGCCATTTCGGACCGGGAGTTCCTTGGGCGCCGCCATTTCAGACCGGGTGTTGAGTGGGCGCCGCCATTTCGGACCGGGAGTTGCGTGGGCGTCGCCATTTCGGACCGGGAGTTGCCTGGGCGCCGCCATTTCGAACCGGGAGTTGCGTGGCCACCGCCATCTCGGACCGGGAGTTGCGTGGGCGCCGCCATTTCGGACCAAGAGTTCCGTGGGCGCCGCCATTTCGAGGCGGGAGTTGCGTGGGCGCCGCCATTTCAGATCGGGAGTTGCGTGGGCGCCGCCGTTTCGGACCGGGAATTCCATGGGGGCCTCCATTTTGAACCGGGAGTTGCGTGGGCGCCGCCATTTGGGACCGGGAGTTCCGTGGGCGCCGCCATCTACGACAGGGAGTTCTTTGGGCGCCGCCATTTGGTACCGGGAGTTCCGTGGGCGCCGCCATTTCGAACCGGGAGTTGCTTGGGCGCCGCCGTTTCGATCCGGTAGTTCAGTGGGCGCCGCCATTTTGGACCAGGCGTTGCGTGGGCGCCGCCATCTCGGACCGGGAGTTCCGTGGGCGCCGCCATCTCAGACCGGGAGTTGCGTGGCCGCCGCCATTTCGGACCAAGAGTTCCGTGGGCGCTGCCGTTTCGTACCGGGAGTTCTGTGGGAGCCGCCATTTCGGACCGGGAGTTGCGTGGGCGCTGCCATTTGGGATCGGGAGTTCCGTGGGCGCCGCCATCTCCGACCGGGAGTTCTTTGGGCGCCGCCATCTCGGACCGGGAGTTCCGTGGGCGCCGCCATTTCAGACCGGGAGTTCCGTGGGCGCCGACATTTCGAACCGGGTGTTGAGTGGGCGCCACCATTTCGAACTGGGCATTGCGTGGGCGCCGGTATTTCAAACCGGGTGTTCTGTGGGCGCCGCCATTTCCAACCGGGTGTTTTGTGGGCGCCGCCATTTCGGACCGGGAGTTCCGTGGGCGCTGCCATCTCGGACCGGGAGTTGAGTGGGCGCTGCCATTTCGAACCGGGAGTTGCGTGGGCGCCGCCATCTCAGACCGGGAGTTGTGTGGGCGCCGCCATTTCGAAATGGGAGTTGCGTGGGCGCCGCTATTTCAAACCGGGAGTTCCATGGGCGCCGCCATTTCGAACCGGGAGTTGCGTGGGCGCCGCCATTTCGAACCGGGAGTTGCATGAGCGCCGCCATTTCGAACCGGGAGTTCCGTGGGCGCCGCCGTTTCGAACCGGGAGTTGCGTGGGCGCCGCCGTTTCGGACCGGGAGTTCCGGGGGCGCCGCCATTTCTAACTGGGAGTTCCGTGAGCGCCGCCATTTCGGACCGGGAGTTCCGTGGGCGCCGCCATCTCCGAACGGGAGTTGCGTGGGCGCCACCATCCCGGACCGGGAGTTCCGTGGGCGCCGCCATTTCGGACCGGGAGTTCCGTGGGCGCCGCCGTTTCGGACCCGGAGTTGCTTTGATGCCACCATTTCGGACCAGGAGTTGCGTGGGCGCCGCCATTTCAGACCGGGAGTTCTGTGGGCGCCGCTATTTCGGACCGGGAGTTCTTTGGGCGCCGCCATCTCCGACCGGCAGTTCTGTGGGCGCCGCCATCTCGGACCGGGAGTTCTGTGGCCGCCGCCATTTCAGACCGGGACTTGCGTGGGCGCCGCCATTTCGAACCGAGAGTTGCGTGGGCGCCGCTATTTCAATTTCTGAGTTGCGTGGGCGCCGCCATTTCGAACTGGGAGTTCCGTGGGCTCCGCCATTTCGAACCGCGTGTTGTGTGGGCGCCGCCATTTCAGACCGGGAGTTCCGAGGGCGCCGCCATTTCAGACCGGGTGTTGCGTGGGCGCCGCCATTTCGGACCGGGAGTTGCCTGGGCGTCACCATTTCGGACCGGGAGTTGCCTGGGCGCCGCCATTTCGAACCGGGAGTTCTGTGGGCGCCGCCATCTCGGACCGGGAGTTGCGTGGGCGCCGCCATTTCGAACCGGGAGTTCCGTGGGCGCCGCCATCTCGGACTGGGAGTTGCGTGGCCACCGCCATTTCAAACCAAGAGTTCCGTGGGCGCCGCCGTTTCGTACCGGGAGTTCCGTGGGAGCCGCCATTTTGAACAGGGAGTTGCGTGGGCGCCGCCATTTGGGACCGGGAGTTCCGTGGGTGCCGCCATCTACGACCGGGAATTCCGTGGGCGCCGCCATTTCGAACCAGGAGTTGCGTGGGCGTCGCCATTTCGGACCGGGAGTTGCCTTGGCGCCGCCATTTCGGACCAAGAGTTCCGGGGGCGCCGCCATTTCGAGGCGGGAGTTCTGTGGGCGCCGCCATTTCAGATCGGGAGTTGCGTGGGCGCCGCCGTTTCGGACCGGGAATTCCATGGGAGCCTCCATTTTGAACCGGGAGTTGCGTGGGCGCCGCCATTTGGGACCGGGAGTTCCGTGGGCGCCGCCATCTACGACAGGGAGTTCTTTGGGCGCCGCCATTTGGGACCGGGAGTTCCGTGGGCGCCGCCATCTCGGACCGGGAGTTCCGTGGGCGCCGCCATTTTGAACCGGGAGTTGCTTGGGCGCCGCCGTTTCGATCCGGTAGTTCAGTGGGCGCCGCCATTTTGGACCGGGCGTTGCGTGGGCGCCGCCATCTCGGACCGGGAGTTCCGTGGGCGCCGCCATCTCAGACCGGGAGTTGCGTGGCCGCCGCCATTTCGGACCAAGAGTTCCGTGGGTGCTGCCGTTTCGTACCGGGAGTTCCGTGGGCGCCACCATTTCGGACCAGGAGTTGCGTGGGCGCCGCCATTTCAGACCGGGAGTTGCGTGGGCGCCTCCATTTCGAACCGGGAGTTGCGTGGGCGCCGCCATCTCGGACCGGGAGTTGCGTGGGTGTCGCCATTTCAGACCAAGAATTCCGTGGGCGCTGCCATTTCAAGGCGGGAGTTGCGTGGGCGCCGCCATTTCTGATCGGGCGTTGCGTGGGCGCCGCCATCTCAGACCGGGAGTTCCGTGGGCGCCGCCATCTCGGACCGGGAGTTGCGTGGGCGCCGCCATTTCGGACCAAGAGTTCCGTGGGCGCCGCCATTTCGTGGCGGGAGTTGCGTGGGCGCCGCCATTTCAGATCGGGAGTTGCGTGGGCGCCGCCATTTCGGACCGGGAGTTGCGTGGGCGCCGCCATTTCGGACCAAGAGTTCCGGGGGCGCCGCCATTTCGAGGCGGGAGTTCTGTGGGCGCCGCCATTTCAGATCGGGAGTTGCGTGGGCGCCGCCGTTTCGGACCGGGAATTCCATGGGAGCCTCCATTTTGAACCGGGAGTTGCGTGGGCGCCGCCATTTGGGACCGGGAGTTCCGTGGGCGCCGCCATCTACGACAGGGAGTTCTTTGGGCGCCGCCATTTGGGACCGGGAGTTCCGTGGGCGCCGCCTTCTCGGACCGGGAGTTCCGTGGGCGCCGCCGTTTCGGACCGGGAGTTGCTTCGGCGCCGCCGTTTCGATCCGGTAGTTCAGTGGGCGCCGCCATTTCGGACCAGGAGTTGCGTGGGCGCCGCCATTTCAGACCGGGAGTTGCGTGGGCGCCTCCATTTCGAACCGGGAGTTGCGTGGGCGCCGCCATCTCGGACCGGGAGTTGCGTGGGTGTCGCCATTTCAGACCAAGAATTCCGTGGGCGCCGCCATTTCAAGGCGGGAGTTGCGTGGGCGCCGCCATTTCTGATCGGGCGTTGCGTGGGCGCCGCCATCTCGGACCGGGAGTTCCGTGGGCGCCGCCATCTCGGACCAGAAGTTGCGTGGGCGCCGCCATTTCGGACCAAGAGTTCCGTGGGCGCTGCCGTTTCGTAACGGGAGTTCTGTGGGAGCCGCCATTTCGGACCGGGAGTTGCGTGGGCGCTGCCATTTGGGATCGGGAGTTCCGTGGGCGCCGCCATCTCCGACCGGGAGTTCTTTGGGCGCCGCCATCTCGGACCGGGAGTTCCGTGGGCGCCGCCATTTCAGACCGGGAGTTCCGTGGGCGCCGACATTTCGAACCGGGTGTTGAGTGGGCGCCACCATTTCGAACTGGGCATTGCGTGGGCGCCGGTATTTCAAACCGGGTGTTCTGTGGGCGCCGCCATTTCCAACCGGGTGTTTTGAGGGCGCCGCCATTTCGGACCGGGAGTTCCGTGGGCGCTGCCATCTCAGACCGGGAGTTGAGTGGGCGCCGCCATTTCGAACCGGGAGTTGCGTGGGCGCCGCCATCTCAGACCGGGAGTTGTGTGGGCGCCGCCATTTCGAAATGGGAGTTGCGTGGGCGCCGCTATTTCAAACCGGGAGTTCCATGGGCGCCGCCATTTCGAACCGGGAGTTGCATGAGCGCCGCCATTTCGAACCGGGAGTTGCGTGGGCGCCGCCGTTTCGAACCGGGAGTTCCGGGGGCGCCGCCATTTCTAACTGGGAGTTCCGTGAGCGCCGCCATTTCGGACCGGGAGTTCCGTGGGCGCCGCCATCTCCGAACGGGAGTTGCGTGGGCGCCCCCATCCCGGACCGGGAGTTCCGTGGGCGCCGCCATTTCGGACCGGGAGTTCCGTGGGCGCCGCCGTTTCGGACCCGGAGTTGCTTTGATGCCACCATTTCGGACCAGGAGTTGCGTGGGCGCCGCCATTTCAGACCGGGAGTTCTGTGGGCGCCGCTATTTCGGACCGGGAGTTCTTTGGGCGCCGCCATCTCCGACCGGCAGTTCTGTGGGCGCCGCCATCTCGGACCGGGAGTTCTGTGGCCGCCGCCATTTCAGACCGGGACTTGCGTGGGCGCCGCCATTTCGAACCGGGAGTTGCGTGGGCGCCGCTATTTCAATTTCTGAGTTGCGTGGGCGCCGCCATTTCGAACCGGGTGTTCCGTGGGCTCCGCCATTTCGAACCGCGTGTTGTGTGGGCGCCGCCATTTCAGACCGGGAGTTCCGAGGGCGCCGCCATTTCGGACCGGGAGTTGCCTGGGCGCCGCCATTTCGAACCGGGAGTTCCGTGGGCGCCGCCATCTCGGACTGGGAGTTGCGTGGCCACCGCCATTTCAAACCAAGAGTTCCGTGGGCGCCGCCGTTTCGTACCGGGAGTTCCGTGGGAGCTGCCATTTTGAACAGGGAGTTGCGTGGGCGCCGCCATTTGGGACCGGGAGTTCCGTGGGCGCCGCCATCTACGACCGGGAGTTCCGTGGGCGCCGCCATTTCGGACCGGGAGTACCGTGGGCGCCGCCATTTCGGACCGGGAGTTCCGTGGGCGACACCATTTCGGACCAGGAGTTGCGTGGGCGCCGCCATTTCAGACCGGGAGTTGCGTGGGCGCCGCCATTTCGAACCGGGAGTTGCGTGGGCGCCGCCATCTCGGACCGGGAGTTGCGTGGGTGTCGCCATTTCAGACCAAGAATTCCGTGGGCGCCGCCATTTCAAGGCGGGATTTGCGTGGGCGCCGCCATTTCTGATCGGGCGTTGCGTGGGCGCCGCCATCTCGGACCGGGAGTTCCGTGGGCGCCGCCATCTCGGACCCGGAGTTGCGTGGGCGCCGCCATTTCGGACCAAGAGTTCCGTGGGCGCTGCCGTTTCGTACCGGGAGTTCTGTGGGAGCCGCCATTTCGGACCGGGAGTTGCGTGGGCGCTGCCATTTGGGATCGGGAGTTCCGTGGGCGCCGCCATTTGGGACCGGGAGTTCTTTGGGCGCCGCCATGTCGGACAGGGAGTTCCGTGGGCGCCGCCATTTCAGACCGGGAGTTGCGTGGTCACCGACATTTCGAACCGGGTGTTGAGTGGGCGCCGCCATTTCAGACCGGGAATTCCGTGGGCGCCGGTATTTCGAACCGGGAGTTGCGTGGGCGCCACCATTTCGAACTGGGCATTGCGTGGGCGCCGGTATTTCAAACCGTGTGTTCTGTGGGCGCCGCCATCTCCGACCGGCGGTTCCGTGAGCGCCGCCATCTCGGACCGGGAGTTCTGCTGGCGTCGCCATTTCGTACCAGGCGTTGCGTGGGCGCCGCTATTTCAAATTCTGAGTTGCGTGGGCGCAGCCATTTCAGACCGGGAGTTCCGTGGGCGCCGCCATTTGGGACCGGGAGTTCCGTGGACGCCGCCATTTCGAACCGGGAGTTTGGTGGGCGCCGCCATTTCGAACCGGGAGTTGCGTGGGCACCGCCATCGCGGACCAGGAGTTGCGTGGGCGCCGCCATTTCGGACCAAGAGTTCCGTGGGCGCCGCCATTTCGAACCGGGAGTTGCGTGGGTGCCGCCATTTCAGATCGGGAGTTGCGTGGGCGCCGCCATTTCGGACCGGGAGTTCCGTGGGCGCCGCCATTTCGAACCGGGAGTTGCGTGGGCGCCGCCATTTCGAACCGGGAGTTGAGTGGGCGCCGCCATTTCGAACCGGGAGTTGCGTGGGCGCCGCCATCTCGGACCGGGAGTTGCGTGGGCGTCGCCATTTCAGATCAAGAATTCCGTGGGCGCCGCCATTTCAACGCGGGAGTTGCGTGGGCGCCGCCATTTCAGATCGGGAGTTGCGTGGGCGCCGCCATTTCGGACCGGGAATTCCGTGGCCGCCGCCATTTCGAACCGGGAGTTGCGTGGGCGCTGCCATTTCGAACCGGGAGTTGCGTGGGCGCCGCCATTTCGAACCGGGTGTTGCGTGGGCGCCGCCAATACAGTCCGGGAGTTGCGTGGGCGCCGCCATTTCGAACCGGGAGTTCCGTGGGCGCCGCCATTTCGGACCGGGAGTTCCGCGGGCGCCACCATTTCGGACCGGGAGTTTCGTGGGCGCCGCCATTTCAGACCAGGAGTTCCGTGGGCGCCGCCATTTCGAACCGGGAGTTGCATGGGCGCCGCCGTTTCGGACCGGGAGTTTCGTGGGCGCCGACATTTCGAACCGGGAGTTGCGTGTGCGCCGCCATTTCTGACTGGGAGTTCCGTGGGCGCCGCCATTTCGAGGCGGGAGTTGCGTGGGCGTCGCCATTTCGAAATGGGAGTTGCATGGGCGCCGCTATTTCAAACCGGGAGTTCCATGTGCACCGCCATTTCGAACCGGGAGTTGCGTGGGCGCCGCCATTTCGAACCGGTAGTTCCATGAGCGCCACCATTTTGAACCGGGAGTTCCGTGGGCGCCGCCGTTTCGAACCGGGAGTTGCGTGGGCGCCGCAGTTTCGGACCGGGAGTTCCGTGGGCGCCGCCATCTCCGACCGGGAGTTGCGTGGGCGCCCCCATCCCGGACCGGGAGTTGCGTGGGCGCCGCCATTTCGGACAAAGAGTTCCGTGGGCGCCGCCATTTCGAGGCGGGAGTTGCGTGGGCGCTGCCATTTCAGATCGGGAGTTGCGTGGGCGCCGCCGTTTTGGACTGGGAGTTCCGTGGGAGCCTCCATTTTGAACCGGGAGTTGCGTGGGTGCCGCCATTTGGGACCGGGAGTTGCGTGGGGGCCGCCATCTACGACAGGGAGTTCTTTGGGCGCCGCCATCTGGGACCGGGAGTTCCGTGGGCGCCGCCATCTCAGGCCGGGAGTTCCGTGGGCGCCGCCATTTCGAACCGGGAGTTGCTTGGGCGCCGCCGTTTCGATCCGGGTGTTCTGTGGGCGCCGCCATTTTGGACCGGGAGTTGCGTGGGCGCCGCCATCTCAGACCGGGAGTTCCGTGGGCGCTGCCGTTTCGTACCGGGAGTTGCGTGGCCGCCGCCATTTCGGACCAAGAGTTCCGTGGGCGCTGCCGTTTCGTACCGGGAGTTCCGTGGGCGCCGCCATTTTGAGCAGGGAGTTCCGTGGGCGCCGCCATTTGGGACCGGGAGTTTTGTGGGCGCCTCCATTTCAGACCGGGAGTTCCGAGGGCGCCGCCATTTCAGACCGGGTGTTGCGTGGGCGCCGCCATTTCGGACCGGGAGTTGCGTGGGCGTAACCATTTCGGACCGGGAGTTGCCTGGGCGCCGCCATTTCGAACCGGGTGTTTTGTGGGCGCCGCCATTTCGGACCGGGAGTTCCGTGGGCGCTGCCATCTCGGACCGGGAGTTGAGTGGGCGCTGCCATTTCGAACCGGGAGTTGCGTGGGCGCCGCCATCTCGGACCGGGAGTTGCGTGGGCGCCGCCATTTCGAAATGGGAGTTGCGTGGGCGCCGCTATTTCAAACCGGGAGTTCCATGGGCGCCGCCATTTCGAACCGGGAGTTGCGTGGGCGCCGCCATTTCGAACCGGGAGTTGCATGAGCGCCGCCATTTCGAACCGGGAGTTCCGTGGGCGCCGCCGTTTCGAACCGGGAGTTGCGTGGGCGCCGCCGTTTCGGACCGGGAGTTCCGGGGGCGCCGCCATTTCTAACTGGGAGTTCCGTGGGGGCCCCCATCCCGGACCGGGAGTTCCGTGGGCGCCGCCATTTCGGACCGGGAGTTCCGTGGGCGCCGCCGTTTCGGACCCGGATTTGCGTTGATGCCACCATTTCAGACCAGGAGTTGCGTGGGCGCCGCCATTTCAGACCGGGAGTTGCGTGGGCGCCGCCATTTCAAACCGGGAGTTCTGTGGGCGCCGCCATCTCCGACCGGCAGTTCTGTGGGCGCCGCCATCTCGGACCGGGAGTTCTGTGGCCGCCGCCATTTCAGACCGGGACTTGAGTGGGCGCCGCCATTTCGAACCGGGAGTTGCGTGGGCGTCGCTATTTCAATTTCTGAGTTGCGTGGGCGCCGCCATTTCGAACCGGGAGTTCCGTGGGCGCCGCCATTTCGAACCGCGTGTTGTGTGGGCGCCTCCATTTCAGATCGGGAGTTCCGAGGGCGCCGCCATTTCAGACCGGGTGTTGCGTGGGCGCCGCCATTTCGGACCGGGAGTTGCGTGGGCGTCACCATTTCGGACTGGGAGTTGCCTGGGCGCCGCCATTTCGAACCGGGAGTTCCGTGAGCGCCGCCATCTCGGACCTGGAGTTGCGTGGGCGCCGCCATTTCGAACCGGGAGTTGCGTGGGCGCCGCCATTTCGGACCAGGTGTTGTGTGGGCGCCGGTGTTTCAAACCGGGAGTTCCGTGGGCGCCGCCATTTCGAAACGGGAGTTGCTTGGGCGCCACCGTTTCGATCCCGCAGTTCAGTGGGCGCAGCCATTTCGGACCGGGAGTTGCGTCGGTGCCGCCATCTACGACCGGGAGTTCCGTGGGCACCGCCATCTCGGACTGGGAGTTGCGTGGCCACCGCCATTTCAAACCAAGAGTTCCGTGGGCGCCGCCGTTTCATACCGGGAGTTCCGTGGGAGCCGCCATTTTGAACCGGGAGTTGCGTGGGCGCCGCCATTTGGGACCGGGAGTTCCGTGGGCGCCGCCATCTACGACCGGGAGTTCCGTGGGCGCCGCCATTTCAAACCGGGAGTTCCGTGGGCGCCGCCATTTCGGACCGGGAGTTCCGTGGGCGCCGCCATTTCGGACCGGGAGTTGCGTTGACGCCACCATTTCGGACCGGGAATTCCGTGGGCGCCGCCATTTCGAACCGTGAGTTCCGTGGGCGCCGACATTTCGAACCGGGTGTTGAGTGGGCGCCGCCATTTCGGACCGGGAATCCCGTGGGCGCCGCCATTTCGAACCGGGAGTTGCGTGGGCGCCACCATTTCGAACTGGGCATTGCGTGGGCGCCGGTATTTCAAACCGGGTGTTCTGTGGGCGCCGCCATTTCGAACCGGGTGTTTTTTGGGCGCCGCCATTTCGGACCGGGAGTTCCGTGGGCGCTGCCATCTCGGACCGGGAGTTGAGTGGGCGCTGCCATTTCGAACCGGGAGTTGCGTGGGCGCCGCCATCTCAGACCGGGAGTTGCGTGGGCGCCGCCATTTCGAAATGGGAGTTGCGTGGGCGCCGCTATTTCAAACCGGGAGTTCCATGGGCGCCGCCATTTCGAACCGGGAGTTGCGTGGGCGCCGCCATTTCGAACCGGGAGTTGCATGAGCGCCGCCATTTCGAACCGGGAGTTCCGTGGGCGCCGCCGTTTCGAACCGGGAGTTGCGTGGGCGCCGCCGTTTCGGACCGGGAGTTCCGGGGGCGCCGCCATTTCTAACTGGGAGTTCCGTGGGGGCCCCCATCCCGGACCGGGAGTTCCGTGGGCGCCGCCATTTCGGACCGGGAGTTCCGTGGGCGCCGCCGTTTCGGACCCGGATTTGCGTTGATGCCACCATTTCAGACCAGGAGTTGCGTGGGCGCCGCCATTTCAGACCGGGAGTTGCGTGGGCGCCGCCATTTCAAACCGGGAGTTCTGTGGGCGCCGCCATCTCCGACCGGCAGTTCTGTGGGCGCCGCCATCTCGGACCGGGAGTTCTGTGGCCGCCGCCATTTCAGACCGGGACTTGAGTGGGCGCCGCCATTTCGAACCGGGAGTTGCGTGGGCGCCGCCATTTCGAACCGGGAGTTGCATGAGCGCCGCCATTTCGAACCGGGAGTTCCGTGGGCGCCGCCGTTTCGAACCGGGAGTTGCGTGGGCGCCACCGTTTCAGACCGGGAGTTCCGGGGGCGCCGCCATTTCTAACTGGGAGTTCCGTGAGCGGCGCCATTTCGGACCGGGAGTTCCGTGGGCACCGCCATCTCCGAACGGGAGTTGCGTGGGCGCCCCCATCCCGGACCGGGAGTTCCGTGGGCGCCGCCATTTCGGACCGGGAGTTCCATGGGCGCCGCCGTTTCGGACCCGGAGTTGCTTTGATGCCACCATTTCGGACCAGGAGTTGCGTGGGCGCCGCCATCTCCGACCGGCAGTTCTGTGGGCGCCGCCATCTCGGACCGGGAGTTCTGTGGCCGCCGCCATTTCAGACCGGGACTTGCGTGGGCGCCGCCATTTCGAACCGGGAGTTGCGTGGGCGCCGCTATTTCAATTTCTGAGTTGCGTGGGCGCCGCCATTTCGAACCGGGAGTTCCGTGGGCTCCGCCATTTCGAACCGCGTGTTGTGTGGGCGCCGCCATTTCAGACCGGGAGTTCCGAGGGCGCCGCCATTTCAGACCGGGTGTTGCGTGGGCGCCGCCATTTCGGACCGGGAGTTGCCTGGGCGTCACCATTTCGGACCGGGAGTTGCCTGGGCGCCGCCATTTCGAACCGGGAGTTCCGTGGGCGCCGCCATCTCGGACCGGGAGTTGCGTGGGCGCCGCCATTTCGAACCGGGAGTTGCGTGGGCGCCGCCATCTCGGACTGGGAGTTGCGTGGCCACCGCCATTTCAAACCAAGAGTTCCGTGGGCGCCGCCGTTTCGTACCGGGAGTTCCGTGGGAGCCGCCATTTTGAACAGGGAGTTGCGTGTGCGCCGCCATTTGGGACCGGGAGTTCCGTGGGCGCCGCCATCTCTGACCGGGAGTTGCGTGGGCGCCGCCATTTCGGACCAAGAATTCCGTGGGCGCCGCCATTTCAAGGCGGGAGTTGCGTGGGCGCCGCCATTTTGGACCGGGAATTCCGTGGCCGCCGCCATTTCGAACCGGGAGTTGCGTGGGTGCTGCCATTTCTAACTGGGAGTTGCGTGGGCGCCGCCATTTCGAACCGGGTGTTGCGTGGGCGCCGCCAATACAGTCCGGGAGTTGCGTGGGCGCCGCCATTTCGAACCGGGAGTTCCGTGGGCGCCGCCATTTCGGACCGGGAGTTCCGCGGGCGCCACCATTTCGGACCGGGAGTTTCGTGGGCGCCGCCATTTCAGACCAGGAGTTCCGTGGGCGCCGCCATTTCGAACCGGGAGTTGCATGGGCGCCGCCATTTCGGACCGGGAGTTTCTCGGGCGCCACTATTTCAAACCGGGAGTTCCATGGGCACCGCCATTTCGAACCGGGAGTTGCGTGGGCGCCGCCATTTCGAACCGGGAGTTGCATGAGCGCCACCATTTTGAACCGGGAGTTCCGTGGGCGACGCCGTTAAGAACCGGGAGTTGCGTGGGCGATGCAGTTTCGGACCGGGAGTTCCGTGGGCGCCGCCATCTCCGACCGGGAGTTGCGTGGGCGCCCCCATCCCGGACCGGGAGTTCCGTGGGCGCCGCCATTTTGGACCGGGAGTTCCGTGGGCACCGCCGTTTCGGACCGGTTTTTCCCTGGGCGCCGCCGTTTCGAACCGGGAGTTCCGTGGGCGCCTCCATTTCGGACCAGGAGTTCTATGGGCGCCGCCATTTCGGACCGGGAGTTCTGTGGGCGCCGCCATCTCCGACCGGCAAATCCGTGAGCTCCGCCATCTCGGACCGGGAGTTCTGTGGGCGCCGCCATTTCGAATTGGGAGTTGCGTGGGCACCGCCGTTTCGAACCGGGTGTTGCGTGGGCGCCGCCATCTCGGACCGGGAGTTCCGTGGGCGCCGCCATTTCAGACCGGGAGTTCCGTGGGCGCCGACATTTCGAACCGGGTGTTGAGTGGGCGCCGCCATTTCGGACCGGGAATTCCGTGGGCGCCGCCATTTCGAACCGGGAGTTGCGTGGGCGCCACCATTTCGAACTGGGCATTGCGTGGGCGCCGGTATTTCAAACCGGGTGTTCTGTGGGCGCCGCCATTTCGAACCGGGTGTTTTGTGGGCGCCGCCATTTCGGACCGGGAGTTCCGTGGGCGCTGCCATCTCGGACCGGGAGTTGAGTGGGCGCTGCCATTTCGAACCAGGAGTTGCGTGGGCGCCGCCATCTCAGACCGGGAGTTGCGTGGGCGCCGCCATTTCAAAATGGGAGTTGCGTGGGCGCTGCTATTTCAAACCGGGAGTTCCATGGGCGTCGCCATTTCGAACCGGGAGTTGCGTGGGCGCCGCCATTTCGAACCGGGAGTTGCATGAGCGCCGCCATTTCGAACCGGGAGTTCCGTGAGCGCCGCCGTTTCGAACCGGGAGTTGCGTGGGCGCCACCGTTTCGGACCGGGAGTTCCGGGGGCGCCGCCATTTCTAACTGGGAGTTCCGTGAGCGGCGCCATTTCGGACCGGGAGTTCCGTGGGCACCGCCATCTCCGAACGGGAGTTGCGTGGGCGCCCCCATCCCGGACCGGGAGTTCCGTGGGCGCCGCCATTTCGGACCGGGAGTTCCGTGGGCGCCGCCGTTTCGGACCCGGAGTTGCTTTGATGCCACCATTTCGGACCAGGAGTTGCGTGGGCGCCGCCATTTCAGACCGGGAGTTCTGTGGGCGCCGCTATTTCGGACCGGGAGTTCTTTGGGCGCCGCCATCTCCGACCGGCAGTTCTGTGGGCGCCGCCATCTCGGACCGGGAGTTCTGTGGCCGCCGCCATTTCAGACCGGGACTTGCGTGGGCGCCGCCATTTCGAACCGGGAGTTGCGTGGGCGCCGCTATTTCAATTTCTGAGTTGCGTGGGCGCCGCCATTTCGAACCGGGAGTTCCGTGGGCTCCGCCATTTCGAACCGCGTGTTGTGTGGGCGCCGCCATTTCAGACCGGGAGTTCCGAGGGCGCCGCCATTTCAGACCGGGTGTTGCATGGGCGCCGCCATTTCGGACCGGGAGTTGCCTGGGCGTCACCATTTCGGACCGGGAGTTGCCTGGGCGCCGCCATTTCGAACCGGGAGTTCCGTGGGAGCCGCCATCTCGGACCGGGAGTTGCGTGGGCGCCGCCATTTCGAACCGGGAGTTCCGTGGGCGCCGCCATCTCGGACTGGGATTTGCGTGGCCACCGCCATTTCAAACCAAGAGTTCCGTGGGCGCCGCCGTTTCGTACCGGGAGTTCCGTGGGAGCCGCCATTTTGAACAGGGAGTTGCGTGGGCGCCGCCATTTGGGACCGGGAGTTCCGTGGGCGCCGCCATCTACGACCGGGAGTTCCGTGGGCGCCGCCATTTCGGTCCGGGAGTACCGTGGGCGCCGCCATTTCGGACCGGGAGTTCCGTGGGCGCCGCCATTTCGGACCAGGAGTTGCGTGGGCGCCGCCATTTCAGACCGGGAGTTGCGTGGGCGCCTCCATTTCGAACCGGGAGTTGCGTGGGCGCCGCCATCTCGGACCGGGAGTTGCGTGGGCGTCGCCATTTCAGACCAAGAATTCCGTGGGCGCCGCCATTTCAAGGCGGGAGTTGCGTGGGCGCCGCCATTTCGGACCGGGAATTCCGTGGCCGCCGCCATTTCGAACCGGGAGTTGCGTGGGTGCTGCCATTTCGAACTGGGAGTTGCGTGGGCGCCGCCATTTCGAACCGGGTGTTGCGTGGGCGCCGCCAATACAGTCCGGGAGTTGCGTGGGCGCCGCCATTTCGAACCGGGAGTTCCGTGGGCGCCGCCATTTCGGACCGGGAGTTCCGCGGGCGCCACCATTTCGGACCGGGAGTTTCGTGGGCGCCGCCATTTCAGACCAGGAGTTCCGTGGGCGCCGCCATTTCGAACCGGGAGTTGCATGGGCGCCGCCATTTCGGACCGGGAGTTTCTCGGGCGCCGCCATTTCGAACCGGGAGTTGCGTGTGCGCCGCCATTTCTGACTGGGAGTTCCGTGGGCGCCGCCATTTCGAGGCGGGAGTTGCGTGGGCGCCGCCATTTCGAAATGGGAGTTGCGTGGGCGCCGCTATTTCAAACCGGGAGTTCCATGGGCACCGCCATTTCGAACCGGGAGTTGCGTGGGCGCCGCCATTTCGAACCGGGAGTTGCATGAGCGCCACCATTTTGAACCGGGAGTTCCGTGGGCGACGCCGTTAAGAACCGGGAGTTGCGTGGGCGATGCAGTTTCGGACCGGGAGTTCCGTGGGCGCCGCCATCTCCGACCGGGAGTTGCGTGGGCGCCCCCATCCCGGACCGGGAGTTCCGTGGGCGCCGCCATTTTGGACCGGGAGTTCCGTGGGCACCGCCGTTTCGGACCGGTTTTTCCCTGGGCGCCGCCGTTTCGAACCGGGAGTTCCGTGGGCGCCTCCATTTCGGACCAGGAGTTCTATGGGCGCCGCCATTTCGGACCGGGAGTTCTGTGGGCGCCGCCATCTCCGACCGGCAAATCCGTGAGCGCCGCCATCTCGGACCGGGAGTTCTGTGGGCGCCGCCATTTCGAATTGGGAGTTGCGTGGGCACCGCCGTTTCGAACCGGGTGTTGCGTGGGCGCCGCCATTTCGGACCGGGAGTTCCTTGGGCGCCGCCATTTCAGACCGGGTGTTGAGTGGGCGCCGCCATTTCGGACCGGGAGTTGCGTGGGCGTCGCCTTTTCGGACCGGGAGTTGCATGGGCGCCGCCATTTCGAACCGGGAGTTGCGTGGGCACCGCCATCTCGGACCGGGAGTTGCGTGGGCGCCGCCATTTCGGACCAAGAGTTCCGTGGGCGCCGCCATTTCGAGGCGGGAGTTGCGTGGGCGCCGCCATTTCAGATCGGGAGTTGCGTGGGCGCCGCCGTTTCGGACCGGGAATTCCATGGGAGCCTCCATTTTGAACCGGGAGTTGCGTGGGCGCCGCCATTTGGGACCGGGAGTTCCGTGGGCGCCGCCATCTACGACAGGGAGTTCTTTGGGCGCCGCCATTTGGTACCGGGAGTTCCGTGGGCGCCGCCATTTCGAACCGGGAGTTGCTTGGGCGCCGCCGTTTCGATCCGGTAGTTCAGTGGGCGCCGCCATTTTGGACCGGGCGTTGCGTGGGCGCCGCCATCTCGGACCGGGAGTTCCGTGGGCGCCGCCATCTCAGACCGGGAGTTGCGTGGCCGCCGCCATTTCGGACCAAGAGTTCCGTGGGCGCTGCCGTTTCGTACCGGGAGTTCTGTGGGAGCCGCCATTTCGGACCGGGAGTTGCGTGGGCGCTGCCATTTGGGATCGGGAGTTCCGTGGGCGCCGCCATCTCCGACCGGGAGTTCTTTGGGCGCCGCCATCTCGGACCGGGAGTTCCGTGGGCGCCGCCATTTCAGACCGGGAGTTCCGTGGGCGCCGACATTTCGAACCGGGTGTTGAGTGGGCGCCACCATTTCGAACTGGGCATTGCGTGGGCGCCGGTATTTCAAACCGGGTGTTCTGTGGGCGCCGCCATTTCCAACCGGGTGTTTTGTGGGCGCCGCCATTTCGGACCGGGAGTTCCGTGGGCGCTGCCATCTCGGACCGGGAGTTGAGTGGGCGCTGCCATTTCGAACCGGGAGTTGCGTGGGCGCCGCCATCTCAGACCGGGAGTTGTGTGGGCGCCGCCATTTCGAAATGGGAGTTGCGTGGGCGCCGCTATTTCAAACCGGGAGTTCCATGGGCGCCGCCATTTCGAACCGGGAGTTGCGTGGGCGCCGCCATTTCGAACCGGGAGTTGCATGAGCGCCGCCATTTCGAACCGGGAGTTCCGTGGGCGCCGCCGTTTCGAACCGGGAGTTGCGTGGGCGCCGCCGTTTCGGACCGGGAGTTCCGGGGGCGCCGCTATTTCTAACTGGGAGTTCCGTGAGCGCCGCCATTTCGGACCGGGAGTTCCGTGGGTGCCGCCATCTCCGAACGGGAGTTGCGTGGGCGCCCCCATCCCGGACCGGGAGTTCCGTGGGCGCCGCCATTTCGGACCGGGAGTTCCGTGGGCGCCGCCGTTTCGGACCCGGAGTTGCTTTGATGCCACCATTTCGGACCAGGAGTTGCGTGGGCGCCGCCATTTCAGACCGGGAGTTCTGTGGGCGCCGCTATTTCGGACCGGGAGTTCTTTGGGCGCCGCCATCTCCGACCGGCAGTTCTGTGGGCGCCGCCATCTCGGACCGGGAGTTCTGTGGCCGCCGCCATTTCAGACCGGGACTTGCGTGGGCGCCGCCATTTCGAACCGGGAGTTGCGTGGGCGCCGCTATTTCAATTTCTGAGTTGCGTGGGCGCCGCCATTTCGAACTGGGAGTTCCGTGGGCTCCGCCATTTCGAACCGCGTGTTGTGTGGGCGCCGCCATTTCAGACCGGGAGTTCCGAGGGCGCCGCCATTTCAGACCGGGTGTTGCGTGGGCGCCGCCATTTCGGACCGGGAGTTGCCTGGGCGTCACCATTTCGGACCGGGAGTTGCCTGGGCGCCGCCATTTCGAACCGGGAGTTCTGTGGGCGCCGCCATCTCGGACCGGGAGTTGCGTGGGCGCCGCCATTTCGAACCGGGAGTTCCGTGGGCGCCGCCATCTCGGACTGGGAGTTGCGTGGCCACCGCCATTTCAAACCAAGAGTTCCGTGGGCGCCGCCGTTTCGTACCGGGAGTTCCGTGGGAGCCGCCATTTTGAACAGGGAGTTGCGTGGGCGCCGCCATTTGGGACCGGGAGTTCCGTGGGTGCCGCCATCTACGACCGGGAATTCCGTGGGCGCCGCCATTTCGAACCAGGAGTTGCGTGGGCGTCGCCATTTCTGATCGGGCGTTGCGTGGGCGCCGCCATCTCAGACCGGCAGTTCCGTGGGCGCCGCCATCTCGGACCGGGAGTTGCGTGGGCGCCGCCATTTCGGACCAAGAGTTCCGTGGGCGCCGCCATTTCGTGGCGGGAGTTGCGTGGGCGCCGCCATTTCAGATCGGGAGTTGCGTGGGCGCCGCCATTTCGGACCGGGAGTTGCGTGGGCGCCGCCATTTCGGACCAAGAGTTCCGGGGGCGCCGCCATTTCGAGGCGGGAGTTCTGTGGGCGCCGCCATTTCAGATCGGGAGTTGCGTGGGCGCCGCCGTTTCGGACCGGGAATTCCATGGGAGCCTCCATTTTGAACCGGGAGTTGCGTGGGCGCCGCCATTTGGGACCGGGAGTTCCGTGGGCGCCGCCATCTACGACAGGGAGTTCTTTGGGCGCCGCCATTTGGGACCGGGAGTTCCGTGGGCGCCGCCATCTCGGACCGGGAGTTCCGTGGGCGCCGCCGTTTCGGACCGGGAGTTGCTTGGGCGCCGCCGTTTCGATCCGGTAGTTCAGTGGGCGCCGCCATTTTGGACCGGGCGTTGCGTGGGCGCCGCCATCTCGGACCGGGAGTTCCGTGGGCGCCGCCATCTCAGACCGGGAGTTGCGTGGCCGCCGCCATTTCGGACCAAGAGTTCCGTGGGCGCTGCCGTTTCGTACCGGGAGTTCCGTGGGCGCCACCATTTCGGACCAGGAGTTGCGTGGGCGCCGCCATTTCAGACCGGGAGTTGCGTGGGCGCCTCCATTTCGAACCGGGAGTTGCGTGGGCGCCGCCATCTCGGACCGGGAGTTGCGTGGGTGTCGCCATTTCAGACCAAGAATTCCGTGGGCGCCGCCATTTCAAGGCGGGAGTTGCGTGGGCGCCGCCATTTCTGATCGGGCGTTGCGTGGGCGCCGCCATCTCGGACCGGGAGTTCCGTGGGCGCCGCCATCTCGGACCGGGAGTTGCGTGGGCGCCGCCATTTCGGACCAAGAGTTCCGTGGGCGCTGCCGTTTCGTAACGGGAGTTCTGTGGGAGCCGCCATTTCGGACCGGGAGTTGCGTGGGCGCTGCCATTTGGGATCGGGAGTTCCGTGGGCGCCGCCATCTCCGACCGGGAGTTCTTTGGGCGCCGCCATCTCGGACCGGGAGTTCCGTGGGCGCCGCCATTTCAGACCGGGAGTTCCGTGGGCGCCGACATTTCGAACCGGGTGTTGAGTGGGCGCCACCATTTCGAACTGGGCATTGCGTGGGCGCCGGTATTTCAAACCGGGTGTTCTGTGGGCGCCGCCATTTCCAACCGGGTGTTGTGTGGGCGCCGCCATTTCAGACCGGGAGTTCCGAGGGCGCCGCCATTTCAGACCGGGTGTTGCGTGGGCGCCGCCGTTTCGGACCGGGAGTTGCGTGGGCGTCACCATTTCGGACCGGGAGTTGCCTGGGCGCCGCCATTTCGAACCGGGAGTTCCGTGGGCGCCGCCATCTCGGACTGGGAGTTGCGTGGCCACCGCCATTTCAAACCAAGAGTTCCGTGGGCGCCGCCGTTTCGTACCGGGAGTTCCGTGGGAGCTGCCATTTTGAACAGGGAGTTGCGTGGGCGCCGCCATTTGGGACCGGGAGTTCCGTGGGCGCCGCCATCTACGACCGGGAGTTCCGTGGGCGCCGCCATTTCGGACCGGGAGTACCGTGGGCGCCGCCATTTCGGACCGGGAGTTCCGTGGGCGACACCATTTCGGACCAGGAGTTGCGTGGGCGCCGCCATTTCAGACCGGGAGTTGCGTGGGCGCCGCTATTTCAAATTCTGAGTTGCGTGGGCGCAGCCATTTCAGACCGGGAGTTCCGTGGGCGCCGCCATTTGGGACCGGGAGTTCCGTGGACGCCGCCATTTCGAACCGGGAGTTTGGTGGGCGCCGCCATTTCGAACCGGGAGTTGCGTGGGCACCGCCATCGCGGACCAGGAGTTGCGTGGGCGCCGCCATTTCGGACCAAGAGTTCCGTGGGCGCCGCCATTTCGAACCGGGAGTTGCGTGGGTGCCGCCATTTCAGATCGGGAGTTGCGTGGGCGCCGCCATTTCGGACCGGGAGTTCCGTGGGCGCCGCCATTTCGAACCGGGAGTTCCGTGGGCGCCGCCATTTCGAACGGGGAGTTGAGTGGGCGCCGCCATTTCGAACCGGGAGTTGCGTGGGCGCCGCCATCTCGGACCGGGAGTTGCGTGGGCGTCGCCATTTCAGATCAAGAATTCCGTGGGCGCCGCCATTTCAACGCGGGAGTTGCGTGGGCGCCGCCATTTCAGATCGGGAGTTGCGTGGGCGCCGCCATTTCGGACCGGGAATTCCGTGGCCGCCGCCATTTCGAACCGGGAGTTGCGTGGGCGCTGCCATTTCGAACCGGGAGTTGCGTGGGCGCCGCCATTTCGAACCGGGTGTTGCGTGGGCGCCGCCAATACAGTCCGGGAGTTGCGTGGGCGCCGCCATTTCGAACCGGGAGTTCCGTGGGCGCCGCCATTTCGGACCGGGAGTTCCGCGGGCGCCACCATTTCGGACCGGGAGTTTCGTGGGCGCCGCCATTTCAGACCAGGAGTTCCGTGGGCGCCGCCATTTCGAACCGGGAGTTGCATGGGCGCCGCCGTTTCGGACCGGGAGTTTCGTGGGCGCCGACATTTCGAACCGGGAGTTGCGTGTGCGCCGCCATTTCTGACTGGGAGTTCCGTGGGCGCCGCCATTTCGAGGCGGGAGTTGCGTGGGCGTCGCCATTTCGAAATGGGAGTTGCATGGGCGCCGCTATTTCAAACCGGGAGTTCCATGTGCACCGCCATTTCGAACCGGGAGTTGCGTGGGCGCCGCCATTTCGAACCGGTAGTTGCATGAGCGCCACCATTTTGAACCGGGAGTTCCGTGGGCGCCGCCGTTTCGAACCGGGAGTTGCGTGGGCGCCGCAGTTTCGGACCGGGAGTTCCGTGGGCGCCGCCATCTCCGACCGGGAGTTGCGTGGGCGCCCCCATCCCGGACCGGGAGTTGCGTGGGCGCCGCCATTTCGGACAAAGAGTTCCGTGGGCGCCGCCATTTCGAGGCGGGAGTTGCGTGGGCGCTGCCATTTCAGATCGGGAGTTGCGTGGGCGCCGCCGTTTTGGACCGGGAGTTCCGTGGGAGCCTCCATTTTGAACCGGGAGTTGCGTGGGTGCCGCCATTTGGGACCGGGAGTTGCGTGGGGGCCGCCATCTACGACAGGGAGTTCTTTGGGCGCCGCCATCTGGGACCGGGAGTTCCGTGGGCGCCGCCCTCTCAGGCCGGGAGTTCCGTTGCCGCCGCCATTTCGAACCGGGAGTTGCTTGGGCGCCGCCGTTTCGATCCGGGTGTTCTGTGGGCGCCGCCATTTTGGACCGGGAGTTGCGTGGGCGCCGCCATCTCAGACCGGGAGTTCCGTGGGCGCTGCCGTTTCGTACCGGGAGTTGCGTGGCCGCCGCCATTTCGGACCAAGAGTTCCGTGGGCGCTGCCGTTTCGTACCGGGAGTTCCGTGGGCGCCGCCATTTTGAGCAGGGAGTTCCGTGGGCGCCGCCATTTGGGACCGGGAGTTTTGTGGGCGCCTCCATTTCAGACCGGGAGTTCCGTGGGCGCCGCCATTTCAGACCGGGTGTTGCGTGGGCGCCGCCATTTCGGACCGGGAGTTGCGTGGGCGTAACCATTTCGGACCGGGAGTTGCCTGGGCGCCGCCATTTCGAACCGGGAGTTCCGTGGGCGCCGCCATTTCGAGGCGGGAGTTGCGTGGGCGCCGCCATTTCGAACCGGGAGTTCCGTGGGCGCCGCCATCTCGGACCGGGAGTTGCGTGGGCGCCGCCATTTCGGACCAAGAGTTCCGTGGGCGCCGCCATTTCGAGGCGGGAGTTGCGTGGGCGCCGCCATTTCGGACCGGGAGTTGCGTGGGCGCCGCCATTTCGGAGCAGGTGTTGTGTGGGCGTCGGTGTTTCAAACCGGGAGTTCCGTGGGCGCCGCCATTTCGAAACGGGAATTGCTTGGGCGCCACCGTTTCGATCCCGCAGTTCAGTGGGCGCCGCCATTTCGGACCGGGAGTTGCGTGGGCGCCGCCATCTACGACCGGGAGTTCCGTGGGCACCACCATCTCGGACTGGGAGTTGCGTGGCCACCGCCATTTCAAACCAAGAGTTCCGTGGGCGTCGCCGTTTCGTACCGGGAGTTCCGTGGGAGCCGCCATTTTGAACAGGGAGTTGCGTGGGCGCCGCCATTTGGGACCGGGAGTTCCGTGGGCGCCGCCATCTACGACCGGGAGTTCCGTGGGCGCCGCCATTTCAAACCGGGAGTTCCGTGGGCGCCGCCATTTCGGACCGGGAGTTCCGTGGGCGCCACCATTTCGGACCAGGAGTTGCGTGGGCGCCGCCATTTCAGACCGGGAGTTGCGTGGGCGCCTCCATTTCGAACCGGGAGTTGCGTAGGCGCCGCCGTTTCGGACCGGGAGTTTTGTGGGCGCCGCCATTTCGGACCGGGAGTTCCGTGGGCGCCGTCGTTTCGGACCGGGTTTTCCCTGGGCGCCGCCATTTCGAACCGGGAGTTCCGTGGGCGCCGCCATTTCGGACAGGGAGTTCTATGGGCGCCGCCATTTCGGACCGGGAGTTCTGTGGGCGCCGCCATCTCCGACCGGCGGTTCCGTGAGCGCCGCCATCTCGGACCGGGAGTTCTGTGGGCGCCGCCATTTCGGACCGGGAGATGCGTGGGCGCCGCCATTTCGTACCAGGCGTTGCGTGGGCGCCGCTATTTCAAATTCTGAGTTGCGTGGGCGCAGCCATTTCAGACCGGGAGTTCCGTGGGCGCCGCCATTTCGGACCGGGAGTTGTGTGGACGCCGCCATTTCGAACCGGGAGTTTGGTGGGCGCCGCCATTTCGAACCGGGAGTTGCGTGGGCACCGCCATCTCGGACCGGGAGTTGCGTGGGCGCCGCCATTTTGGACCAAGAGTTCCGTGGGCGCCGCCATTTCGAGGCGGGAGTTGCGTGGGCGCCGCCATTTCAGATCGGGAGTTGCGTGGGTGCCGCCGTTTTGGACCGGGAGTTCCGTGGGAGCCTCCATTTTGAACCGGGAGTTGCGTGGGTGCCGCCATTTGGGACCGGGAGTTGCGTGGGCGCCGCCATCTACGACAGGGAGTTCTTTGGGCGCCGCCATCTCGGACCGGGAGTTCCGTGGGCGCCGCCATCTCGGGCCGGGAGTTCCGTGGGCGCCGCCATTTCGAACCGGGAGTTGCTTGGGCGCCGCCGTTTCGATCCGGGTGTTCTGTGGGCGCCGCCATTTTGGACCGGGAGTTGCGTGGGCGCCGCCATCTCGGACCGGGAGTTCCGTGGGCGATGCCGTTTCGTACCGGGAGTTGCGTGGCCGCCGCCATTTTGAGCAGGGAGTTCCGTGGGCGCCGCCATTTGGGACCGGGAGTTTTGTGGGCGCCGCCATCTACGACCGGGAGTTCTTTGGGCGCCGCCATCTTGGACCGGGAGTTCCGTGGGTGCCGCCATTTCAGACCGGGAGTTGCGTGGGCGCCGCCATTTCGAACCGGGTGTTGCGTGGGCGCCGCCATTTCAGACCGGGAGTTCTGTGGGCGCCGCCATTTCAGACCGGGTGTTGCGTGGGCGCCGCCATTTCGGACCGGAAGTTGCGTGGGCGTCGCCATTTCGGACCGGGAGTTGCCTGGGCGCCGCCATTTCGGACCAGGAGTTCCGTGGGCGCCGCCATCTCGGACCGGGAGTTGCGTGGGCGTCGCCATTTCAGACCAAGAATTCCGTGGGCGCCGCCATTTCAAGGCGGGAGTTGCGTGGGCGCCGCCATTTCAGATCGGGAGTTGCGTGGGCGCCGCCATTTCGGACCGGGAGTTCCGTGGCCGCCGCCATTTCGAACCGGGAGTTGCGTGGGCGCTGCCATTTCGAACCGGGAGTTCCGTGGGCGCCGCCATTTCGAACCGGGTGTTGCGTGGGCGCCGCCAATACAGTCCGGGAGTTGCGTGGGCGCCGCCATTTCGAACCGGGAGTTCCGTGGGCGCCGCCATTTCGGACCGGGAGTTCCGCGGGCGCCACCATTTCGGACCGGGAGTTTCGTGGGCGCCGCCATTTCAGACCAGGAGTTCCATGGGCGCCGCCATTTCGAACCGGGAGTTGCATGGGCGCCGCCGTTTCGGACCGGGAGTTTCGTGGGCGCCGACATTTCGAACCGAGAGTTGCGTGTGCACCGCCATTTCTGACTGGGAGTTCCGTGGGCGCCGCCATTTCGAGGCGGGAGTTGCGTGGGCGTCGCCATTTCGAAATGGGAGTTGCGTGGGCGCCGCTATTTCAAACCGGGAGTTCCATGGGCACCGCCATTTCGAACCGGGAGTTGCGTGGGCGCCGCCATTTCGAACCGGGAGTTGCATGAGCGCCACCATCTTGAACCGGGAGTTCCGTGGGCGCCGCCGTTTCGAACCGGGAGTTGCGTGGGCGCCGCAGTTTCGGACCGGGAGTTCCGTGGGCGCCGCCATCTCCGACCGGGAGTTGCGTGGGCGCCCCCATCCCGAACCGGGAGTTCCGTGGGCGCCGCCATTTTGGACCGGGAGTTCCGTGGGCGCCGCCGTTTCGGACCGGTTTTTCCCTGGGCGCCGCCGTTTCGAACCGGGAGTTCCGTGGGCGCCTCCATTTCGGACCAGGAGTTCTATGGGCGCCGCCATTTCGGACCGGGAGTTCTGTGGGCGCCACCATCTCCGACCGGCAATTCCGTGAGCGCCGCCATCTCGGACCGGGAGTTCTGTGGGCGCCGCCATTTCGAATTGGGAGTTGCGTGGGCACCGCCGTTTCGAACCGGGTGTTGCATGGGCGCCGCCATTTCGGACCGGGAGTTCCGTGGGCGCCGCCATTTCAGACCGGGTGTTGCGTGGGCGCCGCCATTTCGGACCGGGAGTTGCGTGGGCGTCGCCTTTTCGGACCGGGAGTTGCCTGGGCGCCGCCATTTCGAACCGGGAGTTGCGTGGGCACTGCCATCTCGGACCGGGAGTTGCGTGGGCGCCGCCATTTCGTACCGGGAGTTCCGTGGGCGCCGCCATTTCGAGGCGGGACTTGCGTGGGCGCCGCCATTTCAGATCGGGAGTTGCGTGGGCGCCGCCGTTTCAGACCGGGAGTTGCGTGGGCGCCGCCATTTCGGACCAAGAGTTCCGTGGGCGCCGCCATTTCGAGGCGGGAGTTCTGTGGGCGCCGCCATTTCAGATCGGGAGTTGCGTGGGCGCCGCCGTTTGGGACCGGGAGTTCCGTGGGCGCCGCCATCTACGGCAGGGAATTCCATGGGAGCCTCCATTTTGAACCGGGAGTTGCGTGGGCGCCGCCATTTGGGACCGGGAGTTCCGTGGGCGCCGCCATCTACGACAGGGAGTTCTTTGGGCGCCGCCATTTGGGACCGGGAGTTCCGTGGGCGCCGCCATCTCGGACCGGGAGTTCCGTGGGCGCCGCCATTTCGAACCGGGAGTTGCTTGGGCGCCGCCGTTTCGATCCGGTAGTTCAGTGGGCGCCGCCATTTTGGACCGGGCGTTGCGTGGGCGCCGCCATCTCGGACCGGGAGTTCCGTGGGCGCCGCCATCTCGGACCGGGAGTTGCGTGGCCGCCGCCATTTCGGACCAAGAGTTCCGTGGGCGCTGCCGTTTCGTCCCGGGAGTTCCGTGGGAGCCGCCATTTCGGACTGGGAGTTGCGTGGGCGCTGCCATTTGGGATCGGGAGCTCCGTGGGCGCCGCCATCTACGACCGGGAGTTCTTTGGGCGCCGCCATCTCGGACCGGGAGTTCCGTGGGCACCGCCATTTCAGACCGGGAGTTCCGTGGGGCGCCGCCATCTACGACCGGGAGTTCTTTGGGCGCCGCCATCTCGGACCGGGAGTTGCGTGGGCACCGCCATTTCAGACCGGGAGTTCCGTGGGCGCCGCCATTTCGAACCAGGTGTTGAGTGGGCGCCGCCATTTCGGACCGGGAATTCCGTGGGCGCCGCCATTTCGAACCGGGAGTTCCGTGGGCGCCGACATTTCGAACCGGGTGTTGAGTGGGCGCCGCCATTTCGGACCGGGAATCCCGTGGGCGCCGCCATTTCGAACCGGGAGTTGCGTGGGCGCCACCATTTCGAACTGGGCATTGCGTGGGCGCCGGTATTTCAAACCGGGTGTTCTGTGGGCGCCGCCATTTCGAACCGGGTGTTTTGTGGGCGCCGCCATTTCGGACCGGGAGTTCCGTGGGCGCTGCCATCTCGGACCGGGAGTTGAGTGGGCGCTGCCATTTCGAACCGGGAGTTGCGTGGGCGCCGCCATCTCGGACCGGGAGTTGCGTGGGCGCCGCCATTTCGAAATGGGAGTTGCGTGGGCGCCGCTATTTCAAACCGGGAGTTCCATGGGCGCCGCCATTTCGAACCGGGAGTTGCGTGGGCGCCGCCATTTCGAACCGGGAGTTGCATGAGCGCCGCCATTTCGAACCGGGAGTTCCGTGGGCGCCGCCGTTTCGAACCGGGAGTTGCGTGGGCGCCGCCGTTTCGGACCGGGAGTTCCGGGGGCGCCGCCATTTCTAACTGGGAGTTCCGTGGGGGCCCCCATCCCGGACCGGGAGTTCCGTGGGCGCCGCCATTTCGGACCGGGAGTTCCGTGGGCGCCGCCGTTTCGGACCCGGATTTGCGTTGATGCCACCATTTCAGACCAGGAGTTGCGTGGGCGCCGCCATTTCAGACCGGGAGTTGCGTGGGCGCCGCCATTTCAAACCGGGAGTTCTGTGGGCGCCGCCATCTCCGACCGGCAGTTCTGTGGGCGCCGCCATCTCGGACCGGGAGTTCTGTGGCCGCCGCCATTTCAGACCGGGACTTGAGTGGGCGCCGCCATTTCGAACCGGGAGTTGCGTGGGCGTCGCTATTTCAATTTCTGAGTTGCGTGGGCGCCGCCATTTCGAACCGGGAGTTCCGTGGGCGCCGCCATTTCGAACCGCGTGTTGTGTGGGCGCCTCCATTTCAGATCGGGAGTTCCGAGGGCGCCGCCATTTCAGACCGGGTGTTGCGTGGGCGCCGCCATTTCGGACCGGGAGTTGCGTGGGCGTCACCATTTCGGACTGGGCGTTGCCTGGGCGCCGCCATTTCGAACCGGGAGTTCCGTGAGCGCCGCCATCTCGGACCTGGAGTTGCGTGGGCGCCGCCATTTCGAACCGGGAGTTGCGTGGGCGCCGCCATTTCGGACCAGGTGTTGTGTGGGCGCCGGTGTTTCAAACCGGGAGTTCCGTGGGCGCCGCCATTTCGAAACGGGAGTTGCTTGGGCGCCACCGTTTCGATCCCGCAGTTCAGTGGGCGCAGCCATTTCGGACCGGGAGTTGCGTCGGTGCCGCCATCTACGACCGGGAGTTCCGTGGGCACCGCCATCTCGGACTGGGAGTTGCGTGGCCACCGCCATTTCAAACCAAGAGTTCCGTGGGCGCCGCCGTTTCATACCGGGAGTTCCGTGGGAGCCGCCATTTTGAACAGGGAGTTGCGTGGGCGACGCCATTTGGGACCGGGAGTTCCGTGGGCGCCGCCATCTACGACCGGGAGTTCCGTGGGCGCCGCCATTTCAAACCGGGAGTTCCGTGGGCGCCGCCATTTCGGACCGGGAGTTCCGTGGGCGCCGCCATTTCGGACCGGGAGTTGCGTTGACGCCACCATTTCGGACCGGGAATTCCGTGGGCGCCGCCATTTCGAACCGTGAGTTCCGTGGGCGCCGACATTTCGAACCGGGTGTTGAGTGGGCGCCGCCATTTCGGACCGGGAATCCCGTGGGCGCCGCCATTTCGAACCGGGAGTTGCGTGGGCGCCACCATTTCGAACTGGGCATTGCGTGGGCGCCGGTATTTCAAACCGGGTGTTCTGTGGGCGCCGCCATTTCGAACCGGGTGTTTTGTGGGCGCCGCCATTTCGGACCGGGAGTTCCGTGGGCGCTGCCATCTCGGACCGGGAGTTGAGTGGGCGCTGCCATTTCGAACCGGGAGTTGCGTGGGCGCCGCCATCTCAGACCGGGAGTTGCGTGGGCGCCGCCATTTCGAAATGGGAGTTGCGTGGGCGCCGCTATTTCAAACCGGGAGTTCCATGGGCGCCGCCATTTCGAACCGGGAGTTGCGTGGGCGCCGCCATTTCGAACCGGGAGTTGCATGAGCGCCGCCATTTCGAACCGGGAGTTCCGTGGGCGCCGCCGTTTCGAACCGGGAGTTGCGTGGGCGCCGCCGTTTCGGACCGGGAGTTCCGGGGGCGCCGCCATTTCTAACTGGGAGTTCCGTGGGGGCCCCCATCCCGGACCGGGAGTTCCGTGGGCGCCGCCATTTCGGACCGGGAGTTCCGTGGGCGCCGCCGTTTCGGACCCGGATTTGCGTTGATGCCACCATTTCAGACCAGGAGTTGCGTGGGCGCCGCCATTTCAGACCGGGAGTTGCGTGGGCGCCGCCATTTCAAACCGGGAGTTCCGTGGGCGCCGCCATCTCCGACCGGCAGTTCTGTGGGCGCCGCCATCTCGGACCGGGAGTTCTGTGGCCGCCGCCATTTCAGACCGGGACTTGAGTGGGCGCCGCCATTTCGAACCGGGAGTTGCGTGGGCGTCGCTATTTCAATTTCTGAGTTGCGTGGGCGCCGCCATTTCGAACCGGGAGTTCCGTGGGCGCCGCCATTTCGAACCGCGTGTTGTGTGGGCGCCTCCATTTCAGATCGGGAGTTCCGAGGGCGCCGCCATTTCAGACCGGGTGTTGCGTGGGCGCCGCCATTTCGGACCGGGAGTTGCGTGGGCGTCACCATTTCGGACTGGGCGTTGCCTGGGCGCCGCCATTTCGAACCGGGAGTTCCGTGGGCGCCGCCATTTCGAACCGGGAGCTGCGTGGGCGCCGCCATTTCGGACCAGGTGTTGTGTGGGCGCCGGTGTTTCAAACCGGGAGTTCCGTGGGCGCCGCCATTTCGAAACGGGAGTTGCTTGGGCGCCACCGTTTCGATCCCGCAGTTCAGTGGGCGCAGCCATTTCGGACCGGGAGTTGCGTCGGTGCCGCCATCTACGACCGGGAGTTCCGTGGGCACCGCCATCTCGGACTGGGAGTTGCGTGGCCACCGCCATTTCAAACCAAGAGTTCCGTGGGCGCCGCCGTTTCATACCGGGAGTTCCGTGGGAGCCGCCATTTTGAACAGGGAGTTGCGTGGGCGCCGCCATTTGGGACCGGGAGTTCCGTGGGCGCCGCCATCTACGACCGGGAGTTCCGTGGGCGCCGCCATTTCAAACCGGGAGTTCCGTGGGCGCCGCCATTTCGGACCGGGAGTTCCGTGGGCGCCGCCATTTCGGACCGGGAGTTGCGTTGACGCCACCATTTCGGACCGGGAGTTGCGTGGGCGCCGCCATTTCAGACCGGGAGTTGCGTGGGCGCCTCCATTTCGAACCGGGAGTTGCGTAGGCGCCGCCGTTTCGGACCGGGAGTTTTGTTGGCGCCGCCATTTCGGACCGGGAGTTCCGTGGGCACCGCCTTTTCGGACCGGGTTTTCCCTGGGCGCCGCCATTTCGAACCGGGAGTTCCGTGGGCGCCGCCATTTCGGACAGGGAGTTCTATGGGCGCCGCCATTTCGGACCGGGAGTTCTGTGGGCGCCGCCATCTCCGACCGGCGGTTCCGTGAGCGCCGCCATCTCGGACCGGGAGTTCTGTGGGCGCCGCCATTTCGGACCGGGAGTTGTGTGGACGCCGCCATTTCGAACCGGGAGTTGCGTGGGCGCTGCCATCTCGGACCCGGAGTTGAGTGGGCGCCGCCATTTCGAACCGGGAGTTGCGTGGGCGCCGCCATCTCGGACCGGGAGTTGCGTGGGCGTCGCAATTTCAGACCAAGAATTCCGTGGGCGCCGCCATTTCAAGGCGGGAGTTGCGTGGGCGCCGCCATTTCAGATCGGGAGTTGCGTGGGCGCCGCCATTTCAAACCGGGAGTTCTGTGGGCGCCGCCATTTCGGACCGGGAGTTCCGTGGGCGCCGCCATTTCGGACCGGGTGTTGTGTTGACTCCACCATTTCGGACCGGGAGTTGCGTGGGCGCCGCCATTTCAGACCGGGAGTTGCGTGGGCGCCTCCATTTCGAACCGGGAGTTGCGTAGGCGCCGCCGTTTCGGACCGGGAGTTTTGTGGGCGCCGCCATTTCGGACCGGGAGTTCCGTGGGCGCCGCCGTTTCGGACCGGGTTTTCCCTGGGCGCCGCCATTTCGAACCGGGAGTTCCGTGGGCGCCGCCATTTCGGACAGGGAGTTCTATGGGCGCCGCCATTTAGGACCGGGAGTTCTGTGGGCGCCGCCATCTCCGACCGGCGGTTCCGTGAGCGCCGCCATCTCGGACCGGGAGTTCTGTGGGCGCCGCCATTTCGGACCGGGAGTTGCGTGGGCGCCGCCATTTCGTACCAGGCGTTGCGTGGGCGCCGCTATTTCAAATTCTGAGTTGCGTGGGCGCAGCCATTTCAGACCGGGAGTTCCGTGGGCACCGCCATTTCGGACCGGGAGTTGTGTGGACGCCGCCATTTCAAACCGGGAGTTTGGTGGGCGCCGCCATTTCGAACCGGGAGATGCATGAGCGCCATCATTTTGAACCGGGAGTTCTGTGGGCGCCGCCGTTTCGAACCGGGAGTTGCGTGGGCGCCGCAGTTTCGGACCGGGAGTTCCGTGGGCGCCGCCATCTCCGACCGGGAGTTGCGTGGACGCCCCCATTCCGGACCGGGAGTTCCGTGGGCGCCGCCATTTTGGACCGGGAGTTCCGTGGGCGCCGCCGTTTCGGACCGGTTTTTCCCTGGGCGCCGCCGTTTCGAACCGGGAGTTCCGTGGGCGCCGCCATCTCCGACCGGCAATTCCGTGAGCGCCGCCATCTCGGACCGGGAGTTCTGTGGGCGCCGCCATTTCGAATTGGGAGTTGCGTGGGCACCGCCGTTTCGAACCGGGTGTTGCGTGGGCGCCGCCATTTCGGACCGGGAGTTCCGTGGGCGTCGCCATTTCAGACCGGGAGTTGCCTGGGCGCCGCCATTTCGAACCGGGAGTTGCGTGGGCACCGCCATCTCGGACCGGGAGTTGCGTGGGCACCGCCATTTCGGACCAAGAGTTCCATGGGCGCCGCCATTTCGAGGCGGGTGTTGCGAGGGCGCCGCCATTTCAGATCGGGAGTTGCGTGGGCGCCGCCGTTTCGGACCGGGAGTTGCGTGGGCGCCGCCATTTCGGACCAAGAGTTCCGTGGGCGCCGCCATTTTGAGGCGGGAGTTCTGTGGGCGCCGCCATTTCAGATCGGGAGTTGCGTGGGCGCCGCCGTTTCGGACCGGGAATTCCATGGGAGCCTCCATTTTGAACCGGGAGTTGCGTGGGCGCCGCCATTTGGGACCGGGAGTTCCGTGGGCGCCGCCATCTACGACAGGGAGTTCTTTTGGCGCCGCCATTTTGGACCGGGCGTTGCGTGGGCGCCGCCATCTCGGACCGGGAGTTCCGTGGGCGCCGCCATCTCGGACCGGGAGTTGCGTGGCCGCCGCCATTTCGGACCAAGAGTTCCGTGGGCGCTGCCGTTTCGTACCGGGAGTTCCGTGGGAGCCGCCATTTCGGACCGGGAGTTGCGTGGGCGCCGCCATTTGGGATCGGGAGTTCCGTGGGCGCCGCCATCTACGACCGGGAGTTCTTTGGGCGCCGCCATCTCGGACCGGGAGTTCCGTGGGCGCCGCCATTTCAGACCGGGAGTTGCGTGGGCGCCGCCATTTCGAACCGGGAGTTGCATGAGCGCCGCCATTTCGAACCGGGAGTTCCGTGGGCGCCGCCGTTTCGAACCGGGAGTTGCGTGGGCGCCGCCGTTTCGGACCGGGAGTTCCGGGGGCGCCGCCATTTCTAACTGGGAGTTCCGTGGGGGCCCCCATCCCGGACCGGGAGTTCCGTGGGCGCCGCCATTTCGGACCGGGAGTTCCGTGGGCGCCGCCGTTTCGGACCCGGATTTGCGTTGATGCCACCATTTCAGACCAGGAGTTGCGTGGGCGCCGCCATTTCAGACCGGGAGTTGCGTGGGCGCCGCCATTTCAAACCGGGAGTTCTGTGGGCGCCGCCATCTCCGACCGGCAGTTCTGTGGGCGCCGCCATCTCGGACCGGGAGTTCTGTGGCCGCCGCCATTTCAGACCGGGACTTGAGTGGGCGCCGCCATTTCGAACCGGGAGTTGCGTGGGCGTCGCTATTTCAATTTCTGAGTTGCGTGGGCGCCGCCATTTCGAACCGGGAGTTCCGTGGGCGCCGCCATTTCGAACCGCGTGTTGTGTGGGCGCCTCCATTTCAGATCGGGAGTTCCGAGGGCGCCGCCATTTCAGACCGGGTGTTGCGTGGGCGCCGCCATTTCGGACCGGGAGTTGCGTGGGCGTCACCATTTCGGACTGGGCGTTGCCTGGGCGCCGCCATTTCGAACCGGGAGTTCCGTGGGCGCCGCCATCTCGGACCTGGAGTTGCGTGGGCGCCGCCATTTCGAACCGGGAGTTGCGTGGGCGCCGCCATTTCGGACCAGGTGTTGTGTGGGCGCCGGTGTTTCAAACCGGGAGTTCCATGGGCGCCGCCATTTCGAAACGGGAGTTGCTTGGGCGCCACCGTTTCGATCCCGCAGTTCAGTGGGCGCAGCCATTTCGGACCGGGAGTTGCGTCGGCGCCGCCATCTACGACCGGGAGTTCCGTGGGCACCGCCATCTCGGACTGGGAGTTGCGTGGCCACCGCCATTTCAAACCAAGAGTTCCGTGGGCGCCGCCGTTTCGTACCGGGAGTTCCGTGGGAGCCGCCATTTTGAACAGGGAGTTGCGTGGGCGCCGCCATTTGGGACCGGGAGTTCCGTGGGCGCCGCCATCTACGACCGGGAGTTCCGTGGGCGCCGCCATTTCAAACCGGGAGTTCCGTGGGCGCCGCCATTTTGGACCGGGAGTTCCGTGGGCGCCGCCATTTCGGACCGGGAGTTGCGTTGACGCCACCATTTCGGACCGGGAGTTGCGTGGGCGCCGCCATTTCGGACCGGGAGTTGCGTGGGCGCCTCCATTTCGAACCGGGAGTTGCGTAGGCGCCGCCGTTTCGGACCGGGAGTTTTGTGGGCGCCGCCATTTCGGACCGGGAGTTGCGTGGGCACCGCCTTTTCGGACCGGGTTTTCCCTGGGCGCCGCCATTTCGAACCGGTAGTTGCGTGGGCGCCGCCATTTCGGACAGGGAGTTCTATGGGCGCCGCCATTTCGGACCGGGAGTTCTGTGGGCGCCGCCATCTCCGACCGGCGGTTCCGTGAGCGCCGCCATCTCGGACCGGGAGTTCTGTGGGCGCCGCCATTTCGGACCGGGAGTTGTGTGGACGCCGCCATTTCGAACCGGGAGTTTGGTGGGCGCCGCCATTTCGAACCGGGAGTTGCGTGGGCACCGCCATCTCGGACCGGGAGTTGCGTGGGCGCCGCCATTTTGGACCAAGAGTTCCGTGGGCGCCGCCATTTCTAGGCGGGAGTTGCGTGGGCGCCGCCATTTCAGATCGGGAGTTGCGTGGGCGCCGCCGTTTTGGACCGGGAGTTCCGTGGGAGCCTCCATTTTGAACCAGGAGTTGCGTGGGTGCCGCCATTTGGGACCGGGAGTTGCGTGGGCGCCGCCATCTACGACAGGGAGTTCTTTGGGCGCCGCCATCTGGGACCGGGAGTTCCGTGGGCGCCGCCATCTCGGGCCGGGAGTTCCGTGGGCGCCGCCATTTCGAACCGGGAGTTGCTTGGGCGCCGCCGTTTTGATCCGGGTGTTCTTTGGGCGCCGCCATTTTGGACCGGGAGTTGCGTGGGCGCCGCCATCTCGGACCGGGAGTTCCGTGGGCGCCGCCATCTCGGACCGGGAGTTGCGTGGCCGCCGCCATTTCGGACCAAGAGTTCCGTGGGCGCTGCCGTTTCGTACCGGGAGTTCCGTGGGCGCCGCCATTTTGAGCAGGGAGTTCCGTAGGTGCCGCCATTTGGGACCGGGAGTTTTGTGGGCGCCGCCATCTACGACCGGGAGTTCTTTGGGCGCCGCCATCTTGGATTGGGAGTTCCGTGGGTGCCGCTATTTCAGACCGGGAGTTGCGTGGGCGCCGCCATTTCAGACCGGGTGTTGCGTGGGCGCCGCCATTTCGGACCGGGAGTTGCCTGGGCGCCGCCATTTCGGACCGGGTGTTTTGTGGGCGCCGCCATTTCGGACCGGGAGTTCCGTTGGCGCCGCCATTTCGAACCGGGAGTTGCGTGGGCGCCGCCATCTCGGACCGGGAGTTGCGTGGGCGTCGCCATTTCAGACCAAGAATTCCGTGGGCGCCGCCATTTCAAGGCGGGAGTTGCGTGGGCGCCGCCATTTCAGATCGGGAGTTGCGTGGGCGCCGCCATTTCAAACCGGGAGTTCCGTGGGCGCCGCCATTTCGGACCGGGAGTTCCGTGGGCGCCGCCATTTCGGACCGGGTGTTGCGTTGACGCCACCATTTCGGACCGGGAGTTTCGTGGGCGCCGACATTTCGAACTGGGAGTTGCGTGGGCGCCGCCATTTCTGACTGGGAGTTCCGTGGGCGCTGCCATTTCGAGGCGGGAGTTGCGTGGGCGTCGCCATTTCGAAATGGGAGTTGCGTGGGCGCCGCTATTTCAAACCGGGAGTTCCATGGGCGCCGCCATTTCGAACCGGGAGTTTCGTGGGCGCCGCCATTTCGAACCGGGAGATGCATGAGCGCCATCATTTTGAACCGGGAGTTCCGTGGGCGCCGCCGTTTCGAACCGGGAGTTGCGTGGGCGCCGCAGTTTCGGACCGGGAGTTCCGTGGGCGCCGCCATCTCCGACCGGGAGTTGCGTGGGCGCCCCCATTCCGGACTGGGAGTTCCGTGGGCGCCGCCATTTTGGACCGGGAGTTCCGTGGGCGCCGCCGTTTCGGACCGGTTTTTCCCTGGGCGCCGCCGTTTCGAACCGGGAGTTCCGTGGGCGCCGCCATCTCCGACCGGCAATTCCGTGAGCGCCGCCATCTCGGACCGGGAGTTCTGTGGGCGCCGCCATTTCGAATTGGGAGTTGCGTGGGCACCGCCGTTTCGAACCGGGTGTTGCGTGGGCGCCGCCATTTCGGACCGGGAGTTCCGTTGGCGCCGCCATTTCAGACCGGGTGTTGCGTGGGCGTCGCCATTTCGGACCGGGAGTTGCCTGGGCGCCGCCATTTCGAACCGGGAGTTGCGTGGGCACCGCCATCTCGGACCGGGAGTTGCGTGGGCACCGACATTTCGGACCAAGAGTTCCGTGGGCGCCGCCATTTCGAGGCGGGAGTTGCGTGGGCGCCGCCATTTCAGATCGGGAGTTGCGTGGGCGCCGCCGTTTCGGACCGGGAGTTGCGTGGGCGCCGCCATTTCGGACCAAGAGTTCCGTGGGCGCCGCCATTTTGAGGCGGGAGTTCTGTGGGCGCCGCCATTTCAGATCGGGAGTTGCGTGGGCGCCGCCGTTTCGGACCGGGAATTCCATGGGAGCCTCCATTTGGGACCGGGAGTTCCGTGGGCGCCGCCATCTACGACAGGGAGTTCTTTGGGCGCCGCCATTTTGGACCGGGCGTTGCGTGGGCGCCGCCATCTCGGACCGGGAGTTCCGTGGGCGCCGCCATCTCGAACCGGGAGTTGCGTGGCCGCCGCCATTTCGGACCAAGAGTTCCGTGGGCGCTGCCGTTTCGTACCGGGAGTTCCGTGGGAGCCGCCATTTCGGACCGGGAGTTGCGTGGGCGCCGCCATTTGGGATCGGGAGTTCCGTGGGCGCCGCCATCTACGACCGGGAGTTCTTTGGGCGCCGCCATCTCGGACCGGGAGTTCCGTGGGCGCCGCCATTTCAGACCGGGAGTTCCGTGGGCGCCGACATTTCGAACCGGGTGTTGAGTGGGCGCCGCCATTTCGGACCGGGAATTCCGTGGGCGCCGCCATTTCGAACCGGGAGTTGCGTGGGCGCCACCATTTCGAACTGGGCATTGCGTGGGCGCCGGTATTTCAAACCGGGTGTTCTGTGGGCGCCGCCATTTCGAACCGGGTGTTTTGTGGGCGCCGCCATTTCGGACCGGGAGTTGCGTGGGCGCTGCCATCTCGGACCGGGAGTTGAGTGGGCGCTGCCATTTCGAACCGGGAGTTGCGTGGGCGCCGCCATCTCGGACCGGGAGTTGCGTGGGCGTCGCCATTTCAGACCAAGAATTCCGTGGGCGCCGCCATTTCGAGGCGGGAATTGCGTGGGCGCCGCCATTTCAGATCGGGAGTTGCGTGGGCGCCGCCGTTTCGGACCGGGAGTTCCGTGGGCGCCGCCATTTTGAAAAGGGAGTTCCGTGGGCGCCGCCATTTCGGACCGGGAGTTGTGTGGGTGCCGCCATCTACGACCGGGAGTACTTTTGGCGCCGCCATCTCGGACCGGGAGTTCTGTGGCCGCCGCCATTTCGAACCGGGAGTTGCGTGGGCGCCGCCATTTCGAGGCGGGAGTTGCGTGGGCGCCGCCATTTCGGACCGGGAGTTGCGTGGGCGCCACCATTTCGGACCGGGAGTTGCGTGGGCGCCGCCGTTTCAGACCGGGAGTTCCGTGGGCGCCGCCATTTCGAACCGGGAGTTGCGTGGGCGCCGCCGTTTCGGACCGGGAGTTTCGTGGGCGCCGACATTTCGAACTGGGATTTGCGTGTGCGCCGCCATTTCTGACTGGGAATTCCGTGGGCGCCGCCATTTCGAGGCGGGAGTTGCGTGGGCGTCGCCATTTCGAAATGGGAGTTGCGTGGGCGCCGCTATTTCAAACCGGGAGTTCCATGGGCGCCGCCATTTCGAACCGGGAGTTGCGTGGGCGCCGCCATTTCGAACCGGGAGTTGCATGAGCGCCGCCATTTCGAACCGGGAGTTCCGTGGGCACCGCCGTTTCGAACCGGGAGTTGCGTGGGCGCCGCCGTTTCGGACCGGGAGTTCCGTGGGCGCCGCCATCTCCGACCGAGAGTTGCGTGGGCGCCCGCATCCCGGACCGGGAGTTCCGTGGGCGCCGCCATTTCGGACCGGGAGTTCCGTGGGCGCCGCCATTTCGGACCGGGAGTTCCGTGGGCGCCGCCATTTTGAACCGGGAGTTCTGTGGGCGCCTCCATTTTGAACCGGAAGTTCCTTGGGCGCATCCATATTGAAGCGGAAGTTCCATGGGCGCATCCATTTTGAACCCGATGTTCCATGGGTGCAGCCATTTTGAACCGGAAGTTTTGTGGGCGCAGCCGTTTTGAACCAGAAGTTCTGTGGGCCAGCCGTTTTGAACTGGAAATTCCATGGGCGCAGCCATTTTGAACCGGAAGTTCCATGGGCGCAGCCATTTTGAACCGGTAATTCCATGGGCGCAGCCATTTTGAACAGGAAGTTCCAGTGTTTTCCGGTGTGTCCGTATTTAAAAATAAATATTATTTATATATATAAACATATATAAACCAAAAATACTGGGCGCTGCCATCTTTTTGCCGGTAATACAGTTCGCTGCCATTTTGAACCAGAAATACTGGTCACCGCCATGTTTTTGCCGGAAATACAGGGCGCCGCCATTTTGGACCAGAAATAGAGGCTGTCGCCATTTTGAACCGGAAGTAGTGGTCTCCGCCATTTTGAACCGGATATACCGTGCGCGGCCATAATTTTGACCCGTAATACATGGCCCCGCCATGCGTTTTAACTGGAAATACAGGGCGCCGCCATGTTATGGCGAAAAACAGAGGGAGCTGCCATTTTGAACCGGAAATACAGGCTGCTGCCGTGTTCTCGAACCGGAAATACAGGGCGCCGCCATTTTGAAGCCGGAAATATAGAGCGCCGCCATGTTTTTCTCGTAAATACTAGGCGCCGCCATTTTGAACCTAAAATACTGGGAGCTGCCATTTTGAACCGGAAATACAGGGCGTGGCCATGGTTTTGAGCTGGAAGTACTGGGGACCGCCATTTTGAACCAAAAATGCCTGGCGCCGTCATGTTTTTGCCGGAATTACTGGATGCCGCCATGTTTTTGAACCGGAAATACAGTGCGCCGCCATGTTTTTGAACAGAAAATAGTGGGCCCTGCAATTTTGAACCGGAAATACTGGGCGCCGCCATGTTTGTTCCGGAAATAACAAGCACCGCCATGTTACGGCCGGAAATGAAGGGTGCCGCCATTTTGAACCGGAAATAAATGGCGCCGCCATGTTTTAGAACCGGAAATACAGGGCGCCGCCGTGTTTTTGAACCGGAAGTACTGGGAACCGCCATTTTGAACCAGTAATAGAGGGCGCCGCCATGTTTTTGCCGGAATTACTGGGCGCAGCCATTTTGAAACGGAATTACAGGGTGCCGCCATTTTAAACCAGAAATACAGGGCGCCGCCATTTTGATTAGGAAATACCGGGCGCCGCCATTTTGAACCGGAAATACAGGGCGACGCCATCATTTAGCCAGAAATTCCGGGCCACGCCATGTTTTTGAACAGGAAACACAGGGCGCCGCCATGTTATGTCCGGAAATACTGGGCGCCGCCGTCTTTTTCAACCGGAATGACAGGGTACGGCTATGTTTTTGAACTGGAAATACAGGTCGCCGCCATATTTTAAAAATGGGAACTGGGCCAGGCCTTGACTCTCTCCTCGCCGGCCATAGGAGCTGCTTTGGAGGGGCGTGGCTATGGGTACGGGGGCGGGGCTTAGAAAAAGGGGCGGGGCCAGGTTCTGTCTCTCTTCTCGCCGGCCTTAGGAGCTGCTTGAAGAGGGGCGCGGCTATGGGTGTGGGGCGGGGCTTAGAAAAAGGGGCAGGGACAGGGCTTGCGTATCTCCTTACCGCCCTGGAGAGCTGTGGGCGTGGCTTTTCGTGAGTGGGCGGGTCTTAGGAAAAAGGGCGGGGCAGATGTCTTGTCTCTCTCCTCACCCGCCTCTGGAGCTGCTAGAAGAAAGGTGTGGCTTTACATGGGTGGGCGGGGCTTCCAAAAATGGGCGAAGCCAAGTCTTGTCACTTTGCTCACCGGCCCCGGGAGCTGCTTTTTGAGGGGCGTGGCTATGGGTGGAGGGGCGGGGCATAGAGAAAGGGGCGGGGTTAGGGCATGGCTCTCTCCTCACTAACCTCTGGAGCTGCTCTGGGAGGGGCGTTGCTGTGAGTGGGCGTGCGGGCTTAAGAGAAAGGGGTGGGGCCAGGGCATGTCACTTTCCTCACCAGCCTCAGGAGCTGCCTTTGGGGAGGCGTGTCTATCGGTGGGTGGGCGGGGATTAGATAAAGGCGCGGAGCCAAGTCTTGTAACTCTCCTCACCGGTCCCGGGAGCTGCTTTTGGAGGGGTGTGGCTATGAGTGGGTGGGCGGGGCTTAGAGAAAGGGGGGGGGTCAGGGCTTGTCTCTCTCCTCACCGGCCTCTGGAGCTGCTCTGGGAGGGGCGTGGCTTTACATGAGTGGGCGGGGCTTACAAAAATGGGCGGAGCCAGGGTCTGCCTTTCTTCTCGCTGGCTTTAGGAGCTGCTTGAAAGAGGTCGTGGCTGTGGGCAAGGGGCGGGGCTTATAAAAAGGGGCGGGGCCAGGGTCTGTCTGTCTTCTCGCCGGCCATAGGAGCTGCTTTGGAGGAATGGGGCTACGGGTGCGGGTGCGGGGCTTAGAAAAAGTTGCAAGGCCAGGGTCTGTCTCTCTTCTCGCCAGCCTTAGGCGCTGCTTGAAGAGGGGCGTGGCTGTGGGTGCGGGGGCGGGGCTTAGAAAAAGGGGCAGGGACAGGGCTTGCGTATCTCCTTACCGCCCTGGGGAGCTGCTAATATGGGGGCGTGGCTTTTTGTGAGTGGGCGGGGCTTAGGAAAAGGGGCGGGGCCAGGTGTCTTGTCTCTCTTCTCACCCGCCTCTGGAGCTGCTAGAAGAAAGGCGTGGCTTTACGTGGGTGGGCGGGGCTTCCAAAAATGGGCGAAGCTAATTCTTGTCACTTTGCTCACCGGCCCCGGGAGCTGCTTTTTGAGGGGCGTGGCTATGGGTGGAGGGGTGGGGCATAGAGAAAGGGGCAGGGTTAGGGCATGTCTCTCTCCTCACCGGCCTCCAGAGATGCTCCGGCAGGAGCGTGGTTAGGAGTGGGTGGGCGGGGCTTATACAAAGGGGCGGGGCCTGAGCATGTCTCTCTCCTCACCAACCTCTGGAGCTGCTTTTGGAGGGGCGTGGCTGTGAGTGGGTGTGCGGCCTTAAGAGAAAGGGGTGGGGCCAGGGCTTGTCACTTTCCTCAGCAGCCTCAGGAGCTGCCTTTGGGGAGGCGTGTCTATCGGTGGGTGGGCGGGGATTAGATAAAGGGGTGGAGCCAAGTCTTGTCACTCTCCTCACCGGTCCCAGGAGCTGCTTTTGGAGGGGTGTGGCTATGAGTGGGTGGGCGGGGCTTGAGAGAAAGGGGCGGGGTCAGAGCTTGTCACTCTCCTCACCTGCCTCTGGAGCTGCTCTGGGAGGGGCGTGGCTTTACGTGAGAGGGCAGGGCTTACAAAAAGGGGCGGGGCCAGGGTCTGTCTTTCTTCTCGCCGGCCTTAGGATCTGCTTGAAGAGGGGCGTGGCTGTGGGCGGGGGCCGGGGCTTACACAAAGGGGCAAAGCCAGGTCTTGTCTATCTCCTAACTGGCCACAGCAGCTGCTGCGGGAGGGTCGTGGCTATGAGTGAGTGGGCGTGGCTTAAAAATGGGAAGGGGCCAGGCCTTGTCTCTCTCCTCGCCGGCCATAGGAGCTGCTTTGGAGGGGTGTGGCTATGGGTGCGGGGACAGGGCTTAGAAAAAGGGGCGGGGCCAGCGTCTGTCTCTCTTCTCGTTGGCCTTAGGAACTGCTTGAAGAGGGGCGTGGCTATGAGTGGGTGGGCGGGGCTTAGAGAAAGGGGCGGGGCCAGGTGTCTTGTCTCTCTCCTCACCCGCCTCTGGAGCGGCTAGAAGAAAGGCGTGGCTTTCCATGGGTGGGCGGGGCTTCAAAAATGGGCGAAGCCAAGTCTTGTCACTTTGATCATCGGCCCCGGGAGCTGCTTTTTGAAGGGCGTGGCTATGGGTGGAGGGTCGGGGCTTAGAGAAAGGGGTGGGGCCAGGCCATGTCTCTCTCCTTACCAACTTCTGGAGCTGCTTTCGGAGGGGCGTGGCTGTGAGTGGGTGTGCGGGCTTAAGAGAAAGGGGCGGGGCCAGGGCTTGTCACTTTCCTCACCAGCCTCAGGAGCTGCCTTTGGGGAGGCGTGTCTATCGGTGGGTGGGCGGGGATTAGATAAAGGGGCTGAGCCAAGTCTTGTCACTCTCCTCACCGGTCCCGGGAGCTGCTTTTGGAGCGCTTTGCTATGAGTGGGTGGGCGGAGCTTAGAGAAAGGGGCGGGATCAGGGCTTGTCTCTCTCCTCACCGGCCTCTGGAGCTGCTCTGGGAGGGGCGTGGCTTTACATGAGTGGGCGGGGATTACAAAAAGGGGCGGGGCCAAGTCTTGTCACTCTCCTCACTGGCATTGGGAGCTGTTTGAAGAGGGCCGTGGCTATAAGTGGGTGGGCGGGGCTTAGAGAAAGGGGCGGGGTCAGGGCATGTCTCTCCCCTCACTGGCCTCAAGAGCTGCTTTTGGAGGGGTGTGGCTATGACTGTGTGGGCGGGACTTAAGAGAAAGGGGAGGGGTCAGGGCTTGTCACTCTCCTCACCAGCCTCTGGAGCTGCTCTGGGAGGGGCGTGTCTTTATATGAGACGGCGGGGCTTAGAAAAAGGGGCGGGGCCAGGGTCTGTCTGTCTTCTCGCTGGCTTTAGGAGCTGTTTGAAGGAGGTGGTGGCTGTGGGCAAGGGGCGGGGCTTAGAAAAAGGGGCGGGGCCAGGGTCTGTCTCTCTTCTTGGCGGCCTTAGGAGCTGCTTGAAGAGGGGCGTGGCTATGAGTGTGTGGGCGGGGCTTAGGAAAAGGGGCGGAGACTGGCCTTGTCTCTCTCTACGCCGGCCACAGGAGCTGCTTTGGAGGGGCGTGGCTATGAGTGCGGGGGCGGGGCTTAGGAAAAGGGGCGGGGCCAGGTGTCTTGTCTCCTCACTCGCCTCTGGAGCTGCTGGAACAAAGGCGTGACTTTACGTGGGTGGGCGGGGCTTACAAAAACGGGCGAAGCCAAGTCTTGTCACTTTGCTCACCGGCCCCAAAGCTGCTTTTTGAGGGGCGTGGCTATGGGTGGAGGGGCGGGGCATAGAGAAAGGGGCGGGGTTAGGGCATGTCTCTCTCCTCACCGGCCTCCAGAGACGCTCCGGCAGGAGCGTGGTTAGGAGTTGGTGGGCGGGGCTTAGAGAAAGGGGCAGGGCCAGAGCATGTCACTTTCCTCAGCAGCCTCAGGAGCTGCCTTTGGGGAGGCGTGTCTATCGGTGGGTGGGCGGGGATTAGATAAAGGGGCGGAGCCAAGTCTTGTCACTCTCCTCACCGGTCCCGGGAGCTGCTTTTGGAGCGCCGTGGCTATGAGTGGGTGGGCGGAGCTTAGAGAAAGGGGCGGGATCAGGGCTTGTCTCTCTCCTCACCGGCCTCTCGAGCTGCTCTGGGAGGGGCGTGGCTTTATGTGAGAGGCCGGAGCTTACAAAAAGGGGCGGGGCCAGGGTCTGTCTTTCTTCTCGCTGGCTTTAGGAGCTGCTTAAAGGAGGTCGTGGCTGCGGGCAAGGGGCTGGGCTTAGAAAAAGGTGCGGGACCAGGGTCTGTCTTTCTTCTCGCCGGCCATAGGAGGTGCTTTGGAGAGGTGGGGCTACGGGTGCGGGGGCGGGGCTTAGAAAAAGTTGCGGGGCCAGGGTCTGTTTCTCTTCTCGCCGGCCTTGGGAGCTGCCTGAAGAGGGGCGTGGCTATGAGTGGGTGGGCGGGGCTTAGTGAAAGAGGCGGGGACAGGGCATGTCTCTCCCCTCACCGGCCTCAAAAGCTGCTTTTGGAGGGGTGGGGCTATGAGTGTGTGGGCGGGGCTTAAGAGAAAGGGGCGGGGTCAGGGCTTGTCACTCTCCTCACCGGCCTCTGGAGCTGCTCTGGGAGGGGTGTGGCTTTACGTGAGAGGGCGGGGCGTACAAAAAGGGACCGGGACTGGCCTTGTCTCTCTCCTTGCCGGCCACAGGAGCTGCTTTGGAGGGGCGTGGCTTTGGGTGAGGGGGCGGGGCTTAGAAAAAGGGGCGGGGACAGGGCTTGCGTCTCTCCTTACCGCCCTGGGGAGCTGCTAATATGCGGGGGCGTGGCTTTTCGTGAGTGGGTGGGCGGGGCTTAGGAAAAGGGGCGGGGCCAGGTGTCTTGTCTCTCTCCTCACCCGCCTCTGGAGCTGCTAGAAGAAAGGCGTGGCTTTATGTGGGTGGGCGGGGCTTAGAGAAAGAGGCGGGGACAGGGCATGTCTCTCCCCTCACCGGCCTCAAGAGCTGCTTTTGGAGGGGTGTTTCTATGAGTGTGTGGGCGAGGCTTAAGAGAAATGGGCGGGGTCAGGGCTTGTCACTCTCCTCACCGGCCTCTGGAGCTGCTCTGGGAGGGGTGTGGCTTTACGTGAGAGGGCGGGGCTTAGAAAAAGGGGCGGGGCCAGGGTCTGTCTCTCTTCTCGCCGGCCTTAGGAGCTGCTTGAAGAGGGGCATGGCTGTGGGCAGGGGGGCGGGGCTTAGAAAAAGGGGCAAAGCCAGGGCTTGTCTATCTCCTAACCGGCCACAGCAGCTGCTCTGGGAGGGTCGTGGCTATCAGTGGGTGGGCGGGGCTTAGGAAAAGGGGCGGGGCCAGGTGTCTTGTCTCTCTCCTCACCCGCCTCTGGAGCTGCTAGAAGAAAGGCGTGGCTTTACGTGGGTGGGCGGGGCTTGCAAAAAGGGGCGAAGCCAAGTCTTGTCACTTTGCTCACCGGCCCCTGGAGCTGCTTTTTGAGGGGCGTCGCTATGGGTGGACGGGCGGGGCATAGAGAAAGGGGCGGGGTTAGGGCATGTCTCTCTCCTCACCGGCCTCCAGAGATGCTCTGGCAGGAGCGTGGTTAGGAGTTGGTGGGCGGGGCTTATACAAAGGGGCGGGGCCTGAGCATGTCTCTCTCCTCACCAACCTCTGGAGCTGCTTTTGGAGGGGCGTGGCTGTGAGTGGGTCTGCGGGCTTAAGAGAAAGGGGCGGGGCCAGGGCTTGTCACTTTCCTCACCAGCCTCAGGAGCTGCCTTTGGGGAGGCGTGTCTATCGGTGGGTGGGCGGGGATTAGATAAAGGGGCGGAGCCAAGTCTTGTCACTCTCCTCACTGGCTCTGGGAGCTGCTTTTGGAGCGCCGTGGCTATGAGTGGGTGGGTGGGGCTTAGAGAAAGGGGCGGGGTCAGGGCATGTCTCTCCCTTCACCGGCCTCAAGAGCTGCTTTTGGAGGGGTGTGGCTATGAGTGTGTGGGCGGGGCTTAAGAGAAAGGGGCGGGGTCAGGGCTTGTCACTCTCCTCACCGGCCTCTGGAGCTGCTCTGGGAGGGGCATGTCTTTACATGAGAGGGCGGGGCTTACAAAAAGGGGCGGGGCCAGGGTCTGTCTTTCTTCTCGCTGGCTTTAGGAGCTGCTTGAAGGAGGTGGTGGCTGCGGGCAAGGGGCGGGGCTTAGAAAAAGGGGCGGGGACTGGCCTTGTCTCTCTCCTCGCCAGTCGCAGGAGCGGCTTTGGAGGGGCGTGGCTATGGGTGCGGGGGCGGGGCTTAGGAAAAGGGGCAGGGACAGGGCTTGCGTATTTCCTTACCGCCCTGGGGAGCTGCTAATATGCGGGGGCGTGGCTTTTTGTGAGTGGGCGGGGCTTAGGAAAAGGGGCGAGGCCAGGTGTCTTGTCTCTCTCCTCACCCACCTCTGGAGCGGCTAGAAGAAAGGCGTGGCTTTACGTGGGTGGGCGGGGCTTGCAAAAACGGGCGAAGCCAAGTCTTGTCACTTTGCTCACCAGCCCCGGAGCTGCTTTTTGAGGGGCGTCGCTATGGGTGGAGGGGCGGGGCATAGAGAAAGGGGCGGGGTTAGGGCATGTCTCTCTCCTCACTGGCCTTGGGATCTGCATGAAGAGGGGCGTGGCTGTGGGCGGGGGGCGGGGCTTAGACAAAGGGGCAAAGCCAGGCCTTGTCTATCTCCTAACCGGCCTCAGCAGCTGCTGCGGGAGGGTCGTGGCTATGAGTGAGTGGGCGTGGCTTAAAAATGGGAACAGGGCCAGTCCTTGTCTCTCTCCTCGCCGGCCATAGGAGCTGCTTTGGAGGGGCGTGGCTATGGGTGCGGGGACGGGGCTTAGAAAAAGGGGCGAGGCCAGGATCTGTCTCTCTTCTTGCCGGCCTTAGGAGCTGCTTGAAGAGGGGCGTGGCTATGAGTGGGTGGGCGGGGCTTATAAGAAATGGCGGGGCCAGGGCCTGTCTTTCTTCTCACCGGCGATAGGAGCTGCTTTGGAAAGGCGTGGCTATGCGTGCAGGGGCGGGGCTTAGAAAAAGGGGCGGAGCCAGGGTCTGTCTCTCTTCTCGCCGGCCTTAGGAGCTGCTTGAAGAGGGGCGTGGCTATGAGTGGGTGGGCGGGGCGTTGAAAAAGGGGCAGGGATAGGGCTTGCGTATCTCCTTACCACCCTGGGGAGCTGCTAATATGAGGGGGCGTGGCTTTTCGTGAGTGGGCGGGGCTTCGAGAATGGGGCGGGGTCAGGGCTTGTCTCTCTCCTCACTGGCCTCTGGAGCTGCTCTGGGAGGGGCGTGGCTTTACATGAGAGGGCGGGGCTTACAAAAAGGGGTGGGGCCAGGGTCTGTCTTTCTTCTCGCTGGCTTTAGGAGCTTCTTGAAGAGGGGCGTGGCTATGAGTGGGTGGGCGGGGCTTAGAAAAAGGGGCGGGGACTGGCCTTGTCTCTCTCCTAACCGGGCCACAGGAGCGGCTTTGGAGGGGCGTGGCTGTGGGTGCACGGGCGGGGCTTAGAAAAAGGGGCAGGGACAGGGCTTGCGTATCTCCTTACCGCCCTGGGGAGCTGCTAATATGGGGGGGCGTGGCTTTCCGTGAGTGGGCGGGGCTTAGGAAAAGGGGCGGGGCCAGGTGTCTTGTCTCTCTCCTCACCCGCCTCTGGAGCTGCTAGAAGAAAGGCATGGCTTTATGTGGGTGGGCGGGGCTTACAAAAACGGGCGAAGCCAAGTCTTGTCACTTTGCCCACCGGCCCCGGAGCTGCTTTTTGAGGGGCGTGGCTATGGGTGGAGGGGCGGGGCATAGAGAAAGGGGCGGGGTTAGGGCATGTCTCTCCCCTCACCGGCCTCCAGAGATGCTCCAGCAGGAGCGTGGTTAGGAGTGGGTGGGCGGGGCTTATACAAAGGGGCGGGGCCTGAGCATGTCTCTCTCCTCACCAACCTCTGGAGCTGCTTTTGGAGGGGCGTGGCTGTGAGTGGGTGTGAGGGCTTAAGAGAAAGGGGCGGGGCCAGGGCTTGTCACTTTCCTCACCAGCCTCAGGAGCTGCCTTTGGAGGGGTGTGGCTATGAGTGGGTGGGCGGGGCTTAGAGAAAGGGGTGGGTGTTGTGGTTTTATGCTAGTAACAAAAAACTACTTATTTCTTGCTAGAGATATGGATTAAAATAAGAGCAAAACAGGCTTTAAACTTAAAAGGAATAAAGACAGTTTATTAACAAACTACTAGAATAAGAATACCAAAATAAACTTTCAGAGAACCCTTTTACTTTTTACTACTTGATTATTTCTTTGTACACATAACAACATAGAGACAAAAAATTTAATATTTTGGTAGTCAAAAACAGTCTCAATTTCTAGAGTCTTTTCATCAGTCTCCGCAGAGAAACAGAAGTCTCTTTCTGCCAATCCATGGAGTTTCTAGAGTCTACTCCTCTCATTGTACACTCTTCCGAGGTGTGCAGGGGTCATTTTAAGTCCTGGGATGCCCTTTTTAAGGATAAGTAATTCAAAGGTAGAAATCTTCTTCATTTCTCTCTGTGAGCCCTCCTGGAAAACAGCCATCTCTCTGGCTCTTTTAAAGCTTCAAAATCTTCACTTCACTTTTAAGTTCCAGCAACTCACAGTTATGACAACTACTTTTCTCTAAAGTCCACCCTTTGAATACTCTATTCCTCCCATACTTTAGTCATGAATTAAAGGAGTCTTTAAACTACTGTCCATCTCCATAGCTGCAACAGAAAGACTTTTCAGCAACAAGCATCTCCTTTTCTCTCTTTCTTATTTAAACTTAACTCTTGTCTTCACTGTTTTTGGTGGTTTTATGATGTCTTACATGTTAATTGTCTCTCTCTGTCTTTTCTAAGAAAAAGGAGTAATCTGTTTGTTTATTCAGGTAGTAAAAGAATTAAAAGTTTTTAAAAAAACTGCAAAAGTTCATAGTGTCAGGTTTCAGTCTAACAGCAGACCTTGAAAACTAAACAAAAGTGTTAAGCTCGGCTTTTTCTCTCCTCCTCCCCCCGCCCATCCCTGCGGCCTTGTCCCGGGCCTGGGAGGGGGGGGGAAACCAACACAGAGCTTGTTACTTCTCAAACGCCGGAAACCAGAAAGAGAGTGAGATAGCTCGGCATGTACTTCTTAAGGGGGTGTTTACAAGTTGAATTCCCTTTTTAAGGGTCAGATCTGCTGTCAATTCTTGGAAATGGCTGATAATTGGTCAGGAAGAAAAACTCCCATCAGTCACCAGTAGCTTCAACTTCCTCTTTTTTTCACTCGATCTTAAAGGTGAAGCTAACCCATGACAGCGGGGTCAGGGCTTGTCCCTCTCCACACCAGCCTCTGAAGCTGCTCTGTGAGGGGCGTGGCTTTACGTGAGTGGGCGGGGCTTACAAAACGGGGTGGAGCCAAGTCTTGTCACTCTCCTCACTGGCCCCGGGAGCTGCGTTTTGAGAGGCGTTGCTATGAGTGGGTGGGCGGGGTTTAGAGAAAGGGGCAGGCCAGAGCATGTCTCTCTCCTCACCAACCTCTGGAGCCGCTTTTGGAGTGGCGTGGCTGTGAGTGGGTGTGCGGGCTTAAGAGAAAGGGGCGAGGCCAGAGCTTGTCACTTTACTCACCAGCCTCAGGAGCTGCCTTTGGGGAGGCGTGTCTATCGGTGGGTGGGCGGGGATTAGAAAAAGGGGCAGAGCCAAGTCTTGTCACTCTCCTCATCGGCCCCGGGAGCTGCTTTTGGAGGGGTGTGGCTTTGAGTGCGTGAGCGGGGCTTAGAGAAAGGGGCAGGGCCAGAGCATGTCTCTCTCCACTCCCAGACTCATTATTCACCTCTCTTTGACATCATAGTAGAGACAGAACCAATTCAAAACTCTCTCTGATACCATAGCCATGACAACCCCAATTGCATCCCCTTTGTGGCAACAGGCAAGTCAGAACACCTGTGGAACTTTCTCTCACACTCCACAGATGTGATAGCCCCTCTTTTCCCTTATCTGGGACATCACAGCAGTGGAACACCCCAATCTACACCTCTCTGGGTTGTCTCACTAGTGAAAGACCCAGTTTCCACCCTTTAAGACATCACAGCACTGACAGACCAAATTTCACCCTTTCTGTCACACCACAGATGGAACAAGCCCAATTTACACCTATCTCTAACACCCCAGTGCTGACAGTGCCAGGTTTCTCCTATCCGTGACATAACATCAAAGACAAGTGGCAATTCATCCCCTCCTATAGGCCACAGCAGTGACAGCGTCAGTTTTCCTCTCTCTGGGAGATCACTGCACTGACAAGTCCAATTGACACCTCTCGGTGACACCACGGCGCTGAAAGACCCATTATTCCCCTCTCGGGGACATCACAGCAGAACCAATTTAAAACTCTCTGCCATACCACAGCCCCAACAACCCCAATTCCATCCCCTTTGTGGCAACAGACAAGTCATAGCACCTGTGCAACTTTCTCTGGGACTGCACAACAGTGATCACTCCACTTTTCCCCTCTCTGGGACACCACAGCAGTGACACACTCACTTTTCCCCTCTTTGTGACACCACAGAAGTGACAGGCCCAATTGATGCCTCTCTGTGACACCAGTGCAGAGGCAGTCTCAGTTTTTTCCTCTCTCTGACATCACACCAATCAGGGATCCATTTTCCCCTCTCTATCACATCACTGCACTGACAACTCTAATTTACGCCTCTCTGGGACACCACAGTGGTGACAGAGGCATTATTCCCCTCTCTGGGACATCACAGTCAGCACAGCCTCAAATTCATCCCCTCTGAAACACCGCAGCAGTGACTGATCCCGTTTTCCTCCATCTGTGTCATCAGAGCAGTGACAGGCCCAACTTACCTCTGTTTATGACACCAAAGCTGTGGCAGCCTCAGTTTTTTCCTCTCTGTGACATCACAAAAATGAGTGACCCAGTTTCACCTCTCTGTGACATCACTGCAGTCAGTGACAAGTCCAATTTACGCCTCTCTGTGACACCACAGCGGTGACAGACTCATTATTCCCTTCTCTGTGACATCACAGCAGAGACAGAACCAATTCCAACCTCTCTCTGATACCATAGCCATGACATCCCCAACTGCATCCCCTTTGTGGCAACAGGCAAGTCAGAACACCTGTGGAACTTTCTCTCAGACTCCACAGCTGTGATAGCCCCTGTTTTCCCCTCTCTGGGACATCACAGCAATGGGACACATAATCTACGCCTCTCTGTGTAATCTCTCTTTCTTTTCTTTGCCTCCTTTGGGCTCAATTCTCTATGAAAAGAACTTTTCTCTACTCTCCCAGCCTTCTTTGGGCTGAATTCTTCTGTAGATACAGCTTCTCTCTAGTCTCCTAGCCTTCTCTGGGCTGAATTCTCTGTAGATACAGCTTTTCTCTAATTTCCCAGCCTTCTCTGGGCTGAATTCTCTGTAGATACAGCTTTTCTCTAATTTCCCAGCCTTCTCTGGGCTGAATTCTCTGTAGATACAGCTTTTCTCTAATTTCCCAGCCTTCTCTGGGCTGAATTCTCTGTAGATACAGCTTTTCTCTAATTTCCCAGCCTTCTCTGGGCTGAATTCTCTGTAGATACAGCTTTTCTCTAGTTTCCCAGCCTTCTCTGGGCTGAATTCTCTGTAGATACAGCTTTTCTCTAATTTCCCAGCCTTCTCTGGGCTGAATTCTCTGTAGATACAGCTTTTCTCTAGTTTCCCAGCCTTCTCTGGGCTGAATTCTTCTGGGATCCTCCCTCGTGGGGAGTTCCACTTATCTCAGTCCTTATGATCTGAAGAAAACTCTCGAGCTCGTTAGAATCTTGTTTCTCGTGTTTATTGAAGGATCCTTACAAAACTTAACAGGTCTCTCTAGGCTGGTTACAAGGTTAATCTTTGCAATTTGGTACATTTCTTTCTTCTGATGGTACAAACAAGGCCTTGTGGCACACTTCATGTTTGATACACAAAATGGCCCCGAACTACGCAGTTCTTTTATCTTTATACCTATTTTGATCCAATTAACAATAGACACGTGTATTATTTTTCTTAATGACCCAATGACCCATCACCTCTGTGATGCACTGCGGCATTTTCTATCCAATCACTCACTATTACCCAAAAACTTCCAGGAGAAGAACATGAAGAAAAAAGAAGAAGGGACAAGGGACAACACCCTAAATCCTCCATCTTGTCTCCTGTTCTCTAATCTACTTTTTCACCCAGTGATTTAAGAAACTTTCTAATCTACACATTTACACTTTTCCTATCTAACTTTAACATTTGTTTTCATGTGTCACCATGAAAACATGCACATGAATTTCATATTATATGAAATTCAGTGTTTCTTTGAATCCTGGAACTAAATACTAAAAACAAGGGCGCACAGTCTGTATCTCAGACTCCAACACTCTGAGACACCACAGCAGTGAAAGACCCAGTTTCCACCCTTTAAGACATCACAGCACTGACAGACCAAATTTCACCCTTTCTGTCACACCACAGATGGAACAAGCCCAATTTACACCTATCTCTAACACCCCAGCGCTGACAGTGCCAGGTTTCTCCTCTCCGTGACATAACATCAAAGACAAGTGGGAATTCATCCCCTCCTATAGGCCACAGCAGTGACAGCCTCAGTTTTCCTCTCTCTGGGAGATCACTGCACTGACAAGTCCAATTGACACCTCTCGGTGACACCACGGCGCTGAAAGACCCATTATTCCCCTCTCTGGGACATCACAGCAGAGACAGAACCAAATGAAGACTCTATGTCACACCACAGCCCCAACAACCCCAATTCCATCCCCTTTGTGGCAACAGACAAGTCATAGCACCTGTGGAACTTTCTCTGGGACTGCACAACAGTGATCACTCCACTTTTCCCCTCTCTGGGACACCACAGCAGTGACACACTCACTTTTCCCCTCTTTGTGACACCACAGAAGTGACAGGCCCAATTGATGCCTCTCTGTGACACCAGTGCAGAGGCAGTCTCAGTTTTTTCCTCTCTCTGACATCACACCAATCAGGGACCCATTTTCCCCTCCCTATGACATCACTGCACTGACAACTCTCATTTACGCCTCTCTGGGACACCACAGTGGTGACAGAGGCATTATTCCCCTCTCTGGGACATCACAGTCAGCACAGCCTCAAATTCATCCCCTCTGTAACACCGCAGCAGTGACTGATCCACTTTTCCTCCATTTGTGACATCAGAGCAGTGACAGGCCCAACTTACCTCTGTTTATGACACCAAAGCTGTGGCAGCCTCAGTTTTTTCCTCTCTGTGACATCACAAAAATGAGTGACCCAGTTTCCCCTCTCTGTGACATCACTGCAGTCAGTGACAAGTCCAATTTACGCCTCTCTGTGACACCACAGCGGTGACAGACTCATTCTTCCCTTCTCTGGGACAACACAGCAGAGACAGAACCAATTCCAACCTCTCTCTGATACCATAGCCATGACATCCCCAACTGCATCCCCTCTGTGGCAACAGACAAGTCAGAACACCTGTGGAACTTTCTCTCAGACTCCACAGCTCTGATAGCCCCTGTTCTCCCCTCTCTGGGACATCACAGCAGTGGGACACATAATCTACGCCTCTCTGTGTAATCTCTCTTTCTTTTCTTTGCCTCCTTTGGGCTCAATTCTCTGTGAAGAGAACTTTACTCTAGTCTCCCAGCCTTCTTTGGGCTGAATTCTTCTGTAGATACAGCTTCTCTCTAGTCTCCTAGCCTTCTCTGGGCTGAATTCTCTGTAGATACAGCTTTTCTCTAATTTCCCAGCCTTCTCTGGGCTGAATTCTCTGTAGATACAGCTTTTCTCTAGTTTCCCAGCCTTCTCTGGGCTGAATTCTCTGTAGATACAGCTTTTCTCTAATTTCCCAGCCTTCTCTGGGCTGAATTCTCTGTAGATACAGCTTTTCTCTAGTTTCCCAGCCTTCTCTGGGCTGAATTCTTCTGGGATCCTCCCTCGTGGGGAGTTCCACTTATCTCAGTCCTTATGATCTGAAGAAAACTCTCGAGCTCGTTAGAATCTTGTTTCTCGTGTTTATTGAAGGATCCTTACAAAACTTAACAGGTCTCTCTAGGCTGGTTACAAGGTTAATCTTTGCAATTTGGTACATTTCTTTCTTCTGATGGTACAAACAAGGCCTTGTGGCACACTTCATGTTTGATACACAAAATGGCCCCGAACTACGCAGTTCTTTTATCTTTATACCTATTTTGATCCAATTAACAATAGACACGTGTATTATTTTTCTTAATGACCCAATGACCCATCACCTCTGTGATGCACTGCGGCATTTTCTATCCAATCACTCACTATTACCCAAAAACTTCCAGGAGAAGAACATGAAGAAAAAAGAAGAAGGGACAAGGGACAACACCCTAAATCCTCCATCTTGTCTCCTGTTCTCTAAACTACTTTTTCACCCAGTGATTTAAGAAACTTTCTAATCTACACATTTACACTTTTCCTATCTAACTTTAACATTTGTTTTCATGTGTAACCATGAAAACATGCACATGAATTTCATATTACATGAAATTCAGTGTTTGTTTGAATCCTGGAACTAAATACTAAAAACAAGGGCACACAGTCTGTATCTCAGACTCCAACACTCTGAGACACCACAGCAGTGAAAGACCCAGTTTCCACCCTTTAAGACATCACAGCACTGATAGATCAAATTTCACCCTTTCTGTCACACCACAGATGGAACAAGCCCAATTTACACCTATCTCTAACACCCCAGCGCTGACAGTGCCAGGTTTCTCCTCTCCGTGACATAACATCAAAGACAAGTGGGAATTCATCCCCTCCTATAGGCCACAGCAGTGACAGCCTCAGTTTTCCTCTCTCTGGGAGATCACTGCACTGACAAGTCCAATTGACACCTCTCTGTGACAGCACGGCGCTGAAAGACCCATTATTCCCCTCTCTGGGACATCACATCAGAGACAGAACCAAATGATGACTCTCTGTCACACCACAGCCCCAACAACCCCAATTCCATCCCCTTTGTGGCAACAGACAAGTCATAGCACCTGTGCAACTTTCTCTGGGACTGCACAACAGTGATCACTCCACTTTTCCCCTCTCTGGGACACCACAGCAGTGACAGACTCACTTTTCCCCTCTTTGTGACATCACAGAAGTGACAGGCCCAATTGATGCCTCTCTGTGACACCAGTGCAGAGGCAGTCTCAGTTTTTTCCTCTCTCTGACATCACACCAATCAGGGACCCATTTTCCCCTCTCTATCACATCACTGCACTGACAACTCTCATTTACGCCTCTCTGGGACACCACAGTGGTGACAGAGGCATTATTCCCCTCTCTGGGACACCACAGTCATCACAGCCTCAAATTCATCCCCTTTGGAACACCGCAGCAGTGATTGATCCACTTGTCCTCCGTTTGTGACATCAGAGCAGTGACAGGCCCAACTTACCTCTGTTTATGACACCAAAGCTGTGGCAGCCTCAGTTTTTTCCTCTCTGTGACATCACAAAAATGAGTGACCCAGTTTCCCCTCTCTGGGACATCACTGCAGTCAGTGACAAGTCCAATTTACACCTCTCTGTGACACCACAGCGGTGACAGACTCATTATTCCCCTCTCTGTGACATCACAGCAGAGACAGAACCAATTCAAACCTCTCCCTGATACCATAGCCATGACATCCCCAACTACATCCCCTTTGTGGCAACAGACAAGTCAGAACACCTGTGGAACTTTCTCTCAGACTCCGCAGCTCTGATAGCCCCTGTTTTCCCCTCTCTGGGACATCACAGCAGTGAGACACCCCAATCTACGCCTCTCTGGGACATCACAGCAGTGAAAGACCCAGTTTCCACCCTTTAAGACATCACAGCACTGACAGACCAAATTTCACCCTTTCTGTCACACCACAGATGGAACAAGCCCAATTTACACCTATCTCTAACACCCCAGTGCTGACAGTGCCAGGTTTCTCCTCTCCGTGACATAACATCGACGACAAGTGGGAATTCATCCCCTCCTACAGGCCACAGCAGTGACAGCCTCAGTTTTCCTCTCTCTGGGAGATCACTGCACTGACAAGTCCAATTGACGCCTCTCTGTGACACCACGGCACTGAAAGACCCATTATTCCCCTCTCTGGGGCATCACAATAGAGACAGAACCAAATGATGACTCTCTGTCACACCACAGCCCCAACAACCCCAATTCCATCCCCTTTGTGGCAACAGACAAGTCATAGCACCTGTGCAACTTTCTCTGGGACTGCACAACAGTGATCACTCCACTTTTCCCCTCTCTGGGACACCACAGCAGTGACACACTCACTTTTCCCCTCTTTGTGACACCACAGAAGTGACAGGCCCAATTGATGCCTCTCTGTGACACCAGTGCAGAGGCAGTCTCAGTTTTTTCCTCTCTCTGACATCACACCAATCAGGGATCCATTTTCCCCTCTCTATCACATCACTGCACTGACAACTCTAATTCACGCCTCTCTGGGACACCACAGTGGTGACAGAGGCATTATTCCCCTCTCTGGGACATCACAGTCAGCACAGCCTCAAATTCATCCCCTTTGGAACACCGCGGCAGTGACTGATCCACTTGTCCTCCGTTTGTGACATCAGAGCAGTGACAGGCCCAACTTACCTCTGTTTATGACACCAAAGCTGTGGCAGCCTCAGTTTTTTCCTCTCTGTGACATCACAAAAATGAGTGACCCAGTTTCCCCTCTCTGTGACATCACTGCAGTCAGTGACAAGTCCAATTTACACCTCTCTGTGACACCACAGCGGTGACAGACTCATTATTCCCCTCTCTGGGACATCACAGCAGAGACAGAACCAATTCAAACCTCTCCCTGATACCATAGCCATGATATCCCCAACTGCATCCCCTTTGTGGCAACACACAAGTCAGAACACCTGTGGAACTTTCTCTCAGACTCCACAGCTCTGATAGCCCCTGTTTTCCCCTCTCTGGGACATCACAGCAGTGGGACACCCCAATCTACGCCTCTCTGGGACATCACAGCAGTGAAAGACCCCAGTTTCCACCCTTTAAGACATCACAGCACTGACAGACCAAATTTCACCCTTTCTGTCACACCACAGATGGAACAACCCCAATTTACACCTATCTCTAACACCCCAGCGCTGACAGTGCCAGGTTTCTCCTCTCCGTAACATAACATCAAAGACAAGTGGGAATTCATCCCCTCCTATAGGCCACAGCAGTGACAGCCTCAGTTTTCCTCTCTCTGGGAGATCACTGCACTGACAAGTCCAATTGACACCTCTCGGTGACACCACGGCGCTGAAAGACCCATTATTCCCCTCTCTGGGGCATCACAATAGAGACAGAACCAAATGATGACTCTCTGTCATACCACAGCCCCAACAACCCCAATTCCATCCCATTTGTGGCAACAGACAAGTCATAGCACCTGTGGAACTTTCTCTGGGACTGCACAACAGTGATCACTCCACTTTTCCCCTCTCTGGGACACCACAGCAGTGACAGACTCACTTTTCCCCTCTTTGTGACACCACAGAAGTGACAGGCCCAATTGATGCCTCTCTGTGACACCAGTGCAGAGGCAGTCTCAGTTTTTTCCTCTCTCTGACATCACACCAATCAGGGACCCATTTTCCCCTCTCTATCACATCACTGCACTGACAACTCTAATTTACGCCTCTCTGGGACACCACAGTGGTGACAGAGGCATTATTCCCCTCTCTGGGACATCACAGTCATCACAGCCTCAAATTCATCCCCTTTGAAACACCGCGGCAGTGACTGATCCACTTGTCCTCCGTTTGTGACATCAGAGCAGTGACAGGCCCAACTTACATCTGTTTATGACACCAAAGTGGTGGCAGCCTCAGTTTCTTCCTCTGTGACATCACAAAAATGAGTGACCCAGTTTCACCTCTCTGTGACATCACTGCAGTCAGTGACAAGTCCAATTTACACCTCTCTGTGACACCACAGCGGTGACAGACTCATTATTCCCTTCTCTGGGACATCACAGCAGAGACTGAACCAATTCAAACCTCTCCCTGATACCATAGCCATGACATCCCCAACTGCATCCCCTTGGTGGCAACAGACAAGTCAGAACACCTGTGGAACTTTCTCTCAGACTCCACAGCTCTGATAGCCCCTGTTTTCCCCTCTCTGGGACATCACAGCAGTGGGACACCCCATTCTACGCCTCTCTGGGACATCACAGCAGTGAAAGACCCCAGTTTCCACCCTTTAAGACATCACAGCACTGACAGACCAAATTTCATCCTTTCTGTCACACCACAGATGGAACAAGCCCAATTTACACCTATCTCTAACACCCCAGCGCTGACAGTGCCAGGTTTCTCCTCTCCGTGACATAACATCGACGACAAGTGGGAATTCATCCCCTCCTATAGGCCACAGCAGTGACAGCCCCAGTTTTCCTCTCTCTGGGAGATCACTGCACTGACAAGTCCAATTGACACCTCTCTGTGACACCACGGCACTGAAAGACCCATTATTCCCCTCTCTGGGACATCACATCAGAGACAGAACCAAATGAAGACTCTCTGTCATACCACAGCCCCAACAACCCCAATTCCATCCCCTTTGTGGCAACAGACAAGTCATAGCACCTGTGCAACTTTCTCTGGGACTGCACAACAGCGATCACTCCACTTTTCCCCTCTCTGGGACACCACGGCAGTGACACACTCACTTTTCCCCTCTTTGTGACACCACAGAAGTGACAGGCCCAATTGATGCCTCTCTGTGACACCAGTGCAGAGGCAGTCTCAGTTTTTTCCTCTCTCTGACATCACACCAATCAGGGATCCATTTTCCCCTCCCTATGACATCACTGCACTGACAACTCTCATTTACGCCTCTCTGGGACACCACAGTGGTGACAGAGGCATTATTCCCCTCTCTGGGACATCACAGTCAGCACAGCCTCAAATTCATCCCTTCTGTAACACCGCAGCAGTGACTGATCCACTTGTCCTCCGTTTGTGACATCAGAGCAGTGACAGGCCCAACTTACCTCTGTTTATGACACCAAAGTGGTGGCAGCCTCAGTTTTTTCCTCTCTGTGACATCACAAAAATGAGTGACCCAGTTTCACCTCTCTGTGACATCACTGCAGTCAGTGACAAGTCCAATTTACACCTCTCTGTGACACCACAGCGGTGACAGACTCATTATTCCCCTCTCTGGGACATCACAGCAGAGACAGAACCAATTCAAACCTCTCCCTGATACCATAGCCATGACATCCCCAACTGCATCCCCTTTGTGGCAACACACAAGTCAGAACACCTGTGGAACTTTCTCTCAGACTCCACAGCTCTGATAGCCCCTGTTTTCCCCTCTCTGGGACATCACAGCAGTGGGACACCCCAATCTACGCCTCTCTGGGACATCACAGCAGTGAAAGACCCCAGTTTCCACCCTTTAAGACATCACAGCACTGACAGACCAAATTTCACCCTTTCTGTCACACCACAGATGGAACAAGCCCAATTTACACCTATCTCTAACACCCCAGCGCTGACAGTGCCAGGTTTCTCCTCTCCGTGACATAACATCAAAGACAAGTGGGAATTCATCCCCTCCTATAGGCCACAGCAGGGACAGCCTCAGTTTTCCTCTCTCTGGGAGATCACTGCACTGACAAGTCCAATTGACACCTCTCGGTGACACCACGGCGCTGAAAGACCCATTATTCCCTTCTCTGGGACATAACATCAGAACCAATTTAAAACTCTCTCTCATACCACAGCCCTAACAACCCCAATTCCATCCCATTTTTGGCAACAGACAAGTCATAGCACCTGTGCAACTTTCTCTGGGACTGCACAACAGTGATCACTCCACTTTTCCCCTCTCTGGGACACCACAGCAGTGACACACTCACTTTTCCCCTCTTTGTGACACCACAGAAGTGACAGGCCCAATTGATGCCTCTCTGTGACACCAGTGCAGAGGCAGTCTCAGTTTTTTCCTCTCTCTGACATCACACCAATCAGGGATCCATTTTCCCCTCTCTATCACATCACTGCACTGACAACTCTAATTTACGCCTCTCTGGGACACCACAGTGGTGACAGAGGCATTATTCCCCTCTCTGGGACATCACAGTCATCACAGCCTCAAATTCATCCCCTCTGAAACACCGCAGCAGTGACTGATCCCGTTTTCCTCCATCTGTGTCATCAGAGCAGTGACAGGCCCAACTTACCTCTGTTTATGACACCAAAGCTGTGGCAGCCTCAGTTTTTTCCTCTCTGTGACATCACAAAAATGAGTGACCCAGTTTCACCTCTCTGTGACATCACTGCAGTCAGTGACAAGTCCAATTTACGCCTCTCTGTGACACCACAGCGGTGACAGACTCAATATTCCCTTCTCTGTGACATCACAGCAGAGACAGAACCAATTCAAACCTCTCCCTGATACCATAGCCATGACATCCCCAACTGCATCCCCTTTGTGGCAACAGGCAAGTCAGAACACCTGTGGAACTTTCTCTCAGACTCCACAGCTGTGATAGCCCCTGTTTTCCCCTCTCTGGGACATCACAGCAATGGGACACATAATCTACGCCTCTCTGTGTAATCTCTCTTTCTTTTCTTTGCCTCCTTTGGGCTCAATTCTCTATGAAAAGAACTTTTCTCTACTCTCCCAGCCTTCTTTGGGCTGAATTCTTCTGTAGATACAGCTTCTCTCTAGTCTCCTAGCCTTCTCTGGGCTGAATTCTCTGTAGATACAGCTTTTCTCTAATTTCCCAGCCTTCTCTGGGCTGAATTCTCTGTAGATACAGCTTTTCTCTAATTTCCCAGCCTTCTCTGGGCTGAATTCTCTGTAGATACAGCTTTTCTCTAATTTCCCAGCCTTCTCTGGGCTGAATTCTCTGTAGATACAGCTTTTCTCTAATTTCCCAGCCTTCTCTGGGCTGAATTCTCTGTAGATACAGCTTTTCTCTAGTTTCCCAGCCTTCTCTGGGCTGAATTCTCTGTAGATACAGCTTTTCTCTAATTTCCCAGCCTTCTCTGGGCTGAATTCTCTGTAGATACAGCTTTTCTCTAGTTTCCCAGCCTTCTCTGGGCTGAATTCTTCTGGGATCCTCCCTCGTGGGGAGTTCCACTTATCTCAGTCCTTATGATCTGAAGAAAACTCTCGAGCTCGTTAGAATCTTGTTTCTCGTGTTTATTGAAGGATCCTTACAAAACTTAACAGGTCTCTCTAGGCTGGTTACAAGGTTAATCTTTGCAATTTGGTACATTTCTTTCTTCTGATGGTACAAACAAGGCCTTGTGGCACACTTCATGTTTGATACACAAAATGGCCCCGAACTACGCAGTTCTTTTATCTTTATACCTATTTTGATCCAATTAACAATAGACACGTGTATTATTTTTCTTAATGACCCAATGACCCATCACCTCTGTGATGCACTGCGGCATTTTCTATCCAATCACTCACTATTACCCAAAAACTTCCAGGAGAAGAACATGAAGAAAAAAGAAGAAGGGACAAGGGACAACACCCTAAATCCTCCATCTTGTCTCCTGTTCTCTAATCTACTTTTTCACCCAGTGATTTAAGAAACTTTCTAATCTACACATTTACACTTTTCCTATCTAACTTTAACATTTGTTTTCATGTGTCACCATGAAAACATGCACATGAATTTCATATTATATGAAATTCAGTGTTTCTTTGAATCCTGGAACTAAATACTAAAAACAAGGGCGCACAGTCTGTATCTCAGACTCCAACACTCTGAGACACCACAGCAGTGAAAGACCCAGTTTCCACCCTTTAAGACATCACAGCACTGACAGACCAAATTTCACCCTTTCTGTCACACCACAGATGGAACAAGCCCAATTTACACCTATCTCTAACACCCCAGCGCTGACAGTGCCAGGTTTCTCCTCTCCGTGACATAACATCAAAGACAAGTGGGAATTCATCCCCTCCTATAGGCCACAGCAGTGACAGCCTCAGTTTTCCTCTCTCTGGAAGATCACTGCACTGACAAGTCCAATTGACACCTCTCGGTGACACCACGGCGCTGAAAAACCCATTATTCCCCTCTCTGGGACATCACAGCAGAGACAGAACCAAATGAAGACTCTATGTCACACCACAGCCCCAACAACCCCAATTCCATCCCATTTGTGGCAACAGACAAGTCATAGCACCTGTGGAACTTTCTCTGGGACTGCACAACAGTGATCACTCCACTTTTCCCCTCTCTGGGACACCACAGCAGTGACACACTCACTTTTCCCCTCTTTGTGACACCACAGAAGTGACAGGCCCAATTGATGCCTCTCTGTGACACCAGTGCAGAGGCAGTCTCAGTTTTTTCCTCTCTCTGACATCACACCAATCAGGGATCCATTTTCCCCTCCCTATGACATCACTGCACTGACAACTCTAATTTACGCCTCTCTGGGACACCACAGTGGTGACAGAGGCATTATTCCCCTCTCTGGGACATCACAGTCATCACAGCCTCAAATTCATCCCCTCTGTAACACCGCAGCAGTGACTGATCCACTTTTCCTCCATTTGTGACATCAGAGCAGTGACAGGCCCAACTTACCTCTGTTTATGACACCAAAGCTGTGGCAGCCTCAGTTTTTTCCTCTCTGTGACATCACAAAAATGAGTGACCCAGTTTCCCCTCTCTGTGACATCACTGCAGTCAGTGACAAGTCCAATTTACACCTCTCTGTGACACCACAGCGGTGACAGACTCATTATTCCCCTCTCTGGGACATCACAGCAGAGACAGAACCAATTCAAACCTCTCCCTGATACCATAGCCATGACATCCCCAACTGCATCCCCTTTGTGGCAACACACAAGTCAGAACACCTGTGGAACTTTCTCTCAGACTCCACAGCTCTGATAGCCCCTGTTCTCCCCTCTCTGGGACATCACAGCAGTGGGACACATAATCTACGCCTCTCTGTGTAATCTCTCTTTCTTTTCTTTGCCTCCTTTGGGCTCAATTCTCTGTGAAGAGAACTTTACTCTAGTCTCCCAGCCTTCTTTGGGCTGAATTCTTCTGTAGATACAGCTTCTCTCTAGTCTCCTAGCCTTCTCTGGGCTGAATTCTCTGTAGATACAGCTTTTCTCTAATTTCCCAGCCTTCTCTGGGCTGAATTCTCTGTAGATACAGCTTTTCTCTAGTTTCCCAGCCTTCTCTGGGCTGAATTCTCTGTAGATACAGCTTTTCTCTAGTTTCCCAGCCTTCTCTGGGCTGAATTCTCTGTAGATACAGCTTTTCTCTAATTTCCCAGCCTTCTCTGGGCTGAATTCTTCTGGGATCCTCCCTCGTGGGGAGTTCCACTTATCTCAGTCCTTATGATCTGAAGAAAACTCTCAAGCTCGTTAGAATCTTGTTTCTCGTGTTTATTGAAGGATCCTTACAAAACTTAACAGGTCTCTCTAGGCTGGTTACAAGGTTAATCTTTGCAATTTGGTACATTTCTTTCTTCTGATGGTACAAACAAGGCCTTGTGGCACACTTCATGTTTGATACACAAAATGGCCCCGAACTACGCAGTTCTTTTATCTTTATACCTATTTTGATCCAATTAACAATAGACACGTGTATTATTTTTCTTAATGACCCAATGACCCATCACCTCTGTGATGCACTGCGGCATTTTCTATCCAATCACTCACTATTACCCAAAAACTTCCAGGAGAAGAACATGAAGAAAAAAGAAGAAGGGACAAGGGACAACACCCTAAATCCTCCATCTTGTCTCCTGTTCTCTAAACTACTTTTTCACCCAGTGATTTAAGAAACTTTCTAATCTACACATTTACACTTTTCCTATCTAACTTTAACATTTGTTTTCATGTGTAACCATGAAAACATGCACATGAATTTCATATTACATGAAATTCAGTGTTTGTTTGAATCCTGGAACTAAATACTAAAAACAAGGGCACACAGTCTGTATCTCAGACTCCAACACTCTGAGACACCACAGCAGTGAAAGACCCAGTTTCCACCCTTTAAGACATCACAGCACTGATAGATCAAATTTCACCCTTTCTGTCACACCACAGATGGAACAAGCCCAATTTACACCTATCTCTAACACCCCAGCGCTGACAGTGCCAGGTTTCTCCTCTCCGTGACATAACATCAAAGACAAGTGGGAATTCATCCCCTCCTATAGGCCACAGCAGTGACAGCCTCAGTTTTCCTCTCTCTGGGAGATCACTGCACTGACAAGTCCAATTGACACCTCTCTGTGACACCACGGCGCTGAAAGACCCATTATTCCCTTCTCTGGGACATCACAGCAGAGACAGAACCAAATGAAGACTCTATGTCACACCACAGCCCCAACAACCCCAATTCCATCCCCTTTGTGGCAACAGACAAGTCATAGCACCTGTGGAACTTTCTCTGGGACTGCACAACAGTCATCACTCCAATTTCCCCTCTCTGGGACACCACAGCAGTGACACACTCACTTTTCCCCTCTTTGTGACATCACAGAAGTGACAGGCCCAATTGATGCCTCTCTGTGACACCAGTGCAGAGGCAGTCTCAGTTTTTTCCTCTCTCTGACATCACACCAATCAGGGACCCATTTTCCCCTCTCTATCACATCACTGCACTGACAACTCTAATTTACGCCTCTCTGTGACACCACAATGGTGACAGAGGCATTATTCCCCTCTCTGGGACATCACAGTCATCACAGCCTCAAATTCATCCCCTTTGGAACACCGCAGCAGTGACTGATCCACTTGTCCTCCGTTTGTGACATCAGAGCAGTGACAGGCCCAAGTTACCTCTGTTTATGACACCAAAGCTGTGGCAGCCTCAGTTTTTTCCTCTCTGTGACATCACAAAAATGAGTGACCCAGTTTCCCCTCTCTGGGACATCACTGCAGTCAGTGACAAGTCCAATTTACACCTCTCTGTGACACCACAGCGGTGACAGACTCATTATTCCCCTCTCTGTGACATCACAGAAGAGACAGAACCAATTCAAACCTCTCCCTGATACCATAGCCATGACATCCCCAACTGCATCCCCTCTGTGGCAACAGACAAGTCAGAACACCTGTGGAACATTCTCTCAGACTCCACAGCTCTGATAGCCCCTGTTCTCCCCTCTCTGGGACATCACAGCAGTGGGACACCCCAATCTCCGCCTCTCTGGGACATCACAGCAGTGAAAGACCCAGTTTCCACCCTTTAAGACATCACAGCACTGACAGACCAAATTTCACCCTTTCTGTCACACCACAGATGGAACAAGCCCAATTTACACCTATCTCTAACACCCCAGTGCTGACAGTGCCAGGTTTCTCCTCTCCATGACATAACATCAAAGACAAGTGGGAATTCATCCCCTCCTATAGGCCACAGCAGTGACAGCCTCAGTTTTCCTCTCTCTGGGAGATCACTGCACTGACAAGTCCAATTGACACCTCTCGGTGACACCACGGCGCTGAAAGACCCATTATTCTCCTCTCTGGGACGTCACATCAGAGACAGAACCAAATGATGACTCTCTGTCATACCACAGCCCCAACAACCCCAATTCCATCCCCTTTGTGGCAACAGACAAGCCATAGCACCTGCGCATCTTTCTCTGGGACTGCACAACAGTCATCACTCCACTTTTCCCCTCTCTGGGACACCACAGCAGTGACAGACTCACTTTTCCCCTCTTTGTAACACCACAGAAGTGACAGGCCCAATTGATGCCTCTCTGTGACACCAGTGCAGAGGCAGTCTCAGTTTTTTCCTCTCTCTGACATCACACCAATCAGGGACCCATTTTCCCCTCTCTATCACATCACTGCACTGACAACTCTAATTTACGCCTCTCTGGGACACCACAGTGGTGACAGAGGCATTATTCCCCTCTCTGGGACATCACAGTCATCACAGCCTCAAATTCATCCCCTTTCTAACACCGCAGCAGTGATTGATCCACTTGTCCTCCGTTTGTGACATCAGAGCAGTGACAGGCCCAACTTACCTCTGTTTATGACACCAAAGCTGTGGCAGCCTCAGTTTTTTCCTCTCTGTGACATCACAAAAATGAGTGACCCAGTTTCCCCTCTCTGTGACATCACTGCAGTCAGTGACAAGTCAAATTTACACCTCTCTGTGACACCACAGCGGTGACAGACTCATTATTCCCCTCTCTGTGACATCACAGCAGAGACAGAACCAATTCAAACCTCTCCCTGATACTATAGCCATGACATCCCCAACTACATCCCCTTTGTGGCAACAGACAAGTCAGAACACCTGTGGAACTTTCTCTCACACTCCGCATCTCTGATAGCCCCTGTTTTCCCCTCTCTGGGACATCACAGCAGTGAGACACCCCAATCTCCGCCTCTCTGGGACATCACAGCAGTGAAAGACCCAGTTTCCACCCTTTAAGACATCACAGCACTGACAGACCAAATTTCACCCTTTCTGTCACACCACAGATGGAACAAGCCCAATTTACACCTATCTCTAACACCCCAGTGCTGACAGTGCCAGGTTTCTCCTCTCCGTGACATAACATCAAAGACAAGTGGCAATTCATCCCCTCCTATAGGCCACAGCAGTGACAGCCTCAGTTTTCCTCTCTCTGGGAGATCACTGCACTGACAAGTCCAATTGACGCCTCTCTGTGACACCACGGCACTGAAAGACCCATTATTCCCCTCTCTGGGGCATCACAATAGAGACAGAACCAAATGAAGACTCTATGTCACACCACAGCCCCAACAACCCCAATTCCATCCCCTTTGTGGCAACAGACAAGTCATAGCACCTGTGCAACTTTCTCTGGGACTGCACAACAGTGATCACTCCACTTTTCCCCTCTCTGGGACACCACAGCAGTGACACACTCACTTTTCCCCTCTTTGTGACACCACAGAAGTGACAGGCCCAATTGATGCCTCTCTGTGACACCAGTGCAGAGGCAGTCTCAGTTTTTTCCTCTCTCTGACATCACACCAATCAGGGACCCATTTTCCCCTCTCTATCACATCACTGCACTGACAACTCTAATTTACGCCTCTCTGGGACACCACAGTGGTGACAGAGGCATTATTCCCCTCTCTGGGACATCACAGTCATCACAGCCTCAAATTCATCCCCTTTGGAACACCACGGCAGTGACTGATCCACTTGTCCTCCGTTTGTGACATCAGAGCAGTGACAGGCCCAACTTACATCTGTTTATGACACCAAAGTGGTGGCAGCCTCAGTTTCTTCCTCTGTGACATCACAAAAATGAGTGACCCAGTTTCACCTCTCTGTGACATCACTGCAGTCAGTGACAAGTCCAATTTACACCTCTCTGTGACACCACAGCGGTGACAGACTCATTATTCCCTTCTCTGGGACATCACAGCAGAGACTGAACCAATTCAAACCTCTCCCTGATACCATAGCCATGACATCCCCAACTGCATCCCCTCTGTGGCAACAGACAAGTCAGAACACCTGTGGAACTTTCTCTCAGACTCCACAGCTCTGATAGCCCCTGTTTTCCCCTCTCTGGGACATCACAGCAGTGGGACACCCCATTCTACGCCTCTCTGGGACATCACAGCAGTGAAAGACCCCAGTTTCCACCCTTTAAGACATCACAGCACTGACAGACCAAATTTCATCCTTTCTGTCACACCACAGATGGAACAAGCCCAATTTACACCTATCTCTAACACCCCAGCGCTGACAGTGCCAGGTTTCTCCTCTCCGTGACATAACATCAAAGACAAGTGGCAATTCATCCCCTCCTATAGGCCACAGCAGTGACAGCCCCAGTTTTCCTCTCTCTGGGAGATCACTGCACTGACAAGTCCAATTGACACCTCTCGGTGACACCACGGCACTGAAAGACCCATTATTCCCCTCTCTGGGACATCACATCAGAGACAGAACCAAATGAAGACTCTCTGTCACACCACAGCCCCAACAACCCCAATTCCATCCCCTTTGTGGCAACAGACAAGTCATAGCACCTGTGCAACTTTCTCTGGGACTGCACAACAGCGATCACTCCACTTTTCCCCTCTCTGGGACACCACGGCAGTGACACACTCACTTTTCCCCTCTTTGTTACATCACAGAAGTGACAGGCCCAATTGATGCCTCTCTGTGACACCAGTGCTGAGGCAGTCTCAGTTTTTTCCTCTCTCTGACATCACACCAATCAGGGATCCATTTTCCCCTCTCTATCACATCACTGCACTGACAACTCTAATTCACGCCTCTCTGGGACACCACAGTGGTGACAGAGGCATTATTCCCCTCTCTGGGACATCACAGTCAGCACAGCCTCAAATTCATCCCCTTTGGAACACCGCGGCAGTGACTGATCCACTTGTCCTCCGTTTGTGACATCAGAGCAGTGACAGGCCCAACTTACCTCTGTTTATGACACCAAAGCTGTGGCAGCCTCAGTTTTTTCCTCTCTGTGACATCACAAAAATGAGTGACCCAGTTTCCCCTCTCTGTGACATCACTGCAGTCAGTGACAAGTCCAATTTACACATCTCTGTGACACCACAGCGGTGACAGACTCATTATTCCCCTCTCTGGGACATCACAGCAGAGACAGAACCAATTCAAACCTCTCCCTGATACCATAGCCATGACATCCCCAACTGCATCCCCTTTGTGGCAACACACAAGTCAGAACACCTGTGGAACTTTCTCTCAGACTCCACAGCTCTGATAGCCCCTGTTTTCCCCTCTCTGGGACATCACAGCAGTGGGACACCCCAATCTCCGCCTCTCTGGGACATCACAGCAGTGAAAGACCCCAGTTTCCACCCTTTAAGACATCACAGCACTGACAGACCAAATTTCACCCTTTCTGTCACACCACAGATGGAACAAGCCCAATTTACACCTATCTCTAACACCCCAGCGCTGACAGTGCCAGGTTTCTCCTCTCCGTAACATAACATCAAAGACAAGTGGCAATTCATCCCCTCCTATAGGCCACAGCAGTGACAGCCTCAGTTTTCCTCTCTCTGGGAGATCACTGCACTGACAAGTCCAATTGACACCTCTTGGTGACACCACGGCGCTGAAAGACCCATTATTCCCCTCTCTGGGGCATCACAATAGAGACAGAACCAAATGATGACTCTCTGTCATACCACAGCCCCAACAACCCCAATTCCATCCCATTTGTGGCAACAGACAAGTCATAGCACCTGTGCAACTTTCTCTGGGACTGCACAACAGTGATCACTCCACTTTTCCCCTCTCTGGGACACCACAGCAGTGACAGACTCACTTTTCCCCTCTTTGTGACACCACAGAAGTGACAGGCCCAATTGATGCCTCTCTGTGACACCAGTGCAGAGGCAGTCTCAGTTTTTTCCTCTCTCTGACATCACACCAATCAGGGACCCATTTTCCCCTCTCTATCACATCACTGCACTGACAACTCTCATTTACGCCTCTCTGGGACACCACAGTGGTGACAGAGGCATTATTCCCCTCTCTGGGACATCACAGTCATCACAGCCTCAAATTCATCCCCTTTGGAACACCGCGGCAGTGACTGATCCACTTGTCCTCCGTTTGTGACATCAGAGCAGTGACAGGCCCAACTTACATCTGTTTATGACACCAAAGTGGTGGCAGCCTCAGTTTCTTCCTCTGTGACATCACAAAAATGAGTGACCCAGTTTCACCTCTCTGTGACATCACTGCAGTCAGTGACAAGTCCAATTTACGCCTCTCTGTGACACCACAGCGGTGACAGACTCATTATTCCCTTCTCTGTGACATCACAGCAGAGACAGAACCAATTCAAACCTCTCCCTGATACCATAGCCATGACATCCCCAACTACATCCCCTTTGTGGCAACTGACAATCAGAACACCTGTGGAACTTTCTCTCAGACTCCACAGCTCTGATGGCCCCTGTTTTCCCCTCTCTGGGACATCACAGCAGTGGGACACCCCAATCTCCGCCTCTCTGGGACATCACAGCAGTGAAAGACCCAGTTTCCACCCTTTAAGACATCACAGCACTGACAGACCAAATTTCACCCTTTCTGTCACACCACAGATGGAACAAGCCCAATTTACACCTATCTCTAACACCCCAGCGCTGACAGTGCCAGGTTTCTCCTCTCAGTGACATAACATCAAAGACAAGTGGCAATTCATCCCCTCCGATAGGCCACAGCAGTGACAGTCTCAGTTTTCCTCTCTCTGGGAGATCACTGCACTGACAAGTCCAATTGACACCTCTTGGTGACACCACGGCGCTGAAAGACCCATTATTCCCCTCTCTGGGACATCACAGCAGAACCAATTTAAAACTCTCTCTCATACCACAGCCCTAACAACCCCAATTCCATCCCATTTTTGGCAACAGACAAGTCATAGCACCTGTGCAACTTTCTCTGGGACTGCACAACAGTGATCACTCCACTTTTCCCCTCTCTGGGACACCACAGCAGTGACACACTCACTTTTCCCCTCTTTGTGACACCACAGAAGTGACAGGCCCAATTGATGCCTCTCTGTGACACCAGTGCAGAGGCAGTCTCAGTTTTTTCCTCTCTCTGACATCACACCAATCAGGGATCCATTTTCCCCTCTCTATCACATCACTGCACTGACAACTCTAATTTACGCCTCTCTGGGACACCACAGTGGTGACAGAGGCATTATTCCCCTCTCTGGGACATCACAGTCATCACAGCCTCAAATTCATCCCCTCTGAAACACCGCAGCAGTGACTGATCCACTTTTCCTCCATCTGTGTCATCAGAGCAGTGACAGGCCCAACTTACCTCTGTTTATGACACCAAAGCTGTGGCAGCCTCAGTTTTTTCCTCTCTGTGACATCACAAAAATGAGTGACCCAGTTTCACCTCTCTGTGACATCACTGCAGTCAGTGACAAGTCCAATTTACGCCTCTCTGTGACACCACAGCGGTGACAGACTCATTATTCCCTTCTCTGTGACATCACAGCAGAGACAGAACCAATTCCAACCTCTCTCTGATACCATAGCCATGACATCCCCAACTGCATCCCCTTTGTGGCAACAGGCAAGTCAGAACACCTGTGGAACTTTCTCTCAGACTCCACAGCTGTGATAGCCCCTGTTTTCCCCTCTCTGGGACATCACAGCAATGGGACACATAATCTACGCCTCTCTGTGTAATCTCTCTTTCTTTTCTTTGCCTCCTTTGGGCTCAATTCTCTATGAAAAGAACTTTTCTCTACTCTCCCAGCCTTCTTTGGGCTGAATTCTTCTGTAGATACAGCTTCTCTCTAGTCTCCTAGCCTTCTCTGGGCTGAATTCTCTGTAGATACAGCTTTTCTCTAATTTCCCAGCCTTCTCTGGGCTGAATTCTCTGTAGATACAGCTTTTCTCTAATTTCCCAGCCTTCTCTGGGCTGAATTCTCTGTAGATACAGCTTTTCTCTAATTTCCCAGCCTTCTCTGGGCTGAATTCTCTGTAGATACAGCTTTTCTCTAATTTCCCAGCCTTCTCTGGGCTGAATTCTCTGTAGATACAGCTTTTCTCTAGTTTCCCAGCCTTCTCTGGGCTGAATTCTCTGTAGATACAGCTTTTCTCTAATTTCCCAGCCTTCTCTGGGCTGAATTCTCTGTAGATACAGCTTTTCTCTAGTTTCCCAGCCTTCTCTGGGCTGAATTCTTCTGGGATCCTCCCTCGTGGGGAGTTCCACTTATCTCAGTCCTTATGATCTGAAGAAAACTCTCGAGCTCGTTAGAATCTTGTTTCTCGTGTTTATTGAAGGATCCTTACAAAACTTAACAGGTCTCTCTAGGCTGGTTACAAGGTTAATCTTTGCAATTTGGTACATTTCTTTCTTCTGATGGTACAAACAAGGCCTTGTGGCACACTTCATGTTTGATACACAAAATGGCCCCGAACTACGCAGTTCTTTTATCTTTATACCTATTTTGATCCAATTAACAATAGACACGTGTATTATTTTTCTTAATGACCCAATGACCCATCACCTCTGTGATGCACTGCGGCATTTTCTATCCAATCACTCACTATTACCCAAAAACTTCCAGGAGAAGAACATGAAGAAAAAAGAAGAAGGGACAAGGGACAACACCCTAAATCCTCCATCTTGTCTCCTGTTCTCTAATCTACTTTTTCACCCAGTGATTTAAGAAACTTTCTAATCTACACATTTACACTTTTCCTATCTAACTTTAACATTTGTTTTCATGTGTAACCATGAAAACATGCACATGAATTTCATATTACATGAAATTCAGTGTTTCTTTGAATCCTGGAACTAAATACTAAAAACAAGGGCACACAGTCTGTATCTCAGACTCCAACACTCTGAGACACCACAGCAGTGAAAGACCCCAGTTTCCACCCTTTAAGACATCACAGCACTGACAGACCAAATTTCACCCTTTCTGTCACACCACAGATGGAACAAGCCCAATTTACACCTATCTCTAACACCCCAGCGCTGACAGTGCCAGGTTTCTCCTCTCCGTGACATAACATCAAAGACAAGTGGCAATTCATCCCCTCCTATAGGCCACAGCAGGGACAGCCTCAGTTTTCCTCTCTCTGGGAGATCACTGCACTGACAAGTCCAATTGACACCTCTCTGTGACACCACGGTGCTGAAAAACCCATTATTCCCCTCTCTGGGACATCACATCAGAACCAATTTAAAACTCTCTCTCATACCACAGCCCTAACAACCCCAATTCCATCCCCTTTGTGGCAACAGACAAGTCATAGCACCTGTGCAACTTTCTCTGGGACTGCACAACAGTGATCACTCCACTTTTCCCCTCTCTGGGACACCACAGCAGTGACACACTCACTTTTCCCCTCTTTGTGACACCACAGAAGTGACAGGCCCAATTGATGCCTCTCTGTGACACCAGTGCAGAGGCAGTCTCAGTTTTTTCCTCTCTCTGACATCACACCAATCAGGGACCCATTTTCCCCTCTCTATCACATCACTGCACTGACAACTCTCATTTACGCCTCTCTGGGACACCACAGTGGTGACAGAGGCATTATTCCCCTCTCTGGGACATCACAGTCATCACAGCCTCAAATTCATCCCCTTTGGAACACCGCAGCAGTGACTGATCCACTTGTCCTCCGTTTGTGACATCAGAGCAGTGACAGGCGCAACTTACCTCTGTTTATGACACCAAAGTGGTGGCAGCCTCAGTTTCTTCCTCTCTGTGACATCACAAAAATGAGTGACCCAGTTTCACCTCTCTGTGACATCACTGCAGTCAGTGACAAGTCCAATTTACACCTCTCTGTGACACCACAGCGGAGACAGACTCATTATTCCCTTCTCTGGGACATCACAGCAGAGACAGAACCAATTCAAACCTCTCCCTGATACCATAGCCATGACATCCCCAACTGCATCCCCTTTGTGGCAACACACAAGTCAGAACACCTGTGGAACTTTCTCTCAGACTCCACAGCTCTGATAGCCCCTGTTTTCCCCTCTATGGGACATCACAGCAGTGAGACACCCCAATCTACGCCTCTCTGGGACATCACAGCAGTGAAAGACCCAGTTTCCACCCTTTAAGACATCACAGCACTGACAGACCAAATTTCACCCTTTCTGTCACACCACAGATGGAACAAGCCCAATTTACACCTATCTCTAACACCCCAGCGCTGACAGTGCCAGGTTTCTCCTCTCCGTGACATAACATCGACGACAAGTGGGAATTCATCCCCTCCTATAGGCCACAGCAGTGACAGCCTCAGTTTTCCTCTCTCTGGGAGATCACTGCACTGACAAGTCCAATTGACACCTCTCTGTGACACCACGGCGCTGAAAGACCCATTATTCCCCTCTCTGGGACATCACATCAGAACCAATTTAAAACTCGCTGTCATACCACAGCCCTAACAACCCCAATTCCACCCCCTTTGTGGCAACAGACAAGTCATAGCACCTGTGCAACTTTCTCTGGGACTGCACGAGTGATTACGCCAAAAAAAGAAAAAAAAAATTAATAAAAAAAATAAAAAAAAACGCTCCACAAAATTTCAGAAACATCCTTCAAAATCTCCGCTATTTTCCATAAAGTTCAATTGAAATCCCTCAAATTTTGTGAAATATCCTCAATATCCCATAAATTTCCCGAAAGATCCCACAAAATCTTCACAGATTTCCACCAATTTCCACAAAATGCCACAAAATTCCCTAAATCTTCTCCCAAACTGACCCAATTCCTGAGACATCTCACAAAATATCCACCAATTTCCACAAAATCTAAGAAAAATCCCTCCAAATTCTTCAAAAGCCCCACAGAATTCCAGAAAAACCCACAAAATCCCCTAAATCTCATCAAGATACCACACATTTCCAGAAAGCTCCCACAAAATTCCATAAACATCCCACAAAATTCCCTAAATCTTCTCAATATCCCAACCATTTGCCGCAACCTCACAAAATGTCCACAGATTTCCACAAAATCAAAAAAAATCCCTTCAAATTTATCAAGTCTCCTCCAAATCCCATAAAATTCTAGAGAAATTCCACAAAATTTCGGGAAAATTCCACAAATTTCCAAAAAATACAACAAAATTTCCGACAGCTTCTCAAAACCCGACCCAATTCCTGCAACATTTCACAAAATCTCCTCCAATTTCCACAAAATCAAAGAAAAATGCCACAAAATTCTTGAAAAGCCTTACAAAATTCCAGAAACATCCCACAAAAGTCCCTAAATCTTCTCAATAGCCCTCAAAATTCCAGAAACATCCCACAAAATCTCCACCAATTTCCACAAAATTCAAGAAAAATCACACAAATTTCCTGAAATATCCTCAATATCCCACAAAATTCCAGAAAAATCCCTCAAAATCTCCACCAATTCCCACCAATTTCCAAAAAATGCCACAAAATTCCCTAAATCTTCTCCAAAACTGACCCAATTCCTGAAACATCTCACAAAATATCCACCAATTCCCACAAAGTTCTGGAAAATCCCACAAAATTCCCTAAATTTCCTCAATATCCCACAAAATTCCAGACAGATCCCTCAAAATCTCCACCAATTTCCACAAAATTCAAGAAAAATCACACAACATTTTTCAAGTCTCCTCCAAATCCCACAAAATTCTGGAAAAGCCCCAGAAAATTCCAGAAACATCCCACAAAATTCCCTAAATCTTCTCAATATACCACACATTTCCAGAAAGATCCCACAAAATTCCAGAAACATCCCACAAAATTCCCTAAGTCTTCTCATTATCCCAACCATTTGCCGGCACCTCACAAAATCTCCACCAATTTCCACAAAATCAAAGAAAAGTCCCTTCAAATTTTTCAAGTCTCCTCCAAATTCCATAAAATTTTAGAGAAATTCCACAAAATTCCGGGAAAATTCCACAAATTTCCACAAAATGCCACAAAATTCCTTAAATCTTCTCAAAACCCAACCCAATTCCTGCAACATCTCACAAAATCTCCTCCAACTTCCACAAAATCAAAGAAAAATGCCACAAAATTCTTGAAAAGCCCCACAAAATTCCAGAAACATCCCACAAAATTCCCTAAATCTTCTCAGTATCCCACAAAATTCCAGCAGCATCCCACAAAAACTCCACAAATGACCACAAAATTCAAGAAAAATCCCACAAATTTCCTGAAATATCCTCAATATCCCACAAAATTCCAGAAAGATCCCTCAAAATCTCCACCAATTTCCACCAATTTCCACAAAATGCCACAAAATTCCCTAAATCTTCTCAAAAACCAACCCAATTCCTGAAACATCCCTCAAAATATCCATCAATTCCCACAAAATCTAAGAATAATCCCTCCAAATTTTTCAAGTCTCCTCCAAATCCCATAAAAGTCAAGAGAAAATCCCTCAAAATACTTGAAAAGCCCCACAAAATTCCAGAAAAATCACACAAAATTCCCTAAATCTCCTCAATATCCCACAAAATTCCAGAAACATCTCTCAAAATCTCCACCATTTTCCGCAAAATCAAAGAAAAATCACACAAAATTCTTGAAAAGCCCCACAAAATTCCAGAAAAACCCCACAAAATCCCCATAATCTCCTCAATATCCCACAAATTTCCATAAAGATCCCACAAAATTCCAGAAACATTCCTCAAAATTCCCACAAAATTCCTCAATATCCCACAAAATTCCAGAAACATCTGACAAAATCTCCACCAATTTCCACAAAATCAAAGAAAAATCCCACAAAATTCCAGAAACATCCCACAAAATTCCAGAAACATCCCTCAAAATTCCCTACATCTTCTCAATATCCCACAAAATTCCAGAAACATCCTACAAAATTCTGGAAAATCCCACAAAATTCCCTAAATCTTCTCAATATCCCACAAAATTCCAGCAATATCCCACAAAATATCCACAAATGACCACAAAATCAAAGAAAAATCCCTCAAATTTCCTGAAATATCCGCAATATCCCACAAAATTACAGAAAGATCCCTCAAAATCTCCACCAATTCCCACCAATTTCCACAAAATGCCACAAAATTCCCTAAATCTTCTCCAAAACTGACCCAATTCCTGAAACATCTCACAAAATATCCACCAATTCCCACAAAATCTAAGAAAAATCCCTCCAAATTCTTCAAGTCTCCTCCAAATCCCATAAAAGTCAAGAGAAAATCCCTCAAAATACTTGAAAAGCCCCACAAAATTCCAGAAAAATCACACAAAATTCCCTAAATCTCCACAAAACCCAGCCAAATTCCTGCAACATCTCACAAAATCTCCACCAATTTCCACAAAATTCAAGAAAAATCACACAATATTTTTCAAGTCTCCTCCACATCCCATAAAATTCTGGAAAAGCCCCAGAAAATTCCAGAAAAATCTCACAAAATTCCCTAAGTCTTCTCAATATCCCAACCATTTGTCGGCACCTCACAAAATCTCCACCAATTTCCACAAAATCTAAGAAAAATCCCTCCAAATTCTTCAAGTCTTTTCCATATCACATAAAAGTCAAGAGAAACCGAGCCCTGCTGGGAGGTGTTTTGGGGTGCCTGAACCCCAATATTAGCAGGGCACGAATGCGCTGAACCCCAATATCCGGTCCCGGAAGGGCTGGAAGGATCATTTCCGTACCTGCACCCCAATTCAGGGCCCTTAAGTGAAGGGTATTAGGGCTTTGCTGATCTAGAGTGGCTTTGGGAAGGGCGTGGCTATGGGTGCAGGGGCAGGGCTTAGAAAAAGGGGCAGGGCCAATGCATGTGACTATCCTCGATGGCCCCAGGAGCTGTTTTAAGAGGGGCGTGGCTATGAGTGGGTGGGCGGGGCTTAGAGAAAGGGGCGGGGCCAGGGCTTGTCTGTCTCCTCACCAGCCTCTGGAACTGCTCTGGGAGGGGATTGGCTATGAAGGGTCGGTGGGGCTTACAAAAAGGGGCGGAGCCAAGTCTTGTCTTTCACATTGCAGATGCCGGGGAGCTTTGGAGGTCGTCCCGGCTTCTTCTTCTCCTTGCCCGGGCTCTGTGGCTTCTGGAGGAGAGGAGGGGTGTCACTGGAGGGGCCGAGGGTGCCCAGGTGTGGTGAGGTGTATCCCCAGTTGTGCCCAGGTGTGCCCAGGTGTGTTGAGGTCGGCCCAGATGTGCTCAGTTATGCTGTGCGCTGCTGTTAGGAGGGTTACGGTATCGAGCTGGTATTGATCGTAGCCGGAGTGCAGTTCCAACAGGAGGGTGATGGCAGTGCACCGCTATTAGGAGCATTACAGTAGGCAGCAGCAGCAAGGGGTTACGCCCAAGGCGGCTATTGTGGGAGGCGCAGCTATTAGAGGCATTACGGTACTTGCACCCCTCGATTACTCCTGGCACAGTTCTTAGGAGATCAAGGGTAACCAACCCCTGCTGGGAGGGGTTTTGGGGTGCCTGAACCCCAATATTAGCAGGGCTTGAATGCGTTGAACCCCAATATCCGGTCCCGGAACGGCTGGAGGGATCATTTCCGTACCTGCACCTCGATTCAGGGCCCTTAAGTGAAGGGCATTAGGGCTTTTCCAGTCTCAAGAGCGGCTTTGGGAAGGGCGTGGCTATGAGTGGAGGGGCGTGGCTTACAAAAAGGGGCGGTGACAGGGCTTGCCTCTCTCCTTACCGGCCTCTGGAGCTGCAAAGGGTGGGGGGGGGGGGGGTCTATGGGTGGGTGTTCGGGGCTTAGAGAAAGGGGCGGGGCCAGGGCTTCTCTCTCTCTCCTCGCTGGCCTCTGGAGCTGCTTTGGGAGATGTGTGGCTTTAAGTGGGTGGGCGGGGCTTACAGAAATGGGTGGAGCCAAGTCTTGTCTTTCACATTGCAGATGCCGGGGAGCTTTGGAAGTCGCCCCGGCTTCTTCTTCTCCTTGCCCTGGCTCTGTGGCTTCTGGAGGAGAGGAGAGGTGTTGCTGGAGGGTCCGGGGGTGCCCAGGTGTGGTGAGGTGTATCCCCAGTTGTGCCCAGGTGTGCCCAGGTGTGTTGAGGTCGGCCCAGATGTGCTCAGTTATGCTGTGCGCTGCTGTTAGGAGGGTTACGGTATTCAGCTGGACTTGATCATAGCCGGAGTGCGCTTCTACTAGGAGGGTGATGGCAGTGCACCGCTATTAGGAGCACTACGGTAGGCAGCAGCAGCAAGGGGTTACGCCCAAGGCGGCTATTGTGGGAGGCGCAGCTATTAGAGGCATTACGGTACTTGCACCCCTCGATTACTCCTGGCACAGTTCTTAGGAGAACAAGGGTAACCAACCCCTGCTGGGAGGGGTTTTGGGGTGCCTGAACCCCAATATTAGCAGGGCATGAATACGTTGAACCCCAATACCGGTCCTGGAACAGCTGGACTCTTGGCATTCGCACCAAGAGTTGCAGACTGTTTAACTCAGGAGTTCTGAGAATGGAACCGCAAGAGGCGTTCCACTTTCGTCATAAACAGTGCTCCGGAGCGCTTGGCAACGGGCACAAGAAACCATGTGTGCGGGACAGTGACCATTTATGCCCAGGGCTGGCAATGCACGATCACTGCCAAAAGGCGAAGGAAGGCGCTTAGCATCTGGCTTGTGCACAAAGCTTTCAGAATGCCAGAGGACCGTGGCTGTGGTAAGCCCGCTTGCTCAACTGACGTTAGATGTCACCTGGAAGAACTTCAGCCGCATGTTGTTTATGCTGCTACCTGTTCCTATGCGACGACAAGGGCACATGAAGCAAATGCTTTTTCCTGGCCCATTGTGCTCTGCCACGATCTTCTGCGGATACACCCCAATTGAGGGACCTTATATTAAGGGTATTAGGGCTTTGCCGGCCTCAAGAGACGCTCTGGGAGGGGCGTGGCTATAGGTGGAGGGGATGGGCTTAGAAAAAGGTGCGGGCCCAGGGTTTGTCTCTCACCTTGCAGGGGCCAGAAAGCTTTGGGTGTTGCCCCGGCTTCTTCTTCTCCTTGCCCTGGCTCTGTGGCTTCTGGACGAGATTAGGGGGGGTCACTGGAGGGGCTGGGGGTGCCCAGGTGTGCTGAGGTGTGTCCCCATGTATGCCAAGATGTGTGCCCAGGAGTACTTATGTATGCAATCTGGATGGTAATAGAAAGGTTACGGCTGTGCACCGCTATTGGGAGCATTACGGTAGGCAGCAGCAGATCCGGGTTTCGCCCACGGCAGGTATTGCCTTAGACGCAGCTATTAGAGGCATTACGGTACTTGAATCCCTCTATTACTGCTGGTGCAGTTCTTAGGAGAACAATGGTAACCGACCCTTGCTGGGAGGGGCTTTGGACTGTGTGAAGCCCAATACTGGTGGGGCTCGATTGAATTGAACCCCAATATCCATTCCTCAAACAGCTCGTAGGATCATTCCTGTAGCTGCACCAGAGTCTGTTTGGGTTTGCACAGGGGAGCTCACGTAGGCCCAGATGTGCTGAGATTTACCCAGGTGTGCCCAAGTGAGCCCAGGTGTAACCAGATGTGCCCATGTGAGCCCAGATGTGCCCAGATATGCCCAGGTGTGCCAAGGTAGTCTGAGGTGTACCCAGAAGTTCCCAGGCATGCCTGGGTGTGCCTTGGTACGCCCAGGTGTGCCCAGGTGTGCCCAAGTGTGCCCAGATGCTCGCAGATGTGCCCATGTGAGACCAGATGTGCCCAGATATGCTCAGGTGTGATTAGGTGTGCCTAGGAGTGCCCAGGTGTGCTTATGTTGGCCCAGATGTGCCCAGGAGAGGCCAAGAGTACCCAGGTGTGTCCAGGTGCACCCAGATGTTCCCCGGTTGTGCCCAGGTGTGCCTTGGTATGCCCAGGTGTGCCCAGGTGTGCCCAGAAGTGCCCATGTGAGCTCAGATGTGCCCAGATATGCCCAGGTGTGCCAAGGTGGTCTGAGGTGTGCCCAAAAGTTCCCGGGAATGCCTGGATGTGACTTGGTATGCCCAGGTGTGCCCAGGTGTGCTCAAGTGTACCCAGATATAACCAGGTGTGCCTAGGTTGTCTTGAGGAGTGCCCAGGAGTTCCGAGAAATCGATAGGTGCGCCTTGGTATGCCCCGGTTGGCTCAGGTACGGCCAAGTGTGCCCAGATGTGCCCAGATGTGCCCATGAGAGCCCAGATGTGCCCAGATATGCCCAAATGTGCCAAGGTGGTCTGAGGTGTGCCCAAAAGTTCCCAAAAATACCTGGATGTGATTTGGTATTCCCAGGAGTGCCCAGGTGTGCCTAGGTGTGCCCAGATGTGCCCTGATTTGCCCATGTGAGCCCAGATGTGCCCAGATATGCCCAGGTGTACTTAGGTGTGCCCAGGTTGGCCCAGGTGTGCTTATGTTGTCCCAGATGTATCCAGGAGAGGCCAGATGAGCCCAGATATGCCCAGGTGTGCTTAGGTGTGCTTAGGTGTGCGCAGGTGTGCTCATGTTGGCCCAGATGTGCCCAGGAAAGGCCAGGAGTGCCCAGGTGTGTCCATGTGAATCCAGATGTTCCCCAGTTGTGTCCAGGTGTGCGTTCGTATGCCCAGATGTGCCCATGTGAGCCCAGATGTGCCCGGGTGTGCCAAGGTGGTCTGAGGTGTGCCCAAAAGTTCCCAAGAACGCCTGAATGTGACTTGGTAAGCCCAGATGTTCCCAGGTGCACCCAAGTGTGCCCAGATGCGCCCAGATATGCCCAGGTGTGCCAAAGTCTCCTGAGGTGTGCCCAGAAGTTCCCAAGAATGCCTGGATGTGACTTGGTATGCCCAGATGTGCCCAGGTGTGCCCAGATGTGCCCAGATATGCCCAGGTGTACTTAGGTGTGCCCAGATTGGCCCAGGTGTGCTTATGTTGGCCCAGATGTACCCAGGAGAGGTCAGGAATGCCCAGGTGTGTCCAGGTGCACCCAAGTTTGCCCAGATGTGCCCAGATGTGCCCATGTGAGCCCAGATGTGTCCAGATGTACCCAGATGTGCCAAGGTGGTCTGAGGTCTTCCCAAAAGTTCCCAAGAATGCCTGGATGTGACTTGGTATGCCCAGGAGTGCCCATGTGTGCCTAAGCGTGCCCAGATGTGCCCAGATGTGCCCAGATGTGCCCATGTGAACTCAGATGTGCCCAGATGTGCCCAGGTGTGCTTAGATGTGCCCAGGTTGGCCCAGGTGTACTTATGTTGTCCCAGATGTGCCCAGGAGCAAGCAGGAGTGCCTAGGTGTGGCCAGGTGCACCAAGATGTTCCCAGGTTGTGCCCAGGTGTGCGTTCGTAGGCCCAGGTGTGCCCATGTGAGCCCAGATGTGCCCAGATATGCCCAAATGTGCCCATGTGATGCTGGTTGTGCCCAGATATGCCCAGGTGTGCTGAGGTGGTCTGAGGTGTGCCCAGGAGTTTTCAGGAACTTCTAGATGTGCCTGGTACGCCCAGATGTGCCCAGCTGTTCATAGGTATGCCCAGGCGTAGCCAGGAGTGCCCAGTGGAATTCAGCTGTTTCCAGCTGTGCCCAGGGGCACCACAGGGGTGCCAGGTGTGCCCACCATTTCCCAGATGTGCCCAGGTATGCTTGGGTGTGCTCAGGTGAGTCCATGTGGGTCCAGATGTGCTGAGATTTAGCCAGGGGTGCCAAGATGGTCTCAAGTGTGCCCAGGAGTACCCAGGTGTGCATGGGTATGTGCAGGCATCCCGGGGTGTACCCAGTGGAATCCAGCTGCGCCCAGCTCTGCCCAGGGGTACCACGGTAGTCCCAGGTTTGCCAAGGAGTTCCGAGGTGTGCCCAGGTGTGCTTGGCTGAGCCCCGGCGAGCCCATGTAAGCACAGGTGTGCTCAGGTGTTCCCAGGTTGGCCCAGGTGTGCCTATGTTGGCCCAGATGTGCCCAGAAGAGCCCAGGAGTGCCCAGGAGCGCTCAGGTGTGGCCAGGTGTACCTAGATGTTCCTTGGACGTACCCAGGTGTGTGTTGGTATGCCCAGGTGTGCCCAGGTATGCCCAGATATGCCCATATGAGTCCAGATGTTCTCAGATATGCCCAGGCATGGCAACGTGGTCTGAGGTGTTCCCAGGCGTTGCTAGGTACACCCTGGTGTTCTTGGCTGTGGCCAGGTGAGCCCATGTGGGCCCAGATGTGCTGAGATTTGGCCAGGGGTGCCAAGATGGTGCCAGCTGTGTCCAGGAGGGCCCAGCGGTGCATGGGTATGCCAAGGCGTAGCTGGGACCGCCCAGTGGAGCCCAGCTGTGCCCAGCTGCGCCCAGGGGTACCACAGTAGTCCCAGGTGTGTCCAGGAGTTCTGAGGTGTGCCCAGGTGTGCTTAGGTGTGCCCAGGTTGGCCCAGGTGTGCCTATGTTGTCCCAGATGTGCCCAGAAGAGCCCAGGAGTGGCCAGGAGTGCCCAGGTGTGGCCAGGTGTACCCAGATGTTCCTTGGATGTACCGAGGTGTGTGTTGGTATGCCCAGGTGTGCCTAAGTGTTCCTAGATGTGCCCAGATGTGCAAATGTGAGTTCAGATGTGCCCAGGTGTGCCAAGGTGGTCTTAGGTATGCCCAGGAATTCCCAGGTATGCCCAGGTGTGCTTGGCTGTGCCCAGGTGAGTCCATGTAGGCCCAGATGTACTGAGATTTGGCCAGGGGTGCCATGATGGTGCCAGTTGTGCCCAGAAGTGCTCAGGTGTTTATGGGTATGCCCAGGTGTACTCGGGAGTGCCCAGTGGAGCACAGCTGTGCCCAGCTGTGCCCAGGAGTACCACGGTGGTCCCAGGTGTGCCCAGGAGATCCCAGGTGTGCCCAGGTGTGCTTGGGTCTTCCCGGGTGAGCCCAGGTGTGCCTATGTTGGCCCAGATGTGCCCAGAAGTGCTCAGAAGTGCCCAGATGTGGCCAGGTGCACCCAGATGTTCCCCGGTTGTGCCCAGGTGTGTGTTGGTATGCCCAGGTGTGCCCAGATGTGCCCAAGTATGCCCAGATATGCTCAGCTGTGCCAAGGTGGTCTGAGGTGAGCCCAGGAGTTCTCAGGTATGCCCAGGTGTGCTTGGATGTGCCCAAGTGATCCCATGTACGCCCAGGTGTGCTTAGGTGTTCCCAGGTTGGCCCAGGTGTGACCATGTGATCCCAGATGTGCCCAGATATTCCCAGGTGTGCCAAGGTGTTCTGAGGGGTGCCCAGGAGTTTTCCGGTATGTCCAGGTGTGCTTGGGTGTGCCCAGGTGAGCCCATGTGTGCCCAGATGTGCTGAAATTTGGCCAGGGGTGCCATGATGGTGCCAGCTGTGCCCAGGAGTGCCCAGGTGTTTATGGGTATGCCCAGGTGTACCCAGGAGTGCCCAGTAGAGCACAGCTGTGCCCAGCTGTGCCCAGCGGTACCACGGTGGTCCCAGGTGTGCCCAGGTGTGCTTGGGTCTGCACAGGTGAGCCCATGTTCGCCCAGGTGTGAAGTAACCTCCCTTTGTCCCCCGATGTAATCCTGGCTAGCTTTGCCGAGACGGGTGGGGTCAGGAAGGCTCTTCACAACCACGAAAAAGAACAAAGGGCTGCTTCTCCCTCCGGGGTAACAGAGGATATTTATTCTGGCTGCTTCCAGGAGAGAGAAGAGACCGAGGATACATTTCCCAGACTCTTTCAAACCTCAGGAGAGGGATGGGGAGACATATAACACCAACCAACGGCAAAACATTTCAGAGACAAGGAGGGGAGGGGAAAAACATGTCACAGCTGCCTAGAGGGTTTACACAGAAACTAAGTAACTCCCAGAAATGTGCAGTACCACATCTCCACCTATTTATAATATATAATTAAATGAATGGTAACGAGCTTATATGACTTACTGACCTGAAGTGGCCCACCAATTCCCATTTGCAGGCTGGTGAGGGTTACTCCGGTCTGCCAACTCTATATGGTTGACACCTGAGGTAGCTGAGATTAGCTTAATTATGCTTCTGTACAGTATTTTGCTTAATGATCTGAACACTAACACTGTTAGCAAAACAATGACTAGCAGTGACAGAATAGTTTTCACTACTGAAGCCCACCACCCCGAGAGTCCCCAGTTTTTGAACAGCTGATTGAACTAGTCATCTGTTTCTTGCTTGACTTGTCCAATCATGCTTTTCATCTCTCGGAGTGTGGCATGGATGTTAGGAGCTTTTGATGTCAGATTCATGCAGCAGAGACCCTCGAACTCCTGGCACTCGTGCCCGTGGTGCAATAGGAGAAAGTCTATCACTGCACCATTTTGGAGTGTTGCCTGCCTGGTAACTTCCTCATCTTCTAGGAGGGCACTTATGGCGTTGGATGTTAAATTCGCTTGTTTTACCACCCAGCATTCTAGGTGTCCCAATTCACCTAGGGCTTTGGCTGCAGCCACCCAAGGAAGGAAAATGGATGCAGCAATTCTTTTTGATTTCGACCAATGGAAAATCTCTGAATCACAATTTTCATCTAATTTTGTAACACTTCTCTTTTGAATTTTTCTTGTCAAATTGTTTTTATGGGTCCATTCACCAATTAATGTTTGATTGGGTGCTGACAGTGATAGATGCCCTCTGGTACACGACCCTTCGAGAAGACGGGATGGAATTCCTGCCCATGCACGACCCCCACAAATGAGGAACAGTCCTTTGGGGAGGCTTTTGGGATGTGTATGAGCTGAGGAGTGCACTTTGATGTAGCTTAGCACACGGCACCACCTTTTTGCTGTGAATTCTTCTCGATGTTGTACTATATGGTAGAAGGTTTCTTTATGAATTGGAGGACTGACCCTAAAGTGTACACAGTATAATGCTGGAGAGGAACTCAGTAGCTCTAACTCCTGGGGTTCTTGGGTTGCTTTAGGAAAATGTGGCAGCCACTCTTCGACAAGGTTTCTTAACTCTGTTTCTATTTGAATGCTGTGTAATTTATTACCTGCTTCAGGAGTCAGTGTATTAAAGCTGTGTGTGAATTCATCATGCTGCAAAGGGATTCCTACCAGGCAGGTAGACATAGGATTTTTCGCTGCTGCAGTAGATAGACAAATGTTTTCTTGCTGGAGTGTTTGTGCCAGGGTCACCCAGATGTTCTGGCGTGGCTGTGGGACGATCCAGGCCACTGTCAGGCTGCTTAGTGCGAGCAGGATGACAGCAGGGTTAAGGCTCATCATGGATTTGAGTAAGAGGTAGATTATTTCTAAAAAAAAAGGAAACAGACATTTTTTAAAACATATTCACAGCTAAAGTATGTAGGTCAGAGGCTAGAAAGGTTTCTTCTTGGTCTCTCCAGCAGCATCCTCTCTTGGAAGCAACAGCCACTTGCTTCTCTTCTCTTCTTGCTGGTGCTGGATTCTTTGGAACAAAAGGTTTTACCCATTTTTGAGGAATCCATCGGGGGCCTGTGGGGGTGGATATGTGTAACCATGCCCCCAGGTGACAAGTTCATAGGGGCCCTTGGTTTGCAAAGTTTCAGGGTCCCTGATTAAAACCGGTGGATGCTGTGACAATTTAAACTGATCACCACTGTTAAAATGCCGAGTCACAGGAGGATTCATGTTTTCAAATGAGCAGTTTAGGAAGTTAATGGTAAACAGAGCTTTACAGATCTTCTGTTGTGGAGACATCCACACTGCCTCACTACCTTGCCTGGCTAGGACTTTTTTGAGCGTCTGGTGTGCACGCTCAATCACAGCTTGATCTGTGGGGGAATGGGGGATGCCAGTTTTATGTTCCACTCCCCACTGCTGGACAAATTCCAGGAACTCCTTGGATTTATACACTGGGCCATTATCGGTTTTAATTTCTTTAGGGATTCCCAATATGGAAACGGCTTGTACTAAGTGTTGTTTGGCATGTACAGATTTTTCTCCTGCATGAGCAGAGGCATACACTGCTCCTGAGTATGTATCAATGCTCACATGTACATACTTAAGGCGACCAAAACTGGGGATGTGAGTGATATCTGTTTGCCACACCTCACAGCTTTTAAGGCCTCGGGGATTAACTCCGATGCCTAATGATGGCACTGCCTGGAGCTGACAACTGGGACAGGTGGCCACAATGGCTTTAGCCTGATCCTGTGTCAGCTGGAACTGATGAATCAGTCCTGGCACATTTTGATGGTATTGCTGGTGACTTATCTTTGCCTGTTGGAACACACCTGGGAGACGTACCTTTTCAGCTAGGGCAGCAAGGGAATCAGCCTTCCAGTTTCCCTCAGGGATTTCACCTGGCAATGGGGTATGCGACCTTATATGCATCACATAGAAAGGATGTTCTCTATTTGAAACTAAATAAATCAGTTTTGAAAGCAATCTAAAGAGATGTTTGTTCTCAATGTCCTTGAGAACTGCCTGTTCCACTCTGGACACCACTCCTGCTACGTAGGCTGAGTCAGTAACCAAATTAATCGGTTCTGAAAATTTCTCAAAGGCTCTCACGACCGCAGCCAGTTCAGCTATCTGGGGTGACCCCTCTACAAACTCAACATCAGCTTCCCAAAGCTGAGTCTGTGGATTTCTCCAAGTCATCACCGACTTGTGGGATGTCCCAGATGCACCAGTGAACACTGTGAGAGCTTTGAGTGGCCTTCGGCTCCTTTTCTCACGAGGAATGAGATGGAATTCCTCATGAAACAATTTGTGTGATGGTGCATGAACTGAAATTTGCCCACTATAGCTGTCCAGAGCTAACTGGAGGTTAGCATTGCTCTGCAGCAGATGCTCAAACATCTCTTTGGTCAGTCTCTCAGGGGAGTTTTTGCCTTCTCCAGAGAGCCTGACTGGGAGGTGAATACACATGAAGTCACAACCTGCCAGTTCCCGCAGCCTTACCCTGGCCTTTTCAATCAGCTGAGCCATCAGCTCTTGTGGCTTGGTGATAGTTTTGGGTCTTTTATGGGAGAGAAAAATCCATTATATTATTAATAGTGGATCTCTCTGCCCCTCGGCCCATTGGAATATTAACCCATGTAGGTGTGGCAATTTCCCCAGGACAATAAATTTGAAAGGCATCTCAGGTTTGAAGCAGTGTGCCTGTCTTTCTGTCAAGGCCTTTTGTGCCTTTTCAATTACAGTTGTTGCTTCTGGAGTCAGCTCCCTGGGAGACAGTAACTCTCTCTCCCCTTTCAATAAATTGAGTAGGGGACTCAGGTCTTCATTTGTGAGACCTAGCCAGGGTCTGACCCAGTTTAGTGACCTGCATAGGGAATGGAGATCTGCTAGAGCTTTAGGATAGCTAATAATATCCAATTTTTGTGGAACAACAGTCCATGCAGTAATTTCCAGGCCCAGGTATTTCCAAGGTGGCATCCTTTGAACTTTGTCTTCCTGCAATTGGAATCCAGCAGAGGTTAAAACTTTAGCCACTAGGTCAAGGGTGTCTTTCAGTATGTTGTTATTGGGAGAGCATACTAAAATATCATCCATATAATGCAAAATGATGGCATCTCTCTTTTCAGCACGCACTGAGGACAGCAATGACCCCACATACCACTGGCAGATGAAGGGACTGGCTTTCATCCCCTGAGGTAATACTGTCCAGTGGTACCGTTTCATTGGAGCTTCTCGGTTAATTGTGGGAATGGAAAAGGCAAACCTTGGTGCATCAGCTGGGTGCAGGGGAATTTGAAAAAAAACAGTCTTCAATATCCAGTACTGCTAGTAGCCAATTTTGTGGTAATATAGTAGGGGATGGCATACCTGGTTGAAGAGACCCCATGTCCTCTATTTTTTTGTTTACTTCTCTCAAATCTTGAAGGAGGTGCCATTTATCCTTCCCTGGCTTTTTTATTACAAACACCGGGGAATTCCAAGGGCTGGTTGTTTCTACTATGTGCCCTTTGGCTAATTCTTCTTCTACTAATTTTTCTAGCACCCCGAGTTTCTGTTTGTGAGAGGCCACTGGTTCACCCAAATTGGATTATTATCTAACCAAGAGAACTTTTGGACCGGACACTCTACAGTGGCCTCTATCAAAAATCCCGAGGTGTCTCAGGAATTGTTAATTTCACCCCCCCCTGGGACATGGTGTCTCTTCCCCACAGCGGGCACTTGTAGTCAATAACAAAAGGTCAGACACTAGCTATTCTACCGTCCGGACCTTCGATCTGGACGATATCTTTAGCAATTTTAGTCAGTTTCATCCCTCCAACACCCTGTATTTTTCCTGCCACCGGTTGCAGTTCCCAGTGTGAGGGCCACACCTTTTCAGGTATGATAGTCACATCTGCCCCAGTATCAATTAACCCTTCTACATGGAGATGTTCTGATTTATGTGTTAAATTACATCCCATAATGGGTTTGTTTTCACCTACCACTTCTGCCTAGTAGACTCCTGGTGCTTTGTCATCTACTGGGACTTCTGTTGGAACAGGAATTACCTGGGCTATTACCTGCCCTTTGTCTATATAGAAAGGTTGAGGACACCTAGCTAACAGTGAGGTGTGTTAGACCTCCCTTAATTGTCATGGGAGCCACCTCAATCTCTATTGGTGTGTATGCTGTGTCTCCAATAACAAAATACCTACTATCCAGTCCAGCCAGGTCTTGTGAATTATCCTGCAAGTCTACTCCAACAGTCCAACGATCAGATCTGAAACAAAAAGCTTTAGCAGTTACAAGTCTGAATCGTTTTTGCGGTTGCCAGACCTTATTAGGCAAACGTTTTTCACAATTATATTTCTGCAGTTTTTCACCCCCCTCTCCCCTTTTTATTAGAGGACAGAGATTGGTCCCCGCTTCATTTATGTCTGCGCGCCGGGCGGGTAAGCACTGTGACCCAAGTTTTTTGGCAAGCTGGTATCAGTGTGTTTCCATTGTTTTAAAGGACAGCTTTTAGCAAAAAAAACGGTTTTCTGCAGTGAAAACAAATTCGCTGTTGCTGGTCAGACGTCATATGTTCACTCCTTGTTTCAGATGAAACTGCAGCAACAGGTCTTGGGGTGGTCCAGGGAGGTCTCTTTTCCTGTGAACACATCTCTGCTCTCCTCGCACAGGCTTCTCCCATCTGTGCGAGTGTTGGAGGAGGGGTCCATTGGCAAGCCTAGAATGACCCTATGGCAAGACTCATTAGCATTTCTCTGAGCAATTTCTTTGATTAATTCTGCCTGTACAACAGGGTCTTCTACCTGACAGGAGACTTGTTCTCTTAATCGGTCTAAGAATTGCAGGAATCCTTCTGAAGGCATTTGTTTTGTGTTAATATAACTACCCTTAGTCTCAGCTGTTGGTAGCTGGGTAAAAGCTTTCTCTGCAGCTGCAGTGATTTTATCAAGCACGGTTTTGGTAAAGCCATAGTTTGGTCCTCAGGTTTTTCCCATACTCCTTCACCACATAAATGCTCAAAAGTAATAGCATTATGTAATAAATCTACATTTTGGTGATTGGTTTTTAATAATTCCACCAGTAGGTTTTTTAGAAGCCTTTTCCATGTGTTTTCCCATAAATCAAATTCAGACGGTGTAAGCAAACACCTGAAAAGATCTTTAATATCTGTGGGAACTAAATCATTTGAGGTTAATATTGTTTTAATAATGCTTTTAAATATTTAAAAATATTTATAAATATTACGGCCGAATTCTCTTTGAACTTTGCAAATTTCTTTTTTGTCTTGGTATGAGAAGGGCTTGTAATGCCGGTTCTGTGGTCTTGTTCCAGTAAAAGTTACTGGAAAAAAACTGAGTCCCAATTTCCAGGTTCCCCATTCCCAGGAGTTGTATTGAACCGGCAGGCGAGAGACGCTTGTCCTGCCTGGGAACTGGGAAGACTAGCATTTCCCCATCCCCCAGGGGCACCACATGGCTCTACAGGGGGAGCAGGCTGAGGGGACCCACCCTCCCATCCCCCGGGGTGTTCCCCGGGGCCATGAGGGCATATTGCAGCAGCACAACCACACCTGCCTTTGGAATGTGGTGAGGCAACCTCACCTCCCTGCTCATTCCCGGGCCCGCCCCCCGGACCATGGGAACTGGGAGGGGCTCCACCCCTCACCCCCTGTCCCGGCCCAGCCCCCAGCCCCATCCCCAGCTCCTGCCCCATTTCCAGCCCCCGCCCCAACTCCCGCCCCATCTCCGCCCTCTGCCCCACCCCCCGTCCAGTTGGAAGCCGGCAGAGGGGAGGGGTTATGGGTGGGGAGAGGCTTGAAGGCAGGAACCTGTGGGAGGAAGGGGTTATGGGAAGGGTGGCGGGGGGAAGGAGAGCACGTGGTCGGCACCATGTTTGCTCAGCACATGTTTCTGAGTAAGTTCAGCCGAGCCCTGGGCTCCTTGCAGGGAGGATTTTAAACCATGCTTTTTGGGGTTTTCTGCGGGGAGGGAAGGGTATGGGAAGGAGTTTTTGTCTGCCTGCACAAGGCAGACGGGGTTAGTACACTCCAGGGATTGTCTGAGCCCTGAGAGACAAGCATCTGGAACTCTCACAGAATATGCTTCAGACGAACCCTCTGACCGGGGAGCTGAGGGAAGGGGGGGAGGGAGCCAAAGATTTTTCTAGCCTTTTCTTGTGTCTTTGTAGAATTGCTTTCCGAATTAAAAGGAACAGTGGGATGTATTTACCAGCTGTGTTCTCCCCCAGTTCAACTTGCATAGTGTTTGTCCAACCTTTTCCCAGTCAGGCAGGGAATCAATATTCAAATCTGGAAAATGCAAAAAAACCCATTTTATAAATTTCCTCAGCTTATTTTTTGAGAAATTGATATTTCCAGCCTTTAAAATATTCTTAATATGGGAATATTTATTCCTTTGCTGTGTAGAAAAACAAGAACCCATGGCCAATATTAAGGCTTTACTACACAGACTGGTCTAACCTTTTTTATCACCGAGAAAAGCAGAAAAGATCCAAACTGCGATCAGGGTTTAAAAACCACCACGGAGCCCGGGATGCGCCGCTGGTACCCCCCCACACACACCATGTGTGGAGCCACGTGGGCTCCCCAGGTCCCGATACCAGGGGGGGACTCGTCTGGCACCGGCACTACCACCACCATGCCTCACTAAACCCCACAACAACCGCGGGATCCCCTGTGCCCCCAAGCCCCCCCGGTACTTGTTTCCTGAAGGACGTGGCAGTGTTCCAAAAAAAAAAAGGTTCTTGCTCCGAGCTGACTCGTGTTCTCGGCAAGCTACCAACTCGACCCCTGTCAGTAAAGACTGCAGGGTAGGTGACGTTTCCTAGGCTTATTAAAACATCGGTGGGGTGTTTTCCAGCCGTCCCAAGGGGTTCTGAAGCCCCCACAATGGGCGCCACCTGAAGTAATCTCCCTTTGCCCCCTGAAGTAATCCTGGCTAGCTCTGTCGAGGGGGGAGGTCAGGGAGGTTCTTCAAGACCAAGAAAATAGACCAAAGAGCTGCTCCTCCCTCCGGGGTAATGGAGGATGTTTATTCTGGCTGGCTTCCAGCGGGGAGAAAAGACCGAAGATACAATTCCCGGACTCTTTCAAACCTCGGGAGAGGGGCGGGGAGACATATAACACCAACCAATGGGATAACATTTCAGCGACAGAGAGGGGAGGGGAAAAACACGTCACAGCTGCCTAGAGGGTTTACACAGAAACTAAGTAACTCCCAGAAATATGCACTACCACACACAAGGGCTTTGCAGTGTTTTGTTAGTGTTTGCTTTTGTCCACCAAGACAAAATGCAATGACTTTGAAACCCACCTAAACAGCAGAGAAGGATCTTGAAACCCCACCAGATGTCTTGAGATTACTTTGAAACCCACCTAAACACCTTACAAGGACCTTGAAACTCCACCCAGGTGTCATGTGATCACCTTGAAATGCAGCTGAAGACCATACCATGACCTTGAGCCCTCCCCAGATGCCATACAATGACTCTGAACCACCCCCGTCATCTCCTTCATCCCTACCTTGACCTTCTGGGGATATTCCTGACTGAGGCTGAGGGTCATGTTGTACACCTCCATGATGACCTTGGTGAAGGAGACCAGATGGCTGCCACGGTGATTGTTCTCCACAGTGACAGCAAAGGGGATGAGGGTGGGGTGAGTAGAGCAGAGCTCAGCCAACAGGTAGACAGAGGTACCCATGAAGTCATAGTGGTGCCCGTCGAAGGTAGTATAGTGGGGGTCACCAGTGGCCACACAGATGGAACGGCTGTTGGCCATGCACCGCCACATGCCCTTCACCACCGCGCACACCTCACCCGGCTTACACCTGGAGTCCTCACACACCATCAACACCTAGACCAACAAGTGTTATCACCCCAAAACACCTCACCAGAACGTTAATAGTGGCCATCATGGGTGCAGCCACAGCGGGACACTGGCACGTACTGTCTGCCACTGAGCACATGGCCGGTGTTGCAGGCACAGGTCTCCACGCAGGGCTGGTCACCGGTGGCTGGACTGTCCCAGTCGGAGCGGGTGGCTGGACAGGCATTGCCACAGGGCTCATAGTGGCTGTTTTCAGGGCAAGGTAAGGCTGCAGTGGGAGGAAACTGGGGTGAGGGAGGGATTAGGGGAGTGGACAGCATTCTGCAGAGGGGGTGGGGATTGAGAAAAGGTCTCGAACATGAGGAAGGATCTGGAAAAGCTTCTTGAACATGGGGAAGGGTCTGGATTGCAAGGAGAAAAGTCTGGGAAATGTGGGAAGAGACTGGGACAAGTGAGATGAGGTCTGAGCCTTGTTGCAAGGGTCTGAGCCATGCGGGATGGGGTCTGGAATGCACAGGACGAGGTTTGGGACACAAGGATAAAGGCCTGGAACATGTGGCAAGGGTCTCAAAAATGCGGGATGGGATTGGAGATATGTCTGGGACACAAGGATAAAGGTCTGGCTCATGTGGGAAAGATCTGGAAAATGTGGGACAGAGTCTTGGGAAGATGGGGTGGGTTCTGGAACACAAGAAGCAGCTGGAGCACCAGAAGAAAGTTCTGGATAACTTTGGGTTATAACTCTGGTTCACCTGGTAACTGGATCATCTTTGGGTTTTGAGGGCTTCAACCCAGGATGGATCCCACCCCATGCCCCTCCTCCCCCCACTCTGGCTCCTTCCCTTCCCAAAGAAAACTCCAGCCCTTACAGCATCTTGATGGTGTCCTCCAGTCATGGACCATGGCCCCACGCTTCTGACACTGTGTCTGTCTCCAGCACCTGGCAATGGATCAACCTCACCCCATCACTCAGGCACAAGTCAGACAGGCAGTTGTGATAGAAGTCATGAGGCTTCACTATGTCTGAAGGGCCCCTGGAAGGATTTCATTATCATCCCACAATAGTGGTTCCCACAATAAAGCTCCTTCTCCTCATCACACACTGGGCATTCTCCATCACAATAATCCCAACAAATAGGGTCATCAGCCTCAGAGTCAGTGCTTTTCCAGTTTTTGGCCCATCTGACAATGGCAGTGATGTTGTCACCAGCCTCAGGGATGTCGTCGATGGGCTTGAGGGTGAAATTCCCACAGAGGCCGCGGACATGGCAGAAGTAGCTGCTGGGGAGGTCGATCAGGAGGTGCCAGTTCCAGTCATAGGAGACCTGGAGACCAAAATCCATCTCCAGAGCCCACTGGGACAGACATGCACCTTCCCATCTACCAGGAGCACTGGGAGCAGCGTCACCTCCCCATTCACCTGCCAGTGGCCCAACATTCCCAGTTATCTCAATGTTTTATTCTCAGAATACACCAATATTTTATTCCAAATGTATCCTAATATTCTATTCACCACGTATCACAATTCTTTATTCCCAGCATATCCCAACCTTTTACATCTTACATATCCCAACATTTTATTCCTGCTATATTTAATTACTGAGATACCCCAATATTCTCTTCCCACTATGACCCCATATTTTATTTCCAAAATATCCAAACACCCCACAGTATTCTATTCCTGCTGTATCCCGAAGTTTTATTTCTGAAATATCCTAATATTTTATTCCCTAGACACACTAATATTTTATCCCAGCTTATCCCAACATCTTATTCTTGGCATATCCTGTTTTATTGCTGACATATACCCACATTTTATTCCCAACGTATCCTAACATCTTATTCCAATCTTATCACAACACTCTGTTCCTGACATATCCAAATATTCTATTCCACATATTTTGTTCCCACCATTTCTCAGCTTTTTGTTGCTGACACGTCCCAACATTTTATTCCCAAAATATCCCAACATTTCAACAATCTGCCTCCCAATCTGACTGATTTATCTCAAAATAACATTGGCACTGGTTGGATGAAGAAGGAGGTAGGGAAGAGCTGGATGAAGCAAAAAGTTGGGAAAAAGACTAAATCCTCACATTTCTACCCAACTCACCCGGACTCTTTTGTCTTCATTCCGGCGGAAGGAGATACGCTGTCCATAGACATCAACATTGACCAAGGAGACATAGGACACAGATTGGATCCCGCCACAGATGTTGTTCTTGGCCTCAACCCTGAAGGGCACCAGCCCAGGGTCATTCCCATGGGATTCGGCCATGGTGTAAATGCAGGTGCCTTGGAAGTCAAAGTCAAGGCCGTCAAAGGTGAGGAAGTGTGGGTCACCCCATGCCCAGCACATGGCGACCAGGGCCGGAACACAGGGGGATTGGGCACCGCGGGGCCGGCAGCGCTCCTTGGGGCAGCAGTGCAGAGACTTGCAGGGGTCTGGGAGGGGAGGGAGAGCAGGATGAGCCATGGGCTGGGTGAAATAAGAGATAAACATTGGCAGAAGGCATGGGTTGGAGAAAAAGATGGGGAAAAAAGTGGGGGGAAGTCATGTGATAGAGAAAACTATGAGATGGGAAAGACAACAGAACAGGAAAAATCATGGAATGGAAGAAACTGGGAGGAGCTATGGAATGAACCTTGGGAGAAATCATGGGATGGAAAACAATGGGAAAGACTACGGGAAAAAACAATGAGAAAAACCACGGGAAAGACCATGGAAGAAGCCATGGGATGGGAGAAATCACGAGAGGAACCACAGGAAATATCATGGGATGGGGAAAAAAACATGCAAGGAACCTCAAGAGAAACCATGGTTAGAATTGCCCCATCCCTGACCCTTAGTGACAGACACAGGGATTCTGTTCCCTCCACCTCCCCTTCACTTTTTCCCCAGTCAACCCCTCAACCATCCCATGATCCACTTTGTGTCTAAAACCCCCTTCTCCATCATTTTTCTTCACTTTTATTGATGCATCCCAAGACCCCTTCTCGGATTTTGCAGGATTCGTCCTCAGTGCAAGTGTGCTCGTGGCAGGTGAGGCCCTGGCCAGGGACACAGGTGCAACGGCACTGGCGGTGATCCCGGGAAAGCAGCTCATGGGGCTGTGAGGAGAGAGACAGGAGAAAAGGAAATCCATGAAAATAGGGGATAAAAAGAAAAAATGCAGAAAAAAAGGACATAAGTACAGAAGAATAGGGAAAATAGTGAACAAATTGCAAGGCAAAGGGATGTACATGCATACCTTCCAGATAAATAGGGGAAAAGGGGGAAATGCAGGAAAAAAGATATAAGTGTGTAAATATAGGGGGGAAATGATGGGGAAAAACATAAATATAGGAAAAATGGGAAAAATGCAGAAAAAGAAATGCAAATGCATAACACAGGGGGAAATATAGGCAAGAAAGAAGATGTAACTGCCTAAAAATAGGAGAAAAGAAATGCAAATACAGGGGAAATATGGCATAAAAATAGGAAGATGGAAAGGGGGAAAATGAGACAAAAAATAGGGGAAATGCAGGAAAAAAATGTGTAAATTCATAAAAATAGGGAAGATGGGGGAAATTAAATTTTAAAATGTAAACACATTAAACAAGGGAAAAAAAGAAAACATCATGAAAACAGAGGTAAATGCAGAAAAATATGAGAGAAAGGAAAAGAAATTATGGGAAAATATGGGTAAGGACATAAAAATAAAAGGAAGAAGGAAAATATGGAAAAAGGAAGCAAATGTATTTAAAAAGGGAAAAAACAAAGGGAAAAAAGACAAAAATGCCTAAAAACAGGAAAAAAGGCCAGAAAAACTACCTTATAGCATTCCCCATCCCTAAAGCATCCACAGTACTCCTTGGGAACACATCTGTGTCCATCAAAGACACAGCCCTGGTCACACTGGCAGCCCTCAATGCATGTTTAGGGATAGGTGGTGGCATTTCCAGCACAGGTGTTGGTGCAGGTGTTGGTGCAAAGGGAATAGGTGCTGTTGGCTGGGCAGGTGAGGGCTGGAATTTTCATGGAATCATGGATTGTGTTGTATTGGAAGGGGCCTTAAAACTCATCCCATCACCATCATCCTGTGTGTCACCACTGTCACCCATACCCAAACAGGGAACATTCCCCACCTATGCCCCTCCAAACTCCAGTATCACCTGAAGATCTTCCCAACCCCAAAGAGGGGACATTTGTCCCTGTGCCCTTCCAAACTCACGACAGAAGGATGGTGTCCTCCAAACCCCCATGGTGACTCCGGCATCTTGGCACACGGTGACATAGCTCTGGATACTCTGGCACAGAAAATGTCTGTCCCCTCCCATCAAACAGAGGTCATGGATGCAGGATTGGGAATACGGGATGGGGTCAATGATGCCATGGCAGGAGCCAAAGGGACCTTCGGGGGCCGTGAGGAGGCCACAGTAGTTCGGGTTTTGGAGTACTGCCTCTTTCTCCTCTGTGCAGGTGGGACATTCATCCTTAGGACAGGTGTCATCGCAAGGTGTATCTGTTGTTTTCCATGCAGATCCAAAGGCTGTTGCATCTGGAGCCAGTTGGCCACTGGAGAGCTGGAAATCATCATTGTGTTGGCCCTTGTAGTTGCCACAGAGGCCACACAGGCGCCCCATGTAGGTCTGGGGGACCATGACCATCATGTGCTGGATGAGGTCATAGTGGACAACAAGGCTGAAGTCAGTGCGGAGCAGGACACCTGATCCATGTACGGAGACCTGGACCCATCCCTTGCTTAGGATGGTGGGGAGGTGGTGGAAGATGGAATCCACCTAGGATAGAGAAGGAAGAGTCCTCCAGTGAGGAGGTGGGACCAAAAATCTGGGGAAAACCCCTTCCAAACAATATTCTGACAGATTCCTGGATCCCACTTGGAAAGAAAAGTTTGGATGAGAATGGATTAGTCTTGGAGATGGGATGAGGGCTCCCCTCATGAAGGAAACAGTTCTGTGGTTGATTGAGGTAGAACGAAAAATTCTAGGGAAACACCTTCCAACCAAAGTTTTAATGCATTTATGGATCTTGCTTAGAAAGAAAAGTTATGGGGAGTATGGACTGGGCTTGGAGATGGGCTGAAGTGTCCCTTCCATCAAGGAAATCCAATCTGGGGGGGATCCTATGAGATTTGGAACATAAAATGCAACCTTACCGTGACATCTGTCCCTTTTCCTTTTTTCAAGGTCAAGGTGACCCCATAGACTTCCACAGACAACATTTGGATCCCGGAGACCTTCCCCTTCTGCCGCACCTCCTTCTGGATTGTGACAATAAATGATGTAACATTGTCACCTGTGCAGGTCTGGGTGAGGACATAGCAGCAAGTACCAGTGATGTTGAAGGACACCCCATCAAAAGTGACATAGGTGCTGTCACCTGTGGCCACACAGGTGCTGGACACTTGAGCGGGACACTGGAAGACACCACCAATGACCTTCCCAGGGCTATTGTTGGGACAGGAAGTATTTTGGCACTCCAAAGTGCCACCAGAGAGGCACTGGCACATCTCCTGCTCTGTGGGGTAGAATGTCTCCCCCTCTTTGTAGTAGACTCCATGGTGGCTGCAGCCACAATGGGACGCAGGGACACACTCATCGCCGCTGAGCATGAAGCCGTCCTGACATGTGCAGCCCTTGTGGCACCGCCCTGGGCATGTGGCAGATTCAGTGCCGCAGGTGTGTTGGCAGCAGTGGGAGCAGAGCTCATAGGAGCTGTTGGAAGGACAGGAAATATCTGCTAGGAGGCAATGGGATTTATGAGGAACCAGGAAATTCCAAGCCAACTCCTGGAAGTTTCCTGGAATTGAAACTTCACTCAATACAGAGTTTTTTAGCCCAATTTCATGGCAATTTTCCTCCCTGTGAACATGATGAGGGGCATCATCAAATGATGATCCAATGACTATCTGATGATGATCCAATAAGCATCCATAAGGAATATCCCAGCCCATTACAATAGGAATTCTTGCTGCTAAACCACACAATTTTCCACATTTTCATGGAGAAAAAGGTACCACTCCCTCAAAGAATGGGATCGCTCTACACTGGGTCTTCAACTGACCTCCAGGCTGGACCCCTCTAGCCCAATTCCACTATTTTTGGTACATTTTTTGGTGGTTCTCCTTCTAAATTATCCATTTTGTAGCCAACACCAGGAAATTGGAGATTTGGGGGGTAAATTATTTTAGATGAGACAACTTCTTCCTTAGGAAGGGTTTATTTTGGGTGGATTATGGGATCAACCAAGACTTTGGGTGGGATTCCCACCCACCTTTGGGTTGTTCATACTTTTGGAATGGGCTTGAGGATCCTTTGGGTACTGCTGAAGGAAAACCCCTCCCATTATCCCAACTTACAGCAGAAATTATTTCTCTTCCACCACCCGATGGGCACACCAGCAGCCTGGAATGTGGTGGCATAGAGGGCAATGATTGGACACATCCCTTCTTCCTGATCAGGGAACAGGCAGGAGTCATGCATGCAGCTCTGGAAATACTGGTGGGCATCAACATGACCATGACATGCTCTAAAGGGTCAATCCACTTCCAAAATAATTTCACACCCCATCCCAGATACTTCTTGCTGCAGCCAGGAAGGTGTGACAGTGCTAGAACATTCCACTATTGACCTCTCACTACATCCTGGGACATCCATGACCTTCCAGCTGCTCCCTAAGGCATCTGGATCTGATGTCACACGGTTGTTCCTCATCATCATATCATCACTGGTGGAACCATTGTAGTTCCCACAGAGTCCACACAGGGCACTGGCAAAGCCACTGGGCACCATGCCGGTGACGTGGCTGTACCAGTCATAGGTGACAACAAGGCCAAAATTGGTCTCTACCACTGCATCCTGCCCATCACGATTGACAACAATCTTTCTTCCACTGTAGTGATATGGGAGATTGACCATCTGCTCATCAGTCTGGGGAGAAAACCGTAAGAATTGATCAACTTTGAGGTCTGATGGTAAACTATTTCCAACAGCCAGAACAACCAAAAAGTATTGATTTAATTAAATTTTGAATTAAATTAAATTTTGGATTTAAGAGGATGAGAAGGTCCAAATCCCAAGAGGAGGTTGATCAACCACTCATTTATCTGGGGAGAAAACCATAAAAATTTATAACATTTGTGTCTGATGGTAAATTCCAATTCTGCTTTCAACAGCTGGAGCAGCCAAACAACATTGATTTAATTACGTTTCAGATTTAATCACTCATTAATGGGATGAGGTTTGGGATGAGGTGAGAAAGATGATGAAAAGATAAAGGATCATTTATTAAACTCACCATGATTTTACCAGGGTGATCCCTGTTGATGCTGATGGTTTTGTTGTAGACTTTGACTGTCACCACGGCAATGGACGACGTGAGGTTGTCACTCTGGTGGCCATTCTGCACCAACACCTGGAATCCCACCAAATTTTGGGTGTCCTCACACAACCCAACTAACAGGTAGACACACGTCCCCTGTAAGATGAACCTCTTGCCATCAAAGGTCTTGGAGTGCGTGGCTCCAACAGCAGAACAGACCCCAAAAATTTTGGGATAACATTCCTGGATCCCCTCCTCAACCCGGCATTCCTCCTCAGTGCCACAACCAGAATCCCAGCACACCGCCTGCCGCTGCACCACGTCACACACACAGCGTTGGGTACAGGTGAGGTCACCCCAAAATTCCTCACCAAGGCCATGGAAGAGACCCCGAAAGACACAGCCACATTCAGAGGGGAGGATACAGGTGTTGGCATCAAGGACAAGGCCCTCGTGGCACATGCAAGTGTCCATGCAGGTGGTGACAGCAGCACAGCTGGATGACATAGCGAGGATGTTGTAGGTAGGGAGGCAGGCGAGGCCACAGGTGCTGTAGGTGCTGTTGGGTGGGCAAGTGAGAGCTGGACAGGGAGGAAGACAATGGTAAAGGTGGAGTGGGACATGGTGAGACAAACTTCTTGGACTATCTACACAATTATCCCGCAGTCTCCATAGATTTTCTGAAGTCTCCATGGACTTCCTAGGTCTTCTGCTTGGACTTTCTGGTGCCTCTGTGGACTTCCTGGACTTTCTGCTCAGACTTTCTAGAGACTCCATGGACTTCGTGGACTTTCTACATGGACTTTCTGGAATCTCCCTGGACTTCCATGGATTTTCTGCATGGATCTGCTGCCATAACCTTTCCCAACCCATGATCCCATGGATCTTCAGTCCCACGTTAATTAGGCTCCACCCACCCCAAGCATTATTTTCACTCAACCATCCTCTACTCACGACATCCCACTGTTGTCCTCCACTCGGAAACATTGATCCCCTCCTCCTGGCAGTCATCGGCATAGATCTGGAGGGCACAGCACAGCACATCGTGATGCCCCTCATTGGCACACAGGTCATAGATACAGTTCTTCACATAGGGGTTGGGGCTAATAGTGTCATGACACAACCGGAATGGCCCAGAATGTTGGGACAACTTCCCACACCAGGTCTCTGCCTTATATGTCACCACCTGGTCCCATCTGCACTGCCCACAGTCGCTATCACAGATGTCCCGACAGTGACCACTCTCACTGGTCACCTTCCAGCTCCGCCCCAGCTCCACAATATCCCCCACCTGTTTTCCATCAGGAGAGAGAACGTCATCTTGGGGGTCGCCGTTGCTGTTCCCGCACATTCCGCAGACTTTTCCAGAAAGAGCAGCCGGAAGTTTGATTACTACATGATCATCCCAGTTGTAGAGGACCTTCAGGTTGAAATTCAATTGGATTAACATGGATTTACCCTTTTGGTGGATGCAGAGCTTCCCATGTGAGAGGGAGATGGGGAGGTGTGAGCAGTGATTCACCTGCAGGACGACAACCATCAACACAACCAAAACCCATCATAATTGGGCAATACAAGGAGTTTAAGAAGACTAGAAGTGTTTTCATGCAAGGGTTGCCTGCACACCATCAAATCCTGGAATTATTTAGGAAAAGACCTTCAAGATCATTGCTAAATACATAATTTCAGTGAAATTCCATAAAATTACTTGAAATTCAGGAATTATGATGGGTTTTGCTTTACCCTCACCATCCCATTCTCTGACTGGACAGCAGTGACAGTGACGTTGTCAACATGGATGGTGATGGAGCTGATGGAGGAAACTTTGGAGCTCTCTTTTTCCTCCTTTTTGACCTCAACAGAGAAGGCAGGAAGGGTGGGATTGGGACTGCAGATGGTGTTCAAGGTGCAGGCACATGTTCCCATGAAATCAAAGGTTTTTCCATCAAAACTGCAGTAACGTGGCCCTCCAGCAAGCCAACAGGTGGAGAAAGTCTCCTGGATGCACTCCAGTTGTCCATCCACCATCTCACACCTATCCTCGCATATCAAATCCTCACAAGAGAGTGGTGTGGGGACTGAAAAGAAGGGGAAAACCCATGAATGGCCAACTGGACAACACCCAACCATTGGGGTGGGACAACAGTGGACTGACTGTACTCACTGGTGGCACAGAGCCCGGGGAAGCTGTATCCAGTGCAACTCTGGAACACAAATACCAGGAGCCCAACGGGCACCTGTGAGTTCTCAGCACTCTGCATCGTTGCGCTCACAGTGATACTGGCCCAGGAGAAATCTGTGCCAGGAATGGCCTGCCATGCCATGGTGCTGTCTGGCTGATGGTTGAGGGTGGTGGTTGCAGTGGCAGTGGTAGGTGCAATGAGGATAGCATGGTTATACTGGCTGGGCACACTGCTGAAGTGGAATGCAGTGCAGTGGGCTGTGACAGGTGGGACAACAAGGAGGAAGAGATCTTGCCAAGATGACCTGCTGAAGAATAACACCAGTACCTCGTACTGATGTGCAGATGGGAGTTACGGTTCACCAAGAACATCTGCACCTCCCCTGCTGCCATGGCCACAGTGGCATTTCCACTGCCGGTGTTGTAGGTGATGGTGTTGTCTTCATCCATCAGCACATAAGCAAAGTCAACATCTGTCTGCAGCGGGTTGGATGGCACCACATAGCTCCTCCCCCACACTGTCATTGGGAGGAGCTGCTCCACCACAAAGTCAAAGCCAGCAGACACCTTGACACAGGTGTGGCCACTGAGGACGGCCACAGGGGTGTCGGCCACCACGACTGTGCCAGTGAAGTCTTGGCTGCTCTGGAGCTGCAAGCTGTGATAGGACTGTAGGAACAGGCATAGCACAGCACTGGGCACATAGGTGGCCCCAGCATAGTGGAAAGTGGCAGTGGTGGTGATGCTGATAGCAGTGGTGGCAGCGCCTGCGGCCACCACAAACTTGGTCAGGCCGTAAGTGTAGTTCCCAACAGGTGTCACCATGTAGTACCTGGTGCCCAGGCTCTTCATAGGCAGGAAGGCGGTGGCACCCATGGTGTAGCCCTTGGTGCTGACGGCCACCATAAGAGATGTCAGCACTGGCCTGGATCACCAAGGTTTTATGGCAAGTGCAGCTTCCAGGGAGTTCCAGGTTAGCAGGGAGGGGCAAGGGCACAGTGACATCCAGCCTCAGGGTGACGTTCTGGGTGACGGACCTGCCACGGAGTGTCAGTGACACCTGGGTGCTGGCAGGGCCATAGGAGGTGAAGAGCAGCTGCAGGTAGGCACTGGGGGACTCATCATCATTTTGTGGGAACACAGCCAGGAACTCCCGGCCCCGGTAGCTGGCACTGGAGAGCGCTGGGAAAACAGAAAAAAGGGGCTTTGGTTAATTTTTATATTAACCAAGGGGGTTACATAAAGGGGGCTTTTATATTTTTATGTTGATATTTTTATATAAATTTATATATCAATTTTCCAGTTTTGTAGTAGGAACTGAACTGAAATTACATTAAAAATATGACTGCAGTATCCTGTTGGGGAAGACGAAACAGGGAAACCTTATGAATAGGATTGTTTAGCAAAAGATTCTGAAAATATGAAACCCAGAATCAAAATAGGAATGAAAACTAGCTTTGAGCGATAGGATACTGAGTGTTAGTTACTATATAACCAAAGAAAAATAGCCTAGCCAGCTGAAGGAGAATCCCTGTTGATTGAACAATACCCTTCTGCTGCCAGTGAATCCAAAGGTCGAAGCAGTAAGAGAAGAATTTGAAGAGTAGCTTTTAGAGTTTAAAATGTAACACTGTATGGTAATGTAGTAGTTCTTACAGGCTACACGTAAATTCTATAGAATGTGTGTCATGTACTGGTTGGTCACTGGGAATTAGAATATTCACTATAGAAAAAGATATAATGTATTGCAACAAAAACTTCACTCTTTTTACCTCTTACGCTCTTTGCCTCTTAACCTCTCTTAAGCTCTTAGGCTCTCACCCTCTCTTACCCCGCCTTGCCCCTCTCTCTCTACCCCCATAATTACCTTCTACTCTCATGCTCTCAGCCCCCTCTTTCCACTCTCTCTCTCCCTCTTTGAGCACGTTTATGCTGTGGCTGGCAGCGTAAACAGAGCTCTTCCACCTTCTACTTAAATAAGAAATTTCTCATCCCAAGAGCAGCCTGGCTTAGAGAAGTCTCCCACCACGAGTCTGTTTTACGCCTACAGTATGCAATTCATAAAGTCTATTTTTATATATAATCATAATAGAAATTATATTTACAGTTTATTCTGCTAATAAATAACATCTGACTAAAACTAGAAATAATAATATATAAATAGTAAACTCTTATTTATATGTTCTATTAGCAAATTATTAAAATATATCAATGCCTTAATAAATGAAATAGAGTATTATTAACTGATATTAATTATATAAAATACTATTCCTCAATACAACACTATTATTAGATATTTATATTATTATATCCTGTGTTACTGATACATTAATAGTATCAAGTAATATACTTTAGCATATTACTACTCATTAGCACACTGATAAAATATTAAAAATATAGGACTTATATATCAGTAAAAACATGTCAATTACTTTTTCAGCCTGTTATATTATTATGCTGCTTATCAGGTATATAACATAGTTATATAGTTTCTTATGTTGTTATCATACAGGTCTATTAATTATAACATTGTGATATACAATACTTAAATATATAGTAGTTTATTTTCTATTATTTTGTACTTAATAGAAACATCAGCAAATATTTAATCCAAATCCACAAATATTAAAAATAAATAAATATAATAATAAGTTCTGTGGTTATTGACTTTATTTCACTATTAATCATCATCAAAAAAATTACATGTTATTTTTATAACTATATACAACATTAGATAATTTATATTTTCTCTATGAAATTATACAGATAGTGATTTAGAATATTTTTATTTCTTGCTTTCATAGGAACGGTTTGGGGGAAAAAATGGTCAAAATCAGGAAAAATAAGCAATAAGGAGCAAAATTATATTAGTATATTAGAGAATATAATAGAGACCAGAATAGAATTAATTTATCATTATATTATACTACATTGCATACAGTCCTTATCATAATACATAATTAATATAACAATTATAATAGGGGATATTACATTCTAACATAAATTAAAATAATATATAACGTTATTAAGTATAATATTAATAAATTGTATACAGTTATAATACATTATAATAATGTCATTCATATAATATCATGCAACTTAATAATACCATGCAACTAATATGTCATATTACATTGTAAAATAATCCAGAATTGTATATAATTATATTTTTAGCAATTTATATTTATTTTATCTTTTATAATTATCTTTCAATAACTAGATATAGTTATATATAATACCAATACGTAGTGTGCTATATATTAGTTAATATAAGAATATACAGTAATAAATACACTAATATATTATGCTAATAGAAATATATGTTTTTACATTTCACATCTTTTATGCATCCATATAAACTTTTAAATAATTTTATATTTAATTTTCACAGAAATTTTTACTATAAAATGCAAATCAAGAATAACAATAATAATTACATAATTATAGCAGATCATATGTTGTATTTTTTATAGAATTACAGTAGAGGTTATATATATCACTATTGTAGTGTATGTATATTATTAATAGATCCACAACACATAAAAATATAGATTAGTATTAATAAGAAATTATTCTCCTATTAATCAGTATTATGTTATTCGATTACACTATTTAATATTATTATTAGCCAATTAATTTTAAAATTATTTTGTATAAGAAAAAATGCATATACAACTATATATGTATATAAAAATATATAAAATTATAACTAAACAAATAAAAGACAGTTTTAAAAGATCAAAAATATTTAAATATTTTCAGGGATTTTTTTTTAATACTACAAAACAACAAAATAGCCCTTTTTTGTCCAAAACATATCAAAAAGAGTGGGTATCTTCTAAAAAAAAAAAAAAGATATTTTTGAGATTGTTGGGAAAATAACCATGACAATGAGATGAAAATTGAGTAAAACTCAGTCTATATATAAAAGTTCGTGATAAAGATTTTTTATATTTAAAAAATAGGGAATTTGGGATGTTGGGTAAAAAAAAGATAATTCTGGTGATTTTTTTCTGAAAAAAATGGAATTTGAATGTTTTGGGGGAAAAACAGGAAATAATGAGGTTTGACTGTGAACAATAAATAGGATTAAAGGCAGCATTCTGAATTAATACATTAAAAAGGGTTGCTTTTTTAAAAAAGGGGGATTTTGAAGAAAAACCAACAGGGAAATTAGCAATTGAGATTTTAAAAATTAGAACAGAGTGAATGAGGATTTTTCCTTTAAAAGTACATGAGACTTAAAACAGACTTCAAGAGGGCTTTTTTTCCTTTAATGAGTACATCTAAGACACAAAATTAAAAAAAAAACCAAAAAGCAAGAAAGTCTTAAGGGAATAATTTTTTTTCTTTAAAGCACTATCTAAAAATTGGATTGATAAGAAGTTTCATGAAAATTAGAAAAGAGACAGGAAAATAACGAATGAAAGGGTTTGTTTTTTTTCCTTAAGAACCAACTGCTTTTATTAAAAAAGAGCAAATAAAAGAACCTTTTCATAAAATAAAAAAATAAATATAAAAATCGATCTTTTTTCTCCAGAAAAAAAATAAAATTACAGCATATAGATCTTGCATTTTTTTTCCTGGAAAAAGACTAAAACTTATCATTAGAATTTTAGCACAACAACAACAACAACAAAAAAACACAAACAAAAAGGTAAGTGAAATAACGAGAAGTGCACTTTTTTGGTTTTCTTAGAAAGTGATGAAAAAGGGGATTTTTCCATGAAAATTAATGAGGTGCTCATGAAAAATAAAAAAGAAGATTCTAAAGGCTTTTGGATTAAAAAAAAAAAAAATAAAAGGGTTTTTTTGGTTAAAAAAAATAAATCTGCAGCTGACATGTTGTTGGAGAAAATGCAAAATGAGGGAAGAGGGGAATTTTCAGGCAAAAACAAGCCCAGGGATTCAGTATTTAATTTTCTGTGCTACAAAGCCTGGAAACAAGTACAAAACCCAGGATATTTGGGGATCTTGTGTGTTTTGCTCACCAAAGAAGGGAAGGAGGAACCACCAGATCCCATCTTCTGCCGTACCTGTGAAAAACACCCAAAATCACTAAAAAATGTTATTTTATGGGAAAAATACATGTGAGCCCTGAGGCACCTCCAGAAGCCTCAAATAACCCCAAATCACCCCAAGATGCCTATTTTCCTCCCATGGAAAAACCTCTTGGGGCTTATTTTGGCCCCCACTGCCCCCAAACCCACCCCAAACATTCCAAACTCTATTTTGTCCAGAACTCCCCAAATTTAGACCAAAATAGTTTTTCTTCCCAAATTCCCCCATTTTGGTTAAAAATATTTTTCCCCCAATCCACTCCCCTTTCCCTTTTCAGTCAAAATATAATTAAACAGCTGAGGCAACCATCCCTCCCTCCCCTTCTCCTCCCCCTCCCGGCAACCTGAGGCCGTATCAGTCTCCATCTCTATCAGATTCACTTCCAAACCAGATGCGTTTAACCCAAATCACCTAGATTCACATCAAAATGAGGTTTAAATGCTAACAAAGCCCTCCTGTCCACCTCTCCTGTTGATGCCACCCCAGTACCCCATTTCCACCAAATCCACAGTAAAACATCATGGAAAGGATGAATTTTTCCCCAAATCCTCCCAGTTTTGGTCAAAATGTGTCTTTTTTTGCCAAGTATTCCCCAAATATGGATCAAAATGGGGCTCAACATCCAGGAAAACCTTTCACTCACCTTGTCCCACACAAACCCTCCCAAATGCTCAATTTGGCCTCAAAAAAGAGGGGAAAAAAAGCCCCTCACCAAATTTTGGGCATGATGAGGTCAAAAAATCTGAAATTTGGGGGAAAGGTTCAAAAAAAGGGCAAGTCCCGGAGACTTGGGTGGAAAAAATGTGTTTAAAACCCAACATTTTAGAAGAAAAAAGGTTAAAATTATTAAACTTGTGGGGGAAAGGAGGCAAAAGCCATAAAATTGGGGAACAGAAAGGGTAAAAATCCTGAAATTTTGGCAGAAAAAATCCTCAATTTCTGCCAATGCCCCAAAAATAAGGAAAGCCAGGAATAAAGAAGGAATAAAGAAGGAATAAAGCCTCCCCACTCTTCCCCACTCACCAGCCCCTTGGCTCTTCAACTCCCGGGACCTCGCAGACATGGAATGTTTGTCCAAAAATCACTCTTTTTGTACTCAAATAAATATACCCAAGCCACAGCCGAAATGTGCAGATTTGGGCAGATTCAGCAGAATTTCAGGATGAAGGGTGGGGAGGAGGGGCCAGGGGGGCATGACCCACAGTTCCAGAGAATTTGGGAACTGGCAGCTGGATCCTGTCACCAATAGGACGTGACAGGAGTGGAACCCACAGGGACATTGTGATAGATGTGAGCGCCACAGGGACATTGTGACAGGTGTGGGCCCCACAGGGATGTCACAACAGATGTGGGATCCACGGTGATCATCCCAAATTCCCTAAATTCCCAGAAATACTGTCCCCATGATACCCTCTGCCCCCACAACCCTACGGGAAGGACAGACCAAATCCAGATGGTTTTTACCCAAAATTAATGACCCGAGTCCCAGCGGGGAATTCAATGGAATGGGAAATTCTGGCCCAAATGACTGAAAAAGCTGAAGAAAATCAGCTAGAGCCAGGAGAGACGATAGCAAACCTGGAGTAAGAGGGCTTTTGCCTTAAAATGAAGACATAAAAATGGGGAAACCCTGAACCCCACAGAGATCCTCAAAACTGTCCAGAGACAGAGACACCCCCCACCACCACCACCACATCCAGGGACCTCCAAAGCCACATGGGGATTCCCCCCAAATTACCCAGGGATCCCCTAAGCCCTCTGAACCCCCCAAGCCACAAGTTCCCTGTGGGAAGATGGGGGTCCGTGGGGAGTGTTGGGGGTCCCTGGAAGACTTTTGGGGTTCCTGATAAATGACATGGAGAAATTTTCAGCTGCCCTGAAGGTGCTGGATGGAGCTGCTACAAATGAAATTAGAATTTTGACAACTATGTCCCTTGAGTTAATAACAGTTGAATTAAAAATTAATACAATTTAGTAAATTGAATAGTAATTTGGTATAAAAGAATAATACAGTTTAGTAAAAGAATACAATTTAGTAAAAATTACAATTTCTATATATATAATTTGCCAGTAATTAAGTATGATTAAAGCATAAGCAAAACCAACTGGGGTACAGGGAGGGCTTCTGACCCTGCCTCACGTACAAAACAGACTGGGGTACGGAGGGGGTTCCCCACCCTGCCTCACGTACAAAACAAAGCACTTCAAGCTAAACTGTCTGCTTATACATATTCATTAATGTTTGCCATATGTTTCCTCCTATTTCCGATTTTTCTGACTTTGCGTCACTATTTTTCATGGCACATGCGTCACTTGTTGTTAGGGGGTCTTCAGTCTTCTTTTGGGGTCTTTTGGCAAAGGCTTCTCCTCTTCCTCGTTGTCCTTTGGATAACCTTTCAGGTTTGTGTGTGTGTCCTAAGCGTTGTGTTATGTAAGTCTACTCATTAGTCTTATATTTACTGATTTTTTAGGCCTGATGCCTAAATTTGTTCTAATTTTGTCCATCTCAAGGCCGTTTTCATCCTGGAACACCACTTATCTTCCAAACTACATCCTGTACCTCAATTTTAACGTGTAATATCTGTAAAGGGGTGCATCTGCATTGTAACACTGATTCTTTTGGTTGCTTATAATAATAACTTTCCAAATAGTTACAATTTAGTTAGCAGGAATCAATTCCATTTATTACAGTCACCTGTAATATGGAAGCATTCTGTGAATATGATCACCATGGTCCCTCCAGGACCATAGCCTGTTCTAAAGTTGCACCACGCACACCAGATTAAAAGAGAAATCCTTCCGTGTGTCCCGCGCAGATAAAGAATGCCTGCTTTCTAATGCTTCAAATTGTGTTAGAAAGTTTATTTTTCAGCCAATTTTATTATCTTTCCCTTGGACAGGCTTACGGATCTAAGGGGAGCTGATAAGAGTCCCGTCGGGGCTTGGGGGTCCCTGGGATGGTTTGGCGTTTCTAGGGGGGAGATTTGGGGAGTCCGCGGGGTAGATTGGGGTTCTCTTGCCAGCGGGATCTCAGCTCTCTGCCACTTCAACCACCCCAAGGACCTCCCAAACCACATGGGGACCCCCCCGGCCCACCTGCGCCGCCAAACCCCCTCTATGACGCCCAGAACCGCACCAACCTCTCCGCCCCTCAAACCTTTCCCTGGCGATCCCAACCAACCTCTCTGGGACCCTCAGAACCACCCCCAAAACTTCCTGGGCAGCTCTCAGAGCCCCCAGACCCGCAAACCCCTCCAAGGACCCCCATATATACTCCGGGACCCCCTCAGTGCCTCTAGAGCCCCCGAACCCCCGGGAATCCCCAAACCCCTCCCCCGCCGCGCGCGGCGCTTCCCGCCTTCCCCCGCCTCCCATTGGCCGCAGAGCCTGCCCGTAACCACCCTTAACCAATCAGCGCCGGGCTCGGAGCGCTGGGGCGGAACCAAAGGAGAGCGCGGGCGATGGAGCGGGTGAGGCCTGAGGGGTCCGGAAGGGATCGAGGGGAGGCATTTGGGGGATCCCGGAGTGGAATTTGTGGGGGTTCGGCGGGGCCTGGCGTCACTCCCCCCTCCCCCCCGCAGAGGTTCAGCCTGGAGCAGCGAACGGAGCGTCTGGTGCAAAGGAGGTTTGAGAGCAACCCGGCCTCAAGTGCCCCTCGGGATCCCCGAGTGCCCCCTGGGGACCCCAGTCTGCTCCCCCGTTCCCTCAGAGTTGTTCCGGAATCCAAGTCCAAGCTCTCCAGAGCCCCAGACGTCGCCCCAGGCCCCTACGTGCCTCCCAATTACCTCCCCTTCCCCGGTGTTCCCCTATAGCGCCTCGGGGACCCCCAGCTCGATCCCACCCGATCCCAGTCTGCCCATAAGTGCGTCCCGCAGTCGCTCAAATTCCTCCCGAGACCACCAGCCCCGCGGGGGGCAGTGCAGGGTCAGCATTTCGGGGGTCCTCGCCCCATCCCCAACCGTCTCCTCCCCCCCAGCCAGGCCCTGCTCGGGCCCCGCCCCCGCGGGCCAGAGAGGGCGAAGCCGCCGCTTGGCTCAGCCCCCTGCAGCTCCACCCTCGATGACCCCCTCGAACGATGGCGCTTGAGGCGGTGCCGTGGGGAGGAGACAGCGCTGGACACGCCCCTGGTAGGCGGGGCCCTGCTGGGCTGTGCTGCTCCCCGGGGTGCCCTGCCGGGAGTGCCACAGGGGCGGTCACGTGACCCACCGGGGGGCCTGCAGGGGGCCGTGCCCTGGGAATCACGTGACCCCCCTGAGGCCCTTTGGCCAATCAGGAGACACTTCCGCGAGCAGCAGGCGGCGCCTTCACCCCAGGCCATCTCCCAGGAACCCTTATGGCAGGAGCCCTGTTGGAGGTCACATGACTCCCACAAGGCCCTCTGGCCAATGAGGACCAGTTCTCCGGACACCCTGCGGGGGGCACTATACTCACAGTCCTGTGACGCCCACGAGGCCCCATGGCAAATCAGCAGCAGCTGCTGTGCATCTCTGCACCAGGGGGCGCCACCCGGTGGAAAGCGAGGGTCCCACGAACCTTTGCGGCAGGAGCCATTTGGGGGGTCACATGACTGCCTCGGGCATCTGCAGTGTGTGCCCTGGTGGGAGTCACGTGACTCCCAGGGCGCCCCGCGATCTGCACCGGAGGCACTTCCTAAGCCCCTGCGGCGGGGAGGGCCGGGCTTCAGGTCACGTGACCCCTGTCAGGCCCCTCAGCCAATCAGGAGCAGTGCTCATGATGCCCTACAGGAGGCGCCGTTGCAGGAGCCACTGGGTGAGGCCCCACAGGAGCCCTTGTGGGCAAGGGAGTCACTTGAGGGCTGGTGGGCATTTGTGGGTCAGAGAGGTCATTGATGGGGCTAGAGGCACCCTTGTGGGCCAGGCGGGGTCACTGGTGGGGCTGGAGGTGTCCTTGTGGGCCACGAGCAGGCACTTGTGGGGGGGGACAGCTGTGGGCCAGGGGTCACTTAAGGGGCTGAAGGGGCACTTGTGGGTTAGGGAGGCACTACTGGCTCAGGAAGTCCCTTGTGGGGCTGGGGGAACACTTGTGGGACTGTCACCCCCTGTGACATGTAGCCCCCCCCAGGCCCTCTGGGGGACCCCCTCCTCTGGATGCTGCGATGCCACCGCCGGGCGATAAGCGGACGCCTTCGGTAGGACACCTCCGCCCTCAAATGTCAAGGGTCTGCCCCTGCACATCCCCCAGGTCCCCCTAATTCCGGCTTTGCTCTTTGTTCTCCCCCCCAGGGCCATCGAGACCCTCCTGGAATGCCCACCTGGGCACCCCCAACCCATGGTGGGGCCAATAAAGCAGTAACACCCCAAAATTGCAGCAGGGAGGTGTGGAAACCTCCCAAATCCCCTCCCTTACCTCCCCCACTTTTGGGATTGCCGGGGTGCTGGGTGTCTCCAGGGGGTCCGTGAGGGTCTGTGGGGTGTTTGGAGGAGCTCTGAGGCTGCAGAAGGGGTTTGGGGGGTTTACGGGGAGCACTGGAAATCGTGAGTGGTTGGAGGGGGGGGCACTGGGTCGGGGGTCCAGAAGAGGTCTATGGGATTTTGGGGGGGAGACTTTAGGGGTATTGGGATGGGTCTGTGGAAGATGTTGGGAGTCCAGGAAGCGGTTTGGGGGGCCCAGGAAAGGTTGGGGGGGGGGGGGGGGGCGTTCGTGGGACTAAGAAGTCTGTAGGGGCGCCTGGGGGGGTTATTGGGCGTACCGGGGCGGGGAACCCCCAAACCGGGGTGGGGAGGGGGCTCGCCTGTCATCTTCACCTTCACAGCCGGGGGTTTCTGGTGTGCCCTCGCTTCTGAGGGCGCGGTGGGGGGGGTCATGGGGGGGGGGCGTGAGAATCCGCCCTGAGTCGCCCCCAAGTCCCTCGTGCCCTCCCGCCGCCCATTGGCCGCTGGTTCCGCGCCGGTTTGCTCACTTCCTGGACTACAACTCCCGAAGTACCGCGGGGCCCTATGGAACGCCTTCAGAACCGGGACTGCGTTTCCCATCATGCCCCGTGGTCCCTGAGAGCCCGTCAGAGCCGCGACTGTCCCCAAGTACCGTCCCAGCTGCTCCCCAAGTGCTTGCCTGAGCCGTAAGTGCGCCCTGGGAGCCCTTAAGTACCCCCAATTTCCCTCTCCTGACCCTCAAGTGCCTCTCAGGATCCCTCAATCCGCCCGCCCTACGTCGCCCCAAAGCGCCCCCTGTGTGTCCCCTCACACCCCCAAGTGCTCTCCAGCTGCCTCCACGACCCCTAAGTGCCCCTCCAGACCCTTCAGTGATCCCGCTAGCATCCCCCAACTGCCTCCTAAGCGCCCCTTAAGTGTCTGCTGGGAATTGGCGTGATGACGACGACGTAGGGAAAGACCCGACCGTACTGCAGTATCAGCAACAGTTCAGCCTTTAATTAAAACTTGAATCAAAACTGCAATTGCCGATGTGGGGGATGGAGAAGCTCCCACCCCACTTTGTGCTGCTCCATGGTCCCTCTTAGAGCCAGGGAAATTGCAGGAAAAATACTCCTGCAAGTTGTGCACATCAAAAATTTCTTGGGGATCGGGAGCAGAGTCTGTGTGGTGAGTGTTATAAATGAAATTAGAATTTCAACAATTAGGTCCCTTGAGTTAATAACGTGTGTCACTTGTTGTTAGGGGGTCTTCAGTCTTCTTTTGGGGTCTTTTGGTGAAGGCTTCTCCTCTTCCTCATTGTCCTTTGGATAACCTTACAGGTTTGTGCGTGCGTACTAAGCGTTGTTATGTAAGTCTACTCATTAGTCTTATATTTACTGGTTTTTAGGCCCGATGCCTAAAGTCGTTCTAATTTTGTCCATCTCAAGGCCATTTTCGTCCTGGAACACCACTTATCTTCCAAACTACATTCTGTACCTCAATTTTAACGTGTAATATCTGTAAAGGGGTGCATCTGCATTGTAACACTGATTCTTTTGGTTGCTTATAATAATAACTTTCCAAATAGTTACAATTTAGTTAGCAGGAATCATAATAATAACTTTCCAAATAGTTACAATTTAGTTAGCAGGAATCAATTCCATTTATTACATGAGCTTCCCTGACAGGTGGAGATCAAATCCTGCCAGGTAAAGAAGAGGTTGAGAGGACTTTGGGGACCTAGGGTATACACTCCTATACCCGCCCCCCCCCCCCCCCCAAAAAACCAAAACCCTAGAGATCCTCTCCATCCCCTACAGCCTCCCCATTAGATCCCAAAGACCCTTAAGAGTCCCCTCAAAACGCTCTCTAGCCCCCCGCTCCCCCGAACACCTTATAAATCCTCAGGACCCTCCCAAACCTCCCTCTAAAACCTCCTGAGGCCCTTTGAAATAACCCATAGGTCTGCCCAAATCCCCAGCACTCCCATGCACCCTGCAAAAGGGCTACCCCAGGTGGCTCCACTAGTCATGGATTGCCTGAGCCACTTTTTGGGCTGATATGTATGTAGGTATAAATCTAATAGAGATATAAAATATAAGATAGAAAGGGGCCTCTGGGAGAGCTGGGTTGGGTCTTTGTTAGGGGATAGAATAGAGGGTGAGGGTTTTCACCTGCCAGAGGGCAGGGTTAGATTGGATATTGGGAAGAAATTCCTTCCTGTGAGAGTGGTGAGACCCTGGCACAGGTTGTCCAGAGAAGCTGCAGCTGTTCCATCCCTGAAAGTGTCCAAGGCCAGGTTGGACAGGGCTTGAAGCAACCTGGTGTGTGGAAGATGTCCCTGCCCATGGCGGGAGGTGGATCAAGATGACCTTTGAAGTCCCTTCCAACCCAAACCAGCCTGGGATTCTAAAAGTGGGGGAGCTTTGGGGTGGGTGACCTTGACTGACCCCAGGCGCCCCCCCAGGCTGCTCCATCATTCACACTTCAGGAAGATGAAAAAGCTCTTGGGGGAGATGGGTTGTGGGGGGTGGGGTGTGTCCCTCAGGAACTGCTCCAGGTCCCTTTCCATAGGGCGAGTCCCTCAGGTGGAGGCACTTGGGGCACAGAGGCGACACCTGCCTCACTCTGCTCTTCTCCAGGGCTGCAGGGGAATCTCTGCTCTGGCACCTGCAGCTTCTCCTCACCTGGGGAGCTGCTCAAGGAGGAGGGACAACAGCAGTGAAAGGGACTTGGGACCAAAGGAGGCATCAGCAGAGCAAGAAGCATTTCCCAAGCTGTAGCAGCTTCAGCACCCATTCCACTCTGTCAATGGAACTCAAAACGGGAGATCAGGTGGGTTTCGTTTGAACAAGAAAGTGAATTTAAGAGTAAATTGTGGATTTACTCCTGTGTCAGAGTATTCTCTGGAACATGGATTTGCTGCTTTAAAATGTTATTTCACTTTCCATAATTTGTCTGGGCTGTGTTACGCAAGAGGTCAGTGTTTCACCTTTTATAAATAAAGAGGTGATGATGATGCTACTTATTTAGACTCCCTTGCAGCACATCTGCAATGCAGGTACTTTGCTCTCAAAACTTCAACTTGTGCAGAAACCTCTCGAGAAGCCAGATTCAAACTGTGAAGTTTCTTGTAGTTCTAATGGGTCCCACTGAGGGACACTACTGAGAAAACATCCCAGAGCACAAAGCTGGAGGCAGTGGTGGCAGGTCACACAGTCACAGAATCACTGAGTCATTAAGGTTGGAAAAGACCTTCAAGATAATCTAGTCCAACAGTCAAGCCAACACCACCATAATCACCATATCCCCAAGTGCCACATTCAGGTACCCCTTGAACTCCACCACCTCCTTGGGCAAACTTTTTCAGTGACTGAACACTCTAACAGTAACATTGTTTCCTAATATCTGATTTGAACCTCCCCTGGCCCAACTTAAAGCCATTTCCTCTTGTCCTGTCACTTGAGACAGGGCAGAAGAGACTGAAGACCACCTGACTAAAACTTCTCTTCAGGCAGTTGTAGAGAGCAGTGAGGTTCCTTTTGAGCTTTCTCTTCTCCAGACTAAGAAACCCCTTAGCTGTTCCTGGCAGGATGTGTTTTCTAGAGCCTTCCCCAGCTCCACTGCCTTCTCTGGACTCGCTCCAGCTCCTCAATGTCTCTCTTGCAGAGCTTCTTGCCAGAACTGGACACAGGACTTGAGGTGGCACCTCAGTAGTCCCAGTGCAGAGGGACAATCACTGCTGGCTGATCCAGGCCAGGTGCCACTGGCCTTCTTGTCCACCTGGCAAAAAAAATCCATCTGGCTCAAATCCAGCTGGCTGCCAACCAGAACCCCCAAATTCCTTCCCACTGAGCAGCTCTCAAGCCACTCCTTCCCCAAGTCTGGAGCATTCCGTGGGGTTGTTGTGACCCAAGGACAGGACTTGGCACTTGGCCTTGTTGACCCTCACACTGTTGTCTTCAGCCCATTGATCCAGCCTGTCCTGATCCCTCTGCAGAGCCTTTCTGCCCTCCAGCACAGCCACACTCCCACACAAGTTGGTGTCATTTGTGAACTTAGCATGACTTCCGCTTGATCCCCTCATCCAGATCATCAATAAAGATGTTAAACAGGACTGGCCCCAACCCAACACTGACCCCTGGGGTCACCCACAAGTAATGGGCTATTATGGATAGAGTGGAAGCTTCAGACAAGCCCTGTCTTAGGCTAAGATTTTTGGGTAGAGCTTGAATTGGGTGGCCTGCACCTAAACCACTCTAGCTCACAAACTGTAAGAGTGGTAGATCAGGTCTATTGTATAATGAGTTATTTATTGAATAGACAGGAGATAACAGACAAAAGGTCTTGAACAGAGTTACTTACTACACAGTATAAAACAACTACTAGTGAAACAGTGCACAACACTAAGGTACCTATATTAAAGCTAGGAAAGAAATAGTATCGATTAAGAGTCAATGTAACTTACCACCAAACTGGCAAGAGAGTGCAGAGTCCTTTCACTCAACCTTCGAGAGAGTAACCACAAAACCGGCATCCCAACTTTGGGGGAAAAGCCCCACACATTTCCAGGGAATGTGCAGAAGATGTCTGCTTTGCGAAAATTTGGTGTAACTTTAATAGATTGTGAAGTAAAGTGTCTGTTAGAAATTCCAGCTTATCTTTCCACAATCTTGCTTCCACATCAAGATGTTTATTGTCAGCTAGAAGTGTCACTTCCATGGCATCCGAATAACCATGAGACAAGCGGTCTTAAGCAATTTATTTCACCAATTAGGAAGCTCTTGTGGTGGGTGTAAGAGCCAACAGAGAGATGGGGACTTCAGATGGCTTTTCTTTCTAATGCTGTTTATTCTATAGCTTAGATTACAGCAGGGGGTCGTGGGTCAGCCTACAGCTGCTGGCAACAGGCAAGCCCTGTCTCCTGAAGCCCACTTAGTTCTGGTTACAGTGCATTATATCTCTTTCTTTTTCTGTGCATATTATTACATAACAACCAAGCAGCATCATACACAATACCTTTACATGTACATATATTCTATCAAAACTGCTAAAATTACCATACTATGTTAGGGCCTAACTAATCATCTGAGTTAGTAATTACATGTTAAACTTTGAAACTTGTTTTGCAGTGGAAAATTCTTTTTGCTTTGGTGGAAAATATCTTTCTGTCTGTCTGTGCTTCTTTACTTGGTAGAAAACATGCTTTGTTTGAAGACCACTTAACCTGTTGGACTTTAGCCATAAAACTTCCTTCTAACTGATGGAACCTTTGCTCTGAGCCTTCCAACTTGACTAAACCTTTGTTCTTTCAGCTGTTTCAGCAACAGCTATCCCTAAAAACAGCTTTTTATATATCAATGCTTGCTTTCATTTCTAAAGAACCTTCTGCTAAGCATTCATATCCATAAAATTTGTCTGTTATAACTCTCATCCTTCCCAACAGCAGGGAACGCACCGGCCCCAACTCGATTTAGTTCCATTCCCCGCCACTTTCTGGGCATCAGCCAGTTTTTCACCCAGCAAGCTGTTCCCCTGTCCAATCCATGAGCAGCCAGCTTCTCCAGTGTCATAAGCTTTACTGATGTCTGTAAACACACATCCACAGCCTTTCCCTCATCTACTGAGTGGGTCATTCTGTCACAGTAGGACCTGCCTTCCCCAGCCATGCACTGTCTTGGCCCGATCTCCTGGTTGTCCTGCACATGCTGTAGGATAGCACTCAGGATGATCTGCTCCATGGCCTTCCCCAGTACAGAGGTCAGGCTGACAGGCTTGGAGTTCCCTGAATGTAATGTCCCGGTTGTGGGTGGGGAGACAAAAATCTACAACTCATGCTCCAGGTGCTCATGAGACAAACACCTTTTATTATTCAGAACTTACTTAAATACCCAGTTCAAATCTCCTGGGCTATACAGCAATTGGCTGAGATCTTTCTCCCTGCCCAGCTTCCTGGCCAGTGGTGTGTTTACTTCTCACCTTGAATGGGGCTGGCTGAGGGTCCCCTGTAACTTATTCAGGGACATGTTCAGGCATGAACTAGGCTAGCTGAATAGGATTTGTGTTATGGTCAGATTCACTTTGTCCAGTGCAGGCCACCTGTACTGTGACAATACCGTGGCACCTGAATCCTCCTTCCAATCCTTCTGATAGATGGGCATCACATTGGCTGATTTCCTGTCAACAGGAACTCCTTCAGTTTACCAGAGCTTCTGAGAAACTAGTGAAATCAGCTTGGCCAGCTTTCTCCAGCTCCCTCATGTGCATCTCATTTGTGCCCAGGGACTTGTGCGTGCATATGCGTGTGTGTGTGTGTGTGTGTGTGTGTGTGTGTGTGTGTGTGTGTGTGTGTGATGGGCAGAGCAGATCACTGACTGTTTCCTCCTGCATTTCAGGGCTTCACTCAGCTCCTTTTCATCAACTTCCAGCCCTGGGAGCTGAGCACCCTCAGACAACTGGGTTTGGTGTTAAAGACTGAGCCTTTTCCTTCTCCCTGACGTGGCACTGCCCTCTGTACCCAGCAAAGGATGGAGACTTTGCTGAGCCCTCCTTTTGCTGACAAGGGATTTATAGAAACTTTTCTTGTTAACTTTAATTGCACTGGCCAAATTAAGTTCCAGTTTGGCTTTGGCCCTTCTAATTTTCTTGCTATATCACCTCACAACATCCTTGTAATACGCTAAGTTTTCTTAGGAAGCTCAGGACTGATGTATCTGGAGCCATCCATCCGCATTGGCTATGGGACTCTTCTTCCAGAGGTGACACATGCTCTTTTTTTACCCTGAGCTCCTGCCTAAGTTCTCTCTTTAACCAGGCCAGTCATTTCCCACACTGGCTTGTCTTATGGCACATGGACTCAGCTCCTGGAGCTTTAAAATTTCCTTTTTAAAGCATCTCCAGCTTTCCTGTATTCCTTTTCCCTTCAGGACTGACTCCCAAGGGACTCTGTCAATGGATCTCCTAAAAAGGACAGTGTGCCCTCCAGCAGTCCAAGGGGGCAGTTCTGCTGCCCCCTCCTTTCTACCCCCACAGTGGAAAACTCATTTTGTGGTTGCTCTGCCCAAGACACTCCCAACTACCACATCACACACCACTCATGGAATCACAGAATCACAAAATGGTTTGGGTTGGGAGGGACCTTAAAGAGCCTCTATGTCCAACCCTCCTGCCATGGCCAGGGACACATTCCACTAGACAAGGTTGCCACAAGCCCTGTCCAAACTGGTCTTGGACACTTCCAGCGATGGGGCAGCCACAGCTTTTCTGGGCAACCTCTGCCAGGGCCTCACTATCCTCACAGGGAAGATATTTTTCTAGAAGCTGATCTCAACCTGCTCTCTATCAGGGGGGAAGCCATTCTCCCTCATCCTGTCACTCCGGGCCCATCAGCAGGATCCATGGCTCACACCAGTCCTGTGTGTTACCACACAATGACCATTGTTATCTTCCTCCCTTCCTTTCCCTTCCTTTCCCTTCCTTTCCCTTCCTTTCCCTTCCTTTCCCTTCCTTTCCCTTCCTTTCCCTTCCTTTCCCTTCCTTTCCCTTCCTTTCCCTTCCTTTCCCTTCCTTTCCCTTCCTTTCCCTTTCCCTTTCCCTTTCCCTTCCCCTTCCCCTTCCCCTTCCCTTCCTTCAGTATCTACTCCTCTTTTGTCTGCTGAGTTCATGTAGTCCATGGTTCTGATTTTGTCCATCCTAGATGTCTCCCAGGGCAGGAGAGCTGTGGTGCTATTGGCTGGTTGCAGCATCAGAAGCTCAGGACTGATGTATCTGGAGCCATCCATCCTCATTGGCTATGGGACTTAGGGCACACAGTGGCAGTGTCATTCAGCACCCAATGTTTTATAATTCAACATCACAGACTATTCTCACTCAAAGTCAAATCCTCCTGCATTACCCACAAAATGCACCAAGGTTCTTGAGCAAAGACATTCCTATGGATGGGTTTGCCTCTGCTTAAGGCAGGACTGATCCAAACAGTTTTCCCTAACCCATTTCTCATATGCACCACAGGAACTTGATCCCCTTCTCCAGTTTGTGGATGGTTTTTTTGGGTGGGACCAGCTCGATTCGTAGAGCCTGGTAGGTGTTCACTGACCAGGTGGCCTTTGCCAAGTGGAGATCCTAATGTTCAAAGGTCCCACCACCCATTGCTTTCAAGTCCATTGTACCATTCAGCTTTCCCAGAGCTGGTGCATGACAGGGAATGTGGTACACCCACTCAATGCTGTGCTCTCTGGCCCAGGTGTTCAGGAGGCTGTTTTTGAAGTAAGTCTCATGGTTTGAGTCAATTCTTTCAGTGCTGCCAGGTTGCCACGGGGCTGGTTTTTCAAGGGTCCATGTGGTGTTCCAGGCAGTGGTGTAATGCCCAGGGATGGGTCTCCAGCCATGCAGTCGTGCTTTCTACGACTGTCAGCATGTAACTCTTGCTGTGGAGAGGTTGTGGCAGTGTGATGCAATTGATCTGCCAGGCCTCCCCAGATTTATATTTCGACCATCATCCCCCACAGCACAGGGGCTTTACCTGCTTGGCCCTGCTTGATCTCAGCATGTTTCACAGTCATGGATTACCCAGGATATAGTGTCCATAATTAAGTCCACCCTTCAGTCACAATGCTGTGTGATACATCTTTTCCCTGATGACCTCAGATGCCTAAACATCTGAAATGTTTGAAATGAAACAGTGGCCTAAGGGGCCCACTGAGTCAGAAATAACTCACCCTTGTGTGGCCAGTCCTGACCTACCTGAGACACTTTAATCCTGGCAGCCCCATCCCTGCCCACTGTTGTGATGCTCTTCACTAGCCGACATCCACAGGATGGACTTTCACAGCGAACTTCTCTACCCAGGCAGCGATATCTTGCTACAATTCAATAACCCAGATGGGTTTCCCTCTGCGCTGCCAATTGGTCTTTTTCTGTTGTCTAACCACCTGCACAGAGCATTTGCTGCTATGCACGAGTCAGTGGCCGTTTCTCTCATTCAGTGATAGCCAGCAATATCCAAAGCCAGTTGGACAGCTTTCACTTCTGTGGGCTGACTTGATCCACCCACCTTGTCCCACGGTAACTTCTGTGACTCATAACACAAGATTTCACAGGGCTGCTTTCTGTTTTCTGATGTATCCCTACAATATCCTCTCCCAAGGTGAGCCCTGCAAAGTATACATGGGGCCACTGGGCCAGTCACAATGAGGTGGTTTTGCCCTTCATTCCCAGTTGGTCAGCTGCTGGGATTCCCCTGTCATCCCAGAAATAGAAATGGATTCTACCCCTTCAGATATTGTTGGCATCTGGGTACATTGGTGCTGGTGTCAAATAAAGCCTTATACTCTTGTGGTTCTGCTGTACTAGCCATCAGATCCACATTCCCCAATAGATCCGATGGTCCCTTTCCTCCACCTGACTGAAGCCAGGGCCCCTTTAGTTCCGGTCACAGTACTCATTGCTCACTTCTTGTAAATATCACCTGGAGGTCCTTTCAAAACGATCAGAAGTAACTTCAGGCCTTCTATTCTGTCTGAGGACTTGCCCACTGGAAACTGGAGCAGATTATCCTTGATGAGTTTTCTTTGGTGGTGTTCTTCCTCTCAACTCACCTGTGCTGCTGGGGCAGAGATGGGTTTTCAATCTCACTTCCTCATGTCTTCTCCATGGTCATACAGTTAAAACCACAGGTTACTTCATGGTGTGTCTCCCCTCTCCTGAGCAAGATTTTGGCTGCTCCCAATAGCAGACTCTGGTCCATTCTGGCAGGATATGGGACATTTCCTCTCTAGTTTGCTTGAGTCTTTCAAATCTGTCTGCAGTTTTGGACATCTTTTCCACAACCAATGCATAGGTCGGTAGGGAGAAGAAAAGATGATCTTCATATTGCCAAAGGTGCAGCACTGTTTGCTTTCCTTCTTTCATTGACTTCACTGCCAGTGATGGTATACAACAATGGCGCGCTCCATACAAACTTCTGCCACATGGACTGTGTGCCCTGGACCTCATCTGGTTCTTTCTCCTGTTGTAAGGACCCTGCTTCCTCTTCATCCCTCACTCAACAAACTGATGTGGTCTTGTATTTCTTCTGTATAGCAGCAACTGCTCACAGCACGTGTTGTTCCTCTGGTTCAGCTGCAATTGAACTGCCCAAGGTGCCTCTTGCTCTGCTTTCCTCCTCCTCCTCCTCCCCCTGAGGGTGCTGTCCAGTGATGAACAGTGGCTGGTAAATAGTAGCCAGGGCCCAGCACATTGCATAACTTTGTGCCTCTCTGGAGTCAGTCACTACAGCATTTTTCTTCCCTACATTTTATCACTTTACCAGGGTCCTCTAGTTGTTCAGGGGTGAATTTCCAAACTGTTGGAGCAGAGAAATCCTCCAAACACTGGCCCATGTCCTCCCACATTTCATACCACTCCTGACTATCCCCCCTCAGGGAAGATCTCTGAATGGCCTTTCGAAAAATTTCTTTCGTAATTTTAAACATGGTGCGGACCACACTCAAGAGACCTGGGTTAGGGTTAAACATACTTTCCTTAACACCCAAAGGGAATTCAGAATTCTCAAAAGCTGTTGTAACAGGCCTGAAGGAGGAAAACAGAATGAAAGGCTGGGGAAAATCATCCTCCCCTGTTCCCCCCATGGGCTGAGTAGGATTATTAATGGAGTCCCAGAGGTAGCACCCAAGGCAAGGGCAGGAGAGCAGCACTGAAGACACATCCCAAACGACCCTCACTGCCCTTGATGTCACCATGTCATAAACTGATATCCCACAGTACTGCAACAAAGCAGTCCTGATCCCTCTTCCTTCTGAAAAATATACATACAGGGTTAGGTACTACACCCATGTGAACAGACCGAGCAACATTGTTGTGGGAAATGGAAAAATAGAAACTTCCACAGATGCTGAAGGGTTCAATCTGCAGCCTTGGACAAAGCTTGCATTAATGTAATGATAAAGGTTCACAAACATTAAGTAGAGAAATTATAAACTTACGTCTCTGTAGTTATAAGTAAGAATATGTCCTAAGTAAGTAAGAAATTATATTAAGTAAAATAGTTTAAAGTTTGAACTGTAATAACTTGACTTACAGAGTAGGCTAGAGATCTAGAAGCTGTAATAGAAGTGTGTGTATGAGTACGTGACCTGTCAGCTTATTGGCTAAGAGACAGAGGCAGTGCAGCAAAATTAAGCAAAGGTGATAGGTTAATAAGTGAAAACTTATTAAATAAAATAAATAAAAAATAAATAAATAAAAGTTATTAAGAAATAAATAAATAAATAAATAAATAAATAAAAAAATAAAATAAAAAGAAAATAAAAATAATAAAAAGTAATAAAGAATAAATAAAAAATTAATAAAAACAAAAATAAGAAGAAACCCGTGACTACCTTGAGCTGTGGCTGACTTGTTGCTCCTCTAAATCTCACACCTTCAGACTGACATCTTATCTAGCTTACTTGAGCAATAAATCATCTCAAAGCATGGTGGTCCCATGCCTCGTTCTTCATCTCGACAATTGGACCAGTGGCTCTGCACATAATACAACAAAGGCTTAAATCACATTTGTTTTCAGCCGGCTCTAGACAGGTCTGTTGTCTCAACCCTTTGTGCCTCACATTGGGCAGTAATTAAAGCTGTCATGTTTTAAGAACAGTATTCCATACTTTAATGCTTATACTGAAAACACACTGGCTCTTGCTTCCCTGTCCCGTCCAGCTGGAAGCACAAAAGGCAAAGATCACAGTTTGACACAAGTACAGTTTACTGGAAACAGCAATGAAATAGGAAAACAAACAGTAACAGAAACAGTATTAATGACAAAAGGTATAAGATAAAGATTCTACATAGAAAGTCGGTGACAATACTGACTGTTTCACTTGCCATGCTTTCTCCCCAAAGAAGGAACTCCTTCCTCTCAGAAGCGAGGAAGAGAGTCCTTTTCCCTTACCCCTGGCAAATAAGATGGTATTGAATGACCTAGAAATGCCCACAGCAACACCTGTCAGCTACTGCAAAAAAAATTTAACTCTATTTTAGTGGCTCTGTCCTGGCTGAAACTAGGATGGCCATGCTGGCGGGGAGGCTTCAAAGGGGTGTTGGAAGATGGATGCAAACAAGAGGAATGGGAAGGTCTGGAAGCAGAAACTCCTCATGGGGAGAGACTTAGAGCTTTTTCAGGGGAAGGTTCAAGGGTGACCTCCGCATCATAGCAGTGCTGGTTTGGCAGCTCCTTTTGTCTCTGTTGCATTGAAGAGGCTGAAACAGGGAGAAAAATTGCCCTAAAGGGGAGCAGGGAGGGTGATGAGCATTGCCTCATTCCAGCCCAGCCTGGGAGTGACCCCTGGCACAGGGGCTGTTGCAGGAAACTCCCCTTCCCTCCTCTCCCCCTCCACTACTCTCTCTCCAGTCCTGGGGACACTGGGGGTGTGAAGATCCCAGGGTGCCACCTGCACAGCTCCTGGCTGGCAGCAGATGTGACCCCAGGTTGTCACAGGGCCTGCAGAGCTGCAGGATGCCTCACCCCAAGTGCCTGGGGCTGCTTGTGTTGGGGTGTCTGGGTGCTGCATCTAGGGTGCTGATCTCTATGCCCATTCTCACCCGGCCCACATCGCCAGAGCAGATCCTGGAGATGTTGGTCATGGGCAATAAAAACCAGCACAGCATCACACCGTGCGCAGCAGCTGCACCACGTCCAGCAGCTTCCCAGCCAGGTGTAGGTGTGTCAGGTTGTGCAGGCACAGGCAAGCGAGCGGCACAGCGTCAGAGATGTTGTTGTAGGATAGGTCGAGCACCCGCAGCCTTGGGGGCATCACCCCAGGGGTGGCCCCTGAAAGAGCTCCCAGGGAGTCGTTGCAGAGGCACAGGACCCTCAGTGTGGGCGGCAGCCCTGGTCCCAGTGTCGACAGCATGTTGCCACACAGGTCGAGCAGGCCCAGGTGTGCCAGATGCCCCACGGCCATGGCCACAGGCTCCAGTGCGCTGAGCCGGCCACCCCAGAGCCAGAGCGTGCTGAGTGCGGTCAGTGGCCAGAAAGCCCTGGGGGCCACCTTCTGCAGAGGGTTGTGGGCCAGCTGCAGTGTGCTCAGGTTGCCCAGCCCGGTGAACACACCTGTGGCCAGCACTGACATGTTGTTGTGGGCCAGGTCTAGGTGGGCCAGTGCTGACAGGCCCCAGAAAGCCCCCGGGGACAGGAGTTCCAGCTGGTTGTGGGTCAGAACAAGGGTGTAGAGCCACGGCAGGTGGGCAAAGGTACCGGGGGGCACCTGGCACAAGATGTTGATGGAGAAGTTGAGGGATGTGGCAGTGGAAAGGAGGTTGCCCACTGCAGCCCCCACGGTGCTCAGGAAGCGCTGGATGCAGCAGAACAGCCCAAGGTCCCATGGCGCCTGAATGCAGTTGCGGAAGCCATAGGGAGAGACCCCTGCAGGCACCATCACCAGTGTCACCAGCGTCACCAGCAGTGAGGTGCACATCCTGACACACCCTGGGGAGATCCTGGATGCAGTGGGGGAGTGGGATGAGGCATGTCCTCGGTACCACAGTGACCCCCCTCGCAACCCAGAGACCCCACCACCATCCCAAAGACCCCACTCAGAGCCCACGGATGCCTCATCCACACCCCAGAGACCACCCCAGGATCCCCACTCAGGGTCCAAGGACTCCTTGTCTGCACCTCAGGGACCCATGCACACACTCCAAGGATTCCCTTCAGGGCCCAGAGATCCCTCCATCCACAACCAGGTAGATCCACCACAGGGACCCCCGTCAGGGCCCAGGAACCTTCCTCAGAGACAAAGATCCTCCACACATCCCAAGGACCCCTCGGCCCCCCCAGTCCCCAGGGGTTTTGGGGAACACCTGGTCCCCATCAAGTTCCCACCGTGCCACTGCCTTCACTTTGGGTGATTTTGGGGTTAGAAAAGGGAAGTTTGGGGTATCGCTTTTTGTCAGCACTGCCCTACCCAGCTCCCTGTGACGTGGGTGGGGGAGACCCCTGCCTGGACGGATTTAGGGGTCCCCGGGGGGCTGGGAAGGGTATGAGGCCACACAGCTGGGTCACCCCCAGGTACAGCCCCCAGGAGTCTGGAGGGTCCCTGGGACACCCAAACCTCTTCTCCCCCCCCGCCCCGTCCCCCCGCTGCCACATGCTGCTCTTTGTTCCTCTTCCTCTTGCTCAGACTGAACCACCTGGTTTTGGTTCCTTCGGGGGAAATACTGGGCTGTACTGGGTTATACTCTCTTATACTGGACTATATTGGCCTATACTGGGCTTTGCTGGGTTGTACTGAGTTATACTGGACTGTACTGGGCTGTACTGGGTTCCTTTGGCTTGTAACGGGACAGAGGCGCCGCCCCGATGCAGCGCGGGGGCGTGGCTTTGCCTGGGGCGTGGCTCTGCCTGGGGCGTGGCTTTGCCTGGGGCGTGGCTTTGCCTGGGGCGTGGCTTTGCCTGGGGCGTGGCTTTGCCTGGGGCGTGGCTTTGCCTGGGGCGTGGCTTTTGCCGGGGGTGTGGCTTTACCTGGGGACGTGTCCCGTGCCGGGGGCGTGGTCTGCGGGGGCGGGGCCCGTGTGGCGCCGGGGTCTGGGGGCGGGGCCTGTAGGAGGGGGCGGGGGCAGTGCTCAGGGCGGGCCCTGTCGGGAGCGTGGGGGGCGAGAGTGGGGGGGCATCAGGATTGGGGGGGGGAATATTTGGGTCTGGGGAGGGGGTTATAAACGGGCTCGGGGGATTTGGGAGGCTGCGGGGACTGGGTGAATTATTGTGTGTGGGGGGAGCTGCAGGGACTGTGCTGTGCAGCGGCCGCAGCTTCCGCTCCCTGCACGAGCGCTGGTAGTGCGTAGCCCTCAGCAAACGCGGGGGGAGCACCCTCATCTCCCCCCCGCGAGGCCCCCGGCCTCCCCAGAGCCATGGGCTGGAGCCGGAGTACGAGATGGCGCTGAGCAACGGGGATTCCTTCCGGACGCGGCACCTCTCGGCTGATGAATTCTGTGCGGCTGCGGCCGGGGGGGGGAAAGGCAATGGGAGGAAGACTGGCGTGCATCGAGATCGGGGGGTATCTTGGGAGTTGTGGGGGTCTGAGGGGGCTTATTGGGGTCCGCGTGGTCTGCAGGGGCTGAAGGGATTGGTGTACATCAGGGTCTGAGGGTATATGGGGAGTTATGGTGGTCTGGGGGGCTGCAGGGATTGGGGGTGCATTGAGATGGGCACGTATATGAGGGTCTGGAGGACTTTTCGGGGGTTTAGGGGGTTGGAAGGATTAGGGTGCATCAGTATTGGGAGACATATTGGAGGTTATTGAGGTCTGAGGAAGCTGAAGGGGTTGGGATACTTGGGGATTGATGGTGGGGCTGCAATGCAGGGGGGGTCTGCATCAGGGCAGCCTGGTGGGTATTGGGTCCTCATGGGGTGAACCCCTTCTCACCCCACCCCCACCACCTTCCCCAGGCATCCTGGAGGCAGACATCACCTTCCTCCTCATCTTCATTTCTTCATTGTCATCTTCTCGTTATTCATCAGTGAGTGGCTGGGAGAAAACCTGAGCTTCGAGGGGGCCTGGGGGGAGGTGGTGCTTTGAGAGATCCTGTGCTCACCCCCCAGTCCCCCCAGACCTGGTCTAGGGATGGCAGCTGCTCCACACCACCTACAAGATGCTCATGGTGGCTGCCAGCATGGAGCGTGAAGAGGGAGCCTGGGGGGCTATGGGCAGATTTGTGAGGGCCGGGGACAGCTGTGGAGGCTGGAGAGCATTGGCGTCTGTGGAAGTTCTACTGGGATTTGGGGGGATCTTCAGAGATTGGGAGGTGTCGAGGTCTGAGGGGCATATTGAGATTTGGTGGGGCTGGGGGTTCTGAGTAGTTTTGGGGGGGTTTTCACAGCAAAGTATAGGGGTTATGGGTGGGCACAGGGGCACTTTGAAATCATGGGAGGTGATGAGGGGCTTGGGAGAGTACAGGAGGTATAAGGGTGATGAAGCGGGGGGTAGGGGGTGTGATGAAGGTGAGTGCCCAGCCCTCCCCATGTCCCCATGCCAGCTTCTCCCCCTCCATCAGCTCCCTCATTTTCCTCCTTATGCTCATCGTGCTGGGCAAGTGCTTTTCCATCACAGGTACCATGGGGGGTATAGGGAGATGGCTGGGGGCACGGGGGCAGCTGTGCGTCACTGTGGGGCAGTCAGGGGTCCCTACACAGCGTTTGGAGGGTGTCTGTGAGGTACGTTGGGTCCCACGTTCAGGGGCATCGCAGACTTATGGGGGGTGGTGTATTCAGTCCAATGATGGGTTCCCCAATTGCCTCGGAGCAGGAGGTTTATGTCCCAATCCCATGGGGAAATTCTCAGTTCCAGAAAGGTAAATCAGGTACCTATGGGGGGTCTCAAGGCCATTTACTGGGGAGGAGTCCCCAGTCCCATGCAGAGGGGCCCAGTTCCCTTGGTGGGGATTCATTCCGTGAAGGGGTATAGTGTCCCTTGTCCCATCAGGTGGGTCCCAAAAATGAAGTGGAGGAAGGAAGCTCTTGCCCTGTCCTGTTTGCCACAATGTTGAGTTCCTGGCCTATATTCAGGGTCTTCCCCCGGTCTGTATTTTGTCTCCCAGTGGAACACGGGGCCACTAGACAGATGTCCCAGCTGGCCAGGAAGAGTCCAGGCACCTCCTGCCACAGGGCATGGACACTGGGGGGTGGGGGATAGGGTGGGATCATGGGGGACACATGGGGCACATTGGGGACATATGGGTGACATGAAGACATTGGGGAGACAGGTGGGACATGAGGGACCCTAGGGACACCTGTGTACATGAGGGAGATGGGGGGACATGGGGACACAGGGTGACAATGAGAGTACTCTGTCCATGGAGACGGGTGGTGCTGGAAATGATGGAACTTCTAAAATTTTTAACTTTAGTCAGGGGTTTTGTTCATCTTCACCCAGGGGGAAGGGAATGGAAGTTCTTTTCAAGAGACTCTGTTGCCCAGGCAAGGCCTGATGAGCTTGACATCTCAATGGACTAGGAGCTTCCAGAGGATGCACAAGATATAAATAACCATTAATGCTCAAACATCCTTCCTGGTGTGTCAGAGACCCCTGGTCGGGGAAAAGGTCAATAAGAGAACAAAGAATGAGGACCTAATTAGCATTGTAGTCAGAGGGATCAATAACCAGTAGGAAACCAAATACAAAGGACTGTAACTTATAGCAAATGAATGTTGAACCAATGAATTTTTCCAGGTTTTGACTGTGTAAGTATGTGGAAAAAAAAGCCATGCGTGATGGAACAGTTTTCTCTGCACAATCCAGGTAATGTGTGGATTACATTATTTATGTTGCAGATTCTGGCCAGAAAAACATCCTAGCCAGAATAAAGTAATACTTTAATTCTCTAACAGTAAAAATGTTGTTGGAGAATGTTTGTTTTTTCCACAGTTTTGGTGACAGCAAGACAGTGGCTCCATGTCTCTCCATATCCCCTCACAACACCTCTGTGTCCTTTTCCCCAGGTGGATCTCATGGACAGCTGCAATGCTCAGCTGTCCACCACTGGTCACAGGGAGGCACTGGGAGCTACTTGGACCATGCTGGGAGCAACTGGTAGATACCATACCATGGTGGGGATACTGGGATCACAACTGGGACAACTAGGATCATACAGGGAACAACTATAACCATGCTGGAGAGTGACAGGGAGTAAGGGGAATCATACTGGGGATGAATGGTAGCAACTGGGATCATGGGATCATACTGGTATCATAGTCGGAGTGACTAGGATCATACAGGGAATGACTGGAACCATACTGGAGGTGATTGGGAGCCACTGGGATCACGGCCAGAAGAGTCCAGCAAACCCCAGGCCCTGGTGCTGGGACAGCCCTGGAACAGATTCTCTGGGGGGAGCCCATGGCACGGACAGGAAACCAGGGCATTGGGAACAGCCAGGGCTTGGGAAAGGCAGGTCCTGCCTGACTCACCTGATCTCCTGCTGTGCCCAGGTGGCCCCAGTGGATGTTGGACATGTGTTGGTATGTCTGCCTGAAACTCAGTAAAGCCTTTGGCACTGCCTCCATCTCCCTGCCTCTCCTGGAGCACCTGCAGCTCCTGGCTGGGAGACGTGCCTCTTGCTGGGAACACCTGTCTGCTGGCCAGGCCACGGAGGGAGTGGGAATGGAGCCATAGCCAGCTGAGGCTGGGCACTGCTGGGGTTCTCCAGGGCTCAGTGTTGGGACTGGTCCTGTTCAACATCTTCATCTGTGTGGTGGTTTCACATTGATTGACGTTTGGGGAAGAAGTACGAAACCAACCACAGAAGTGATTTCTTTAAGAGAAGCTGCTGGGAGCTTCCTCTCTGCCTGGGAAAGGCCAATAGCTGGCTGGTTCTGAGAACTGACAACATTTTGAACCATTTAGAAATTAGATCTGCCTCTTTAAGATTCACATTTAAAAAAAACACAAGTCTGGGAACTCTGTGCTTCTGGCCTCGAAGGGTAGCTGAGCTCTGGTGGGGCTGGCCCCACTCCTCTGCAGCCTGTGTGGCCCGGGGTGGGGGCCAGGCTGGATCCCAGCAGCTCCCAGGCTGGGGACAGGAGGCTGCTGGGCCATGGCTGCTGACGTCTCGCCGACAATAAATCCCCTCCCCAGCCCACACCGACAGCTCCAGGAATGCCCCCCACCAACCCCCAGTGGCTGCCAGCATGGCCTGAAATCCAATACAGTGACTGCTGTGGCCCCTGGGTGAGATTTAACCCTTTCACTACACAGATGAGACCTGCAGACCTTAATCCTCTCTCCAGGGAAAGAAAAAGAGTGATGACTTGTAGAAAGACAACATGAAAACAGCAAGGTCAGTAAAGAAAGAGTCAAACCTCAAATGGAAAGAGAATGAAGAGATGCCTAATGGGGTTGAAATATTCCTTCAATAGGGCCATGGAGATGGCCAATGATATACTGAAATATCCCCTTTAATTCATGAGAGAGTATGGAGGGATGAAGCATTCAAACTGTGGATGTCAGCAGAGGCATCCACTGATGAAGCCAAGCAGATGTTGGAGTAGCTGTGATCCCATGAGATGCTTGAACAGAGAGAGAGATGAGAGTTGATGAAGACCCTTTGCCCCCAGCGGGAGAACAAGAAAACCTGTTCTCAGAGATGATCACAGAGACAGATAAAGAGAACCTTTACCTTTGAGCAACTCATCCTTAAAATAATATCCCATGAGTTCATGGCCCATGGACACACCTCTACGAGGGCTGTGAAAATGGGAGGAATTTCACAATGCAGAACTTTTTCCCAGGCAGCTGCTAATTGTGGAAATGAAAAGCCACAAGAGAACTGTTTCTTGTGGAAAAGTCTCCATGGCACAGTAAGTGAAAATTCCTCTCCTTGCAAGAACTGATGAAAGACTATTGTATAGCTGGTATCTGATCTAACATCCCAGGTTTTGTCTCTATGTTGTCAGTTAAAGAAAGAAGTTGGGGGGGGCCGAAGAATGCATTCTGATGCTTCTTATTCTTGTAGTTCTATTAATAAAATTTCTTTATACCTTTCAAGCTTTGAACCTTATTTGCCTTTCTCCTAATCCATATCTCACAGCAAGGAATGACTAAGCGCACTGGTGATTTTAGCCAGCACTAAACCCACCACAATCTGTGACTTGGACAAGGGAATTGAGGGCACCCTTGGGAGATTCACAGATCACACCAGCTTGGGTGAAACTGTGGATCTGCTGATGGGCAAGAAGTTCTGCAAAGGGATCAGGACAGGCTGGATCAGTGGGCTGAGGATAACAGCGTGAGGGTCAAAAGAGCCAAGTGCTGGGTCACCACCACCCCATGGAATGCTCTGGGTTGTGAAAGAAATGGCTTGAGAGCTGCTCAGCAGGAAGGAATTTGGAGCTGCTGGTTGGCAGCCATCTGGATTTGACCCAGTGTGTGCCCAGGTGAGCAAAAAGGCCAGTGGTACCTGGCGTGGATCAGCCATAGTGTGGCCAGCAGGACCAGGGCACACGGCCCCACGTTGAGTTCTGTGCCCAATTCTGACCCCTTACTGCAAGAGAGACATTGAGGGGCTGGAGCATGCCCAGGGAAGGGAACAGAGCTGGGGAAGGGGCTGGAGCACCAGGAGCAGCTGAGGGAGCTGCAGGGACTCAGCCTGGAGTAAAGGAGGCTTGGAGGGCCCTTCTGGCTCTGCACAACTCCCTGCCAGGAGGGGGCAGCCGGGGGAGGTTGGGCCCTGCTCCCAGGGAACAGAGATGTTTCCCAGAGGAAATGGCCTGAAGCTGTGCCAGGGGAGGTTTGGGTTGGACATCAGGAGGAATTTCTTCAAGGAAAAATTTGTCAGGCATTGGAAGGGGCTGCCCAGGGAGGTGGTGAAGTCCCCATCCCTGGATGTGTCAAGGAACAACTGGATGTGGCACTCAGTGTGATGGTTGAGTCATAAGGTGGAAAATTGGAAATTGGTCAGAAGTTAGACTCAGTCTTGGAGGGATTTTCCAACCTTGATTCCATGAAATGAGTGTATGGTGGCCCACTGGGAGGACTGGGAGGAGCTGGAGGATCTAGAGGGACAACTGGAGTGTCTAGTGTTGGAAAGTGGGAGGTTTGATGGTGTCAAATAGGGGGTGTGATGGCCCACTGGGAGAACTGAGGGGCATCTGGGTGGCTGGGGTGGACATATAGGGGCAACTGGGAGGCTTGATGGGGTCAAATGAGGGGTGTGGTGGCCCACTGGGAAAACTGTGGGTAAACTGGGAGGTCTGTGAGGCAATGCCCTCAAGAGACCCTCAAAGCCTACCTGAGTTACCATGGGTTCACTAACTCCCCAATCTGCTTCTCCAGTGGATTTCATGGACAGCTGCAACCCTCGACTGACTCCCACTGGGTACTAGGAGGCACAGGGAGCTACTGGGACCATGCTGGGATGTGTGAAGACACTGGGAGCAAATGGAAGATGCTGGAACCATGTTGAGGGTACTGGGACCAAAACTGGAAAGTGGGATCAAAAGTGGAAAGTAACTAGGATCATACAGGGGACAACTGGAACCATGCTGGGTTAGTACTGGGGGTGTCTGGACCCACACCGGGAGCCTACTGGGAGTGATTAGGATCATAATGGGATAATTCTAGCAGGGACAGGATTTGACTGGGGTCATTGGGAGTGTAATAGTCATCATACTGGGAGCCATTGTGATCATACTGGACTCCCACTGGGAGTGACTGGAATCATACTAGGATGATTTTGGGAATAACTGGAACCATGCAGATGACCGGGAGCACTGGGAACTACACTGGGAGTGACTGGACACTCTGTAATCGACTGGGACGATAACGGATACCATACTGGGATCACACTGGGACGGTAACTGAGATGACACTGGGAACCCCAAGGCGCGGGGTGTCAGAGGGCGGAGCCATGCAGATTTATGCTAATGAGCCTTCGGCCGCCCCGGCACCATCGAGTCGCGGAGTCTGGCGGCCCAGAACGGTCGCGCGCCCCGACTGGCGCGGCGGGAGGAAGTGACGTCACGAGCGGCGCGACGCGGCGGGCGGTTTGAACAGTGCGAGGTTTGAACAGCGCTGAGCGAGGTTTGGGCAGCGCTGAGCGAGGTTTGAACAGCGCTGGGCGAGGTTTGAACAGCGCTGGGCGAGGTTTGAACAGCGCTGAGCGAGGTTTGGGCAGCGCTGGGCGAGGTTTGGGCAGCGCTGAGCGAGGTTTGAACAGTGCAAGGTTTGGGCAGCGCTGGGCGAGGTTTGGGCAGCGCTGAGCGAGGTTTGGGCAGCGCTGAGCGAGGTTTGAACAGTGCGAGGTTTGGGCAGCGCTGGGCGAGGTTTGGGCAGCGCTGGGCGAGGTTTGAACAGTGCAAGGTTTGGGCAGCGCTGGGCGAGGTTTGGGCAGCGCTGGGCGAGGTTTGAACAGCGCTGAGCGAGGTTTGGGCAGCGCTGGGCGAGGTTTGAACAGCGCGGCTGCGGCGGGTCACGGGCGATGAGCGGGAAGGGGGAGCTTGGGGGAACCGGGTAGTGGCCGTCCCGATCCCTTCCTTTTCCCGGCCGCCGGATCCCCTCCAGCCCCGCCGGACGCCTGGACTCGCCCTGACCCTGCGGTGGATTCGGCCAGACCATGCCCCGCCCTAAGCCCACCCCCCGACGGCACGACCGCCCCCCGCCTCCCCCCCCTCCCCGGCCGCGGGCACGCAGTGAGTGAAGGGCGGGGGACTCCCCTTACAGATATACTCCATGGCCTTCCCACACCGAACGCCCTCTTAGGCCTCTCCTCCAGAGCACTCCTGTGAACCCCACTATAGAGCTCCCCTTATGGACCCTCCCCTCCATTGCTCTCCCCCTCCCCCAGTCTGTGTCCTATGTACCCCTATATGCTTCCATCACCCCACACTCCCTCTCCCCTATAGCCCCCTATACTCTGTTCCCTATAACCCCTCATACTCCCCATCCCCTATAGCTCCCCTATATCGGCCATCACTGTAGCTGCCTATAGATCCCTCATACCCGCAATGTCCCCTCAGATCTTATAGATCCTTTATAAGCTTACCCCACAGCTTCCTCCTGTGTCCCCTCAGGCCCTATATATCTCCTAAAGCCACCACAGACCCCATCCAATGTCTCCCAGGGCGCCGTCCAGGTCAGCGAGCACTGCAAGAGATCCGCATGTACCAGAGCAGTACCCGCCTGCTTCTGCGCCCCGGCCCCTTTGCCCGTGTGGTGAGAACCCCCCCCACATCCCAAAATGAACACTCCTGCACTTCAAAATCCCCGGACACCCTGACTTCCCCCACAGAACCTCTGCAGCATCCTCCATGGACTCCCAAACTCCCCTGGGACCACACAGATATCCATAAAATCTACTTTGGGACTCCCAAATCCCTCCAGGACTCCCCCAAATCCACCCAGGACCTCCAGCATCCTCTGGGATGTCCCAAACTGCTCTGGATCCCCACTCCTGGGATCCCAAAATTCATTCCAGGACACCCCAGATCAACCCTCTTGGATCTTGCAACCTCCCCCAGAGCCTTCAAATCCACCCTGGGACCCTTCAGATCCCCACAAGACTCCCCCATATACCCCCTGGGACCCTTCAAACAATCCCTAGGACCCTTCAAATCCAACCCCCAAATCCACCCTGGGACCCCTGAAATTCAGCCTGGACTCCAACCTCCTCTTGGGCCCTATCCCAAACACCCATTGGGACTCTTTAGTCCCCCCCAGACCCCTCCAAAACCCCAAATCACCCCCTGGGACTCCTCAGGACTATCCTCTTCCCCCAGGCCCCACCCTCCACCCTGTTCCAGCCCTTGTACTCCTTGTCCTTGTTCCATGTCCTCCCCATCCTCATGACATGGTGAGCCTGTACTCCATCAACATTCTTGCATAGCCCCCCAGTGTCCTTCTGTGTTTCCAGACATCCTTGTGTCTCACCACCTTCAGAAGCTGCATGGATTGGGTGTTCCCAGTGCCCCTCCCCCTGTGCTGGCACTGTCCCCCTGTCCCATGGGGGTGTCTCCAGGAGAGTGTCCCAGTGTTCCCATGCCCAAGGGTGTTCCCAAGATGTTCCCAGAGTGGTGCTTCCCCCCTGCCTCGCACCTGAGGTCTGAACAGGGTGTCCCCATCATGGTGTCGCACATCCCTACTCCCCAGTGTATCCCCAGGTGTTCCTGTCCCCAGTGTTCCTGTCCCTGGGGTGTCTCCAGGGTGACAAGGGTGTCCCCAGGTCCCTGAGATGTCCCCAGGGCAGTGTCTCCATGTCTCCAGGGTGTTTCTAGGGTGGCGGCCCCAGCCAGGGGTGATGCCCCTGTAGTCCCTGAATGTTGTCCTGTTGTCCCCCCCACTCCCTGTGACCCCAATGCCCCCATGTGCCCCCCTCCCCTTCTGCAGGTGCGGGAGCTCTGCCTACTCTTCACCCGTGGGGTTGATTACCGCTGGCAGCGCATGGCCCTGCTGGCGCTGCAGGAGGTAGGTGTCTGGGGACCCAGGCGTGGTGGAGGGGGGTCACAGAGGGGCTGGAGGGGTCCTATGGGTGCAGTGCGGGTGTCCAGGGGGCTTAAGGGGATGGGGAGGGGGACTGAGTGGGATCTCATGGGTGCTGAGAAGGTTTCCATAGGGGTTGGGGGAGGGGCTTCTGCAGGAGGGCCTGTGGATGCTGGGGGTGTCTCTGGGGGGCTGGGGAGGTCCAGGAAGGTCTCTGGGTGCTTGGATGGGGTTGAGAGGTTTGTTGGGAGTGTCTGATGGGAGCTGAGGTGGAGTCTAGGAAAGTCGCCATGGGCTGTGGGGGGTCTGTGGGTTCTGGGACAGTGTTCCATGGATGTTGAGAGAGTCTCTGGGAGACCTCTGGGTGCAGTCCCAGGGTTTTGGGACCTGGGGTTTTTCCTGGGGTTTATCAGGGAATGGGGATGGGTCACAGTGTTGGTCCTCCCTCACACATTTACAGGCACAGTGTGTTTCAGTCTCCCCAGTTGGCTGTGGGTGGGTTTGGGGGGTTGCTGCCCCCATGGGGAGCTGTGGGGGTTGGGGCATGCTGGGGGATTTTGGGGACCCTCCCTCAGGTTTTGGGACACAGGCAGCAGAGGCCTTCATCGTGCGGCTGCTGGAAGACGCGTACCTGTGCTCACTGCACGCCCGTCGAGTCACCCTGTTCCCCAAAGATCTGCAGCTGGCCCGGCGCCTGCGGGGAGTGGAGGCGGGTGGCATCTGAATGGAGACCCCCCTGAGCCCTTGCACAGAGGCTTAACCCCCCAGACCCCTGTACCAGGATTCCCACCGTGGGACTCTCTCCTGACAATCTCATACCTCTAATCTTACTGGGATCTCCTTTGGGACCATCATGTTTGGACCCACCCCCATGGGGTCTCCCAAGCTGAGGCCCTGTCCTGACATGCCTCATCAGATTTGGGATCCACCTCCCCAGGAACTGCCACGTGGACCCACCCCACAGACTCCCCCCTATTGGACCCCCACCTCAGGATCCCCAACAACCCCTTCCAGGACCCATCCCAGGGTGGAGGTTTCCTTCCTTAGTCCAGCATCCCCCAGATTATTGAGGACCACTACCCATGATCCCCTGGTACCTCCTCACCAGAATACTAGTTCCAGGGGAGCCTACCCAGGACCTCCACCGTACTGGAGACCCAGTTCTGCTGCACCCCAATAAATGAATAAATGTTTGTGACCCCTAGGTGCTGTTGCCAGGAAGGATGGAGGGGATTTGGGGGTGAGGTACTCCAGTGGAGAGCTCTGGAGGGGAGGAGAATCCACAGGGAGGAGGGCTCTGGGAGTATTTTGGGTGAGGGCACCTGGGATGGGGACCAGGAAAGTCTTAGGGCTTCAGGGGTTCCATTGATAGTGGTGGTGGGGGGGGGTCACCTAGGGGGCGGTGCTTAGGTGGTTTGCTTTCTGAGCAGGGTCAGGGCTTTAGGGGCGGTGCTTAGAGGTGGTTTGAAAGTGGGTAGGGCTGCCTGTGGAGGGCGGGGCTTGCATACTCCGTTAATATGGAGTGGCCTGTAAGGGTGGGGCTCTGGAGGTCCCCCACCCATGGGTGGAGTTCTGGGGGCTTGGGGCCATACTTAATGAGTGGGGCTCCCGAGGGTTCCGGGTGCTCCCAGTCTGCTGTTCCTGCCGCTGCTGCTCGGCCGCTGCTGTGCCTGCGCCTGAGAGCGCGGGAGCGACCCCAGAGCGGACCCCAGCCAACCCCAACCCTGCCCTGGGGACCCCCCTTTCCTCATGCCTTGGAGATGCCTCCCAAACCTCAGAACCCAAAACCTACCCCGGGACCCCGAATCCCCTCAAACCTGGCCATCCCGGCCATCCTTGGGGTACCCTCTGAGCCCTGCAAACCTCAGAGACCCCAAATATCCCCCTCCTAAAATCCCAGCTCAGCTCCCACTCACCTGGTTTGGGATACCCCCCAGTTTTGGGGTCCTCTCAGCCCTCTTTTTCCCCAGACATGCTGGTGATGAGCTTGGTGGGGAATATTTTTGTTACTGAACCCTCAAAGAAAGTTAACTCAAATTGTGGACAGGACAGAAAATTGCTTTGACTAAAGCCCACTGTCTAACAACACTATAAGCAGCAGTACATTTGATGATGAGGAAATCACGTTATAATCCTTAATTAAAGATGAAACCTTCAATGGTAGGGTCTACAAACTGTTACTAAAACAGTGCATTACACAGCAGCCAAGATAGCAAAGTTCCAGGAAAAGTATGGCAGACTTACATCGGAATTGGAAACTAGATATGTTTGGATAGTGCCTCTGGCAGAGGGTGATTGAATCATTTGTCTGAGGCAGAGGCCCAAGGCTTCTGGGGGCCAGAAGTATTTTTAATGGTGGGTGACCAGAGAAAACTTTGGTCTTTAACTCAGAGTGCCACCTATAGGGCAGAAGGTTGGATCCATTAGAGAGGAATGATTTGCTTAGGATCAAGACCCCAGCCATAGATCATGGGACAGAGAATGTACAGAAGGAAGCATGTTTGCAACTGATGAATGACAGATGTTCCAGGACAGCCCTCACCTACATCACTGGTTATCCAAGTATGCAGCTCACAAAGTTAGAGTTTTGCTGGATGTGATAAAACAGTGTGGCAGAATTACAGGATCACTTGAGGCAAGGGTTAACCCCACAGAGAGGAAGACAAGGAAAAGACCCTTAACATGGGAAAAGAGATCTTAGGGACTAATTAACTATGGCAGAAAGATGGGTTTCACTGAATGATTAGTAAACAGCACAACAATCAGGAGACTGGAATTGCAGCAAGGAACTGGACTACCCAAAAGGGAGCAGCAGGGTCCCAGTGCCAAATGGAATGCAGTGTGAGTGAAAGGCTTGCAGAAAGGAATTTCTTGAGAAGAGATAAATTATCCATTGCTATTCTGGACAATGTAGTGCCTGGAATGGAGTGGCTGGGGAAAAGAAAAGTTGCACTCCCTTGTCACAGGCAGAAAAAGGATGTGGATATGAGAGCTGGAATTCCTGAGAGACGTGACCTATCATTACTACAGCCCCACAGGCTAATGTTGTTAATTGGAGTCTTAGAAACAACTTTCACCATCCTCAGTGAGTGAACTGGGGGCTGGCAGCTGTAAACATTTAAGATGGCTCGCCAAAAATAAGACTGACACAGAAAATGAGGTATCAAAGTCACCACTGGTTTCTGAGATGGAGACAGGAGAAAAACTGAGAATCCAAGTTGATAAATTTATGACTGAGAAAGACCATCTTAGGACCCTAAGTAAGGACTAAGCAGAGTATAAGGAAAGACAATTATCTGATAATTTTAATAGGGAAAAGATCTGAGAGAGGAAATAGGAGGAAAGCAGCTGAATTATCTCTGTTCCTGAGAATGGAACAGTTGCAGAAATAGTTCCAGGAAGAAAAAGATAAAATATGAAAACTGAAAGAAAAGGCAAAGGTGGTGCTTAAGCAAGCTGCCAATTCACCACATTGTACATAGTCCATTCAGGTGGCTTATTTGCAAAAGCATTCCAGGCACAAGCCAAGTGAGACTGAAATCCAACAAGTGGAACCCTTTCAATACATATGTACTAATGACCATACATCCAGATTCCAGTTGGTTTTTGTCAACAATTAATTACATTTCTAATAGATACAGGAGTACAACACTCAGTACTAACTGAGTCAAGTAGCTGAGTGTATGACCCAGACACCAAGAGTTAAAATCACTGAAGTAAACTGAGCAAATGTTATCTGCCAATCTGCTAAGGTTAATTTATGGTTCCTGGATAAGAAGTGGATATCGGCAGATTGCTTTGCAATCAAAGATGACAATGACAATATTTGGGATTTTGATGTTCTAAATGATCAAATTTGTTGCCTGCCTGATGGCAGTGAGTCAATGTTAATGTTTGAACATTAGCCTGAACCCTAAAAGGAGTCCAGAGACTGTGCTGACTCCACATGGCACTTGCACTCCCTGATCCAAGGACTGCTAGTGTATTCCAGTGCTGGATTTTTGCTGCAGGGAAAAGTGGGATTTCTGATGTTTTGCTCAATTTGGCCCTGCTAACAGTTGAAGTACCCAATACTGCAAACCTGGCAGCCACAATATAAGCACTGGTGTGCTTGGACATTAATGGGGTGGTGACAGAATTAGAGAAAAATCTATCAGTCAGTCACACTCCTATCGCTCCTGTCTAAGACAGTGGCCAGTGATCATTTTAACACACTCCAGTCTTATAGAGGTTGCCAGTGTTTAGCCAATGTTTGCTGTTGGCATTGCCATTATGTCACATATAACAGAATATTCTGATTTGAAGGGGACCCACAAGGATCATCAAGTCCAACTGTTAGATGAATGGGCCATACAGAGATCAAACCAACAACTGTGGTGTTATGGTCACCATGCTCAGAGCAACCGAACCAGTCTCAGGGTCTGGATCACGAAAGAGCCGAACAGACAGTTGTGGCTTACAGTTTATTACAGGCAGTTGAATGCCAATACCACAATCACTAAACTGTGATTTAGTACTGCTGTACTAAACTTTGCAGAACTGATAATTCAAATTAGGAGAGCACCCTACTCATGGAGGACAACTCAAATTGCAGGAGACCTCCCTGAAAACACGGGAAGCAGCAATAGCAGTGAGCAAGCACTTCATAAAGTAGAGGTTGAGATTCTTCCTGAGGAATGTCAAGGCCTAACATCATTAAAGACCAATGAAATATTCACTATTCAACTCAACCACATTTAAAGAGATGGAACAGAGAGATTCTAAGTGGGAAAAAGGACTTTTATCATTAGTCTGAGTGATTAAACAACTTGACCCACTAAGGGCTAACCTGTCCAGGCTAATGCTGCCAAGTCTCATATTATTTTTTCTTTCCAGGAATGATATCAGTAACGATTCCAGCAACTCCCAGTGAAGATCAAGTTAACCATTGAAGGACAGCTCATCCTTCTTGCAGGAGCAATCACTGCCAGCAGGAACCAAATTTGGTTCACACATTAACAAGTTCAACCTGCAGGTGGAGTCACTTTTTATTTAAGCTATTAAGTATGGTAACTTAGAGCATGCATTCTACATCACACATGTTTTTCAGTTTTAAGTGTAATTAATTGAATATATCCAGGGATTTTACTTATTACCCAAATTAGATTACATTCCCAATATTATGTCCGAGGATTGCTCCCACCAAAAAGGTGCCATGATAGAGAGGTCATGGCTGGCTTTTAACTCCTCTGTGCAGCCTCTCATCAGCACCACAAACAGTGGGGCTACATGCTTTCCTTTCTTTCCTATGGAAAAGAACATCTCATCATTCTTATCCAGGAGCTCATTTCAAATGTGGATACCACCTCCAATATTATATATGCCCAAGGATTATTCTCATACAAGAACTGCCAAGTCAGAAAGCTTTCACTGATCTTTATCCCCGTAGGGCAGCCTGTAATCTGCACCTAAACCACTGGGGCTACATGGTTTCCTTCCCATAGTAAAGCACTAATTTTCTTTCAGGAGCTTTGTCCATTGGAGGTAAAGGCCAGCAAGACCCATCTGTCCACATTTTGTGTGGGAGCAATCCTTGGATGTATTCAGTATTGGAGGTGGTATCCAAATTTCAGTGATGAGCTCCTTAAAGATGAATGAAGCACATTTACAGGGGAAGGAAAACACCTAGACCCATGGTTTAAAGTGTAGATTACATGCTGCCGCAGGGAGGTAGAATCCAGCAAGAGTTTTCTGACCTGACATATTTTGTGTCATATATCCATCCTCGGATACTGGAATGTTGTATCCAAAGTAAGGTGGTGGACTCTTGAAGAGGATTAAAATGCTTTTCCATGGGAAGGAAAGGACATAACCCACTGTCTCTTGTGTAGTTATTCTTCCCAGGGGAGGTAAAGGCCACAAAGACGTTTCTGCCCTAGATGATTTTGTGTTAGATAATCGTTGGAAGTATTCCATATTGGAGCATGGCTCCAAATGCTACTGTGCTCCTGAACATGAATGATAGTACCTTTCCTTGGGAAGGCAAACACATAATCCTGCTGATGGTGTTCAGATGACTGCACAGTGAAGGTAAAAGACAACTATAGCTTTCTGTTCTCACATTTTTTGTGTGGGAACAGTCCTCAGACATTCAATATTGGAGGCTGAATCCAAATGTCAGAACTCAGGCCCTGCATGTGAATGACAGTACCTTTCCTAGAAAAGTGAAACTCCCAATCCTAATGTTGATGCTACAGATGATCATCTGCCCAGTAGAGAGACATGCCAGCAAGACCTTTCTGTCCTGAAGCCTTTGTTTGGGAGCAATCCTTGGACATAATATTGGAAGTAGTATCCAAATATATTATACAAAATTGTGTGTTTGACTTCTGAAATGGAATGACAGTGCTTTTACATGGGATGAAAAGCAGCTAGCCACAGATTATAAAGTGGAGAGGGGAGAAAAATGCCAGCAAGACTTTTCTGCCCTAGTCTGTATGGTGTGAGAGCAATCCCTAGATGTATTCAATACTGGAACTTGTCTCCAAATGCTAGAACTAGGTTCTTCAACGTGAATGACAGTATCTATTCTTGTGAAGGGAAACACCTTGTCTGACTGATGGTGCTGCAGATGATCATCTTCCAGGTGAAGGCCAGCAAAACATTTTTGTCCTGAAACACAATGACTAAGTGATTTATTTTCCAAGGAAAAGCAGTGTCATTCCCTTTCAGGAGCACATATGAAAAATTTGGAAACTACCTCTACTAATGAGTATGTCCAAGGTTTGTTCCAACAGAATACGTGCCTGGAGAAATAGGTCTTGCCTGCCTTTTCCTTCCCTGGGCAGACAATCATCTGCAGCACCAACAGTAGGACTAGGTGTTTCTCCTCCCAAGGAAATGTGCTTTCATTCACTTTCAGAGCCCAACCTCCTTAATTTGGTGCCAAGCTCAAAATTTGGATCCATCCAAGGATTGCTCCCACACAAAATGTTCCAGGACAGAAGGTCTTTATGTCCCCTGGGCAGACAATCATCTGCCCCTGAAACACTGGTTACCTGATGTCACACTATATTAGGAATGGCGAAAGTATGACACAGACTCCCTGGCATGGTTGCACAAGACAGCAAGTTTTATTCTTCCAGATCTTTTATGGACAATTCTGAGAAGGTCCAAAAAGGTAAAACTCTCATTGGTCATGAAACTAACACCATCATTGGACAGTTAGGAACAATACCTCTTGACCATTTCTTGCAAGTAAACAACAAGGTGACACCTGCCAAGGTTGTTTTCCTTCTCTAAGGCCTGATTGGATTCCTCCTTATGATTTCTCAGGCCAGAGTGAGAACTTTGTGTGACTTAGTTTCACACAGGCTCAAGCTAATGCCTGAAGCCTAAAAATCTCTTATTTGACCACTGTCAGTTCCCATACCTTGAGGCATCATGAACCCACTGAGCCAGAAAAATCTCACCCCTGTGTGACCAGTCCAGACCCACCTGAGACACTTTAACCCTGGCAGCCCAATCCCCCTGTCCACTGTTGGGCTGCTCTTCAGTGCCCGACTCTTGGATCTGTGAGCACCCCCAGGGGAGGGACTTTCACAGCCAACTTCTACACCTGGGCAGTGATGTCTTGCCCCAGTCCAGCAGCTCCAATGGGTTTCCCTCTTTACTGCCAACTGTCCTTCTTACATCATTCCAGCCACCTCCACAGAGCATTTGCCACCATCCATGAGTCAGTACAGAAGCAGAGTGTGGGCCACTTCTCTTATTCAGCCATACCCAAAGCCAGCTAGATGGCTTTAAGCTTTAAGGTCTGTAACCTGACTGGATCCATATTGTCCTTCAGTGGCTTCCACAAATTGTCATGTAGGACTCCATACAGCAGCTTTTGATGCATCCCTACAATAAGGCAGGAATCATCACTAATGAGAGAGTGATGCTTCTCATTTTCTGGTAGCCAGGGCCTGCTTAGCATGTGCCACCTTCACCTCTTCCCCTTCTGATGATAATCTGAAACTTTTGCCTCTGGGACAGCTTGTAATGACTTCCAAGATCCCTTTCCTTTTGAACATCCAGCCCAGCACTGGGAGTTGGGTGCCAGTGGAAGCTGTGTTTTGGTGCCAATCACTTCTGAAACACATGGAACCTCCTCATAAGCTGACAGTATTTGTAGTGTGGTGTAGGACTATAGCTGGTCTCTGATCCTTTGTATCCCAGACTCAAGAACCATAGGGTGGTCCTTTAACTTCCCCAGGTCCCTTCTGACAGAGGCTCCAAGATGGACCATTCTCCCTGGCTGCAGCGTGGAGCACATCTTCCACATCCTGTCCTTTTCCTGACTGGTCCAACAGCTACTGTTGGAACAATCTCCTCTTCAATTTGTTCAAAATCTTGATGCTGTTAAGGACCCCGCTTGAAATCAATCTTCTTCCATGTCACATAATAGAGAGGTTTACAATCTGACTGTAACTTCTCCAAAATACCACAGTGCCAGGAAAGCCTGTGTTTCCTTTCTGTTGGTCACTGGGGACATGGCTGCTATTTTGTTGACCACAACCACTGGAATCTGACAGCATCCATCTTGCTATTTTACTTCTAAAAACTTAACCTCTGGGCAGGTCCCTTGATTTTACCCTGCAAAACCAGCCTTCAGGAGGATCTGGATATCTTATCTCCTTTCTCAAAAGCTTCCTCTGCTGTGGCAGCACTCATACTGAAGTTCCAACATGTCCAGCATGGCAGCACTCAGTGATGGTGTGAGTTCATTCAGGCCATGACAGTCCACTGTCAGTGTCTGCTCTCCATGGGACTCAGGCAGAGGCCATGCGGGGCTACTGAAGGGTTAGTGAGTCTTGCTGAGCACACCCAGCTCTCCAGTTCATGGATCAGCTCATGGATGGGGCCCTGAAGTCCCAGTTGGTGCCACATTGCCAGTGGGACACTTGTGCTGGCCATCAGTACCTGCTTTTCTTCAACCCTCAGCAGTCCCACAGCAGAAGGGTCCTCTGAAATGTCAAGCAAGGGACTCAACTATCTTAATTTTTGCTGTCTCCGTAGCAGCTCTCCCAAAGCCCAATGATGTCCTTTTGGGTCCTTGAAATACCTCTGCTGAGGTGACCTATGCCAAGGATACATGGAGCCTCTAGGCCAGCGACAATGGAGTTTTTCTGCCACCTATGTCCAGTCAGGAGCACTTCAGCTTCCAGTACAGCCCCTGTTGGTATCCCCCTGTCATCCCAGAAACAGAGATGGATTCTGCATGATGGCATCAGGGTACATTGTGCACCTGTGTCAACTAAAGCCTTGTGCTCCTGTGGCTCTGCTGTGCCAGGCCATGGATCCATACAGTCCAATAGACCACACTGTTCTTTTCCCACACCTGACTGGAGCCAGGGCCCCTCTAGCTCTGATCACAGTACTCATTGCTTGCTTCTTGTAAATATGACCTGGAGGTACCTTCTAGAGGGTCAGAAGTAACATCAGCCTTTCAATTCTGCCTGAGGACTTGTCCAGTGGAAACTGAGTGGCATTTTTCCTTGAAGAGTTTTCTGCCTTGGAGACCCTTGTGAGACCCCTGTGAGACCCTCATGAGACCCCCATGAGAGACCCTTGTGTGAGAGACCTCAGGTGCCCTCCAGCTACCTCCCACGACTCACCAGAGGGCATAAGCCCCCAGGAAGGGCAGGTAGAAGTAGCGGTACTCAAGGACAATGGTGACAGTGACAGTAACAGCATCGCAGAACCAGCCAAAGACCCTGAACTGCAACACAATGAGCCTGTATCCAGCAGGTGACTTACAGGGGTACACCATCTGACCAGGATCAAAAAACTGCCTCTCCCCAAAGATAAACCCCACAAAGCCAAACACTATCTAAATACCTCATACCCCTCAAAATGGCCCCATTATTCCCCAAATACAGCTGGGGACAGGGGTCTCACCTGAACCACACAATAATAAAACACCTGATGGGGGGTGAAAGAACTGAAAAAAAAGTACCTCGCTTCAGTGCGGGAGGCTCCTGCATCCCAAAATACCCCCCAAATACCCACATACCCTCCCCAAACTACCCAAATACAGGTGGGTGTGGGGGTCTCACCTGAGACTTGTAGATGAGCAGGGTGATGTGAGTGATACTGTAGACGCTCATGTACACAAAGAGCTGGATGGAGCTCCCCAGTCTGATGTGGCCACTGAGAGACCAAACCCTGTGGGTGCCCCAAAGAGACCCCCAAGTATACCTCACAGACACCCTCCAAACGCTGTGTAGGGACCCCTGACTGCCCCACAGTGACGCACAGCTGCCCCCGTGCCCCCAGCCATCTCCCTATACCCCCTATGGTACCTGTGATGGAAAAGCACTTGCCCAGCACGATGAGCATAAGGAGGAAAATGAGGGAGCTGATGGAGGGGGAGAAGCTGGCATGGGGACATGGGGAGGGCTGGGCACTCACCTTCATCACACCCCCTACCCCCCGCTTCATCACCCTTATACCTCCTGTACTCTCCCAAGCCCCTCATCACCTCCCATGATTTCAAAGTGCCCCTGTGCCCACCCATAACCCCTATACTTTGCTGTGAAAACCCCCCCAAAACTACTCAGAACCCCCAGCCCCACCAAATCTCAATATGCCCCTCAGACCTCGACACCTCCCAATCTCTGAAGATCCCCCCAAATCCCAGTAGAACTTCCACAGACGCCAATGCTCTCCAGCCTCCACAGCTGTCCCCGGCCCTCACAAATCTGCCCATAGCCCCCCAGGCTCCCTCTTCACGCTCCATGCTGGCAGCCACCATGAGCATCTTGTAGGTGGTGTGGAGCAGCTGCCATCCCTAGACCAGGTCTGGGGGGACTGGGGGGTGAGCACAGGATCTCTCAAAGCACCACCTCCCCCCAGGCCCCCTCGAAGCTCAGGTTTTCCCCCAGCCACTCACTGATGAATAATGAGAAGATGACAACGAAGAAATGAAGATGAGGAGGAAGGTGATGTCTGCCTCCAGGATGCCTGGGGAAGGTGGTGGGGGTGGGGTGAGAAGGGGTTCACCCCATGAGGACCCAATACCCACCAGGCTGCCCTGATGCAGACCCCCCCTGCATTGCAGCCCCACCATCAATCCCCAAGTATCCCAACCCCTTCAGCTTCCTCAGACCTCAATAACCTCCAATATGTCTCCCAATACTGATGCACCCTAATCCTTCCAACCCCCTAAACCCCCGAAAAGTCCTCCAGACCCTCATATACGTGCCCATCTCAATGCACCCCCAATCCCTGCAGCCCCCCAGACCACCATAACTCCCCATATACCCTCAGACCCTGATGTACACCAATCCCTTCAGCCCCTGCAGACCACGCGGACCCCAATAAGCCCCCTCAGACCCCCACAACTCCCAAGATACCCCCCGATCTCGATGCACGCCAGTCTTCCTCCCATTGCCTTTCCCCCCCCCGGCCGCAGCCGCACAGAATTCATCAGCCGAGAGGTTCCGCGTCCGGAAGGAATCCCCGTTGCTCAGCGCCATCTCGTACTCCGGCTCCAGCCCATGGCTCTGGGGAGGCCGGGGGCCTCGCGGGGGGGAGATGAGGGTGCTCCCCCCGCGTTTGCTGAGGGCTACGCACTACCAGCGCTCGTGCAGGGAGCGGAAGCTGCGGCCGCTGCACAGCACAGTCCCTGCAGCTCCCCCCACACACAATAATTCACCCGGTCCCCGCAGCCTCCCAAATCCCCCGAGCCCGTTTATAACCCCCTCCCCAGACCCAAATATGCCCCCCCCAATCCTGATGCCCCCCCACTCTCGTCCCCCACGCTCCCGACAGGGCCCGCCCTGAGCACTGCCCCCGCCCCCTCCTACAGGCCCCGCCCCCAGACCCCGGCGCCACACGGGCCCCGCCCCCGCAGACCACGCCCCCGGCACGGGACACGTCCCCAGGTAAAGCCACACCCCCGGCAAAAGCCACGCCCCAGGCAAAGCCACGCCCCAGGCAAAGCCACGCCCCAGGCAAAGCCACGCCCCAGGCAAAGCCACGCCCCAGGCAAAGCCACGCCCCAGGCAAAGCCACGCCCCAGGCAAAGCCACGCCCCAGGAAAAGCCACGCCCCAGGCAAAGCCACGCCCCCGCGCTGCATCGGGGCGGCGCCTCTGTCCCGTTACAAACCAAAGGAACCCAGTACAGCCCAGTACAGTCCAGTATAACTCAGTACAACCCAGCAAAGCCCAGTATAGGCCAATATAGTCCAGTATAAGAGAGTATAACCCAGTACAGCCCAGTATTTCCCCCGAAGGAACCAAAACCAGGTGGTTCAGTCTGAGCAAGAGGAAGAGGAACAAAGAGCAGCATGTGGCAGCGGGGGGACGGGGCGGGGGGGGAGAAGAGGTTTGGGTGTCCCAGGGACCCCCCAGACTCCTGGGGGCTGTACCTGGGGGTGACCCAGCTGTGTGGCCTCGTACCCTTCCCAGCCCCCCGGGGACCCCTAAATCCGTCCAGGCAGGGGTCTCCCCCACCCACGTCACAGGGAGCTGGGTAGGGCAGTGCTGACAAAAAGCGATACCCCAAACTTCCCTTTTCTAACCCCAAAATCACCCAAAGTGAAGGCAGTGGCACGGTGGGAACCTGATGGGGACCAGGTGTTCCCCAAAACCCCTGGGGACTGGGGGGGCCGAGGGGTCCTTGGGATGTGTGGAGGATCTTTGTCTCTGAGGAAGGTTCCTGGGCCCTGACGGGGGTCCCTGTGGTGGATCTACCTGGTTGTGGATGGAGGGATCTCTGGGCCCTGAAGGGAATCCTTGGAGTGTGTGCATGGGTCCCTGAGGTGCAGACAAGGAGTCCTTGGACCCTGAGTGGGGATCCTGGGGTGGTCTCTGGGATGTGGATGAGGCATCCGTGGGCTCTGAGTGGGGTCTTTGGGATGGTGGTGGGGTCTCTGGGTTGCGAGGGGCGTCTCTGTGGTACCGAGGACATGCCTCATCCCACTCCCCCACTGCATCCAGGATCTCCCCAGGGTGTGTCAGGATGTGCACCTCACTGCTGGTGACGCTGGTGACACTGGTGATGGTGCCTGCAGGGGTCTCTCCCTATGGCTTCCGCAACTGCATTCAGGCGCCATGGGACCTTGGGCTGTTCTGCTGCATCCAGCGCTTCCTGAGCACCGTGGGGGCTGCAGTGGGCAACCTCCTTTCCACTGCCACATCCCTCAACTTCTCCATCAACATCTTGTGCCAGGTGCCCCCCGGTACCTTTGCCCACCTGCCGTGGCTCTACACCCTTGTTCTGACCCACAACCAGCTGGAACTCCTGTCCCCGGGGGCTTTCTGGGGCCTGTCAGCACTGGCCCACCTAGACCTGGCCCACAACAACAAGTCAGTGCTGGCCACAGGTGTGTTCACCGGGCTGGGCAACCTGAGCACACTGCAGCTGGCCCACAACCCTCTGCAGAAGGTGGCCCCCAGGGCTTTCTGGCCACTGACCGCACTCAGCACGCTCTGGCTCTGGGGTGGCCGGCTCAGCGCACTGGAGCCTGTGGCCATGGCCGTGGGGCATCTAGCACACCTGGGCCTGCTCGACCTGTGTGGCAACATGCTGTCGACACTGGGCCCAGGGCTGCCGCCCACACTGAGGGTCCTGTGCCTCTGCAACGACTCCCTGGGAGCTCTTTCAGGGGCCACCCCTGGGGTGATGCCCCCAAGGCTGTGGGTGCTCGACCTATCCTACAACAACATCTCTGACGCTGTGCCGCTCGCTTGCCTGTGCCTGCACAACCTGACACACCTACACCTGGCTGGGAACCTGCTGGACGTGGTGCAGCTGCTGCGCACGGTGTGATGCTGTGCTGGTTTTTATTGCCCATGACCAACATCTCCAGGGTCTGCTCTGGCGATGTGGGCCGGGTGAGAATGGGCATAGAGATCAGCACCCTAGATGCAGCACCCAGACACCCCAACACAAGCAGCCCCAGGCACTTGGGGTGAGGCATCCTGCAGCTCTGCAGGCCCTGTGACAACCTGGGGTCACATCTGCTGCCAGCCAGGAGCTGTGCAGGTGGCACCCTGGGATCTTCACACCCCCAGTGTCCCCAGGACTGGAGAGAGAGTAGTGGAGGGGGAGAGGAGGGAAGGGGAGTTTCCTGCAACAGCCCCTGTGCCAGGGGTCACTCCCAGGCTGGGCTGGAATGAGGCAATGCTCATCACCCTCCCTGCTCCCCTTTAGGGCAATTTTTCTCCCTGTTTCAGCCTCTTCAATGCAACGGAGACAAAAGGAGCTGCCAAACCAGCACTGCTATGATGTGGAGGTCACCCTTGAACCTTCCCCTGAAAAAGCTCTAAGTCTCTCCCCATGAGGAGTTTCTGCTTCCAGACCTTCCCATTCCTCTTGTTTGCATCCATCTTCCAACACCCCTTTGAAGCTGTGAGAAATGAACTTATGAATAAAAATTCGTGGAGGTCTAAATAAATATATTTGTAGCTATAATAATATAAAATATAAAATACAGTGTGGCCAAAGAGTCCTTCCCCAGAGCTAGTCGCGAATTCCCATTCAGGAGATAACAATTCTAGCCGCACCCAGAAAACAATCCTAGCCGGCGCCCATCAACCGAAGAGAATGAGCAGGACACGAGCCATCAGGCTGACAAAGGAACGAGCTCGTACAAGATAATCATCGCCAGACCTGAGCACCCCGCCTTGCAGACCACTGTTGGAGAAGCAATCAGACTGGACAAAGGGAGAAGCCCAGCCGAGATATTCATCGGCTCCAACCCGGATCCAACCACTCCATCCTGATGGCCCGAACCAAAATGAAATCAAGCAACACTCAGAACCTCTTTACATATGAGGAGACTCTGCCCGGACGTCTATGGACTCTATTCTCCAATGCCAGGAAATCCATTCATCCAACAATCAAGGACCCTTGGTGAATGGTGCCTGCTTGGAATTTAGCCTCAGGACACAAAATCCCTATAAAAACCCAGCCCAGAGAACCCTCGATCGTGGATTTAGGAACACCTATACCTTTGGGTATAGTGAAGTTCTGTCACCCTAAATCAGGGTGATGTCTCAAGGGTTTTCTACCAACTTTGCACCTAAGTTGGTGCTAAAGAAGTTTCTAAGGTCCAACATAGACCTAAGGTTTGCACATCAGAGTTTAGGCTGACAGCTAAGGGAGCATCAATTCAATGGTCTTTCCAAGCCAAAAGACTGATGAGAAATGTTGGTATTCCTGCTCTCCTTAATTGTTTACACTATAGCAACATATTTGATGAGATTTTGGAGTTGCAGCTCTGAATTGTGGCCAGATTAAGACACATGAATGGTTGTGCATTTTTCATTGTGGAGGTCAATATCAGTGTAGCTGCTTCTGATAATAAAAAAAGCTCTTTCAAGACACTTCTTCAAAGAAATGTCTTTTCATTCTTAACTGCACAGCCTCCTCCAAGATGTACAGCCAAAAGGTTATCTGGATTGTCTTTTCACAAGAACAGGAAACTCCCCCTTGAATCAGCCTGAATTGACAATTCTCAGCTGTATTAAGGAATTTCACTGAGTCTGATGTAAATAAGTGATTTCTATGCACTTGGGTTGAGAAAAGACAAACCTGAATTAACAAGAGTGCTGTTTGTTAGAGACACCATTACTCATCGCACACTTTGAACAACCCATCCCATCAAGCCCAAACCTAATATGGCTCCTTGTTAAATATTTCTGATGGATTACATATCCCCATGTGAAGAGGGAACAAGGATTTAAAGCCAGTCTTTATGCATCTATAAGCATTATACATGAACATTGACTATTCAGGATGAAAACCAAATATCACCTGGACAGGGGAAACACTGCAGTACCATGAATACACTTCTGCCATCAGATTCACAGGCAGCTTAACCAGCTCTGTGCTTGGTTATTGTGCAAATCACCTGTTCTGGCATCTTTTGGGGCACTGAACCAGGGAAAGTCACCCATAAATACTGCAGGACCATGAAAATGTCTCCAGATACAAACTAGTCTCCAACAAGGGACTACAGAAACCTCCAATCATGTGGTGGAGGGACCCAAGTTGGCTGTGTTCTCTTTGTCATGATGGGTTTGTAATTGAGACTCAGAGAGGAGCTGGAGTTGGAAGGGACATTCAAGACCCTCTAGATCTAGCCCCTCTGCCATGGGCAGGGACACTTTCCACTAGATCAGGTGGCTCAGAGCCTGCCCAAGCTTTGGCAAATATCCAAGGACACCTTTTTCTTTGTTTCACAAGGTTCTATTTCCATGCTCATATTCACAGCTGGCTCCAGTCTCACACAGAGCATTGCTGGCTTGGTCACTCCTATCTCCACAAGCCAGCAGAGCTCCTATTTTGGATGGCTCTCGCTGCTCCCAAGGCCCCAGGGACGGCTACTGCCTTTCCTCCTTCCGCTTTCCCTTCCAGGATCAGTGATGTCCTGCCACTTCCTCCATGGCTGAGACAACAACAAGAGATAAGGGACTGAGGATGCCGCTTCTGACAGAGAGCTGGTGACACTCAGCTGAGGATTTTGTTCTCTTGCCTAAGAGAACTGTCAGGCTGCCTCTACAAAACTCCTGCTGCTTTGAAAGGGGCTGGTGTGAGCAGCAGGAATTGTTGTTGGCTGGAACATTTCAAAGAGCTGGCCAAAAGAAGTGTTTTGTGGAAGGCCGCCAGCTGCCCTTTGTCAGCAGCACAAGGTGTGAAGGTCCCCTTTGAATGCCAGCCCTGCACAAGGACAGCCTTCTCCAGTAGCCAGAACACCTTTCAGGCTTTCGGGCTGGCCTCGTCCCTCACTCTGCAGGAGCAGCTTGCTGTTGGAACTCACACAGCCACAGTTTCTGCCTGCATTACCGTGTCTTCCCACAAACAGCCCCGGAGACAGCACTACATAGAGGCTCCTTGGAGTCAGAGGCACAGAGTGTGTGCCCTTACCTTTGATAGCTGGCTCTGACATCCAAGAAAGCACTGCATTTCATAGAACACCATGAAAACAACTGTTAGAGTTCAATAGAAAAACTAGGAGTGCAAGTGTGTCAATTAGAAAGTTTTCTTAAGTCACTGGGTGAGAAAATTAAAGATTGAAGATTGAAGCTAGTTGAAGAAAGAAGAGGCAAGATGGAGGAATTAGGGCGTTGTCTCCTTTTCCTTCTTCATCTCCTTCTTCATCTTCTTCTTCATCTTCTTCTTCTAGAGGTTTTTGGGTAGTAGTAAGTGATTGGATAAAGAATGCTGCAGTGCAGTGAGCAGATGCTGGGTCATTGGGTCACTAAGAAAAATAATTGACTTGGCGTTTGTTAATTGGGTAAATGGATATATACAAAAACCTTGAAGATCTTTGTTAGCCATTTGGCACCTTTCTATATCTTAGTGCATGTAGCTCCTTGTACCTTGTATGCATGTAATGCAGATAAAAGAAGAATAAACAACCGAGTCTGAACAAGAGAAAACTGCCCCTCTCTCATCAATCTCAGTCCAAGGGGGAAAAAGAAGCCAAGCACAAGTGTCCCATCAGGACAGAGGCTCAATCTCCAATCAAAGGGGACTTTGTTCCAGCTTTTCCCTTGGACCAGTGTGCAACAAGCACACCTGGGCCTCATTCAGGTCTCTGTGTGGGCTGGCAGTCAGCTTCTGGTGGGAATTTAAAGCTTTTCCTCTACTTTCCACAGCAAATAAGGGACCTCACCCAGCTGCACCAAACCCCAAATTTCACTCTAAAAATAACCATTTGCATTTTCCTCCATTCAAGCCCTGAAGAAAACAAACTTCACTTGTGGGAGCTGGCAGCACGGTGTCCTCCAAGACCGTTCATGAGTAGGACAATATTCCAGGGGAAGAGCGGCAAAGCCAAAGTTCACTGATGCTTAGGAAGCTTTGCAAAACCTTCCCACCTGTGCTGGTGTTGCACCCTCCTGAGCTCCTGGAGCCCTCACTCAGCTCAGGCGCAGTTTGGACAGGAAGGGGATGGTTCAGTTTGTGCCATGTGGGGACAGGAGGAGGGAAGACTTTGCACACACTGTCACCAGGGCAGGGCTGTTTTCCTTTATGGTGCCACGCGGTAGCACGTAATCTTTGATTTCATGGGAGTGAGGGAGGTGCTGAAGGGCAACAATTCCCTGTGCTAAGGACATCTTCCACTCACACAGCAAGGCAAGTGAAGGGGAAAGTGCAATCTCTCTTTCCTGGAAGGTGTTCAGCTTTTAACAAACTAGTTTTGCTGAAGATGAGCCTAGGCAGTGGTGAGTGAGAGCATTTGATCAAACTCCCAGAGTATCCTCACATCTGTTTGGACACAGTTTCTCTTTTTTTTTTTTTCATTGTGAATGCTTTCTCCTGCCCCGCTGCCTCCTGCTTGGAGTTGTACGCGCAGCAGAGTCCCAGAGTTTTCTCAGCAGGCCTGTGCAGCGAGTTCTGAGCCAACGTGTGGCTCTGCTGCCATCCCAAATCTGCGCTTTCCTTGCCCAGCCTGAGCGCAAGTGGGGCATGTGCTGGGCGTGGCTGGAGATTTTCATCACCAAAATCCTCCAGCGTCATGGCATTTCCATCTGCCCATTGCTTTGGAGAGCACAAATCACAAACCACCCATCTCAGCTGATAAATGTCATTGCTTGCAGATTGCTGCAGCCGCACAGCTGAGCTACAAATACACATGAATCAATTTCAGTTGAAAAATGGCATTTATTACAAATTGCTACACCTGCACTGACAATACACAACTATAAAAATCTCAATTAAGTTTAAAAAAAGTAATTTATTATATTAGCTCAACAATGCCACATGAAAATATACAAATACAAACTTCAGTTAGCAAAAACTTAATTTATTGCTAACCTCTACAAGTCACTATTGACAAAAATCAATGAGGTGTTTAACAACTTAATTTATTACAGATTACTACAGCTTACAGCCCATATAGAAATACAAAAATATCCGTGTCTCCCTCTAAATAACCCGGTACTAAGAATTCCATAGATAGAATTATACAACTGTACCAGTCCAGACATGTTTAAATAGAACTAAAAACCTTTATATATACATATATAACAATCAACAGATGCAAATACAGATTAAATATTACATATTTCATACAATATATATACATAAAGGTATATAATCAGAGGGATCCCAGCCGCCCAATCTTCAAAGCCTCTCAGTGTTTTCCTCCCATGCAGAGCAGCTCTCCTGGACAGGGACAGCAGATGGGACATCTGGGAGGCAAAGGGAACAGCGAGTCAGTCCTGGGACCTTTCCCTTGGCAGCAGCTGCACTTCCAGCAGGGAAGCGAAAATCTCCGAGCCTCCCCAGGAGGGTTGGGAAGAACAAGCAGGCCGAGCGGGCCAGCGTGTGGCGAGCGCAGGCGCGGCGGGACTGTCCCGCATCTCCCGGCAGCCCGGCACAGCTCCCAGGCCCTGCCGGCACAGCTGCCTTGCCCAAGGACAGCCCCTGTGGCGGCCGGGGCAGCAGCGCTGAGCAGCCCCAGCACGGGCAGGGGCCGCTCCTGCCCGGCCGGGCAGCGCCCACGGACAAAGCCCACGCCACCCTCAGCCCTGCCCGGCCTCACCAGCCCTGGGGCCTCACCCAGGCTCTCGCGTGGCCCCAGCACATCCCTGCTCACTGCTCTTGCTCCTGGCCTTCAGCTTCTCCCTGCTGCCTCCTGGCAGTGTCTGGATGTCTTCAAGCTCTTCAGCACAGCTGTGGTGGCAAAAGTGGAGGCTCTGGAATTGGTTGCAAGGCCTGGCAGAGCTGCAGTCCCTGAGCTCTGTGTGCTCCCTCCTGGCCCCCTCCATCCCCTCAGCCCCGCCGTCCTCTCGGCAAACCCCCAGCCCCCTCTTCAGTTTCTTCGGCCTCTCCCAGGCCTCTCACCCCGCTCAGTCCCTTCTGAGCCGTTGTGTCCCTTCAGAGCCGGCACAGCCCTCAGCCCGTGCCTCTGTCACCTCAGTGCCACCATCGCACTCTGCTCCCCCACAGCCCTCAGTGCCCCCAACACCTCAAGGTTTCCATCGTCCCTTCAGCATCAGCGCCTCCTCAGCCCCCTCAGTCTCACCGTCCTTCAGCAGCTCCTCACAGGACAGTGCCTGGGGCCACCGGCAGCTCCCACCGCTCCAGGGACAGCCAGGGCTGCAACTGCTGCTCCGCCTGGCCCGGCCCCAGCTCGGACCCAGCACAGGGGGACACAAGGGGCACAGCGGGAAAAACAAGAGATGAAAAAGGCAGCCAAGGGGGAAAGAGGCAAAAATGCAGCCTAGGCCTACACACCTCAATCTATGGACCTATACATCTATATAGCTCTAACTAAAGAACTATGCACATTTAGAAATTGAACTGTGTGTGCATCTAAATATTACTATCTACATCTATAAATGCAAATTAGAAAATCTATAAATGAAACTATATACATAGAAATAAAATCCATAACAATACATACAAACTATACAGATGTATAAATAGATACACCTATAAAATCTATAAATTGTATATTGTATTGTATAAATATACATATAAATATAAATATACATATACATGTATAAATTGTAATTGTATAGATACACCTATAAATCTATCAGTCTATACTTGTAACTATATAAATAAATCAAGATAAAATAAATAAATAAATCAAGATAAAAAATCTCTAACTATATCTATAAACAGAGGGATGCCACCTGCCTGATGGTCACAGGCTCTCCCTCTGATCCTTCTTCCCACGCAGAGCAGCCCTTCTGGCAAGGTAGATCACATGGATATCTGGGAAGGAAAGGCAACTCTCAGTCAATGCTGGCCTCCGTGGAGCTTTCCCTTCGCAAGTAAACTGTCCTGCTAGCAAAGGCTGTAAAAGATGGGCTGAAAGGCACACTCTCACTTGAGAATTTGAAGCCTGCTCTTTAAAGGGAACAGGGATCCTTCCCAGTTTTCCAGTCTTGTGAAGTTTTGAAGTACGCCAATCAATTCACAACACTCCCAGTGCAAATGGCACCCAGGAGAGCTTGAAACACAGACAGTCCCAACTCCCACAAAGAAACCCAGCCTTGTTCTTTCTCTGGGCTGACGCAGAGACGTCAGTCCTCACTGCAGTGGCTGAAGCTGAAGGCTGCTGTGAGCTGTGAACCAACTGGGACACGCAGCTTGGTGACACAACTGCCACCAGCTCAGCTTTATTCCCGGCTCTCTTGCCACAGCAGAGGACTCGGTGTCAGAGCCTCTGGAAAAGCATGGAGGGGCAGGGTTCGGGGAGCTTGTGCCAGTGCAGGATTGGAACTAAAGGCACCAGGAAGCACCAACCCTGCTTGAGACAAGAACTCAACTCTTCTCATCTCCCTTCCTGTCAGAGCCAGGCTCAGAGCAGCTGTCTCCCATCTCTCTAAAGCAGGCTGGGCTCACTCCTTACCAAGCTCCTCGGGCTCCTGGCAAACGTTCACACAGCTCCCGCCAGCAGGCAAAGCTCCTTCTGCTGCAGCCTTGTTCACAGCCTCCCCTCCTGAAGAGCCACGGGCAACACTAGGATTGACCTGAAAAGAAAAACACAAAGAAGGAAACACAAAGATCAACCAATAGATTCTGCAGGGATACAATCAGAGCCTGCCAGATTTCCTTCTGTGCACCAACAAATTGCTTTTGAAAACTGGTATATACGCGGGAGTTTGCAGAAGACAAAGGCTCATCGCGCTTGGCAATAAGATATGGGCAGTTCCAAAAAATCCCCCTCCCCACCTCCACTCTGCCCTTCCTCAAGAAGAAATCTACCCATGCAATGGCTCTGCATATTAAATGAAAGAAGAGAAATTCTTTGGCAAAGTTGTCGAAGAAGATGCAAAAAGGCCTGTGCCAATGCAGAAACTGAACACTCCAGGCCAGTCTGGGAAGAGACAAGAAAAAAGGGATTCCAAAGTCCAAGAGGGAATCTGTCAAACACAAGGACTAATGGGCCCTGATTGAACTGCACTTCAACACAGGAGGAGCCCCTGGGCTTCAAGGAGTCCTTAACCATTTCATGTCCAGCACCAACCTTGTCCTTCTCACCAATCACACAAGTCATGGGGCCTCAAAACCAAGACATCTGCCCCCTGAAGACTCCACGGCTCACACACTTCATCCCTTCTTCCTAACAAGGAGCTCTGGGCCCCAGAGGCCTTCAACAGTCCAAAACACTGACTTCTCCAACACGCTCCAAGAGCTGTCAAGGCTGACAAGGCTGTTGAGCGTGGGGATGACACTCAAGCCATGGAGTGGGCGCTAAGGATGGAGTCCTGCTAGCTCCTGGCACAGGGATGTGCTCTTCCCACCACAGCCCTAAGCACAATAGTCTCATGCAGGCTGCAGCTTTGCAGGGACTGTCTGGCAACACACATCTCTTCTTTCCACAAGGTGACTGAGCTCTGGAACATGGAGAGCAAGACTGGCCAGTTTGCCCAGCTGAGGATTTCCCAGCTGGAAACTGGACTGCAGGCACCAGGTTCCTGAGAGGGCAAGACAGCTGCAGCTCCAGCCCATCCCCACACACAGCTCTGGGAATGCCTACACGCACAGCAGGGCTCACACAGCAGCAGCAGCAGCTGCAGGAGCAGCTGCAGCCCAGCCCTTGCTTTGCCTTGGCCTTCCAGCCCAAGAGAGGCAGAGCCCACATCTGCTGCTGGCACCATCGCATGCCCCTCCCACTCTGCCTTCAGTGGCAATTCTCCAAACGCTCTTCTCTTCTTTCCCATCAAACAAAGCCTGTTAGAACCCACCAAGCTTCCACTTCCTCCCCACAAATGCCCCTGCACCAGGGATTCTTCCCAGAAAAAGGAGCATTTAAACCTGGCAAACACCTCTCATCCTCACTTAAGGGCTATCTCCCCTTTTCATTCCCTCTTCCTTAGCAAATCTTGCTTGACCAAGCAAATCCTTCCGCATCCATTCACAGCTGAATTCAAGAAGCCTTTGCTTCTCAGCCATGCAACAACATTCAGAAGCTCTCAGTCCAGCCCCTCTCATCCCTGTCCAATGGAGTTACCTGAGCAGAGGGAGACCTTTCAGGCAGAGGTGGTGAAAGCATCTCCTCCAGTGTCTCCAGAACAAGGTCCAGATCCAGTGGTGGCAATTCCTCTTCCCCAGGAGTACTCCATAGCCAGCTTGGGGCTCTCCATGCTGCATAACCAGCACTGCCAGCTGGAGCACTGGGGACTGAAGTGCCCGGGGCGGCTGCAGGAATCCAAAAACATCGGTGAGGCTCCAAAATGAGGCTTTGGGACGCAGAGCTTTATTGCTGCCTTGGATCAAACATCACAGGAAGCGCACAGCAACCTCAACTCCAGAAAGGTATTAAAAACTTCCCAGGGAATTGGAAGAGTGAGCTCTTCCCCTTCAAAAGTATTATCCTAATCGACGAGTACATAGATTAAATTATGGCTTGTGAAACCGATCTAGGCATACACACAATCACCTTTAATCACAGCCTTTTGCATCTTCCCAGCAGCTTTGGCATTTGGCTGCTTGAGTTTCCCATCACAAGAGACCACAGAAAGTGCATTCACCCAGGAAGAGGCCAGAGGTGCAGACACACCCGCTAAACTTAAACTGCGAGTTTATTCTAAAGAGCAACCATGGAGGTGAGGCCATGGTCTGCAGCTGCAACTGTTCTGGGGACTCCCAGCGTGCACTGAAATTTCATAGCATTATTTGTGGGACAGACTGTTGGAAATGGAAAATCTGCAGCCTTAGAAAAAGCCTGGATTGATGGAGTGATGAAAGTACACAGACATTAGGTAGAGTAATTCTAAACCTATGTTCTTACAGTTGCAAGTAAGAATATGCCTAGAGTAAGTAAGAAATTATATGAAGTAAAACAGTTGGAGGTCTCAAGTGTAATAGTGTGATTTATAAAGTAAGTTAGAGCTCTAGGAACTATAACAGAAGTGTGTGTGAATACGTGACCTGTTAGCTTGTTGGTTAAAAGACAGACACAGTGTGGCAAAATCAAGTAAAGGTGATAGCTTAATAACGAAAAACAAACTTTGTGTCAACTGTCTACTGGACTAAAAAGTTATATATTGCCATGTGGAGAAGGAACTTGTAACTTCCTCGAGCTGCGGTTGATTTGTTGCCTGTAAATCTCACGCCTCGGGACTGATATCTTATTGGGCTACTTAAGCAATAAATCATCTCAAAGCACGGTGGTCCCATCCCTTGTATTTCATCTCAACAAAAGACAATCTGTAAACTCTGCAATATCCTATCAGAGTCCTAGCTTGGCTTCATCCAAAGAAAAATGGGAGTTCACCTGACACCAACCAGTTGTGGAGAAATGTTCTTTGCCTCGCCCTTTGACCTCTACACAGAGGCTGCCTGGAAAATGGCCAGAACATCCTCCAAATCTGCAGCAAGGACGGGAAAAGCAGACAGAGATTCTTTTGATATTCATGATCCTGCTTCCTAGTACCCTCGACACCTGATTCTGACAATCAAATGTACACATGACAGAGCACCATGGCAAAATACTTCAGTCACTTTTTGTGATCTTTCTGAAAAGCCAGGGGAGAAACACATTGCGTACCTGATGGGATGTTGGCTGGCAAGTGCTGCTCTGGAGAAGTGAAGCTGCTGCTCTCTGGAGAAGCCACAGAAGTGCTTTGATGGTGCACAGGAAATGGTGGAGTGATGAGCTGTGGCTGGAATTGAAATTTGTGTGTGCCTGGCATGTCTGATGAAACCCCAAGTGCAGATGGAGCAAACACTTTCTTGGCACGTGCTGGGGAAACTTCACGCCCTGGAGGATCTGGACTTGTCCTGGAAGGGCCTGCAGGTAGCTCTGAATCCTCAGGGGAGGCAGCACTGCGCTTCTGGCATGAAGGAGCTGTGCAGCAGGGAGGGAAGAAGAAAGGAAGCAAAAAGAATGCTGGGTCACTACTGGTCCTCAGGTGTGTTTCCCTTGGCAGCAACTGTACTTCTCCCAAGGGAGACAGAAGCTCCCATCCTCCAAAGTAGGGGGAGAAGGAGAAAATTCCCTTCTCAAGTTCTGAACCTTTGCAACAACCAATTCCTTGTCTACTGAGCTCTCCCGTACTTATTCATCTGTCTGGGAAAAGTGTCCCGCTGCCATTCCTCAGCAGGAGGCAACTGCCAGAAACCCAGCTGCCAGCTCTTCTCCCTTCTGCTCCAAAGGCACACAAAAACTTTAGAATCACAGCCTTCCCTATCTCCCCAGCATCTTTTAGATTTGGCTGCTTGAGTTTCTCATCACAGAAGGCCACAGAACGTGCATTCACCCAAGCAGAGCCTGGATCTTCAGGCACACACTGAGAAATTCAACTGTGAGTTTATTCTAAAAGCAACCTTGTAGGTGAGGCCATGTTCTGCAGCTGCAGCTCTTCTGAGGCACACAGAGTTCATTTCAATGGCACGGCCCGATTTGCAGGCCAGTCAGTCTGAAACATCTGCAATATCCTATCACCGTCCTAGTTGGACTTCATTCCAAGAAACAGGGGAGTTCACCTAACACTGACCACTTGTCTGTCAGGCAATATTTTTCACCCAGCCCTTGCACCTCAGCAGACAGGCTGTCTGGAAAATGCCCAGAACAACCTCCACATCTGCAGGAAGGACAGGAAGAGCAGAGAATACTTTGGCATTCACAGTCCCACTTCCTAGTACACTTAACACTGTTTTCTACGTGATTCTCACTTGAGATCTACTCATGACAGAGGACTCAGGGAAAACACTTGAAAGGCTCAGTTGCCAGGACCTATTGGAAAAGGAAGGGTAGAAACTCTTTCCCTACCTGATGGCTCGCAGGCTGGGCTGTGCTGCTGAGAAGATGAGCAGCTGTTGCTGTGTCCAAGGGGCCTGCAAGCAGCTTCAGGGTGGATTGGAGTGAGGTGAACCATGAGCTCAGGATGGCGTTTCAGGTCCAGGCGAACCAGTGGAACCGTGAGCTTGCGGAGATTAAATCTCTGGATGAGCTCTCTTGATGGTTCCACTGGTGAAGCCCCAACAAGTCCAGAGGTGGCACAGACTTTCTTGGCAGCTGCTGGGGAAGCCTCACTCTCCTGAGCACCTGCACTTCTCTTGGAAGGGCCTGGAGGCAGCTCTGAATCCTCAGGTGAGGCAGCATCGCGCTTCTGGCGCAAGGGAGCTGTGCAGCAGGGAGGGAAGAAGAAAGGAAGCAAAGGGAAGGCTGGGTCACTACTGGTCCTCAGGTGTGTTTCCCTTGGCAGCAACTGTGCTTTTGTCAGGGAAGACAAAAGCTCACCTCCTCCCAAAACAGGCTGAGAAAGAAAAATATCACCACATGTCTTGGGGGGTTTGATGCCTATAGAACTTCAGTCAAACTTACAAGCTGCTTCTATAGGTTGAGTTATAAGATATCAATATAACCTGATAGATCTGTATCAACAGATACCAATAGAACCTGAATCATAACTTCATTTATTCTATTTATCTATTTAACCTGATATAGACGTCTTTCTATGCATTGTAGTGCCTAGTATATGGTTAACTGGTTGCTCAGAGCTGGAGACCCAGGAAAAAAAAATGAAAATCTCACCAGGTGGTCAGTTTCAGAGATAGGTAAGTATAGTACTAATGAAAAATTAGCAAACGTCAAGCCAATTAGCCACAAGAAATTAGACCGCTTAGGACCAGACAGACCAAGGAACACCGTAGCTGTGCATGCTCTGAAGACAAAGTTGAAAAGTCCAGAGAGTATAATATACTGTGTCTATTAGTTCCATATGTTATAATGACATAGTAACACCAAGCAATTATTACTAAATATAGCACAGCAATTGACAAAGGTGGATGAATTAGGAGGAGAAATCCTCCTCACCTCCAGCACTGAAATAAACAACTATACACACATGGCTCTATGGGGTTTTATTCCCTTTGCAACAACCAGCTCCCTGTCTACTGAGCTGTCCCCTATCCGTTCAACCCTTGTCAGGAGGCAGCTGCCAGAAACCCAAATAGAGCCCAGCACAGCTCCCGGGCCCTGGAAGCAGCCCCAGCCCCAGCACGGGCAGGGGCCGCTCCTGCCCGGCCGGGCAGCGCCCACGGACAAAGCCCACGCCTCCCTCCGCGCCCGCAGCTCCCACCCCGTCTCACCGGCTCTGGGCGGCTGCCCGGTGGGGAGGGCGGGCAGCCACCGCTCCCTGGGGAGCCGCTGGAGGCGGCTGCGCTCGTCCCACCCCGCCGCCAGCCACTCCCTGCTGGCTGAGGATTGGCGCTTGATGGGGAGCAGGAGCTCGGGGCGGTCGCGGTGAAATCTGCTGTTTCTATAGTGCAGCCAGCCCCCAGCATGGCCCGGCACAGCCGCCACAGCCCGGGCCGGCACTTGGTGGAAGCCGCAGCGGCCGAACTGGCACAGGAAGCTGCAGAACTTCAGAGCTGCGTGTCTCTGAAAGTGTGTGGGGCTGGCCCCTGGTCGCCGCCCAGGCTGAGCAGCTCCCGCTCGAAGAGGGAGCAGTCGATGAGCAGCCCCTGGGTCTCGACGAATACGCCCAAGCCCTCGGCTCACCCGCACTCCCGGAGACCGCCCCGAGCGTCCCAGGGCCGCCCAACGAGCAGCGCCAGCCACGGTGCAGGGCCGGGCCGGCTGCCGGCCGAGCGGGCCAGCGTGTGGCGAGCGCAGGCACGGCGGGACTGTCCCACAGCCCCCGGCAGCCCGGCACAGACAAAGCCCACGCCTCCCTCCCTGCCCGCAGCTCCCACCCCGTCTCACCGGCTCTGGGCGGCTGCCCGGTGGGGAAGGCAGGCAGCGACCGCTCCGTGGGGAGCCGCTGGAGGCGGCTGGGCTGGCGGCTACGCACCTCCAGCCCCGCGGCCAGTCTCTGCCTGTTGGCCCTGGTCCGGCGCTTGATGTGGAGAAGGAGCTCGGGGCGATCGCGGCGGAAGTTTGGATTCATAAAGTGGAGCAAAGCCCCTGCATCGCCCGGCACAGCTGAGCCAAGCCATGACGGCACCTTTTGGAAGCCGTACAAGTTGAGCTGGCGCACGAAACTGCCAAAGTGCGTGGCTTTGAAGGACTCCGGGGCCGCCCCCGCCCCCTGGCCGCCCCCTCCGTGGGCGCCGCCCGGGCTGAGCAGCTCCCGCTCGAAGAGGAAGCGGTCGATTAGCAAGCCCTGGGCCTGGCTGTCCCAGCGCACGGAGCGGACGCGGGGGCTGTTAACCAGGCCCCACAGCTTGGCGGGGAAGGTGCTGGCATTGATTCCAGCGGGCAGCGGCACCTCCTCCATGGCCCCGATCTGTCTCCGACTGTCGCCGCAACGGCCGCGGCGCAACGGCCTGAGGGGGGCGCTGCGTTCGGCCCCGCGCGCGCCCGGCGCGGCCCCGGCGCGGGCCGGACTCGGCGAGGACGAGCGGGGCCTGAGGGGAGATAAGGCCAGGGAAGAGGAGGTGAAAAATGCATGGGGGAAATGATAAATGACATAGGAATTCCACTCATTGACAAAGATTGTTACTGCAATAAATGGAATTGATTTTTGCTAACTAAATTGGAACTGTTATTCAAGTTATTTTTAGAAACAATTGTCAGGAAAATTCATCCACAAACGCCAGAGGTTTATGTCCAAAAAGGAGACAGAGGAGTCCTTTTTTCTTTATTCAAATAAAGAGAGAGGCCATGGGGCATTCCCCTGGGGTCTCTCAAATTTTTGGGGGGTGCAGCCTCCTTTTTATCCTAATTCCCGGCCGCTTGTCCCTTCTCTCTTTCCCCACAGGCTGAGGTACTTGACAGGTACAGACTGCCCGGAACACCTGATACCTGTGATACCTTCCCCCCCACCCCCAATGCATAATCCCTTCTTAATTCTTTACTTTTATGGAATTCATAGTGTTCTTTCAGTGCCTCTTTGATCTTTTAGTGGAATCCATCCCATTGTTTCTGTTGTCTCTCACTGAGAGCTGCTTCTTATCTGTCTCGTTAGGGACTTTTGGATTAGGTTCTTTTTCCCTTTGAGCTGAAGATTGATGAGAGCGTGGCTATTTTCTCTTGTTCGGTCTCAGTTGTTTATTTTTTTCTTATCAGCATGACAAGGTACAAGGAGCTATGTGCACTATGATAGAAAAGGGGTAAAATGGCTAACAAAGATCCTCTTCAAGGTCTTTTATATGTCCATTTACCCAATTAACAGATGCCAACTAAATTATTTTTCTTAGTGACCCAATGACCCAACACCTGTGCGCTGCACTGCGGCATTTTTTACCCAATCCCTTACTACTACCCAAAATCCCCTTGGAGAAGAACATGAAGAAGAAAGAAGGAGGACAAGAGACAACACCCTAAATCTTCCATCTTGTCTCCTGTTCTCTAAACTACGTTTTCACGCAGTGATTTAAGAAACTTTCTAATCTACACACTTACACGTTTCCTGTATAACTTTAACATTTGTTTCCATGTATCACCATGAAAACATGCTCATGAATTTCATGTCATATGAAATTCAGTGTTTCTTTGAATCCTAGAACTAAGTATTAGAAACAAGGGCACACACTCTGTATCTCAGACTCCAACAAGTCCTAGGTTTTGTTCCATACCCACCAATTCACTTTGTCTGCTTCCATTCTCCTACTGCTTGCAGTGTTCCATACTTCTGGACCTGTTTCATTTTCAGGGCCTTCCCACTTAATGCACCAAGGGGTATCTGCCATATATTGGAATTTCTGAAGCACGCTCACTGACCATGCACTGTCCCAAGCTTCAGCCCAATCTTTTCTGTCCTGTCTTTCATACTTCCATTTTGACACTGGAATCTTTTCTTTAATAACCTTTGCTATCTTTTCATAACACGATCCATAATTCCCTAATCTCCCATACCAGCCTAGTTTTGGTTCATACTTTCCTCCATTTTCATGACAATCCCATAGAGATGAATACTTTGGCTTCACAGCATTTCCAAACACTGTCTTCTTTTGGTACTCATAATCTATTTCCAATACACAACTCACATTTTCACTTTTATTCTTTTGTATTTCAGGTAATTTTGATATTATAATTCCCCAACTTATTTGGTCTCCTGCTGCCTTTGGTATTGGCAGACAGGCAGTTATTTTGCTGGTGTTTTGCATGTTGGCAAAATCTTTAATTAATCCAATCACCACATTTTCTGCCTGGATAGTATTAGAGACTTTTCTCACTTGTGTTTCTGGCTGCACCCCCACATCCCTCTTCATTCTAAAATAAGAGTTGTCAGCTGATCCTTTTGCATTTCACATCTCAAGGTAACATTGATTCCAACTGATGGCACTAAAGGCCATAAAATAATCACCATTACAGTCACTAGCAACCTAGACATTTGAAACAATCAAACCCGCTTTATCTGCAGCTTTGTTGGTCCTACAGTTTGTGCAGTGCACAGTGCAGGGGAAACCTTCTTCACTCTGGTGTAATGTATGCAGGGATGCAGTCCAGCTCCTTTGACTGCTGTCAAGGTAGTTAACAGTACCTGACAGGGTCCATTCCACCTTTCTTTTAATGCTTCTTCCTTCCAGCTTTTACCGTGCACTTCATCTCCCGGGTGGATGTCATGAACTGGATTCTCAAGAGTCAGTGGCCTATTCCACACAAGGGTGCTCCAAAGTCGAGCTCGAGCTTTTCCAAGAGACAGAACATAATTCTACACCTCTTGCTTCCCTGTAACATGTACATTTGGATTAGGTTCAGGGGATTCCTATGGTTTCCCATACAATATCTCATAAGGACTGACTGACATCCCGCTTCTAGGCTTTATCCGAATCCTCAGCAGTGCTATTGGTAAAGCTTGTGGACACTGCAATTTAGCTTCTTTACATATTTTGCTGATTTGCCTCTTCAAGGTCTGATTCATCCTCTCTACCTGTCCACTGGATTGGGGTCTCCATGGTGTATGGAGATCCCAAGCTATTCCCAGCAACCTACTCACCTCTCCCACTACTGTGGCTATGAAATGTGGGCCCTTATCTGATGATATTCCTAGAGGCACCCCAAATCTTGGAATGATTTCTTGCAGTAACCACTTGACTGTCTCCTTTGCTTGATTTGTGTGACAGGGAAGAGCTTCTGGCCATCCTGTAATGTGTTAACCCTTACCAATAGATATTTGTATCCTCGAGTTCTTGGTAATTCTACAAAATCTTCTTGCCAATAATCTCCTGGTTCTACTCTTACCCCAATTTTCCCCAGTTGTGCCTGTTGTCTAGCCACTGGATTGTTCTTCAAGCAAATTTCACATTTTGACATTACTGATTTTGCCATTGTTAACATCTGTACTGAAATTAAATTTAGTTTGAACAATTTCACCAATGCCTCTGCACCCCAATGACATTCGTTCTGTTTAATTTGTAGAACTTCTCTCATTATCAAGGGGGTACCACTACTTGTCCCTGTGTAATCACCTACCACCCTTCTGAATTCTTCTGTGCATTCAGTGAGCGTCTCAATTTCTCATCCTCTATTGAATATTTTGGTTCTGGAGGTAAATTGAATTGAGATACATTAGTTTTTAAAGGTATCAATGCCATTGCAGTTTGCAATTCTCGAGCAGCTTGTTGGGCTGTCCAGTCTGCTTTCCAATTTCCCTCATGAATTTTGGAGCTTCCTGATTGGTGAGCTTTGCAGTGCATGATTGCTACTTGCTCAGGCTTTTGTACTGCTTTTCTTAATTGCAGGACTGCATCTTGATGTTTAATGTGTGTGCCTTGAGAAGACAGCAGTCCTCTGTCTTTCCACAGTGCCCCATGTACATGCACCACTCCAAAAGCATATTTTGAATCAGTCCAGATATTTACTTTCTTCCCTTCACTCAGCTCTAATGCCCTGGTTAAAGCAGCCAGTTCTGCTCGTTGGGCAGATGTGTTTGCTGGCAAGGCTTTGCCTCCACCACTGCACCTGTTGTTGTTACTGCATATCCAGGGTATCTGGTCCTGTTCTCCACAAAACTGCTTCCATCTGTAAACAGCTCCCAGTCTGCCTGTTCCAGTGGGACATCTTTCAGCTCTAGCTGAACAGGTGTGTTCTATCACTTCCACACAATCGTGTTCTAATGGGCCTTCTTCAGTTGTGGTACCTAGGAACAAAGCTGGATTCAAGAGGTCAGTTGTCTTTAGTGTGACATCATCCTGCTCAGTCAGGATTACCTGGAATTTCATCATCTTGCTTGGAGATAGCCAATGGCCCCCCTTTTGTTCTAAAACAGTGGTTACCATGTGTGGCACATAGACATCTATGTGTCTACCCATCGTGAGTTTCCTAGTTTCTTGTGTCAGCATCACGGTGGCTGCAACTGCCCACAGGCATGAAGGCCATCCAGCACTCACGTGGTCAAGTTGTTTGGAGAAGTAGCTTACCAGCCTTTTCCAGCTTCCCAAACCTTGGGTCAGCACTCCCAGTGCTGGGTGTGATCTTTCATGCACAAAGAGCTGAAAATCTTTGGATAGGTCAGGCAGTCCTAATGCTGGAACTGTTGTCAATGCCTCCTTCAGTTTGAGGAAGGTCTCCTTCTGTGGTTTGCCCCAGGTAAATGGCTGTGTCTTGTGGGCTTCATTCAGGGGTTTTACAATTAGTCCATAGTCCATGATCCACAGGTGGCACCATCCGGCCATCCTGAGGAAGACTCGCAGCTCATGCAGGTTCTGGGGTTCTGCAATAGCACAAATAGCTTGAATATGATCAGTACCCAGCTTACGTTGCCCTTGTGAGATTTCACATCTCAGGTAAATCACAGTCTGCTGGGCAATTTGTGCCTTCTCTTTAGACACCTTATATCCACCCATTCCCAGCTGATTTAAAATTTCAATTGTTACCTTTATGCAGGTTGTCTTTTCCTCTGTAGCTATCAGTGTATCATCAACATACTGTAACAGCAGGTATTGCTCCCTCGGAACTTGCCCATTCTCAGTCCAAATCTCCAGCTCTTTAACCAGCTGGCTTCCAAATAGGGTTGGACTGTTCTTGTATCCTTGTGGGAGTTGTGTCCAGGTGAGCTGAGTTTTCCTTGCATTTTCTGGATTTTCCCATTCAAAGGCAAACAGTTTCCTACTTTCTTTGTCAAGGGGTATGCAGAAAAAGGCATCTTTTAAATCAATTACAGTAAACCATTTCTATTTCTCATACACAGATGTTAACAATGTGTAAGGATTAGCTACCACTGGGTAAATATCTTTAGTTATTCCATTTATTGCTCTCAAATCCTGTACTAGTCCGTACTCACCATTTGGTTTCTTCACTGGAAATATTGGTGTATTAAATTCTGATTCACATATTTTAAAATTTGGTACTTCAAAAACTTTTCAATAATCTTTGCTATTCCTTGTTGTGCTTCTGCCTTTATAGGATATTGTTTAACCTGCACAGCTTTTGCTTCTTCTTTTAATTCTACATGTACTGGTTGTGCCAATTTAGATTTTCCTGGTATGTCTGTTTCCCATACAGAGGGAATTACTGCGTCCTCTACTTCCCGAGGGATAGCAGGGACTTGTTTTTCTTTTATCATTAACATTTGTCCTGTCTTCAATTCAGGTATTTTCATTAAAAGTTCCACGTTCTCAAAAGTTATCACTGCATCAATTTTGCTAATAAATCGCATCTTAAAAGTGGGACTGGATGCTCAGGCATATATAAAAATTCATGGGTTGAAACTTTGTTTCCAAAACACAAATCCAGGGCTTGCAGGAATGTCCAATTCTCCTCCTTCCCTATGGCTCCAACTATTGTTGCTGTTTTGTCTTCAATGTGCCCTTTTAGACCATTTAGCACAGAATATGTAGCCCCTGTATCCACCAGACATTTTACTTCTTTATCTCCCAACTATATAGTTACTAAAGGTTCTTGTATTGGTTTTTGTTCTGATTCTAGTCAGCTGCTGTACTCCCCAGCACCATTAATTTCAAAGTGTCTTGATTCTGGTTGAACTGATTGCCCTGGTTAAACTGATTGGGCATTCATTTTTCCAGTGCCCCTCTTGTCTACAATAAGCACATTGATTTAACCCTAATCTTGGCAAAACCCATCTCCCTTGTCCTCTGCCAAGTCTGCCCCTCCCCAGTCCACGACCACCTCTGCCACGTCCTGTGAAACCTGGATTCTCTCTTCCTTGGATCACTGCCAAAAGATTTTGCTGCTGGTTTTTACTAGCTTCTTTTTCCATGTTATTGTATACTTTCCAAGCCACTTCAAGTAATTTATTCAAATTCTTTAATTCCTCTCCTTCTAACTTCTGCAATTTTCTCCTAATATCATCCTGTGACTGCCCAAGAAAAATGAGAGCAAGCTGAACATTCACTTGTTCTGTTTCTAGTTGAAGATCTCTATACTTTCTCGCTGCCTCCTTAAGCCTTTCCAAAAATGCAGCAGGGGATTCTTTCTTTTCCTGTCTTACCTCATACAATTTAGACCAACTCACAGCCTTAGGTATAGCATTCCCAACCCCTATCTGGAGCCACTCTTGATATCTCTTCAGCCTCCACATGTCCCCAAAGGCATTGGGATCCCACCCTGGATCCTCGGTCAGAAAGTTCTCATCTAAAGTCCCTGTCAGCACCCCAATTCTGAGATCTTCTCTCACCTTCTCCTTGGCTGCTCTAAGCACCATCTCTTTCTCAGTAGAGTCCATTAAATTATCCAGTATTACTTGTATATCTTCTCAATCTGCATTCTGAGTTTTCATAATCATTTTTACCACCCCTGCTACTTTATCAGAATTTTCTCTATAAGTTCCAGCTGATTGTTTCCAAATTATCAAGTCTGCAGGGGAAAAAGGCACTTTTACAAACACTGGCCCCTCTACTCTTACTCCTTGTCTCAAGGGGGCAATCACAGTCCACCTTTGTCTGCCCAAATCTTTTCCCGTTCTACCCAGAACCGGAGCAAGCTTTGACCGAGTCCGATGGGACACCGGTGTCACTGATTTATTATCATCACCCCCGCTACTGCTATCTTCCTCCCCAGCATTTTTCACATTTCCTTGTATCACAGTTAGATCTTGATCATCTCCTGGAGAAGAAGGATCAGGTGAAGGCGGTAGAGGAGGATAAACAGGGAAAGGTGAAGTGGGGTTAGGTGAGATAGGGTTAGGTGAAATAGGAATAGGTGAAGTGGGGGCAGACAAAACAGAATCAGGTTCTTTTGGTTCTACTGAAACCACTTGTAAATCAACATCCATCTCTTTCCCCTGACGCAAATTTCTTTGAATGCCAGGTGCTCTAAACAACTTTTCCTTTTACACAAACCTGACATTTATCACTCACACATGCCTTAACTGCCATCAATCCACACTCAGCCTGCCATTCTGGCTTGTGTCTCAAATAGAAAAACAAATCTACATATGGAACTTCATCCAATTTTACCTCTCCCTTACAGAACAACATCAACTGTAAAATGGTGTTATACTGCAAAGATCCATTTCTTGGCCACTCTTCCCCACTGTCCAGGTCATATCCTGGTCACCATGTATTACAATAATCAATCAACTATTCTTCAAGTAAACCTTGTTCCCAAAGTTACCCTGTTTCCAATGTGCCAATAAGCACCCCAAAGGAGAAGTACATGCTATAGGGGCATTGCCACCTCAAATCCCTTTAAGCTTCTCCATGTTACAGTTACAATACACCACACACCACTGATGATGAACCTGCAACGCTTTCGCAGTTGTCTGACAGACGGTGCCTGGGCAATACCAGGAATTCCTCCAGCCCAACCGTGCGGAGATTTCGCTGTTTCTTATTGGCAGGCACCAGAGCAGACTGAAAAGCACCTTACCTCTCTCAGAGGGACGTTGTGAGCAGAGGAGACGGTCACGGCCGGATGGGCTCCCCGAGAATCCCTCGGTGCCGGCTGGAGCGTGATCGGGTCATGAACTCGCTCAGCAGCTCTCACAGGGTCCCATCTGGGTCACCAAAATGTCAGTGTTCAGGAACACACATAATCACAGATTGATTATATACAGGTGCTTTATTGAAGCGTGTGGGAACTAGGGGTATCAGCAACCCAAATCTAGCTCCATCGTCTTTGTCCAAAGTGCACATATTTCTACAATTTCAGCTGTAGCAGTAATCACTATAACAACCTTATCAATATTGCTTCATTAATATTGCTTCATTAATATTGCTTCATTAACTTTATCGATATTGCTTCATGAGAGTTAGCTCATCCTTGTACAAACATGTACAAATCTCATCTCTGGGTGGGTATCTTGGAGACCCCAAGCACCAGTTCCTGTTACCGTAAACATTTCAGCTTGCTAGACCATCCCTAATACCAAACATTTTTGCAGCCTAATTCCACATGATTTTCAGAAACATTATTCAGAGACATTTAACCCCACAGTAACAGAAGAACCAAGGATCCACTGTGACACTGCAGGGCCCAAAGAACCAAGGATCCATTGTGACTCCACGGAGTGTCATGGAACCGTGGAGACCATTGTGACACTCCAGGGCCTCATGGAACCATTCTGACACCAAGCTGGGTGGGAGTGTGGATATGCTGGAGGGCAGGAGGGCTCTGCAGAGGGACCTGGACAGGCTGGATCCAGGGTCCAAAGCCAACAAGGTGAGGTTGAACAAGACCAAGTGCCGGCTCCTGCACTTTGGCCACAACAAGGCCTGCAGGGCTGGAGACAAAGTGGCTGGACAGCGGCCAGGCAGAAAGCGAGCTGGGGCACTGATGGACAGCAGGCTGGACATGAGCCAGCAGTGTGGCCAGGTGGCCAAGAAGGCCAATGGCCCCTGGCCTGGATCAGGAATGGTGTGGCCAGCAGGAGCAGGGCAGGGATTCTTCCCCTGTGCTCGGCACTGCTGAGGCCACACCTCGAGTGCTGTGTCCAGTCCTGGGCCCCCAATTGAGGAAGGCCATGGAGGGGCTGGAGCGTGTCCAGAGAAGGGCAACAAGGCTGGTGAGGGGTCTGGAGCACATGTCCTGTCAGGAGTGGCTGAGTGTGGTGGGTTTTAGCTCCAGCTAAAATCACCAGAGTACTTCCTTCTGTCTTACTGTGAGATATGAATCAGGAGAAGGGCAAAACAGGCTTAAAACTGAATAGGAATAAATAAACTTTATGATCAGGACTACAAGAATAAGAAGCAAGCATAAAAGCTTTAGAAACCTTTCCTCCCCCTACCAACCTTTTCTTTCGCAACTGACACGGCAGAGACAAAACCTGGGATGTTAAAGCAGTGCCAACTATACAATAGTCTTTTCATCAGTCTGTGCAGGGAGAGGAGTTTTCTCTTGTCATGCCATGGAGAGTTCTCCACAAGAAACAGTTTTCTCGTCAATTTTCATTTCTACAAATGGCAGTCACCCGGGCACAAACTCTGCCCTCTCCTCCCATTTCCACACCACTCAGAGGCGTGTTCATGGGCCATGAGCTAAGGGGTATATTTTAAGGATGAGTTACTCAAAGGCAAAGGTTCTCTTCATCTCTGAGAATAGAGGTTTTCTTCTTCTCTCCCTGGGGGCAAAGGGTCTTCATCAGCTTTCATCTCCCTCTCTCTCTGTTCAGACTCTCATGGGATCACAGCTACTCCACCATCTGCTTGGCTTCATCAATGGATACCTTTGCCCAGATCTACAGCTTGAATAGTTCCATCCCCCAATATTCTTTCATGAATTAAAGGAGTTATTTTTCAGAACATTATTATTCATCTCCATGGCCCTACCAAAAGACTATTTCAGTTTATTAGAGCATCTCCTCATTCTCCTTCCATCTGAGGCTTGATTACTTCTTTTACTGACCTTGATGTTTCACGCTGTCTTTTCACGTGTCACTTGGTTCTTTTCTTTTCCTGGAGAGAGGATGAAAGTCTGCAGGTCTCCTCTGTGTAGTGGAAGGGTTAAATCTGTCCCAAGCCATGGCAGGCAGTGGTGGTGTGGGATTTCAGGTGTGGCTGGTGCCAGCTCTCAGGAGCTGTCTGTGTGGGCCGGGGGGCAGGGGGGGTGTTGGCGAGTGTCATCAGCCGTGGCCTGGCCCAGCCTGGGGGCCGGGGGCTCCCCTGGGAAGGGCTTTGGCCACCCCGCTGGAACGGGACCCGGAGGGCTTCCCGGGAAAGCCAGCACCGCAGCAGAGCCTGGCCTGGCCTGGGGGGGATCCCGCAGTCTCCATCTCCCCCCGGGAGCAGCTGGGGTCCGGCCCAGCCCCCCCCAGGCCGCACAGGCCACGGGGGAGCGGGGCCAGCCACACCAGAGCTCTGCTGCCTTTCAAGGCTGCAAAGAAAGAGACCAGTTCCTGGCCTTGGGTTTTTAAAAGGTGCCATTCACAAAGGTGAAGTTACTTTGCAGTGCTGCAGAATGCTGTCAGTTGTCAGAACTGGCCAGCTATTGGCTTGATCTCAAGCACAGAAGGAACTCCCCACAGCCTCTCTCACAGGAATCACTTCTGTGGCTGTTTCCCACTTCTTTCCCTAAATGCTCATCTACCACACCCTTTGACCATAACATAATTCTCATTACTCACAGCTATCAAGGCCTTATTTAAAACCAATTAAGTTGCTCCAGTATCAACCAAAAATTCTACTTCTTTGTCTTTTTCCCCCAGTTTAATTTTTATAACCAGCAGGTCTGCTGGGGTGGACTCCCCGGGTCCCCTTCAGTCTCCTTATGGATGTGCAACTGCAACCACCCCTCCTTTCCCTTCTTTCTTTTGGCCATCTCGCTCCCACTTTGGACACTCATTTTTCCAGTGGCCAAATTCTCCACAGTTCGCACATTGGTCTCTACCCAGTCGAGACGGGCCTTGTTTGGGTGGTTCTTGTCCATGCTTTTCTTTCCCTTTTCCTTCCTCCCGTACCACTGCTACTAGCTTCTTCATTTCCTGCTTATATCCCTCTTCTCAATTGCTGAAAACTCTCCATGCCTCTTCCAATAAGGCTTCTAAGTTTCACCCATCTGCCCCCCAAATCTTTTGGAGTTTACACCTCATGTTCCCTGTGGATTGTTCCAGAAATAGATTAACTAGCTGCTGTATTCCTACTTCAGATCCCAGCTCCAGTGGTGTGTGTCTGTGCATCGCGTCCTTCCAAGGATCTGGTAATTCCAAGGGAGATCCCGAGGGAGCTTGTTTGATTGCATATAAGGCTGCCCAGTTCATGGTTTTAGGTCCAGCCCTCTCCACTCCCTTCACTCTCCACTCCTGGGAGCTTTCTGACTGTCTCCTTCCACTCAACTGATTTGGATCCCACTGTGGGTCCTGGAGAGGAAAGTATTCTTTTCCATCCATTTGTAATGTTTTATAATGGTCCTTTGCCAGGTCCCCTGCTGCTTTTAGAACCAATTGCTTCTCAGTTTTTGTTAATGCATCTAATAACAACCGTGTGTCACTTCAATCTGGGTTATGTTGTTTGGCTATATATCTTAAACATTTGGCAGTGTTTATTGGGTCACTTTGATAAGTCTTTGTGACCTTCTCTCAGGCCTCTGTGTCGAGAGGAGAAAAGGGTTTCTTAACTACCATTGTCCCTTCTGATCCTATTGCTCCCCACAAGGGTGCCTGTAGTACCTGCTTTCTGCTCCGGGATGCAATCGGGCTACCTGGGGGTGTTGGGGCTGATGCCCCTTAAAGCTGTCGGGAGGAGGTGAAGGGGAAATGGAGCTTCCAGGTCTGGAGGGGGCAGAGGGACAGATGGAGCTTTCCAAGTGCACCTCTTCCTCCTCCTGCCTCCTAAAGGGAGGGCTGATTAAATTAGTACAGTTCTGTTCTTGCTGGGCTGCTGCTGGATAGGCCTTACTCAGCCTAATGCACCTAATGCATATTCATTTCTTGGCTCCTCCCATCCCCATTCCATATGGTAATGAGCTCCACACCCCTCTGGGCATGCCCAGTTCACTCTGGTGGTCACTGAGGGGTCTTCAGGGATGAAGGCTCAGAACTGTCCAAACCCCTGGGTCAGCTCTGTCCAGCTCTGGAGCCTGAGGGCCTCCTTTATCTCTGTGTTTTTCTTTCCTTGCGCACTATTTTAAAATAGATGTTACAGCCACTATACAGTGGAGTAAATAATTCTGATTAAGACCTTTTTGTCGAGTCATGATCCTAATTAATCACATCTATATGTATATAAATACTTCTGCTTTGCTGTTCTTCATTTTGAGAGACAAAGTTGTACAAAGGTTCAATTCCACCTCTATAATCCTTTACATAGAAACCACTGACAAATCCTGGGCCTGGGACTGGATCCAGCCACTCCCAGAAATCCCCTCACAGAAGGAGTTTAGAAATCCTGGGGGTCCTGGCTTGGGGGATCTTTGGGTGTAATTGGGGTGTTGGGGGTCCTTTCTGCACCTGGTGACCCAACAGGAGCTTCTCTAATAACCTTTGCCTGAAGCTCCCACTGTGCCCATGACAGGAGCCCCTGGCAGTGTCTGTGACATCCCGGCTCTTTGGCAGCCTGGGGACTGCTGGGATGTCACCCTGGAGCCCCTGGCAGTGTCGGTGACATCCCGGCTCTTTGGCAGCCTGGGCACTGCTGGGATGTCACCCTGGAGCCCCTGGCAGTGTCGGTGACCTCACTGTTCTTTAGCAGCACAGGGATGTCACCACTGGACTCCTGTCACTGCCTGTGACAAATTGGCTCCTTGGCAGTGTGGAGACACCTCTGTTGTCACCCTGGAGCCCTGGGACTGTCACCTCACGACCCTTAGGAAGATGAAGGAGCCCTGGGATGTCACCAAGGAGCCCCTGGGACTGCACGTGAGCTCACAGCTCTTCAGCAGCCTGGAAAGCCTGGGATCTGTTCATTCCTGCTCTGCTGAGGATGGATCCTCAGCAACTTGGAGGGAGGCTCCCTGATGAGTTTTACTTGTCCAGAGGCTTGTTCAGTCTTCAGCTCTTCAGTCCAGGAATTCAGTCCCAAAAACTCATTAAGATTTCAAATTGCTCTAACAAGACAAGCCCATGGGAATAATTTAATTTCAAGTCTTCCATTCTTCTATGGTAAATTTTACGGATTTCAGAAGTGTATTCAACGAGAATATACCATATTTTTTAAATAGTGCAGGGTTTTTTTTGTTCTATATATATTTTTTTCCTGTTTATAGATTGATATCAGCAATCTCCAGTTGATATTGATCCTGAGCACCTCCTAAATCACTCTGAACAGATCTGAAAATGAATTCCCTTTGTGGCTGACAATCCATCAGAATTTGTCCTTAAAGCCCCCCATCTCAGGGGTGGGGTTACATCCAAGCCCTGGCCCCTTGTCCCCGTGCCAGGCTCTGGGCTGGATCCTGTGCAACATCCTTAGGCTGTGGCTCCAGGAGCAGCGGGGGGATAGCGGGGGACAGGGGACCCCACTGGGCATGAACAGTGTTGGACTTCTCTGGGGGGATCAGTGTGAGGGGGGGCTGGGGCAGAGTGACCAACGCAGTGACCTCACACAGCCCCCTCTGATGTCACAGCCTGCTCTGTGACGTCACACAACTGGTCTGTGATGTCACAAACCGCACTGTGATGTCACACACCCACATTGTAATGTCACAGCCAAATCTGTGATGTCACAGCCGGCTCTGTGATGTCACACAACTGGTCTGTGATGTCACAAACCACTCCGTGATGTCACATAGAAATCTGTGACGTCACTGCCAAGTTAGTGATGTCACAGCCTTCTCTGTGATGTCACAGCCTGCTCGATGGTATCAGACCTCCACCCTGTGATGTCACAGCCTGCTCTGTGATGTCATAGTCCGATCTATGATGTCACAAACCACTCTGTAATGTCACAGCCAACTCTGTGATGACACAGCCTACTCTATGATGTCAGACCTCCACCCCGTGATGTCACACCCATATCTGTGATGTTACCGACAATTCATTTATGTCACAGCCTTCTCTGTGATGTCACACAACTGGTCTGTGATATCACAAATCACTCTGTGACATCACACAGCCACATTGTAATGTCACACCCTGCTCTGTGATGTCACTGCCTGCTCTATGATGTCACATCCAAATCTGTGATGTCATAGCCACCTCTGTGATGTCAGATCTCTACCCTGTGATGTCACAGCCTGCCCTGTGATGTCACACAACGGGTCTGTGATGTCACAAACCACTCTGTGATGTCACACAGCCACACTGTAATGTCACAGCAAATTCAGTGATGTCACATCCTGCTCTGTGATGTCACACTCTTCTCAATGATGTCTGACCTCCACCCTGTGATGTCACAGCCTGCTCTGTGATGTCACAGAGACAGCCTATGATGTCACAGCAGCTCAGTGACCTCACATAACCCACTCTGTGATGTCACAGCCCACTCTGTCACCTCATGTCACCAGATGATAAATTGTCTACCCCAGGTGAGCACACACTGCTCCTTCTCCAAACCCACTGGCCCATGGACACCACACAATGCCCATTGTGGAAGGAGGGGAACTGGAAGTTCTCCAGCCTCAGTGTCCTGCCAGCTCAGCCAGGCCCACTGGAACATTGGGCTCCAGCACCAGCAGGGACCAGCAGAGAGAGCCCAGCACAGAAGAATGCATGTGGAAAGGGGAGGGGAAATATGTTCATCATTTTGGGCTCATGATTACCATATGTCTGTTTAGTCTGGGACAATCAATGAATGGCTGTGTGCAAAATACAGAATAGAAACAGAAACTTCCCTGTGCTCAGCATGCCCGCCTTTGGGAGGAGCTGTCCCCCCAAGCATCCGGCCACATAAAGAATGCTGCTTCTCAATGCTGCATTGCTGCTGAGGAGTTTTTATTTTAGGGAATTTTGGGCACACTCCCAGTGCCAAGGAAAGCTGTGTCTGCTGCTGTTCACAAACAGAGAAAGGGCTGCTGGGAGATGTGGTGGTCAGAGGCTGCCTGGGGTACAGTGACCATGGAATAATCGAGTTTTCAATATTCTGGGACAGAAGGAGGGGCAGAAACAAAACTTCAACATTGGAATTATGGAGGGCAGACTTTGGCCAATTCAGGATGCAGATTTGGGGAGAACTGAATCAGGTACTGATTTTTGTAAGGGAAACAGCCCTTAAAAACAAAGGGGTCCAGGAAGGATGGACACACCTCAGGAAAGTAAACTTAAGGGGGAAGGAGCAGCCTGTCCCTGTGAGCCAAAAGATGAATCAGGGAGGAAAATGCCTGGCCTGGCTGGGCATGGAGCTTTTTCCAGGAAGTCAGGGAAAACCATGGACACATCACCTTTGGACAGAAGGGCAGGAAACTCAGGAAATATTCAGGGATGTCTTTAGGTCTTGCAGAAAGGAAATGAGAGAGGTGAAAGCTCAATTAGGACTTAACCTGGCTGCTTCTGTGAAGGATAATAAAAATAATGTTATCAATACATTAATGGCAAAGGAGGTTAAGTAAGGAAAACCCCCATTCCTTATTGGGGGGGATAAGGTTCCCAAAGATGAGGAAAAGGACTATTGGGATCAGAGCACACAGGGCCAACTGAGTGATGTTAGAAAAGGTATTTTATTGCATAGTCCATCAGCCTCAGGGAAGGGTGAGACACTTAAGATGTTAAATTCGACACCATCACCTCAGAAGCCACCTAAATTCTAGTTACAATGTCTTCTATAAACATTTAACCAATCAACAAGTTAGAAAAAAGCTCAGCAGCATCTTCATAAACCAATCATCAATTGCTTCTTCTCATACGATGCTGCTGCAATGTGTCTTTTCTTATCTAATCACAGAACACTACAGAAACTTACATTGCTGTATCTGTAATTTCTTACTGACATTAGAACAGGTTATATGTGAAACTTCAAAATCTCTATTATCTTACTTAACATATTTATTCACTTCTAGAAAGCATATTTCTACTTGCTGAAAGCATGTTTCAAACGTGTTTTGACTTAAATTCCAAGCCTCTCTTCTTACTTCATGTTTGTAGAGCTTCATTGTTGTAAAGCCCCAAGCCTTCCCCAAGGTCTCAGGTCAAACTCTGTGTCCATCTCTGTCTCTGGGCCTGGATGCTCAAGGCCCTGAGAGCTCTCTGTGCCTGCATTTCCCACCCAGCCCAGCTTGGGCTCCCCTGGCAGCTGCCTGAGGGTGCCCTGGGTGCCCTGGGCCAGAGCAGCAATAAAGAGATTGAACTGAGCTGGCCCCAGTCCTGAGCCCTGGGGACACCCCTGGATGTGGCTCCATTCCCCAGCACTCCTCGGGCCTGCCCATCCAGCCAGATTTTGAGCCGGGGAACAGATGCTGCAGAGGCTGTTGGATCAAGTTCCTGGGAGAAATCCCACAAGTTTGGGATTAGTGCAGCTGTGGCTCTGCACAAGAGAGCTCTTCAGCCACTTTCTCTCTTTTCCTCCCTCTGGCCATGGAGGCAGCTCGTGACTTCAGCGAGTGCCTCGTGTGTGCAAAGAGCAAATCTGTGCAGAATCGGGGCACGGAGGCTTTGGGGCATCTTGGCACCTGTGCTGGGCACAGAAGGTGTTTTCCATTGCACTGAGACTGTCTGCTGTGGAAAGCAGATTGAATATCCAGCAGAGGAATGACTTTTGCTTTGATGGAGCTGTGCCTTCCCTTGCTTTGTTTGCTGACAAGGAATGAACATCCCTCTGTGTCTGGGGCAGCTCCTTCTGCAAGGAAAGCAGGTGGGAGTTGGAGCCAAGGAGCTGAAAGCTGCAGGCACAGCCTGGAGGGGAGGGAGCTCAGATTTGCACAAGGCTGCTCTGAGTGCCAGGGCTTGGATGAGGGAATTGGTGGGGTGGGGGTAGGGACAAAGTCTGATGGATTGTCAGCCATGAAGGGTCTTGATTTTCAGATCTATTCAGAGTGCAGGAGGAGATGCTGGGGATCAATATCAACTGGGGATTGCTGATATCAGTGCATAAAGAGAAAAACAATAAATGGGAAAAAATATCTTCTCTCTCTGTATTTTTTTTAATGAAATATGTTGTTACAAATGGAGTGAAAGTTTAGCCAAGTCCTGCCTTATGCTCAGGTTTCTGGCAGGAGCTCTGTTTCAGGCCACCTGCACCCCAAATTACTCTCGCTCCAAGGTTCTTTAGAATGGCCCATTAGGTCTATTAGAAAATGAATTATTTACTGAATGGACTCAAGATTAACAGACAAGAGACTTTAAACAGACTGCTTCCTCCACAGGATAACCCAAAGAAGTGCTAGTGGATACAAACACAGTGCACAATCAAGTTACCTGTATTACAGCTCGTGAAGAGCTGGCACAGATTAGGAGTCAATGGAACTCAGCACCCAATTGATGGTGGAGCACACATGGAGCCCTTTCTTTCCCTCAGCTTCCAGAAAGGAACCACCAAGATGCATCCAGGCTTGGGACAGAAGCCCTGCCCGTTTCCAGGGACTATGCAGAAGAGTTGTGCTTTGTGCAAGTTTTGTGTAGCTTTTCTAGTTTGTAAAGTGAAGTGTGTGTCAGTCCAGAATCCAAGGCTCATCTCCCTTCAGGCTGCTCTCAAGGCAAGATGTTTCTGGCCAGCTGGGAACTGCAGCTCCCTGGCAGCAGAGAGAAGTCTGGACAGGACAGATGTCCGGCCTGGGTTATCTGCCCAGTTCCTGTGAGGGGGAGATGCCCTGAGTTCTGGCCCCAGCTGCTGGACAGAGCAGAGGAGCCCTTCTGTGGCCCAGGGGAAGTCCTGCTCCAGGAACCTCCTGGAACCAAGGGGCCCTTGTGACATTGGGATGCCTGATGGAGCCAAGGGACCATGGTGACACCAATGAACCTCCTGGAACCAAGGGGCCCTTGTGACATTGGGATGTCTGATGGAGCCAAGGGACCATGGTGACACCAATGAACCTCCTGGAACCAAGGGGCCCTTGTGACACTTTGGAACTACAGAGACCATTGCTGAGTACGGAACCTCATGGAACCAAAAGCCCATTGTGACAGATCAGGGCCTGGTGGAACCAAAAAGAGCATTGTGACAGCGTGGGGCTCCATGGAGCCAAATATCCACTGGGACAGTGCAGAACCTCATGGAACCCAGGGGCCTCTGTGACACTGCAGGGCCTCAGTCAAGGAGTGCAAAGGTCTCAAACATTCCTTGCAGGGTTCTGCCTTGGGGAAGGGGAACCTCCTTGGTGGCACCTTGGGCTGGCACACACTTGAGGAGTGCGTCTGTTTTCAACAATGGAACTTAGGAGTTTTAGATTGCTTAAACAAAAAAATGGGAAAAACCTCTCTTTCCGGAGTGCAGGCAGCTCTCCAAGCAAAGCAGGTCCCATGTGAGGGAGGACACAGAGGATGGGGTTGGGGAATGTGGAGCAAGGCTGTCCACACTGGCTCACACCTTTTCCTGGGGTGACTTTATGATACTGGTATCCCAAATCGTCTGGTTTATGTTATATATTAAGTTCTGCACCTTTAAGACTGGCTCTGAGAGAGAAGGGGGGAGGAAGAACAAGCACACAGTTTTTGTTTAAAAAAAAAAACACTTCCCCACACCCGGCTCCTGGACTGTGGTGTCTGCAGAACAGACAGACAGCGGGACAGAGCTTCTCTCTAGTTTTTAGTTAGTTTCAGCTAGTTGAGGCAGAGGAGTTCTCTGGACCTTTTTTTCCTTTTTATCCTGGATCTGTGCAAGCCTGCTCTGGACTGAACACCCAGCCAAACCCCGGGAGCTCACGCCTGTGACCCACCGGGGCCTGGGCCTCGGCACTTTCCAGCGCTGGAGGGACTGATAAGAACCTGAGTGAGCCGAGCTACACCACATGAAAAGGACTTTTCTTCCTAGATTTGCCATCCCATTGAACAGCGAGAGGTTTTATTATTTAATATTATTCAATTTCTGTTAAATAAACAGCTTTTTCCACTTCTCTCCAAGGAATTTTTTTTTACTTTCCCGGACCAGTTGGTGGAGAAGGGTCATTTTCGTGGGGAAATCCCCATTTGGAGTTTTCCTCCCTAATTTGCCCTAAACTAGGACAAATACAGTTTTTGGCACCCAGTGTGGGAAGAGAAAGTGGAAAAACCTGTACTGATTGTTGGTTGTATTTTGGTTTTACTTGCTCTGTATTGGGATAAAGCAGTCAGTAGCCATGTTGTTTGGATGCATAATATCTCTCGGGGTGGAGGCCTTCATGTGGATCTGGTCCCTAGATTTTTTGAGGTTTTAATACCTGTCATTTCCCTCTTTTACAGTAGAGGGGCACGGATTAGAATGGTTATTGTGCTGGGCTCGGTGATAGTTATTTATAGGGAGTTCATAGAACTACTGAAGTTTCTGTCAGGTATGTTTGGCTTATGGTTTCTTCACCCGACTCTGCCTCCCAGTCCCAGTAGCACATTTTGGGAGTTTATTAGTAATTGTACCCAGTTTGTTAGAGTAAGAACAGGGGATGAGGCTTTTCAGCCTTTTCTTTCCTTCTTCTCCTTTGAATCTGTTATGTCCCTTTTTGAGAATATCCAGTTTCCCCTGAGTGTTAAGGATACCACTTTCCTGGTAGTTCAGCTGTTAAGCTTCCTCTATATGGTCTGCAACTTCTCTAGAGTGAGGGCTGAGATATCCAGAGGAGCCAACGAGACCCCTGCCCCAGAAGTAGACTCAGGTGTGGGAAATCCTGAGTGGTGTAGAGAATGGGAGAGAATGGGCCGGACTCTGAAAAAATTTTCTGATCCCCCAGCCTGGGAATTTCCACGTGAACAAATTCAGAACCCAGATGAAGTAGGGAAATATCTGGAAGAGAATTGCTATGATGATTCTAAGGAAAAAAATCTCATTGCAATAAGCTGGGCCCTAGTGTATGCTTATCGCACGGTGCTAGATACTGTAGGGCAGGGAGATAAATCAGCAGCTACCCCAGTGACTCAGGCTAAAACAGACAGTGAGCCCAAGCCAGCAGCCAAACCAGACAGTGAGCCCAAGCCAGCAGCCAAACCAGACAGTGAGCCTAAGCCAGTGTCTGTTGCTCCTACCACAAGAGGCATGAAATTCAAAACCAAAACCCATCAGCCAGTAGATGATGATAATGGTGATGCGGGGGAAGGACCCTCAAGACCAGCAACTGACCAAAAATCAGAAGTCACTGGTGAGCCCTTCTCCCTGAAGGACCTTTGTGGCCTGAGAAAGGATTACACTCAATGACCTGATGAATCTATAATTAGTTGGTTAGTCCATCTGTGGGATGCTGCAGGTGAGGCTACAGTTCTGGATGGCACTGAAGCGAGGCATCTGGGATCCCTGTCACACGATCCGGTTATCGACCAAGGAATGATGAGGGGGGCTGACCCTTATAGTCTCTGGAACGGGTCCTGAGAAGTGTGGCACAAAGATATCTGTGTGCAGACGATCTCTATATACAGCAAACTCGTTGGAAGACCATAGAACAAGGGATTCAGCGCTTCAGAGAAATGGCAATAGGAGAGATTGTCTTTGTGGGTGACTTAGGTACTAGAAATCCAGACTTGGTGCCATGTACATCTGTGATGTGGTGAAAACTTGTTCGACTTGGGCCACAAGAATACGCTTCTGCTTTAGCAATGATGAAGTGGGATGACAGGGAGGAGACCGTGCTGGATATGGCGAAGAAGCTCCGAGCATATGCAGAGACCTTGCATGGCCCCATACAGGCAACAATTGCAGCTGTGGGAACACGTATGCAAAACTTCCACGACAAAATGGAGGAGAATCTCAAGAAACTCAGGGAGGACCTTCTTCCAGTCTCGGCAGTACAGACCAGGAGCCCTGGTACTCAACGCAGAAATTCCCCAAATAGGGAGAAAAAGCTACGAGCTGAGCTGTGGTTCTTCCTGCGTGACTGTGGAGAAAACATGAAAAGATGGGATGGAAAATCTATTGCTGCTCTGGCAAAACAGATGTTTGAAATGGAAGACAGCAAGACTCAGAGGGGATACTCCACCAAAAAGAAAGCCGCTCCAGTAGCCTGTAGTCAAACTGTCAAGTATGATGATGATGATGACATGTCCGATCCCCTTGAAGGAACCTCCAAGACATATACCAAAGGAAAGAAGGATAACCTGGCTTAGAGAAGCCCTGCCTCTAGCCAGGTAGAGGCTAGGGAAAACCGTGTCTTTTGGACGGTATGGATTCCTTGGCCTGGCACATCAGAACCATGAAAATATGAGGCCTTGGTTGACACTGGTGCGCAGTGCACGCTAATCCCATCAAGACATGTGGGGGCAGAATCTGTTTCTATTGCTGGTGTGACAGGGGGATCACAGGACTTTACTTTAGTGGAAGCTGATGTGAGCCTGACTGGAAATGAGTGGAAGAAACACCCCATTGCGACTGGCCCAGAGGCCCCATGCATTTTGGACATAGACTTCCTCCAAAGCGGGTATTTTAAGGACCCAAAGGGACTTAGGTGGGCATTTGGGACAGCAGCTGTAGAGACAGAGGGCATCAAGCAATTGAACACCTTGCCTGAACAATCAGAGAACCCATCTGCAGTAGGACTCCTGAAGGTGGAAGAACAGCAAGTACCAATTGCCACTTCGACAGTGCACCACCGACAGTATAGGACAAATCGAGATGCTGTGATCCCCATCCACAAGATGATTTGTGAGCTGGAGAGCCAAGGGGTGGTCAGCAAAACCCACTCACCCTTCAACAGCCCCATCTGGCCTGTGTGCAGGTCTGACAGAGAATGGAGATTGACTGTGGACTATCGTGCATTGAATGAAGTGACTCCACCTCTGAGCGCTGCCGTGCCGGACACGCTGGAGTTCCAGTACGAGCTGGAGTCCAAGGCAGTGAAGTGGTACGCCACTATTGACATTGCCAATGCATTTTTCTCCATTCCCCTGGCAGCAGAATGCAGGCCTCAGTTTGCCTTCACGTGGAGGGGAGTGCAGTACACCTGGAACCGACTGCCCCAGGGGTGGAAGCACAGCCCCACCATCTGCCATGGACTGATCCAGGCTGCCCTGGAAAAGGGTGAGTCTCCAGAACATCTGCAGTACATAGATGACATCATTGTGTGGGGGAACACAGCAGCAGAAGTGTTTGAGAAAGGAGAGAAAATCACCCAGATCCTCTGGAAGCTGGTTTTGCCATCAAGAAGAACAAAGTTAAGGGACTTGCTCGAGAGATCCAGTTCCTGGGAGTAAAGTGGCAAGATGGACGGCGTCAGATTCCTACTGATGTCATCAACAAGATCACAGCAATGTCTCCACCAACTAATAAGAAGGAAACACAAGCTTTCTTAAGTGCCATAGGGTTCTGGAGAATGCATATTCCTGAATACAGTCAGATCGTGAGCCCTCTTTACCTGGTCACTCGGAAGAAGAATAATTTCCATTGGGGCCCTGAGCAGCAACAAGCCTTTGCTCAGATCAAACAGGAGATCGCTCATGCAGTAGCCCTTGGCCCAGTCAGGACAGGACCAGATGTGAAGAACGTGCTCTACTCTGCAGCTGGGAGCCATGGTCTGTCCTGGAGCCTTTGGCAGAAAGTGCCTGGGGAGACTCGAGGTCGATCATTAGGATTTTGGAGTCAAAGCTACAGAGGATCTGAAGCCCATTACACCCCAACAGAAAAAGAAATTTTAGCAGCCTATGAAGGAGTCCAAGCTGCCTCAGAGGTGATTGGCACTGAAGCACAAGTCCTCCTGGCACCCCGACTGCCAGTGCTAGGATGGATGTTCAAAGGAAAGGTTCCTTCCACCCATCATGCAACCAGTGCCACATGGAGCAAGTGGATTGCTCTTATCACGCAGCGCACCCGTATTGGTAAACTGAATCGCCCTGGGATTTTGGAGATAATTACAAACTGGCCAGAAGGTGAAAATTTTGGTCTCACAGATGAGGAACAAGAGGAAGTGACATGGGCTGAAGAAGCTCCACCATATAACCAGCTGCCAGCAGAAGAAACACCCTACGCTCTGTTCACTGATGGTTCCTGTCGCATCGTAGAGATGAACTGGAAGTGGAAAGCAGCAGTATGGAGCCCCCCACACGACAGGTCGCAGAGGCCACTGAAGGAGAAGGTGGATCAAGTAAACTGGCAAAACTCAAAGCTGTTCAACTGGCCATGGACATTGCTGAAAGAGAGAAGTGGCCAAAGCTCTACCTCTACACGGATTCACGGATGGTGGCCAATGCTCTGTGGGGATGGTTGGAGAGGTGGAAAGAGGCTAATTGGCAGCATAGAGGAAAACCAATTTGGGCTGCTAAAGAGTGGAAAGATGTTGCTACCAGGGTAAGGAAACTACCAGTGAAAGTCCACCACGTAGATGCCCATGTCCCCAGGAGTAGAGCTTATGAAGAACACCAAAATAATAAGAAGGTAGATCAGGCTGCAAAGATACAAGTGTCAAAAATAGATTTGGATTGGGAACATAAGGGAGAGTTGTTCCTAGCTCGATGGGCTCATGATGCCTCAGGTCATCAGGGTAGAGATGCCACCTACAAGTGGGCACGAGACCGAGGGGTGGATTTAACCATGGACAGCATTTCCCAGGTTATCCATGACTGTGAGATGTGTGCCACGATCAAGCAGGCCAAGCGGTTGAAGCCCCTCTGGTACGGTGGGCGGTGGTCCAGATACAAGTATGGGGAGGCCTGGCAGATTAACTACATCACACTGCCCCAAACCCGCCAAGGCAAGCGCTACGTGCTCACAATGGTAGAAGCCACCATGGGATGGTTGGAAACCTACCCTGTGCCTCATGCCACTGCCCGGAACACCATCCTGGGACTTGAAAAGCAGGTCCTTTGGAGGCATGGCACCCCTGAGAGGATTGAGTCAGACAATGGGACTCATTTCAAGAACAGCCTTATAAACAGCTGGGCTAGGGAACATGGCATTGAGTGGGTGTACCATATCCCTTATCATGCACCACCAGCTGGGAAAGTGGAGAGGTACAATGGACTGTTAAAAACCACCTTAAAGGCACTGGGTGGAGGATCTTTTAAAAACTGGGAGCAACATCTAGCAAAGGCCACCTGGTTAGTCAACACCAGAGGTTCCACCAACCAAGCAGGTCCTGCCCTGTCTGAGTCTTTGCATGTAGTAGATAAAGTCCCAGTGGTACATGTCAGAGGTCTGCTAGGGAAGACGGTTTGGGTCAATTCTACCTCGAGCACAGACAAACCCATTTGTGGGGTTGTCTTTGCTCAAGGACCAGGTTGTACATGGTGGATAATGCAGAGAGAGGGAACAACACGATGTGTACCACAGGGAGACCTGATCATTGGGTAAAAGGTTACTGCCATTGTCTGTACATTAAACCACGCAGACATGAAATAGAAGGAAATGTGTAAGTGTTGAAGGTCTGAGCAAGTGAAAGATGGTGTTTTGAGTGAGTAAAATGAGAGAGTGGGGAATCCTGCAGCTCTACAGCATGGGGGTCTGAATTCAGGAGCTTGGTGTGGGGCGTGACAGGGGCATGATGGATATATTGCTTGTATTTTTTGGGTGGAACGGAGGGGAAGTTTTTATGTATGTAAATGTGTGCAGAGTTAGAATGTTAGTTTTGGCAGTAAGTCGACGATATGGGGATAAGGGGTGGAATGTCCTGGGTTGATTATGATGTTAAATTGTATCCCCATTCATCCACCTAGCCCACACACAGGTTTTGTATTCTTAAAATTTCATCTAAGAGTAAAAGTGAGTGGAAAAGAAGCACCGAGTCTGTTATCAGAGACTGTACTTGCTCTCATCACATCGGGAGTTTTGACTACAGCACAGACAGACAACAAAAGACAGATCACCTTGGCTTTCCAGATCCTTGGAAGGACGCGATGCACAGACACACACCACTGGAGCCGGGCTCTGAAGTAGGAATACAGCAGCTAGTTAATCTATTTCTGGAACAATCCACAGGGAACATGAGGTGTAAACTCCAAAAGCTTTGGGGGGCAGATGGGTGAAACTTAGAAGCCTTATTGGAAGAGCCATGGAGAGTTTTCAGCAATTGAGAAGAGGGATATAAGCAAGAAATGAAGAAGCTAGTAGCAGTGGTACAGGAGAGAGGAAAAGGGAAAGGAAGGGACAAGAACCACCCAAACAAGGCCCATCTCGACTGGGTAGAGACCAATGTGCGAACTGTGGAGAATTTGGCCACTGGAAAAATGAGTGTCCAAAGTGGAAGCGAGATGGCCAAAAGAAACAAGGGAAAGGAGGGGTGGTTGCAGTCACACATCCACAAGAAGACTGAGGAGGACCCAGGGAGTCCACCCCAAAAGACCCCCTGGTTATAAAAATGAAACTGGGAAAAAAAAAAGAAGTGGAATTTTTGGTTCATACTGGAGGAACTTACTTGGTGTTAAATAAGGCCTAGATAGCTGTGAGTTATGAGAATTATGTTATGGTCAAAGGGTGTGGTGCTTTACCATTTGGGGAAAGAAGTGGGAAACAGCCACAGAAGTGATTCCTCTGAGAGAGGCTGTGGGGAGTTCCTTCTGTGCTTGAGATCAAGCCAATAGCTGGCCAGTTCTGACAACTGACAGCATTCTGCACCACTGCAAAGTAACTTCACCTTTGTGAATGGCACCTTTTAAAAACCCAAGGCCAGGAACTGGTCTCTTTCTTTGCAGCCTTGAAAGGCAGCAGAGCTCTGGTGTGGCTGGCCCCGCTCCCCCGTGGCCTGTGCGGCCTGGGGGGGGCTGGGCCGGACCCCAGCTGCTCCCGGGGGGAGATGGAGACTGCGGGATCCCCCCCAGGCCAGGCCAGGCTCTGCTGCGGTGCTGGCTTTCCCGGGAAGCCCTCCGGGTCCCGTTCCAGCGGGGTGGCCAAAGCCCTTCCCAGGGGAGCCCCCGGCCCCCAGGCTGGGCCAGGCCATGGCTGATGACACTCGCCAACACCCCCCCTGCCCCCCGGCCCGCACAGACAGCTCCTGAGAGCTGGCACCAGCCACACCTGAAATCCCACACCACCACTGCCTGCCATGGCTTGGGACAGATTTAACCCTTCCACTACACAGAGGAGACCTGCAGACTTTAATCCTCTCTCCAGGAAAAGAAAAGAACCAAGAGACACATAAAAAGACATCGAGAAACATCAAGGTCAGTAAAAGAAGGAATCAAGCCTCAGATGGAAGGAGAATGAGGACATGCTCTAATAAGCTGAAATATTCTTTTGGTAGGGCCATGGAGATGAATAATAATGTTCTGAAAAATAACTCCTTTAATTCATGAAAGAGTATTGCGGGATTGAAGTATTCAAGCTGTAGATCTGGGCAAAGGTATCCATTGATGAAGCCAAGCAGATGGTGGAGTAGCTGTGATCCCATGAGAGCTTGAACAGAGAGAGAGGGAGATGAGAGCTGATGAAGACCCTTTGCCCCCAGGGAGAGAAGAAGAAAACCTCTATTCTCAGAGATGAGGAGGACTTTTGTCTTTCAATAACTCATCCTTAAAATAATACCCCTTAGCTCATGGCCCATGAACACACCTCTGAGTGGTGTGGAAATGGGAGGAGAGGGCAGAGTTTGTGCCTGGGTGACTGCCATTCCTAGAAATGAAAACCAACAAGAAAACTGTTTCTTGTGGAGAACTCTCCATGGCATGACAAGAGAAAACTCCTCTCCCTGCACAGATTGATGGAAAGACTATTGTATAGTTGGCAATGCTTTAACATCCCAGCTTTTGTCTCTGCCGTGTCACTTGGGAAAGGAAAAGTTAGGTAGGGGGAGGAAAGGTTTCTGAAGGTTTTATTCTTGTTTCTTATTCTTGTAGTCCTGTTCATAAAGTTTCTTTATTCCTTTTAAGTTTTAAGCCTGTTTTGCCCTTCTCCTAATCCATATCTCACAGTAAGACAGAAGGAAGTACTCTGGTGATTTTAGCTGGAGCTAAAACCCACCACACTCAGCCACTCCTGACAGGACTTGTGCTCCAGACCCCTCACCACCCTTGTTGCCCGTCTCTGGACACGCTCCAGCCCCTCCATGGCCTTCCTCAATTGGGAGCCCAGGACTGGACACAGCACTCGAGGTGTGGCCTCAGCAGTGCCGAGCACAGGGGAAGAATCCCTGCCCTGCTCCTGCTGGCCACACCATTCCTGATCCAGGCCAGGGGCCATTGGCCTTCTTGGCCACCTGGCCACACTGCTGGCTCATGTCCAGCCTGCTGTCCATCAGTGCCCCAGCTCCCTTTCTGCCTGGCCGCTGTCCAGCCACTCTGTCCCCAGCCTGGAGCACTGCAGGCCTTGTTGTGGCCAAAGTGCAGGAGCTGGCACTTGGTCTTGTTAAACCTCACCTTGTTGGCTTTGGGCCCTGGATCCAGCCTGTCCAGGTCCCTCTGCAGAGCCCTCCTGCCCTCCAGCACATCCACACTCCCACCCAGCTTGGTGTCAGAATGGTTCCATGAGGCCCTGGAGTGTCACAATGGTCTCCACGGTTCCATGACACTCCGTGGAGTCACAATGGATCCTTGGTGCTTTGGGCCCCACAGTGTCACAGTGGATCCTTGGTCCTTCTGTTACTGTGGGGTTAAATGTCTCTGAATAATGTTTCTGAAAATCATGTAGAATTAGGCCACAAGAATGTTTGGTATTAGGGATGGTCTAGCAAGCTGAAATGTTTACGGTAACAGGAACTGGTGCTTGGGGTCTCCAAGATACCCACCCAGAGATGAGATTTGTACATGTTCGTACAAGGATGAGCTAACTCTCATGAAGCAATATTGATCAAGTTAATGAAGCAATATTAATGAAGCAATATTGATAAGGTTGTTATAGTGATTACTGCTACAGCTGAAATTGTAGAAATATGTGCACTTTGGACAAAGACGATGGAGCTAGATTTGGGTTGCTGATACCCCTAGTTCCCACACGCTTCAATAAAGCACCTGTATATAATCAATCTGTGATTATGTGTGTTCCAGAACGCTGACATTTTGGTGACCCAGATGGGACCCTGTGAGTGCTGCTGAGCGAGTTCATGACCCGATCACGCTCCAGCCGGCACCGAGGGATTCTCGGGGAGCCCATCTGGCCGTGACCGTCTCCTCTGCTCACAACGTCCCTCTGAGAGAGGTAAGGTGCTTTTCAGTCTGGTCTGGTAACTGCCAATAAGACACAGCGAAATCTCTGCACGGTTGGGCTGGAGGAATTCCTGGTATTGCCCAGGCGCCGTCTGTCAGACAACTGCGAAAGCGTTGCAGGTTCAGCATCAGTGGTGTGTGGTGTATTGTAACTGTAACATGGAGAAGCTTAAAGGGATTTGAGGTGGAAATGCCCCTATAGCACGTACTTCTCCTTTGGGGTGCTTATTGGCACACTGGAAACAGGGAAACTTTAGGAGCAAGGTTTATGTAAAGATTATTTGATTGATTATTGTAATTCATGGTGGCCAGGATATGATCTGGACAGTGGGGAAAAGTGGCCAAGAAATGGATCTTTGCAGTATAACACCATTTTACAGTTGATGTTGTTCTGTAAGTGAGAGGGAAAATAGGATGAAGTTCCGTATGTAGATTTGTTTTCCTATTTGAGAGACAAGCCAGAATGGCAGGCTGAGTGTGGACTAATGGCAGTTAAAGCATGTGTGAGTGATAAATGTGAGGTTTGTGTAAGAGGAAAAGTTGTTTAGAGCACTTGGCATTAAAAGAAAGTTTGCATCAGGGGAAAGAGATGGATGTTGATTTACAAGTGGTTTCAGCAGAACCAAAAGAACCTGATTCTGTTTTGTCTGCCCCCACTTCATCTAATCCTATTTCACCTAACCCTATCTCGCCTAACCCCACTTCACCTTTCCCTCTTTATCCTCCTCTACCGCCTTCACCTGATCCTTCTTCTCTGGGAGATGATCAAGATCTAACTGTGATACAAGGAAATGTGAAAAATGCTGGGGAGGAGGATAGCAGTAGCGGGGGTGATGATAATAAATCAGTGACACCGGTGTCCCATCGGACTCGGTCAAAGCTTGCTCCGGTTCTGGGTAGAACGGAAAAAGGTTTGGGCAGACAAAGGCGGACTGTGATTGCCCCCTTGAGACAAGGAGTAGGAGTAGAGGGGCTGGTGTTTGTAAAAGTGCCTTTCTCCCCTGCAGACTTGATAATTTGGAAACAGTCAGCTGGAACTTACAGAGAAAATCCTGATAAAGTAGCAGGGGTGGTAAAAATGATTATGAAAAATCAGAATGCAGATTGGGAAGATATACAAGTAATATTGGATAATTTAATGGACTCTACTGAGAAAGAGATGGTGCTTAGAGCAGCCAAGGAGAAGGTGAGAGAAGATCTCAGAATTGGGGTGCTGACAGGGACTTTAGATGAGAACTTTCTGACTGAGGATCCAGGGTGGGATCCCAATGCCTTTGGGGACATGCAGAGGCTGAAGAGATATCAAGAGTGGCTCCAGATAAGGGTTGGGAATGCTATACCTAAGGCTATGAATTGGTCTAAATTGTATGAGGTAAGACAAAAAAAGAAAGAATCCCCTGCTGCATTTTTGGAAAGGCTTAAGGAGGCAGTGAGAAAGTATACAGATCTTCAACTGGAAACAGAACAAGCGAAAGTTGAGCTTGCGTTCATTTTTCTTAGGCAGTCGCAAAATGATATTAGGAGAAAATTGCAGAAGTTAGAAGGAGAGGACTTAAAGAATTTGAATAAATTACTTGAAGTGGCTTGGAAAGTATACAATCAGAGGGAAAAAGAAGCTAGTAAAAAGCAGCAGCAAAATCTTTTGGAAGTGATCCAAGGAAGAGAGAATCCAGGTTTCAGAGGACATGGCAGAGGTGGTCGTGGACTGGGGAGGGGCAGACTTGGCAGAGGACAAGGGAGATGGGTTTTTGCCAAGATTAGGGTTAAATCAATGTGCTTATTGTAGACAAGAGGGGCACTGGAAAAATGAATGCCCAAATCAGTTTAACCAGGGCAATCAGATCAACCAGAATCAAGACACTTTGAAATTAATGGTGCTGGGGGAGTACAGCAGCTGACTAGAATCGGAACAAAAGCCAACACAAGAACCTTTAGTAACTATACAATTGGGAGATAAAGAAGTAAAATTTCTGGTGGATACAGGGGCTACATATTCTGTGCTAAATGTTCTAAAAGGGCAAATTGAAGACAAAACAGCAACAATAGTTAGAGCCACAGGGAAGGAGGAGAATTGGACATTCCTGCAACCCCTGGATTTGTGTTTTGGAAACAAAGTTTCAACACATGAATTTTTATATATGCCTGAGTGTCCAATTCCACTTTGTAGGATGAGATTTATTTGCAAAACTTGATGCAGTGATAACTTTTGAGAACGGGGAACTTTTAATGAAAATACCTGAATCGAAGACAGGACAAATTTTAATGATAAAAGAAAAACCAGTCCCTGCTATCCCTCGGGAAGCAGAGGATGCAGTAATTCCCTCTGTATGGGAAACAGACATACCAGGAAAATCTAAATTGGCACAACCAGTACATGTAGAATTAAAAGAAGGAGCAAAAGCTGTACAAGTTAAACAGTATCCTATAAAGACAGAAGCACGACAAGGAATAGCAAAGATTATTGAAAAGTTTTTGAGGTACCAAATTTTAAAATATGTGAATCAGAATTTAATACACCAATATTTCCAGTAAAGAAACCAAATGGTGAATACGGACTAGTACAGGATTTGAGAGCGATCAGTGGAATAACTAAAGATATTTACCCAGTGGTAGCTAATCCTTACACATTGTTAACATCTGTGAAAGAGAAATAGAAATGGTTTACTGTAATTGATTTAAAAGATTCCTTTCTTGCATACCCCTTGACAAACAAAGTAGGAAACTGTTCGCATTTGAATGGGAAAATCCAGACAATGGAAGGAAAACCCAACTCACCTGGACACAACTCCCACAAGGATACAAGAACAGTCCAACCCTATTTGGAAGCCAGCTGGTTAAAGAGCTGGAGATTTGGACTGAGAACGGGCAAGTTCCGAGGGAGCAATACCTGCTGTTACAGTATGTTGATGATATACTGATAGCTACAGAGGAAAAGACAATCTGCATAAAGGTAACAATTGAAATTTTAAATCAGCTGGGAATGAGAGGATATAAGGTGTCTGAAGAGAAGGCACAAATTGCCCAGCAGACTGTGATTTACCTGAGATGTGAAATCTCACAAGGGCAACGTAAGCTGGGTACTGATCATATTCAAGCTATTTGTGCTATTCCAGAACCCCAGAACCTGCATGAGCTGCGAGTCTTCCTCGGGATGGCCGGATGGTGCTGCCTGTGGATCATGGACTATGGACTAATTGCAAAACCCCTGAATGGAGCCCACAAGACACAGCCATTTACCTGGGGCAAACCACAGAAGGAGACCTTCCTCAAACTGAAGGAGGCATTGACAACAGCTCCAGCATTAGGATTGCCTGACCTATCCAAAGATTTTCAGCTGTTTGTGCATGAAAGACTACACATAGCACGGGGAGTGCTGACCCAAGGTTTGGGAAGCTGGAAAAGGCTGGTAAGCTACTTCTCCAAACAACTTGACCACGTGTCGTGGTTTTGAACCAGCAATTAACAAAAAAGGGAAAAAAAAAGAATTATCTATTTCTTGCTGTGAGATATGGATTAAAACAAGAGCAAACCAGGTATAAAACTTAAAAGGAATAAAGAAAGTTTATTGACAAACTACAAGAATAAGAACACCAGAATAAACTTTTAGAAAAACCTCTTCATTCCTCACTGCCCACCCTTTCTTTGTTCACATGACAACAGAGACAAAAACTCTAGAATCTTAGTGGTCAAAAACAGTCTCAATTCCTTCTATAGTCTTTTCCTCAGTTTCTGCAGAGAAACAGAAGTTCCTTTCTGTCAATTTATGGAGTTTTTCACAAGAAGACTATTTTTGTTATAGTTTCTCGTTTCTCTGATATCAGCTGCTCAGAGCTGCTGTTATCAGAGCCCACCCCTCTTATTCCACATCACTCTGAAATGTGTTATAGGTCATTAGTTTTGGGGATAGCATTTTAAGGATAAGTTATTCAAAGGCAAAAAAAATATTCTTCATCTGTTTTTGTGAGCTTCACTACAAAACAGTTTTCTCAGTGCCTCTCAAGGCTTCAAATCTCTCAGCACTTCACTATACTATAATTACTCTACTTTTTACTCAAATTTACACTTTGAACACTCTATTCCTCCCCATACTTTATCATGAATTAAAGGAGTTTTTTTCAGGACTTTATTGTCCATCTCCATAGTTTTAACAGAAAGATTTTTCAGCTTAATTAAAGCATCTTCTTAATCCTCTATGTTATAAATTTTGAGGCAATTTTTGCGATATTAATAAAAAGATATTTATTAATAGGCAACGACAAAAGAAACAACGATAAAAACCCACAATAAAAAGAGCAGCGCTGGGTGGACAGGGTCTACACCGAAGGTGTAGGTTTCCCAAATCCACACCTGAGGTTTCCCAAGCCTCGGTTTTTATAGGGATTTTGTGTCCTTAGGCTAAAATTCCAGGCAGGTTCCATTCACCAACTGTCTCTGATTGTCCAGTGAATGGATTTCCTGCCCTAGAATAATGATATCAACTTGTGTCCGGCCAGAATCTTCTCATATGTAAAGGAGATTCTGTATGTATTTTCGACTTGTGTTGTCCTGGCAGGGCGGGGGAATTCGGGCTGGTGCCGATGGGTATCTTGACTGCGCCTTCCTCTTTGTTTCTCCTGATTGCTTTCTCAACACCGGGAACAGCCCTGGTCTGGCAAGGCTCATCTTTCCCGGGGCCTGTCTTTTCACTATTGATCAGATTGTTTCCACAGAAGTCCGCAGGGCGTTGCTCAGGTCCGGAGGCCGATGATTTTCCTGAGCCGGTTTCATTGTATGTTTGATGATCCTTGTCCTGTCCTTTGTGTCCATGTTGATGGGCCTTGCCAGGGTTCGTTATCACGGTGTCGTTTTGCAATCAGTTTCTCCCGAAGGAGATTTCGGCCAACCCCAAGAAGGGGTTTTTCTTACATTTTGTGTTTTATGTCTTTGCAAACACATTTGTCTTATTTATACAACTTTCGAATTTTTAATACATATAGTAATTTATTACAGTCCCCCACCTAATAATTTATCACATTTAAAAATTCGTGCAAAAAAACAGTCACCTTTTTCGAAAAAGAGGAATATTTGTATTCCTTTTACCTTTGTTTTTCTTTTAATCTCTTTCTCCGTCTGTTTCTAAATTATTGCTTTCAATTGACAATATGTGTTTGCTCTCAAAGTCCTTCAAAGCTTGCAATGCTTCCTCACTTCCTTTCTCTTCCTCTAATAATAATAACTTAGAGAGAAGGGCTGTTTTATCTTGTGCTTTTTCCGGTTTTACTGGGAGGGCGGCAATCTGCATTCCTTGAACCACAGAGTGGATTAATCTAATTAGACATGGAATTAAACAGGGCAGGAAGATGACTCCGGCCGCGGAACACCCTATAAAGAACACTAGCTTTTTCCACCATGCTCCTTGTCCAAAAATTTGGTCCCACCAGGAGGCTTGCAAGATAGAATTCCATTTTTGGACAGGAACATGTGCTACCTTTTTAATTTCCGCTGCTAGTCTCTTTATAGTTTCCCCGTAGTCATCTATCTCCATACAACACTCAGATTCATTGTACCTTCCACACACTCTTCCCTCCTCGGCTAGCAAATAATCGAGAGCTAATCGGTTCTGGTACACAAAAGCTCTCATCTGCGAATGCTGCTTTGCTAGGAGTTCCAGGGCTTCTGAAGTGTGGTTTGAGACTACCTCTACCACTGCCTGCAATCTGATAAGTCGGTTGAGGAGGTAGATGGGAGTTCTATAACCCCAACTGCCATCATTAGCCCAAGTGGCCGGACCATAATATTGTATGATCCTTTCCGCGGGCCATTCCTCCTCTTTCCATTTGTGGTTGCCTCCTGCCATCGGTAGTCCCTTTTTCAAATCCCTCTTTTGTCGGGCTAGAGTTTCAAAGAGGGGCGCACCCAAAGACCTACTTTCGTCTTTAGGTAGTGTAAAGAAAAATGGTCGAATGATTCCGAGTGTGCATGACCCTTTCCATTTCCGTGGTAATTCACTGTATGCTTTTTTTCCGCATACCCAGTAAATTCCATCGGGTGCTTCCCAATTTTTGCTAGTTCTTGCCGGATCCTCCCAATAGTCCCTCAGGCCTATAAATGAATGGAAGGGATTGGCCCCCAACTTTTTGTTCCAGCAAAGCCCAATATTTTCTATTCATTCGCAGTTATTTTCCCGATAGGAGTTCCAATATCCTTCGGGTGGTTCTGGCTGCCAGATCTTTGTTTTTTTGTCTGAATTTACTGTGAGGGTATTTACACAAGGAGTATACCCTACTAGATCAGTAAATTCTTTTCCCTCCCGGCTGATACAAAATGTTCCGATTATTCTTTTGTCAATCACCCACACCTCTGGTCTTCGGGTTGTTTTGGATAAAATTAATCCTGTCCATTTTAACAATTGTTCTGGGGTCAATGCCTCTCCCTTCCAAGGCCACCGTTCGGCTGATTTCAAGCCACCACATATCCAACAATTGGATAAACCTAATTCGGTGGCTATCTCTTGCATTAGATCTGTAAATAGGTTTTGATTTGGATTTGGCAATTTCCAATTATCATATTGCTTTTCCAATTGTTCATACTGTTCACTGAGAGAATTTAGTCTCTCTTGTTCTAACCTCTTTTTCTTGTTTTCCATTTCTTGTCGTTTCAACTCTAAAGTTAACTGTTTTATTTTATTTTCCGGGTCTAACCCTTCTCCGTCTTTAGAGAAACAAAACACCGGGTCAAATTGGAGACATACCCTCTCATCATCTGGTTTCAATAAATCTAACACTATTGGTTCGTTATTGAATGGCATTCTCTTTTCATGTCTCAAATTTTTCCCTTCTCAGTACAATTTTCCACCCATCAAGCACGGCTTTAAGTTTGTCTTATCGTAGCAAACAGGGTTAACTCGGTGGTATGCCAAAAAGGTTGATTGTTTTCCTCCCCCGATCCAGACAGTTTTGTTACACTGTCCACAGACCGAGATCGGGGGAATCCCCTTTATCTCTCTTTTATTCCGGAAGTGGGTCACCATAGCCCCTAGTTCTTCCGAGGTTCGAATTGGTCTTTTCCTAATACTCGCTCCAGGGTTTGAGCACCAGATTGTTTCTTCCAATTTGCACATTTTGAATTGTGTGTCGTTTAACCAACATTCTCCCGTGTGTAATTCCGGTGGGCAGACAGTCAGTCCTTCTATCCGTGTGGCAATTTTACATTGCTCACACTTCCCCAGGAGATCCTCCCCTGGGAACACCTTGGACCCCATTCCTTTGGTCGAGTACGTGACTAGGCTCAGGCACATCAGGATTCCCCACAATTGCATCCCTCTGCCATTCCCTTCGCCCGTATAATAGCATACGGCGGGGATAACCATCTTCTCGGCAGCAAGGACTGTCTTCAGGGGCCCTTGATGTCCTGATGGCAAACCTTCGTTTGAAGGTCGCCCACCGAGAAGCCTTGACTGTATCGAACCGGCACGGTACTTTTACGGTTCTACGACACTCTATTTTCAGGGGTTCTGCCTTACAATTAAGTTGACCCCTTATTCCTTTTCGATAGAACAGAAACCACTCCGGAGAATCGAGTTCTAACAGACCTGCCCGGGTAGCGAGTATTAGGAACTTATTGGTCTGTTCTAATTCTTTTTCGTAACACTTAGTACACAGTCCCCTTGGCCTATACCCCCTCAAGCAATGAGTTACCCAGGTCTGCTTACAATAGGCGCACTTAAAATGTACAAAAGGAAAACAATAACAATCGCGGATTTCGCAACTTATCCTCTCGCTATTGTTCATTTGCGGTGCCTTCGTAGTTTGATCTTCAACTCTCCTGGCGGGGTGGTGACTTTCCACTCAGTGGCGCTGCAGTCCGGAACTTTCTTTGCCCGAGAATGATGTGTCCACCCTTTCTCGGCTGTCCGAACTGCGGTATCGGTGGTCAGAAGGACGAGATAAGGTCCTTCCCAGTGTGGGCCGAGGGGTAGCTCTCTCCAAACTTTGATTAATACTTTATCGCCCGGTTGAATTTTGTGGACTGGAAATCCCAAGGTAGCACTTTGGGGAACCAATCCTTTCTTCCTGAGCTCCTGTAAATTTTTGTTTATAGAAATGAGATATGGTTGTACTTGTGCATCCTCTATTTGAGGATGTGACACGGGCATCCCATGCTTATATGGCATTCCATATAGCATCTCAAAAGGGGACAAACCCGTTTCGGAATGAGGCATAGTTCGAATATTCAACAATGCCAGAGGTAGACATCGAACCCAGGTTAATTTCGTCTCTATTATTAATTTAGATAATTGTGATTTTAGTGTTTGGTTCATCCTTTCCACTTGCCCAGAGCTTTGAGGGTGCCAAGGGGTGTGATATTGCCACCGGATTCCTAGTGCTTCTGATAATTGTTTGATGATTTTTGATGTGAAGTGTGTGCCTTGGTCCGAATCGATATGGTCCACTATCCCATATCTCGGAATTATCTCTTCTAACAGAATTTTAGACACGGTCTGGGCTGTGGCCTTTGCTCTAGGAAAGGCTTCCACCCAATGTGTCAGTTTGTCTACTATTACTAGCAAATATTTGTTTCTACCAATTTTTGGTAGCTCCGTAAAATCTACCTGAATTCTTTCAAAAGGTCGATATGAAAGTGGTCGACCCCCCCAATTTGTTTGTTTTGCATTTGATCGGTTAACCTTTTGACATATCACACACCCTTGTACCTCTTGCTTGGCAAGTTCAAAGATTCCCTTACACCCGAAAAACTTCAAAAATTGCTCAGCCAATGCCCTGGTTCCCCAATGTGTTTGTTCATGCAGTCTCCGGAGTATTCCCTTTGCTATAATTTTTGGAACTAGTTCCCTCCCATCTGGCAACCACCATTTGTTGTTTTTAAATTGACCTCCTACCTTTTTGAAATCTTCCAGCTCCTTCTCCGACGGGAGCGTGGGTGCTTCTGGTGGTTCCTTGTGGCTAATCTCGGGAATACTTACCGTTAACAATGCCGCTCGTTTTGCCTCCCTGTCTGCCCAATTGTTTCCTCTGGTGTGAAACTGCCACCCAGTTTGGTGTCCCCTTACATGAACAACCGATATCTCCTGAGGTTCCCTGACTGCCTCTAAAATTTGTCTGATGATCTCTACGTGTATTAATCCTTTTCCTTTCGTATTTATCAATCCCCGTTCCTCCCATATTTTTCCGAACGTATGCACTACCCCAAATGCATACTTTGAGTTTGTGTAAATGGTTCCCCTCTTTCCTTTCAAGCCTTTGAGAGCTCTTAAGAGTGCATATAGTTCACAGGCCTGGGCCGACCAGTTTGCCTGCAGGGGACCTGATTCTATGGTTTGTCCCGTCATGCCATTTATGATGGCATAACCCGATTTTCTTTTACCTTCTACCATTTTCGATGATCCATCAATGAACCATTTTTCCCCTCCTTCTAACTCCTGGTCTTCCAAGTCCGGTCTTATCTTAGTCTGCAGTTCTACTGCTTCAATGCAATTATGTAGTAGCTCGCCTGTCGGTTCCCCGAATAGAAACTGCGCTGGATTTTGGGCAGTAGTTGTTTTCAGTTCGAGACCCGGCGAACTGATTAACATTGCTTCATATTTCAGAAGCCTTGAATCAGTTAGCCATTTCTCGGCCTTTTGCTGTAAGACATTCCTTACATCATGTGGGGTATATACAGTCAAAGGAGCTCCAAAGGTTATCTTTTTTGCTTCCCCAACCAACAGAGCTACCGCAACAATTGCCTGCAAGCAAGTAGGCCACCCTCGACTGACCGGATCTAGGATTTTCGATAAAAATCCTATTGGTTTTTTCTTTTCTGCCCACTCCTGGGTCAGAACCCCCTGGGCTGTTTGTCCACTCACATCGACAAACAATTGGAATTCTTTATTCGTGTCAGGTAAGGTTAGAACTGGGGCTGTTATAAGCGCATTTTTCAGCTCCTGGAACTTACTTTCATCCTGAGCTGTCCATTTTAGTCGATCCGTGTTTAATCTCTCATACAAAAATTTTACTTTTTCGCTAAATCCCTCAATCCATTGCCGGCAGTATCCCAAAAGCCCTAAAAACTGTCTAATTTGCCTTTTTGTTTTTGGGGCAGGAAGTATAAGAATTCCTGCTACCCTGTCAGGATCTAATTTCTTTTTACCCTGCGATATCCAATGTCCTAGATACTTTACCTCAGGTTCTGTGAACTGTAGCTTCGATTTGGACACTTTCAATCCCTTTTGTCCTAAGAAATTTAATAACGAAATTGTGCTCCTTTTAACTTGTTCCTCCGTCGTCCCAGCAATTAATAGATCGTCTACATATTGTAATAGCTTTGTCCCTTCCTCTGGATGAAATTGGGTGAGTAGCTGTTCCAATGCCTGTCCGAACAAATTTGGTGATTCTACAAAACCCTGTGGGAGGACAGTCCACCTTAATTGTTGATTTCTGTTCGTGTCCGGATCTTCCCATTGAAAAGCAAAGAAATTTCTACTCCCTTCATCCAAAGGACAGGTCCAGAATGCATCTTTTAGGTCAATCACACTATACCAAACATCCTCGGGCGAGAGTCTGTTTAGTAAAGTATAGGGGTTGGCCACGACTGGGAACCTGGTTCGGGTCCTAGCATTTACTGCTCTCAGGTCCTGAACCAGTCGAAAACTCCCATCTGCTTTCTTTACAGCTAGAATGGGGGTGTTATGTTGGGACATGCACGGCTCGAGGGTACCTCCTTTGAGGAGGTCATCAATTACTAATTTCAGACCCCTTCTCCCTTCTATCGGGATGGGATATTGCTTGATCCTGATTGGATCGTCCGGGTTTTCTATCTCAATTTTGATGGGGGGGATATTTAGTTTCCCCACCTCTCCCTTGGAATGCCACACTTGAGGATCAATTTCCTTTTCATCCTTTGGCGTTAAATGGAATATCTTTACTACTAATTCGGAATCTTTTATCACAATGTTTATCCCTAATGCGACAATCATATCTCTCCCTAATAGATTATAGTCCGCTTCTTCCACCAGCAACAAATTTCCCAAACAAATTTTATTTTGAGATTCGATTTCTACATCTTTTATTACAGAGACCTTAAAAGGGTCTCCCTTTGCACCAATTACAACCACCTTTTCCTTGCTGGTGATGCATCCCTTTGGTAATTTCTGTAGGGTGCTCCTTTCAGCTCCCGTGTCGACTAAAAATTCAATTTCCTGGCGATGGGGACCTACTTTAAGTTTTATCAAGGGCTCCTTTGCTGTAAATGTCCCCATCTGAAAGAGCCCAAGACCCCCCTAGTCTTCTTGAAACATTTTCTCATCTTTTTGTTTTTGCCGGCAATCCCGTTGGATGTGCCCTACCTTTTTACAATAAAAACATTCTGGAGGATTCTTTCGGGGAGCAGGGTTGTCCTTTTGAGACCCCTGCGTCTTCCTTGGTAACGTCTTACCTTGTTTTTGTTCTTGTTTTTGAACTTCTTTTACTGCGGCCACTAAGATTTTGGCCTGCAGCTTCTGTTTTTCGTCCTCTCTTCGCATATACACTTTTTGAGCTTCTCTCAGAAGCTCTTGTAAACCTTTCTCCTGCCACCCGTCAATTTTCTCCAATTTCTTTCTTATGTCTTCCCATGATTTTGCTACAAACTGCGTTTTTAGCAAAACCTCTCCCACTGGGGAGCTAGGGTCAGTCCCGGAATATATTTGTAGACTTCGCCTCAGTCTCTCTAACCACTCCGTGGGAGATTCTTCCTTTCCTTGGCATTCCCCAAATACCTTACTAATATTTTGTCCTCGGGGAACCGCTTCCCTTATTCCTTGCACAATCATGTTTCTCAAATCAACCATGTTCCTTCTCCCTTCTTCTGTCTGGGCGCTCCAGCTCGGGTTTACGCCGGGCCATTTTTGGCCGCCTGGCGTCCCCTGCGGGTTGCGCCGCTCCCAGTCTCTAATACCCGCTTGTTTGATCATTTCCCTTTCCTCCTGGCTGAACAACGATCTCAAGATAGACATGAGATCCTCATAGGTATAAATGCTACTTCCTAAAAATTCGTCTAACTTCTCCGCTACCCCAAACGGGTCGTCTAACAATCGCCCCATCTCCTTTTTGAATGCCCGTACATCCCCTGAGTTAAGGGGTACATTTACGAATCCAATAACTCCTGGGGCTGTGGGCACTTCTCTGAGGGGAAACATTCGATGTCCAATTTCGTTTTCTCCCCAATCCTCCTGCATCGACCTAGCTTTATAGCGAGTTCGACTTGAGGGAGGGGAACTAGGATTCTTAAACATTGATTCTGTTACGGTTTGCGGATATTCCGCTGTACCCACATTACCAAATGGGGTACCTTCTGTTGTTTTTGAGGGTCCTGGCAGTGGTGGTTGGACTGGCAACGGGGGATAAGGCGTTTTCCAGCCTTGCATCCCCCTGGCCCCTGAGGAGGCTGTGGTTGCCGTGGTTTCGGTCGACTGGGGCACCGGGGGAGCTGCCGGAACTGCCACCGGCGCCGTTTCCCCTATCTGTGCGGTGTGTCCATCAGCCGATTGCCCGAGGGAACCCGTGGGTGCCGATGGCACCACTTGATCTGCTGCAGGAAGCCCTGCTGGCCCGTGGTATGGTGGGGGCAGGTGATCCAGGGGTTCCCAACTTTCTGTTTTTATTTCATTTTTCTGTTTCACTGGGAACAGCCCGACCTTGGGAGCTAACCAAAGTCTAGCGTATTCCTTTTCCTCGGAGTCCGAGGAAGCTTTACGCTCCACATGGGAGATTAACTCATTACATGTCCATTTCTCAAACGTACCTAGTACTGGCCAGATGAGGTAATTTCGCAACTCTTGCCCGCCCCAAACCTCAGCACAGTAGTAGATCATTTTTGCCTTAGACTTTCTTTTTCTTTCGGGACACTTTTCCCAATTTCTTAGCATCCACCCCAAAGGACTTTCTGGTGGAATATCTAACAATTCCTTCGTTCTTTCAGAAGGGTCTTTTTCCTTAACTTCCCTTTGTGCTTTACTTTTTCTCTGCCCCATAGTGAAAAGGGAATTCTTACCTGTTCTCTGCGTTGTGTTCTTTTCGGCTATACTTGGGAAGTCAAAAGACTGCCAATACTCACCTTCGCGGTTTGCTGCACCGGGGTTTTTCTTGGCGCTCTGACCTTTCCCTCTGAACCCTCCCCGGGTTCCCTTTTGGGCTGAAAGGGTTTACTAATTCCCGAGCTCGATGGGACGTCCTCTTCCCCTTTCAACCCCTTTTTGCGATCGGTCCTCCGGGACTCCCTTTAGCCCCGGGATTGACAAACGTGGAAAGAGAGTCTCACACAGAATCGCTTCCTTCTTGGCCGGCCAATTCCCTCGCGGGAGGATGGAACCGCGGCCTTGAAGTCCGCACTCGCTCCGTGATCAGATCACGTCTCACACACACTTGCCCAATCGCCCGCTCAACCTCACAATACTTACAGCAACTTTTCTTGTAAGGATGTCTTCGTGCACTTTCGACTTTTTATGAGCTACCAAGCCGCGGCTTCTACTCGAAGGCCTCGTGCCTTCCCGAGCTCCCAGGATCCGGTTTTCCCTTTTATTGGGGTTTTTACCTGTTCGCCTAAATTTGGTTCGGACGTTGGGGTGAACTGCGGAGGCTCTCGGCTTCCCAGGCCACCGAAATCGGCGGGGGTACCCCCCTGGACAGCGAGATTCTCCTCACAGTTTTCCCAATCCGAGTCACGGCACCAAACTGTTATAAATTTTGAGGCAATTTTTGCGATATTAATAAAAAGATATTTATTAATAGGCAACGACAAAAGAAACAACGATAAAAACCCACAATAAAAAGAGCAGCGCTGGGTGGACAGGGTCTACACCGAAGGTGTAGGTTTCCCAAATCCACACCTGAGGTTTCCCAAGCCTCGGTTTTTATAGGGATTTTGTGTCCTTAGGCTAAAATTCCAGGCAGGTTCCATTCACCAACTGTCTCTGATTGTCCAGTGAATGGATTTCCTGCCCTAGAATAATGATATCAACTTGTGTCCGGCCAGAATCTTCTCATATGTAAAGGAGATTCTGTATGTATTTTCGACTTGTGTTGTCCTGGCAGGGCGGGGGAATTCGGGCTGGTGCCGATGGGTATCTTGACTGCGCCTTCCTCTTTGTTTCTCCTGATTGCTTTCTCAACACCGGGAACAGCCCTGGTCTGGCAAGGCTCATCTTTCCCGGGGCCTGTCTTTTCACTATTGATCAGATTGTTTCCACAGAAGTCCGCAGGGCGTTGCTCAGGTCCGGAGGCCGATGATTTTCCTGAGCCGGTTTCATTGTATGTTTGATGATCCTTGTCCTGTCCTTTGTGTCCATGTTGATGGGCCTTGCCAGGGTTCGTTATCACGGTGTCGTTTTGCAATCAGTTTCTCCCGAAGGAGATTTCGGCCAACCCCAAGAAGGGGTTTTTCTTACATTTTGTGTTTTATGTCTTTGCAAACACATTTGTCTTATTTATACAACTTTCGAATTTTTAATACATATAGTAATTTATTACATCTACCTTTCTTAAAGCTTCTTTTCTTTCTTGCCACTAGTAGTTTATAAAGTCTCTTCTCATGTTGATCACTCTCCTTTTCTCTCTCTGGATAAAAAGATTAATCCGCAAGTCTCATCTGGATAAGAAAGAGCTAAAATCCTGCCCAAGCTTTTGTAGATGGTTCGGTGATCTCTGCTGAACAGGAGCTGGAGCCGTCTGCGATGGAAAGTTCCTCATAGTTGCTGTAGAGTGTAGTCAGTGTCTCTGCTTGCTGCAGGCCCAGAGCTCCTCTCCTTCTTCACTCAGCAGTTTCTGGTAAATTCCAACACAGCAAAACCTGCAGCTAAGCCAGGAACCGGCCTGGCCTAGCTTGCCTCGGAGCAAGCTCCCGCCGGCCCCATCTCCCGGCCGGGAGACAGGAGACGCGGCAGGCCCGGCCCGGCCCCCCCCCACCCCCGGCCGCGTGGCCTGGGCAGGGAACGGGAGGCCGGGAGCTCCGCCACTCTTCACAGTTAAGAAACAAAAAGAGAACCACAGCGTTCTGGTTTTTTTCTTTAAGGTGAGGTTCACAAGTTGATCTCACTTTTCAATGGCTAAAACTGCTGTCAATTTTTAACAATAACCGATAATTGGTCATTAGGAAGACTCCCGGCAGTCCCCAGCAACTCCAACTTTCTTAAAGGTAAAGTAACCCCATGACACCACGTGAGTGCTGGATGGCCTTCATGCCTGTGGGCAGTTGCAGCCACCGTGATGCTGACACAAGAAACTAGGAAACTCACGATGGGTAGACACATAGATGTCTATGTGCCACACATGGTGACCACTGTTTTAGAACAAAAGGGGGCCATTGGCTATCTCCAAGCAGGATGGTGAAATTCCAGGTAATCCTGACTGAGCAGGATGATGTCACACTAAAGACAACTGACCTCTTGAATCCAGCTTTGTTCCTAGGTACCACAACTGAAGAAGGCCCATTGGAACACGATTGTGTGGAAGTGATAGAACACACCTGTTCAGCTAGAGCTGAAAGATGTCCCACTGGAACAGGCAGACTGGGAGCTGTTTACAGATGGAAGCAGTTTTGTGGAGAACAGGACCAGATACCCTGGATATGCAGTAACAACAACAGGTGCAGTGGTGGAGGCAAAGCCTTGCCAGCAAACACATCTGCCCAACGAGCAGAACTGGTTGCTTTAACCAGGGCATTAGAGCTGAGTGAAGGGAAGAAAGTAAATATCTGGACTGATTCAAAATATGCTTTTGGAGTGGTGCGTGTACATGGGGCACTGTGGAAAGAAAGAGGACTGCTGTCTTCTCAAGGCACACACATTAAACATCAAGATGCAGTCCTGCAATTAATAAAAGCAGTACAAAAGCCTGAACAAGTAGCAATCATGCACTGCAAAGCTCACCAAGCAGGAAGCTCCAAAATTCATGAGGGAAATTGGAAAACAGACTGGACAGCCTGACCAGCTGCTCGAGAAGTGCAAACTGCAATGGCATTGATACCTTTAAAAACTAATGTATCTCAATTCAATTTACCTCCAGAACCAAAATATTCAATAGAGGATGAGAAATTGAGACGCTCACTGAATGCACAGAAGAATTCAGAAGGGTGGTAGGTGATTACACAAGGACAAGTAGTGGTACCCCCTCGATAATGAGAGAAGTTCTACAAATTAAACAGAACGAATGTCATTGGGGTGCAGAGGCATTGGTGAAATTGCTCAAACTAAATTTAATTTCAGTACAGATGTTAACAATGGCAAAATCAGTAATGTCAAAATGTGAAACTTGCTTGAAGAACAATCCAGTGGCTAGACAACAGGCACAATTGAGGAAAATTGGGGTAGGAGTTGTACTGGGGTGACTTTATGATACTGGTATCCCCAGTCATCTGGTTTATGTTATATATTAAGTTCTGCACCTTTAAGGCTGGCTTTGAGAGCAAGAGAGGGGGAAGAAGAAGCGCGCAGTTTGTGTTAAAGAAAAACATCACTCCCACACATCTCGCTCCTGGACTGTGGTGTCTGCAGCACTGACAGACAGCAAGACAGAGCTTCTCTCTGGCTTTTAGTTAGTTTTAGTTAGCTGAGGCAGAGGAGTTCCTGGACCTTTGTTTTTTTCCTTTTTTCTTGGGTCTGTGCAAACCTGCTCTGGACTGAACACCCAGCCAAACCCCGGGAGCTCACGCCTGTGGCCCACCGGGGCCTGGGCCTCGGCACTTTCCAGCGCTGGAGGGACTGATAAGAACCTGAGTGAGCCGAGCTACACCACATGAAAAGGACTTTTCTTCCTAAACTTGATCCCATCGAACAGCAAGAGGTTTTGTTATTTAATATTATTCAATTTCTGTTAAATAAACAGCTTTTTCCACTTCTCTCCATGGAATTTTTTTTTTCCCCTTTCCCAGACCAGTTGTTGTTTAAATAAAAACATTTAGAGTTTTCCTCCCTAATTTGCCCTAAACTAGGACAAATACAGTTTTTGGCACCCAGTGTGGGAAGAGAAAGTGGAAAAACCTGTACTGATTGTTGGTTGTATTTTTGGTTGTATTTATTCTGTATTGGGATAAAGCAGTCATTGGCCATGTTGTTTGGATGCATAATATCTCTTGGGGTGGAGGCCTTCATGTGGATCTGGTCCCTAGAATTTTTTGAGGTTTTAATACCTGTCTTTTCCCTCTTTTACAGTAGAGGGGTATGGATTAGAATGGTTATTGTGCTGGGCTCGGTGATAATGATTTATAGGAAGTTTATAGAACTACTGAAGTTTCTGTCAGGTATGTTTGGCTTACGGTTTCTTCGCCCGACCCTGCCTCCCAGTCCCAGTAGCACATTTTGGGAGTTTATTGGTAATTGCACCCAGTTTGTTAGAGGAAGAGCAGGGGATGAGGCTTTTCAGCCTTTTCTTTCCTTCTTCTCCTTTGAATCTGTTATGTCCCTCTTTGAGAATACCCAGTTTCTCCTGAGTGTTAAGGATACCACTTTCCTGGTCACTTTCCTGGTAGTTCAGCTGTTAAGCTTCCTCTATATGGTCTGCAACTTCTCTAGAGTGAGGGCTGAGATATCCAGAGGAGCCAACGAGACCCCTGCCCCAGAAGTAGACTCAGGTGTGAGAAATCCTGAGTGGTGTAGAGAATGGGAGAGAATGGGCCAGACTCTGAAGAAATTTTCTGATCCCCCAGCCTGGGAATTTTCACGTGAACAAATTCAGAACCCAGATGAAGTAGGGAAATATCTGGAAGAGAACAGCTATGATGATTCTAAGGAGAAAAATCTCACTGCAATAAGCTGGGCCCTAGCATATGCTAATCGCACGGTGCTAGATACTGTAGGGCAGGGAGATAAATCAGCAGCTACCCCAGTGACTCAGGCTAAAACAGACAGTGAGCCTAAGCCAGCAGCCAAACCAGACAGTGAGCCCAAGCCAGCAGCCAAACCAGACAGTGAGCCTAAGCCAGTGGCTGTTGCTCCTACCACAAGAGGCATGAAATTCAAAACCAAAACCCATCAGCCAGTAGATGATGATAATGGTGATGTGGGGGAAGGACCCTCAAGACCAGCAACTGATCAAAAATCAAAAAGCACTGGTGAGCCCTTCTCCCTGAAGGACCTTTCTGGCCTGAGAAAGGATTACACTCGATGACCTGATGAATCTATAATTAGTTGGTTAGTCCATCTGTGGGATGCTGCAGGTGAGGCTACAGTTCTGGATGGCACTGAAGTGAGCCATCTGGGGTCCCTGTCACACGATCCGGTTATCGACCAAGGAATGATGAGGGGGGCTGACCCTTATAGTCTCTGGAATGGGTCCTGAGAAGTGTGGCACAAAGATATCTGTGTGAAGATGATCTCTATATACAGCAAACTTGTTGGAAGACCATCGAACAAGGGATTCAGCGCTTGAGAGAAATGGCAATAGGAGAGATTGTCTTCGTGGGTGACTTAGGTACTAGAAATCCAGACTTGGTACCATGTACATCTGTGATGTGGTGAAAACTTGTTCGACTTGGGCCACAAGAATACGCTTCTGCTTTAGCAATGATGAAGTGGGATGACAGGGAGGAGACCGTGCTGGATATGACGAAGAAGCTCCGAGCATATGCAGAGACCTTGCATGGCCCCATACAGGCAACAATTGCAGCTGTGGGAACACGTATGCAAAACTTCCACGACAAAATGGAGGAGAATCTCAAGAAACTCAGGGAGGACCTTCTTCCAGTCTCGGCAGTACAGACCAGGAGCCCTGGTACTCAACGCAGAAATTCCCCAAATAGGGAGAAAAAGCTACGAGCTGAGCTGTGGTTCTTCCTGTGTGACTGTGGAGAAAACATGAAAAGATGGGATGGAAAATCTACTGCAGCTCTGGCAAAACGGGTGCATGAATTGGAAGACAGCAAGACTCAGGGGAGATACTCCACCAAAAAGAAAGCCGCTCCAGTAGCCTGTAGTCAAACTGTCAAGTATGATGATGATGATGACATGTCTGATTCCCTTGAAGGAACCTCCAAGACATACCCAAGGAAAGAAAGATAACCAAGCCTAGAGGGGCCCTGCCTCTAGCCAGGTAGAGGCTAGGGAAAATCGTGTTTTTTGGACTGTGTGGAATCGTTGGCCTGGTACATCAGAACCATGAAAATATGAGGCCTTGGTTGACACTGGTGCGCAGTGCACGCTAATCCCATCAAGACATGTGGGGGCAGAATCTGTTTCTATTGCTGGTGTGACAGGGGGATCACAGGACTTTACTTTAGTGGAAGCTGATGTGAGCCTGACTGGAAATGAGTGGAAGAAACACCCCTATGTCACTGGCCCAGAGGCCCCATGCATTTTGGGCATAGACTTCCTCCAGAGCGGGTATTTTAAGGACCCAAAGGGACTTAGGTGGGCATTTGGGACAGCAGCTGTAGAGACAGAGGGCATCAAGCAATTGAACACCTTGCCTGGGCTATCAGAGAACCCATCTGCAGTAGGACTTCTGAAAGTGGAAGAACAGCAAGTACCAATTGCCACCTTGACAGTGCACCACCGACAGTATAGGACAAATCGAGATGCTGTGATCCCCATCCACAAGATGATCAGAGAGCTGGAGAGCCAAGGGGTGGTCAGCAAAACCCACTCACCCTTCAACAGCCCCATCTGGCCTGTGTGCAGGTCTGACAGAGAATGGAGATTGACTGTGGACTATCGTGCATTGAATGAAGTGACTCCACCGCTGAGCGCTGCCGTGCCGGACATGCTGGAGCTCCAGTACGAGCTGGAGTCCAAGGCAGGGAAGTGGTACGCCACTATTGACATTGCCAATGCATTTTTCTCCATTCCCTTGGCAGCAGAATGCAGGCCTCAGTTTGCCTTCACGTGCAGGGGAGTGCAGTACACCTGGAACCAACTGCCCCAGGGGTGGAAGCACAGCCCCACCATCTGCCATGGACTGATCCAGGCTGCCCTGGAAAAGGGTGAGGCTCCAGAACATCTACAGTACATAGATGACATCATTGTGTGGGGGAACATAGGATTAGAAGTGTTTGAGAAAGGAGAGAAAATCATCCAGATCCTCTGGAAGCTGGCTTTGCCATCAAGAAAAGCAAAGTTAAGGGACCTGTTCGTGAGATCCAGTTCCTGGGAGTAAAGTGGCAAGATGGACGGCGTCAGTTTCCCACTGATGTCATCAACAAGATCACAGCAGTGTCTCCACCAACTAATAAGAAGGAAACACAAGCTTTCTTAAGTGCCATAGGGTTTTGGAGAATGCATATTCCTGAATACAGTCAGATCGTGAGCCCTCTTTACCTCGTCACCCAGAAGAAGAATAATTTCCACTGGGGCCCTGAACAGCAATAAGCCTTTGCTCAGATCAAACAGGAGATCGCTCATGCAGTAGCCCTTGGCCCAGTCAGGACAGGACCAGATGTGAAGAACGTGCTCTACTCTGCAGCTGGGAGCCATGGTCTGTCCTGGAGCCTTTGGCAGAAAGTGCCTGGGGAGACTCGAGGTCGATCATTAGGATTTTGGAGTCGAAGCTACAGAGGATCTGAAGCCAATTACACCCCAACAGAAAAAGAAATCTTAGCAGCCTATGAAGGAGTCCAAGCTGCCTCAGAGGTGATTGGCACAGAAGCACAACTCCTCCTGGCACCCCGACTACCGGTGCTAGGATGGATGTTCAAAGGAAAGGTTCCTTCCACCCATCATGCAACCAGTGCCACATGGAGCAAGTGGATTGCTCTTATCACACAGCGCGCCCATATTGGTAAACTGAATTGCCCTGGGGTTTTGGAGATAATTACAAACTGGCCTGAAGGTGAAAACTTTGGTCTCACAGACGAGGAACAAGAGCAAGTGACAAGGGCTGAAGAAGCTCCACCATATAACCAGCTGCCAGCAGAAGAAACCTGCTATGCTCTTTTCACTGATGGTTCCTGTCGCATGGTAGGGATGAACCAGAAGTGGAAAGCAGCCGTATGGAGACCCACACAACAGGTCACAGAGGCCACTGAAGGAGAAGGTGGATCAAGTCAACTTGAGGAACTCAAAGCTGTTCAACTGGCCCTGGACATTGCTGAAAGAGAGAGGTGGCCAAAGCTCTACCTCTACACGGATTCACGGATGGTGGCCAATGCTCTGTGGGGATGGTTGGAGAGGTGGAAAGAGGCTAATTGGCAGCATAGAGGAAAACCAATTTGGGCTGCTAAAGAGTGGAAAGATATTGCTACCAGGATAGGGAGACTACCAGTGAAAGTCCACCACGTAGATGCCCATGTCCCCAGGAGTAGAGCTAATGAAGAACACCAAAATAATACGAAGGTAGATCAGGCTGCAAAGATACAAGTGTCAAAAATAGATTTGGATTGGGAACATAAGGGAGAGTTGTTCCTAGCCCGATGGGCTCATGATGCCTCAGGTCATCAGGGTAGAGATGCCACCTATAAGTGGGCACGAGACTGAGGGGTGGATTTAACCATGGACAGCATTTCCCAGGTTATCCATGACTGTGAGACATGTGCTACGATCAAGCAGGCCAAGCGGTTGAAGCCCCTCTGGTACGGTGGGCGGTGGTCCAGATACAAGTATGGGGAGGCCTGGCAGATTGACTACATCACACTGCCCCAAACCCGCCAAGGCAAGCGCTACGTGCTCACAATGGTAGAAGCCACCATGGGTCAGATGGAAACCCACCCTGTGCCTCGTGCCACTGCCTGGAACACCATCCTGGGACTTGAAAAGCAGGTTCTTTGGAGGCATGGCACCCCTGAGAGGATTGAGTCAGACAATGGGACTCATTTCAAGAACAGCCTTATAAACAGCTGGGCTAGGGAACATGGCATTGAGTGGGTGTACCATATCCCTTATCATGCACCTGCTGCTGGGAAAGTGGAGAGGTACAATGGACTGTTAAAAACCACCTTAAAGGCACTGGGTGGAGGATCTTTTAAAAACTGGGAGCAACATCTAGCAAAGGCCACCTGGTTAGTCAACACCAGAGGTTCCACCAACCAAGCAGGTCCTGCCCAGTGTGAGTCTTTGCATGTAGTAGATAAAGTCCCAGTGGTACATGTCAGAGGTCTGCTAGGGAGGATGTTTTGGGTCAATTCTACCTCGAGTACAGACAAACCCATTCGTGGGGTTGTCTTTGCTCAAGGACCAGGTTGTACATGGTGGATAATGCAGAGAGATGGAACAACACGATGTGTACCACAGGGAGACCTGATCATTGGGTAAAAGATTACTGCCATTGTCTGTACATTAAACCACGCAGACATGAAATAGAAGGAAATGTGTAAGTGTTGAAGGTATGAGCAAGTGAAAGATGGTGTTTTGAGTGAGTAAAATGAGAGAGTGGGGAATCCTGCAGCTCTCCAGCATGGGGGTCTGGATTCAGGAGCTTGGTGTGGGGCGTGACAGGGGCATGATGGATATATTGCTTGTATTTTTTGGGTGGAACGGAGGGGAAGTTTTTATGTATGTAAATGTGTGCAGAGTTAGAATGTTAGTTTTGGCAGTAAGTCGACGATATGGGGATAAGGGGTGGAATGTCCTGGGTTGATTATGATGTTAAATTGTATCCCCATTCATCTACCTAACCCAGACACAGGTTTTGTATTCTTAAAATTTCATCTAAGAGTAAAAGTGAGTGGAAAAGAAGCACTGAGTCTGTTATCAGAGACTGTACTTGCGCCACATCGGGAGTTTTGACTACAGCACAGACAGACAACAAAAGACAGATCACCTTGGCTTTCCAGATCCTTGGAAGGACGCGATGCACAGACACACACCACTGGAGCCGGGCTCTGAAGTAGGAATACAGCAGCTAGTTAATCTATTTCTGGAACAATCCATGGGGCACATGAGGTGTAAACTCCAAAAGCTTTGGGAGGCAGATGGGTGAAACTTAGAAGCCTTATTGGAAGAGCCATGGAGAGTTTTCAGCAATTGAGAAGAGGGATATAAGCAAGAAATGAAGAGGCTAGTAGCAGTGGTACAGGAGAAAGGAAAAGGGAAAGGAAGGGATGGACAAGAACCACCCAAACGAGGCCCATCAAGCCTGGGTAGAGACCAATGTGCGAACTGTGGAGAATTTGGCCACTGGAAAAATGAGTGTCCAAAGTGGAAGCGAGATGGCCAAAAGAGAGAAGGGAAAGGAGGGGTGGTTGCAGTCACACATCCACAAGAAGACTGAGGAGGACCCAGGGAGTCCACCCCAGCAGATCCCCTGGTTATAAAAATGAAACTGGGAAAAAGAAAAGAAGTGGAATTTTTGGTTTATAGTAGGGGAACTTGCTTGGTTTTAAATATGGCCTTGATACCTGTGAGTTATGAGAATTATGTTATGATCAAAGGGTGTGGTAGCTTAGCATTTAGGGAAAGAAGTGGGAAACACCCACAGAAGTGATTCCTCTGAGAGAGGCTGTGGGGAGTTCCTTCTGTGCTTGAGATCAAGCCAATAGCTGGCCAGTTCTGACAACTGACAGCATTCTGCACCACTGCAAAGTAACTTCACCTTTGTGAATGGCACCTTTTAAAAACCCAAGCCCAGGAACTGGTCTCTTTCTTTGCAGCCTTGAAAGGCAGCAGAGCTCTGGTGTGGCTGGCCCCGCTCCCCCGTGGCCTGTGCGGCCTGGGGGGGGCTGGGCCGGACCCCAGCTGCTCCCGGGGGGAGATGGAGACTGCGGGATCCCCCCCAGGCCAGGCCAGGCTCTGCTGCGGTGCTGGTTTTCCCGGGAAGCCCTCCGGGTCCCGTTCCAGCGGGGTGGCCAAAGCCCTTCCCAGGGGAGCCCCCGGCCCCCAGGCTGGGCCAGGCCACGGCTGATGACACTCGCCAACACCCCCCCTGCCCCCCGGCCCGCACAGACAGCTCCTGAGAGCTGGCACCAGCCACACCTGAAATCCCACACCACCACTGCCTGCCATGGCTTGGGACAGATTTAACCCTTCCACTACACAGAGGAGACCTGCAGACTTTAATCCTCTCTCCAGGAAAAGAAAAGAACCAAGTGACACGTAAACAGATAGCGTGAAAAAACCAAGGTCAGTAAAAGAAGGAATCAAGCCTCAGATGGAAGGAGAATGAGGAGATGCTCTAATAAGCTGAAATAGTCTTTTGTTAGGGCCATGGAGAAGAATAATAATGTTCTGAAAAATAACTCCTTTAATTCATGAAAGAGTATTGGGGGATTGAAATATTCAAGCTGTAGATCTGGGCAAAGGTATCCATTGATGAAGCCAAGCAGATGGTGGAGTAGCTGTGATCCCATGAGAGCTTGAACAGAGAGAGAGGGAGATGAGAGCTGATGAAGACCCTTTGCTCCCACGGAGAGGCCAAGAAAACCTCCATTCTCAGAGATGAAGAGAACCTTTGCCTTTGCATAAGCCATCCTTAAAATATACCCCTTAACTCATGGCCCATGAACACACCTCTGAGTGGTGGGAAAATGGGAGGAGAGGGCAGAGTTTGTGCCCGGGTCACTGTCACTTGTAGAAATGAAAACTGACGAGAAAAATGTTTCTTGTGGAGAACTCTCCATGGCATGACAAGAGAAAACTCCTCTCCCTGCACAGACTGATGGAAAGACTATTGTATAGTTGGCACTGCTTTAACGTCCCAGGTTTTGTCTCTGCCGTGTCACTTGGGAAAGGAAAAGTTGGGGGAGGGGGGGAGGAAAGGTTTCTGGAGGTTTTATTCTTGTTTCTTATTCTTGTAGTCCTGTTCATAAGGTTTCTTTATTCCTTTTAAGTTTTAAGCCTGTTTTGCCCTTCTCCTAATCCATATCTCACAGTAAGACAGAAGGAAGTACTCTGGTGATTTTAGCTAGAGCTAAAACCCACCACAATCAGCCACTCCTGACAGGACTTGTGCTCCAGACCCCTCACCAGCCTTGTTGCCCTTCTCTGGACACGCTCCAGCCCCTCCATGGCCTTCCTCAATTGGGAGCCCAGGACTGGACACAGCACTCGAGGTGTGGCCTCAGCAGTGCCGAGCACAGGGGAAGAATCCCTGCCCTGCTCCTGCTGGCCACACCATTCCTGATCCAGGCCAGGGGCCATTGGCCTTCTTGGCCACCTGGGCACACTGCTGGCTCATGTCCAGCCTGCTGTCCATCAGTGCCCCAGCTCCCTTTCTGCCTGGCCGCTGTCCAGCCACTCTGTCCCCAGCCTGGAGCACTGCAGGCCTTGTTGTGGCCAAAGTGCAGGAGCCGGCACTTGGTCTTGTTCAACCTCACCTTGTTGGCTTTGGGCCCTGGATCCAGCCTGTCCAGGTCCCTCTGCAGAGCCCTCCTGCCCTCCAGCACATCCACACTCCCACCCAGCTTGGTGTCAGAATGGTTCCATGAGGCCCTGGAGTGTCACAATGGTCTCCACGTTCCATGACACTCCGTGGAGTCACAATGGATCCTTGGTTATTTGGGCCCTGCAGTGTCACAGTGGATCCTTGGTTCTTCTGTTACTGTGGGGTTAAATGTCTCTGAATAATGTTTCTGAAAATCATGTAGAATTAGGCCACAAGAATGTTTGGTATTAGGGATGGTCTAGCAAGCTGAAATGTTTACGGTAACAGGAACTGGTGCTTGGGGTCTCCAAGATACCCACCCAGAGATAAGATTTGTACATGTTTGTACAAGGATGAGCTAACTCTCATGAAGCAATATTGATAAAGTTAATGAAGCAATATTAATGAAGCAATATTGATAAGGTTGTTGTAGTGATTACTGCTACAGCTGAAATTGTAGAAATATGTGCACTTTGGACAAAGACGATGGAGCTAGATTTGGGTTGCTGATACCCCTAGTTCCCACACACTTCAATAAAGCACCTGTATATAATCAATCTGTGATTATGTGTGTTCCTGAACACTGACATTTTGGTGACCCAGATGGGACCCTGTGAGAGCTGCTGAGCGAGTTCATGATCCGATCACGCTCCAGCCGGCACCGAGGGATTCTCGGGGAGCCCATCCGGCCGTGACCGTCTCCTCTGCTCACAACGTCCCTCTGAGAGAGGTAAGGTGCTTTTCAGTCTGCTCTGGTGCCTGCCAATAAGACACAGCGAAATCTCCGCATGGTTGGGCTGGAGGAATTCCTGGTATTGCCCAGGCACCGTCTGTCAGACAACTGCGAAAGCGTTGCAGGTTCAGCATCAGTGTTGTGTGGTGTATTGTAACTGTAACATGGAGAAGCTTAAAGGGATTTGAGGTGGCAATGCCCCTATAGCACGTACTTCTCCTTTGGGGTGCTTATTGGCACATTGGAAACAGGGAAACTTTGGGAACAAGGTTTATGTGAAGAATAGTTGATTGATTATTGTAATACATGGTGACCAGGATATGACCTGGACAGTGTTGAAAAGGGGCCAAGAAATGGATCTTTGCAGTATAACACCATTTTACAGTTGATGTTGTTCTGTAAGCAAGAGGGAAAATAGGATGAAGTTCCGTATGTAGATTTGTTTTTCTATTTGAGAGACAAGCCAGAATGGCAGGCTGAGTGTGGATTGATGGCAGTTAAAGCATGCGTGAGTGATAAATGTGAGGTTTGTGTAAAAGGAAAAGTTGTTTAGAGCACTTGGCATTAAAAGAAAGTTTGCGTCAGGGGAAAGAGATGGATGTTGATTTACAAGTGGTTTCAGCAGAACCAAAAGAACCTGATTCTGTTTTGTCTGCCCCCACTTCATCTAATCCTATTTCACCTAACCCTATCTTGCCTAACCCCACTTCACCTTTCCCTCTTTATCCTCCTCTACTGCCTTCACCTGATCCTTCTTCTCTGGGAGATGATCAAGATCTAACTGTGATACAAGGAAATGTGAAAAATGCAGGGGAGGAAGATAGCAGTAGCGGGGGTGATGATAATAAATCAGTGACACCGGTGTCCCATCGGACTCGGTCAAAGCTTGCTCCAGTTCTGGGTAGAACGGGAAAAGATTTGGGCAGACAAAGGCAGACTGTGATTGCCCCCTTGAGACAAGGAGTAGGAGTAGAGGGGCTGGTGTTTGTAAAAGTACCTTTTTCCCCTGCAGACTTGATAATTTGGAAACAGTCAGCTGGAACTTTTAGAGAAAATCCTGATAAAGTAGCAGGGGTGGCAAAAATGATTATGAAAACTCAGAATGCAGATTGAGAAGATATACAAGTAATATTGGATAATTTAATGGACTCTACTGAGAAAGAGATGGAGCTTAGAGCAGCCAAGGAGAAGGTGAGAGAAGATCTCTGAATTGGGGTGGTGACAGGGACTTTAGATGAGAACTTTCTGACCAAGGATCCAGGGTGGGATCCCAATGCCTTTGGGGATGTGGAGGCTGAAGAGATATCAAGAGTGGCTCCAGATAGGGGTTGGGAATGCTATACCTAAGACTATGAATTGGTCTGAATTGTATGAGGTAAGACAGGAAAATAAAGAATCCCCTGCTGCATTTTTGGAATGGCTTAAGGAGGCAGCGAGAAAGTATACAGATCTTCAACTAGAAACAGAACGAGCGAAAGTTGAGCCGGAATTCATTTTTCTTAGGCAGTCTCAAATTTATATTAGGAGAAAATTGCAGAAGTTAGAAGGAGAGGACTTAATGAATTTGAATAAATTACTTGAAGTGACTTGGAAGGTATACAATAACATGGAAAAAGAAGGTAGTAAAAAACAGCAGCAAAATCTTTTGGCAGTGATCCAAGGAAGAGAGAATCCAGGTTTCAGAGGACATGGCAGAGGTGGTTGTGGACTGGGGAGGGGCAGACTTGGCAGAGAACAAGGGAGATGGGTTTTGCCAAGATTAGGGTTAAATCAATGTGCTTATTGTAGACAAGAGGGGCACTGGAAAAATGAATGCCCAAATCGGTTTAACCAGGGCAATCAGATCAACCAGAATCAAGACACTTTGAAATTAATGGTGCTGGGGGAGTACAGCAGCTGACTAGAATCGGAACAAAAACCAACACAAGAACCTTTAGTAACTATACAATTGGGAGATAAAGAAGTAAAATTTCTGGTGGATACAGGGGCTACATATTCTGTGCTAAATGATCTAAAAGGGCAAATTGGAGACAAAACAGCAACAACAGAGCCACAGGGAAGGAGGATAACGGGACATTCCTGCAACCACTGGGTTTGTGTTTTGGAAACAAAGTTTTAACACATGAATGGTTATATATACCTGAGTGTCCAATTCCACTTTGTAGGACAAGATTTATTAGCAAAACTTGGTGCAGTGATAACTTATGAGAACGGGGAACTTTTAATGAAAATACCTGAATCGAAGACAGGAGAAATTTTAATGATAAAAGAAAAACTAGTCCTTACCATCCCTTGGGAAGCAGAGGACACAGTAATTCCCTCTGTATGGGAAACAGACATACCAGGAAAATCTAAATTGGCACAACCAGTACATGTGGAATTAAAAGAAGGAGCAAAAGCTGTGCAGGTTAAAGAGTATCCCATAAAGGCAGAAGCATGGCAAAGAATAGCAAAGATTATTGATAAATTTTTGAAGTACCAAATTCTAGAAGAATGTGAATCAGAATTTAATACACTGGAAATAGTATTTCCAGTAAAGAAACCAAATGGTGAGTACAGACTAGTACAGGATTTGAGAGCAATAAATGGAATAACTAAAGATGTTTACTCAGTGGTAGCTAATCCTTACACATTGTTAACATCTGTGAAAGAGAAATAGAAATGGTTTAAATCAATGTAATTGATTTAAAAGATGCCTTTTTCTGCATACCCCTTGACAAAGAAAGTAGGAAACTGTTTGCCTTTGAATGGGAAAATCCAGAAAATGGAAGGAAAACCCAGCTCACCTGGACACGACGCCCACAAGGATACAAGAACAGTCCAACCCTATTTGGAAGCCAGCTGGTTAAAGAGCTGGAGATTTGGACTGAGAATGGGCAAGTTCCAAGGGAGCAATACCTGCTGTTACAGTATGTTGATGATACACTCTTAGCTACAGAGGAAAAGACAACCTGCATAAAGGTAACAATTGAAATTTTAAATCAGCTGGGAATGAGAGGATATAAGGTGTCTGAAGAGAAGGCACAAATTGCCCCACAAAATGTGATTTACCTGAGATGTGAAATCTCACAAGGGAAATGTAAGCTGGGTACTGATCATATTCAAGCTATTTGTGCTATTCCAGAACCCCAGAACCTGCATGGGCTGCGAGTCTTCCTTGGGATGGCCGGATGGTGCCACCTGTGGATCATGGACTATGGACTAATTGCAAAACCCCTGAATGAAGCCCACAAGACACAGCCATTTACCTGGGGCAAACCACAGAAGGAGACCTTCCTCAAACTGAAGGAGGCATTGACAACAGCTCCAGCATTAGGATTGCCTGACCTATCCAAAGATTTTCAGCTGTTTGTGCATGAAAGACTACACCTAGCACAGGGAGCGCTGACCCAAGGTTTGGGAAGCTGGAAAAGGCTGGTAAGCTACTTCTCCAAACAACTTGACCACGTGAGTGCTGGATGGCCTTCATGCCTGTGGGCAGTTGCAGCCACCGTGATGCTGACACAAGAAACTAGGAAACTCACGATGGGTAGACACATAGATGTCTATGTGCCACACATGGTGACCACTGTTTTAGGCCAAAAGGGGGGCCATTGGCTATCTCCAAGCAGGATGATGAAATTCCAGGTAATCCTGACTGAGCAGGATGATGTCACACTAAAGACAACTGACCTCTTGAATCCAGCTTTGTTCCTAGGTACCACAGCTGAAGAAGGCCCATTGGAACACAATTGTGTGGAAGTGATAGAACACACCTGTTCAGCTAGAGCTGAAAGATGTCCCACTGGAACAGGCAGACTGGGAGCTGTTTACAGATGGAAGCAGTTTTGTGGAGAACGGGACCAGATACCCTGGATATGCAGTAACAACAACAGGTGCAGTGGTGGAGGCAAAGCCTTGCCAGCAAACACATCTGCCCAACGAGCAGAACTGGTTGCTTTAACCAGGGCATTAGAGCTGAGTGAAGGGAAGAAAGTAAATATCTGGACTGATTCAAAATATGCATTTGGAGTGGTGCGTGTACATGGGGCACTGTGGAAAGAAAGAGGACTGCTGTCTTCTCAAGGCACACACATTAAACATCAAGATGCAGTCCTGCAATTAATAAAAGCAGTACAAAAGCCTGAGCAAGTAGCAATCATGTACTGCAAAGCTCACCAATCAGGAAGCTCCAAAATTCATGAGGGAAATCGGAAAACAGAAGGGACAGCCCGACAAGCTGCTCGAGAAGTGCAAACTGCAATGGCATTGATATCTTCAAAAACTAATGTATCTCAATTCAATTTACCCCCAGAACCAAAATATTCAATAGAGGATGAGAAATTGAGACGCTCACTGAATGCACAGAAGAACTCAGAAGGGTGGTAGGTGATTACACAGGGACAAGTAGTGGTACCCCTCTTGATAATGAGAGAAGTTCTACAAATTAAACATAACGAATGTCATTGGGGTGCAGAGGCATTGGTGAAATTGTTCAGACTAAATTTAATTTCAGTACAGATGTTAACAATGGCAAAATCAGTAATGTCAAAATGTGAAATTTGCTTGAAGAACAATCCAGTGGCTAGACAACAGGCACAACTGGGGAAAACTGGGGTAAGAGTAGAACCAGGAGATTATTGGCAAGTAGATTTTGTAGAATTACCAAGAACTCGAGGATACAAATAGCTATTGGTAAGGGTTGAAACATTTTCAGGATGGCCAGAAGCTCTTCCCTGTCGCACAAATCAAGCAAAGGAGACAGTCAAGTGGTTACTGCAAGAAATCATTCCAAGATTTGGGGTGCCTCTAGGAATATCATCAGATAAGGGCCCACATTTCATAGCCACAGAAGTGGGAGAGGTGAGTAGGTTGCTGGGAATAGCTTGGGATCTCCATACACCATGGAGACCCCAATCCAGTGGACAGGTAGAGAGGATGTATCAGACCTTGAAGAGGCAAATCAGCAAAATATGCCAAGAAGCTAAATTGCAGTGTCCACAAGCTTTACCAATAGCACTGCTGAGGATTCGGATAAAGCCTAGAAGCGGGATGTCAGTCAGTCCTTATGAGATATTGTATGGGAAACCATAGGAATCCCCTGAACCTAATCCAAATGTACATGTTACAGGGAAGCAAGAGGTGTAGAATTATGTTCTGTCTCTTGGAAAAGCTCCAGCTCGACTTTGGAGCACCCTTGTGTGGAATAGGCCACTGACTCTTGAGAATCCAGTTCATGACATCCACCCAGGAGATGAAGTGTACGGTAAAAGCTGGAAGGAAGAAGCATTAAAAGAAAGGTGGAATGGACCCTATCAGGTACTGTTAACTACCTTGACAGCAGTCAAAGGAGCTGGACTGGATCCCTGGATACATTACACCAGAGTGAAGAAGGTTTCCCCTGCACTGTGCACTGCACAAACTGTAGGGCCAACAAAGCTGCAGATAAAGCGGGTTTGATTGTTTCAAATGTCTAGGTTGCTAGTTACTGTAATGGTGATTATTTTATGGCCTTTAGTGCCATCAGTTGGAATCAATGTTACCTTGAGATGTGAAATGCAAAAGGATCAGCTGACAACTCTTCATTTTAGAATGAAGAGGGATGTGGGAGTGCAGCCAGAAACACAAGTGAGAAAAGTCTCTAATACTATCCAGGCAGAAAATGTGGTGATTGGATTAATTAAAGATTTTGCCAACATGCAAAACACCAGCAAAATAACTGCCTGTCTGCCAGTACCAAAGGCAGCAGGAGACCCAATAAGCTGGGGAATTATAACATCAAAATTACCTGAAATACAAAAGAATAAAAGTGAAAATGTGAGCTATGTATTGTAAATAGATTACGAGTACCAAAAGAGGACAGTGTTTGAAAATGCTGTGAAGCCAAAGTATTCATCTCTATGGGATTGTCATGAAAATGGAGGAAAGTATGAACCAAAACTGGGCTGGTATGGGAGATTAGGGAATTATGGATCGTGTTATGAAAAGACAGCAAAGGTTATTAAAGAAAAGATTCCAGTGTCAAAATGGAAGTATGAAAGACAGGAAAGAAAAATCGGGCTGAAGCTTGGGGCAGTGCATGGTCAGTGAGCGTGCTTCAGAAATTCCAATATGTGGCAGATACCCCTTGGTGCATTAAGTGGGAAGGCTCTGAAAATGAAACAGGTCCAGAAGTATGGAACACTGCAAGCAGTAGGAGAATGGAAGCAGACAAAGTGAATTGGTGGTTATGGAACAAAACTTAGGACTTGTTGGAGTCTGAGATACAGAGTGTGTGCCCTTGTTTCTAATACTTAGTTCTAGGATTCAAAGAAACACTGAATTGCATATGACATAAAATTCATGAGCATGTCTTTAAAATTTTACCTTTTACCCATTTAAAAGAGGATCTTTGTTAGCCATTTTACCCTTTTCTATCATAGTGCACATAGCTCCTTGTACCTTGTAATGCTGATAAGAAAAAAATAAACAAGTGAGACCGAACAAGAGAAAATAGCCACGCTCTCGTCAATCTTCAGCTCAAAGGGAAAAAGAAACTAATCCAAAAGTCCCTAACGAGACAGATAAGAAGCAGCTCTCAGTGAGAGACAACAGAAACAATGGGATGGATTCCACTAAAAGATCAAAGAGGCACTGAAAGAACACCATGAATTCCATAAACGTAAAGAATTAAGAAGGGATTATGCATTGTGGGTGGGGGGAAGGTATCGCAGGTATCAGGTGTTCCGGGCAGTCTGTACCTGTCAAGTACCTCAGCCTGTGGGGAAAGAGAGAAGGGACAAGCGGCCGGGAATTAGGATAAAAAGGAGGCTGCACCCCCCAAAAATTTGAGAGACCCCAGGGGAATGCCCCATGGCCTCTCTCTTTATTCGAATAAAGAAAAAAGGACTCCTCTGTCTCCTTTTTGGACATAAACCTCTGGCGTTTGTGGATGAATTTTCCTGACAATTGTTTCTAAAAATAACTTGAATAACAGTTCCAATTTAGTTAGCAAAAATCAATTCCATTTATTGCAGTAACAATCTTTGCCAATCAGTGGAATTCCTATGTCATTTATCATTTCCCCCATGCATTTTTCACCTCCTCTTCCCTGGCCTTATCTCCCCTCAGGCCCCGCTCGTGCTCGCCGAGTCCGGCCCGCGCCGGGGCCGCGCCGGGCGCGCGCGGGGCCGAACGCAGCGCCCCCCTCAGGCCGTTGCGCCGCGGCCGTTGCGGCGACAGTCGGAGACAGATCGGGGCCATGGAGGAGGTGCCGCTGCCCGCCGGAATCAATGTCAGCACATTCCCCGCCAAGCTGTGGGGCCTGGTGAACAGCCCCCGCGTCCGCTCCGTGCGCTGGGACAGCCAGGCCCAGGGCTTGCTAATCGACCGCTTCCTCTTCGAGCGGGAGCTGCTCAGCCCGGGCGGCTCCCACGGAGGGGGCGGCCAGGGGGCGGGGGCTGCCCCGGAGTCCTTCAAAGCCACGCACTTTGGCAGTTTCGTGCGCCAGCTCAACTTGTACGGCTTCCAAAAGGTGCCGTCATGGCTTGGCTCAGCTGTGCCGGGCGATGCCGGGGCTTTGCTCCACTTTATGAATCCAAACTTCCGCCGCGATCGCCCCGAGCTCCTGCTCCACATCAAGCGCCGGACCAGGGCCAACAGGCAGAGACTGGCCGCGGGGCTGGAGGTGCGTAGCCGCCAGCCCAGCCGCCTCCAGCGGCTCCCCACGGAGCGGTCGCTGCCTGCCTTCCCCACCGGGCAGCCGCCCAGAGCCGGTGAGACGGGGTGGGAGCTGCGGGCAGGGAGGGAGGCGTGGGCTTTGTCTGTGCCGGGCTGCCGGGGGCTGCGGGACAGTCCCGCCGTGCCTGCGCTCGCGCCCGCTCGGCCGGCAGCCGGCCCGGCCCTGCACCGTGGCTGGCGCTGCTCGTTGGGCGGCCCTGGGACGCTCGGGGCAGTCTCCGGGAGTGCGGGTGTGCCGAGGGCTTGGGCGTATTCGTCGAGACCCAGGGGCTGCTCATCGTCTGCTCCCTCTTCGAGCGGGAGCTGCTCAGCCTGGGCGGCGACCAGGGGCCAGCCCCACACACTTTCAGAGCCACGCAGCTCTGAAGTTCTGCAGCTTCCTGTGCCAGTTCGGCCGCTGCGGCTTCCACCAAGTGCCGGCCCGGGCTGTGGCGGCTGTGCCGGGCCATGCTGGGGGCTGGCTGCACTATAGAAACAGCAGATTTCACCGCGACCGCCCCGAGCTCCTGCTCCCCATCAAGCGCCAATCCTCAGCCAGCAGGGAGTGGCTGGCGGCGGGGTGGGACGAGCGCAGCCGCCTCCAGCGGCTCCCCAGGGAGCGGTGGCTGCCCGCCCTCCCCACCGGGCAGCCGCCCATCGCCGGTGAGACGGGGTGGGAGCTGCGGGCGCGGAGGGAGGCGTGGGCTTTGTCCGTGGGCGCTGCCCGGCCGGGCAGGAGCGGCCCCTGCCCGTGCTGGGGTTGGGGCTGCTTCCAGGGCCCGGGAGCTGTGCCGGGCTCTATTTGGGTTTCTGGCAGCTGCCTCCTGCCAAGGGTTGAACGGATAGGGGAGAGCTTAGTAGACAGGGAGCAGGTTGTTGCAAAGGGAATAAAACCCCATAGAGCCATGTGTGTATAGTTGTTTATTTCAGTGCTGGAGTTGAGGAGGATTTCTCCTCCTAATTCATCCACCTTTGTCAATTGCTGTGCTATATTTAGTAATAATTGCTTGGTGTTACGATGTCATTATAACATATGGAACTAATAGACACAGTATATTATACTCTCTGGACTTTTCAACTTTGTCTTCAGAGCATGCACAGCTACGGTGTTCCTTGGTCTGTCTGGTCCTAAGCGGTCTAATTTCTTGTGGCTAATTGGCTTGACGTTTGCTAATTTTTCATTAGTACTATACTTCCCTATCTCTGAAACTGACCACCTGGTGAGATTTTCATGTTTTTTTCCCGGGTCTCCTGCTCTGAGCAACCAGTTAACCATATACTAGGCACTACAATGCATAGAAAGATGTCTATATCAGGTTAAATAGATCCATGAAGTTATGATTCAGGTTCCATTGATATCTGTTGATACGGATATATTAGGTTCTATTGATATCTTATAACTCAACCTATAGAAGCAGCTTGTAACTTTGACTGAAGTTCTATAGGCATCAAACCCCCCAAGACATGTGGTGATATTTTTCTTTCTCAGCCTGTTTTGGGAGGAGGTGAGCTTTTGTCTTCCCTGACAAAAGCACAGTTGCTGCCAAGGGAAACACACCTGAGGACCAGTAGTGACCCAGCCTTCCCTTTGCTTCCTTTCTTCTTCTCTCCCTGCTGCACAGCTCCCTTGCGCCAGAAGCGCGATGCTGCCTCACCTGAGGATTCAGAGCTGCCTCCAGGCCCTTCCAAGAGAAGTGCAGGTGCTCAGGAGAGTGAGGCTTCCCCAGCAGCTGCCAAGAAAGTCTGTGCCACCTCTGGACTTGTTGGGGCTTCACCAGTGGAACCATCAAGAGAGCTCATCCAGAGATTTAATCTCCGCAAGCTCACGGTTCCACTGGTTCGCCTGGACCTGAAACGCCATCCTGAGCTCATGGTTCACCTCACTCCAATCCACCCTGAAGCTGCTTGCAGGGCCCTGGGACACAGCAACAGCTGCTCATCTTCTCAGCAGCACAGCCCAACCTGCGAGCCATCAGGTAGGGAAAGAGTTTCTACCCTTCCTTTTCCAATAGGTCCTGGCAACTGCGCCTTTCAAGTGTTTTCCCTGAGTCCTCTGTCATGGCTAGATCTCAAGTGAGAATCACGTAGAAAACAGTGTTAAGTGTACTAGGAAGTGGGACTGTGAATGCCAAAGTATTCTCTGCTCTTCCTGTCCTTCCTGCAGATGTGGAGGTTGTTCTGGGCATTTTCCAGACAGCCTGTCTGCTGAGGTGCAAGGGCTGGGTGAAAAATATTGCCTGACAGACAAGTGGTCAGTGTTAGGTGAACTCCCCTGTTTCTTGGAATGAAGTCCAAGTAGGACGGTGATAGGATATTGCAGATGTTTCAGACTGACTGGCCTGCAAATCGGGCCGTGCCATTGAAATGAACTCTGTGTGCCTCAGAAGAGCTGCAGCTGCAGAACATGGCCTCACCTACAAGGTTGCTTTTAGAATAAACTCGCAGTTGAATTTCTCAGTGTGTGCCTGAAGATCCAGGCTCTGCTTGGGTGAATGCACGTTCTGTGGCCTTCTGTGCTGAGAAACTCAAGCAGCCAAATCTAAAAGCTCCTGGGGAGATAGGGAAGGCTGTGATTCTAAAGTTTTTGTGTGCCTTTGGAGCAGAAGGGAGAAGAGCTGGCAGCTGGGTTTCTGGCAGTTGCCTCCTGCCGAGGAATGGCAGCGGGACACTTTTCCCAGACAGATGAATAAGTACGGGAGAGCTCAGTAGACAAGGAATTGGTTGTTGCAAAGCTTCAGAACATGAGAAGGGAATTTTCTCCTTCTCCCCCTACTTGGGAGGATGGGAGCTTCTGTCTTCCTTGGGAGAAGTACAGTTGCTGCCAAGGGAAACACACCTGAGGAGCAGTAGTGACCTTCCCTTTGCTTCCTTTCTTCTTCCCTCACTGCTGCACAGCTCCTTCATGCCAGAAGCGCAGTGCTGCCTCCCCTGAGGATTCAGAGCTACCTGCAGGCCCTTCCAGGACAAGTCCAGATCCTCCAGGGCGTGAAGCTTCCCCAGCACGTGCCAAGAAAGTGTTTGCTCCATCTGCACTTGGGGTTTCATCAGACAAGCCAGGCACACACAAATTTCAGTTCCAGCCAGAGCTCATCACTCCACCATTTCCTGCGCACCATCAAAGCACTTCTGCGGCCTCTCCAGAGAGCAGCAGCTTCACTTCTCCAGAGCAGCACTTGCCAGCCAACATCCCATCAGGTATGGAATGTGTTTCTCCCCTGGCTTTTCAGAAAGAGCACAAAAAGTGACTGAAGTATTTTGCCATGGTGCTCTGTCATGTGTACATTTGATTGTCAGAATCAGGTGTCAAGGGTACTAGGAAGCAGGATCATGAATATCAAAAGAATCTCTGTCTGCTTTTCCCGTCCTTGCTGCGGATTTGGAGGATGCTCTGGCCATTTTCCAGGCAGCCTCTGTGTAGAGGTCAAAGGGCGAGGCAAAGAACATTTCTCCACAACTGGTTGGTGTCAGGTGAACTCCCATTTTTCTTTGGATGAAGCCAAGCTAGGACTCTGATAGGATATTGCAGAGTTTACAGATTGTCTTTTGTTGAGATGAAATACAAGGGATGGGACCACCGTGCTTTGAGATGATTTATTGCTTAAGTAGCCCAATAAGATATCAGTCCCAAGGCGTGAGATTTACAGGCAACAAGTCAACCACAGCTCGAGGAAGTTATGAGTTTCTTCTCTGCATGGCAATATATAACTTTTTAGTCCAGTAGACAGTTGACACAAAGTTTGTTTTCACTTATTAAGCTCTTATCACCTTTACTTGATTTTGCCACACTGCGTCTGTCTTTTAACCAACAAGCTAACAGGTCACGTATTCACACCCACACTTCTGTTATAGTTTCTAGATCTCTAACTTACTTTATAAATCACACTATTATACTTGATACCTCCAACTATTTTACTTTATATAATTTCTTACTTACTCTAGGCATATTCTTACTTGCAATTGTAAGAACATAGGTTTAGAATTACTCTACCTAATGTCTGTGTACTTTCATCACTCCATCAATCCAGGCTTTTTCTAAGGCTGCAGATTTTCCATTTCCAACAGTCTCTCCCACAAATAATGCTATGAAATTTCAGTGCACACTGGGAGTCCCCAGAACAGTTGCAGCTGCAGACCATGGCCTCACCTCCATGGTTGCTCTTTAGAAGAAACTCTCAGTTTAAGTTTAGCGTGTGTGTCTGCACCTCTGGCCTCTTCCTGGGTGAATGCACTTTCTGTGGTCTCTTGTGATGGGAAACTCAAGCAGCCAAATGCCAAAGCTGCTGGGAAGATTCAAAAGGCTGTGATTAAAGGTGATTATGTCTGTGTGTATGTCTAGATCGGTTTCACAAGCCATAATTTAATCTATGTACATGTCAATTCTGATAATACTTTTGAAGGGGAAGAGCTCACTCTTCCAATTCCCTGGGAAGTTTTTAATACCTTTCTGGAGTTGAGGTTGCTGTGCGCTTCCTGTGATGTTTGTTCCAAGGCAGCAATAAAGCTCTGCGTCCCAAAGCCTCATTTTGGAGCCTCACCGATGTTTTTGGATTCTTGCAGCCGCCCCGGGCACTTCAGTCCCCAGTGCTCCAGCTGGCAGTGCTGGTTATGCAGCATGGAGAGCCCCAAGCTGGCTATGGAGTACTCCTGGGGAAGAGGAATTGCCACCACTGGATCTGGACCTTGTTCTGGAGACACTGGAGGAGATGCTTTCACCACCTCTGCCTGAAAGGTCTCCCTCTTCTCAGGTAACTCCATTGGACAGGGATGAGAGGGGCTGGACTGAGAGCTTCTGAATGTTGTTGCATGGCTGAGAAGCAAAGGCGTCTTGAATTCAGCTGGGAATGGACACGGAAGGATTTGCTTGGTCAAGCAAGATTTGCTAAGGAAGAGGGAATGAAAAGGGGAGATAGCCCTTAAGTGAGGATGAGAGGTGTTTGCCAGGTTTGGATGCTTCTTTTTCTGGGAAGAATCCCTGGTGCAGGGGCATTTGTGGGGAGGAAGTGGAAGCTTGGTGGGTTCTAACAGGCTTTGTTTGATGGGAAAGAAGAGAAGAGCGTTTGGAGAATTGCCACTGAAGGCAGAGTGGGAGGGGCATGCGATGGTGCCAGCAGCAGATGTGGGCTCTGCCTCTCTTGGGCTGGAAGGCCAAGGCAAAGCAAGGGCTGGGCTGCAGCTGCTCCTGCAGCTGCTGCTGCTGCTGTGTGAGCCCTGCTGTGCGTGTAGGCATTCCCAGAGCTGTGTGTGGGCATGGGCTGGAGCTGCAGCTGTCTTGCCCTCTCAGGAACCTGCTGCCTGCAGTCCAGTTTCCAGCTGGGAAATCCTCAGCTGGGCAAACTGGCCAGTCTTGCTCTCCATGTTCCAGAGCTCAGTCACCTTGTGGAAAGAAGAGATGTGTGTTGCCAGACAGTCCCTGCAAAGCTGCAGCCTGCAGGAGACTGTTGTGCTTAGGGCTGTGGTGGGAAGAGCACATCCCTGTGCCAGGAGCTAGCAGGACTCCATCCTTAGCACCCACTCCATGGCTTGAGTGTCATCCCCACGCTCAACAGCCTTGTCAGCCTTGACAGCTCTTGGAGCGTGTTGGAGAAGTCAGTGTTTTGGACTGTTGAAGGCCTCTGGGGCCCAGAGCTCCTTGTTAGGAAGAAGGGATGAAGTGTGTGAGCCGTGGAGTCTTCAGGGGGCAGATGTCTTGGTTTTGAGGCCCCATGACTTGTGTGATTGGTGAGAAGGACAAGGTTGGTGCTGGACATGAAATGGTTAAGGACTCCTTGAAGCCCAGGGGCTCCTCCTGTGTTGAATTGCAGTTCAATCAGGGCCCATTAGTCCTTGTGTTTGACAGATTCCCTCTTGGACTTTGGAATCCCTTTTTTCTTAAGTCTTGTCTCTTCCCAGACTGGCCTGGAGTGTTCAGTTTCTGCATTGGCACAGGCCTTTTTGCATCTTCTTCTACAACTTTGCCAAAGAATTTCTCTTCTTTCATTTAATATGCAGAGCCATTGCATGGGTAGATTTATTCTTGAGGAAGGGCAGACTGGAGGTGGGGAGGGGGATTTTTTGGAACTGCCCATATCTTATTGCCAAGCGTGATGAGCCTTTGTCTTCTGCAAACTCCCGCGTATATACCAGTTTTCAAAAGCAATTTGTTGGTGCACAGAAGGAAATCTGGCAGGCTCTGATTGTATCCCTGCAGAATCTATTGGTTGATCTTTGTGTTTCCTTCTTTGTGTTTTTCTTTTCAGGTCAATCCTAGTGTTGCCCGTGGCTCTTCAGGAGGGGAGGCTGTGAACAAGGCTGCAGCAGAGGGAGCTTTGCCTGCTTGCGGGAGCTGTGTGAACGTTTGCCAGGAGCCCGAGGAGCTTGGTAAGGAGTGAGCCCAGCCTGCTTTAGAGAGATGGGAGACAGCTGCTCTGAGCCTGCCTCTGACAGGAAGGGAGATGAGAAGAGTTGAGTTCTTGTCTCAAGCAGGGTTGGTGCTTCCTGGTGCCTTTAGTTCCAATCCTGCACTGGCACAAGCTCCCCGAGCCCTGCCCCTCCATGCTTTTCCAGAGGCTCTGACACCGAGTCCTCTGCTGTGGCAAGAGAGCCGGGAATAAAGCTGAGCTGGTGGCAGTTGTGTCACCAAGCTGTGTGTCCCAATTGGTTCACAGCTCACAGCAGCCTTCAGCTTCAGCCACTGCAGTGAGGACTGACGTCTCTGCGTCAGCCCAGAGAAAGAACAAGGCTGGGCTTCTTTGTGGGAGCTGGGACTGTCTGTGTTTCAAGCTCTCCTGGGTGCCATTTGCACTGGGAGTGTTGTGAATTGATTGGCATACTTCAAAACTTCAGAGGGCTGGAAAACTTGGAAGGATCCCTGTTCCCTTTAAAGAGCAGGCTTCAAATTCTCCAGTGAGAGTGTGCCTTTCAGGCCATGTTTTACAGCCTTTGCTAGCAGGACAGTTTACTTGCAAAGGGAAAGCTCCACGGAGGCCAGCATTGACTAAGAGTTGCCTTTCCTTCCCAGATATCCATCTGATCTACCTTGCCCGAAGGGCTGCCCTGCGTGGGAAAAAGGATCAGAGGGAGAGCCTGTGACCATCAGGCAGGTGGCATCCCTCTGTTTATAGATCTAGTTAGAAATTTTTTATCTTGATTTATTTATTTATTTTATCTTGATTTATTTATATAGTTACATGTATAGATTGATAGAGTTGTTTAGTTGTATTTATAGGTGTATCTATTTATATATCTGTATAGTTTGTTTAGATAGTTATGGATGCGATAGGATTTAATTTCTATGTATAGAGTTACATTTATAGATTTTCTAATTTGCATTTCTATATGTAGAGATTAGCATTTAGATGCACACACAGTTCCATTTCTAAATGTGCATAGTTCTTTAGTTAGAGTTATCTGGATGTATAGGTCCATAGATTGAGGTGTGTAGGCCTAGGCTGCATTTTTGGCTCTTTCCCCCTTGGCTGCCTTTTTCATCTCTTGTTTTTCCCGCTGTGCCCCTTGTGTCCCCCTGTGCTGGGTCCGAGCTGGGGCCGGGCCAGGCGGAGCAGCAGTTGCAGCCCTGGCTGTCCCTGGAGCGGTGGGAGCTGCCGGTGGCCCCAGGCACTGTCCTGTGAGGAGCTGCTGAAGGACGGTGAGACTGAGGGGGCTGAGGAGGCGCTGATGCTGAAGGGACGATGGAAACCTTGAGGTGTTGGGGGCACTGAGGGCTGTGGGGGAGCAGAGGGCGATGGTGGCACTGAGGTGACAGAGGCACGGGCTGAGGGCTGTGCCGGCTCTGAGGGGACACAACGGCTCAGAAGGGACTGAGCGGGGTGAGAGGCCTGGGAGAGGCCGAAGAAACTGAAGAGGGGGCTGGGGGTTTGCCGAGAGGACGGCGGGGCTGAGGGGATGGAGGGGGCCAGGAGGGAGCACACAGAGCTCAGGGACTGCAGCTCTGCCAGGCCTTGCAACCAATTCCAGAGCCTCCACTTTTGCCACCACAGCTGTGCTGAAGAGCTTGAGGACATCCAGACACTGCCAGGAGGCAGCAGGGAGAAGCTGAAGGCCTGGAGCAAGAGCAGTGAGCAGGGATGTGCTGGGGCCACGCGAGAGCCTGGGTGAGGCCCCAGGGCTGGTGAGGCCGGGCAGGGCTGAGGGTGGCGTGGGCTTTGTCCGTGGGCGCTGCCCGGCCGGGCAGGAGCGGCCCCTGCCCGTGCTGGGGCTGCTCAGCGCTGCTGCCCCGGCCGCCACAGGGGCTGTCCTTGGGCAAGGCAGCTGTGCCGGCAGGGCCCGGGAGCTGTGCCGGGCTGCCGGGAGATGCGGGACAGTCCCGCCACGCCTGCGCTCGCCACACGCTGGCCCGCTCGGCCTGCTTGTTCTTCCCAACCCTCCTGGGGAGGCTCGGAGATTTTCGCTTCCCTGCTGGAAGTGCAGCTGCTGCCAAGGGAAAGGTCCCAGGACTGACTCGCTGTTCCCTTTGCCTCCCAGATGTCCCATCTGCTGTCCCTGTCCAGGAGAGCTGCTCTGCATGGGAGGAGAAGACTGAGGGAGAGGCTTTGATGATGGGGCAGCTGATTTGTTCTTATGCAGTTCTATGGATATTTAGATTGGGACTGTGACATTTGTATATTTTCAAATAGTTTTGTTTTATACATCTATATGTATGTATTTTGTATGAAATATGTAATATTTAATCTCTATTTCCATCTGTAGATTGTTATGTATATATATGTAGAGGTATTTAGTTCTGTTTAAACATGTATGAAGTGTTATAGTTGTATAATTCTATCGAATTCTTAGTACAGGGTTCTATAGAGGGAGGCACTGATATTTTTGTATTTCTATATGGGCTGTAAGCTTGTAATATGTATTAAATTAAGTTGTTAAACAATTCATTAATCTCTGTCTATAGTGACTTGTAGAGGTTAGCAATAAATTAAGTTTTTGCTAACTTTAGTTGGTATTTGTATATTTTTATGTGGCATTGTTGTGTTAATATAATAAATGACTTTTTTTAAACTTAATGGAGATTTTGATAGTTGTGTATTGTCAGTGCAGGTGTAGCAATTTGTAATAAATGCCATTTTTCAACTGAAATTGATTCATGTGTATTTGTAGCTCAGCTGTGCAGCTGCAGCAATCTGCAAGCAATGACATTTATCAGCTGAGATGGGTGGTTTGTGATTTGTGCTCTCCAAAGCAATGGGCAGATGGAAATGCCATGACGCTGGAGGATTTTGGTGATGAAAATCTCCAGCCACGCCCAGCACATGCCCCACTTGCGCTCAGGCTGGGCAAGGAAAGCGCAGATTTGGGATGGCAGCAGAGCCACACGTTGGCTCAGAACTCGCTGCACAGGCCTGCTGAGAAAACTCTGGGACTCTGCTGCGCGTACAACTCCAAGCAGGAGGCAGCGGGGCAGGAGAAAGCATTCACAATGAAAAAAAAAGAGAAATTGTGTCCAAACAGATGTGAGGATACTCTGGGAGTTTGATCAAATGCTCTCACTCACCACTGCCTAGGCTCATCTTCAGCAAAACTAGTTTGTTAAAAGCTGAACACCTTCCAGGAAAGAGAGATTGCACTTTCCCCTTCACTTGCCTTGCTGTGTGAGTGGAAGATGTCCTTAGCACAGGGAATTGTTGCCCTTCAGCACCTCCCTCACTCCCATGAAATCAAAGATTACGTGCTACCGCGTGGCACCATAAAGGAAAACAGCCCTGCCCTGGTGACAGTGTGTGCAAAGTCTTCCCTCCTCCTGTCCCCACATGGCACAAACTGAACCATCCCCTTCCTGTCCAAACTGCGCCTGAGCTGAGTGAGGGCTCCAGGAGCTCAGGAGGGTGCAACACCACCACAGGTGGGAAGGTTTTGCAAAGCTTCCTAAGCATCAGTGAACTTTGGCTTTGCCGCTCTTCCCCTGGAATATTGTCCTGCTCATCAACGGTCTTGGAGGACACCGTGCCGCCAGCTCCCGCAAGTGAAGTTTGTTTTCTTCAGGGCTTGAATGGAGGAAAATGCAAATGGTTATTTTTAGAGTGAAATTTGGGGGTTGGTGCAGCTGGGTGAGGTCCGTTATTTGCTGTGGAAAGTAGAGGAAAAGCTTTAAATTCCCACCAGAAGCTGACTGCCAGCCCACACAGAGACCTGAATGAGGCCCAGGTGTGCTTGCTGCACGCTGCTCCAAGGGAAAAGCTGGAACAAAGTCCCCTTTGATTGGAGATTGAGCCTCTGTCCTGATGGGACACTTGTGCTTGGCTTCTTTTTCCCCCTTGGACTGAGATTGATGAGAGAGGGGCAGTTTTCTCGTTTGGACTTGGTTGTTGTTGGGGGTTAGGTGTCCTTTTTTTTGTTCTGGCCTCCCCGTGGAATTTTTACCCATTAGCTGGGGAGACAACCTAACTGTGGGTATTTAGTGGGTGATTGATAAAGGACAAAGAGTGGCCGGGCCCAGGGGGGGAAGGGGGCAGGAAAGGAGGGTGGGGACAGTTTTTGGCTGGCTTGCTTTGGCTTCGGGGAAAGACATTCGTTTGCTGGGTCGCGGAGCTGCTGTGGTGGGGAGAAGGGAATTTCGCCATCACCCAGACGGAGCTGCTGCTGCTTCTCCTTCTTCCCTCTTCGTTGGTGGCCTCGCACCCCCTGTCCTGCCGGGACGTGTGGCAGTGCCAGGCACCGCCGTGGAGCTGCTGATCCACCTCATCCACCAGCCCAGGATCTCAGCTCATCCCTGCTGTTCCACCTCATCCACCAGCCCAGGATCTCAGCTCATCCCTGCTGTTCCACCTCATCCACCAGCCCAGGATCTCAGCTCATCCCTGCTGATCCACCCGACTGTTCCTCAGAGCCCCGCAGGAGCACCGGGACTGCCCGCCCGAGGGGGTTTGTGAAAACAAAGCCTCTCCTTGATCCCATCTCAACACAGGGTCCCTGGTTCTGTTTTCTTGTTAATGCTGTAGTTATTGTTGTTTGTTTGCCTGGTTATACTAGTAAAGAACTCTTATTCCTATCCCCAGATCTCTGCCTGTTGAGAATTCATGTTGTAAATATTGGCTTTTCACAATTATTCTGATAAATATATATTATATGCTTTCACTATATTCTTTTCTCTCTTAGCAAGTTATAGGCTTAGATAGGAATTCTGAATGTTAAGGATATGTTTCATCTGGACAAGGCAAGATAAACAAGCAAGACAATGGGAAGATCAAGCTGTGGAGAACAGGCTATGGAGAGCAAATGGTTATCAAAAAGTACCAGGACGATGGCGGGGGGGGGAAGATATGAAGACCAGCTACCCTCAAAAGAAAGATGAGGGGCCTATACCCTTATCGAACATTTCCAGAGGAAAGGAAACCAAACTCCAACATAATGCTGATCAGCAAGAATCATGATGACTAGCAAAAATAGTGTTGACCAGCAGAGAATAAAATTGTGCAAGAACATATTCTAAGAAGGCGGAACCAGGGAAGGAACACGCTTTGAATATGCATTAACCCCTCACAGCAGGGGGAGATAAAAGGAGGGTCCCTAAGATACTAGGTGTGCTCTTGGCAGCGCGCCAAGGCACCCGGCCGTAACTCTTTGCTTTACTTTATGTCTCTTATTGTCTTTATTAAACTGTTTTAAAATTTTACAGGAGTGAACTTCGTTTTTCACAGAAATTGGGGATCTCGTCTGGGATGAAGCACCTCACCCCGGGGAAACCAGGAGATTCCAGGCGGGGGAAGGCGCCTCCCTGCCAGTTTTGGTAATCCGCTTTGGCTCTTCTGGTGTCATCGGTGGTAGCAGGGCAACACCCGGAGGACAAGAGAGAGACAAGTAAAGCAAAGAAAAATAATAAAGAAATAAAGCGCTCCTTCAAAACCCCCTAATCTTTCCGGACCTGAACAGGAATTGGTAAGTAACTGACCAAGGGGGTGGAAACGGGGGGATGAATGTGTGTGAATGAGACGCAAGCTGGTTACCCCAGACCTGCGGAGCGAGAGCGGAGTCCCTAGTACCGAGTTTCCTATATTTCGCGAGAAAATAGGCCGGGAATTGGACGAAGCGAATGAAAAAGGAGTGAAAGAATCCCTCCGGGGTTACTGGGACTGGGGTCTCAGGGAGGGGTTGGACCCCTGGAAGGGAAGGAGCCGGGAGTTCTCCTAAGTTCAGTGTACTAGGAGACGGGACAAAAAGGGGAAAAAATAATAAATCCCCGGGAATATTGCCAGGTTGAGGGTGCAAACCACGGGAAGTGTGGGATATAGTACCCAAGAGAATCTGGGGGGGTTGGCCAGCAACATTGAAGGTACCTTATTATTGTATTGTTTTGGTGTGAGTGAAAATGAGTGAGGAAAACCTATTAAAGAAATGAGAATGCATGTGTGAATGAGAGATCGTGTATAACTGTATCCTGGGGGGGGGAAGGTGGACTGTAACAAGAACACTGAGAGAGGGATTTAGGGTTTGGGGTTTTTTTTGTTGGTGGTGCTGTGAAGGGTGATTAGTGTTTTAAAGAAGTGAACTCGTGGGGTTTTTGTTTTTTTGTTTTTTTTTGTTTTTTTTTTTTTAATGGGAGTTGAAATAGGTATTTCAAAAAGGTAAACTGGTGCCTTAAAGGAGTGGAATTGGTATTCTAAAAATAGTACAATTGGTGTTCTCAATAGTGGTGCTTAAAGGAGTAGGTTGAAACAGAGAACACTTGAAAAAAAATGGGACAGAGAACCAGTAAGCTGGCCTTAAGAGAAAAAAGAATTAACAAAATACCAGAGGATATACCTCAAGATAGTCCCCTAGGGATTAAGCTAGCAAATTGGGATACAGATCCCGATACAAAGGGGAAAGACAAAGTAAAAATGATCCAATTTTGCATGAAGGAGTGGGTAAAAAAGGAAATTAGACCTGATCATGTTTACTGGCCAAAATACGGGTCTTCTGAGGCTTGGATCTGCCAGGCTCTGAATATATTTGTGAATTCAAAAGAGCCATTTAATCCAGAAGAAAAAGAATATGCCTCTTGCTGGTTAGGAAGCACAGAACCTCTGGGAGCCAGAGTTTTTAAAGTATCTAAAACTCCAGAGGTTGAGCAAACAGAAAACAAAAAAAAATGGGATCCCCTGGATGTCTTACCTCCACCGCTGGCACAGGGAGCTCCCCCGCTGCAGCCAGCAGCAGGGGTTCCCCAGCCTCCGGGAATTCCTCCGCCTCCAATGGCGCCGGGAATCCTCCCACCCCCTCTGATGCTGGGAATCCCACCCATCCCGGGAACTCCTGCCCCCCCCTTCGAACCGGGGAGTGTGCTGGGTGTCCCGACTTTGGCTTCTGCTCCACCCACTGTGGCGGCCCCGGCTTCACTGCCGGGCTTCAGCATCCCTGCCCTGGCAGCCCCGGCTTCACTGCCGGACACCAGAACTCCAACTGCAGCAGCCCCGGCTTCACTGCCAACCATCAGCAGCCCTGCACAGGCGGCCCTGGCTTCACTGCCAGGCCCCGCCCTCACTCCTTCTGCACTAGGGATCCCAGCTTCCCTGCTGGACTCTGTTTCTGCCTCTTTTCCTTTGGAGGGTTCAGCGCCTGCCGCCCAGATAACATCTCTTCTTAATGAAGGGGCACCATATCAGAACACAAGGGGAGCAATTAAAGCTCAAAAGCAGCCTGATAATCTCTATGTTGCTAACACTAATACAAAACAAGGGAAGGGGGGTGTAAAAACAGATAGACAGGGAGAGTGGAACCAAGAAATCAATTTATTCCCATTACGAGAAGTACCTATGGGAGGAGTCCAAGGGGGAACGGGATTTGTGAATGCTCCTTTGACTTCTACAGAAGTTAGGAATTTCAAAAAGGAGATTAAAGGGCTATTAGAAGACCCTATAGGTACAGCTGAACAATTGGATCAATTCCTAGGGCCCAATATTTTCACTTGGGAAGAAATGCAATCAATAATGAAAATTATATTTTCCCAAGAGGAAAGAGATATGATTAGAACTGCTGGGATAAAAATATGGGAAAGAGAAAACCAACAAGGCCCACCAGGAGAACAGAAATTGCCAACTGCACCTCCTGACTGGAACCAGAATGATGAAGCTGGGAGGGGAAGTATGAATGATTATCGTAATTTGATAATCAAAGGGATAAAGGAGGGAGCGCCCCGAGGGCAAAATGTTAGAAAAGCCTTTGAGGGACAACAGGGAAAAGAGGAAACCCCAACTGAATGGCTGGAAAGGCTCCGAAAAAATATGAAACAATACTCTGGAATAGACCCTGAGTCCCTAGCAGGACAAGCCCTGCTAAGGGTCAATTTTGTCACCCGGGCATGGCCAGATATTAGGAAAAAACTAGAAAAATCGGAGGACTGGCACGACAAACCCTTAAATGACTTATTAAGAGAAGCTCAAAGGGTTTATGTACGGAGAGATGAAGAAAAAGCTAAAGTGGAAGCAAAAATCATGATAGCCACTATGAGGGAAAACACTTTCCAGAAAAATATGAATCAAAAACCCTCAGGAATTCCTCCTAAACACTCAGGGGTTAGAAGTGGGGAAAAGGGAAGAAATAAAAATCAAGCACAACCAAAATTCCCGGGACAACCCAGGAATACCTGTTTTTACTGCAAAAAGGAAGGGCATTTTAAACGAGAATGCCCTCACTTAAGGAGGGATCTAAAGATATTTCAAGAAACACCTCCAGAGGAAGAATAGGGAAGTCACGGGCTCTATTTTCTGGGGGACAAATACCATCTGGAGCCTTTGATAACTTTAAAAGTGGGCCCCCAAGAGGAGACATTAGAATTCATAGTTGATACTGGGGCAGAAAGGACTTGTGTTGTTAATATTCCAAAGGGATGTGATATAAGTAATGATACTGTAAAAGTAGGCAAAAGGGGCAAAAGGGGAAGGGTTTAAAGTTCCTGTCATTAAAAATGTGGTCATAGAAGGAGAAACAAAAATAGGAATAGGAGATGTTTTACTAGTTCCTGGGGCGGGCAGCAACTTATTGGGAAGGGATTTACAGATACAATTAGGAATTGGGGTTATCCCAGAAGAAGGGAAAATGACAGCCAAAGTGTTAAAACTTGGCCAAGAAGATGAAGAGAAAATTAACAAAGAGGTTTGGGCTGGAAAAGGAAATAGGGGTGGATTGAATATTGACCCCATAAGGGTCACTATTGAAAGGGAAGAATGTCCCATACGTGTACGTCAGTATCCTATTTCTTTGGAGGGGAGAGAAGGCTTAAAGCCAGTAATAGAAGAATTGATAAAGGATGGGACATTGGAACCGTGTAAATCTCCTCATAACACCCCTATACTCCCAGTAAAGAAACCTGATGGAAATTACAGATTAGTGCAGGATTTAAGGGAGGTAAATAAAAGAACACAGGCCCGTTACCCTGTGGTTCCTAATCCTTACACTCTTTTAAGTAAAGTCCCACCTCAACATCAGTGGTTCAGTGTGGTGGACCTTAAAGATGCTTTCTGGGCCTGCCCACTAGCAGAAGAAAGCCGAGATATTTTTGCCTTTGAATGGGAGGATCCAAATACTGGGAGAAAACAACAATTAAGATGGACAAAATTACCACAAGGATTCACAGAGTCCCCAAATCTATTCGGGCAAGCCTTAGAAGAGATACTACAAACTTTCCCCACTCCCATAGGAATACAAATCATCCAATATGTGGATGATCTCCTAATATCAGGAGAAATAGAAGCTGAAGTAAGAGAAGCTACTATAAAACTTCTGAATTTTCTTGGGGAAAAGGGACTCAGAGTATCAAAAGGAAAATTACAGTTTGTGGAATCAGAGGTAAAATATCTTGGTCACCTGATAAGCAAGGGTAGCAGGAAATTAAATCCTGAAAGAATTGCAGGGATCCTATCCCTTCCTCCTCCCTCTTCAAAGAAAGAGGTTAGGAAACTACTAGGACTGCTGGGATATTGCAGGTTGTGGATTGAAGGATACACACAAGCAGTAAAATTTTTGTATGAGAAATTGACAGGGGGAGACAATATAAGATGGACTAAAGATGATGATGATAAATTAGAAAAATTGAAATCGAAACTAGCCTCAGTACCAGCCCTGAGCCTACCCTCCTTAGAAAAACCCTTTCATTTATATGTGAATGTGGAAAATGGAGTAGCTCACGGGGTTTTAGTTCAAGAGTGGGGGGGGGTGAAGAAACCAATAGCCTTTTTATCCAAATTATTAGATCCGGTGAGCCATGGCTGGCCAGTATGTATTCAGGCAATAGCAGCTACTGCTATTTTAGTGGAGGAAAGCCGTAAGCTCACCTTTGGAAGTAAATTAATTGTATGCACACCCCATGCTGTCCGAAATGTGCTAAATCAAAAAGCTGAGAAATGGTTAACAGACTCCAGAATGTTAAAATATGAAGCAATCTTAATTGACAATAATGACTTGACAATAGAAACAAGCAGGAGTCTCAATCCGGCCCAATTTCTGTATGGGGAACCAAAAGATGATTTGGCACATAATTGTTTGGAAATCATACAATGCCAAACTAAAGTTCGGGAAGATTTAGCAGAACAAGCCCTTTTGGAGGGGAAAAAAATATACGTTGATGGTTCATCCAGATGCTTGCAAGGAAAAAGAATATCAGGATATGCTGTAGTTGATGGGGAAAATATGCAAACCATTGAGAAAGGAAGTCTACCTTCAAACTGGTCTGCTCAATCTTGTGAATTATATGCTCTAAAAAGAGCACTGGAGCACCTAGCACATAAAAAGGGGACCATCTATACTGACTCAAAGTATGCCTTTGGAGTAATTCATACCTTTGGGAAAATTTGGGAAGAGAGGGGATTACTAAACTCAAAAGGGAAAGGACTAGTGCATGAGGGACTTATTTTAGAAGTTTTAGAAGCGTTAAAACTACCTGAGGAGATAGCTGTAGTACATATCAAAGGACACCAAAAGGGAATGACACCCGAAATAAGAGGGAATAACTTGGCGGATCAGGAGGCTAAAGAGGCGGCAGAAAATGGGGACAAACGAGTAATGTTAATTTTAACCCCAGGCAGGGAAGAATTGGAAATCCCTAAATTTAGTGAGAAAGAAGAAAAAGAATTACTTAAGATAGGGGGAGAACGGGATCAATCTGGAAAGTGGAAACTCCCTGATGGGAGACAGTTACTTAACAAGCCACTCAGCAGGAAAATATTAGAAGATATGCATCAGAAAACTCATTGGGGTACTCAGGCTTTGTGTGATCACTTTCTAAGGGATTTTGGATGCATTGGAATTTTTGGGGTAGCAAAACAAATAACTGAAAACTGCATAACTTGCCAAAAGGTAAATAGAAAAATAATGAGAAAAACACCATTAGGTGGCCGTGGATTAGCCTTACGGCCATTCCAAAGTATTCAAGTGGATTTCACTGAACTTCCCCAAGTGCAAAAATGGAAGTTCCTATTGGTAATAGTAGACCACTTAACTCACTGGGTGGAAGCTATTCCCGCTGCCAGGGCCACAGCTAATGTGGTGTGTAAAACTCTTTTGGAACAGATTATTCCCAGGTATGGAATGGTTAATAAAATAGACTCAGATAGAGGAACACATTTTACATCTAAAGTTTTACAGCAAATAACCCAAGCCTTGGGAATAAAATGGGAATTGCATACCCCCTGGCACCCACAAAGTTCTGGCCGGGTGGAAAGAATGAATCAAACTTTAAAAAAGACCTTAACAAAATTAATGATTGAAACCCAGATGTCCTGGGTAAAATGTTTACCTCTGGCTCTATTAAGGGTCCGAACACAACCCAGGTCAGACCTGGGAGTGTCACCCTATGAAATGATGTTTGGACTACCCTTCCTTACCACCCGACATGAAACTGCCACTTATGAAGTAGGGGAAATAGGTGTCAGAAAGTATGTCACCACAATTGCTAAAACACTTGAAAACTTAAGGCTAAAAGGAATGATCCCCCAAACCACCCCTTTAGAGTTCAAAATTCATAATATTCATCCAGGAGAATGGGTACTGGTAAAGACATGGAAGGAACAATCTTTAACTCCTCAATGGGAAGGTCCTTTTCAGGTACTGCTGACAACGGAGGCTGCAATCCGGACCAGAGAGCGAGGTTGGATCCACGCCAGCAGAATCAAGGGACCTGTGAAAAGACCTGAGGAGTGGACTATAACTTCTGAACCGGGTGATACCAAATTGATTCTAAAGCGGGGACCGGGAGGTAATGAACTGGGACAATCCACAGGATCCAAGGAATGAGCAAAGAATCACGACTAATTGGGAAGTGAGACCAAGCCTGTATCAGTGGTTTCAAGTCCTGCCTGGACAAGTTCTGAGACACCTTCGATATCCACCTTGGGGGGGAATACTCCCACTCCAAACAGGAGGATCGGGGCTGTTTCGGTCGGGAAATCCTCATGTTTTTGCTTTGGCCTGTGATCTGTATAAAGAAGGGGGAGAATCACAACTTCCATCAGTGCCACACCATATACCTTGTATAAAACATCCCAATACAGGACATGCTAGCTGGGTTAAATATAAGTGTTTAATTTGTGGGAAAAGTTGGTATTGCAGCTCACACAACCGGCGTTCTTGTTGTAGGGAGTGTCGAGCACATAATCGATCTTCTATCCAAACAGAATTGCAGGCAACTGAAATAATAACTCTGCTCTGTGGATGGGAATTGCTAGTGCCTGTTGAGTGGGAAATACCTGAAGAACGGTGGGATACTACTATTAAAAGGTGTCAAAAGAGATTTGCTTGGAAATTACAAAAGAGGAAGTGACAAGGAAATAAGGGGCAAGACCAGATTGGCCTCTATAACTCGCCACCAAGAAGAATATAAAACACCTGCTGTGAGCTGCAACCTCATAGGCAGGATGGGTGGGGGTGTAAGCCATACTGGACCCCTATTATTCCTTCTTCTGTCACTTATCCTTTTCCCTTTTGGGACACCAGCAAAGCCATGTTACAAATGCTATCGAAAACTGTACATGGAAAGACACCGGGGTTTCTTTCTCATTACCCACACCAATATCAATAGTCACTGCTATAACCCATCCAAGTTAAGTACCTGTATACACAAAGAAGAAAAATATTGGATCACAGAAAACTTAGGAGTCAGTGGCACTAGATTGGGAAGCACTTGCCCAAAAGGGGAAAAATGGATTTGCTTCACAGGGGCGGCCAAGGGAAAAACCCAAGATTTGAGAAAGGAGCAAGTAATAAGAAAAAACACAAAACCAACACAGCAACCTAAACCTATCTTAACCTCACGTCAGGATCTGTATGCAAGGCTCAAACAGCAATTAAAAGGGGAAATAGATATCTCAAGATTAGGGAAAAACCTGTTTGTGGATTTAGGGGAGAGGATAAGTAAAGAACTTAATATAACAAACTGTTGGGTCTGTGGAGGAGCCTTGATGACGGAGGAATGGCCATGGAAAGGTAGTAGCATAGGCCCGGTGGAACTCCTTAAGTGGAACCGGACCAATATAAGAGGGGGGACTCGACCAGAAGGGTGGATTCTAAGTTCAACAGTGATAGGGGAAGAATGTTTATGGCGAACTGGTAAGGAGTTTCTTAAAGAAATAGGGAAAACTCCCTGTAAAAGGTATAAGGTTAGCAATGGAACTTCTACATGGTGGATCCCAGAGGAACCAACTCTGTATTGGACTCAAGGAAAAGTAAAAGAAAAAAATTGTGTATATGATAATCGAACCAGACTCTTCAGATGTAATGGTAAAGGGAAAAATCCTTACTCCGGAATCCCAGAAATATCTAAATTTTGGGAAAATATAAATCAACAGAAAAATGACTATTGGAAGGCACCAGATGGCTTATTTTGGATATGTGGGAAAAGGGCATACCCAAAGCTCCCTTCACAATGGAAAGGGAGTTGTACTCTGGGAATCATTCAACCAGGATTTTTCCTTTTACCAGGACCAGATGGAGATCAATTGGGAGTACCGGTTTATGAGGACCTAAAAAGAAACAAAAGGGAATTGTTTGGAGGACCTCAAAAATGGGGAGATGAGGAATGGCCCCCTGAACGCATACTGGAAACATATGGGCCAGCTACTTGGGCACAAGATGGAAGTTGGGGATATCGAACCCCAATTTACATGCTAAATCGTATTATAAGACTCCAAGCTGTAGTAGAAATCATAACCAATGAAACGGCTGGGGCTATGGAATTAATAGTCAGTCAGCAACGCCAAGCCAGAGCTGCAATATATCAGAATAGACTGGCTTTGGACTATCTATTGGCTGAAGAAGGGGGTGTTTGTGGGAAATTTAATACATCAGATTGTTGTTTGCAAATTGATGACAATGGAAATGCCGTTCTAGATATCGCCAAGAACATTAGAAAAATAGCCCACGTACCAGTCCAAAAATGGGAGTCAGTGATGACCACTAATTGGTGGAATAACTTGTTGGGGACAGAATGGTGGAAGAAGCTAGGTTTCTTCCTCCGATGCGCTACAGCTGGTTTAATATTCCTTCCTTGTCTAATCCCCTGTTTCATCCAACTAATCACCAAAGTGGTGCAGGGCATGCAAATAGTAGCAATGCCTACAGACCCAAAATTGGCTACATCTGGAACGGCACAAAAAATCATGGTATTAAGAAAACAAAATAATGTGAAAGATCCGTTGGAAGAAGCTAAATTGATTTGTGAAAAAAATGAACGAGTGCTAGAAGCTAGAAAACAAGAATTATTGCTCAAGCCAAATGAGTTATAAAAAAGATAAAAGGAGGGATTGTTGAGAATTCATGTTGTAAATATTGGCTTTTCACAATTATTCTGATAAATATATATTATATGCTTTCACTATATTCTTTTCTCTCTTAGCAAGTTATAGGCTTAGATAGGAATTCTGAATGTTAAGGATATGTTTCATCTGGACAAGGCAAGATAAACAAGCAAGACAATGGGAAGATCAAGCTGTGGAGAACAGGCTATGGAGAGCAAATGGTTATCAAAAAGTACCAGGACGATGGCGGGGGGGGGGAAGATATGAAGACCAGCTACCCTCAAAAGAAAGATGAGGGGCCTATACCCTTATCGAACATTTCCAGAGGAAAGGAAACCAAACTCCAACATAATGCTGATCAGCAAGAATCATGATGACTAGCAAAAATAGTGTTGACCAGCAGAGAATAAAATTGTGCAAGAACATATTCTAAGAAGGCGGAACCAGGGAAGGAACACGCTTTGAATATGCATTAACCCCTCACAGCAGGGGGAGATAAAAGGAGGGTCCCTAAGATACTAGGTGTGCTCTTGGCAGCGCGCCAAGGCACCCGGCCGTAACTCTTTGCTTTACTTTATGTCTCTTATTGTCTTTATTAAACTGTTTTAAAATTTTACAGGAGTGAACTTCGTTTTTCACATGCCTGAGAGCCCCTTGATTTCAAAATTATAATAATTCGGAGGGAGGGGGTCTACATTCTTTCGTTCCAAGGGAGGCTCCTGCTCTCCCTAGCAGACACCTGTCTTCTAGAACCAAGACACCTTTACAAATCCTGGGGCTGGGATTGGATCCAGCCACTCCCAGAACTCCTCTCACAGAAGGAGTTTAGAAATCCTGGGGGTCCTGTCTTGGGGGATGTGAAAATCGAAGTTCACATAATTTTTATAGAATTTAAAAGTTTAATAAAAAGCAATTAGGAGAAAAAAATAAGTAAAGTATACAGATACGGCCGGGTGTCTCTGCATTCAGCCAAGAGAGCACACCTTACTAACAAAGGATTGTCCCTTAAAAACAGAACCCTACTACATATCCATAAATTCTCATACATATTCATACATTCTTCTTAGGATCTTTGGTCTTCTTCTGTTTAGTTTTCTCTTGCTCCCTTCCCAATAGATCAATCCTCTTGGCGCCATTGAGATTTACATACTCTGATACCAGGAATGCAATAAATTCCTCCCCCAGAGTTCTGGTCACTGCTGTCTTCATCTGGATAAGAGAGTTTACAAATGCTGGAGTCTCTAGCTATTTTTTTTTTCCTCAGTCTTTGGGTTATACAAACAAAAGCAGTTTTTATTTTAATACTATGCCATAACCTAACATATATGTATTATACCACTATTTCTAAATTTCATCAATAATAGAAATAAAGAAAACTAGATTAATACAACAAAATTTCTCATTCTTATACACATAACATTCATTTTAATATTTGCAAAAAGCCAACAATATAAAATGTATCTACAACAAAACCCCCTTTTTCTTTTCATGAATCATTTGGCTTGAGCAATATTTCTTGCCTTCTAGCCTTTATTATTTGCTCATTTTTTTCCCAAATTAATCTTGCTTCTTCAAGAGGATCTTCTATGTTGTTCTGTTTCTTTAACACCATAATTTTTTGTGCCACTCTAGATGTAGTTAAGTTTGGATCTATAGGCATTGTTATCACTTGCATACTCTGAACTACTCTGGTGATTAGCTGAATAAAGCAGGGGATTAAACAAGGAAGAAATATCAAGCCAGTTGTAGCACACAAAAGGAAGAAGCCTAACTTTTTCCACCATTCTATTCCCAATAGATTATCCCACCAACTGCTTTTTAGCATTGGGTCCCATTTTTGAACTGGTACATGTGCTATTTTTCTGATATCATTGACTATATCCAGAACGGCATCCCCGTTGTCATCTATTTTTAAACAACAATCTGATGTATTAAATTTCCCATAAACACCTCCTTCTTCAGCTAACAAATAGTCTAAAGCCAACCTATTCTGATATATTGCAGCTCTGGCTTGACATTGCTGAGTGGATATTAATTCTATTACTCGAGCAGTTTTATTTGTTATTACTTCTACAACTGCCTGGAGTCTTATGATGCGATTTAGCATATAAATTGGGGTTCGGTATCCCCAACTCCCATCTTGTGCCCAGGTGGCTGGCCCCTAGGTTTCCAATATGCGCTCAGGGGGCCATTTCTCGTCTCCCCATTTTTGAAATCCTCCAATCTCCTCCCTTTTGCTTCTTTTTAGGTCCTCATATACTGGCACTCCTAGTTTGTCTCCATTTGGTCCTGGCAGAAGAAAAAATCCTGGCTGTATAATTCCCAGAGTACAACTCCCTTTCCATCGTGGGGGGAGTTTTGGGTATGCTCTTTTTCCACATATCCAAAATAAGCCATCTGGTGCTTTCCAAAAATCAATTTTCTGTTGATTTAAGTTCTCCCAGAGTTTGGAGATTTCAGGTATACTCAAGGAAGGATTCTTGCCTTTATCCTTACATTGAAACAGTTTAGTTTCATTATTATATATGCAATCTCCTTCCTTTGTTTTTCTGGGAGCCCAGTACCAAGTTGGTTCTTCTGAGACCCACCATGTGGAAGTTCCATTACTAACTTTATATCTCTTACAGGGAGTATTTCCTACTTCATTAAGGAAATTCCTCCCCGTGCGCCAGAGACATTCTTCTCCTATCACTGTTGAGCTTAAAATCCACCCTTCAGGGCAGTTTTCTCTCTTTGTAATTGTCTGGTTCCATTTTAGGAGTTCAGTTGGACCTAAGCTGCTGCCTTTCCATGGCCATTCTTCTGATGTCAAAGCCCCTCCACATACCCAACAGTTAGTGATGTTAAGTTCCTTACTGATTCTCTCTCTCAACTCCACAAACTGGTTTTTTCCCAGTCTTGAGATATCTATTTCTTTTTCTAATTGTTGTTCCAGTTTTGTATACAAATCTTGAAGTGAAACTGACACAGGATTAGATTGCTGTGCTGGTTTTGCCTTTTTGCTTATCAGTTGTTCTTTTACTAAATCTTGGGTTTTGCTCCCAATAATATATATAAAACAAATCCATTTCTCCCCTTTTGGACATTCACTTCCTAACCTATTACCACTTGCTCCCAAATTTTCTGTAACCCAATATTTTTTCCCATTATGCATACAGTTACCTAGTTTGGATGGGTTATAACAGTGACTGTTGATACGGGTATGAGTGACAAAAAAGGAACCTCGGTGTCTTTGCATATACAGATTTCGGTAGCATTTCTGGCATGTGTTTGCTGGTATTCCAAAAGAGAAAAGACAAAAAATGAGTGACAAAAAAAGGAGTAACAGAGGTCTGGTTTGGCTTGTATTCCCACCTCCCATGCCTATGGGGTTGCTACCCATAGCAGGTGTATTGTATCTTCTTGGTGGCGACTACAGCGGCCAACCCGGTCTTGCCCTCTATTTCCTTATCAACTCCTTTTTGTCAGTTTCCAGGCAAATAGCTTTTGGCACTTCTTAATTGTAATTTCCCACTGTTCCTCAGGTATTTCCCACTCAACAGGCTCTAATAATTCCCATCCACAAAGCAAAGTTATTATTTCAGTTGTTCTTAATTCAGTCTGGAGAGAGGATCGATTTAGCACTCTACATTTCATGCAAAGAGAAAGACAATTGTGTGTACTACAATACCAATTTAAATACTTACATTTAATTCAGCTAGCATGTCTTGTACTAGGATGTTTGAGACAGGGTATATGGTATGGCACTGATGGGAGTTGTAATTCTCCCTCCTCTTTGTATAAGTCACAGGCAAGAGCCAGAACTTGGGAATTTCTTAATTTGAAACAGTCTGGATCCCCCTGTTTGAGGTGGGAGTATTCCTTCCCAAGGTGGGTACCTGAGATGTTTTAAAGCTTGTCCAGGCAGCACTTGAAAACACTGGTATAAGCTTGGCCTTCCTTCCCAGGTAGGTGCTATTCTCTGTACATTCCTTGGATCATGTGGATTTTCCCAGTTCATTACCACCCAGTCCCCGCTTTAGAGTCAATTTGGTGTCACCTGGTTCAGAAGTTACAATCCACTCCTCAGGTTTCTTCACAGGTCCTTTGATTCTGCTGGCGTGGATCCACCCTCGTTCCCTGCTCCAGATTGCAGCCTCCGTTGTCAGCAGTACCTGAAAAGGACCTTCCCATTGTGGAGTTAAGGATTGTTCTTTCCATGTTTTTACCAATACCCATTCCCCTGGATGGATATCATGAATTTTAAAGTCTAAAGGTGTGGTTTGAGGGATTATCCCTTTTAACCACAAATTTTCAAGGGTTTTTGCAATTGTTTTCACATATTCTTTGATAATTGTCTCCCCGACTTCATAGGTAGCAGTTTCATGTTGGGTGGTCAGAAAGGGTAACCCAAACATCATCTCATAGGGTGACACTCCTAAATCTGATCGAGGTTATGTTCGAACCTTCAATAAAGCCAGAGGTAGGCATTTTACCCATGACATTTGTGTTTCGATCATTAATTTTGTTAAAGTTCTCTTTAGAGTTTGATTCATTCTTTCTACCCGACCTGAACCTGGGGATGCCATGGGGTATGTAGTTCCCATTTTATTCCTAAGGCTTGAGTTATTTGCTGCAAGACTTTTGATGTGAAATGTGTTCCTCTGTCTGAGTCTATTCTATTAACCATCCCGTATCTGGGAATGATTTGTTCTAAAAGGGTTTTACACACTACATTGGCTGTGGCCTTGACAGTAGGAATTGCTTCCACCCAATGGGTTAGATGATCTGTTATGAGTAATAAAAATTTCCATCTTTGTACCTGGGGAAGTTCAGTGAAGTCAACTTGGATACTTTGAAATGGTCGGAGGGCTAACTCACGGCCTCCAAATGTTCTCTGTCTCATTACCTTTTTATTCACTTTCTGGCAAGTTATGCATCTTTCAGTTACTTGTTTTGCCACTCCAAAAATCCCAATACACCCATAATTCCTTAAAAAGTGATCACACAAAGCTTGAGTGCCCCAATGAGTTTTTTGATGCATATCTTCTAGTATTTTTCTAGTAAGTGACTTATTAAGTGACTGTCTTCCATCAGGGAGCCTCCATTTTCCACTCTCATCCTGTTTTCCCCCTATCTTGTTTAACTGCTTTTCTTCTGCTTCACTGAATTTGGGAATTGTCAATTTTTCCATGTCCAGACTTAGAATTAACAGAACTCTTTTGATCCCATGTTCTGCTGCATCTTTAGCTTCTTGATCTGCCAAATTATTTCCTCTTATTTCTGAGGTCATTCCTTTTTGGTGACCCCTAACATGTACTACAGCTATCTCTTCAGGCAGTTTTAATGCTTCTAAAACTTCTAAAATGAGTCCTTCATGTATCAATCCTTTTCCCTTTGAATTTAGTAATCCTCTTTCCTCCCAGATTTTTCCAAAAGTATGTACCACTCCAAAGGCATACCTTGAATCAGTGTAGATGGTTCCCCTTTTATGTGCTAAATGTTCTAGTGCTCTTTTTAGAGCATATAATTCACAAGTTTGAGCTGACCAATTTGAGGGTAATTTTCCTTTCTCAACAGTTTGCATGTTTCTCCCATCAACTGCTGCATAACCTAACATCCTTTTCCCATGTAAACACCTGGAAGAGCCATCTACATATATTATTTCCCCTTCTGAGAGAGCTTGTTCTTCAAGATCTTCCCGAACCTTAGGCTGATATTGGATAATTTCCAAACAATTATGAGCTAAGTCACTTTTTGGTTCTCCATACAAAAATTGAGCTGGGTTTAAACTTTTACTTACTTCTAGTGTCAAATCATCACTGTCTATTAGGATTGCTTCATATTTTAACGTTCTAGAATCTGATAACCATTTCTCAGCTTTCTGGTTTAGCACATTTCGGACTGCATGAGGTGTGTACACAATTAGTTTGCTTCCAAAAGTAAGTTTACGGCTCTCTTCTACTGGGATTGCAGTAGCTGCTACAGATTGAATACATACTGGCCAGCCATGACTCACTGGGTCCAGCATTTTTGACAAATATGCTACTGGTTTTTTTACTCCCCCCCACTCCTGGGCTAAAACTCCATGAGCTACTCCACTTTCCACATTCACGTACAGATAAAAGGGTTTTTCTAATGATGGCAAGCTTAAAGCTGATACTGAGGCTAGTTTTAACTTTAATTCTTCTAATTTGCTATCATCTTCGTGGGTCCACTTTACTTCTTCACCTTCTACCAATTTCCCATATAAAAATTTTACTGCTTGTGTATAGCCTTCGATCCATAATCCACAATACCCCAATAATCCAAGCAATTTCCTAATCTCCCTTTTTGAAGGGGGTGGGGGGGAGAGATAGAACTCCTGCAATCCTCTCAGGGTTTAGCTTTCGGCTACCCTTGCTTATTAAATGTCCGAGGTATTTTACTTCTGATTCTACAAATTGCAATTTACCTTTTGATGCTCTTAGTCCTTTTCCCCCAAGGAAATTCAGAAGTTTTATAGTAGCCTCTTTAACTTCACCTTCAGCTTCCCCTGATAACAAAAGATCATCAACATCTTGGATAATTTGTATTCCTGGAGGAGTGGGGAAAGTTTGTAATACTGTTTCTAAAGCTTGCCCAAATAGGTTTGGAGATTCAGTAAACCCCTGTGGTAATTTTGTCCATCTCAGTTGTTGCTTTCTCCCAGTAGTGGGATCCTCCCATTCAAAGGCAAAGATATTTCGGCTTTCCTCAGCTAATGGACAAGCCCAAAAAGCATCTTTAAGATCTACCACACTGAACCACTGGTGCTGGGGTGGAACTTTGCTTAGGAGAGTATAAGGATTTGGAGCTACTGGGTAACGGGTCCGACTTCTTTTGTTAACTTCCTGTAAGTCTTGTACTAATCTGTAATTCCCATCAGGTTTCTTTACGGGGAGAATAGGGGTATTATGAGGGGACATACAGGGTTCTAATGTCCCATCTTTTATTAGTCCTTCTATCACTGGTTTTAAACCTTCTCTTCCTTCTAAGGATATGGGATACTGACGCACACGTATGGGGCATTCTTCTCTCTCAATCGTGACCCTTATGGGGTCAATATCCAGTCCTCCCCTATTTCCCTCCCCAGCCCAAACTTCCTTGTTTATTTTATCTTCATCCTCTAGGTTCAATTTTAGAACTTTGGCAGTCATTTTCCCTTCTTCAGGTGTAACTCCTATTCCTAGCTTCACTTGTAAATCCCTCCCCAGTAAGTTGCTACCTGCTCCAGGGACTAATAAAACATTCCCCATCCAAATTTTAGTTTCTCCCTCAATCACCACATCTTTGATGACTGGAACTGTGAAACATTCTCCTTTTGCCCCTGTTACTTTTACAGTTTCTTTACTTACATCACAACCTGTTGGAATCCGTAATAGACAGGTCCTCTCTGCCCCTGTGTCAACAACAAACTCCAATTCTTCCTCCTGGGGACCTACTTTTAAGGTTATCACAGGCTCCAGATGGTATTTGTCCCCAAGAAAATAGAGCCTATGACTCCCCTATTCTTCTTCTGGGCCTATTTCTTGGAAAATTTTCTGGTCCTTCAATAGGTGAGGACGTTCTCTCCTGTAGTGCCCTTTCACCCCACAGTGATAACAGGTGTTCTTAAAGCGCTCTTGGGATTCTATTTGTGCTGAGGCTTTGTGTTTTTCCTTTTCCCTGCCCCTAAACCCTGGATGCCTAGGGGTAGTATTTAGAGGCTCCAAATTTCTCTGGAAACTAATTTCTCACATGGCTGCTACCAGGATTTTTGCTTCTTCTTTAGCTTTTTCTTCATCTCGTCTTACATAAACCTTTTGAGCTTCTTTTAATAAATCATTTAAAGGTTTGTCATGCCAGTTTTCTATTTTTTCCAGTTTTTTCCTAATGTCTGGCCAGGCATGGGTGACAAAATTAACTCTTAAAAGGGTTTGCCCTGCTATTGTCTCAGGATCTATCCCAGAATATTGTTTCATATCCCTCCGAAGTCTTTCTAACCATTCAGTTGGGGTCTCCTCCTTTCCTTGTTGTCCTTCAAATGCTTTTTTTGCATTTTGCCCTCGAGGTGCTGCCTCTTTTATTCCTTTGATTATCAGATTATGATAATCATTCATATTTCTTCGTCCTGCCTCATCATTTTGATTCCAATTGGGAGCTACCATTGGCATTTTCTGGTCCCCTGCTGGTCCTTGCTGGTTTTCCTTTTCCCATATTTTCATTCCAGTGACCCGAATCATCTGTCTCTCCTCTCGGGAAAATAAAATTTTCATTATTGATTCCATTTCTTCCCAGGTAAATATGTTGGGACCTAAAAATTGGTCCAATTGCTCTGCTGTACTTATAGGATCTTCTAGTAGTCCTTTTAGCTCCTTTTTAAAATCTCTGACTTCTGAGGAAGTCAAAGGGGCATTTACAAATCCCGTATTTCCCCCTCCCATTGGGACTTCTCGTAATGGGAATAAACTAGTAGCCTTTCTGTATTGTTTTGGGGAGGAGTCAGGGGAAACCCGCTTTTGAACTAAGTTTCCTGTATTTTGGTACGGTACCTCTCCGTTAAGGGAGAAATTCTTTAGGACCGCTGCGTCCATGGCAGAGGTTGGTGGGATGGTGAAGGCAGGGATCCGTCCCGCCGCTGAGTCCTCCAAGGGGGGGCCGTAGGCAGGAACTGGTACCGGAACCACCGAGAGAGCGGAGTCTCTCGGCAGAAACCAAAGCGGGGCGTGGACAGTCTGCAGGTGTCTCCTGGGGCAGGAGCAGCGGTGCCCAGCGCAGCCGGCACGGACACAGCCACCGGGGCCGGGACGGCCGGGACAGCTGCGGGAGAAGTGCCCGGGGGTGGGACAGCGGGGGTGCCCAGTGCGGGCAAAGGAACCGGGGCTGGGACGGCCGGGGCAGCTGCGGGAGAAGTGTCCGGGGGTGGGACAGCGGGGGTGCCCAGTGCGGGCACAGCAGCCGGGGCTGGGGCAGATGGAACCCCCGGCAGGGCCGGCGGGGCGGCCGCGAGCCACGCGGCTGCAGCCGGGGCAGGCGGGACCCCCAGCGGGACATCTGCAACAGGCGGGGGGCCAAGCAGGAGAGGAGGGGGGAACACTTCTGAAGGGTCCCAGCTTTTCTCTTTCCTTTTTTCTTCTTGTTTTATCTTTGAGATTTCTGATATTTCTAGAATTTTTACTCTCTCAGAGTTTGTGTCCCCCAATATCCAGCATGCTGCATATTCTTTCTCCTCTGCATTAAACGGTTCTTTTGAATTTACAAACACGTTTAAAGCCTGACAAATCCAAGTTTCAGAAGAACCATATCCAGGCCAACAAACGTGGTCAGATCTTACTTCCTTGTTTGCCCATTCGATCATGCAAAAATTAATCATCTTTACTCTATCCTTTTTCCTTGTACTTGGGGTAATATTTCAATTAGCTAACATAACTCCCAAAGGGCTATCTTGGGGTATTTCTTCTAGCAATTTATTTTTGCCTTTGTTTTTCCCCAAACCCGACTTACTGGTTTTCTGTCCCTTTTTTTTTTTTTTTTTTTTTTTAAATTAATTTATTTCTACCAACCTAAACACTACCTTCTTCCCCACCTCTTCCCAGGCACCGAAAACTCTTTTTCTTAACAATACAATATTATACAGTACCATACAACACAATAAACTTTCCCCCCCAAAAAAAATAAAATTAAGCATAGATTCAACAATATTTTCCTTCCTCCATTTCCACCTGCTCTTTTTATTTCTTTGTCTCTTCTCTGCTCTTCCTGAAATTTTAAACTTTAAACAAAAAAAAACCAAAACAGCTCACTATCACAAATGCTTACTCAGAATCTCACCAAAAAATTGTCTTGGGGCTTAACAAAACAAAAGCTATAACTACAGGGTGCCCCCCCATTCCCCTTTAACTGCGACTAACACCAGCACCACTCTGCATTCTACTTGCACATCTGGCTTTAGAAAGAGCTCCCTGATAGCCTCACACCAGTCCTTAATCCCTCACCACAACACAAACAACCTAATACAGTCCACTTCCTTCCAAACAAACCAAAAACAACTATTTAAAATAACAATTACACATTTACTTACTCACATTCACTCACATCTATTTTACTCCCTCTCACTCATTTTTACTCAAAGCTAAACAACAATAAAATACTTTTTATTTTCAAGTTACTGATATCTTCCCATGGGTATTATAAGGCCTTGGATGTTTTAGGTTTCTTTGCTGTACCCCTCAATCCAGCTCTTTTAACCCCAGATGCTCCTGGCTGTACCCCTCAATCCAGCACTGTGTTGGGGATCCCCGCTTTTATCCCGTTTTCCCAGTGGATTGTGCCAGGAAAACCCTCGGCTCCCTTTCCCGAGGGCTCACCCCTCCCCTGAGACCCAGTCCCAGTGACCCCGGGGATATTTTGTAACCCCCACTTTCCGCTCCCCCAAAGATTACTTACAATCCGTTTTCTTCTTTGGGTCTTCGTGCACAAGAATTATGGAGCAAATACCGCGGTTTAGGGAGCCTTTTCCCTTTCCTTTGCTTTATTTCTTCTCCTTCTTGTCCTCGGGGTATTTACCTGCAGCCACTGCTGACTCACACCAGGGGAAACGGAGCGGGGTCCGCTGAACTCAGCAGGGTGCGCACTTTTTCCCACTCAGGATCCCTCGGTGCTCTTCAGAGGCGAGGTGTTTATCCCGGACAAAGAGCCCCCAGTTGTGAAAAACGAGGTTCACTTAATTTTTATAGAATTTAAAAGTTTAATAACAAAAACAATTAGGAGAAAAAAATAAAGTAAAGTATACAGATACGGCCGGGTGTCTCTGCATTCAGCCAAGAGAGCACACCTTACTAACAAAGGATTGTCCCTTAAAAACAGAACCCTACTACATATCCATAATTTCTCATACATATTCATACATTCTTCTTAGGCTCTTTGGTGTTCTTCTGTTTACTTTTCTCTTGCCCCCTTCCCAATAAATCAATCTTCTTGGCGCCATTGAGATTTACACTCTCTGATACCAGGAATGCACTAAATTCTTCCCCCAGAGTTCTGGTCACTGCTGTCTTCATCTGGATAAGATAGTTTACAAATGCAGGAGTTCTCTAAATATTTTTTTTTTTTTCAGTTTTTGGGTTATACAAACAAAGGCAGTTTTTATTTTAATACTACGCCATAACCTAACATATATGTATTATACTACTATTTGTAAATTTCATCAGTAACAGAAAAAAAGAAAACTATATTAATACAACAACATTTCTCATTCTTATACACATAACATTCATTTTAATATTTGCGAAATGCCAACAATATAAAATGTATCTATAACACTAAGGACATCTTCCACTCACACAGCAAGGCAAGTGAAGGGGAAAGTGCAATCTCTCTTTCCTGGAAGGTGTTCAGCTTTTAACAAACTAGTTTTGCTGAAGATGAGCCTGGGCAGTGGTGAGTTAGAGCATTTGATCAAACTCCCAGAGTATCCTCACATCTGTTTGGACACAATTTCTTTTTTTTTTTCATTGTGAATGCTTTCTCCTGCCCCGCTGCCTCCTGCTTGGAGTTGTACGCGCAGCAGAGTCCCAGAGTTTTCTCAGCAGGCCTGTGCAGCGAGTTCTGAGCCAACGTGTGGCTCTGCTGCCATCCCAGATCTGCGCTTTCCTTGCCCAGCCTGAGCGCAAGTGGGGCATGTGCTGGGCGTGGCTGGAGATTTTCATCACCAAAATCCTCCAGCGTCACGGCATTTCCATCTGCCCATTGCTTTGGAGAGCACAAATCACAAACCACCCATCTCAGCTGATAAATGTCATTGCTTGCAGATTGCTGCAGCCGCACAGCTGAGCTACAAATACACATGAATCAATTTCAGTTGAAAAATGGCATTTATTACAAATTGCTACACCTGCGCTGACAATACACAACTATAAAAATCACCATTAAGTTTAAAAAAAGTCATTTATTATATTAGCAAAACAATGTCACGTAAAAATATACAAATACCAACTTCAGTTAACAAAAACTTAATTTAGTGCTAACCTCTACAAGTCACTATAGACAAAGATTAGTGAGGTGTTTAACAACTTAATTTATTACAGATTACTAAAAGCTTAGAGCCCATATAGAAATACAAAAATATCAGTGTTTCCTTCTAAATAACCCTGTACTGAGAATTCCATAGATAAAATTATACAACTATAGCTCTTCATACATGTTTAAAGAGAACGAAATACATCTATATAGACATATATAACAATCTACAGATGCAAATACAGATTAAATATTACATATTTCATGCAATATATAAAACAAAACTAGTTGAAAATATACAAATGTCACAGTCCCAATCTAAATATCCATAGAACTGCATAAGAACAAATCAGCCGCCCCATCTTCAAAGCTTCTCCCTCAGTGTTTTCCTCCCATGCAGAGCAGCTCTCCTGGACAGGGACAGCAGATGGGACATCTGGGAGGCAAAGGGAACAGCGAGTCAGTCCTGGGACCTTTCCCTTGGCAGCAGCTGCACTTCCAGCAGGGAAGCGAAAATCTCCGAGCCTCCCCAGGAGGGTTGGGAAGAACAAGCAGGCCGAGCCACCCTCAGCCCTGCCCGGCCTCACCAGCCCTGGGGCCTCACCCAGGCTCTCGCGTGGCCCCAGCACATCCCTGCTCACTGCTCTTGCTCCAGGCCTTCAGCTTCTCCCTGCTGCCTCCTGGCAGTGTCTGGATGTCCTCAAGCTCTTCAGCACAGCTGTGGTGGCAAAAGTGGAGGCTCTGGAATTGGTTGCAAGGCCTGGCAGAGCTGCAGTCCCTGAGCTCTGTGTGCTCCCTCCTGGCCCCCTCCATCCCCTCAGCCCCGCCGTCCTCTCGGCAAACCCCCAGCCCCCTCTTCAGTTTCTTCGGCCTCTCCCAGGCCTCTCACCCCGCTCAGTCCCTTCTGAGCCGTTGTGTCCCCTCAGAGCCGGCACAGCCCTCAGCCCGTGCCTCTGTCACCTCAGTGCCACCATCGCCCTCTGCTCCCCCACAGCCCTCAGTGCCCCCAACACCTCAAGGTTTCCATCGTCCCTTCAGCATCAGCGCCTCCTCAGCCCCCTCAGTCTCACCGTCCTTCAGCAGCTCCTCACAGGACAGTGCCTGGGGCCACCGGCAGCTCCCACCGCTCCAGGGACAGCCAGGGCTGCAACTGCTGCTCCGCCTGGCCCGGCCCCAGCTCGGACCCAGCACAGGGGGACACAAGGGGCACAGCGGGAAAAACAAGAGATGAAAAAGGCAGCCAAGGGGGAAAGAGGCAAAAATGCAGCCTAGGCCTACACAGCTCAATCTATGGATCTGTACATCCATAGAGCTCTAACTAAAGAACTATGCACATTTAGAAATGGAACTGTGTGTGCATCTAAATGTTACTCTCTACATATAGAAATGCAAATTAGAAAATCTATAAATGTAACTGTATACATAGAAATTAAATCCTATCTCATCCATAACTATACATACAAACTATACAGATGTATAAATAGATACACCTATAAATACAACTATACAACTCTATCAATCTATACTTGTAACTATAGAAATAAATCAAGATAAAATAAATAAATAAATCAAGATAAAAAATTTCTAACTAGATCTATAAACAGAGGGATGCCACCTGCCCGATGGTCACAGGCTCTCCCTCTGATCCTTCTTCCCACGCAGGGCAGCCCTTCTGGCAAGGTAGATCACATGGATATCTGGGAAGGAAAGGCAACTCTCAGTCAATGCTGGCCTCCGTGTAGCTTTCCCTTTGCAAGTAAACTGTCCTGCTAGCAAAGGCTGTAAAACATGGCCTGAAAGGCACACTCTCACTGGAGAATATGAAGCCTGCTCCATAAAGAACAGGGATCCTTCCAAGTTTTCCAGTCTTGTGAAGTTTTGAAGTATGCCAATCAATTCACAACACTCCCAGTGCAAATGGCACCCAGGAGAGCTTGAAACACAGACAGTCCCAGCTCCCACAGAGAAGCCCAGCCTTGTTCTTTCTCTAGGCTGACGCAGAGACGTCAGTCCTCACTGCAGTGGCTGAAGCTGAAGGCTGCTGTGAGCTGTGAACCAATTGGGACACGCAGCTTGGTGACACAACTGCCACCAGCTCAGCTTTATTCCCGGCTCTCTTGCCACAGCAGAGGACTCGGTGTCAGAGCCTCTGGAAAAGCATGGAGGGGCAGGGCTCGGGGAGCTTGTGCCAGTGCAGGATTGGAACTAAAGGCACCAGGAAGCACCAACCCTGCTTGAGACAAGAACTCAACTCTTCTCATCTCCCTTCCTGTCAGAGGCAGCCTCAGAGCAGCTGTCTCCCATCTCTCTAAAGCAGGCTGGGCTCACTCCTTACCAAGCTCCTCGGGCTCCTGGCAAACGTTCACACAGCTCCCGCAAGCAGGCAAAGCTCCCTCTGCTGCAGCCTTGTTCACAGCCTCCCCTCCTGAAGAGCCACGGGCAACACTAGGATTGACCTGAAAAGAAAAACACAAAGAAGGAAACACAAAGATCAACCAATAGATTCTGCAGGGATACAATCAGAGCCTGCCAGATTTCCTTCTCTGCACCAACAAATTGCTTTGGAAAACTGGTATATACGCGGGAGTTTGCAGAAGACAAAGGCTCATCGCACTTGGCAATAAGATATGGGCAGTTCCAAAAAATCCCCCTCCCCACCTCCAGTCTGCCCTTCCTCAAGAATAAATCTACCCATGCAATGGGTCTGCATATTAAATGAAAGAAGAGAAATTCTTTGGCAAAGTTGCAGAAGAAGATGCAAAAAGGCCTGTGCCAATGCAGAAACTGAACACTCCAGGCCAGTCTGGGAAGAGACAAGACTAAAGAAAAAAGGGATTCCAAAGTCCAAGAGGGAATCTGTCAAACACAAGGACTAATGGGCCCTGATTGAACTGCAATTCAACACAGGAGGAGCCCCTGGGCTTCAAGGAGTCCTTAACCATTTCATGTCCAGCACCAACCTTGTCCTTCTCACCAATCACACAAGTCATGGGGCCTCAAAACCAAGACATCTGCCCCCTGAAGACTCCACGGCTCACACACTTCATCCCTTCTTCCTAACAAGGAGCTCTGGGCCCCAGAGGCCTTCAACAGTCCAAAACACTGACTTCTCCAACACGCTCCAAGAGCTGTCAAGGCTGACAAGGCTGTTGAGCGTGGGGATGACACTCAAGCCATGGAGTGGGTGCTAAGGATGGAGTCCTGCTAGCTCCTGGCACAGGGATGTGCTCTTCCCACCACAGCCCTAAGCACAACAGTCTCCTGCAGGCTGCAGCTTTGCAGGGACTGTCTGGCAACACACATCTCTTCTTTCCACAAGGTGACTGAGCTCTGGAACATGGAGAGCAAGACTGGCCAGTTTGCCCAGCTGAGGATTTCCCAGCTGGAAACTGGACTGCAGGCAGCAGGTTCCTGAGAGGGCAAGACAGCTGCAGCTCCAGCCCATGCCCACACACAGCTCTGGGAATGCCTACACGCACAGCAGGGCTCACACAGCAGCAGCAGCAGCTGCAGGAGCAGCTGCAGCCCAGCCCTTGCTTTGCCTTGGCCTTCCAGCCCAAGACAGGCAGAGCCCACATCTGCTGCTGGCACCATCGCATGCCCCTCCCACTCTGCCTTCAGTGGCAATTCTCCAAACGCTCTTCTCTTCTTTCCCATCAAACAAAGCCTGTTAGAACCCACCAAGCTTCCACTTCCTCCCCACAAATGCCCCTGCACCAGGGATTCTTCCCAGAAAAAGGAGCATCCAAACCTGGCAAACACCTCTCATCCTCACTTAAGGACTATCCCCGCTTTTTTCCCTCTTCCTTAGCAAATCTTGCTTGACCAAGCGAATCCTTCCGTGTCCATTCCCAGCTGAATTCAAGAAGCCTTTGCTTCTCAGCCATGCAACAACATTCAGAAGCTCTCAGTCCAGCCCCTCTCATCCCTGTCCAATGGAGTTACCTGAGCAGAGGGAGACCTTTCAGGCACAGATGCTGAAAGCATCTCCTCCAGTGTCTCCAGAACAAGGTCCAGATCCAGTGGTGGCAATTCCTCTTCCCCAGGAGTACTCCATACCCAGCTTGGGGCTCTCCATGCTGCATAACCAGCACTGCCAGCTGCAGCACTGGGGACTGAAGTGCCCGGGGCGGCTGCAAGAATCCAAAAACATCGGTGAGGCTCCAAAATGAGGTTGAGGGACGCAGAGCTTTATTGCTGCCTTGGATCAAACATCACAGGAAGCGCACAGCAACCTCAACTCCAGAAAGGTATTAAAAACTTCCCAGGGAATTGGAAGAGTGAGCTCTTCCCCTTCAAAAGTATTATCCTAATTGACGTGTACATAGATTAAAGTATGGCTTGTGAAACTGATCTAGACATGCACACAGACATAATCACTTTTAATCACAGCCTTTTGCATCTTCCCAGCAGCTTTGGCATTTGGCTGCTTGAGTTTCTCATCACAAGAGACCACAGAAAGTGCATTCACCCAGGAAGAGGCCAGAGGTGCAGACACACACGCTAAACTTAAACTGCGAGTTTATTCTAAGGAGCAACCATGGAGGTGAGGCCATGGTCTGCAGCTGCAACTGTTCTGGGGACTCCCAGCGTGCACTGAAATTTCATAGCATTATTTGTGGGAGAGACTGTTGGAAATGGAAAATCTGCAGCCTTAGAAAAAGCCTGGATTGATGGAGTGATGAATGTAAACAGACATTAGGTAGAGTAATTCTAAACCTATGTTCTTACAATTGCAAGTAAGAATATGCCTAGAGTAAGTAAGAAATTATATGAAGTAAAATAGTTGGAGGTATCAAGTGTAATAGTGTGATTTATAAAGTAAGTTAGAGATCTAGGAACTATAACAGAAGTGTGTGTGAATACGTGACCTGTTAGCTTGTTGGTTAAAAGACAGACGCAGTGTGGCAAAATCAAGTAAAGGTGATAAGAGCTTAATAAGTGAAAACAAACTTTGTGTCAACTGTCTACTGGACTAAAAAGTTATATCTTGCCATGCAGAGAAGAAACTCATAACTTCCTCAAGCTATTTGAGGAATAGTTGATTTGTTGCCTGTAAATCTCACGCCTCGGGACTGATATCTTATTGGGCTACTTAAGCAATAAATCATCTCAAAGCACGGTGGTCCCATCCCTTGTATTTCATCTCAACAAAAGACAATCTGTAAACTCTGCAATATCCTATCAGAGTCCTAGTTTGGCTTCATCCAAAGAAAAATGGGAGTTCACCTGACACCGACCAGTTGTGGAGAAATGTTCTTTGCCTCGCCCTTTGACCTCTACACAGAGGCTGCCTGGAAAATGGCCAGAACATCCTCCAAATCCGCAGCAAGGATGGGAAAAGCAGACAGAGATTCTTTTGATATTCATGATCCTGCTTCCTAGTACCCTTTACACCTGATTCTGACAATCAAATGTACACATGACAGAGCACCGCGGCAAAATACTTCAGTCACTTTTTGTGATCTTTCTGAAAAGCCAGGGGAGAAACACATTCCGTACCTGATGGGATGTTGGCTGGCAAGTGCTGCTCTGGAGAAGTGCAGCTGCTGCTCTTTGGAGAGGCCACAGAAGTGCTTTGATGGTGCACAGGAAATGCTGGAGTCATGAGCTCTGGCTGGAATTGAAATTTGCGTGTGCCTGGCTTGTCTGATGAAACCCCAAGTCCAGACGTAGCAAACACTTTCTTGGCACGTGCTGGGGAAGCTTCACGCCCTTGAGGATCTGGACTTGTCCTGGAAGGGCCTGCAGGTAGCTCTGAATCCTCAGGGGAGGCAGCACTGGGCTTCTGGCATGAAGGAGCTGTGCAGCAGTGAGGGAAGAAGAAAGGAAGCAAAGGGAAGGTCACTACTGCTCCTCAGGTGTGTTTCCCTTGGCAGCAACTGTACTTCTCCCAAGGAAGACAGAAGCTCCCATCATCCCAAGCAGGGTGAGAAGGAGAAAATTCCCTTCTCATGTTCTGAAGCTTCGGAACAACCAATTCCTTGTCTACTGAGCTCTCCCGTACTTATTCATCTGTCTGGGAAAAGCGTCCCGCTGCCATTCCTTGGCAGGAGGCAACTGCCAGAAACCCAGCTGCCAGCTCTTCTCCCTTCTGCTCCAAAGGCACACAAAAACTTTAGAATCACAGCCTTCCCTATCTCCCCAGCAGCTTTTAGATTTGGCTGCTTGAGTTTCTCAGCACAGAAGGCCACAGAACGTGCATTCACCCAAGCAGAGCCTGGATCTTCAGGCACACACTGAGAAATTCAACTGGAGTTTATTCTAAAAGCAACCTTGTAGGTGAGGCCATGTTCTGCAGCTGCAGCTCTTCTGAGGCACACAGAGTTCATTTCAATGGCACGGCCCGATTTGCAGGCCAGTCAGTCTGAAACATCTGCAATATCCTATCACCGTCCTACTTGGACTTCATTCCAAGAAACAGGGGAGTTCACCTAACACTGACCACTTGTCTGTCGGGCAATATTTTTCACCCAGCCCTTGCACCTCAGCAGACAGGCTGTCTGGAAAATGCCCAGAACAACCTCCACATCTGCAGGAAGGACAGGAGGAGCAGAGAATACTTTGGCATTCACAGTCCCACTTCCTAGTACACTTTCTACGTGATTCTCACCTGAGATCTACCCATGACAGAGGACTCAGGAAAAACACTTGAAAGGCTCAGTTGCCAGGACCTATTGGAAAAGGAAGGGTAGAAACTCTTTCCCTACCTGATGGCTCGCAGGCTGGGCTGTGCTGCTGAGAAGATGAGCAGCTGTTGCTGTGTCCAAGGGGCCTGCAAGCAGCTTCAGGGTGGATTGGAGTGAGGTGAACCATGAGCTCAGGATGGCGTTTCAGGTCCAGGCGAACCAGTGGAACCGTGAGCTTGCGGAGATTAAATCTCTGGATGAGCTCTCTTGATGGTTCCACTGGTGAAGCCCCAACAAGTCCAGAGGTGGCACAGACTTTCTTGGCAGCTGCTGGGGAAGCCTCACTCTCCTGAGCACCTGCACTTCTCTTGGAAGGGCCTGGAGGCAGCTCTGAATCCTCAGGTGAGGCAGCATCGCGCTTCTGGCGCAAGGGAGCTGTGCAGCAGGGAGAGAAGAAGAAAGGAAGCAAAGGGAAGGCTGGGTCACTACTGGTCCTCAGGTATGTTTCCCTTGGCAGCAACTGTGCTTTTGTCAGGGAAGACAAAAGCTCAGCTCCTCCCAAAACAGGGTGAGAAAGAAAAATATCACCACATGTCTTGGGGGGTTTGATGCTTATAGAACTTCAGTCAAACTTACAAGCTGCTTCTATAGGTTGAGTTATAAGATATCAATATAACCTAATATATCCGTATCAACAGATATCAATGGAACCTGAATCATAACTTCATGGATCTATTTAACCTGATATAGACATCTTTCTATGCATTGTAGTGCCTAGTATATGGTTAACTGGTTGCTCAGAGCAGGAGACCCGAAAAAAAAACATGAAAATCTCACCAGGTGGTCAGTTTCAGAGATAGGGAAGTATAGTACTAATGAAAAATTAGCAAACATCAAGCCAATTAGCCACAAGAAATTAGACCGTTTAGGACCAGACAGACCAAGGAACACTGTAGCTGTGCATGCTCTGAAGACAAAGTTGAAAAGTCCAGAGAGTATAATATACTGTGTCTATTAGTTCCATATGTTATAATGACATAGTAACACCAAGCAATTATTACTAAATATAGCACAGCAATTGACAAAGGTGGAAGAATTAGGAGGAGAAATCCTCCTCAACTCCAGCACTGAAATAAACAACTATACACACACGGCTCTATGGGGTTTTATTCCCTTTGCAACAACCAGCTCCCTGTCTACTGAGCTCTCCCCTATCCGTTCAACCTTTGGCAGGAGGCAGCAGAAACCCAAATAGAGCCCGGCACAGCTCCCGGGCCCTGCAAGCAGCCCCAACCCCAGCACGGGCAGGGGCCGCTCCTGCCCGGCCGGGCAGCGCCCACGGACAAAGCCCACGCCTCCCTCCGCGCCCGCAGCTCCCACCCCGTCTCACCGTCTGGGCGGCTGCCCGGTGGGGAGGGCGGGCAGCCACCGCTCCGTGGGGAGCCGCTGGAGGCGGCTGTGCTCGTCCCACCCCGCCGCCAGCCACTCCCTGCTGGCTGAGGATTGGCGCTTGATGGGGAGCAGGAGCTCGGGGCGGTCGCGGTGAAATCTGCTGTTTTTATAGTGCAGCCAGCCCCCAGCATGGCCCGGCACAGCCGCCACAGCCCGGGCCGGCACTTGGTGGAAGCCGCAGCGGCCGAACTGGCACAGGAAGCTGCAGAACTTCAGAGCTGCGTGGCTCTGAAAGTGTGTGGGGCTGGCCCCTGGTCGCCGCCCAGGCTGAGCAGCTCCCGCTCGAAGAGGGAGCAGTCGATGAGCAGCCCCTGGGTCTCGACCAATACGCCCAAGCCCTCGGCTCACCCGCACTCCCGGAGACCGCCCCGAGCGTCCCAGGGCCGCCCAACGAGCAGCGCCAGCCACGGTGCAGGGCTGGGCCGGCTGCCGGCCGAGCGGGCCAGCGTGTGGCGAGCGCAGGCACGGCGGGACTGTCCCGCAGCATCCGGCAGCCCGGCACAGACAAAGCCCACGCCTCCCTCCGTGCCCGCAGCTCCCACCCCGTCTCACCGGCTCTGGGCGGCTGCCCGGTGGGGAAGGCAGGCAGCGACCGCTCCGTGGAGGGCCGCTGGAGGCGGCTGGGCTGGCGGCTACGCACCTCCAGCCCCGCGGCCAGTCTCTGCCTGTTGGCCCTGGTCCGGCGCTTGATGTGGAGCAGGAGCTCGGGGCGATCGCGGCGGAAGTTTGGGTTCATAAAGTGGAGCAAAGCCCCGGCATCGCCCGGCACAGCTGAGCCAAGCCATGACGGCACCTTTTGGAAGCCGTAAAGGTTGAGCTGGCGCACGAAACTGCCAAAGTGCGTGGCTTTGAAGCAGTCCGGGGCCGCCCCCGCCCCCTGGCCGCCCCCTCCGTGGGCGCCGCCCGGGCTGAGCAGCTCCCGCTCGAAGAGGAAGAGGTCGATGAGCAAGCCCTGGGCCTGGCTGTCCCAGCGCACGGAGCGGACGCGGGGGCTGTTCACCAGGCCCCACAGCTTGGCGGGGAAGCTGCTGGCATTGATTCCAGCGGGCAGCGGCAGCTCCTCCATGGCCCCGATCTGTCTCCGACTGTCGCCGCAACGGCCGCGGCGCAACGGCCTGAGGGGGGCGCTGCGGTCGGCCCCGCGCGCGCCCGGCGCGGCCCCGGCGCGGGCCGGACTCGGCGAGGATGAGCGGGGCCTGAGGGGAGATAAGGCCAGGGAAGAGGAGGTGAAAAATGCATGGGGGAAATGATAAATGACATAGGAATTCCACTCATTGACAAAGATTGTTACTGCAATAAATGGAATTGATTTTTGCTAACTAAATTGGAACTGTTATTCCAGTTATTTTTAGAAACCATTGTCAGGAAAATTCATCCACAAACGCCAGAGGTTTATGTCCAAAAAGGAGACAGAGGAGTCCTTTTTTCTTTATTCAAATAAAGAGAGAGGCCATGGGGCATTCCCTTGGGGTCTCTCAGATTTTTGGAGGGTGCAGCCTCCTTTTTATCCTAATTCCCGGCCGCTTGTCCCTTCTCTCTTTCCCCACAGGCTGAGGTACTTGACAGGTACAGACTGCCCGGAACACCTGATACCTGTGATACCTTCCCCCCCACCCACAATACATAATCCCTTCTTAATTCTTTACTTTTATGGAATTCATAGTGTTCTTTCAGTGCCTCTTTGATCTTTTAGTGGAATCCATCCCATTGTTTCTGTTGTCTCTCACTGAGAGCTGCTTCTTATCTGTCTCGTTAGGGACTTTTGGATTAGGTTCTTTTTCCCTTTGAGCTGAAGATTGACGAGAGCGTGGCTATTTTCTCTTGTTCGGTCTCAGTTGTTTATTTTTTTCTTATCAGCATTACAAGGTACAAGGAGCTATGTGCACTATGATAGAAAAGGGTAAAATGGCTAACAAAGATCCTCTTTTAAATGGGTAAAAGGTAAAATTTTAAAGACATGCTCATGAATTTTATGTCATATGCAATTCAGTGTTTCTTTGAATCCTAGAACTAAGTATTAGAAACAAGGGCACACACTCTGTATCTCAGACTCCAACAAGTCCTAAGTTTTGTTCCATAACCACCAATTCACTTTGTCTGCTTCCATTCTGCTACTGCTTGCAGTGTTCCATACTTCTGGACCTGTTTCATTTTCAGAGCCTTCCCACTTAATGCACCAAGGGGTATCTGCCATATATTGGAATTTCTGAAGCACGCTCACTGACCATGCACTGCCCTAAGCTTCAGCCCGATTTTTCTTTCCTGTCTTTCATACTTCCATTTTGACACTGGAATCTTTTCTTTAATAACCTTTGCTGTCTTTTCATAACACTATCCATAATTCCCTAATCTCCCATACCAGCCCAGTTTTGGTTCATCCTTTCCTCCATTTTCATGACAATCCCATAGAGATGAATACTTTGGCTTGACAGCATTTTCAAACACTGTCCTCTTTTGGTACTCGTAATCTATTTGCAATACATAGCTCACATTTTCACTTTTATTCTTTTGTATTTCAGGTAATTTTGATGTTATAATTCCCCAGCTTATTGGGTCTCCTGCTGCCTTTGGTATTGGCAGACAGGCAGTTATTTTGCTGGTGTTTTGCATGTTGGCAAAATCTTTAATTAATCCAATCACCACATTTTCTGCCTGGATAGTATTAGAGACTTTTCTCACTTGTGTTTCTGGCTGCACTCCCACATCCCTCTTCATTCTAAAATGAAGAGTTGTCAGCTGATCCTTTTGCATTTCACATCTCAAGGTAACATTGATTCCAACTGATGGCACTAAAGGCCATAAAATAATCACCATTACAGTCACTAGCAACCTAGACATTTGAAACAATCAAACCTGCTTTATCTGCAGCTCTGTTGGCCCTACAGTTTGTGCAGTGCACAGTGCAGGGGAAACCTTCTTCACTCTGGTGTAATGTATGCAGGGATCCAGTCCAGCTCCTTTGACTGCTGTCATGGTAGTTAACAGTACCTGACAGGGTCCATTCCACCTTTCTTTTAATGCTTCTTCCTTCCAGCTTTTACCGTGCACTTCATCTCCCGGGTGGATGTCATGAACTGGATTCTCAAGAGTCAGCGGCCTATTCCACACAAGGGTGCTCCAAAGTCGAGCTCGAGCTTTTCCAAGAGACAGAACATAATTCTACACCTCTTGCTTCCCTGTAGCATGTACATTTGGATTAGGTTCAGGGGATTCCTATGGTTTCCCATACAATATCTCATAAGGACTGACTGACATCCCGCTTCTAGGCTTTATCCGAATCCTCAGCAGTGCTATTGGTAAAGCTTGTGGACACTGCAATTTAGCTTCTTTACATATTTTGCTGATTTGCCTCTTCAAGGTCTGATTCATCCTCTCTACCTGTCCACTGGATTGGGGTCTCCATGGTGTATGGAGATCCCAAGCTATTCCCAGCAACCTACTCACCTCTCCCACTACTGTGGCTATGAAATGTGGGCCCTTATCTGATGATATTCCTAGAGGCACCCCAAATCTTGGAATGATTTCTTGCAGTAACCACTTGACTGTCTCCTTTGCTTGATTTGTGCGACAGGGAAGAGCTTCTGGCCATCCTGAAAATGTCTCAACCCTTACCAATAGCTATTTGTATCCTTGAGTTATTGGTAATTCTACAAAATCTTCTTGCCAATAATCTCCTGGTTCTACTCTTACCCCAGTTTTCCCCAGTTGTGCCTGTTGTCTAGCCACTGGATTGTTCTTCAAGCAAATTTCACATTTTGACATTACTGATTTTGCCATTGTTAACATCTTTACTGAAATTAAATTTAGTCTGAACAATTTCACCAATGCCTCTGCACCCCAATGACATTCGTTATGTTTAATTTGTAGAACTTCTCTCATTATCAAGAGGGGTACCACTACTTGTCCCTGTGTAATCACCTACCACCCTTCTGAATTCTTCTGTGCATTCAGTGAGCGTCTCAATTTCTCATCCTCTATTGAATATTTTGGTTCTGGGGGTAAATTGAATTGAGATACATTAGTTTTTGAAGATATCAATGCCATTGCAGTTTGCACTTCTCGAGCAGCTTGTCGGGCTGTCCCTTCTGTTTTCCGATTTCCCTCATGAATTTTGGAGCTTCCTGCTTGGTGAGCTTTGCAGTACATGATTGCTACTTGCTCAGGCTTTTGTACTGCTTTTATTAATTGCAGGACTGCATCTTGATGTTTAATGTGTGTGCCTTGAGAAGACAGCAGTCCTCTTTCTTTCCACAGTGCTCCATGTACACGCACCACTCCAAATGCATATTTTGAATCAGTCCAGATATTTACTTTCTTCCCTTCACTCAGCTCTAATGCCCTGGTTAAAGCAACCAGTTCTGCTCGTTGGGCAGATGTGTTTGCTGGCAAGGCTTTGCCTCCACCACTGCACCTGTTGTTGTTACTGCATATCCAGGGTATCTGGTCCTGTTCTCCACAAAACTGCTTCCATCTGTAAACAGCTCCCAGTCTGCCTGTTCCAGTGGGACATCTTTCAGCTCTAGCTGAACAGGTGTGTTCTATCACTTCCACACAATCGTGTTCCAATGAGCCTTCTTCAGTTGTGGTACCTAGGAACAAAGCTGGATTCAAGAGGTCAGTTGTCTTTAGTGTGACATCATCCTGCTCAGTCAGGATTACCTGGAATTTCATCATCTTGATTGGAGATAGCCAATGGCCCCCCTTTTGTTCTAAAACAGTGGTCACCATGTGTGGCACATAGACATCTATGTGTCTACCCATCGTGAGTTTCCTAGTTTCTTGTGTCAGCATTACGGTGGCTGCAACTGCCCACAGGCATGAAGGCCATCCAGAACTCACATGGTCAAGTTGTTTGGAGAAGTAGCTTACCAGCCTTTTCCAGCTTCCCAAACCTTGGGTCAGCACTCCCAGTGCTGGGTGTGATCTTTCATGCACAAAGAGCTGAAAATCTTTGGATAGGTCAGGCAGTCCTAATGCTGGAGCAGTTGTCAATGCCTCCTTCAGTTTGAGGAAGGTCTCCTTCTGTGGTTTGCCCCAGGTAAATGGCTGTGTCTTGTGGGCTTCATTCAAGGGTTTTGCAATTAGTCCATAGTCCATGATCCACAGGCAGCACCATCCGGCTATCCCAAGGAAGACTCGCAGCTCATGCAGGTTCTGGGGTTCTGGAATAGCACAAATAGCTTGAATATGATCAGTACCCAGCTTACATTGCCCTTGTGAGATTTCACATCTCAGGTAAATCACAGTCTGCTGGGCAATTTGTGCCTTCTCTTTAGACACCTTATATCCACCCATTCCCAGCTGATTTAAAATTTCAATTGTTACCTTTATGCAGGTTGTCTTTTCCTCTGTAGCTATCAGTGTATCATCAACATACTGTCACAGCAGGTATTGTTCCCTCGGAACTTGCCCATTCTCAGTCCAAATCTCCAGCTCTTTAACCAGCTGGCTTCCAAATAGGGTTGGACTGTTCTTGTATCCCTGTGGGAGTCGTGTCCAGGTGAGCTGGGTTTTCCTTCCATTGTCTGGATTTTTCCACTCAAAGGCAAACAGTTTCCTACTTTCTTTGTCAAGGGGTATGCAGAAAAAGGCATCTTATAAATCAATTACAGTAAACCATTTCTATTTCTCTTTCACAGATGTTAACAATGTGTAAGGATTAGCTACCACTGAGTAAATATCTTCAGTTATTCCATTTATTGCTCTCAAATCCTGTACTAGTCTGTACTCACCATTTGGTTTCTTCACTGGAAATATTGGTGTATTAAATTCTGATTCACATATTTTAAAATTTGGTACTTCAAAAACTTTTCAATAATCTTTGCTATTCCTTGTTGTGCTTCTGCCTTTATAGAATACTGTTTAACTTGAAAAGCTTTTGCTCCTTTTTTTAATTCTACATGTACTAGTTGTGCAAATTTAAATTTTCCTGGTATGTCTGTTTCCCATACAGAGGGAATTACTGCGTCCTCTACTTCCCGAGGGATAGCAGGGACTGGTTTTTCTTTTATCATTAACATTTGTCCTGTCTTCAATTCAGGTATTTTCATTAAAAGTTCCCTGTTCTCAAAAGTTATGACTGCATCAAGTTTTGCTAATAAATCTCATCTTAAAAGTGGAATTGGACACTCAGGCATATATAAAAATTAATGTATTAAAGCTTTGTTTCCAAAACACAAATCCAGGGGTTGCAGGAATGTCCAATTCTCCTCCTTCCCTGTGGCTCTAACTATTGTTGCTGTTTTGTCTTCAATTTGCCCTTTTAGAACATTTAGCACAGAATATGTAGCCCCAGTATCCACCAGAAATTTTACTTCTTTATATCCCAATTGTAGAGTTACTAAAGGTTCTTGTGTTGGTTTTTGTTCCGATTCTAGTCAGCTGCTGTACTCCCCCAGCACCATTAATTTCAAAGTGTCTTGATTCTGGTTGATCTGATTGCCCTGGTTAAACTGATTCGGGCATTCATTTTTCCAGTGCCCCTCTTGTCTACAATAAGCACATTGATTTAACCCTAATCTTGGCAAAACCCATCTCCCTTGTCCTCTGCCAAGTCTGCCCCTCCCCAGTCCACGACCACCTCTGCCATGTCCTCTGAAACCTGGATTCTCTCTTCCTTGGATCACTGCCAAAAGATTTTGCTGCTGTTTTTTACTAGCTTCTTTTTCCCTCTTATTGTATACTTTCCAAGCCACTTCAAGTAATTTATTCAAATTCTTTAAGTCCTCTCCTTCTAACTTCTGCAATTTTCTCCTAATATCATTTTGCGACTGCCTAAGAAAAATGAACGCAAGCTCAACTTTCGCTTGTTCTGTTTCTAGTTGAAGATCTGTATACTTTCTCACTGCCTCCTTAAGCCTTTCCAAAAATGCAGCAGGGGATTCTTTCTTTTTTTGTCTTACCTCATACAATTTAGACCAATTCATAGCCTTAGGTATAGCATTCCCAACCCCTCTCTGGACCCACTCTTGATATCTCTTCAGCCTCCACGTGTCCCCAAAGGCATTGGGACCCCACCCTGGATCCTTGGTCAGAAAGTTCTCATCTAAAGTCCCTGTCACCACCCCAATTCTGAGATCTTCTCTCACCTTCTCCTTGGCTGCTCTAAGCACCATCTCTTTCTCAGTAGAGTCCATTAAATTATCCAGTATTACTTGTATATCTTCCCAATCTGCATTCTGATTTTTCATAATCATTTTTACCACCCCTGCTACTTTATCAGGATTTTCTCTATAAGTTCCAGCTGATTGTTTCCAAATTATCAAGTCTGCAGGGGAGAAAGGCACTTTTACAAACACCGGCCCCTCTACTCCTACTCCTTGTCTCAAGGGGGCAATCACAGTCCGCCTTTGTCTGCCCAAATCTTTTCCCGTTCTACCCAGAACCGGAGCAAGCTTTGACCGAGTCCGATGGGACACCGGTGTCACTGATTTATTAACATCACCCCTGCTACTGCTATCCTCCTCCCCAGCATTTTTCACATTTCCTTGTATCACAGTTCGATCTTGATCATCTCCTGGAGAAGAAGGATCAGGTGAAGGTGGTAGAGGAGGATAAAGAGGGAAAGGTGAAGTGGGGTTAGGAGAGATAGGGTTAGGTGAAATAGGATTAGATGAAGTGGGGGCAGACAAAACAGAATCAGGCTCTTTTGGTTCTGCTGAAACCACTTGTAAATCAACATCCATCTCTTTCCCCTGACGCAAACTTTCTTTTAATGCCAGGTGCTCTAAACAACTTTTCCTTTTACACAAACCTCACATTTATCACTCACACATGCTTTAACTGCCATCAATCCACACTCAGCCTGCCATTCTGGCTTGTCTCTCAAATAGGAAAACAAATCTACATACGGAACTTCATCCCACTTTCCCTCTCACTTACAGAACAACATGAACTGTAAAATGGTGTTATACTGCAAAGATCCATTTTTTGGCCAGTTTTCCCCACTGTCCAGGTCATATCCTGGTCACCATGTATTACAATAATCAATGAACTTTACGTAAATCTTGCCCAAAGTTACCCTGTTTCCAATGTGCCAATAAGCACCCCAAAGGAGAAGTACGTGCTATAGGGGCATTGCCACCTCAAATCCCTTTAAGCTTCTCCATGTTACAGTTACAATACACCACACACCACTGATGCTGAACCTGCAACGCTTTCGCAGTTGTCTGACAGACGGCGCCTGGGCAATACCAGGAATTCCTCCAGCCCAACCGTGCAGAGATTTCGCTGCGTCTTATTGGCAGGTACCAGACCAGACTGAAAAGCACCTTACCTCTCTCAGAGGGACGTTGTGAGCAGAGGAGACGGTCACGGCCGGATGGGCTCCCCGAGAATCCCTCGGTGCCGGCTGGAGCGTGATCGGGTCATGAACTCGCTCAGCAGTTCTCACAGGGTCCCATCTGGGTCACCAAAATGTCAGTGTTCAGGAACACACATAATCACAGATTGATTATGTACAGGTGCTTTATTGAAGCGCGTGGGAACTAGGGGTATCAGCAACCCAAATCTAGCTCCATCGTCTTTGTCCAAAGTGCACATATTCCTACAATTTCAGCTGTAGCGTAATCACTATAACAACCTTATCAATATTGCTTCATTAATATTGCATCATTAACCTTATTGATATTGCTTCCTGAGGGTTAGCTCATCCTTGTACAAACATGTACGAATCTTATCTCTGGGTGGGTATCTTGGAGACCCCAAGCACCAGTTCCTCTTACCATAAACATTTCAGCTTGCTAGACCATCCCTAATTCCAAACATTCTTGTGGCCTAATTCTACATGATTTTCAGAAACATTATTCAGAGACATTTAACCCCACAGTAACAGAAGGACCAAGGATCCACTGTGACACTGCAGAGCCCAAAGAACCAAGGATCCATTGTGACTCCACGGAGTGTCATGGAACCGTGGAGACCATTGTGACACTCCAGGGCCTCATGGAACCATTCTGACACCAAGCTGGGTGGGAGTGTGGATGTGCTGGAGGGCAGGAGGGCTCTGCAGAGGGACCTGGACAGGCTGGATCCAGGGCCCAAGCCCAACAAGGTGAGGTTTAACAAGACCAAGTGCCGGCTCCTGCACTTTGGCCACAACAAGGCCTGCAGTGCTCCAGGCTGGGGACAGAGTGGCTGGACAGCGCCAGGCAGAAAGGGAGCTGGGGCACTGATGGACAGCAGGCTGGACATGAGCCAGCAGTGTGGCCAGGTGGCCAAGAAGGCCAATGGCCCCTGGCCTGGATCAGGAATGGTGTGGCCAGCAGGAGCAGGGCAGGGATTCTTCCCCTGTGCTGGGCACTGCTGAGGCCACACCTCGAGTGCTGTGTCCAGTCCTGGGCTCCCAATTGAGGAAGGCCATGGAGGGGCTGGAGCGTGTCCAGAGAAGGGCAACAAGGCTGGTGAGGGGTCTGGAGCACAAGTCCTGTCAGGAGTGGCTGAGTGTGGTGGGTTTTAGCTCCAGCTAAAATCACCAGAGTACTTCCTTCTGTCTTACTGGGAGATATGGATTAGGAGAAGGGCAAAACAGGCTTAAAACTTGAAAAAAAAAAAAGGAATAAAGAAACTTTATGAACAGGACTACAAGAATACGAAACAAGGATAAAACCTTCAGAAACCTTTCCTCCCCCTACCCAACTTTATGTTTCCCAAGCGACATGGCAGAGACAAAGCCTGGGATGTTAAAGCAGTGCCACCTATACAATAGTCTTTCCTTCAGTCTGTGCAGGGAGAGGAGTTTTCTCTTGTCATGCCATTGAGAATTCTCAACAAGAAACATTTTTCTTGTTGGTTTTCATTTCTACAAATGACAGTCACCCAGACACAAACTCTGCCATCTCCTCCCATTTCCACACCACTCAGAGATGTGTTCATGGGCCATGAGCTAAGGGGTATTATTTTAAGGATGAGTTATGGAAAGGCAAAGGTTCTCTTCATCTCTGAGAAAAGGGGTTTTTTCTTCTCTCTCTTGGGGCAAAGGGTCTTCATCAGCTCTCATCTCCCTCTCTCTCTGTTCAAGCTCTCATGGGATCACAGCTACTCCACCATCTGCTTGGCTTCATCAATGGATACCTTTGCCCAGATCAACAGCTTGAATACTTCAATCCCCCAATATTCTTTCATGAATTAAAGGAGTTATTTTTCAGAACATTATTATTCATCTCCATGGCCCTACCAAAAGACTATTTCAGCTTATTAGAGCATTTCCTCATTCTCCTTCCATCTGAGGCTTGATTCCTTCTTTTACTGTCCTTGATGTTTCACATTGTCTTTTTACGTGTCACTTGGTTCTTTTCTTTTGCCGGAGAGAGGATTAAAGTCTGCAGGTCTCCTCTGTGTAGTGGAAGGGTTAAATCTGTCCCAAGCCATGGCAGGCAGTGGTGGTGTGGGATTTCAGGTGTGGCTGGTGCCAGCTCTCAGGAGCTGTCTGTGCAGGCCGGGGGGCAGGGGGGGTGTTGGCGAGTGTCATCAGCCGTGGCCTGGCCCAGCCTGGGGGCCGGGGGCTCCCCTGGGAAGGGCTTTGGCCACCCCGCTGGAACGGGACCCGGAGGGCTTCCCGGGAAAGCCAGCACCGCAGCAGAACCTGGCCTGGCCTGGGGGGGATCCCGCAGTCTCCATCTCCCCCCGGGAGCAGCTGGGGTCCGGCCCAGCCCCCCCCAGGCTGCACAGGCCACGGGGGAGCGGGGCCAGCCACACCAGAGCTCTGCTGCCTTTCAAGGCTGCAAAGAAAGAGACCAGTTCCTGGGCTTGGGTTTTTAAAAGGTGCCATTCACAAAGGTGAACTTACTTTGCAGTGCTGCAGAATGCTGTCAGTTGTCAGAACTGGCCAGCTATTGGCTTGATCTCAAGCACAGAAGGAACTCCCCACAGCCTCTCTCACAGGAATCACTTCTGTGGCTGTTTCCCACTTTGTTCCCTAAATGCTAAACTACCACACCCTTTGACCATAACATAATTCTCAAAACTCAAAGATTTCAAGGCCATATTTAAAACCAAGTAACTTCCTCCAATATCAACCAAAAATTCCACTTCTTTTCTTTTTTCCAGTTTCATTTTTATAACCAGGGGTTCTGCTGGGGTGGACTTCCTGGGTCCTCCTCAGTCTTCTTTTGGATCTGCGACTGCAACCACCCCTCCTTTCCCTTCTTTCTTTTGGCCATCTTGTTCCCACTTTGGACACTCATTTTTCCAGTGATCAAATTCTCCACAATTCGCACATTGGTCTCTACCCAGTCGAGATGGGCCTTGTTTGGGTGGTTCTTGTCCATGCTTTCCTTTCTCTTTTCCTTTCTCCTGTACCACTGCTACTAGCTTCTTCATTTCTTGCTTATATCCCTCTTCTCAATTGCTGAAAACTCTCCATGCCTCTTCCAATAAGGCTTCTAAGTTTCACCCATCTGCCCCCCAAAGCTTTTGGAGTTTACACCTCATGTCCCCCATGGATTGTTCCAGAAATAGATTAACTAGCTGCTGTATTCCTACTTCAGAGCCCGGCTCCAGTGGTGTGTGTCTGTGCATCGCGTCCTTCCAAGGATCTGGGAATTCCGAGGGAGATTCTGAGGGACCTTGTTTGATTGCATATAAGGCTGCCCAGTTCATGGTTTTAGGTCTAGCCCTCTCCACTCCCTTCACTCTCCACTCCTGGGAGCTTTCTGACTTTCTCCTTCCACTCAACTGATTTGGATCCCACTGTGGGCCCTGGAGAGGAAAGTATTCTTTTCCATCCATTTGTAATGTTTTATAATGGTCCTTTGCCAGGTCCCCTGCTGGTTTTAGAACCAATTGTTTCTCAGTTTTGGTTAATGCATCTAATAACAATTGTGTGTCACTTCAGTCTGGGTTATGTTGATTGACTATGTATCGTAAACATTTGGCAGTGTTTACTGGGTCACTTTGATAATTCTTTGCGACCTTTTCTCACACATCTGTGTCGAGAGGAGAAAAGGGTTCCTTAACTACCATTGTCCCTTCTGGTCCTATTGCTTCCCACAAGGGTGTCTGTAGTACCTGCTCTGTGCTCCGGGATGCAATTGGGCTACCTGGGGGTGTTGGGCTGATGCCCCCTTAAAGCTGTTGGGAGGAGGTGGAGGGGAAATGGAGCTTCCAGGTCTGGAGGGGTCAGAGGAGCAAATGGAGCTTCCAAGTGCACCTCTTCCTCCTTCTGCCTCCTAAAGGGAGGGCTGATTAAATTAGTACAGTTCTGTTCTTGCTGGGCTGCTGCTGGATAGGCCTTACTCAGCCTGATGCACCTCTGGCCGAGTCTGCAGCTCCAACAGCACCGTTTGAGCTTCCCTTTGTTGGCCTGATTTTCTTTCTCAAGGGCCAACACCAAAGGACCAGAGGGAGCTTTGATCCCACAGTCCCTCTGCCATTCAGGGTTATTCTGGAGGGAGAAAAACATATCACAACCTGAAAGCTCATCCCACTTCCCCTGGTGTCTAAGGAAAAGCATGAACTGCAGCAGGGTGTTGTACTCTGCTGTGCTACTGGGGGCCACCTTGCACCGTCATCCAGGTGATCCAACGGCCACCAGTGAGAACAATATTTTATTGAACTCTTTTTGTTCTCAGTGCCCCCAGTGCTTGGAATTTCTTTCCAATGTGATAAGAAACATCCCAGTGGGCTGGCTCTCGGTACCTCTTTGCTGTGTCCTGTCCCCATTATCTTCTCCTTCTTGTCTTATCCCATTTCCACCTAAATTTTTCCTCCCAATTTCTCACAGTCTTTTCCCACTCTTCTTTGTGCACAGCCCAAGTCAGAGGCACAAAATGGATCCTTCCACACACAGGCTTTAAGATCTCAGGCTCACGACCAACCTGTCCTCGCTCACACTGCGGGCACCCCCTCGGCTGTTGGGCAGAAGAGCAGTGCCAGTGTGGTGCACAAACCTTACACTGGAATAAAACCCACGCAAAATGTTGTCCCTGTTGTGAGTGAAACACCCCAATAGCACAAATACACACTATTCCTGGCATCCCTTCTGTCCCTTCTGGGATTTCCAGATCTTTAGGAGAGGGCTGTTTCCAATCCAAAGCTGTGATCTTTCCAGCAGAAGTTTGATAAACTCCCTCTGATAACACCCGCTCGTTCCCTCTATCTGTCCGGTGGTGCCCTGGGTTTACAAACTCCCAAGGCTCCAGGCCAAACCTCTGGAGCAGAGGTAGTCCTTTAATTTGCCTTGCCAGGCTTGTAGCGTTCTTTCAGCCCTTCCACTACTTGTTATGAGTAATAAGATTGAACAAGCAGTGTATCCAAGACAGAAAGCGAAGGAAAGTTACCAGTGTGCTGGGATTAGAACTTTGGACACAAGAGAGCAGTATTGCTACAGAAATACACACAAATCACAAAAAACTCTGCAAAATACATCATGACTTCTAAAACTATTGCAACCAAGGAGAAAAAGCCAAAACTACACTCTTAACATCATGAACTACTCTTCTAGTATTCCTAACTATGTCTCAGCTACAGTCTCAGTCACTCACACACAACTAAAAGTCTGGACATAACACACTTCACCAAATAGCAGCATTAACACAGGGGTTTGTTCCAGCCACCCCCAGAATTGCCAGTGGCCAATCCCTTTGGTCAATGAGCCCCCCTTTGCCGGCCCCAGCCGGTACCCTCCTGCCGGCCGCGCAATCAGCCCAAGCGGTCCCTGCACCGCTCACTGACCCATGGTCACTTGCAAGCCCACCTTACCCCAGCAGGGACGAGGCTACGCGCAGGGACGTCTCCCTGCGGCTCAGCAGCAGCCCTTTAGTCCAGACCCCCCGAGGCTGGATTATAATACAAACCGTTTGATCCACGGGCAGCAGGTTCCTCGTCTATCCCTGCGGTGAGCGCACGAGTTGAGGAGTACCCCGAGAAGATCCCGGGGCGCGCCTTGGGGAGTCCATCCCCCGTGTGCTCCCACAGGGGGATAGAGAGGACTCCTGCCTGGCTCCCCAAAACTGACACATGGAAAGACTCTAAAACTGCAGTAGTTTTAAAGTAGCTTTGATTATTTATTATTGACAGGCGCCCGGGCACACGGGGGATTGATCCTCCAAAGACGTGTGCAAATGTCACAAGGCGTACATTCTCTATTTATCCCCCAAGGTATTCCATATGCATAGGATTGTAAAATGTGCTTCATGCATATTCATTTCTTGGCTTCTCCCATCCCCACTCCATATGGTAATGAGCTCCACACCCCCCTGGGCATGCACAGTTCACTCTGGTGGTCACTGAGGGGTCTTCAGGGATGAAGGCTCGGAACTGTCCAAACCCCTGGGTCAGCTCTGTCCAGCTCTGGAGCCTGAGGGCCTCTTTCATCTCAGTGTTTTTTCTTTCCTAGAGCACTATGTTAAAAGAGATGTTATACACACTATACAGTGGAGTAAATAATTCCGATTAAGATTTCTTATGTTGAGTCATGATCCTAATTAATCACATCTATATGTATATAAATACTTCTGCTTTGCTGTTCTTCATGTTGAGGGACAAAGTTGTACAAAGGTTCAATTCCACCTCTATAATCCTTTACACAGAAATCCTTTACAAATCCTGGGCCTGGGACTGGATCCAGCCACTCCCACGCTCCTCTCAAAGAAGGAGTTTAGAAATCCTGGGGGTCCTGGCTTGGGGGATCTTGGGGTGTAATTGGGGTGTTGGGGGTCCTTTCTGCACCTGGTGACCCAACAGGAACTTCTCTAATAACCTTTGCCTGAAGCTCCCACTGTGCCCATGACAGGAGCCCCTGGCAGTGTCTGTGACATCCCGGCTCTTTGGCAGCCTGGGGACTGCTGGGATGTCACCCTGGAGCCCCTGGCAGTGTCGGTGACCTCACTGTTCTTTAGGAGCACAGGGATGTCACCACTGGACTCCTGTCATTGCCTGTGACAAATTGGCGCCTTGGCAGCGTGGAGACACCTCTGTTGTCACCCTGGAGCCCTGTGACTGTCACCTCACGACCCTCAGGAAGATGAAGGAGCCCTGGGATGTCACCAAGGAGCCCCTGGGACTGCACGTGAGCTCACAGCTCTTCAGCAGCCTGGAAAGCCTGGGATCTGTTCATTCCTGCTCTGCTGAGGATGGATCCTCAGCAACTTGGAGGGAGGTTCCCTGATGAGTTTTACTTCTCCAGAGGCTTGTTCAGTCTTCAGCTCTTCACTCCAGGAATTCAGCCCCAAAAACTCATTAAGATTTCAAATTACTCTAACAAGACAAGTCCCTGGGAATAATTTAATGTTAAGTCCTCAATTCTTCTATCGTTAATTATACAGATTTCAGAAGAGTATTCAAAGAGAATATACTATCATTTTAAAATGTGAAGGGCTTTTTTTTTGTCCTACTTAGTTTTGTTCTCCTGTTTACTGATTGATATCAGCAATCTCCAGTTGATATTGATCCTGAGCACCTCCTAAATCACTCTGAACAGATCTGAAAATCAAGTCCCTTGATGGCTGACAATCCATCAGACTTTGTCCCTAAAGCCCCCCATCTCTGGGCTGGGGTCTCATGCAAGCCCTGGCCCCCAGAGCAGCTGAGGAATGGAGCCACATCCAGGGGTGTCCCCAGGGCTCAGGACTGGGGCCAGCTCAGTTCAATCTCTTTATTGCTGCTCTGGAGCAGGGCACCCAGGGCCCCCTCAGGCAGCTGCCAGGGGAGCCCAAGCTGGGTGGGAGTGTGGCTGTGCTGGAGGGCAGGAAGCTCTGCAGAGGGATCTGGGCAGGCTGGAGCCATGGGCCCAGGACAATTGGATGAGGTTCAGCAAGGCCAAGGGCCGCGTCCTGCCCTGGCCTCACAACCACCCCAAATCCCTGGCCGTGCCCTGGCCCTGATCCCCACAGCCTGTCCTGTTCCCTTCATCCCTGCATTGCCAGGGACTCTGTGGGACACGGGAGCTCTGCTGTGCCTATGGAGGGAGCTCCAAGTGCCACCACTGCACTGGGAACCACAACTCATCGGCTTTGTGTCCTTTGGGGCTCAGCAACTGGGGACACTCAGAGGCACAGGAAGTTTCTCTTCATGGCCAACAGAAAAAATGGAAACATGATCCAATTTGAAAAATATCAAAATTCTTTCATCAGCAGTGTGAGACAACCCAGCAGCATCTGAACTGCCTGCTATCCACCAGGTATATCCATACAGGACCATTTTTAGATAAAGACAAAGGGAATTGTAAGGGCCATAAACACAATTAAGATGTTTCATGATGAGTTATTTGAAGTTCTGAAAGACTGGGCAACTCCCTGAAGCTCCAAGTGTGAAGCTACTCAGTTGAGAGCCATTGGAATGCCCAGAGTGCAGCTAGAGGAGGAAGTCTGGGAGGAATGGGAAGGACACAGATGCAGCTGCTCTCATTAAGAGATGTCCTCAGACATGGCCATTTAAACAGGAGAGGTGGAAACTCCTGAATGAGGAAGAACATAAAATAAGAGACTGAAATAGAAGGGAAGATTAGTATTCCTTTTCCTGACGTCATACAATTCCAGGATATTCCTGCTTCCTCCTGGTGGGAAAAACTTTGACATTTTATAAAAGTACTCAACTGACCCAGCTGATGAGATGTGCTCGTGCACCTCACAAGCTGCAGGTCCCCTACAGCCCTGGAGGGCTCCTGTCCCATCTGCTCTGCTCCAGTCTAAAACAGGGACCAGCATTGTCCCAGGATCATCAGAGAGCTGAATGGGAAAGGATCTCAGCAAGTCTGCAGCCCAAGGTGTCAGCAACAGGCCCAGAGCAGGTGGTTCAAGGCTTGATTTGGTCTGGATTGGCAAATGGCAAAGAACAGGGAGGGGGCAGCATGTCAGCAGCTGGCTGAGCCCATGGGAACAAAGGTTTCCTCCTGTCCTGGCTGCTGTCCCCTCTTTCCCCTTCCCCCCATTGTCTTTTGTCTCCCCCCAGCCCCCGGTGAAGAGCCTGGCTCTGTGTTCTCCATCAGCTCCTCGGTGGCACTGCCAGGCTGGGATGAGGAGCCCCTGAGCCTTCCCTGCTCCGGGCTGGACAAGCCCAGCTCCCTCAGCCTCTCCTCAGAGCCCAAGGGCTGCAGCCCCAGCTTGGAGGCCCTTGCGTGACCCTGCTCCAGCTGCCAGACATCTTTCCTGCCCTGGGGAACCCAAGGCAGGCCCCAGGGACCGGGATAATGCATGTCCTTGATGTCCTGCTCACACAGCCCCGGCCCCTTGTCCCCGTGCCAGGCTCTGGGCTGGATCCTGTGCAACATCCTTAGGCTGTGGCTCCAGGAGCAGCGGCGGGATAGCAGGGGACAGGGGACCCCACTGGGCATGAACAGTGTTGGACTTCTCTGGGGGGGTCAGTGTGAGGGGGGGCTGGGGCAGAGTGACCAACGCAGTGACCTCACACAGCCCCCTCTGATGTCACAGCCTGCTCTGTGACGTCACACAACTGGTCTGTGATGTCACAAACCGCACTGTGACGTCACACACCCACATTGTAATGTCACAGCCTTCTCTGTGATGTCACAGCCTGCTCTGTGATGTCACACAACTGGTCTCTGATGTCACAAACCACTCTGATATGTCACAAAGCCACATCGTAATGTCACAACCACCGCTTTGATGTCATAGCCTGCTCTGTGATGTCACAGCCTGCTGTGTGATGTCACACAACTGGTCTGTGATGTCACAAACCACTCTGTGATGTCACACAGCCAGATTGTAATTTCACAGCCTGCTCTGTGATGCCACAGCCTCTTCTGTGATGTCACAGCCTGTTCTGTGAAGTCATAGAATGCTCTATGATGTCACACCTCCACTCTGTGATGTCACAGCCTACTCTGTGATGTCACATAACTGATCTCTGATGTCATAAACCACTCTGTGATGTCACACAGCCACACTGTAATGTCACAGAAAATTCTATGATGTCACAGCCTGCTCTATGATGTCAGACCTCCACCCTTTGATGTCACAGCCTGCTCTGTGACGTCATACAACTGGTCTGTGATGTCACAAACCACTCTGTGATGTCACACAACCACATTGTAATGTCACACAACCACATTGTAATGTCACAGCCTGCTCTGTGATGTCACAACTCCGCTGTGATGTCACAGTCTGCTCTATGATTTCACATCCAAATCTGTGATGTCACAGTCAGTTCTGTGATGTCATATGTCCACCCTGTGATGTCACAGCCTGGCCTGTGACCTCACACAACTGGTCTCTGATGTCACAAACCACTCTGTGATGTCACAAAGCCACATTGTTATGTCACAGCAAATTCTGCGATGTCACATTAAGCTCTGTGATGTCAAAGACAACTCTGTGATGTAACAGCCTGTTCTGTGATGTCAGACAACTTGTCTCTGATGTCACAAACCACTCTGTGATGTCACACAGCCACATTGTAATGTCACACCCTGCTCTGTGATGTCACACAACTGGACTATGATGTCACAGAGCATTCTGTGATGTAACAGCCGGATCTGTGATGTCAGAGCCTGCTCTGTGATGTCACAACCATCTCTGTGATGTCACAGCCTGCTCTGTGACATCACACAACTGGTCTCTGATGTCACAAACCACTCTGTGATGTCACACAGCCACATGGTAATGTCACAGTGAATTCTGTGATGTCACAATCTGCTCTATGATGTCACAGCACATTCTGTGATTTCACAGTCAGCTCTGTGATGTCACAGCCTGCTCTGTGATGTAACACAACTGGTCTCTGACGTCACAAACCACTCTGTGATGTCACACAGCCACATTGTAATGTCACAGCTTTCTCTGTGATGTCACATCCTGCTCTGTGATTACACAGCCTGTTGTGTGATGTCATAGAATGCTTATTGATGTCACACCTGAACCCTGTGATGTCACACAACTGATCTTTGCTGTCACAAACCACTCTGTGATGTCACACAGCCCCATTGTAATGTCACAGTGAATTCTGTGATGTCACAACCTGCTCTGTGATGTCACAGCGCATTCTTTGATGTCACAGCACGATCCGTGACATAAAAGCCTTCTCTGTGATGTCACTGCCTGCTCTATGATGTCAGACCCCCACTCAGTGATGTCACAGCCTCCTCTGTGACATCACATGGAAATCTGTGATGTCACAGCCCACTCTGTGATGTCACTGCCTGCTCTATGATGTCAGACCTCCACCCCGTGATGTCACAGCCATATCTGTGATGTCACAGAGACAGCCTATGATGTCACAGCAGCTCAGTGACCTCACAGAACCCACTCTGTGATGTCACAGCCCACTCTGTCACCTCATGTGTCGTGGTTTTGAACCAGTAATTAACAAAAAGGGGAAATAAAATTATTTATTTCTTGCTGTGAGATATGGATTAAAACAAGAGCAAACCAGGTATAAGACTTAAAAGGAATAAAGAAAATTTATTGACAAACTACAAGAATAAGAACACCAGAATAAACTTTTAGAAAAAACCTTTTCATTTCCCACTGCCCACCTTTCTTTTGTTCACATGACAACAGAGACAAAAACTCTAGAATTTTGATGGTTTAAACAGTCTCAATTCCTTCTATAGTCTTTTCTTCAGTTTCTGCAGAGAAACAGAAGTTCCTTTCTGTCAATTTATGGAGTTTTTCACAAGGAGACTATTTTTGTTATAGTTTCCCGTTTCTCTGATATCAGCTGCTCAGAGCTGCTGTTATCAGAGCCCACCCCTCTCATTCCACATCACTCTGAAATGTGTTATAGGTCATTAGTTTTGGGGATAGCATTTTAAGGATAAGTTATTCAAAGGCAAAAAAAAAAAATTCTTCATCTGTTTTTGTGAGCTTCACTACAAAACAGTTTTCTCATTGCCTCTCAAGGCTTCAAATCTCTCAGCACTTCACTATACCATAATTACTCTACTTTTTACTTAAATTTACACTTTGAACACTCTATTCCTCCCCATACTTTATCATGAATTAAAGGAGTTCTTTTCAGGACTTCATTGTCCATCCCCATAGTTTTAACAGAAAGATATTTCAGCTTAATTAAAGCATCTTCTTAATCCTCTACCTTTCTTAAAGCTTCTTTTCTTTCTTGCCACTAGTAGTTTATAAAGTCTCTTCTCATGTTGATCACTCTCCTTTTCTCTCTCTGGATAAAAAGATTAATCTGCAAGTCTCATCTGGATAAGAAAGAGTTAAAATCCTGCCCAAGCTTTTGTAGATGGTTCGGTGATCTCTGCTGAACAGGAGCTGGAGCTGTCTGCGATGGAAAGTTCCTCATAGTTGCTCTAGAGAAGCATGGTCACTGTCTCTGCTTGCTGCAGGCTTAGAGCTCTTCTCCTTCTTTACTCGACAGTTTTCTGGTAAATTCCATCACGGCAAAACCTGCAGCTAAGCCAGGAACCGGCCTGGCCCGGCTTAGCCCGGGGCAAGCCCCCCCCAGGCCCCATCTCCCGGCCGGGAGAACGGCAGGCCCAGCCCGGCCCCCCCCAGGCCGCATGGCCTGGGCAGGGAACCAGAGGCCAGCCGGAGGTCTGCTACCTTTTACAACCAGAAAACAAAGAGAACCACAGAGTTCTGTTTTTTTTCTTTAAGGTGGGGTTCACAAGTTGATCTCACTTTTCAATGGCTAAAACTGCTGTCAATTCTCAGCAATGACCGATAATTGGTCATTAGAAAGACTCCAGGCAGTCCCCAGCAACTCCAACTTTCTTCAAGGTAAAGTAACCCCATGACATCATGTCACCAGATGATAAATTGTCTACCCCAGGTGAGCACACACTGCTCCTTCTCCAAACCCACTGGCCCATGGACACCACACAATGCCCATTGTGGAAGGAGGGGAACTGGAAGTTCTCCAGCCTCAGTGTCCTGCCAGCTCAGCCAGGCCCACTGGAACATTGGGCTCCAGCACCAGCAGGGACCAGCAGAGAGAGCCCAGCACAGAAGAATGCATGTGGACAGGGGAGGGGAAATATGTTCATCATTTTGGGCTCATGATTACCATATGTCTGTTTAGTCTGGGACAATCCATGAATGGGTGTGTGCAAAATACAGAATAGAAACAGAAACTTCCCTGTGCTCAGCATGCCCGGCTTTGGGAGGAGCTGTCCCCCCAAGCATCCGGCCACATAAAGAATGCTGCTTCTCAATGCTGCATTGCTGCTGAGGAGTTTTTATTGTAGGGAATTTTGGGCACACTCCCAGTGCCAAGGAAAGCTGTGTCTGCTGCTGTTCACAAACAGAGAAGGGCTGCTGGGAGATGTGGTGGTCAGAGGCTGCCTGGGATACAGTGACCATGGAATAATCGAGTTTTCAATATTCTGTGACTGAAGGAGAGGCAGAAACAAAACTTCAACACTGGAATTATGGAGGGCAGACTTTGGCCAATTCAGGATGCAGATTTGGGGATAACTGAATCAGGTACTGATTTTTGTAAGGGAAACAGCCCTTAAAAACAAAGGGGTCCAGGAAGGATGGACACACCTCAAGAAAGTAAACTTAAGGGGGAAGGAGCAGCCTGTCCCTGTGTGCCAAAAGATGAATCAGTGTGGAAAATGTCTGGCCTGGCTGGGCATGGAGCTTTTTCCAGGAACTCAGGGAAAACCATGGACACATCACCTTTGGACAGAAGGTCAGGAAACTCAGGAAATATTCAGGGATGTCTTTAGGTCATGCAGAAAGGAAATGAGAGAGGTGAAAGCTCAGTTAGGACTTAACCTGGCTGCTTCTGTGAAGGAAAATAAAAATAATGTTATCAATACATTAATGGCAAAGGAGGTTATGTAAGGACAATCCCCATTCCTTATTGGGGGGGATAAGGTTACCAAAGATGAGGAAAAGGACTATTGGGATCAGAGCACACAGGGCCAACTGAGTGATGTTAGAAAAGGTATTTTATTGCATAGTCCATCAGTCTCAGGGAAGGGTGAGACACTTGAGGTGTTACATTCAACATCATCACCTCAGAAGCCACCTAAATTCTAGTTACAATGTCTTTTATAAACTTTTTAACCAATCAAGAGGTCACACAAAAGCTCAGCAGCATCTTCATAAACCAATCATCAATTGCTTCATCTCACACGATGCTGCTGTAATGTGTCTTTTCTTATCCAACCATAGAAAACTACAGAAACTTCCATTTCTGCATCTGTAATTTCTTACTGACTTTAGAACAAGGTTATATGTGAAACTTCAAAATCTCTATTATCTTACTGAACATATTTATTCACATATAGAAAGCATATTTCTACTTGCTGAAAGAACGTTTCAAACAGATTTTGACTTAAATTCCAAGCTTCTGTTCTTACTTTATGTTTGTACAGGTTCATTGTTGTAAAGCCCCAAGCCTTCCCCAAGGTCTCAGGTCAAACTCTGTGTCCATCTCTGTCTCTGGGCCTGGATGCTCAGGGCCCTGAGAGCTCTCTGTGCCTGCATTTCCCACCCAGCCCAGCTTGGGCTCCCCTGGCAGCTGCCTGAGGGTGCCCTGGGTGCCCTGGGCCAGAGCAGCAATAAAGAGATTGAACTGAGCTGGCCCCAGTCCTGAGCCCTGGGGACACCCCTGGATGTGGCTCCATTCCCCAGCACTCCTCGGGCCTGCCCATCCAGCCAGATTTTGAGCCGGGGAACAGATGCTGCAGAGGCTGTTGGATCAAGTTCCTGGGAGAAATCCCACAAGTTTGGGATTAGTGCAGCTGTGGCTCTGCACAAGAGAGCTCTTCAGCCACTTTCTCTCTTTTCCTCCCTCTGGCCATGGAGGCAGCTGGTGACTTCAGCGTGTGCCTCGTGTGTGCAAAGAGCAAATCTGTGCAGAATCGGGGCACGGAGGCTTTGGGGCACCTTGGCACCTGTGCTGGGCACAGAAGGTGTTTTCCATTGCACTGACACTGTCTGCTGGGGAAAGTGGATTGAATATCCAGCAGAGGAATGACTTTTGTTTTGATGGAGCTGTGCCTTCCCTTGCTTTGTTTGCTGACAAGGAATGAACATCCCTCTGTGTCTGGGGCAGCTCCTTCTGCAAGGAAAGCAGGTGGGAGTTGGAGCCAAGGAACTGAAAGCTGCAGGCACAGCCTGGAGGGGAGGGAGCTCAGATTTGCACAAGGCTGCTCTGAGTGCCAGGGCTTGGATGAGGGAATTGGTGGGGTGGGGGTAGGGACAAAGTCTGATGGATTGTCAGCCATGAAGGGTCTTGATTTTCAGATCTATTCAGAGTGCAGGAGGAGGTGCTGGGGATCAATATCAACTGGGGATTGCTGATATCAGTATATAAAGAGAAAAACAATAAATGGGAAAAAATATCTTCTCTCTCTGTATTTTTTTTAATGAAATATGTTGTTACAAATGGAGTGAACACTTAGCCAAGTCCTGCCTTATGCTCAGGTTTCTGGCAGTAGCTCTGTTTCAGGCCACCTGCACCCCAAATTACTCTCGCTCCAAGGTTCTTTAGAATGGCCCATTAGGTCTATTAGAAAATGAATTATTTACTGAATGGACTCAAGATTAACAGCCAAGAGACTTTAAACAGACTGCTTCCTCCACAGGATAACCCAAAGAAGTGGTAGTGGATACAAACACAGTGCACAATCAAGTTACCTGTATTACAGCTCGTGAAGAGCTGGCACAGATTAGGAGTCAATGGAACTCAGCACCCAGTTGATGGTGGAGCACACATGGAGCCCTTTCTTTCCCTCAGCTTCCAGAAAGGAAGCACCAAGATGCATCCAGGCTTGGGACAGAAGCCCTGCCCGTTTCCAGGGACTATGCAGAAGAGTTGTGCTTTGTGCAAGTTTTGTGTAGCTTTTCTAGTTTGTAAAGTGAAGTGTGTGTCAGTCCAGAATCCAAGGCTCATCTCCCTTCAGGCTGCTCTCAAGGCAAGATGTTTCTGGCCAGCTGGGAACTGCAGCTCCCTGGCAGCAGAGAGAAGTCAGGACAGGACAGATGTCCGGCCTGGGTTATCTGCCCAGTTCCTGTGAGGGGGAGATGCCCTGAGTTCTGGCCCCAGCTGCTGGACAGAGCAGAGGAGCCCTTCTGTGGCCCAGGGGAAGTCTGCTCCAGGAACCTCCTGGAACCAAGGGTCCCTTGTGACATTGGGATGCCTGATGGAGCCAAGGGACCATGGTGACACCAATGAACCTCCTGGAACCAAGGGGCCCTTGTGACATTGGGATGCCTGATGGAGCCAAGGGACCATGGTGACACCACTGAACCTCCTGGAACCAAGGGGCCCTTGTGACACTTTGGAACTACAGAGACCATTGCTGAGTACGGAACCTCATGGAACCAAAAGCCCATTGTGACAGATCAGGGCCTGGTGGAACCAAAAAGAGCATTGTGACAGCGTGGGGCTCCATGGAGCCAAATATCCACTGGGACAGTGCAGAACCTCATGGAACCCAGGGGCCTTGGTGACACTGCAGGGCCTCAGTCAAGGAGTGCAAAGGTCTCAAACATTCCTTGCAGGGTTCTGCCTTGGGGAAGGGGAACCTCCTTGGTGGCACCTTGGGCTGGGACACACTTGAGGAGTGCATCTGTTTTCAACAGTGAAACTTTGGAGTTTTAGATTGCTTCAAAATAAAAAGGGAACAACCTCTCTTTCCTGAGTGCAGGCAGCTCTCCAAGCAAAGCAGGTCCCATGTGAGGGAGGACACAGAGGATGGGGTTGGGGAATGTGGAGCAAGGTTGTCCACACTGACTCACACCTTTTCCTGCAGTGACTTTATGATACTGGTATCCCCAGTCGTCTGGTTTATGTTATATATTAAGTTCTGCACCTTTAAGACTGGCTCTGAGAGCAAAGCAAGGGGAAGAAGAAGCCACAGTTTGTGTTAAAACAAAACATCACTCCCCCACATCCTGCTCCTGGACTGTGGTGTCTGCAGAACAGACACACTGCAGGACAGAGCTTCTCTCTGGCTTTTAGTTAGTTTTAGCTACTTGAGACAGAGGAGTTCCCTGGACCTCTTTTTCTTCTTTTTTTTCCTAGTTCTGTGCAAACCTGCTCTGGACTGAACACCCAGCCAAACCCCGGGAGCTCACGCCTGTGGCCCACCGGGCCTGGGCCTCGGCACTTTCCAGCGCTGGAGGGACTGATAAGAACCTGAGTGAGCCGAGCTACACCACATGAAAAGGACTTTTCTTCCTAGACTTGCCATTCCATCGAACAGCAAGAGGTTTTATTATTTAATATTATTCAATTTCTGTTAAATAAACAGCTTTTTCCACTTCTCTCCAAAGAAATTTTTTTTTCCCCTTTCCCGGACCAGTTGGTGGGGAGGGGGCATTTCCCTGGGGAAATCCCCATTTGGAGTTTTCCTCCCTAATTTGCCCTAAACTAGGACAAATACAGTTTTTGGCACCCAGTGTGGGAAGAGAAAGTGGAAAAACCTGTACTGATTGTTGGTTGTAGTTTGGTTGTACTTTGTATTGGGATAAAGCAGTCAGTAGCCATGTTGTTTGGATGCATAATATCTCTCGGGGTGGAGGCCTTCATGTGGATCTGGTCCCTAGAATTTTTTGAGGTTTTAATACCTGTCTTTTTCCTCTTTTACAGTAGAAGGGTACGGATTAGAATGGTTATTGTGCTGGGCTCGGTGATAATGATTTATAGGAAGTTCATAGAACTACTGAAGTTTCTGTCAGGTATGTTTGGCTTATGGTTTCTTCGCCCGACCCTGCCTCCCAGTCCCAGTAGCACATTTTGGGAGTTTATTGGTAATTGCACCCAGTTTGTTAGAGGAAGAACAGAGGATGAGGCTTTTCAGCCTTTTCTTTCCTTCTTCTCCTTTGAATCTGTTATGCCCCTCTTTGAGAATACCCAGTTTCCCCTGAGTGTTAAGGATACCACTTTCCTGGTCACTTTCCTGGTAGTTCAGCTGTTAAGCTTCCTCTATATGGTCTGCAACTTCTCTAGAGTGAGGGCTGAGATATCCAGAGGAGCCAACGGGACCCCTGCCCCAGAAGTAGACTCAGGTGTGGGAAATCCTGAGTGGTGTAGAGAATGGGAGAGAATGGGCCAGACTCTGAAGAAATTTTCTGATCCCCCAGCCTGGGAATTTTCACGTGAACAAATTCAGAACCCAGATGAAGTAGGGAAATATCTGGAAGAGAATTGCTATGATGATTCTAAGGAGAAAAATCTCATAGCAATGAGCTGGGCCCTAGCGTATGCTTATCGCACGGTGCTAGATACTGTAGGGCAGGGAGATAAATCAGCAGCTACCCCAGTGACTCAGGCTAAAACAGACAGTGAGCCCAAGCCAGCAGCCAAACCAGACAGTGAGCCTAAGCCAGTGGCTGCTGCTCCTACCACGAGAGCCATGAAATTCAAAACCAAAACCCATCAGCCAGTAGATGATGATAATGGTGATGTGGGGGAAGGACCCTCAAGACCAGCAACTGACCAAAAATCAGAAGGCACTGGTGAACCCTTCTCCCTGAAGGACCTTTGTGGCCTGAGAAAGGATTACACTCGATGACCTGATGAATCTATAATTAGTTGGTTAGTCCGTCTGTGGGATGCTGCAGGTGAGGCTACAGCTCTGGATGGCACTGAAGCGAGGCATCTGGGGTCCCTGTCACACGATCCGGTTATCGACCAAGGAATGATGAGGGGAGCTGACCCTTATAGTCTCTGGAACGGGTCCTGAGAAGTGTGGCACAAAGATATCTGTGTGCAGATGATCTCTATATACAGCAAACTCGTTGGAAGACCATAGAACAAGGGATTCAGCGCTTCAGAGAAATGGCAATAGTAGAGATTGTCTTTGTGGGTGACTTAGGTACTAGAAATCCAGACTTGGTGCCATGTACATCTGTGATGTGGTGAAAACTTGTTCGACTTGGGCTACAAGAATACGCTTCTGCTTTAGCAATGATGAAGTGGGATGACAGGGAGGAGACCGTGCTGGATATGGCGAAGAAGCTCCGAGCATATGCAGAGACCTTGCATGGCCCCATACAGGCAACAATTGCAGCTGTGGGAACACGTATGCAAAACTACCAAGACAAAATAGAGGAGAATTTCAACAAACTCAGGGAGGACCTTCTTCCAGTCTCGGCAGTACAGACCAGGAGCGCTGGTACTCAAAGCAGAAGTTCTCCAGATAGGGAGAAAAAGCTACGAGCTGAGCTGTGGTTCTTCCTGTGTGACTGTGGAGAAAACATGAAAGGATGGGATGGAAAATCTACTGCAACACTGGCAAAACAGATGTTTGAAATGGAAGACAGCAAGACTCAGGGGGGATATTCCACCAAAAAAAAAGCCGCTCCAGTAGCCTGTAGTCAAACTGCCAAGTATGATGATGATGATGATATGTCTGATTCCCTTGAAGGCACCTCCAAGACATATACCAAAGGAAAGAAGGATAACCAGGATTAGAGGGGCCCTGCTAGGGAAAACCGTGTCTTTTGGACTGTGTGGATTCATTGGCCTGGCACATCAGAACCATGAAAATATGAGGCCTTGGTTGACACTGGTACGCAGTGCACGCTGATCCCATCAAGACGTGGGGGCAGAATCTGTTTCTATTGCTGGTGTGACAGGGGGATCACAGGATTTTACTTTAGTGGAAGCTGATGTGAGCCTGACTGGAAATGAGTGGAAGAAACACCCCATTGTGACTGGCCCAGAGGCCCCATGCATTTTGGGCATAGACTTCCTCCAGAGCGGGTATTTTAAGGACCCAAAGGGACTTAGGTGGGCATTTGGGACAGCAGCTGCAGAGACAGAGGGCATCAAGCAGTTGAACACCTTGCCTGGACTATCAGAGAACCCATCTGCAGTAGGACTCCTGAAGGTGGAAGAACAGCAAGTACCAATTGCCACCTCGACAGTGCACCGCCGGCAGTATAGGACAAATCGAGATGCTGTGATCCCCATCCACAAGATGATCCGAGAGCTGGAGAGCCAAGGGGTGGTCAGCAAAACCCACTCACCCTTCAACAGCCCCATCTGACCTGTGTACAAGTCTGACAGAGAATGGAGATTGACTGTGGACTATCGTGCATTGAATGAAGTGACTCCACCTCTGAGCGCTGCCGTGCCGGACACGCTGGAGCTCCAGTACGAGCTGGAGTCCAAGGCAGTGAAGTGGTACGCCACTATTGACATTGCCAATGCATTTTTCTCCATTCCCCTGGCAGCAGAATGCAGGCCTCAGTTTGCCTTCACGTGGAGGGGAGTGCAGTACACCTGGAACCCACTGCCCCAGGGGTGGAAGCACAGCCCCACCATCTGCCATGGACTGATCCAGGCTGCCCTGGAAAAGGGTGAGGCTCCAGAACATCTACAGTACATAGATGACATCATTGTGTGGGGGAACATAGGATTAGAAGTGTTTGAGAAAGGAGAGAAAATCATCCAGATCCTCTGGAAGCTGGTTTTGCCATCAAGAAAAGCAAAGTTAAGGGACCTGCTCGTGAGATCCAGTTCCTGGGAGTAAAGTGGCAAGATGGACGGCGTCAGTTTCCCACTGATGTCATCAACAAGATCACAGCAGTGTCTCCACCAACTAATAAGAAGGAAACACAAGCTTTCTTAGGTGCCATAGGGTTTTGGAGAATGCATATTCCTGAATACAGTCAGATTGTGAGCCCTCTTTACCTGGTCACTCGGAAGAAGAATAATTTCCACTGGGGCCCTGAACAGCAATAAGCCTTTGCTCAGATCAAGCAGGAGATTGCTCATGCAGTAGCCCTTGGCCCAGTCAGGACAGGACCAGATGTGAAGAACGTGCTCTACTCTGCAGCTGGGAGCCATGGTCTGTCCTGGAGCCTTTGGCAGAAAGTGCCTGGGGAGACTCGAGGCCGACCATTAGGATTTTGGAGTCGAAGCTACAGAGGATCTGAAGCCAATTACACCCCAACAGAAAAAGAAATTTTAGCAGCCTATGAAGGAGTCCAAGCTGCCTCAGAGGTGATTGGCACTGAAGCCACTGAAGTTAGGGGGCTGACATTGGAAGGAGGAAATAGTGGTTGTTTACTCGTTGTAGAAAAGCTCATATGAGGTGCAAACCTCATCTAACATTAGGAATACCTGCTACATTAACAAGATTTACTGACAGACTCCATCTGTGCCTTCCCACCAAACAAGGTCACTCAGTTAGATCCTAAGAAGCCTAATGAGCAAAGTGCCAAGTCTCTGGAGTGATAATGGAGGTTTGCTCTGACTTACGCCTCAGGCATTTGCAATATTTTTAGTACTGGAAAATAAAATAGGATAGAGGAAAAAAGGTCATAATTTTTATCAAACCAGTCTACCTTGAGAAATATCAGTGTGTGTGCCTGTGCATGAACATACCTGGGTATTTTTCCTTTCTTTCCCTGGTGATTTGCAGTTTACTTTACTCTCGAGGCACTCCAGTGCCTGCATCTTGGCCATTCATCTCACATCTGCACCTTGGTTATGGAAACATCACTGTGGTGGCACCATGCCCATTCCTTGCAAAAACCTGTATCAACATCATGTCTGGTGCTTCCAGAGCTGAGGGAGAGGCCTTATCCATGGATTCTTGCTGTTCATCAATTTTCTGCCTGGAGTTTCTGTGATACAGTCTGGTCAAGCTACGGGAAATATTATGGTAAGGGACAAGAATAAATTTAGAGCATTGCAGGGGCCCAAAAAAAACCAAACTCTGCTACAACTTTTAGTATTCACAGCTGATTTGTTCCTATAGACAAGCGGATAGTTAAACCAAAACAAGTGAACCCCCAGTACCCTGAACCCTTTGTTTGATCTAGGGTCTATGCATGTTTATCTGCTATTGATATGAATATCTGGTTCAGACTATGTTTCTAGTGTATGTTTATAATTCATCTTTTGTACTGCCTGCAAAAAACTACCCCCCTATTTGACTTCTCTGTGAGTAAAAGAATACTTGCATAAATCTGTGAGATGGGATTAAGGAGACCAAAACCAACATGGTAAAACAATGGAATAAAAAGAGAAATTTAGAAGGGCCATCAGTGAAGTTTCTCAGTGTCATCATTTAGTGCAGGACAGAATGTTCCAAGAATGAAATAGCGCTGCTTGGGGTGAGTGATGTGTTGCAACATATGGCTATCAGGCATAGTGTGGAAAAGATGTGGAGCAGATCTGGTGGAAATGGCTCTACCCTGCAGAATCTATTCGGAGTCACCTTCTGACAGGTTTCTCTTCTGCTTTGGTGTAAACTAACTCAGGTCCCAATATCTCACACACAGAACTCTTCTTCACAGGATGGGGAGTCACATTTTCACTTGTGTGCCTTCACACTCAATGTATACAACAGGACATCACCAAACTGTACACCTGGTGATCAGAACAGAGCATTAATTTAAAGGTTACAGGGGATAAGCTTCCAGGAAAATGCATGTGGACAGGAGAATATTTCAATTTTCTGGAGGAAAATGACTCTACAAGTCTCAAGGGACTCTGAACAGTGACACTGGCACTCAGTTGCCTTGTAAAATACAATTGTAAGAGATGTCTTTCTATAGTGATATAACATCACTGACTGTGGTAGAAGTAGAAGCTGTACAATTGGGAAAGACATGACAATTTTAAAAGATTATTAATTACATTTTTATTTATTGATTAACTTGACACTTCTGCAAATATCCATTCACCAGCAGTGAGTGCAAACTCCGGAAATCCAGAACCCAGGGCTCTTTGGGATCTCTCTTTGGGATCAAACTTCCAGTGTAGGATGTCCTGGATTGCCCACAGCTTTCAAACGGCAGCTGGAAGTTGCTCCAAACAGTGCCAAGGCTTTTTTAGCAATACTTATACTTCTAAATTCCTAGTTACAAGTGGTGGGTAATTAGCTGAGCAGTATGAGTGATATGGAGGTAGGAATTGATGTTTTTCCTCTCATCCTCTGTTGTTTCCTGATATCTGACAAACTTACAAAATGACAGCTCTGCCCATATATTGAAAAGCATATCTAATAACATAATGGCATATCAAATAATCCTAAAAAGTCCTTTCTATTGCCTGAGAGATGTAATTAAATGTTCTGAAAGGTAGGGGTGGAACACTGTGAAATCTCCAAACCAACAGCAAGGATGCTGTTAATTCCCATGCTGTGCCCAGAACAGCACATCCCACTGCACACACACTTAAGGAGAAATGAAGGTTTAAGTTGCAGTCTCAACTCTTCTCCATAAGAAGGAGGTACCTGCTCCCTGAAATCCCTATCCCTCCATTCCCCAGTTAACTCTGGCACACCACACGGTATTTCACAGGTGAAACTCAAAGCACGTTCTGTCCTGGCTGCACACAGGTCATGAGGGGCACTGAGAGCTTCACCCTTAGGTCACTGCAGCCAGGATTGCCAAGAAACCTGGAATTTGTTTTCTCTCCCAGCACATCACGTTTCTGCTGGTAATTATTTTTATTTATTTTCCCTTCTAACCTTCCCCACAGTCATGCTTACCTCAGTGTTGAATGTGTCAGAGCTCTTTCCCAGTCAGCCCACCTCTCATCTCCCCCTGTCCTCACACCTGATCTAGGTCAGCCCTAAGCCTGAGTTTTAGGTCAGCCCTAAGCCCTGGCTTATCTCTTGCTCCACTGCAAAAACAAGGCAAGAACAGCACCTTGAGTGTGGGATTCCAGGCACTTCTCACAGCTGTCTCACCAAAACTGGCTGTCTGGGCTTTAAAAGCACCAGTTTGTTGGTTCTTACTTGAAAATGGGTGATATTTTGAAAAACTGTTACTTTCAGCTTGCTCTAAAACATAATTTGTGTTGGATTTTCCTTTATTTTTCCATTTCCTTTAGCTTTTATAGTTTTGCATGGAAAAAAACCTCAGATGGCTTCTTAGACCCTGGATGGGAGAGCAAGCAATTCTTCTGTAACAGTATTTCAGCTCCTCTGCAGACACATATTGTTCAGTTACTCACTAAAGCTAAAGGATTGTGTATACTTTTTCTTTGTTGTTGTTTAGGTGGGTTTTTTAAGAAAAACCCCAAAGAGATGACACATTATAATTTTAAAAATGTGTCTTAAACAGAAAGGAAAATTAGTGCCTGAAAAAAAGAGTTCAAAATATGTTTTGCTATAGAACCTCTTTACAGAAATGTTGACTTATAAGAAATTATATGTATAGTCAACAACAAACCTTTTGTGTACATCTTACAATGCAAAAAATGACTGCTTACAGAGATCCACAGATGAAGCTATTAGGAAGCATGGATGCAGATGTTGTATTGAATAGTCTTGCATAAATAAAAGGAAGTAAGGGTTACAAGATGCTTTAAATACTCCCTGTGAATAAATTGCACGTAGAAACACTTGCAATTGGGTAACACAAACTCATATGACATAACTGTAAAGAGAGATAACCCTTTTCTTGGGATCTTTCCATGTCTCTCGTTTAACCTTTCAGTTAAATATGTTGTAAGCTTGAGCATCCTTAAATGCAACATTAATATGTGAAAGAACTAGAGTGAGACATTTCAAACTCCTTGCAGAGGCAGTAATTTGTTGGCTGTTTCCTCTCAGGCTTTCCTGGTCTGGTGCCCAGGTGTCGGGTCCTGAGCACCTCTGCCAGGCTCACTGAGGAGTGCATTTCCACAAAGTTTTATCACAGCCTGAATCACTTGTAATCCTCAATGAGTTTCAGCCAGACATGCCCAAGGATCTGTAGAAAATATGTGGAAGAGCTAGGGAAAAGCAAAGACAGGGAACACTTTTGTACAATAACATTAGTCATAGGACAACTGCTTCATTTCAAGGCAGTTATTTGATTCAGCCCTGCTAAGGCCTGAACAGTGGCTTGTTAATGTTTAATTGGTTACAATGGACCTTTTCTGCAATTAATGTACACCTCACCCAGTGATTGAGCCCATCACATGATGTGAGACTGTATTTCCATGAAGGACACTGGACTCTTCACCACCACCACCACCATACCACCACCCAGGTTAGCTTGATGCATCTTGGTCTGAAAAATCACCTTCATGAAGAAATGCTCTTCTTTTTGCCAGCTGGGCTCCAGAGGGTTTAACCAACCAGTAACAGGGCCCCCCCATCTGCTGATTTTTCACTTGTTTATGCTCCTGCCTCCCACCACAAACAAAGCACATACAGAAACCTCTACTGAGATTACTCCTCTTGTGTCACTCAAAAAGGCACTGACAAGTCTAATGCCTCAGCGTTCCATACCGTGTTTCCATGCAGGGAAAAGCTAATAATTATAGAAGTGACTCTTTCTGTGACTGGATAATATGTAAAGGGTTTATAATCCATTTCTCTTTGGAAAAAAAAAAAAAAAAAAAAAAAAAAAAAAAAGCACTTTTATATGGCAGCATCTGCAGTGAAACTGATTTTTAACAAGTACTTTAGGGATTCCAGATGTCACTTGACAACTTGAACAAAAGTGCTACCTTTTCCATCAGTCTCTGTACCAAGAAATCATCTAACTCTTGCAAGATTACTCAAATGGCTTTAAGATTATTTTTGCAGCCAATTTCAGTCCACGGAATAGTGGAAATAGTCCCTCAAGCATGTGAGAACTTTTGCAGTTGTTAACTATCTGGAGCAAAATACAAAGAAATTACAGCCCTTCTATAAGTAGTATTGATTAGAAATATAGCTGTGGGAAGAAAAAAAAAAAAAACCAAACAAAAATCCCAAACTAAAACTACTGCATCTAAAAACCTGTCTGGTTTTGATTTGGTTTGATTTTTGGGTTTTTTCCCAACTGCACTTATTTAAATTATGTCAGTTTTACTTAGAAGTAAATCTTTGTTCTGTGCAGCCTGCCTTAACACAGTATCAGGTCCTGTCTTCTCATGAATAGATGATAAATCAAATAAATTGGTGGGAAAGTGTCAAAGAGAATCAGAAATATTTCTCACCTACTCCATTTCACTTAGGGGCATATGCTCTCTGGGATAGATTTCTGTGCTCTTCTGCTTCTCTTTTATATTTCTGAATGCAGAGATTTCAATTTTTTTTCTTTTTTTCTCAGAGGAAAAGACTACTAAAATGCTAAGCTGTGTGACCTAAGTGATAGCCTAAACCATGTGCCATAAAGTCAAAAAATGGTGCCTTCCCTGGCATCCGAGGATGTCAAACAGCAAATTCCCAGAGCTTCTCTTTTCACACAAAAACAGCATGGAAAAGACAAAAAACTAAAACCTGTTTGTGTCTTCTGATGGTGCCAACTGATAGAGCTACAAAGCCTCCTGCTAGCTGAGGGCCAAGCCCTCTGTGGGCAGGGTGAGAGCAGGGTAAGAGCAAATATTTGCAGGCTGGAAAAGCCTCCAAGGCCTTGAGAACGGTCATCTCTTGTTTTAAAGTGTGGATTTTTCTAAGCTGTCAAAAAGTGAAAACGATACACATTCATTTAGGGTATGAGAGTAGAAACAAAGATGACACAAGTGCCCCTCCAGGGCTGCAGCTCTACCTGGCTGCTGGCTTTGGGGGCACTGGGGTGTAAAGCAGCCGCTCCCCGAGCGTGGCAGGCTGCTGCCCTCCGTGTGCTCAGCTCTTACATGTCCATGCTCTAGCCAGAAATACCTGAGAAACCTCTTGAGTTATGGCCTGCAAGAGGATGACTTTGCTCCTAGCAAACACAGGAAAGTGGTGCACAATTTTGACTATCTGACAAAGGCTCCAGTGTATCCCAGTATGAAATAAACATGAAGTTTATCAAAAATCCCACCATTCAACAATTATTGTTTGCAACCTGAAGCCCAAAGACTTCTTTCTAGTTTGTTTTTTTCTGACAATTTAAAACTTCTTGGAGGGGTGGGGGATGTCAGTCATCAAAGCTATTTTCATTTTAGTGTGACTATCAAATGAACATAGGTCCACTTGTGACGCAAAATGTTTAAGGGTAGACAAACGGGAATGGAAAGATTGCATGAACAAGCTGCTTGGCATTTATTCTGTACCACAGAAACCCTAAAAGTGCTTGGAAACCGAATCTTTCCAAAGTAAGAAGTGTTCACATGTGTAAGAATTGTTTGTCATTATTGGATGGGTCCTTTTAGAAAAGTTTATTGTGTTTGAAACAACAACCCTCAGAGTTCAAAATTTTGTTAGGTGTCTGAAATCTTAGTTCAGTTCTAGAACACACTTAAGTTTGAAAATCAAATTTCTTCTATAATTTAGTTCTTTCCAAAGCAATTAAAATAATTACACTCTGTCAAGCTACATCTTTTTACCCTGATTAAAGACATAGCTGTATTGAGCAAACACATCAGCTAGTCTGTTGACAGGTGAAAGAAGAATGCAGATCATGTCTGAAATCATACTGAAAACTTCACATTAAGTAGTACACAGGCAAAAAAATCACCCTGTATGCTTCTTATAGAAAAGAAGTACTTTATTAAGAAAATTATTTATTCTGTATATCCTTAAATCCAGATAGTTTACTTATAAATCAAAGCTAATGATTTGGATCCTGTCTCAAAATTAATTATTGGTGTGTTCTCTTAAACCTGGTTGTATTTGAAAGTAAGTATCTAAAATCACAGGGAATTAAATTAGATGAAAAAAAATCTTTGATCATTAAAAGTATGTACAGTAATGTTTAAGTTATTAGTGCAGATGATTTGGTTGTTTACAACATAATTACTGATTTGACTATGAAAAAAAAATAAAGAATTGCAAATTGTTTCACATCAATTAACAGTACATAAATAATTCCAGTGTGCATAAATATTTTACTGTTGAAAACTAGTACATAACTTTTTATGGTGCTCTTAAAACAAGACAAATGCAAAGTTAATAACACACACAAAAAAAATCCCTGTCTATTGCAGGGGGAAAGAAGGACAAGAAATGGAGTTGCACCAGAACCTGCTGAGACACTAACAATTGCAAATAACATGAGTAGTGAAACATTGCAAAACTGCACAGTATTACAATACAGCAACAGAGATAAAAGAGAATAAGGATTATTGTACAGCGAAAAACCAGAAAATAGTGACATTGTTACATTCTTATTAAAGTTAAAACCAAAAAAGTCAGAATAATAGTCAAGGAACACTCAATAGCAATAATTAATTTTTGATTATTAAAATATAAGAAATATTATTTTAGAATTATCAGGAAACATTTAATTGAAGAGTGAAATCAGTGCCATCCAAACAATTCAATTGAGTTTGACCAAGAGCTACCTTTGGTTTGCAGATGTTTGGAAAATACATGGGTTTATTTCTCAGACTCTCTTCAATGACAAGCTGAGACCCACAGGCTGTCATCCCAAACAAGCAACGATCTCTGACAGAATACCTCCACATATTTTAACCATTTTCGTCACTGACATGAAGTAATAAGGTTGTTCTTTGTTTGCTACATTGTTCTTGGAACAGAAAGATCAGTACACTGCCTTAACCTTGATAAAATAATTTTTTGCATACCTGTCATAAATTCATACCTGGAATATCAAAATTCCAAACAACTATTTAGGAAAAAAGAAAGAAAAAAAATAAATAAAGCAATGTCCTGAATACTGCTCTAAGTGTCTTAGTCAGTGAAAGGGAAGACAAAAATATTAGGATGTAGCAAAAAAGGGACCACTTTTATATATAATGTCAGTGATGAAAATGGCTAAAATAAAGAACTTTTCTTGGGATGATGCACTAATTTCTGAGTTACCTGTATCGAAGACAAGACAGAGGCGGTGAGATGAAAAGACTGGTGTTAGAAAATATTCAATTCATGGTGAGTTTGGGGCTATTTCAACCATAGCAGAAGGAAAATACTGAGATATATGTAAGAATTGTATATTGTAGAGCGTCTATACTTCTGCATACATTTTTTTCTACAACAGAAGAAGAGGGTATACAAAAGTATTTAAATGCAGTAGATTTAAAGTGTAAGAAGACATTCTTACAAAACTCACAATTAACCTTTGGAACTTGTTGCCATATGGTATCACTGGGGTCAAGACTGCAGCAGGATTTAGAAAGAGTGGGCATTTTTATGTACAATCAGAAGTTACCTTGTTACATTAGAGAGCATAAAATGCTTTTATAGAGGACATAAAGTCCAACGCTTCAGGCCATAAGGCAGCCACTAACTCAGGGGGGTTAGGAGGGAGTGTTTTCAGCTGGCAGGTTATTCTGTCATGGCCAGGGCTCCTTGGAGCTGCTGCCATGCTTTGGCTCCAGTCAAGGGAAGATGAGGTTGAGTGCCACTCCCTCATGGCATCACAGATCTGCCTGTTTCATCTCTGCTCCTACTGCTGCTTTTATTTTTTATTCATTCATTTCTTTGCAGCATTATTTTGCTAGCACAGGTGTATTACAGGCAAAGCCAGCCTGGCAATTTTGTGTATGCTTCTGCTCAGTAAAGAGAAATAGCTGTGATTTCCTGTGAACACATCTGCTGCATGTTCCTCTTTTTGAAGCAAACAAGCCGCTAATCCAAGGCAGATGTTCCAGTATTTGTTTCACTCTTCGCCGAAGGAGCCAGCAGATTTCTTTTTAGGGAAACGCTTTCAACCCAACTCACTCTTCTATTAATTCTTGGTAACTGATTGTAAGAACTATGTTAGTAAAATTAATATTTCAGAGCCGCCCTGCAAGGGATATTTTTAACATGCAGCACCACAGCCTCTGTCTCCCATCACTTGTGTCATCCTGTCACCGCGTACGCCGTCTGACACAGGCAGGCTGATACTAATGAGCTCACCACTGCATGTTCCTCTAACATGAAGTTCACTACTAATGAGAAAAATTCCCAGACTGTACTCACATTCTAAATCAATTTGGCAAGATTGATCGAAATATTCATTAAAACAGTTTGTTCTTCAGCTCAGCCTGAACCCTGCAGGCATAACTCTCTTGCTTCTGTGAGGGTTTATGTGTGTGTCTGCATGCACATATGTGAGTGTGTGAAATTAAAACCAGGCTCTTGCTTTTCCTCCTCACAGTATTCAAGCAGCACTTTCAGAAGGGGAAAAAAAAGGAAAAAAAAAAAAAAAAAAAAGGCTGAATTCTCATTACTCTTTTCTCCTTGAAAAGTGCCTAGGAGTCCAGAAAGGCTAAGAAAAATATTCTGCACTCCTCATGTACCTGTCATCAGGAGGCCTGAGAATGGCCAAAATAAAGAAGCAAATTACCGTCAAAAGGGCAACAAGCAAAATAACAAATGGGGATCTGTCAGAGAAAGAGAGACATCACTGGCCACACAACCCTGGGAATTTAATATATCTTCTGTCTGTCATCTGCATGCTAAATTTCCATGTCTTCCTTCAACAGAATTTCCTCTTGCTTTGTCAGCCTTGATAAGTATGGGTTAGCTCACACTGTCTACTTTTTCACACGCAGTTCAAGATAAAACACAGTCCAGAGAGACAGGGATGACATTAACTGACTAATGCTCAGTGAGCTGGACTCTGCTCACAAGGGTCTAGACAGAAAACCAGAGCAGCACAAATTGTAGTGAGAGATGAGCAGGGGATAGATTTAAAAATCTCAGCTATGATGTTATCTATCCCTCCAAAGGGACAAGAATAATTCTTGTTGGTACCAGTTTAAAAGCCAGACACCCTGACTAGCCATATATTATATACCTCTGGCTCATTTCAGCAATAGAGAAGGCTGCTGTTGGTCATCTGACTTCACTGTTCTTTGCCTAGACATCAGGAGCTTTTTCCAAAGGACTAAGAGGAAAACTCAGGAGAACTTAAGCTTTAAAATGTTTTTAAAATTTGTCGTGTGGTCCTGTTTATAACATTGCAAACCCCTTTAGTTTACAATGTTAATGAATTCCCAACAGCCCACTTCTTAGGTATATTATGTGCTATAAAATGAGATCTTGTTTTCCAAGAAGACTTCAATGGGGTTATGAATCCAATCACTCAGAGACTCCAGAATTACCTGCACAGGCAGTGTCCTGCTGAGCTGAAGCAGCAGGCTGTTGCTGGGGCTCCCACAGTGGGGAATCAGGACCACTCTGCCTTGGCTCAGAGCACAGAGCCTCAGCAGTTCAAACTACAACAGGCAGCAAGGATTCCTCTACAAATTGGCAATGGCACACAAAGGCTGTGGTCCACATTTCTTTCGTATGCAATTTCCACAGATTTGTATTCAAAAGGTGCAAAATTAAAAATGGCTGCATAACTGACCAGGACATATTTGACCACGTGCAGAATGGTCTGAGATTTTCTTCCCATTTAAACACTGCTGGCTGTTCAGAAACCTTTGCTGTGGTCTGCCTCCACGCTGATGGGAGTAATGCTGAGCACCCCTGAATTCCCAGAGCAGTGTACCAGCAGCCAGAGAGGCTTCAGGCAGCAGATACCCACCCAGCCTGGTTGAGTTTGCCTGGAGGAGCAAGAACTCCTGCACATGCAAGCCCTCACAAATGAAACCACTGCTTAAATGCAATGATGCCAACCTTCCCCAAAGAGTAGTCCAAGCTCTGCCAATGCAGAAAACTGTTTCTTTTTCCTTTTGCTACAAAGCTAAAAAAACCTGCAATCATATTGTCCAGACAGGTTCTCTGGAGATGAGATAAGGTGCTATTAACCAAATGCTCGTTTATAGACATATCATCTGCCATAGAAAGCGAGGATCAGCTCTTATCACTTTCCTTTCACAGTGCGAGATGCTGCTTTTAATGTGCTTCCTGCTTGCCCACTTTTATCTGGCTGGTGAGGTTTATTTCCCTTGACAGAAGCTGTCCCCAGGCATCTATTTCCACAAATGGAGGGAAAAGCAGATACTGGAACTGTTTGACTGCTCTGTGGACAGACTCTACTGAAGGCCATTGAAATTTTCACTGAGAGAGAAGTTTTAGGGAATCCAAATATTAACATCTTTTTAAAATATTTTTTTTCTATTTGTGCAAGACAATAGCTTCTAGTAATGAGTTAGCATTTCATTTATTCACTTATTCAAACTACTTCTGCTAAAATTTTAAATCAAAAGTAAAAAAAAATTAAAAATTCAAAATGGCGTTGTCTAATAATAGAATATTGTCTACTAATTCAAAACACGGTGTTGTCAAATGGTGTGTGTCTCTAGGTTTTGTGAAGATTTTATTTTCTGCACTGGATTAATAACTGCATAGATAGCAGAGAAAGTTAAGCATACAGTACCTCCTTTCCCTTGTTTGACCTTAATAGGCTGACTCATTCATTTTAAAATCATGCAAGAAAAAAATTAATGAAAATCATCTATTCAGAAGAGTGAGACCTTTGATTCACAAGAGACTGCTGAATCACTCCATACTCCTTGTATAGCTTGTTTTAAATTACCATGTTTCTTTTTCTATAGCTTTGCAGCATCTCAGACATTATCAGCATCAGCTGTAGATTACTCTTTAGCACAGTTTTTTATTTATATTTTTTTTCTCAGATTCTTGGGCAGTAGGTACAGAAGGAGGTTGAGAAGTTAGGTTCAGTGACAGAAAATGCCCTGGCTTTCTCTGTCTTGCAATGTTCTCTCTCATTTTACCCCCTCTCACTTCCCACCAGTGCCAGACAGTTCTAGGAGAGATGCTGCAGCCCATGTCTCCTCCTCCTCCTCCTCACGGAAGGAAGGAAGGAAGGAAGGAAGGAAGTGGCGGAAGGAAGGAAGGAAGGAAGTGGCGGAAGGAAGTGGCGGAAGGAAGGAAGGAAGGAAGGAAGGAAGGAAGGAAGGAAGGAAGGAAGGAAGGAAGGAAGGAAGGAAGGAAGGAAGGAAGGAAGGAAGGAAGGAAGGAAGGAAGGAAGGAAGGAAGGAAGGAAGGAAGGAAGGAAGGAAGGAAGGAAGGAAGGAAGGAAGGAAGGAAGGAAGGAAGGAAGGAAGGAAGGAAGGAAGGAAGGAAGGAAGGAAGGAAGGAAGGAAGGAAGGAAGGAAGGAAGGAAGGAAGGAAGGAAGGAAGGAAGGAAGGAAGGAAGGAAGGAAGGAAGGAAGGAAGGAAGGAAGGAAGGAAGGAAGGAAGGAAGGAAGGAAGGAAGGAAGGAAGGAAGGAAGGAAGGAAGGAAGGAAGGAAGGAAGGAAGGAAGGAAGGAAGGAAGGAAGGAAGGAAGGAAGGAAGGAAGGAAGGAAGGAAGGAAGGAAGGAAGGAAGGAAGGAAGGAAGGAAGGAAGGAAGGAAGGAAGGAAGGAAGGAAGGAAGGAAGGAAGGAAGGAAGGAAGGAAGGAAGGAAGGAAGGAAGGAAGGAAGGAAGGAAGGAAGGAAGGAAGGAAGGAAGGAAGGAAGGAAGGAAGGAAGGAAGGAAGGAAGGAAGGAAGGAAGGAAGGAAGGAAGGAAGGAAGGAAGGAAGGAAGGAAGGAAGGAAGGAAGGAAGGAAGGAAGGAAGGAAGGAAGGAAGGAAGGAAGGAAGGAAAAGAAAGAAAGGCATTGTAGGATGTGGTGTATTTTTGGCTGCTTTTGTCTCAAGTTATGTGTGTGAACTGAAATAAGGCAGTTACTGTTTTTGGAGCTCCAACAGATGCTTCCAATGCACAAAATGCCACAACCAGACAGTTATGCTCATATATAACATAGAAAGTGGATCACGTTTAAATTTTGGTGATTACATTGATTTGAGAAAGCCTAAAAATGCATTAGACCAAGACCAGTAAATGATAACCTGGTTGTTTCTTACATTTCCTTCTTTCTTCTGATTGACAATGTGTGCTGCTCCGACCTGATGTTAGGGAACATTTATGGCACTGGGAACTGTTTGGGAATGCTTTGTCTTTCCTCTGCACGTGAGAGAGAAATTCAAGAAAGTCAGTACATGTACAACCATTATTGCATTGGTCCAAAAATTAGAGTGACACAGCTCAAATATGACACAGCTCAAAAATTCCTCCTAGGACTTCAAATCATCCAGTTAATCCAGCTTCTGGATTAACTATGCACCTCTGGGCTAGGCAGAGGCTGTCTTCTCTAAACACTCTTTTCATGCAAGCAAACAAGGGGGCAAAATTCTTTTCCAAGAGTCTGTTCTGTAGTCTGTTCCATCCAGGATGTATTTGGAATCTTTGGAGATAAAGCTTGCCCACAGTCTGAGACATTGCTGCTCCTCACAGCTGTCATGGCATCATGACTGTGCTTATAACTGTGTGATGTACTGATGTACAGTTGTAAAAATAATTATTAACAGCAACTCTAACCCATCAAACATTTTTGTTCTTGGTCTTATTTCAAGCAGCATCTTCCTTTCCAGCAACTTTTCAGTATAGTAGGCTTGATAAATCCTCCTCTCAATATTTAGCTTGAACTACCACAGGCAAGCTTGTTTGTTGGTTAAATATAACGCTTTCAATTGGATGGGTTTTTTTTAATATGGACACCAACAGAGGTAGGAAAGAATATTAGGTTTGAATGACAGTGATGAATCATATTAATATTTACCTACTATCAGAATCTGGAGCTGCTCCAATGAGCTATGGAGTCTTAAAATCTTAATTAAAGGTTAATGAAAGAAAATATTGAAAAATCTACACAAGGAACAAGAAGTGGGGAAATGGGGTACTCTCTCTCATCCACAATACTGCCATTCTCAAGCACAGAAATTGCAGAAATAAGGCTTCCATAAGACACTGTGTGTAGCTTTGAATTCACCATTTGGCTTTCAGACCTTCTGGGCTGAATGTATTGTCCCACGTTCAGTTTTCTTTTTTTTTTGCAAAAACTCCTTTCATTACAAGCAAAGATAGGTTTGCAATATATTCATGTATCTCTCTCTGAGTTCAGTTAGAAAATACTACTGAGACTCACAAGAAAGACTGGCAGCATTTTGATCAGATCTACAAAACAAAATATTCAAGAAGTATTGATTCTATTCCTTTTGAACTCTTTAGAAAAATTGGGCAAATTTCACAATATAAAGCAATGAAATGATATAATTGGTTTAAAGCCAGAGACTGCATCTTCATTACATTCCTAATGTATGATACTTATTATGTATTAATAACACCTCATTATCTCTTGTCAGGTATGATAAATATAGCGTCTGAATATTAATTTAGTGCTTTATGCCAACTCATAAGGTTTGAAAACAGAAGCTCTTTTTTCTTCTTGCACAGCTCAGATATTCTTACAGGGTGAGACACTGCTCTTAGGGAATGGCAAATTTATAAACTTTAGTGCATATAGGCTTGGACACATGTAGAAATACCAGTTGGTTATTGAACAGTTTACAATTAAAACTGAATTTAGGATGAAGCTTATGGGTTTATGTTTGTGTAGATATTAGAGGAACGTACATTTACTCCTTTGGTTTGTGTTGGACCCTCAGCTTTAATGCTGTTGATACATTTGCAATAATTCAAGAGTACTCCCTTTTGAATCTGCAGAAATGCACTAATGCTGCAAAAGTAAAACACTGGGGACTTCATCCTTATGACCACACATTTTTCCCTGTGGTTCTTGTATCGTGACTAATCAGATGAACAGAGAGTGTCATTATCAATCAGTACTGTGCATGTGTACATACACAGCAAAGCTGCCCAGTAAAATCAGATGTCACTGCTTCTCACCTCGTGGGCCTCTCAAGAGGCTCAGGCATGTCGCATTTTAGCGCCTTACCAGCTGTGATATCTACCCTGCAGTCACATGGGAGTCAGGATTTTTTAAGAAAGGAGTACTTCTGAGTACTTCTGAGTACTTCTTTGGATGCTTAATTTAGTAATCTTTACACAGCCAGAGGTAAGCATTTACCATCTGATGGACAGCTCCCACTAAATTTTCTTGAAAGCACAAACTCTGCCTATCAGTTTGGAAGACCTTGGTTTATGCCCTGATTGATGAAGGTATGATGCCATCAATATTAATATCAGTAAACATTAAATTATTAACTTAGGTGTGTCTGAGAGACAAAGGTCAGGGGAAATGTCTGTTGACAAAACATAAATATATGTGATTAAAAATTATTCTGCACAGGGTAGTCATTCAACATACCCTTCACCATCTTGTTAATGTCTAATGTAATTCCCAACATTCCCTGGTGTATCAGGAATGTATCTGTGAGTCAAATCTTCAAATTTCTTGTCGGCAAGCAATAGAATTTCTTCAGCATCCCAGAAACACGTACTTTATAAGGTCACCTATGAAAAAAATGAACTATGGTATCCAGCACTAATACTTAGACAAAGCTGGTCTCATGGATATAACTACTGGCAAACAAAAAGTAACTCAACCACCATTAGTTCCTTCTCTTTCTCTTAAAAGAAAATCACTGGAGTTCATAAAAGATGCATGTGCCAATTTTATTCTGAAAACTGTTCTTATCTGAAAAACAGCCCAGTGGAAACTCAAACAGTTCAAGAAAGAACTACTTAATTACTTGAGCACTTGAATGTAAAGGCATGAGTATAATTGGCCAAATTATTTAATGCTATACACATCATAGGCAAAGAGCTTGACCTAAGGCAGTCATTGTCAAATATGGCACAGTTGGTTGTCATCACATGTTCCCACCCATTAAAACTTGTGGTTCCATTGCAGAGTTATTTACTGATGTTTCTTGGATATTTCACCAGAGGCTGTTTTGACCATGACAAACAATTCATTATAAGATTCTCACCAGGTCTACTGATTTTAAATGTGATATTAGGTGAGAAGCAAGGTGTGAACTGCTGCCGAAGGCAAAGAGTATCTTCAGATGATCTCAGTAATGTTCACTGCTGGCCATAACACCAAGCAAATGCTTCTACCCCTGCAGTAATTCTTCAGTGGAGACAAACCTCACACATCCTCTCTGACATATTAGCTGGCTTTTAAATCCCTGACTCACCTGAGACAACATTTTTCTCTATTTCAGCACAAGTGGCCTGAAAATAGCATGTTGTATACTTTAGGGAATGACCTCTGTTTCTAATAAATCCTGGATGTCCCTGACCCTTGCTGGTCAGGAATACGATGGGATAAACAGCCTGTCAAGGGACTCACTTTGGTTGGATGACCTCAATGGACTGTGGAGATTCTGATTTCTTCTGCTGAATTTGGTAGAATTTTTTAAATTGTTGTGTATGATGTTTCTGATTAAAGGGTTGTCTGGATCACAGAGATGGTCTTAACTTCTTTAACTTATTTATTAGAAATGAAACTGAATTTCAGCCTCATGGTAAAAAGCTGTGTGACCTCTAATCTTAACAAAGTAAGACAAAAACTGCAAAGCATTTGTTTATTTTATTAAAGTCAATAAAAATATTAGGTTAGTATGAGATCAGATTTGGACACACACAAAAACAGAAATCAACACTATAGCTATTATTGAGAGACATTCAACTTTTCAATTTATAAATCCCTGAAACAGGGTGAAACTGCAAATTGGAGATGACCCATTATATGACTGCGTAGAAAGTGACAGCTTTACATTTGAGGTACATAAATAACAAAGCCATTCTCACCATGTGCGCAGCATACACCGATGGTGTATAACAAACTCAACCTCTAACACTGAACATCTGATTTTAGCTGCCCAGTTTCTGTTCTCTAACAGTTTGCTTCCATTGGAAGTGAAACAGTGCTTGCAGTTAGAAGGGAACAGAGAAGATCAGCTGGAATTCAGAGAAGGTAGTAGTAATACAATAAAGGCAAAAATACATTTTAAATTTAACAACACGTTTCTCTGTTAACTGTTTTCTAACTGATTTCTAGTTGTTAGCAATGTATTTGTATTTGTGAAATCCCATCCTGATTTTGAAATAGGAAACAGAAAACTCAGAACCCTTCAAAAGCAGATGCAGAATATCTCAGATATTTTGGGTAGTAGTAAAAATAACAATAATGCGTTTTCTAACATCTCTGTGAGCCTCCAGCTATGCTATAGGTAAATCATTATGACTAGCTTGTAATTAGTGTGTTAAATCTGTGCAACTTACACTCTCCTGTTATCCTGGAGCATCCTTTTTTGCTTGTTTCAGAACTAAGCTAATGACAGTAGCATTGGAATATTCTTGCTGTTGGAGATTTATATTTACCAAGATTTTACAGTAGACTCACACTTCATGAAAAGTTCTGGCTCACCCCATCCTATCCAAGGAGCAAACTTATGAAACAAACCTTGAATCTTCCCTGTAGCTATGTGTCTTCTTGGCTTTATTCATACTATTAAACACTTAAGGTATTTGTGTTACATACCTCTCACAAACTAAGAAATAATTTCCCATATCAAACATCTGTGACTTTTTTTGGTAAAAAATGCTCAACAATCCAACAAAATTAAGTAGTTGGGGTCCTAGAAAAAAAATTTCTACACCCTCCTAAGGTAATTCTACATCTTTCTATATATGTTAATAACTTTTTTCTTTCTTTTTCTTTTCTTTTTTGCTATGTGCCTAAGTAGTGTGGAAATTAAAACCTACTTAACAATACAATTACATTTCCCTGAAAAATAATCTAAGGAGATTTTAATTGTGATTTTATCATTGACTTATGTTCTTAAGTTTCCATCAGAAAGTACACAGCACTATATATAATTTCTCATAAATTGGTTACCACCACATATCTTTATAGATAGAAGAGACCTTTTTGTTCATCCAATTCCCTCATATATCCCATCAGATAACTATATTTCTGCATACATTTACCAGACTTAAAAAAGCCCATCTTATGCAAATCCATTTTTCATTTTCTTAGCATTATCAGACATTTATTTAAAAGCAACTTGCTATGAAAACAAGATCTATGTAGGCTGCTGTATCCTAAATTAGTTTTTGAGAGCTACATTATAATGTAACTATTCATTGAAAAGGACTCTGATAAATGTCCACTTTGATCTGCAAGGCTGGTGTGATACTCTAAATGGAAATGTGAATCTACTGGAAAGGAGCCTGATTGAACCAGATATACCAGAAGGAAATCAAGATGCAGGAGATGTGGTTTAATCAGGCTGAAATTGTACTAATTTAACTCATCTGGGAAGTGAAGGGCCATAACTTGGACAGTGCAGATCATGATGATTTCTTTAATCATTTCCACGTGGTAAGAGGTAGCGACTCCCTGCCCTCTGTGGCAGGTCCTGTGCCTGTTTGCAGATGAGAAATTTGGGCTGTAGCAGTAGATGCTCCTCTCAAAGGCATGGGCAGGAAAAGGGCATGACCTCCCCTGGACAAGGCCCGTGTCAAATCAGTGCCCAAGAGCATCCCAGGGACAGCAAAAGGCAGAGGTGTACAGGAGTGTGCAAAATAGGAACTTTCTAACCACCATGCTAAAGGCACAGCATGGAAAAGGGATTATCAGCTTGCTCGTGCAGTTTAGCTCTCTATCCTCTTGAAGGTGTGCCTCCCACCAGGGCTCATTTCAAGCATGATTTATCATGAGCCCAAAACCCCAAGGGTGAAGAACTCCACTAGGTACCTGACATCTGCCAACTGCAGCAGCATGAGCCCAACTCTGTTCCAATAACTCTCTAAAGCGCCCTGGTCCAATAACCCTGTAAAATCCCATCGTTAAAAAAAAAAACCAGAACAACCACTTTGCCCGTGCCAGTGTTATTTTAAAAGATTTCTGGTATTTTATAAAACAGCTCTTGCATAAAATCTGGTGGAGTATTAATTCTAGGGCTGGAATACTGAGAGCTGTTATTCTGAGTGTGAGGGGACTCACACTTCAGGATTCACGATTCATGATACTTAATTCAACTTATATATGCAAACTATATGAGTCAATGATTTACACATAAATGATTCTTCTCTCTGTACTTTAAAGTACTTCTCCATGAATAAATCTGCTTTAAATATTCTCTATCTCCTTCAGTATCTTAGAAGTTCTGTTCCTGCCTCTGAGTGACACTGTAGTGTAACAACACCACAAAATAGCACTGAGGGAAGGTGAATGGCGACATGGGCAAAAACAGGGTTAGGGCCTGGCTAACATCTTTTTTGTGGGAAAAATATGTCTTTGCAGTCCCAGACTCAAATTTTTCCATGCTTTTGAGTACCTATTAATGTATTTTCCACATGAGTCCCATTGAACAACCCCCCACCAGTTTTGTGCTGATGGGAAGTGCACTGCATGCGTCAGTCCTGCATCTTTTTCTTACTCATTTCTGACATGGAATAATTAATTGCCCCACTGATGGAGGACAATTCCTTATCCACATCCCAGCAGGGCCATTGTTTACAGACTTTTTCCTCTGTGCAAAAGGAAATATGTGCATACAGAAAGCAAGACATTATAAATACAATATTGTTTTTCCATGATATAAGGGGAGAAGGAACAACATACTGAAATGTGCTTTCCATAAATCTGCCAGTTTTCTGGAATTAGTTCAGGGATGTGCTGAAGCCAGTAGCAAAGGTCCCATGATACTTTGGAACGCATAGTAATAGGAAATGAACAGGCCTCTGTAAAATAGTTTCATTTCATTTGACACAGATCTCATTTCAAACGGCAAGCCTGTGCTTATGAAAGTTGGTGTCTGTAAAAGTGTTTGTGTGGCAGAGTTTTGGTAGAGGGGGCCCCACAGGGCTGGCTTCTGTGAGAAGCTGCCAGAAGCTTCCCCAGTGTCTGATGGAGCCCGTGGCAGGAGGCTCCAGGATGGAAACAGCTCTGGCCCAGGCTGAGCCCAGCAGCGAGGGTGAGAGCCCCTCTGGGATAACAGAGAGAAAACCCTGCTCAGCTGCAGCCAGGGGAGAGAGCAGTGAGAATGTGGGAGACAAACAACTGCCCTGAAGTCCTCTCTGTGTTGCCCAAGGCAGCTGAGGGGTCTCTCCCCGCCCTTATCCCAGCCCACCAGGCTTTGGTTACATTTCCTCTCCCCTGTCCAGATGAGGGAAGGAGGCAGAGAGTGGCTTTGGTGGGCACCAGGAATCCAGCCAGGGTCAGCCCACCACAGCATCTTTTCAGTTTACAATACCAAAAAAATCTGAAATTAAAGCCTCGGTCGCAAGATCCTTGACTCCCAATGTCTCCCTATTAATACTCATCATCTTTCAGCAGTGTCTAGGTATGAGCAATTTATTTGATATGAATACAAGAAAAACTTATCCTTTAAAGCCTTATCCTATGCTTTTTGAAGTCAATCAGATTTTTGTCATTGACTTTAAAGGAAGTAGGGTCAAAATCCTAATTAATAGTGTCAGCTTCATCTATCAATCAAAGGTGTGCTATTCATAATGAAATATAATTACCAGAACAGGTTAAAATGCCAGTATTAAATATACATGCAAAATCTAAGTTTTAAAAGAGAATAACCACAGTGAAGTGTAAAACCTACACCTTTGAGGTGCTGGATATCTTCTGATGCTCCATGTCCTTTGGTTATTTAGTTATTTTTTTGTCTTGGTGAGGTTTCCTAGGCTTCTCTACAGAAGGTGTTTGTCAGTTCACAGCCCTGGGTAGCCCTGGGTAGCCACAGCTCCCAGGCACACAGGCACTGCCCCAAATTCCCTCGAGGCTCTGTTCTGTACTGGCCTTGTGATAATGCCTTTATAGGTGTCCTTTATTGGGTTCTCTGTGTGACTCTGTACAGAAAGTTCTCAGTGAACAAGTAAAACTGACTTCTCCCTCCCAGCTCATTCAGCCCTGCATGCTTGGAGAGGCTGTGCAGATTCCTTCTTGTAGCTTTGAGGAGTTTTCTGTACTAAAAAGAGTGAATAAAATATGGGCAAACACAGTGGAAAGAATTTGCAGTAGAGTAGTGCGTGCTGTGTGAGAATGTATTTAGGTGAAAGCATAAGAAATTTAGACTAGAAATACCCTGTTTTGCATTGCATTTTGGTTGTCTCCCTAGAGTTAAGAGTGCATGTATACCCACCGTCAAACTGCAATAACATTAGTTTATCTATTTCATACAGCCCAATTTTCTTCTATTTTATGTATCATCACTGTTTAAATTGGTTTGATTTATAGTATCTTAACTTATTCTGGAAACATTCAGCATGTGAAAAAGAGGAATAAAATGCCTGGTATATAATCTCCCTATAAAAATCTAAGCTTAGTTCCTCAAAACTTTATGTACAGCTAAATAAGCAAAAGAATCCCAACATGGCTTTTAGGATTATTTAGGAACACGGAACTGGTAAGAGCATTAAACAAAAGCCATAGTAGATAATCCTAACAAGTGTAAAAAAAACCTCTTTGGACCTTGCAGTACAAAATCTTTCAGAGGAATTTGCTTGAGGCATTATCAGCTCTAAATGGATGAGGTGTGCTACAGCAGATCAGCGTATGCAGGAGGTCTGCAGAACATTTCTTCTGAATAGGTGTTTCCAGCATACGTATTCTCAAGCAATTAAGGGAAAACCTGATATTTAAGACTGAAAATAGGCAAACCTGTGGGAATAATATTTTATAGCTAACAAGAAAGGTCTGGCCTTACATTTCATTTAAAAGAGATTAACCTCTATAGACCAGTAGCTGTCAGCATCATTTGCTTTCCGTGTCTCTACATATGGTGAAGGGAATCTTTAAAATTCACAGTAAAAAAACTGAAAAAAAAATATTTTGTGTAAACAATTATGCTTCTGAATAGCAGCCAAGAGAAAATGGGTGTCTGGTTCAGTATAAATCACTCTCTAGTACCAAAAATCTCTGGCAAACATACTACATCAGTAGGGTGTTCGAAATAGCCTAACTGAATCAGGATTCCGTGTCTCACTGAAAACCGAGTAAACAACACCCTAGGGCCACACAGTTTTCTTTCCAAGTGCCACATGTCTGCAGCCTTGTCTTTGGGAAGTGCAGAGAGGAGATGATGCAGGCAGGCTCCCAGAGCAGACACAGTGCCCGGCTGGCCATCCCCTGCACACCACAGATCCCTCTGCACCTCCCCTGTGGCAGAGCTTTCCAGGGGTTCTGTCAACAGGACAGCCTGAGCAGCAGGCAGAGAAAATTTACACTGCTTTCTGCTGCCAGCAAAGCCACTCTGAATCGAGCTGCCTCGCCAGGTGCCTCCTATTCATCACTGGGAACTTGCTCTTCCTAGAAAAATGACTCCCCCTGACACAAAGTTTTGTAACTTTTTACCCCAGCCCACTGTAAATCCTGATGATACAACCCCCAGCTTCCAAGCCTTAATTTAAATACATGTAAAAATGCTAGTATTTCCTGGTAATTTTGGTTTGCCTTTTTCTTCTTTGAGAATGTGTTTTCCAGAAATTTAATTAATTGGTGATTAATTTTCACAAAAAATTTAGTCTGGTTCAGTTGAAGCATCAGATATCTTTCTTTATGAAGGGATAAAGGCTTTGGTTTCGCAGAACCATCGGCTTAAAATTACTTAGGAAATGTAGAAGAAAAATAAATTTTAAATTCCTTACTGGTTTATGAGGAGCCCATTAAATTGAGATACTGCCCAATGAAGACCTAAGACAGCAGCAATGGCATTTGCCAGAACAGTTAAGCAGCACTGCTTTAATAATATATTAGACTAAAATTCTAATTATGATTTATTCTGTCTCATAATAATGTACTTGCGAAAGCAAATCCAGCCTCCTGAGTATTTACCATTTGAATGCTAAACAGATGCTGAACATTTATAAGGTAATTTTAAAAAATAACATTTCTGATGCACAAAACTGAAATGCATTGACAATCTCTTAATAACAATGCATCAACAAGGAAAAACAAACACAACATTTTATAAAAGTGAGTCAGATGTAGTAAAAATCTATGCAAAAAACTAATTAAAGTAAGTTTTACTGTACAATGCTAATTTATGGAAAGTAATATGTTAGTAGAGGGTAAAAAATCCTTGGAAATGTAACCAAATTCCAAATAATAGCTAAGTGTCTCATGATCTAATGGTTTTTTAAATGGTACCAGAGCTCCTGGTAAAAGTCCTTCAAAAAGCATGTTGGTTTCTAGGAATTATTTCTGTATATTCATCATTTGACACAAGCTCTAGCAATGAGTGAGAAGCATCTGAAATCAGCCTTTGCCCAATATTCCTTCTGAGACAATGACATGAAGATCCTGCAGAGAATAAGCCAAGACTTTGAGGATTGTGTTTCTGGACTTAAACACCTAAATCCTACTGTGCCACACTTTGAGCACCAGTAGTTTTTGAAGATAATTACACAAATAAAGCAGAAATCATCAAATTAACCCCAGATCTCTTAAAGCCTTGCATCAGCAAAGCCATCATGGGCCCACCCTTCCCCTTTGTGCAAATGTGATAAATATATATTTCAACATAGATCACTCTAAAAATTATCCTCTATATATATATATATAGAAGTGTTGCAGGTAAAATAAAATATGCAAGTTCCTTGCCTTAGAAAATAGAGTCTTTTTTAACAGAGGAGGCAAAGCCAGTGCTGCCTAGGGCAATGGCAAAACGAGTTAACACTCCCAGCAAGAAACTATCTTCATTAAGTTATATTATTTAATACAAGGCTTGTGCAAATTAAGCCAGACCATATATAGAGAAAGGAAAGATGGCTAATTTCTACTTTTAAAGGAAAAAATTGACATTTTAATTCAGAACCCTTATGTTTCTGAGAGTCCTTGACTCCTAATGATAGGTTGCATTTTGAATAAATCAATTGCAGTGTTCTCCACTTGGAATATATAATCTGTCTCAAATTTCAGATTTCATTGCATACCACTAGCATATTCATGTCTTCCCTACAATTGCAATTATTTAAAGAAAATGGAAGAATCAAAACTAACTCCATTGTCAGGATCATGTCTGAGGGTATAAAATAACTATTCAAAGAAGCATATCTATTTCATTTCACAGAGTTGAGGACTTTGGACACTATTCATGTGCAAATATCTTGGAATTTTTCCTATTTTTTTGTCTAGCCATGGTTCATTCTAGCTCTGTTTCATAGCTGTCCTGTGTGCACTCAGCCTAAAACTCTACTCCTTGTATAGGCAAGGCCAATAAATTTCTCCCAACCTTGACATGATGAGTTAAGAGCTGAGACCAACCTGAGGATTAAGAGATGAGGAATGACTAAAATGGCAGGAATTAGCTTTGCTGGATCACTACTTTGTAACAACTGAAATAGGAAAAATTTTTTTGATCCCCTTTTTCCTCAGTAAATTCCTCACTGGCTCCCAGGAGCCAAATTCAAAGTGTTAGAGTAGAACACTGTCTTTAGAGCAGAACACGTTTGTTTGTAAGTCATCTTCCTTTTGGCATCATATGCCTCACAGCAGAAAAAAAACCCCAAAACACCAAAATGGAAGAAGCACTTATCTCTGTCCAGTCAAAGTCTGGTATCTGCTTTTCTCACTGGTAAGTTGGGGGTTTGCAAGGGGAGGTTTGATGTCAGTTTAACACGTTACTGTTTTGTTGGGGTTTTAGGCTAGGTTTTAGGATCTATTTTATTCAGACAACTCTTGCATTTATGTTGGCTAACCTCACATAAAAAGTCTCTTGTGCAATTTTTTTAAAAAATATTCTCCCCTTCCCAGCTTGAGAAGCAGATTTACATCAACTGTAAAGAAAAAAATATAATTGAACTATATTATTTTTCAGTGTTTTCTCATGTTCTGAATTTCTCATACCTCTTGCTTTTGTGTTCAGCCCCTCATTGTTTTTTACTTTCACTTGTTTCCTAGTGATGTGTATTTCATAGAAGCAATAGAAGTGGAGTACATGTAAGATCTTTATGCAGGCTTTACTGTGGCAGCTGAACCTCTGGAGTGATCTCTTTGCCCAACACTACCTCTGTGTCAGCCAGATCCACTATCACTCACTATCAGCTTTTACAAACTGCATCTTATTTACTAAATCCCACAGAGGAAACAAAACCTTTTCACCTTTCTTTGGCACACTTTCAACATGAAGTCAGTGTGAAATTTTACCAACAGCAAGCTATTTTGATTAATGTTTCTCTCTTGTGCTTTCAGTGTTAGACTCTCAAAATACTTTGCAGAAAGCAAGGACTGGATCTCGACACACTCCTATGTTGATGCCCAGATGGAGTGCAGCAAGGCTGGGAGAACAACCTGAGCCCAGCCCCATGAAGGCTGGCCATGGCACACAGACATGGAGCTGATGGTGGGGAAGCTTCTCCCTCCCACAAGTCAAACAGAAGCCCAGCCTGGTCCAGCAGGTCCTGTGCTCACAGGAACCCTCCTGGCAGGCCCCTTCCTGCCTGCAGCCTCACATCAGGGGTTAAAAAAGGCACTGACTGGCACCCCTGGCTAATGTTACATTCAGAATGGGATGAAGTGCAAAGCAGAGCGAACCACAAGGAAATCAGTTTTTGCATGAAGCCTTGATTGCCAAGACAGGAACGCTGACTCCATTGTAAATTTGTAAAATCATTTGAAAACATTTCAAAAATACCCACACAGACCTTTGTAAATTGTGCTTAAAGGTGATAATGATCTGCAGAGGTCCTTCCTCTCACTCATTTTCTCTTGTGACATAGGAAAATGGTAGCAACCTTTCCAAAAAAGAAAATTTGGTTCATCTTACCAAGTACTGCATCTGAATGCTTATGTTGGACAGTTACCCAAATTTCATCCAAAGTGTCCTAATTTCTAGGAGTCTAATGGAGCCTTATAACCCCATGCTAATCACTTTGTAGCAATGCCTTAAGGTGTAATAAGAGCCCAGGACCACTAACTGCACTGTGGAAACTGAGTTTTGGAAGTGAGGTTTCCTGAAGGATCTCTGACACCCTCCTTGCTGCCTTGATAAGCAGTGTAGGGCAGGAGGAAAAAGTCTCATTGTTAAGGTCAAGTCCAGTTCCCCTTCCTTCAATTTTAATATTTTATGTTCAAATCAAATAGCAGTGTCTTGCTTTTAAAGGGGGAAATGGATATAGGGAATCTGTGCTCTAAAGTCATGTCAATAGATGAGTTTTGTTCTTTCCTCAGCTACACCAAACAAATCTGCTTGAACACAGCTCCCTGTTTGTGAATTCCCATCAGCACTGGAACATGGCAAGGCTTGTCTTGTCTGGCTTTGGATCTGGACTGCACTAATTGCTTTCACCTCCTCCCAAGCAGAGACAGATACAGCACTGTGTTCACTGAAAAATGTCATTTCCAGCATGTGGTTGGCATAATGTTTTCATAAACTTTACTTTAAAAATGTATTTCTGACCAGAAACAGAACACCAAAATACTTCAAGCATCCCTCCCTGACCTCTCCGTGATCCATTCTTGCACTTAGAGATTGGAAGCTCTTTTAGATAAATAGAATAAAAAGAACCTACCAGATCAGGATAATTTCACATATGGATGTTTGTACATTAGTACATTCCCAGTCTGATTATGTGATGTGAGCAGATCCATTAACTTCAAAATGAACTGCAGCTGTAACTGTATTTATAGGAATGTAATATTAATTAAAAAATTCACATGTGCTATGAGATATTTTGTGTGAAAGAATCCTTTCCACTTTTCCAATTCTTTCCTAACAGTTATGAATTCTATGCAAAATGCTTAAGAAGTTTGGAAAAAAATGCATTGAAGCAATCTGTTCATTGCAAGCTAAAGCATGCACAGCAAATGTACTGCACTTTTGTCTCCAGTAATTGCAGATCACAGTCTTTAGAGAGATCTACTTCACTTGATCAGGTAGTCACATAAATTAGACCATGTTTGCAGGTCATTGTGAGACTAATTATGAAAATATATGAACCATGATGTATTTTTTCCCCTTTGAATCTTTATATAAGACCTTGCCACTTACTTTATTTGTAGAAGAAAAAAGCCATTCGATTATGAGATATTGCTGTTTATTACTTGTATTACAGTGGCACCAGGCTGCATCACATTAGATGACATTTCCATTATATAACAAATTAGGAACTTTACATAGACTACAGCCTGAAGTGGAAAGACAGATTAGGGAATTACTCAGCATTCCTCATTTCCAGTGGCAAGAAAAAAAAATAAAAAAACTTGGCTGCTAATGTGATCTTCTGAACTGAAGTGATATAATTAATATAGGCACAGAAAGAGTCCCCTTCCTGGTCAGAAAGACAAAGGCAATAGTTTCATATTAAGGACATATTACCTCTTTTGCATAAACAAGAACATATTTTTGAGATTAAACATGGTTTTCCAGGGCTTTTTTAACTGGCAATCACAATGACTTGTGCACAGTCATAGAGGGAATTTATGACACACAGGATATAGGATTTCTTAAATCACAGAGAAGTTTATCAACTGTGATTTCCCTGTCTTCCATGAAAACAATTGAAAAATAAGTTCTTTAGCTATTAGATACTCTTGGTAATTCCTGTAATAACTAAGTACATTGCTACATGTGAAACACTATCTAATCTAATCCCTTCCATTTTGTTTGCTACCACCAGACATAAATTATATTTTCCAGAATCCAATAATCCAAAAATACATATCTGAGCATTTCTGAGAGGGTGCCTAGAGCTAAGAATCCTACAGTTTGGCTGGGACATGAAAGACGTCAGCCAAGGCAGACGGCAGCAGATGAAAAGATGGTGTTTGCTGTTAGTTTGCTAATAAGAGGGTGAGTACTCCAAAGTTGGCTCACAATTCTCTGGTATCTTGCAATAAATAAAAAGTCTTTTCACAGCAACACAATAACACATTTTATATAAAAGTTACAATTTGGTAACCTTTCACAATTTCACTGCCTCCATTTCATTGCACAGGACCATGATGGGGCTCCTTTTGAATGCTGAGAGATAAGAGACTGATAAAAGAAAGATAGAAAGTGTGAGAGGGAGAAAAAGGTAAAAGGTTTCTGCTCGGGGTTCTAAATTAATACATTATTGATCAAAACTCGAATCAGAAAAGTTCAATGATTTGGTCACAACTAGCCTTTATTCTTTCCATCAATTCATATGCAGTCAATATCCTATTATATTGCTACTTTGAAAGGATGTCTAGAGGAATAGTGTGCTTGAACAATGCATTCCAGTGAAACTATCTGATTGTAGCTATGGGATTCATTTTTTTTTCCAGTTATCCAAAAAATAAATAGGATCTATAAAACACACAAATGGCACAGGTACTACTGCAACAGTTTGGGCACTATTATGTAGCTCACATTGGTGAAATCTGTACCAATCTTTGCCTTAAAGCATGAAAAAATTATTTGATCTTTAGATTATCTATCTATCTATCTATCTATCTATCTATCTATCTATCTATCTATCTATCTATCTATCTATCTGTCTGTCTGTCTATCTATCTATCTATCTATCTATCTATCTGTCTGTCTGTCTGTCTGTCTGTCTGTCTATCAATACATATATGCTTGGGTAAATGCTTCTACTCCTTACTGATTTCCCAGGAAACAGATCTTCCAAGTGCCTTAAGCCAGCATTAACGTTCTATGTAACTTCATTCACCGTATCATGTCGAAATTAGCATTAGGTGATTATAGCTCAATGTAATTAGCTGGGTATATTAGAAGAGCAGAAACGCACCCTGCAGTTGATTACCTTAATTTTCAGTCAGCAGTGGCAGACACACATTTCCCCAGTGCTCAGGGCAGCGATATGGGCTGAGCTCTCTGTGTCTGTGGTGTTCCTGCTCCAGGGCAGGCGGTGCTGGGGGGGCACAGCACCCTGCAGCCACCAGCACCCTGCTCAGCTCCCAGGAGCTTCCACATCCATCACTGGGGCTCCCAGGTTCCCTCTAGGGTCCCTGCCAGTGGAAGCCATAGCATTCTCCAGGGTTCAGGGTAGTTTACCCAGTAACACACAAAACAGCGGCCATAAAAAGACAGTATGATAATACAATGAAAAAAACACAAAAAAGTAAGTCTCAGAAACGGGGACTTTTCAGTTAGAAACCAGCTATCATTAAGAATAGGTAATAAAAATAACAGGAAAAACCTACAGATACGTGGTGGTGATGAATTGCATAACAGTGAGAGTTAGATGTGTTGCTTGTCTGCTCAGTTACAAGGAAAATACACTTAATCTTTTAATTCCTTGGAAAATGCTTACTTGAAGACAGCTGGACTGGGAAGTACCAGGCAAACTATTTAATTTTGCCCTTTTTTATGAACAATTAAATAAAAATGATACCAGTTCTGTTGATTAACTACAGAGTTGTGCAACACCTTCTGCTAACTTGCAGAAGATCTGGCTCTACAAAGAAAAGAAAGAGTTCAGAGAAACAGATTTGCCTTTGCTTTTTCCTTTTTCCAATATTCTTTGTTTTATTCTTCCTTTCTTTTTCATTTCCTTTTTTCTTCTTTTGCCATTTTTGTTTTCTTCCCTTTCTTTTTTTGTAGCAAGAAAAGCCAGAGGAGCTGCAAGACAATGAGGCCCAGACCATGGGCAGCATTGCCATCCCCTTTGCTAGCTAGCCACATTAAGTGCCAAAAATGTGTTAATATAATGTGAGAGGTATGAGCAAGCAGTGCAGCTCCCTCCTTCCCCTCCCTCTGTATTTCCCATAAAGGGAAGGGAAAGGAGTACCTGCCTGCCTGGAAGCTTTGTTGGGGTGGGGATGTGACAGGGATGAGGTCGCCCTGGAAGGACGGGGGCATCCTGCCCTTGGTTTCCACAAAGAGGAAATCCGTGTTCTCAGGGCCCTTAAGCCTGACTTGTAAACGCTGCTGTGGTTGGCTGCGTTACAGTAATTGCCATTTCAATTACCTCTTGCCATCCACTACATGGGTGACAACTTTCTGCTGTGAGTGCCAGGCTCTCAAAGGCTGTCATCCTGACTTCCTTTCCCCACCCTTAGGCTGAGAGGGGTGAATATGAGTGTTAATGAATAAGGAACTGGATCTTCTGCATGCTCTAGCAATTCCGTTTACAGCCTCAATTCTGTTGTCTGAGAAGGTTCTAAAGAACTTATTACCAGTTTGGTTGTGTTGCTTGCTAGTGCTCGTGTGTATGTATAAGACCTTCTACTAAAATAATACATTAATCTTACACCTTCAGAAAGCCCTCCTGGAGAACCACTGGGGTATCAGGAAAAATTAATTATAAAAATCAGTACTGCACAGAAAAAAAGGACTACTGAAAATGTAAGATTTTAATTGACCATTTTAGCATTCTTCAGAATTTTGGGTTTGGCAAAGTCAATAAGAAATAGCTGACTCCTAAAATGAGAGGTATGCTATACATTGCTTAACAGTTATAAAGAATTTCTTCATGCATTTTCTTATCTGGTTCCAGTGATAAATCATTGTGTGAATCCTTTGTTTTGCTACTGTTTCTTTAATTAAAGATAATAATTCAGATTACAACATCTTTCTTTGTCCAAAGATTAGAGCAACAGCTATGGAAAGCAAGACTAAGCAGGATCAAGTCATTTAGTGTCACACAGTGTATTTTATAGCAGTTGCATTCTCGTTACCAAAACTCATTCTAAACTGGCCCTTGTTTTCTCAGACAGCTGAAATGAGCTGTCTTTTATGCACTTTCATTGTTTATTTCTTTCCAGTGGACCATCCCAAGACTTTAGCCATGGGCATGTTCACAGGGAAAAAGGGCTGGAATGTATGTGGGGTTTTATTTGTTGCTATTTGTTACCTGTTGCTCATGACTCAGCTGCTGCTAGGAAAATGCATCATTTTTGGTGGCTGTATCATTCTGCACATGCAAGAGGACACCATAAATTTCACCTGAACTGTAAAGGATTCTAAGATAGAAATTTAATTTTGCATTCAGCCTAGAGTTTGAAATAAATTGTTTGTTTGAATTCACATCCACTGCAAATTTCTTGGTCCAAGCCAGAATTTTATCTGACTGCTTGCTCCATAGGCCAAAGAAAATAATCAGCAAACCTAAGACTATGTTTTCTAGAGTGTGTTATAAGATAAGGAAGTAGGGCACAGACTCCAATCTTCAGTAGCCAAACCATGTGGAAATGTGAGAACTCCTTAAACTATGTAGGATGAACTATTCAACTTCCAGTCTGGCAACATAAGACTTATGCACTGAAATTATTTGAAAACAATGAAGATTTTTTAAATAAAAGTTGTGAGGCTTCAGAAGCTCAGTGTGGAAGACCACAATGTTTCCTACTGTCGATAAACTTAAATACCAGATCCTCACACACACTAGGACATACTGTGAGTTGGAATGGGCTGGAAGCAAGATGACGGGAGAGGCAGAGCTGAGCCCTGATTTTTAAGGCTGCTGTGACAAGAATGATGGTGGCTGACTTTGTGTTTCATGTAGATAAGACTCTGAAACCTTACTGTGCTCCCAGTTCAAAGTAATCCCTTTGGGGTGTAGTTTGGAAAGGCTGCGTCTCTCACTGCTGCACCAGGGGCTTGTGCCAACCCTTACACCCAGCAACATCTATGTGTGCAGGTGGTGTGGCAGGGCTCTGAGCAGTGCCCTCACACACACACACCTGTGTCAGTCCTTGTGCCTGTGCAGGGGCGGTGAGCTGCTCCCCCACTTGGATAGCTGCCATCCTCACCCTTCCCTGACACATCTCCAAATATCCTCGCTGTCTGCAGCCCTTGCTGCCCCTCTGGGTGTGCCCAGCTGCACTCCCTGCCCCACTCCCTGTGGAAGAGCTTCTCTACCTCACATCAACCCTGTTCTCTCCTACCTTATCCTGATTTGCTCTTCTCTGCTCCTGAGCAGGAAATCAATATTCTGGCACCTGTGGGTTCTGAACAGATCACTTGGAATCATTGATCTGGAAACATTTTCTGGGGAGAAAAGGTTTGTATGCCTGTGATAAAAGCTCCGCCAAACAGAAAACACTGGGCGGAAAACACATCAGTGCCTCTTACAGAAAGCCTAAAATGTCAGAGGGAAAAGGAAAAGCAATACTCAATAAAAGCTAGAAAGTGAATTTGATATCCAATTTCTAGGGAAATTGAGTCCTTTCCTTTCTTTTTCAAGATGGATCGATTTACATCTGAACTTTTCCTTTTAAAGGGTTTGTATAGATGCATTTATTTTCATTAATGTATTTCCAAACCAATGTTTCTGTTGATATCTAATGTCATCAATGATGTAAATATTTCTTGCAGTCTTTAAAGATAGCAAATTAGTACACAGAACTAATAGGAAAAAGACCATTATCTTCGCAGTTAATAGAGGTGAAACATATATGCAGAAACATCCTCCAAACACATTTTGAAGTCTTTATTAAAATACAACTAAGAGGTATTACATGAAACAATATATCCCATTAAAATCTCACCATATACTCTTGCTATAAACATCTTCCCTTTCTAGCACAAAATTTAGAAATCTCTGGAATCACTTGCATCTTTTTCTCTGCAAAACCATTCAGAAATCTAAGGACAGATATGATGGAATCATTCTGGTTCTCACTGCAGCTGAAAAAATCTTCTCTGTTCTCATTAAAAATAATCATTATTATTTCATCAGGCAATGTCAGTGGCAAAACCACAGAAATATGTTCTGTTGCCTTTCAATGTGTTTGGAATAGAAAATTAGTTCCTTTTCCTCAGATATTTGAAAATAAATGTCTGGAAAGCTGGATTTCCCTAGAGATTTGAAAGTAAATGTCCTCTGGAAATACAAAAGAGCATCAGACAATACCAAATTAAAGCCCAGCAGAAACAGTCCTTACATTGCTGCTGTGAAGCAAATCCTACACTTCAAAGCATTTCATTTTCCAAGGTCAAACTGATGATCTAGTTGCATTTTCCGGCGTACTTCAATGACTAAAAATGCAGTTCAACCCACTTGCAGCCTCAACACCGTCCATGAGGGCATTCCCAAGCAGAATTCCAAAGCAGTCCAACAACAGAATAAAGCAAGTTTCAGCTGCATATTAACTGCAGGGGCAAGTCCACCTTTGAGGAGACAAAGTTGTGTACATCTTTTTACCACAGACATCTATTAACCCAATTTCTTCTTTTTCACTTTTTCTATAGTTAAAATGAAAAAGTCCAAAGGCCAACAAGCTGAAGGGAAGTGTTTCTCGTTACCTAGCTACTGGAAAAACACACTCATCTGTAACACTAAGAAATATGTTTGGACAGAGATGATCTTCTTCAGCTATTTCCAACCATACCATCTATAAGCAGTGTAAAGGTTGATTTAAAACTATAGATAGAACATGAAATTTCTAATGCATTTGTAGATCTTAATCTCCTGAAAATTGCTTTACAGGAAAAAAAGGTGTTGCATCTAATTTTATGTTAAGACCCGACCATATGCTTCACCTTTCACTAAATATAGTGTAAGGAAGTGCTAAAGTGCAATGCCATATAGTCAGTACTTGTAGAGTGTATTCTTTCCCTAAACAATATAAATTGCCTCTTCTTGGCTAGAATGCCATTCCATAACCTAAGTCTGTTTCCCCATGTCGCTTTTGCTGCACAGCCCCACGTCCCCTGCAAACACGAGCTGCCCGCTGCCTCTTCACGTGCCTGAACTCCTGCCTGCGGTCTCGGCAGCAAATCCAGGCTGTTCCCAGCCAGAGAGCAGAGCCCTGTTCCCACAGGAGCTTCTCGTGAGCACCTTCCAGGCTGCTGCACTGTGCACACAGCACTTCCCGTGCCCACCCAGAACGCTCTGGGGACAACAGAGCACCAGCTGGCCGCCCCTGGGCTCAGCACACCCCAAACACAGGCGCAGAAAGATGCAGTGGTGTTTTGCAGCCATGGCCAAGAGAGATGGGAAGGCTCCCCAGCCTCTGCTCTCACTTGGTTGGGTTTCTGACTGGCTCTGAGGCAGGGGCTGCGATTCCTCGCTTGTGGGGAGAGCTGAACCGCCAGAACCACACCCAGCATGGTAGCACCTCGGAGTCTCAGCCACTCCGCTGCTGCTGCTTCATTTGCTTTTAGGAACACCCAAAGCTCACCGTTAGGCCACCATGGCCTCTGGTTCTGCCCTCTTCCTGTGTCTGTGTAGGAATGGAGCATTGCTGTGCTTGGAGGAAGCTCTTTGTGAAAACTTCCAACCCTGCAAGCTCCTTTGCCCTCCGTCAATGCTCGCCATGGAATCCCTCACGACTGGGATCAGAGCATACTCAGGTTGGCTCTTCTAAAAGCCAGGGTCCTTGTCCCCTGCAGCGTGCTCAGTAGGACCTTGAACTCCACGATATTGTGCTGCTGCACCTGCAGGACAGGGACCTTTGCAGCCTCAGCTCGTTCCTCTGTGTCCGTGCACAAAACACAGCGCGGAAGAGAACGGCAGCAGGGCCCTGTGTGTCCCAGGGCTCAGGTTTTGTGCTACTTCAGCTCCACAGAGACGTGGGTAAAATGAAGAAACCAAAGTGTTTATTAGGGGAAGGCAAAGCGAAGGGGTGAGCTGGGAGGGAAAAAAAGGGATGGGCAGGGCCCAAGGGCTGGAGGGAGGGAGCTGCCAACGGGAGAGAGAGGCAGGAGCTGCTGGAGCTTCCAACAGGTTCAGCTGGGACCAGCAGCATCAGCTGTATCTGGAGCTGGAGCTGGTCCCCTCTGCACTGCAGGTGGTCCCATCTTCAATGGGAACTGGAGGTCGCCGAAGGACACTGGTTCAACTGATCCAGCAGACGAAGTTGAGCAGATCTTCTGTCAAAGGTCTGCTGGACAACCTGGCTCATTAAGGAGGGGCTCTCATCTTCCCTGAGGGCTTGAAGGGCTGGGAGAGAGAGGAACAGAGCCACGGTCAGAGGCCGTGTTGTGGGAGTCCAAGGAAAGCCTCCTGGCCAGCTCTTGCCATGGCAGGAGGGAGCGGGAGACAAGGGCATCGGCCGGAAGGTGCTGGCCACGGCTCCGCCATGTCCCTGCGAGCTGTCCGTGCTCCGCGCACGGGCCCTCGGCCGCACGGGGAGCCGAGCCCCCCGCATCCCGGGCAGGGACTGGAGCTCCGTGCCCGGCATTGGCAGCTGCCACGCGGCTGCCCTCCCTTACTCACCCTCGCTCAGGACCTGGAGCTCCTCCTTGTGCCCCATCGTGAGCACCCCGGCGACCCCTGCCAACACAGAGCGTGTCGCGGCACCAGGCGGCACGGCTGCCCCGCACGGGCGCTGCCAGCCCTCGGCCACACGGCCTCGTCCCCCGGCGGGGCTCAGCGCGGGCCCCCGCCGCATCCTGACGCCCAAGGGCACGGCTGCGGGAGGCCGGCAGCAGCCCCGAGGGCAGGCGGGGCTGCAGCGGCCCGGGCCCGGCTCCCGCTGCCGGGGCAGCGGGCGGGCAGAGAGGCAGGGAGGGACGGCGGGCCCGTGGCTCACCGATGAACCTGACGGCCGCTTCTCGCAGGCTCCTCTGTGGGCTCTGCAGGCACGGCAGGGCCCAGCGCACGTGTTCGGCCGCTCGGCTCTCGTCCTCCAGCAGCTGCGGAGAGCGCCAGCAGGGAAGGCTCGGCGCGGGCTCTGCCCCTCGGCCGGGCGCTCCCCGCGTCCAGCACCGGCCTGCCCGGCCTGCACAGCCCCGAGGCCGGGCCGGGACTCTGTGGGCACCCGGCTCGGCGCCGGAGCAGCCCGGGCAAGAGCCCGCGGGCCCAGGGAAGGGAGCGGCGTGTGGGGCGCAGGCCGGCACCCCTGGGTGTAGCGCCGAGCAGGGGGCCGGCTGCCACCCCAGACACTGAGCACCGCAGGCAGGGGGCTTCTCCAGGCCGTGGCTGGGGCTTCCAGACCGTCCTTACCAGGCACTCGGCGAACTTCATCCGCTGCTCCTTCGTCAGCAGCTCCTCGAGATCGCTCCTCCTCAGGAACCGTGCCACGCAAAGCAGTGTTTGGCGAGATGCCTGGAGAGCAGCAGAGAGCCGCAGGTGGCACCAGGGCACGGGACCCGCGTCCCTGTGCCAAGGCCAGGGGGAGGCTGGAGCCCGCGAGGTGCCAGGGCAGGAGGCAGCCGAGCCCCCTGCCAGGGATGCAGCAGCAGCAGCAGCGTCACACAAAAGCTCACCTTCGCCACGCGCCAGTTCTCGTCATGCCAGCGCAAGAAGAGAGGGAGCAGGCTCTGGCTCACGATGCTCGTGAGAGGCTTTTTCCCCTCTTCGTTCACCTGCTCCATCACCTTGCAGAAGAGCTGAATGGCGAGCAGCTGCACATGGCTGTTGTCCTGGAGGAAAGGAGAAGACCTCAGCAGCAGCAGCTACTCCAGGCCTACCGGGGCAAAGGCCCAAAACGGCGCACGGCACAAAGTTTGTGGACAGCGTCCAGTGCCCGTGGCTGGGGCACAGAGCCTTACGTTCTCAAAGTGTGGCAGGAGTGGCTCAGCCAGCTTTTGGGCGGTGGCGCTGGGTATCTTGAGGTCTTTCTCCTGGAGCATATGCAGGAGCACCGAGAGGGTCATCGTGACCATCTCTCCGTCGGGGTCAGCCAGCTGCTCCACCAGGTGCTGATACAGGCCGCGTATTCCTGCGCTCTGTGTGCAAGACAAGGCTGTGCTGTGAAGCCGTGAACCGCTGCAGCACCAAGAGCGCCCTGGCCCTGCAGCCCCACCCAGCTGCTGCAGGGCCCCGAGGCCAAAGGCCTGTTTGAGGTAGTTGGACATGGAAGCGGGAGGCAGGAGAGCTGGGAGCAGCTGCCTCAGCTCCTGAAGCCCAGCCAAGCCCAAGGGGCTGCGTTCCACAGCCCCAGCTGCCAGCGCGGCTTCAGCCGCTGCCCCCTTTCTCACCATCGAGGGCTCCTTGCTGAGCACCACGAGGCCTCTGAGCTCCAGGCGCAGCCTGTCCCTGCACTCACTTGGCAGGTGCCTGGACATGACCATCATGGCACTTTCACCGTGTTTGCTCAAGTCCAGACACTCCAGGACCTGAAAGGCACAGGGCAGTGACAGGGGACGTGGCCGGCAGGAGCCCGGAAGCGCACAGGGCCGGGCACAGGCAGCAGCACCGAGCGTGGGCACCGTCCCAGGCGGCTGCAGCTCCGAGAGGCCAGAGAGCTGGGAGGCAGCTCAGCGAGGCAGCGCTGGCCCTCAGGCTCACCTCCACAAAGAATGCCAGGGCAGGCAGATCCCAGCGTGGCTTCCTCCCAATGAGCAGGCTGAGCAGGTGCAAGGCAATGCGGGAACACAGGGGGGTCAAGCCACGGCGCATCTCCCTGGCAGGGGGAAAAAGGCAGCAAGGCCATGAGCTGGGTGGGCAAACCTCTCCCGGGACTGAGGCACAGAGGACCGACCTTTTCCCAGCACCCCGCGAGGGGACACGGGCCCTTTGGGAGGCGGCTGCTCCAGGGCACCCTCATCTCCCTGCCTTTTCCAGTCTGCTTGGCCGTCCCTCGGTGACAAGGCTCTCTTGCCCACAGCCACGGGGACTGTGCAGGGCAGCCCAGGCACAGGGCACAAATGCTGGCCGTGGCAGGGAAAAGGGTGACTCACCTGGCCAGCAGACCCGCTGCATAGTGCTGGGTGTCGGCACAGAGCAGCGTGTCCCAGACCCGCTTGCGCTCCAGAGCCACCAGCTCCTTCTGCCCGCTCAGTTGGCAGAGCAGAGCCTTCATGGTCTGCACTGCAAACCTGTGTGCCGAGCAAAGGCCAGGTCACGCTGGGAGCCCTGGCCCTGGCCACAGGGGCATGGGAGGGACAGGACAACTGAGACCTGCTGGGGTTGGTGGGAAGGCGGTGTTCCTCCTGGCACATTCTCCAGAAGTTCTCAACATCCTCTGGTATCTGCTGTGTGGTGCTGAAAATTTGGAAGAGCAGAGCCACGAAGAGGTGAGCGGAATGAAGGACGATTGCCTCGTGCCACTCGGGCTCATGAGCAATCACCCACAGCACCACAGTTGCCTGCAAAAGACAAAGCGCCCTGAGGCAGCGCTCACTGCCGAGGTGTCCCTGTGCAGGGACCGAGGGGAGAGGCAGGGGGAGCGCCCGGCCTGCGGCCTCTGAGCCTGCCCCCAGCCCAGCTTTGAGCCCAGCGCCTGAGGCAGGGAGCTGCAGGGCAGGGAGAGCATGGGGAGCTGCTGGAAGGGTGTCCTGGAGGGCAAGCAAAGGCCAACTGCAGAAACTCACAGCCAGGGAAAAGACAGCCTTGTTGTCCACAATGGAGAAGAGCATGCAGTGTAGCGGCCTGCTCTCCATCACAGAGAGCAGTTCTGGAAGCACCTTCTCCATTGCTGGTTCTGACGAGCCGATGGCTCTCCACATCAGTGCGGCAGCTCTGTGGGACAAGAGCTGTGCATCAGTACCGTGCCCTGTGCAGCTGCACGGTGGGGCCGGGTGACAGAGTCCCGGTGCCCTGAGGACCAGGCAGGGAGCGTGGCAGCAGGCTGAGGAAACAGAGGGGCCCGAGGGGCCCGGAGTGCTCTGCCTGGCCAGCAGAGCCCGCTGGACAGGCTGTACAGGGCAATGGGCCCTGCAGGCCAGTGAGCCCCGAGCTCACGAGGCACTTGTGGCCCGTACCCGTCGCACGATGGGGCACAGCGCAGGAGGCTCATCACCACATGGGCAGGATGTTCTTCAGCCAGCGTCAGAATCTCCGTTCGCAGCCCGGCATCCACAGAGACACAGGACACGAGTCTCTGGTGAATGTCCCTCACCATGGCTGGCACCTGGAGGAGACATGGGCAACATTTGGAGTGCTGTCCATGGAAGCAACTTTCCCAGCTTCCCCTGAGAAGGGCTTGCCTTCCCACCGCACTGTGCTGCCTTCAAAGGCTGAGGGAGGCCCAGTGGATGTGTCTTGAGGGGCCACACGATCCTGGGAGGCCTTCAGCCCTGGCCCCAGGCTGGGTACCTGCTGCGGAGAAGAAGCACCCTTCTCCTGGAGAAAATCCACACCTGGTGGAGCGGGTGTGGCATGGGTCTTGGAGATGCCGTGTGTGTGGGTGTTTGTGGTGGCCGTGCCCTCAGTCAGGGCCATGTCAGCCCTCACCCTGCCCTCAGCCATTACCTGGGCAGAGTTGGCTGCGCGCTCAGCGGACGCTGTGCTGGCATCAGGCTTTGCCTGTAGCTTGGTCAGCCTGGAGTCGGGCTGGGCTGAGCCCTTGGTTGGAGCGGCGCTGGTCTTCCTACGCCGAATGCGCAGGAACCCCCGCAACGTCTGCAGCAGAAGGAAGGGCGGGAAGAGAGGGACGCTGCATGCAACGCTCCAAGCGCAGAGCTCGGCCGAGCAGCGACAGCAGGCCCGGCCCGGGTGGGGATGGCCGCAGGTACCTGCAGTGCTCTGCGGAAGCGGCCACGGGTGGGTTCCTGCTCCTGTGTCCGGCCCTTCCCTGCATCTGGCAAAGAGCAAGCGCAGCCAGGGCTGAGGGGCTGCGGGAGAGGCTGGAGAACACAGCCCAGCCCTGCGCTCCGCGGGCAGGGACAGCCCCCGGACACCCAGGGGACAGAGCACGGCCGGCCCCTGTTCAGTCCTGTCTGTGGGCATCTCCTCAGGGGCTGGGCTATGGGGCCAAGCCGGCTGCAGGCCCCAGCCCTGCGGCCCAACTCTGCCACTCACCATCCTGCAGCGGCTGCAGCTGCTCCGGCTCTTCAGGCTGCTGTGCCGGGGCTGCTGCTGGGCCTTCCTTCTTTTTGCCCCGAAGCACCTTGAACAGGCTGAACACTCTGCCCGCCATCCTGCTTTCTGGCCTCGAGGGCACCTTCCAGACAGATGCCTCGGGCCAGTCAAGGAGTGCCGCAGTCGTGCCTTCAAGGCACCTGCGACACAGAAGCCTCAGCAGAGCTGCAGGACAGCAAGTCCTGCACTCTGGTCCCGAGGGCTCCTGCCACAATGACAGGACGCTCCTCGTGAACGACTGAGGCCACCAAGTCCCACGGCCTGGCTACGAGGGCACCGGCCGCAGGGATGGGAGATGCCTCGGAAAGCTCCGAGGCACCAAGTCCCGCAGCGTGGCCGCAAGGCCAGCCGCAGGAGCAACGCCTCGGAAAGCTCCGAGTCACAAAGTCCTGCAGCGTGGCCGCAAGGCCAGCCGCAGGAGTAGCGCCTGGGAAAGGCTCCGGGTCAGCGACAAATGAGCTGGCTGTGTGAGGGCTCCGCACAGCACCGCTCTCTCCCGTCCTGTCCCGTCGCAAGCACCAAGCGCTATGGCGTGGCCGCGTCGTCGCGTCGCCACCAGCACCTGTGTGAGCGTGTGTCACAAAGGGTTGCTTGGACACCCCGTCCCACTGCCTTCCATGGTGACCGTGCTGCCCCGTGTCACCAAGGGCCCTTGGAAACGCTGCCACGTGCCCTGGGGCCACCCCCACCCCACCCAAAGTGCCCCAGGTTGGAAGGAATCCACTGGCCCAAGTGTATAAGACAACCCGGGACACACCAAGACCGCGCAAGTGCTCAGGGAAGGCCTCTGCACGGTGCCTGGCCCGCACTGCCCAGCTCAGGGCTGGCCCTGGAGCAGAGCAGCTTCCAGCAAGCAAAAGGCATACTTCCCACGAAATAAAACACACCAGATAGGGAAGATGGCATTAGTGTGCACGTAAAGGCCTTTGAATTCACAGCTCTCCATGAAAGAGCTTTGGGGCTCTCAGCTGGACAGAAATGATCTGGCTGAGACCCGTGCTCAGAGGGGGGGATCACACTCTGCCGCAGGTGCTTGGCTTGGTCTGCACAGGCCCAGGCAGACGCCAGAGCTGCCCTTCACGGCCTTCCCCCTTCCCACACCCTTCTGCCAAGTACAGCGGGCCTCAAGGACTGAAAGGAGCACAGGGAGCCAAAGGGAGACAGCTGCACCTGCCTCACGGGGGCTCCTGGGGAAACACTTTCCTGGAGAAGCAAGGCCCTCTCCTCCAAAGGCGTTTCTCCCAATTCTGTTCATTTCCTGGGGAACACCAAGCCACACTTAAGAAACCCTGGCAAGGCTGAATTACTTCTGATCCTTGCAACACAGGCACTCCGGCTCGAGCGCCTCTTTCTTTCCCCCAAGTCTGTTTCCCCATGTCGCTTTTGCTGCACAGCCCCACGTCCCCTGCAAACACGAGCTGCCCGCTGCCTCTTCACGTGCCTGAACTCCTGCCTGCGGTCTCGGCAGCAAATCCAGGCTGTTCCCAGCCAGAGAGCAGAGTCCTGTTCCCGCAGGAGCTTCTCGTGAGCACCTTCCAGGCTGCTGCACTGTGCACACAGCACTTCCCGTGCCCACCCAGAACGCTCTGGGGACAACAGAGCACCAGCTGGCCGCCCCTGGGCTCAGCACACCCCAAACACAGGCGCAGAAAGATGCAGTGGTGTTTTGCAGCCATGGCCAAGAGAGATGGGAAGGCTCCCCAGCCTCTGCTCTCACTTGGTTGGGTTTCTGACTGGCTCTGAGGCAGGGGCTGCGATTCCTCGCTTGTGGGGAGAGCTGAACCGCCAGAACCACACCCAGCATGGTAGCACCTCGGAGTCTCAGCCACTCCGCTGCTGCTGCTTCATTTGCTTTTAGGAACACCCAAAGCTCACCGTTAGGCCACCATGGCCTCTGTTTCTGCCCTCTTCCTGTGTCTGTGTAGGAATGGAGCATTGCTGTGCTTGGAGGAAGCTCTTTGTGAAAACTTCCAACCCTGCAAGCTCCTTTGCCCTCCATCAATGCTTGCCATGGAATCCCTCACGACTGGGATCAGAGCATACTCAGGTTGGCTCTTCTAAAAGCCAGGGTCCTTGTCCCCTGCAGCGTGCTCAGTAGGACCTTGAACTCCACGATATTGTGCTGCTGCACCTGCAGGACAGGGACCTTTGCAGCCTCAGCTCGTTCCTCTGTGTCCGTGCACAAAACACAGCGCGGAAGAGAACGGCAGCAGGGCCCTGTGTGTCCCAGGGCTCAGGTTTTGTGCTACTTCAGCTCCACAGAGACGTGGGTAAAATGAAGAAACCAAAGTGTTTATTAGGGGAAGGCAAAGCGAAGGGGTGAGCTGGGAGGGAAAAAAAGGGATGGGCAGGGCCCAAGGGCTGGAGGGAGGGAGCTGCCAACGGGAGAGAGAGGCAGGAGCTGCTGGAGCTTCCAACAGGTTCAGCTGGGACCAGCAGCATCAGCTGTATCTGGAGCTGGAGCTGGTCCCCTCTGCACTGCAGGTGGTCCCATCTTCAATGGGAACTGGAGGTCGCCGAAGGACACTGGTTCAACTGATCCAGCAGACGAAGTTGAGCAGATCTTCTGTCAAAGGTCTGCTGGACAACCTGGCTCATTAAGGAGGGGCTCTCATCTTCCCTGAGGGCTTGAAGGGCTGGGAGAGAGAGGAACAGAGCCACGGTCAGAGGCCGTGTTGTGGGAGTCCAAGGAAAGCCTCCTGGCCAGCTCTTGCCATGGCAGGAGGGAGCGGGAGACAAGGGCATCGGCCGGAAGGTGCTGGCCACGGCTCCGCCATGTCCCTGCGAGCTGTCCGTGCTCCGCGCACGGGCCCTCGGCCGCACGGGGAGCCGAGCCCCCCGCATCCCGGGCAGGGACTGGAGCTCCGTGCCCGGCATTGGCAGCTGCCACGCGGCTGCCCTCCCTTACTCACCCTCGCTCAGGACCTGGAGCTCCTCCTTGTGCCCCATCGTGAGCACCCCGGCGACTCCTGCCAACACAGAGCGTGTCGCGGCACCAGGCGGCACGGCTGCCCTGCACGGGCGCTGCCAGCCCTCGGCCACACGGCCTCGTCCCCCGGCGGGGCTCAGCGCGGGCCCCCGCCGCATCCTGACGCCCAAGGATTTTATAGGGTTCTACAGGGTCTGCTGGCAGAGCAAGCTATTATTGGCTAACACACACAGTTTACATTTTTTCTCTTACACACAGGGATATTGTTTTGCTTTACTCTCTCTTCTGCATGAAGGTTTCAAGGACTTTAGCCCTTAATATCACGACTTATTTCAAAGGCTGGTTTGTGCATACAGGCCTTTACTAATATATAAAATATAGCAACACATCTCCCTGCTGGCTCTAACAGTTCTGCCCTCTTCCTGATCCTGTTCAGGGATGGAGCATTGCTGTGCTTTCAGGAAGCTGTTCTAGAAAGACTCAGGCATTCCAAGCTCCTTTGCCCTCTGTGCATGCTTGCCACAGAATCCCTCACAGCCGGCTTCAGGGCATACTCAGCTTGGCTCTGCCAATCTCCAAGGCCTTCAGGGTGCTCAGTTAAACCTTTAACTCCACAATGCTGTGGAAGCAGACCTTCAGCACAGGGACCTTTCCAGCCTGATCTGTGCTCGTTCTTCTGCATCTCTGCACAAAACACAGAGCAGGAGAGAATGGCAGGAGGGGCCTGTGTGTCACAGTGCTCTGGATTTGTGACCCTTCAACTCCACAGAGATGCAGGTTAAGTGAAAAAGCCAAACTGTTTATTGATGGGATGCAAAGCAAAGGGATGAACTGAGGGTGAAAAAAGGGGATGGGCAAGGTCTGAGGGCCGGAAGAAGGGAGCTGTCAAAAGGGAGGGAAAGTGGAGGGAAAAAGAAGGGATGGGCAGTGTCTGAGGGCTGCAGGGAGGGAGCTGTCAAAATGGATGGAGAGTGGAGGGAAAAAGAAGGGATGGGCAGTGTCTGAGGGCCACAGGGAGGGAGCTATCAAAAGGGAGGGAAAGTGGAGGAAAAGAGAAGGGATGGGCAGTGTCTTAGGGCTGCAGGGACAGAGATATCTAGAGGTAGGGAGAGGGCTGAAGCCATGCGAGCTTCCCACAGGCTCAGCTGTGCCAGTTGCCAGCAGTGCCTGGAGCTCCAGCTGGTCTCTTCTGGTTGCAGCGTAGCCTCATCTTCCATAGCATCATACACGAAGACCGATTTCTTAAGCCAGCAGACGAGCGTAATTCTGCAGTTCTTTCAATAAATGTCTGCTGAAGAACTGTGTTTCTCTCAGAAGGGTTGTCATCTCTTCTTAGAGCTTGAATTGCTGCAAGAGAGGGGAACAGAGCCACGATCAGAGCCCAGATCTGTGGGAATCCAAGGAGAAAGTCCTGCCAGAGCCATCCCAGCCTGCTCTTGCCGTGGCCACAAGAGTGAAGAGGCCAACAGGATCAGCTGCAAGGTCCTGGTCACGAATCCACACCCCACCCAAATCCCCGCCCCATGTCGCTGAAATCTCTCTGTGATATTCCCACACCACCAAGGTGTCCACACAGGGAGAGAAGCCCTCTGAAGCCGGGGCACGGATTACAGCTCCCTCCCCGGGCATTGCAGATCCCCCAGTGCCAGCCCCTCATTGCCCGCTGCCCTCACTCACCCACGATGAGGGCCTGCAGCTCCTCCTGCTGCCCCCTCAGGGGCTCCCTGGCCATCCCTGGGAACACAGAGCCTGTCAGGGTCCCAGCAGCACAGCTCCCTGCCAGCAGCGCTGCCAGCCCTGTGGCCACACGCCCTCCCGCCCCGGCAGGGCTCAGCCCGGGCCCTTGCCGCATCCTGACTCAGCCCAAGGGCACGGCTGCCAGAGGCCGGCAGCAGCAGCCCCGAGGGCAGCCGGGGCTCCAGGGCGCCGGGCCCGGGTGCCGCTGCCGGGGCAGCAGCCGGGGCCGGGGCCGAGCTGCGGCGGGGCGGGGAGGGAGCCCGGGTTCGTGGCTCACCGAGGAACCTGATGGCCGCCTCTCGCAGGGGCTCCTGTGGGCTGTCCAGGTACGGTAGGGCCCGGCACAGGTGCTCGGCCGCTCGGCTCTCGTCCTGTGCCAGCTGGAGAGAGCGGCAGGAGGGAAGGGTTGGCGCGGGCTCTGCCCCTCGGCCGGGCACTGCCTGTGGCCAGCCCCGGCCTCCCGTGCCCGCCCAGCCCTGAGGCCCGGCCAGCAGCCGCTGGCGCCGGGCTCTGGAGGGGGCAGAGAGCCGGGTGCTGCCCGAGGAGCCGCGCTGTGTCCCTGGCCCGCAGCCCCACTGGGCTGGGGCTCCATCGGCACCCGGCTCGGGGCCACAGGAGCCTGGAGACGAAGCCGTGTGGCCCAGGAAGGGAGCGGCAAGTGGGGCACAGGCTGGCGCCCCTGGGTGCAGCACTGGGCAGGGGCCACAGACGCCACCTCCACACACTGAGCACTGGGGGCAGGGAGCTTCTCAAATTTGGTTTCTCCAGGCCGTTCTTACCAGACACTCAGCAAACTTTGACAGCTGCTCCTTCCTCACCAGCCACTTCAGATTCCTCCTCTTGAGGAACTCGGCTACACGAAGCAGCGTTTCCCGAGAGGCCTGGAGAGCAGCAGAGATGCAGAGATGGCACTGCAGCCCAGGGCACAGGACTCTTGTTTGGGTGACAGGGCCCAGAGGAAGCCGCAGCCTGGGAGGTTCCAGGACAGGAGGAAGCCGATGCCCCTCCCAGGGATGCACCGGCATCACAGCAAACCTCACCTTCGCCACACGCTGGTTCTCATCATGACAGTGGATGAAGAGTGGAATCAGGCTCTGGTCCAAAATCTTCTCCAGGGGCTTCTTTCCCTCGTCCACTACCAAGTCCATTGCCTTGAAGAAGAGGTCAAGGGAGAGCAACTGCACATGGCTGTGGTCCTGGAGGAAAAGAAGAGAAAAAGACCTTAATACCAATTCCTCCAGGCTCACCTGGGCAAAGGCCCAGAAATCTGTAAGACACAAAGTTTCAGGGCAGCAGCCAATGCCTGTGGCTGGGGGCACAGAGCCTTACGTGATCAAAGAGCAGCAGGAGTGCCTGAGCCAGCTTCGGAGCAGTGGTGCTGCATATCATGATGTCTTTATTGTTGAGAATATTGATGAACACACAGAGGGCCATGCCAACTACATCTCCCTCTGCATCAGCCAGCAGGTCCTGAAGGCTTTGAGACAGGCTGCACATTCTTATGGCCTGTTTGGAACACAAGGCTGTGCTGGGAAGCCCTGAACGGCTGCAGCGCCAAGACCGCCCTGGCACTGCAACCCCACCCTGCTGCTGCTGGGCCCAGAGGTCAAAGGCCTGTCCCGAAGCACTCAGGCAGGTGAGGCAGGAGAGCTGGGAGCAGCTGCCTCAGCTCCTGAAGCCCAGCCAGCCCAAGGGGCTGCTTTGCCCAGCACAGCTTCAGCCGCTGTCCCGTTCTCACCATCGAGGGATCCTTGCTGAGCACCACGAGGCCTCTGAGCGCCAGGCGACGCCTCTGCCTGCACTCGCTCTGCAGGTGCCTTGACGCGATCTCAAGGACACCGTCACCGTATTTAGTCAAATCTAAGCACTCGAGGACCTGAAAGGCACCGGGCAGTGACAGGGGAGCCGGCCGGCAGGAGCCTGGAACTGCGCAGGGCTGGGCCCAGGCAGCAACACAGGGCACGGGCACCATCCCAGGCAGCTGCGGCTATGCAAGGGGACAGGGCTGGCAGGCAGCTCAGCGAGGTAGTGCTGGCCATCGGGCTCACCTCCACAAGGAATGCCAGGAAGGACAGATCACAGCATGGCTCCTCCCTTCTGAGTGACTTGAGCAGGTGGAGTGCAATGCCGGAACAGAAGGGGATCAAGCCACGGCGCATCTCCCTGTCAGGGGGAAAACGGCACCCAGACCCTGATGGGGGGGGGACAGACCTTTCCCAGGAATGACTCACAGAGATCTGGCCTTTCCCCAGCATCCCTGGAGGGACCGTGGGTGCTTTGGGAAGAGGCTCCTTTTGGGCACCCTCCTTTCTCAGCCTTTTCCAGTCTGCTCAGCCATCCCTCAGTGACGAGGCCCTCTGGCCAGGACCACAGGGACTGTGTGAGACACCCCAGGCGCAGGGCACAAGTTTCAGAGGCAGCTGGGAGAAGTGAGGCTCACCTGGCCAGCAGACCCACGGCATAGTGCTGGGTGTCAGCACAGAGGAGCGTGTCCCAGCCACGCTTGCGTCCCATTTCCATGACCACATTGTCACACTGCAGTCGGCAGAGCAGAGCCTTCATGGCCTGCACTGCGAACCTGTGTGCAGAGCAAAGCCCAGGTCACACTGGGTGCACTGGTGTCAGCCACGAGGGCATGGGAAGGACAGGAGGACTGGCACCTGTTGGGGTTGCTGGGAAGGCGGTGTTGCTCCCGGCATGCTTTCCAGAAGCTGTCAGCTTCCACTGGTGGCATCAGCTGACATGGTGTGGTGATGACAACATGGAACAGCAGAGCCACAAACAGGCGGGCGGAATAAAGGATCATTGCCTCGTGGCATTCAGGCACTTGGATAATCATCCAGAGCACCAGAGTTGCCTGCAAAAGAATCACACCAAGACAGCGCTCAGTGCCGAGGTGTCCATGGAGCAAAGCCCGAGGGGAGACGCACGGGGAGCAGTGGGCCCAGTGTCCCCTGAGCCTGCCCCTGGCCCAGGTTTCAGCCCAGCGCCTTTGGCAGGAAGAAGATGGAGAGCTCCTGGGGAAGCAAGCTCCAGGTGATCAAAGGCCATCTCCAGAAACTCACACTCAAGGAAAAAACGTCCTTGTTGTCCCCATCAGAGGTGCAGGTGCTGCAAAGGGGCCAGTTCTCCATCACATAGAGCAGTGCTGGCAGCACTTTCTCAACTGTTGGTCCCGACGAGGCTATGGTTTGCCACATCATGGCAGCAGCTCTGTGGGATCAGAGCTGTGTGTCAGGGGTGTCTCAGTGACATTGCCATGCCCTGTGTAGCTGTGGGGTCTCAGGGGACAGAACCCCCGTCCCCTGAGGGGCAGGGAGGGAGCACTGGCAGCAGCCTCAGGAAACAGAGGGGCCAAAGGCTCCTGGACCTCTCTGCCTGTTGGGCAGAGCCCATTGGACAGGCTGTGCAGGGCGATGGGCCCTAAAGGCCGGTGAGCCCTGAGCTCTCAAGACACATGGGCCCCATACCTGTCACACCATGGGGCACAGCGCAGGAGGGTCAGCACCACATCGACCGGGTGTTGTTCAGCCAGCCTTATTATGTCAATTTGCTGCCTGACATCCACAGTGACATGGGACACCAGACTCTGGTGAATGTTCCTAACAGTAGATGGCACCTGGAGGAGGCACAGGGAAGACATGGAGCGCTGTCCAAGGCAGCAACTTCCCCAGCTTCCCCCAAGAAGTGCTTCCCTTCCCGTCATGCTCTTCTGGCCTCAAAGGCTGATGGGGCCCTGTGGATGTGGCTTGAGGGGGCACAGGATCATGGGAGACCTCCAGTTCTGGCCCCTGGCTGGGTACCTGCTGGTCAGAAGAAGCAGCTCTCTTGTCAACAATGTCAGAAGAGACACGAGGGTCCTTGAAATAATCCCATATGAGCTCTTGGCTTATAGTGGGAGTGGGTATCCTGTCGGCATTCGCGATGCCCTGAGTCTCTCCGGTGTCATCATTTGGAATGGCCACGCCCTCAGTCCCTGCCATGTCAGCCTCTGCCCTGTCATCCTTCACTGCAGCATCACAGTCTTGTGAGCGCTCAGCTGAATCTGGGCTGACATCAGGCTCTGCCTGGAGCTCGATCAGCCCGGAGTCAGGCTCAGCTGTGCCCTCAGTTGCTGCTGTGGTGTTGTTCTTTCTACGCCCAATGCGCAGGAACTTGCGGAACCTCTGTGCAGAATGAACAAAGGACAGGGAAGAGAGGCATGTTCCATGGAGTGCTGCAAGTGCAGAGCTGGGCTGAGCAGTGACAGCAGGCCCAGCCCAGGTGGGGATGGCTGCAGGTACCTTCAGCGTTCTGCGGAAGCGGCCACGGGCAGGCTCCTGCTCTTGTGCCCCGTCCATGGCTGCATCTGTCAAAGAGCAGCCAGAGCTGAGGGGCTGCGGGAGAGGCTGGAGAACACAGCCCAGCCCTGCACTCCCCAGGCAGGGACAGCCCTGGGGTGGCTCAGGGGATGGAGCACGGCCACTGGCAGGGGTCAGCCACAGCCCATATTCCGTCCTGTCCTTGGGCATGTCCACATGGGCTGGGACATGACGGGACGGGACGGGACGGGACGGGACGGGACGGGACGGGACGGGACGGGACGGGATGGGATGGGATGGGATGGGATGGGATGGGATGGGATGGGATGGGATGGATGGGGCCTAGCTGCCTGCAGCCATCAGCCCTGTGGCCCAGCTCTGCCACTCACCATCCTGCAGTGGCTGGTGCTCCGGCTCTTCAGGCTGTTGTTCTGGGGCAGCTCCAGGGTCTGTCTTTCTGTTCCCACTATACACTTTGAACAGGTTGAGGAATCTGCCCGCCATCACACAATCTGGCCTCAAAGGCACCTTAAAGAGAGATGCCTTGGGAAATCTCTGAGTCAACAAGTCATGTGGTTGTGCCTTGAAGGCACCTGCGAGAGAGAAGCCTCAGGAAGCCTACAGGACAGCAAGTCCTGCAGTCTGGTCTCGAGGGCTCCTGCCACAATGACTGGAGACTCCTCGTAAATGACTGTGGTCACCAGGTCCCACAGTCTCACCTTGAGGACAGAGGCCAGAAGGATGGGAGATGCCTCAGATAAGCTCCAGGTCACCAAGTACCGGAGTCTGGCCTTGAAGGCACCTGCAAAAGAGAAGTCTTGGGAAGGCCACAGGCCACCAAGTCCCGCAGTCTTTCCCCGCAGGCACCTGCAAAAGAAAAGCCTCAGGAAAGCCACGGGCCACCAAGGCCTGCAGTCTTGCCACGAGGTCACCTGTAGGAGTAAAGGCTTTGAAAAGCTCCGGGTCAGACACAATCGAGTGCGCTGTGTGGGGGCTCCTCACAGCACCGCTCTGGCGCGTCCTGTCCCGTCGCGTGCACTGAGCACTGTGGCATTGCCCTGTCACCGCCAGCCCCTATGTCACCATGTGTCACAAAGGGCCCTTGGACACCCTGTCCCTTTCCATTCCACGGTTACCAGGCTGCACCGTGTCACAAAGGGCCCTTGCACTCACTGCCACCTGCCCTGGTTCTGCCCCCATCCCCCCCAAAGTGGCACAGGTTGGAAGGAATCCCTTGCCCAAAGTGTCTAAGACAGCCTGACAGGATCTTTAGGAATGCCTCAAACCATCAGCAAACGCTGCCCTGCTCTGCAGGCTCAGGGCAGCAGAAGGAGCCCCCAGGGCTGCTGACACAGCCGCAGCAGGAAGGGCAAGGGGCCTGGCACAGAATCTGCACAGGGTCCTGGCAGCACTGAAATCAGCAAGTGTGGCAGAGTCCCCACCAAGGCAGACCTGCCACCCCAGCCGAGCCCTGGCAGCGCTGGTGCCCTTCTCCTGCCCCAGAGACCTGTGCCCCTGGGGGGTTTCTGTGCCAGAGGGCAGCCAAAGCCCACGTGCATTGGGGGCTGGGCTCCTTCCTGCAGGGGTCTTGTCAGGAGCATCTGGAACAACTGCTGGCAATGCTTAGCCTTGGTCAGATTATTACATGTTGGAATTATTTTCCCATTGAAGTCATTTCCTGTAGCTCAAAAACATCTTTGTTGGGAAGGCACAGAAGGATCTGGCATTTAAGAACCCTCAGTTCATGAGAGCTTTACTTCCCCGTTGCTCAACTCAAGAAGTTCCGAAAAGTTGCAGACTTCACCAATTAATTGGAATGACCGGAGAATGTGAAAGATTTGCAAGTTTGCTTCCCATCTCGAAGCAGCAAGTCTTTTGCCTTAACATCATCCATTGAGAGTCACTTTACAAAGTATAACACTACACAGAGGCTAAAAAAAGGCCATTCTTTGGTTTGCAAACCTTTGCTTTTCTATGGAGTGTCATGGGGTTACTTTACCTTTAAGGAAGTTGCTGGGGTCTGAAAGGAGTCTCTTCTCCTGAGCAATTATTGGTCATTACTGAGGATTGACAGCAATTTTAACCATTGAAAAGGGAGATCAACTTGTGAACCCTACCTTAAGATGTAAAGTCAGGGCACTTTAAGCTCTCTTTGTTTCCTGGCTGTGAAGGGTGGCGGAGCTCCAGGCCTCCTGTTCCCTGCCCAGGCCATGCGGCCGGGCGGGGGCCGGGCTGGGCCTGCCGCGTCTCCCGGCCGGGAGATGGGGCCTGCGGGGTTTGCCCCGGGCTCTGGCTGGGCCGGGCCGGGCTGATCTCTGGCTCGGCTGTAGGCTTTGGTGTAACTAAATTCACCAGAAACTGCCGAGTGAAGAAGGAGAGAGGGTCTGGACCTGCAGCAAGCAGAGACACCGACCACACTCTCCAGAGCAGCTATGAAGAACCTTCCATCGCAGACAGCTCCAGCTCCTGTTCAGCAGAGATCACCGAACCATCTACAAAAACCTGGGAAAGATTTTAACTCTTTCATTACCCAGATGAGACTTGCGGATTAATCTTTTTATCCAGAGAGAGAAAAAGAGAGTGATCAACATGAAAAGAGACTTTATAAACTACCAGTGACAGGAAAGAAAAGAAGCTTCAGAAAAGGTACAGAATAAGGAGATGCTTTAATTAAGATGAAATATCTTTCTGTTAAAACTATGGAGATGGACAGTGAAGTCCTGAAAAGAACTCCTTTAATTCATGACGGAGTATGGGGAGGAATAGAGTGTTCAAGATGTAAAATTTGAGTAAAAAGTAGAATAATTGTGATACAGTGAAGTGCTGGAAGATTTAAAGCCTTGAGAGGCAATGAGAAAACTGTTTTCTAGTGAAGCTCACAGAAACAGATGAAGAAGACTTTTGCTTTTGAATAACTCATCCTTAAAATGCCATCCCTAGACTCATGGGCCATACACACCTCAGAGTGAGGTGAAAATGGGAGGAGTGAGCTCTGATAACAGCAGTTCTGGGAAACTAACATCAGAGCAATGGAAAACTATAACAAAAATAGTTTTCTTGTGAAAAGCTCCATAAATTAACAGGAAGAAACTTCTGTTTCTCTACAAAGACTGGTGAAAAGACTGTAGCAGGAATTGGGACTGTTTTAACCACCAAAGTTCCAAAGTTTTTGTCTCTGTTGTCATGTGAACAAGGGAATAGTGGGTAGATAAGAGATGAAAAGGTTTTTCTGGAAGTTTATTCTGGTGTTCTTATTATTGTAGTTTGTCAATAAACTTTCTTTATTCCTTTTAAGTTTTATGCCTGTTTTGCTCTTGTTCAAATCCATATCTCACAGCAAGAAATAAGTAATCTTTTTTTAGTTACTGGTTTAAAACCACGACAGGAGGGATGATAATATCCTAATTCTCTGAAGGATTAAAGCTCTCAAGGGATGAAAGTCCACTCAGTATTACAAAAGTACTACAAACGACTGAGTAGATTGCAAAAAGCCTAATCCTGCCCCTGGTACAGATATCTAGGTGGCCAATAAATTACAGCTCTCCCCTCTTCTTTTTTTGCATGAGAACCAGGACCACTAACAGGAAAAGTCACAGATATTCCTTATGTCCTCCATAACCAAAGCTGAGCCAAACCATGGATGCTGCCATCAAACTGACTCAAATTGCAGCCTAGACCTCTCACTTCCAGACAACTCCTTCCCCAACACACCCACCAACACCAACGCCCCCAAAACACTCTCACAGAACTCCTCAACACCCCACCAGGACCCCCAGCTGTCCCCATCCCTCCACAGAGCTTTCCCACCCTCCAGCAGACCCCCTGGTTCCCTGCACATGCCATGGGATGGCACTCAGCAGGATCTGCTCTGAGGCCTTCCACGGTAGCAAGCTCAGGCTGCCAGGCCAATGGTTCCTGGATCATCCTTCCCACTGACCCTTCCTGTGCATGGCTCTTACATTTACACATTTGAGCTTAGCTTGGACTTCTCCCCTTAAGCAGGATTATTGGGAAAGGATGGAGAGCAGCCTGGCAAGCTCTTTCTCCAGCTCCCTCTTTACTCTTGGGGCAGGTAGAACATTGCACAGGAAAGCAACTGGTGCCACAAGGAGTGGGCGACGTCAGGGGAGATCACTCAGGACTGCTATATCCTGAGGGAACACCGCTGGGCTTGACCTTTGGGTACCTGCACAAACTTCAAGTCAGCTGCCTTAGTTTCCAGGACAACCCTGTGTTGGCCAGCATCCTGACGTGGATGCTGGACTGCTGCAAGGCGCTGCTGGGACCCAGCAGGACAGGACTGGCTGTCTTGTTTACATGTTGAAAATGAGTTAGATTGTATTTAGCTAGAAATTTAGGGATCCCTTCATTTGATAAGGAGCTGTGCCATGATAAGCTAAGAAATTTTTTTTGGATTCTCTATTTTAGCTGTTTTGTAGCATTTAATTTTGTCTCAATACAGCAAAGTAGAGGCCCTTCTTTTGGTTTGGATTCTTTAGGGAATTGTTTCCCATCTGAAAGGAAGACTCTGTGAAGGCAGCGGTTGACAGGGGCACAAATACAGGTCATGAAGAAACAAAAGACGTGGCCGAGACCTCTTACATCCCACACTAATGAGTCAGCCAAGGGAAAGGAGCTTTTGGGAGTCATGCCTGGGGGAGGAGGGACAGGCGGTGGGGTTATGGCTGTCTCTTAGCTGGGGGACATGGCTCAAAGGGCAGATGGTTGAGGTTTTGGTGTCGGAGTGCTGCTGCCCAGAGGATCCACTGCTACTGCAGAACTTTTCCATCACTGTGTCTCTTTAATGTGGGTGAGCCTCTGCTCACAAGTGTGGCCATGTAAGTGGGTCCTTTAAATACCCAGTCAGCCTGGGAGGGATCCTCACCATCTGCTTGGGTGCCTCAGGGGAAAACCGGAACCCAAAGGGAGCGTTTCATGGCTGCTTTTGGGAGCCCAGCAGCTGCTGTTGTTGCCAGGGCATTACACAGGTGACGGCCAGGGAACACCCAAGCCAATCCCCCCCCTCCACCTTTTTTCTCCTTCCAGGGCTGCCCAGACCCTGCTGTTTCTGCCGCTGCTCTGGATTTTTAGTACACTTTTAGCTCAACATCCCTGGGTCTGCCCAGCCCCATGCTGCTCCTGCCACAGCTTCGAGCTCATTGCTAAACTGTTTGCCACCCCGGGCCTGCACTCCTCTGCTGTTCCAGCCCGGTCCCTCAAGGTTCCTGCTATAGTCCATTTCACCAACTTTATATCCCCCCACATTTGGGTGCCTTAACAACTGTAGTGGGTCGACCCTGGTTGGGTGCCAGGTGCCCACTCTGTCACTCTGTCACTGTCTTTCCCACTGGGATGGGGAAGAGGATAATACAGAGAACAGCCAGCAGGGTGAGACAAGGCAGTTCTATTACAGTAAAATAAAGAACTAAACAGAGATCTGGGCCCACCTGGGCTGAAGAGAAAAAAAGTCACTCTCTACTTCCCATCTGATGTTTGGACATTTTCTGAAAAGAAAGGCTTCAGCACACATAATGGTTCCTCCAGAAGGCAAACACTGAAAACTCACAAATGCCCCCCCCTTTCCTCCTCTCTCCTTGAGATTAGCTCTCTGAGATGTTGTCATAAGGTATGGAATATCCCTTTGGCTAACTTGGGTCAGTTGGCTTGGTTGTGTCCTCTCCCAGGATCTTGCCCACTCCCATGCCCCTTGATGGGGGAAGGAATGTCAGAGGGACAGCACTGCCAGGCAGTAGCCAAAACACTGGTCTGTTCTCAACACCTGCCTAGGTACTGAAATAAATTGGGCAGGACTAGAGGTCCTTTTTAATGCCTTTATTCCAAGAATCAGCTTGGGTGGGGGCCCAAGAGGTCACACACACCGCCACTGCTCCCAGATTCCACGCAGTGAAGGAGGAAGTTGACTTTGCCACACGGCAGAGTCGGAGCTTCCGTTCTCACAGGAGTCCGCAGGAATGCTCGTCTTCTTTGGCTCGGAGTCTAGGATGTCACCCTGGTCGAGTTCCCCCTTGGTGATGTCAGCTTTTGGGAGGAAGTCAGGGGCCTCCTCTGAGTCTTCCTTGTTTGGTGGTGCTGTCTTGATTTCTTCTTTTTAGTGCAGCTCGCTGTTTCCGGGTTCTTATCGCTCTGTGTGCATCCTGTGTGTCTCTGGTCTCTCTCATTTACGTACAGGCCCTTATGTCATCCTCCTCCTCAGGGCCGGGGACGCCATTTTGGGGAGCAGTGGCGGTGATCTCCCGACGGGACAGGGACATGAGAGCAAAGGGTAAGAACAGCTAATACATAACAAGAGAAGAGTTAATAACCTGAACTTGGGATAAACAACGAAACAATTGAACTGGTTTACAACAAAGTGCTAACCAAGGTTTAACACTTGCATCCTGGTTCTTGAAATTGTTTCTTACAATACCCCCCCTCTTAGGTTTTGATCAGACTTGAGTCTGCATCAATCTGCAGTCTCTGGCTCTTGCGAATATAATTTTGCAACTTCTGATATTTGTTACAGATTTCTTTTGCGCTTTCATGGTCTTTGCCTTCTAATTTCGTAATTTTCTGTTGGGCCAGTAGTGGGGTTAGTACTCCTTGGGTTGAGGTACTTATTTGAGTTATATAGGTAATTATTCGAACCAGATAAGGGAGTATACATGGTAAGAATGTCAATTCTGCTAATGCACATACCGTAATAAATGCTGCTTTTTTCCACCATTGCCCTTTCATTGAGCAGAACTCATCCCACCAATTGGTGTTTATTAAAGGTGTCCACTCTTGTGTTCCCACATATGCTATTTTGCAAATTTCCTTTGAAATATTTCTGATCACTTCACTTTTGTCGTTTATTTCTAGGCAGCACTCTGAAAAATTAAATTTCCCGCAGATTCCTGCCTCGTCTGCCAATAAATAATCTACAGCCAGCCTAATTTGGTATATGACTGACCTTGTTTGGGATAATTGATCACTGATGTGATCGAGGGCGATGGCGGTTCGATTGGATATTATTTCTAGTGCCGCTTGAAGTCGAATGATGCAATTTAACATGTAAATTGGGGTGCGGTATCCCCAGGACCCATCTTGGGCCCAAGTAGCTGGCCCATACATTTTAATTATTTCTTCAGGGGTCTATATCTTTCCCTTCCATTATTGGTCACCCCTACTTCAACAATATCTCTTTTTCTTCATTGGGATTTCCTCAAATCATCATATGTAGGTACTCCTAAAGTGGATCCAGCTTCTTTCAGGAGCAGGAAGAAAGCAGGTTTAACAACCCCTATTGTGCAGCTCCCTGCCCAATCTTCAGCTAATTTGGTATATGCTTTGTCACCACAAATCCAAAATAGATACTCGGGGGCTTCCCAAAAGTTGTTGCTTTTCATTTCCATTGTCGTAAATGGAAATTCCCAATACTTAGATATTTCCCTTATTCCCCAAAAGGGGTTTATTCCGTTCTTGGCGCACTCATGCAGCCCATAACCCTCATGATAGATACATCCCTTCTCCTTCTTTCCAACAGACCAATACCTGTTTGGTTCTCAGGGGACCCATTTAGTGTTTGTATCTTTAATTATTAAATACCTTTTGCACGCCATCTTTCCAGCTAGGGTCTTATACATTTTTCCTTTTCTTGTAATGCATTCTTCCCCAATTATTTTTGACTTCAGGTTCCATTGTTCCTTCCCCCTTGTTTTTACAGTTCCTGATTCTTCTTTGGTCTGTTTCCACCTTAGGATTTCTAAGGGGCTTAGACTGGTTCCTTCCCAGGGCCAAATTTCTGACATTTGGGTGCTCCCACACACAACAGTCTTTTAGATTTAATTCTTTGCCGATTCTTTCTACTAGGTAGATAAATAAATTCTTCCCAGTAGATATTTCTAAATTGTCTAAGTTCATCTGTTACTTTTATCTCCCTGTCTTTTACTAGGTGTTTTTGATTAGTTTCTTGCTCAAAGCAGAGTCAGGTATCTCCAGCAGGGCATTCTCCAAGTAAACGTTGCCTATAAGAGGCAGGATTTTGGGCCATGCAATAAACTTTTCCCTCTTCCTGACAGGTAGTCAGCTGAGAAGGATCTATGCAGGTCGGGTTTATGTCAGTGTGGACCCTTAGCAGTGACACCAAGTCTTCCCCATCATATAGAGGATGATAACATTTGGTGCAGGGGCTTGCCCCATTACTCGTGGTGCTTCTGAAGAGCACAAAAATCACATATCCTCCTAGGAGTCTGGTATGGGCCGTCATCTTGATCAGTCCACCCAGTCTTGCCTCCTAGTAACAGGGAGACTGTAAGGTCCCGGGTCTTTGTTTGAGCTAACTCCTTCTCTATTTCCCTGTCAATTTTGAATAGCTTAGGAAATGCCTCGGAGGAGATTTTGGAGATCTTGTTCTGAGAACCCTTTTTACACCTTCTCTAAACTCATAATATAGCCAAACCTTTTCAGTAATACTTACAACTCACTTACAAGCTTATAATATTACAAAACCGTTCTAGCAACAATATGGTAAAACTATTTTAACAACTGTTACAAACCATTTCACTTAACAGTATCACTATCCATTATCAGTCTAACTGTCTTTAGGTTTCTTTTTGAGAGTTAATCTGAGTCTTTCAGGTTGCCTGACTACAACCCACTCTGGAGAGCTTGTAGAAGTTGCAGCTGAGTCCAGACTTCCTTCTGGAGGAGAGACTGGTCCTTTCACTCTGCTTACGTGGGTCCAAGCTTTTTCCAGGGTCCTCACCGACATGTGGGTTCTGAGAAGTACTTGGAATGGTCCTTCAAATGTTGGAGTTAATGGTTTTTTATTCCAGGACTTTATCAACACCCAATCCCCAGAGTTAATGTTATGTACATTGGTGTCTAGAGGAGAGGTCTGGGGAAGGTATTCCTTTTTTCTGACATTTTCTAGGGTCTTGCTTATAGTCCTCAAATATCTCTGGACTGCATCCTGTCCCTCGAGGTAATCTCCAGTGCTATAGGGTGTTAATAAGAAGGGGAGCCCGAACATCATTTCGTAAGGAGATACCCTCAAGTCTGACCAAGGCCTTGTTCGAGCTCACAACAAGGTGAGAGGTAAACATTTAAACCAATTGAGTTTTGTTTCCTCAATCCATTTTGTTACATTTTTAAGAGTCTTATTCATTCTTTCGACTCTTCCTGAACTCTGGGGATGCCGTGGAGTATGTAGCCTCCATTTTATACCTAATGCTTTGATGATTTGATGTAATGACTGTGCCACAAAGTGTGGAGCTTAGTCTGAATCTATATTATTCACTAACCCGTATCGGGGAATTACTTCCTCTAAAATTATCTTTGAGACTGTTTGGGCTGTCTCGTTTCTTGTTGGAAAGGCTTCCACCCAATGTGTAAGGTGGTCTAATATCAGTCAATAGCCGGTTGTCCCGAGAGGTCCAGCGAGGCAGGTGGCCGTCCTGTCCCCGGTGTCCTCTTCTGGTGTGGATATCCCAGACGAGTCCCCAGCTGAAATAAATTGAGCAGGACTAGAGGTCCTTTTTAATGCCTTTATTCCAAGAATCAGCTTGGGTGGGGGCCCAAGGGGTCACACACACCGCCACTGCTCCCAGATTCCACGCAGTGAAGGAGGAAGTTGACTTTGCCACATGGCAGAGTCGGAACTTCCGTCCTCACAGGAGTCTGCAGGAATGCTCGTCTTCTTTGGCTCAGAGTCTAGGATGTCACCCTGGTCGAGTTCCCTCTTTGTGATGTCAGCTTTTGGGAGGAAGTCAAGGGACTCCTCTGGGTCTCCCTTGTTCATTCCTGCTTCCTCGTGGTGCTGTCTTGATTTGTTCTTTTTAGTGCAGCTCGCTGTTTCCGGAGTCTCATTAGTCTGTGTGTGTCCTGTGTGTCTCTGGTCTCTCTCATTTACGTACAGGCCCTTATGTCATCCTCCTCCTCAGGGCCGGGGACGCCATTTTGGGGAGCAGTGGCGGTGATCTCCCGACGGGACAGGGACATGACAGCAAAGGGTAAGAACAGCTAATACATAACAAGAGAAGAGTTAATAACCTGAACTTGGGATAAACAACGAAACAATTGAATTGGTTTACAACAAAGTGCTAACCAAGGTTTAACACTTGCATCCGGGTTCTCGAAATTGTTTCTTACAGCCCAGTGCAGGTTGGGATGATGATCCACCCTCACAGCTGGCCCAGGGCAGGTCTGGAGTGCTTTTGGTGGCACCTTGGGCTGGCACACACTTGAGGAGTGCGTCTGTTTTCAACAATGAAACTTGGGAGTTTTAGATTGTGTAAAAAAAGAAAAAGAAAAAAAAGAAAAGAAGAAGGAAAATCCCCTCTTTGCCTGAGTGCAGGCAGCTCTCCAAGCAAAGCAGATCCCAGGTGAGGGAGGACAGAGAGGATGGGACTGAGGAATGTGGAGCAAGGTTGTTCACACTGGCTCACACCTCAAGGCACAGCTTCTCTGAGCAGGTCAGACCTCCTGAGGAGAGACCCTGGGTCAATATCAATCACAGAATGCTGCAATCACCTCTGCTCCAAAGAGAGCAGCAATAAAATACATACTTTATAACAGGAATGTACATTTCTTAGAAGCTCTTTTTAATATTTCTCCATAACTTTAGTGGGAAAACTTCCAAATGAGCTGCACTGGAGCAGAGGGAAATGAAGGCAGAGCCATGGTTTGTCAGATTTGCACAAGGCTGGTCTGAGTCCCAGGGGCTGGATGGGGGAAATGGTGGGGTGGGGGTAGGGACAAAGTCTGATTGATCATCAGCCATAAGGGGTGTTTATTTTCAGATCTATTCAGACTGCCTGAGGGGGTTCTGGGGATTAATATCAACTGGGGATTAGAAACAGAAAAAGAAAACTAAACAGGACCAAACAATTATATCTCAGTTGTTTTCACTACAGTAGATTTACTTTGAATATGCTTCTGAAATTTGTCTAATTAACCACGGAAGAACTGATGACTTGAATTTTTCCCGTGGGCTTATCTTGTTTGGGTGATTTGAACAAATGTTAATGAGCCTTTGTCACTGAATTTCTCAGCTGAAGCGCTCAAGAAAGAAGAGGCCTGTGGAAAAGTAAAATTCATCAGCAACCTCCAAGTGGCTGAGGATCCATCCTCGTGAGAGCAGGAATGACCAGCAATGGGCACAGCTTTGTGGCTGCCCCAGCTTTGGGATGGGCCCTGGGCCTGGAGCAGGAGCAGCTCTTGAGGGCCCCAAGGCCGGGGCTGTGGTGCTGGCCTGGGCAGATGGGATGGCAGGAGGGGCTGCAGAGCTGCCAGGATCTCCTGGAGAGGGGAGCAGGGCACCCAGGGAGCCTCCTTTTCCTTTGGCCAGGCACTTTCCCCCATGGCTGGGGCTGAGGCCTCTCTGAGCTGCAGCTGCTGCTGTGCCCTGCAGAGGGGCTGAGGCCGTGGGGCAGTGCCCAGAGCAGCCTGCCCTGAGCAGAGCTGTGGGGCCAGAGCCGGCTGGGCTGTGCTGGGGAGAGGCCCTGGCTGCTGCTGAGAGCTCAGGGCAGCTGGGACAGCTTGGAGGGAGCTGGGCTGGGCTCAGAGAGCCTGCCAGAGAAACCAGCAGTGTCCATCTCAGCCTGGGTGAGCGTGCAGGGACAGGACTCAGCCCAGGCCTTGTGGGGCAGGGCCAGCGCCTACAGGGCAAGGGATTGAAAAGAGGCAAGTGGCCGAGAGAGGAGGCTGCTCTGTGCCCTTGGTGGCACGAGCAGGGCAGGGAGGGGGCCCAGGACATTTGTCACCGCCAGGCTCTGTCCCCAGGTGCTGCCAGCCCTGGCTGCTGAGCCCAGGTTTGGCCTGGGCTGAGTTTGGCTGTGGCCCAGCTCCATCCTCCTGCAGGGCTCAGGGCCTGTTGCTGGCCATGGCCAGCCCTGCCCGGCCTCTGTGCTGGCCCAGAGCCCGGCAGAGCCCGGGGCAGGGCTGTGTGTGCAGGCCCACAGGTGCCACGGGCTCTGCAGGAGCTGGGAGAGGCTGCCCAGCAGGGAGGCCATGGGGCACAGAGCCCCAGGGCTGCTGTGGGCACCACGGCACAGGGGCCGTGCCCACCCGCAATGCTCCTGCCCTGGGCTGGGCCTGCCCAGGGGCTGGGGCACCATGGCTGGGCCAGCGGGGCACAAAGGGGCCACGGAGCCGCTGCCGGGGCTGGCAGCAAGGCCAGGCACAGACAAGGAATTGCTGAGCATGGCCTGTGCTGGCCAGGGCTGGCTGTGGCAAGGGCAGAGCTCAGCTGCCCTTGGTGGCTGCAGGAAAAGTCCAGAGCCCAAAGAGCCTCCATGGCTGTGCTGGAGACCAAGGCTGCAGGAGGGAAAGGCAGGGCTGCTGTGGGATGGGGAGGGCATTGAATTCCAGCAGACACCAGAGATGGGAGGCTTAGCAAGGCTTGAAGAGAAGAGAAGCTTCACAAGCCTCCAAGGGGGGATGTTACCAGATGAAAAACCATCTCATGCTGGTGAACACACAGTTCTTGTTCTTCAAAACCCCCTGGCCCATGGAACTGCACCATGCCCATTGTGTAAGAAGAATTGGAAAGCGACCAGCTCCAGTTGTGCCAACTTTTACCAGTTCACCGGGCAGTCAGGTCTGACTCTGGCATCACCAAGCACCAGGGACCACCAAAGAGACCCCCAGGACAGAAGAACACAGCTGTGAAGGTAAGAGAAAATATGTTAATGATTTCAGAGAAATGATGATCATATGTATGTTTATTCTGTGACAGTCAGTGGATATGGATGTAAAATACAGTCTGTAAGCAGGAACTTTCCTGTACCCAGCATGCACACCTTTGGGAAGAGCTATTCCCCCTTGTTCATCTGGCTGAATAAAGAATGCTGCTTCTTACTGCTCCCTTGCTGTGAAGCAGTTTCTTTTATTTTTTCCCATTTTTGGTAGCAGAGTCACAATGGACCCTCGGTTCCATGATGCCCCATAGTGTCACCATGGTCTCCTTGGTTCTGCAGTGTCACCATGGGCCCTTTGTTCCATGAGGTTCTGTAGTAGAACATGGTCACCTTGGTTCCGTGCGGTTCCATGGTGTCACCATGGGCCAGGGTTCCACAAGGCCTTGCTGTGTCAGAAGGGCCCCTTGGTTCCAAGAGGTTCCTCAGTGTCACCATGGACCATTGGTTCAATGTGGCCCCAGTGTGCCAAAATGGATTTTGGTTCCGTGGGATTCTGCTGTGTCAAAATGGACCCTTTGTTCCATGAGTTTGCCCAGTGTCACAGCTGACTCCTTGGTTCTGTGAGGCCCTGCCATCAGCAAGGCTCTGAAACATCAGAGTAAGTCTCCTTAACACTAATTTGGTGTTTAAGAGGGTATCATTTATTCAGGCCTGAGGTCCAACATGGGATAACACTAACCTGACATGGACATGTGATTCTCCCAGTGTGTTGCTTTTACACAGTGGCTAAATGCTGGTGAACTGTGTGTTCACCAGCATGGGTAAATTTATGGAATTTACCCACTTCCATAAAACCAAACCCCGAGTTCCCAGATTCAGTCCTTGTTTTTCCCATCACTGCACCCTTGAGCCAGATGTCTTCTTCTTGTCTCCCAACCATCCTTGCTGGGAAGGCAGGCCCTGCATGCCTTGTTCCTGTGCTAGAATTTCACAGGCACGGTAAAAATTGAATGAACCCTTTTGGTATCAAGGCCAAGGCTTTGTGTGGCCAGGCAGAGGCAGGCAGGATGCAGAGCTGTCAGCAAAGGAAGGGCCCAGTGAGCTGGGGCAGCCGGGGGATGACGACAGCCTTCAGGGCCAGAGGCGCAGGGCATGGACACCGTAGGGCAGCCTGGGCTGGAGAGGGCACAGGGATGGGCAGCAGCTGCAAGGCCCTGCCAGAGGCAACTTGTGCAGCCCTTTGGCCACGGCTGCTGGCCCTGGGCCTGAGCCATGAGGAGGAGACAAGTGACCCTTGCAGCCCTGGGGCCTCATTGCCTCCTTGTCCCTGCTCAGCAGCCTGGCAGGGGCCACCCCATGGTGCTGCCCTTGGCATTGCACATCCCCACATGCCAGTGGCCTGGGAAGAGCCCTGAGCAATGAGGGAGGGACAGCATCTGCCTTGCCAGGGGCTGGGGCTCAGCCCTTGGCCCTTGGCACTCCTGAAACACATCCAGCTTTGCTCAGCACCAGAGACACCTTTCCCTTGCTTGTCCCCACCTGTCATCAGTGCCTGCAGTGTTCTGCTCTCCCTGGAACCTGGGGACACTTTCCCAGTTGAGTGTCTCAGTGGGACCCATTAAAACTTCAAGAAACTTTGAATTGAAACTTTAAATTGGACTGCCAATTTAACATTGAGTTAAACTTCTTGAGAAGTTTTTTGACACTCTCTCAGGGACTGAGTCTGGTGGAAACAACACCAAAGCCCTGAGAGGGTCATTAAAATCCTGGTGCTGTTGCTGAGCTGGGCCAAGCTCCTGGCACAGAGGCAGCTCCTGGCAACCAAGAAGAGCTTCAAAAAGACATTTCTCCTGATGAGCAGCTTTTCTCCCAGCCCAGCAGGGCTGAGGGCACTGCCTGCAGCTACCTGGGTGCCTTAAAGCAACTGGAAGGACAAGTCTGAGCTTCTTCATGGAGAAATGCTCCCAACTGCTGGCACAGTAAGTCTCTGGCTGCGGGGATCTCCTAAAGCTGCCCCATGACAGCACTGCCATGACTGTAGGGATGGCTCTGCTGCCGTTTGTGGTTTGGGGAGGATGTGCTGCAGAGCGGGGCTGCCCTGGGCACCCTCAGAGGGACAGGGCAGGACGGCTCCTGCTGCCAGGGACGGCTGCAGGGGCTGAAGCTGGGGCTGCAGCCAGGGCTGCCCAGGGCTGTCCTGCAGAGCAGCTCCTGCAGCCCTGAGGGCTCTTTGCCAGCCCAGGGCATCTGCCACCTGCCAGGGGCAGCTCTCAGCCTGCCTGGGAGCTCCCCGTGGGCGGTGGGGAGAAGTTGGAGGGGGAAGGAGCGACCCCCATCAGGGCAGATTCCTCCTGCTGTGGAGATGGTGCTGCATGGCCAGGGCTGCTCTCGGCTTTCTCCTAAAGGAAAGGGCAAGGGGCTGTCAGCTTTGTCTGTGTCACTGAGACTCCTGCACTGTCACCCTGGGCATCAGCAGAGCTGCCTCAGCTCTCCCTCCCAAAGTGCCTCCTCAGCCTCCTCTAGCCACAGCCAGCAGCAGCAGCACCTTGGCTTGCAGCATCTCTGTTTGTCTGAGCTGCCCTTAAGGCCCTGCTGGCAGGGAGATGGCCCTGGGCAGTGCCTGTGCTGGGAGGGGTGTGCAGGGCAGAGCTGAGCCCCCAGGGCTGGGCTGGGCTCGGGAGCACTGGCAGGGACAAGGCTTGGATAGAGAGAAACAGCTCCCAATAGGCACAACTCCAGGCAGAGAGCCAGACCAGCCCTGGGTATCCCTCCCTGTCCAGCTGCACAGAGACAAAAAGATGTCTTGGGAAAATTATTTTCAAATTGGAGCTTTTAAAAAGGCTGCTTTATTTTTCAAGCATGTTTTATGTTTAGCCACCCTGAAACAGAGGGAGGTGTAATGATCAAAGGGCTCCTGTATGAGACCAGCAGGTCTGAGTGCCCTGGGGCACAGGGAGCCCTGATTTCCCTCTGGGCTCCCCAGTGCTCAGGCTGAGATCAATGCTGAAAGAGGATTTCTGCCCCTTCATAGAAAGGGGCAAAAACTGAGCAGCAAAACACAAGCTCAATAAATTCTAAAAAAAAGGTGAGCAAAATTTCCCCAAAGGGAAGTAATTTTGAGTAAATTTGTAAGAAAATAGCATAGAATTGACTCAAGGAAATCTGTCCCAGCTTTTCAATGTCTTCTTTCAACAGTCCACCATGCCCAGAGTGAAGAAATGTCCAACAGCAGCTCCTTCAGCCACTTCCTCCTGCTGGCACTGGCAGACACGCGGCAGCTGCAGCTCCTGCACTTCTGCCTCTTCCTGGGCATCTCCCTGGCTGCCCTCCTGGGCAACACCCTCATCATCAGTGCCATAGCCTGCAGCCACCACCTGCACAGCCCCATGTTCTTCTTCCTGCTCAACCTGGCCCTCACTGACCTGGGCTGCATCTGCACCACTGTGCCCAAAGCCATGCACAATTCCCTCTGGGACACCAGAGAAATCTCCTACTCAGGATGTGCTGCACAGGTGTTTCTGTTTGTCTTTTTCATCTCAGCAGAATTTTTCCTGCTGGTCATCATGTGCTACGACCGCTACGTGTCCATCTGCAAGCCCCTGCACTACGGGACCCTCCTGGGCAGCAGAGCTTGTGCCCACATGGCAGCAGCTGCCTGGGCCAGTGGCTTTCTCTACGCTCTGCTGCACACAGCCAATACATTTTCCCTGCCCCTGTGCCAGGGCAATGCCCTGGGCCAGTTCTTCTGTGAAATCCCACACATCCTCAAGCTCTCCTGCTCCAAATCCTACCTCAGGGAACTTGGGCTCATTGTCCTAAGTGCTATTCTATATTTTGGCTGTTTTGTGTTCATTGTTTTCTCCTATGTGCAGATCTTCAGGGCTGTGCTGAGGATCCCCTCTGAGCAGGGCCGGCACAAAGCCTTTTCCACCTGCCTCCCTCACCTGGCCGTGCTCTCCCTGTTCCTCAGCACTGGCACTTTTGCCAACCTGAAGCCCCCCTCCATCTCCTCCCCATCCCTGGATCTGGCAGTGTCAGTTCTGTACTCGGTGGTGCCTCCAGCCCTGAACCCCCTCATCTACAGCCTGAGGAACCAGGAGCTCAAGGCTGCCCTGAGAAAATTGATGACTCTGTATTTTCAGAAGTATTAAACTCTCTCATTTCTGTTGCAGAGACTTTTGAATGTAACTCTTTGGAATCTCAGCCTTAGTTTTCCTTATTTGTGCATTTATTCATTGGTAACTTTCTACTCTTGTGTGATTTACAAATACTGTAGTATTACTTTTTGTATTTCTACATGAATATCTACCTTTCTTTTGAAACACAAAGACCTGCAAGAGGTCTGTTCCCTGTGCATTTAAATAGAGTCAAGTGCCTGCCCTGACCTGTGTGTCCAGGATCATTCCTCAGTGCTTCTCTGGCTCTGCAGTGAATGATTTTGAGTACCTTAACACCTCAAGGGTTAAAGGTTTCCAGGTTAAATGGGCTAACTTAATGTAGTTTCTGCTGTGGAAAGTGTTTTATGTTCAACTGGATGTTGTATTAAATGCTTTGCCCAAGTTCCTTGGTTCTCTGTACTTTGCCAGTAAAATTCTGTGTGGTTTTCACCTCTGAGCTCCGTTGGTCAGAGCATGGTGCTGATATCAGCGAGGCTGTGGCTTCAATCCCTGTGTGGGCCATTCACTTGACAGCTGGAATTGCTGGTCCTTGGGGGTCCCTTGCAACTGAGAATATTCTTTGCCTCTGTGTCCCTTGAGAATATCTGCTGGGGGTTTGTCCCGTGCACCAAAGGCAAGTCAAGGAGCCTTTGGTTGCCGCCATCATTGGAGTGTTGTGGCTGTTGCAGCCCCGCAGGCTCCCAGTGGCCTCTTGTTTCCGTCAGGCCCTGCTGGCTCCCGCTGGCCCTTGGTTCCATGAGGATCTGCAGGGTCCCACAGGTTGATGGCATTTGTCCTTGCTGCCCCTCACATCCCCCTGCCCCACAAACAGCCCCGAGCCCCCCGTGAGGGACAGGCCCTGCTGTGCCAGGCCTGGGCTCAGGGCTTGGCCTTTCTGCTGCCTCCAGCCAGCCAGGGCTTGCTCAGCATTGCAGTTCCTGCTCACAGCCTTTGGCTCCCTGCAGTCCTGGCCTCCAGGATCTGCTCTCCCCACTCCCTGGGGAGCCTTTGCCACTCCCTGCCCTCACTGGGGCCACTGATGCTCCAAGGGACTTGGACTTTGCCTTTGGACTCCTGGAGCAGCTTCTTCACCCTTCTCTCAGTGCCTGAGGCTCCTGGGCTCAGCCCCAAATCCAGCGTGGGGCTGATTCAAGTTAGAATCATGTCCTCACTTTCATTAGCATGAGTTAATGACAAGCTCCTGGTTTCATTACTTCCCATTTTGGTCCCAAATTCCCTTTTTCTTAGATCCAAAATGGACCTTTTTGGCTCCAAAATCCCCCTTTTGGGACCAAACTGTCTTTTTATTTTTTGCTAAACTCCCCTTTTAGGCATGCAACTCCCAACTTTTTTAACCCAAACTCTCACTTTAAGGTTTGAATTGCCACATTTTGTTGCTCAAACCCCCAGTTTTGGGCCAAACTGTTCCTTTTAGGAGAAAAATTCCCCTTCCTGGGTCCACATTTCCCATCTGGGCACCCAAATTCCCCTTTATTTGGTCCAAATTTCTGGTGTTTGGACCCTGATTCCCCTTTTGGCATCCAAATTTTCCACCTGAGTGCTCAGTTTCCCCCTTTTCAGGCCCAAATTCTCCTTTTTGGTCCAAATGTCACACTTGAGTGCCCAAAATGTTCTTTTTTGGCTCCAAATTCCCACTTTTGAGCCCAAATTCTCACTTTTGGACCTAATGTCCCCCTTTTTCTGGGCCCAAAATCCCATTTTCATCCCAAATCTCCTGTTTTTGCCCCGAATTGCCCCCCTGGCTGCCATTGGCTCACCTGAGTTGACCTTTTAGCATCAGACTTTAATATATTTTTAAAAGAAAATCTCCTTTTTGGGTCTAAACTAACACTTTTTGTGGCTCAAACCCCCAGTTTTGGGCCAAACTGTCCATTTTGGGAGGCAAATTCCCACTTCTGGCTCCAAATTTCCCATCTGGGCACTCAAATTCCCCTTTATTGGGACCCAAGTCCCCATTTTTGGCCCCAAATTCTTCTTTTTCAGTCCAAATACCCTACCTGAGTGCCCAAATTCCCCATTTTTAGGCCCAAATGCTCTCTTCCTGGGCCAAATGTCCTCATTTCAGGTACAAACTTTCCACCTGAGGACCCAAATTCCTATTTTTGGGACCTAAAATTCCCACTTTTGGACACAAACTCCCTTTTATTCTGGCTCCAAATCCCCTTTTTCATCCCAAATCTCCCTTTCTTCCCCCAAATTTCCCCCCTGGCTGCCGCTGGCTCACCTGGGTTGACCTTTTAGCATCAGACTCCCATTGTTTTAATCCAAACTCTCATTTTTACATCTAAACTGCTCCTTTTTGTTGCTCAAACCCCCAGCTTTGGGCCAAACTGTTCCTTTTAGGAGCCAAATTTTCCCTTTTGGGTCCACATTTCCTATCTGGGCACCCAAATTCACCTTTTGTTGTGGTAAAGTAGTTAGAATGTTGTTAAGTTAGTTTCTGTTAGTAGTTGATAGCTTGAAATGGATCTTTTCCCCTATTTTAGTTGTGATTCCCCCCCACACTTCTCTTTCTCCTATTGCTTACCTGAAGTCAGGTTCCCATGGTCACTGAAGTTTTTCTCCTCAGCTCCAGGGCGAGAGGCCGGATAGAGTAAAGAGAAGACCCTGCTGGCATTTCCAGCTGCTGGAAGTTTCACTAGGCCGGGAAAGCGCGGGGGTGACAGCAGAAAGACCCTTCTTTCCAACCCGGGAGTTTGTAACTCTGTTTTTCCTGTCCCAGAATGCCTCTGAGCTGTGGAAGCTGAGAGGGCATTCTTACCTTCCCTTTCTTTCCCCCCTGTGCTGCCAGGAAACCAAGCCCCCCTCTCTCCCCCTCTGCCCCTCTCTGGAGAATACTCCTACACCTTTGTGGCCATTTGAAGAAGTTGCTGTCTGTTATTTCTTATCTTGGTGTGTGTAACCTTGATTTGTAGAAAGTTTCTAAGATGTACCAGCTGAGAAAAAGAATTGTTTCTCTCTCTGATGTTCCCTCCCTCCGAGAAACCCTGTTAAAAGAGACCCCCAGACCCCAAATCCTTTGTCTTTCGCCCTTTGGATTCCCCTTCACAGAAATAAACTGTGGAATGCAAACCAGGGAGAGAGTTCCCCCCCTGATTTCTTTACTCGCTTGCTAAGACTCGAATTCCTGAAGAAAATCAGTGAACCCCACAAACATGTGCTGGCTGGAAACCAGAGTGAAGAGAAACCTCATCACTGAGCCAGCCGGGCCACTCCGGGAGCTTCGAGTCAACCTTTTTTTGGCCCAAAATCTGCCTTTCAGTGCCGAAACTCCCCCTTCTGGGTCTAAACTTCCCTTTTTATGGGCACCCCAATTCTCCTTTTCTGGTCCAAATTCCTGAGTTCTGAACCCATATTCTGCTTTTTGTGCCCATGTTTCCCACTAGATCCCAAATTCCCCTGTTTTGGTCCAACCTTCCCATTGAGGCACCCAAACTCCTCTTTTTTAGGCCAAAACTCTCCCTTTTAACACCAAATTTCCCCTTCTGGGTCAAAATTTCCCATCTGGGCACTCAAATACCTATTTTTTTCTCATTTTAATTCCACTTTTTGGGTCCAAATTTCTCACCTGAGTGCCCAAATTCCACCTTTTTGTTCCAAATTACCCCTTTTTGGTCCAAATTTCCTATCTGGGCACCCAAATTCCCGTTTTTTACACCCAAATTCTCCCTTTCTGGACAGAAACTTCCTTTTATTCTGGCCCCAAATCCCCTTTTTCATCCCAAATCTCCCTTTCTTGCCCCAAATTTCCCCCCTGGCTGCCGTTGGCTCACCTGGGTTCATCTTTTAGCATCAGACTCCCATTTCTTTTAATCTAAACTCTCATTTTTACATCTAAAGTGCCACTTTTTGCTGCTCAAACATGACGTTTTGGGCCAAACTGTTTCTTTTGGAGCCAAATTCCCCCTTTTTTGGGTCCTGTTGTCCCATCTGGGCACCCAAATTCCCCCTTTTTTGGCCCAAATTCTTCTTTCCTGGACACAAACTCCCCTTTCTGACCCCAAATTTCTCACCTGAGTGCCCAATTTCCCCCTTTTTTGGCCTAAATTCCCCTTTTTGGACCCAAACACCCTATTTCCTGGCCCAAATTTCTCATTTTCAGCCCAAATCTCCCCCTTTTGCCACAAATTGCTGCCATTGGCTCACCTGGGTTGACCTTTTAGCATCAGACTCCCATTGTTCTAATCCAAACTCTCATTTTTACATCTAAACTGTCCCTTTTTGTTGCTCAAATCCCCAGTTTTGGGCCAAACTGTTCCTTTTAGGAGACAGATTTTCCCTTTTGGGTCTACATTTCCCATCTGGGTACCCAAATTCACCTTTTTTTGGTCCAGATTTCCATTTTTAAAACCCAGATTCCCTTTTTGGCATTGAAATTTTCTACCTGAGTGCTCATTTTCCCCCTTTTTAGGCACAAATTCTACTTTTTGAGTGCAAATGTCCCACCTGAGTGCCCAAAATATTCTTTTTTGGCCCCAAATTCCTACTTTTGAGCCCAAATTCTCACTTTTTGATGTAATCTCCCCATTTCTCTGGCCCAAACTCCATTTTTTCATCCCAAATCTCCCCTTTTTGCCACAGATTTCTCCTCTGGTTGCCATTGGCTCACCTGGGTTCACCTTTTAGCATCAGACTCCCATTGTTTTAATCCAAACTCTCATTTTTGGGTTTAACTGCCCCTTTTTGTTGCTCAAACCCCCAGTTTTGGGCCAAACTGTTCCTTTTGGGAGCCAAAGTCCCCTTTCTGGCTCCACATTTCCCATCTGGGCACCCAAATTCCTCTTTTTTTGAGCCCAAATTTCCGTTTTTTGGACCCAGATTCCCCTTTTTGGGTCCAAATTTCCCACCTGAGCACCCCAATTCTGCTTTTTTACGCCCAAATTGTGCCTTTCAGTGCCCATACTCCCCCTTCTTGGTCCAAACCTTTTTTTTTTGGGCACGCCAATTCTCCTTTTTTCAGCCCAAATTTCTGGGTTTTGGTCCCATATTCTGCTTTTTGTGTCCAAGTTTCCCACTGGATCCCAAATTTCCCCAATTTGGTCCATACTTCCCATTTGGGCGCCCAAGTTTTCCTTTTTTTATGCCAAAATTCTCCTTTTTTCCCCCCAAACTCCTTTTTCCTGGCCCAAACTCCCCTTTTTCATTCCAAATCTCCCCTTTTTGCCACAAATTTCCCCCGGCTGCTGTTGGCTCACCTGGGTTGATCTTTTAGCGTCAGATTCCCATTGTTTTTTGTAATCCAAACTCTCATTTTTGGGTCTAAACAAACACTTTTTGTTGCACAATCCCCCGCTTTTTGGCCAAACTGTCGATTTTGGAACCACATTCCCCCTTCTGGGTCCAAATTTCCCATCTGGGCAGAAAAATTTCCCTTTTTTGGGATTAAGGTACCCATTTTGGCCCCAAATTCTTCTCTTTGGGTCTAAATTCCCCACCTGAGTTCCCAAATTTCCCCTTTTTAGGCCCAAATTCTCCCTTTCAGCCCCAAAACTCCCATTTGGAGTCCAAATTTCCCATCTGAGCAACCAAAATCCCCTTTTTCTAGGCATAAATTTTCCCTTCCTGGGCCAGAAGTCCCCATTTCAGGTACAAACTTCCCACCTGAGGACCCAAATTCCTATTTTTGGGCCCAAACTGTCCTTGTTTGGGACACAATCTCCCCTTTTCTCTGGCCCAAACTTCCCTTTTTCATCCCAAATCTCCCTTTCTTGCCCCAAATTTCCCCCCTGGCTGCCATTGGCTCACATGGGTTGACTATTTAGCTTCAGACTCCAATTTTTTTTTAATCCAAACTCTCACTTTTACATCTAAACTGCACCTTTTTGTTGCTGAAATCCCAAATTTTGGGCCAAACTGTTACTTTTGGGATCCAAATTCCCTCTTCTCGGTCCACATTTCCCATCTGGGCACCCAAACTCACCTTTTTTGGTTCCAAACTTCCCATCTGGGCACCCAAATTCCTATTGTTTGGCCCAAATTCTGCTTTTTCGGTCCATATTTCTCACCTGAGTACTCAAATTCCACCTTTTTAGGCCCACATTGGCTCACCTGGGTGGACATTTGAAGTCAGACTCCCAATTTGTTTGAATCCAAACTCTCATTTTTACATCTAAACTTCCCCTGTTTGTTGCTCAAACCTCCAGTTTTGGGACAAGCTGTTCCTTTTACAGCCAAATTCCCCTTTTTGGGTCTCAATTTCCCATCTCGGCACCTGTGAAAAACGACATTCACTTTCCTGGTTAATATTGGAAGGTTTAATAAGAAAGTCAGAAGGAGACAAAGACAATAAAGCAAAGGGCTAAAAGGGCCGGGTGCTTGGCCCTCTGCCAAGAGCACCCCTGGTGTTTTGGAAACACCCTTTATATCCCATTTCTATTGCATCACCTGATGCACATTCATAGACTTTATGCATATTCAGTCTTTGCCATTAACTACTTTACATTTCCAAGGAACTGTTTAGCATGGCCACTCCTTGGGCCCGCCTCTTTACAGCATGCCTGTGTCTTGGCTTGTGGTTTTAATCCTCTTCTTCTCACCTTTGAATTTGGGCCTTGGCTCCTTCTTTCCACAGCCGCTGAGTGTTGATAGCAGCAGGGTCCCCATCATCTGTTCACTGGAGTTATCCCAACTGAGCAGACAGTTCAAACATCCTCTATCGACTGTTACAGCAAAGCCATTGGAACGTGATACATAGAGCATTCATCTTCATCCTTGTGAAAAGCCAATATTATAATATGTATTTATAACAGCTTCTAGGAAATGCACATTCCTGTTATAAAGGATGTATTTTATTGCTGCTCTCTTTGGAGCAGAGGTGATTGCAGCATTCTGTGATTGATATTGACCCAGGGTCTCTCCTCAGGAGGTCTGGCCTGCTCAGAGAAGCTGTGCCTTGAGGTGTGAGCCAGTGTGGACAACCTTGCTCCACATTCCCCAACCCCATCCTCTGTGTCCTCCCTCACCTGGGACCTGCTTAGCTTGGAGAGCTGCCTGCACTCAGGAAAGAGAGGTTTTTCCCTTTTTTTTTTACGCAATCTGAAACTCCTAAGTTTCATTGTTGAAAACAGACGCACTCCTCAAGTGTGTGCCAGCCCAAGGTGCCACCAAGGAGGTTCCCCTTCCCCAAGGCAGAACCCTGCAAGGAATGTTTGAGACCTTTGCACTCCTTGACTGAGGCCCTGCAGTGTCACAGAGGCCCCTGGGTTCCATGAGGTTCTGCACTGTCCCAGTGGATATTTGGCTCCATGGAGCCCCATGGTGTCACAATGCTCTTTTTGGTTCCACCAGGCCCTGATCTGTCACAATGGGCTTTTGGTTCCATGAGGTTCCGTACTCAGCAATGGTCTCTGTAGTTCCAAAGTGTCACAAGGGCCCCTTGGTTCCAGGAGGTTCATTGGTGTCACCATGGTCCCTTGGCTCCATCAGGCATCCCAATGTCACAAGGGCCCCTTGGTTCCAGGAGGTTCATTGGTGTCACCATGGTCCCTTGGCTCCATCAGGCATCCCAATGTCACAAGGGCCCCTTGGTTCCAGGAGGTTCCTGGAGCAGGACTTCCCCTGGGCCACAGAAGGGCTCCTCTGCTCTGTCCAGCAGCTGGGGCCAGAACTCAGGGCATCTCCCCCTCACAGGAACTGGGCAGATAACCCAGGCCGGACATCTGTCCTGTCCAGACTTCTCTCTGCTGCCAGGGAGCTGCAGTTCCCAGCTGGCCAGAAACATCTTGCCTTGAGAGCAGCCTGAAGGGAGATGAGCCTTGGATTCTGGACTGACACACACTTCACTTTACAAACTAGAAAAGCTACACAAAACTTGCACAAAGCACAACTCTTCTGCATAGTCCCTGGAAACGGGCAGGGCTTCTGTCCCAAGCCTGGATGCATCTTGGTGCTTCCTTTCTGGAAGCTGAGGGAAAGAAAGGGCTCCATGTGTGCTCCACCATCAATTGGGTGCTGAGTTCCATTGACTCCTAATCTGTGCCAGCTCTTCACGAGCTGTAATACAGGTAACTTGATTGTGCACTGTGTTTGTATCCACTAGGACTTCTTTGGGTTATCCTGTGGAGGAAGCAGTCTGTTTAAAGTCTCTTGGCTGTTAATCTTGAGTCCATTCAGTAAATAGTTCATTTTCTATTCGACCTACTGGGCCATTCTAAAGAACTTGGGAACAAGAGCAATTTGGGATGCAGGTGGCCTGAAACAGAGCTACTGCCAGAAACCTGAGCATAAGGCAGGACTTGGCTAAGTGTTCACTCCATTTAAAACAACATATTTCATTACAAAAAATACAAAGAAAGAAGACCTTTTTTTCCCATTTATTCTTTTCCTGTTTATACACTGATATCAGCAATCCCCAGTTGATATTGATCCCCAGCACCTCCTCCTGCACTCTGAATAGATCTGAAAATCAAGACCCTTCATGGCTGACAATCCATCAGACTTTGTCCCTACCCCCACCCCACCAATTCCCTCATCCAAGCCCTGGCACTCAGAGCAGCCTTGTGCAAATCTGAGCTCCCTCCCCTCCAGGCTGTGCCTGCAGCTTTCAGCTCCTTGGCCCCAACTCCCACCTGCTTTCCTTACAGAAGGAGCAGCCCCAGACACAGAGGGATGTTCATTCCTTGTCAGCAAACAAAGCAAGAGAAGGCACAGCTCCATCCAAACAAAAGTCATTCCTCTGCTGGATATAAATCCACTTTCCACAGCAGACAGTCTCAGTGCAATGGAAAACACCTTCTGTGCCCAGCACAGGTGCCAAGGTGCCCCAAAGCCTCCGTGCCCCGATTCTGCACAGATTTGCTCTTTGCACACACGAGGCACACGCTGAAGTCACCAGCTGCCTCCATGGCCAGAGGGAGGAAAAGAGAGAAAGTGGCTGAAGAGCTCTCTTGTGCAGAGCCACAGCTGCACTAATCCCAAACTTGTGGGATTTCTCCCAGGAACTTGATCCAACAGCCTCTGCAGCATCTGTTCCCCGGCTCAAAATCTGGCTGGATGGGCAGGCCCGAGGAGTGCTGGGGAATGGAGCCACATCCAGGGGTGTCCCCAGGGCTCAGGACTGGGGCCAGCTCAGTTCAATCTCTTTATTGCTGCTCTGGCCCAGGGCACCCAGGGCACCCTCAGGCAGCTGCCAGGGGAGCCCAAGCTGGGCTGGGTGGGAAATGCAGGCACAGAGAGCTCTCAGGGCCTTGAGCATCCAGGCCCAGAGACAGAGATGGACACAGAGTTTGACCTGAGACCTTGGGGAAGGCTTGGGGCTTTACAAAAATGAACCTGTACAAACATGAAGTTAGAATAGAATCTTGAAATTTAAGTCAAAATATGATTGAAACATACTTTCATCAAGTGGAAGTATGCTTTATACAAGTGAATAAATATGTTCAGTAAGATAATAGAGATTTTGAAGTTTCACATATAACCTGTTCTGAAGTCAGTAAGAAATTACAGATACAGCAATGTAAGTTTCTGTAGAGTTCTGTGACGGGATAAGAAAAGACACATTGCAGCAGTATCGTGTGAGACAAAGCAATTGAAGATTAGTTTATGAAAAAGCTGCTGAGCTTTTGTGTAACCTCTTGATTGGTTAAAAAGTTTATAAAAGACATTGTAACTAGAATTTAGGTGGCTTCTGAGGTGATGGTGTTGAATGTAACACCTTAAGTGTCTCACCCTTCCCTGAGACTGATGGGCTATGCAATAAAATACCTTTTCTAACATCACTCAGTTGGCCCTGTGTGCTCTGATCCCAATAGTCCTCTTCCTCATCTTTGGGAACCTTATCCCCCCCAAAAAGGAATGGGGGTTGTCCTTACTTAACCTCCTTTGCCATTAATGTATTGATAACATTATTTTTATTTTCCTTCACAGAAGCAGCCAGGTTAAGTTCTAATTGAGCTTTCACCTCTCTCATTTCCTTTCTGCAAGACCTAAAGACATCCCTGAATATTTCCTGAGATTCCTGTCCCCCTGTCCAAAGGTGATGTACCCTCATCTTTTCCTTGAGCTCCTGGAAAAAGCTCCATGCCCAGCCAGGCCAGGCATTTTCCTCACTGATTCATCTTTTGGCACACAGGGACAGGCTGCTCCTTCCCCCTTAAGTTTACTTTCTTGAGGTGTGTCCATCTTTCCTGGACCCCTTTGTTTTTAAGGGCTGTTTCCATTACAAAAATCAGTACCTGATTCAGTTCTCCCCACATCTGCATCCTGAATTGGCCAAAGTCTGCCCTCCATAATTCCAGTGTAGAAGTTTTGTTGCTGCCCCTGCTTCTGTCCCAGAATATTGAAAACTCGATTATTCCATGGTCACTGTATCCCAGGCTGCCTCTGACCACCACATCTCCCAGCAGCCCTTCTCTGTTTGTGAACAGCAGCAGACACAGCTTTCCTTGGCACTGGGAGTGTGCCCAAAATTCCCTACAATAAAAACTCCTCAGCAGCAGTGCAGCATTGAGAAGCAGCATTCTTTATGTGGCCGGATGCTCGGGGGGACAGCTCCTCCCAAAGCCGGGCATGCTGAGCACAGGGAAGTTTCTGTTTCTATTCTGTATTTTGCACACACCCATTCATGGATTGTCCCAGACTAAACAGACATATGGTAATCATGAGCCCAAAATGATGAACATATTTCCCCTCCCCTGTCCACATGCATTCTTCTGTGCTGGGCTCTCTCTGCTGGTCCCTGCTGGTGCTGGAGCCCAATGTTCCAGTGGGCCTGGCTGAGCTGGCAGGACACTGAGGCTGGAGAACTTCCAGTTCCCCTCCTTCCACAATGGGCATTGTGTGGTGTCCATGGGCCAGTGGGTTTGGAGAAGGAGCAGTGTGTGCTCACCTGGGGTAGACAATTTATCATCTGGTGACATGAGGTGACAGAGTGGGCTGTGACATCACAGAGTGGGTTCTGTGAGGTCACTGAGCAGCTGTGACATCATGGGCTGTCTCTGTGACATCACAGATCTGTCTGTGACATCACGGGGTGGAGGTCAGATATCATAGAGAAGAGTGTGACATCACAGAGCTGTCTGTGACATCACAAAGCAGGCTCTGACATCACTGAATTTGCTGTGCCATGACAATGGGACTTTGTGACATCACAGAGTGGTTTGTGACATCATAGACGAGTTGTGTGACATCACAGAGCTGACAGTGACATCACATATTTGGCTGTGACATCACAGGGTGGAGGTATGACATCACAGGATGGAGGCTGTGACATCACAGAGCAGGCTATGACATCACAGAGCTGACTGTGAAATCACAGAATTTGCTGTGATATAACAATGTGACTTTGTGACATCACAGAGTGGTTTGTGACATCACAGACCAGTTGTGTGACGTCACAGAGCAGGCTGTGACATCAGAGGGGGCTGTGTGAGGTCACTGCATTGGTTACTCTGCCCCAGCCCCCCCTCACACTGACCCCCCCAGAGAAGTCCAACACTGTTCATGCCCAGTGGGGTCCCCTGTCCCCCGCTATCCCCCCGCTGCTCCTGGAGCCACAGCCTAAGGATGTTGCACAGGATCCAGCCCAGAGCCTGGCACGGGGACAAGGGGCCAGGGCTTGGATGTAACCCCACCCCTGAGATGGGGGGCTTTAAGGACAAACTCTGATGGATCTTTTACATTTTGAGATGTCAGGAAAAGGAATATTGATCTTCCCCTCTATTTGTGTCACCAGTATTCTGTCTCTTATTTCATGTCCTTCTTCAATCATGAGTTTCCACACCTCCTGCTTAAATGGCCATGCCTAAGGATATCTCTTAACAAGAGCAGCTGCATCTGTGTCCTTCCCATTCCTCCCAGACTTCCTCCTCTAGCTGCACTCTGGGCATTCCAATGGCTCTCAACTGAGTGGCTTCACACTTGGAGCTTCAGGGAGTTTCCCAGTCTTTAAGAACTTCAAATAACTCATCATGAAACATCTTAATTGTGTTTATGGCTCTTCCAATTCCCTTTGTCTTTATCTAAAAATGTTCCTGTATGGATATCCCTGGTGGATAGTGGGCATAGTCAGATGCTGCAGGGTTGTGTCACATTGTTCAGGGAAGAGTTTTGATGTTTTTCAAATTGGATCATGTTTCCATTTTTTCTGTTGGCCATGAAGAGAAAGTTCCTGTGCCTCTGAGTGTCCCCAGTTGCTGAGCCCCAAAGGACACAAAGCCGATGAGTTGTGGTTCCCAGTGCAGTGGTGGCACTTGGAGCTCCCTCCATAGGCACAGCAGAGCTCCCGTGTCCCACAGAGTCCCTGGCAATGCAGGGGTGAAGGGAACAGGACAGGCTGTGGGGATCAGGGCCAGGGCACGGCCAGGGATTTGGGGTGGTTGTGAGGCCAGGGCAGGACGCGGCCCTTGGCCTTGCTGAACCTCATCCAATTGTCCTGGGCCCATGGCTCCAGCCTGCCCAGATCCCTCTGCAGAGCTTCCTGCCCTCCAGCACAGCCACACTCCCACCCAGCTTGGGCTCCCCTGGCAGCTGCCTGAGGGGGCCCTGGGTGCCCTGCTCCAGAGCAGCAATAAAGAGATTGAACTGAGCTGGCCCCAGTCCTGAGCCCTGGGGACACCCCTGGATGTGGCTCCATTCCTCAGCTGCTCTGGGGGCCAGGGCTGGGATGAGACCCCAGCCCTGAGATGGGGGGCTTTAGGGACAAAGTCTGATGGATTGTCAGCCATCAAGGGACTTGATTTTCAGATCTGTTCAGAGTGATTGAGGAGGTGCTCAGGATCAATATCAACTGGAGATTGCTGATATCAATCTATAAACAGGAAAAAAAAACCTATATAGGACAAAGAAACCCCTGCACTATTTAAAAATATAGTATATTCTTTTTGAATACACTTCTGAAATCTGTATAATTAACCATAGAAAACTGAAGACTTAACATTAAGTTATTCCTGGGGACTTGTTAGAGCAATTTGAAATGTTAATGAGTTTTTGGGACTGAATTCCTGGAATGAAGAGCTGAAGACTGAACAAGCCTCTGGAGAAGTAAAACTCATCAGAGAACCTCCCTCCAAGTTGCTGAGGATCCATCCTCAGCAGAGCAGGAATGAACAGATCCCAGGCTTTCCAGGCTGCTGAAGAGCTGTGAGCTCACGTGCAGTCCCAGGGGCTCCTTGGTGACATCCCAGGGCTCCTTCATCTTCCTAAGGGTCGTGAGGTGACAGTCACAGGGCTCCAGGGTGACAACAGAGGTGTCTCCACGCTGCCAAGGAGCCAATTTGTCACAGGCAGTGACAGGAGTCCAGTGGTGACATCCCTGTGCAGCTAAAGAACAGTGAGGTCACCGACACTGCCAGGGGCTCCAGGGTGACATCCCAGCAGTCCCCAGGCTGCCAAAGAGCCGGGATGTCACAGACACTGCCAGGGGCTCCAGGGTGACATCCCAGCAGTGCCCAGGCTGCCAAAGAGCCGGGATGTCACAGACACTGCCAGGGGCTCCTGTCATGGGCACAGTGGGAGCTTCAGGCAAAGGTTATTAGAGAAGCTCCTGTTGGGTCACCAGGTGCAGAAAGGACCCCCAACACCCCAATTACACCCCAAGATCCCCCAAGCCAGGACCCCCAGGATTTCTGAACTCCTTCTGTGAGAGGAGCCTGGGAGTGGCTGGATCCAGTGCCAGGCCCAGGATTTGTCGGAGGTTTCTATGTAAAGGATTATAGAGGTGGAATTGAACCTTTGTACAACTTTGTCCCTCAACATGAAGAACAGCAAAGCAGAAGTATTTATATACATATAGATGTGATTGATGAGGATCATGACTCGACAAAAAGGTCTTAATCAGAATTGTTTACTCCACTGTATAGTGGCTATAACATCTATTTTAAAATAGTGCTCTAGGAAAGAAAAAACACTGAGATAAGAGGGCCTCAGGCTCCTGAGCTGGACAGAGTTGACCCAGGGGTTTGGACAGTTCTGAGCCTTCATCCCTGAAGACCCCTCAGTGACCACCAGAGTGAACTGTGCATGCCCAGAGGGGTGTGGAGCTCATTACCATATGGAATGGGGATGGGAGGAGCCAAGAAATGAATATGCATTAGGTGCATCAGGCTGAGTAAGGCCTATCCAGCAGCAGCCCAGCAAGAACAGAACTGTACTAATTTAATCAGCCCTCCCTTTAGGAGGCAGGAGGAGGAAGAGGTGCACTTGGAAAGCTCCATTTGCCCCTCTGCCCCCTCCACACCTGGAAGCTCCATTTCCCCTCCACCTCCTCCCAACAGCTTTAAGGGGGCATCAGCCCCAATACCCCCAGGTAGCCCGATTGCATCCCGGAGCAGAAAGCAGGTACTACAGACACCCTTGTGGAGAGCAATAGGACCAGAAGGGACAATGGTAGTTAAGGAACCCTTTTCTCCTCTCCACATAGAGGCCAGAGAAAAGGTCACAAAGACTTATCAAAGTGACCCAGTAAACACTGCCAAATGTTTATGATATATAGCCAAACAACATAACCCAGATTGAAGTGACACACAATTGTTATTAGATGCATTAACAAAAACTGAGAAACAATTGGTTCTAAAACCAGCAGGGGACCTGGCACAGGACCATTATAAAACATTACAAATGGATGTAAAAGAATACTTTCCTCTCCAGGACCCACAATGGGATCCAAATCAGTCGAGTGGAAGGAGAAAGTCAGAAAGCTCCCAGGAGTGGAGAGTGAAGGGAGTGGAGAGGGCTGGACCTAAAACCATGAACTGGGCAGCCTTATATGCAATCAAACAAGGTCCCTCGGAAACTCCCTCAGAATTCCCAGATCATTGGAAGGACGCGATGCACAGACACACACCACTGGAGCCGGGCTCTGAAGTAGGAATACAGCAGCTAGTTAATCTATTTCTGGAACAATCCATGAGGGACATGAGGGGTAAACTCCAAAAGCTTTGGGGGGCAGATGGGTGAAACTTGGAAGCCTTATTGGAAGAGGCATGGAGAGTTTTCAGCAATTGAGAAGAGGGATATAAGCAAGAAATGGAGAAGCTAGTAGCAGTGGTACAGGAGGAAGGAAAAGGGAAAGGAAAGCATGGACAAGAACCACCCAAACGGGGCCTGTCTCGACTGGGTAGAGACCAATGTGCGAACTGTGGAGAATTTGGCCACTGGAAAAATGAGTGTCCAAAGTGGGAGCGAGATGGCCAAAAGAAAGAAGGGAAAGGAGGGGTGGTTGCAGTCACACATCCGCAAGAAGACTGAGGAGGACCCAGCGAGTCCACCCCAGCAGATCCCCTGGTTATAAAAATGAAACTGGGAAAAAAATTAATAAAAGTAGAATTTTTGGTTGATACTGGAGAAACACTCTTGGTTTTAAATAAGGCCTTGAGAGCTGTGAGTAATGAGAATTATGTTATGTTCAAAGGGTGTGGTAGATGAGCATTTAGGGAACAAAGTGGGAAACAGCCACAGAAGTGATTCCTCTGAGAGAGGCTGTGGGGAGTTCCTTCTGTGCTTGAGATCAAGCCAATAGCTGGCCAGTTCTGACAACTGACAGCATTCTGCAGCACTGCAAAGTAACTTCACCTTTGTGAATGGCACCTTTTAAAGACCCAAGCCCAGGAACTGGTCTCTTTCTTTGCAGCCTTGAAAGGCAGCAGAGCTCTGGTGTGGCTGGCCCCGCTCCCCCGTGGCCTGTGCGGCCTGGGGGGGGCTGGGCCGGACCCCAGCTGCTCCCGGGGGGAGATGGAGACTGCGGGATCCCCCCCCGGCCAGGCCAGGCTCTGCTGCGGTGCTGGCTTTCCCGGGAAGCCCTCCGGGTCCCGTTCCAGCGGGGTGGCCAAAGCCCTTCCCAGGGGAGCCCCCGGCCCCCAGGCTGGGCCAGGCCACGGCTGATGACACTCGCCAACACCCCCCCTGCCCCCCGGCCCGCACAGACAGCTCCTGAGAGCTGGCACCAGCCACACCTGAAATCCCACACCACCACTGCCTGCCATGGCTTGGGACAGATTTAACCCTTCCACTACACAGAGGAGACCTGCAGACTTTAATCCTCTCTCCAGGAAAAGAAAAGAACCAAGTGACACGTGAAAAGACAGCGTGAAACACCAAGGTCAGTAAAAGAAGGAATCAAGCCTCAGATGGAAGGAGAATGAGGAGATGCTCTAATAAACTGAAATAGTCTTTTGGTAGGGCCATGGAGATGAATAATTATGTTCTGAAAAATAACTCCTTTAATTCATGAAAGAATATTGGGGGATGGAACTATTCAAGCTGTAGATCTGGGCAAAGGTATCCATTGATGAAGCCAAGCAGATGGTGGAGTAGCTGTGATCCCATGAGAGTTTGAACAGAGAGAGAGGGAGATGAGAGCTGATGAAGACCCTTTGCCCCCCAGGGAGAGAAGAAGAAAACCTCTATTCTCAGAGATGAAGAGAACCTTTGCCTTTGAGTAACTCATCCTTAAAATATACCCCTTAGCTCATGGCCCATGAACACACCTCTGAGTGGTGTGGAAATGGGAGGAGAGGGCAGAGTTTGTGCCCGGGTGACTGCCATTTGTAGAAATGAAAATTGACGAGAAAACTGTTTCTTGTGGAGAACTCTCCATGGCATGACAAGAGAAAACTCCTCTCCCTGCACAGACTGATGAAAAGACTATTGTATAGTTGGCACTGCTTTAACATCCCAGCTTTTGTCTCTGCGGTGTCAGTTGCGAAAGAAAAGGTTGGTAGGGGGAGGAAAGGTTTCTAAAGCTTTTATGCTTGTTTCTTATTCTTGTAGTCCTGATCATAAAGTTTATTTATTCCTATTCCATTTTAAGCCTGTTTTGCCCTTCTCCTGATTCATATCTCACAGTAAGACAGAAGGAAGTACTCTGGTGATTTTAGCTGGAGCTAAAACCCACCACACTCAGCCACTCCTCACAGGACTTGTGCTCCAGACCCCTCACCAGCCTTGTTGCCCTTCTCTGGACACGCTCCAGCCCCTCCATGGCCTTCCTCAATTGGGGGCCCAGGACTGGACACAGCACTCGAGGTGTGGCCTCAGCAGTGCCGGGCACGGGGGAAGAATCCCTGCCCTGCTCCTGCTGGCCACACCATTCCTGATCCAGGCCAGGGGCCATTGGCCTTCTTGGCCACCTGGCCACACTGCTGGCTCATGTCCAGCCTGCTGTCCATCAGTGCCCCAGCTCCCTTTCTGCCTGGCCGCTGTCCAGCCACTCTGTCCCCAGCCTGGAGCACTGCAGGCCTTGTTGTGGCCAAAGTGCAGGAGCCGGCACTTGGTCTTGTTCAACCTCACCTTGTTGGCTTTGGGCCCTGCATCCAGCCTGTCCAGGTCCCTCTGCAGAGCCCTCCTGCCCTCCAGCACATCCACACTCCCACCCAGCTTGGTGTCAGAATGGTTCCATGAGGCCCTGGAGTGTCACAATGGTCTCCACGGTTCCATGACACTCCGTGGAGTCACAATGGATCCTTGGTTCTTTGGGCCCTGCAGTGTCACAGTGGATCCTTGGTCCTTCTGTTACTGTGGGGTTAAATGTCTCTGAATAATGTTTCTGAAAATCATGTAGAATTAGTCTGCAAAAATGTTTGGAATTAGGGATGGTCTAGCAAGCTGAAATGTTTACGGTAACAGGAACTGGTGCTTGGGGTCTCCAAGATACCCACCCAGAGATAAGATTTGTACATGTTTGTACAAGGATGAGCTAACCCTCATGAAGCAATATCGATAAGGTTAATGATGCAATATTAATGAAGCAATATTGATAAGGTTGTTATAGTGATTACTGCTACAGCTGAAATTGTAGAAATATGTACACTTTGGACAAAGACCATGGAGCTAGATTTGGGTTGCTGATACCCCTAGTTCCAACACACTTCAATAAAGCACCTGTATATAATCAATCTGTGATTATGTGTGTTCCTGAACACTGACATTTTGGTGACCCAGATGGGACCCTGTGAGTGCTGCTGAGCGAGTTCATGACCCGATCACGCTCCAGCCAGCACCGAGGGATTCTCGGGGAGCCCATCCGGCCGTGACCGTCTCCTCTGCTCACAACGTCCCTCTGAGAGAGGTAAGGTGCTTTTCAGTCTGGTCTGGTGCCTGCCAATAAGACGCAGCGAAATCTCCGCACGGTTGGGCTGGAGGAATTCCTGGTATTGCCCAGGCACCGTCTGTCAGACAACTGCGAAAACGTTGCAGGTTCATCATCAGTGGTGTGTGGTGTATTGTAACTGTAACATGGAGAAGCTTAAAGGGATTTGAGGTGGCAATGCCCCTATAGCACGTACTTCTCCTTTGGGGTGCTTATTGGCACATTGGAAACAGGGAAACTTTGGGCAAGATTTACGTAAAGTTGATTGATTATTGTAATTCATGGTGACCAGGATATGACCTGGACAGTGGGGAAAACTGGCCAAAAAATGGAACTTTGCAGTATAACACCATTTTACAGTTGATGTTGTTCTGTAAGCGAGAGGGAAAGTGGGATGAAGTTCCGTATGTAGATTTGTTTTCCTATTTGAGACACAAGCCAGAATGGCAGGCTGAGTGTGGATTGATGGCAGTTAAGGCATGTGTGAGTGATAAATGTGAGGTTTGTGTAAAATGAAAAAGTTGTTTAGAGCACCTGGCATTAAAAGAAAGTTTTTGTTGGGCGAAAGAGATGGATGTTGATTTACAAGTGGTTTCAGCAGAAGCAAAAGAACCTGATTCTGTTTTGTCTGCCCCCGCTTCTCCCAATCCTATTTCACCCAACCCTTTCTCGCCTAACCCCACTTCACCTTTCCCTCTTTATCCTCCTCTACTGCCTTCACCTGATCCTTCTTCTCCAGGAGATGATCAAGATCTAACTGTGATACAAGGAAATGTGAAAAATGCTGGGGAGGAGGATAGCAGTAGCGGGGGGTGATGATAATAAATCAGCGACACCGGTGTCCCATCGGACTCGGTCAAAGCTTGCTCCAGTGCTGGGTAGAACGGGAAAAGATTTGGGCAGACAAAGGCGGACTGTGATTGCCCCCTTGAGACAAGGAGTAGGAGTAGAGGGACTGGTGTTTGTAAAAGTGCCTTTCTCCCCTGCAGACTTGATAATTTGGAAACAGTCAGCTGGAACTTATAGAGAAAATCCTGATAAAGTAGCAGGGGTGGTAAAAATGATTATGAAAACTCAGAATGCAGATTGGGAAGATATACAATAATACTGGATAATTTAATGGACTCTACTGAGAAAGAGATGGTGCTTAGAGCAGCCAAGGAGAAGGTGAGAGAAGATCTCAGAATTGGGGTGGTGATGGGGACTTTAGATGAGAACTTTCTGACCAAGGATCCAGGGTGGGATCCCAATGCCTTTGGGGACATGTGGAGGCTGAAGAGATATCAAGAGTGGGTCCAGATAGGGGTTGGGAATGCTCTACCTAAGGCTATGAATTGGTCTAATTTATATGAGGTAAGACAGGAAAAGAAAGAATCCCCTGCTGCATTTTTGGAAAGGCTTAAGGAGGCAGCGAGAAAGTATACAGATCTTCAACTAGAAACAGAACAGGTGAAAGTTGAGCTTGCATTCATTTTTCTTGGGCAGTCTCAAAATGATATTAGGAGAAAATTGCAGAAGTTAGAAGGAGAGGACTTAAAGAATTTGAATAAATTACTTGAAGTGGCTTGGAAAGTATACAATAAGAGGGAAAAAGAAGCTAGTAAAAAGCAGCAGCAAAATCTTTTGGCAGTGATCCAAGGAAGAGAGAATCCAGGTTTCAGAGGACATGGCAGAGGTGGTCATGGACTGGGGAGGGGCGGACGTGGCAGAGGACAAGGGAGATGGGTTTTGCCAAGATTAGGGTTAAATCAATGTGCTTATTGTAGACAAGAGGGGCACTGGAAAAATGAATGCCCGAATCGGTTTAACCAGGGCAATCAGATCAACCAGAATCAAGACACTTTGAAATTAATGGTGCTGGGGGAGTACAGCAGCTGACTAGAATCGGAACAAAAGCCAACACAAGAGCCTTTAGTAACTCTACAATTGGGAGATAAAGAAGTAAAATTTCTGGTGGATACAGGAGCTACATATTCTGTGCTAAATGTTCTTACAGGGCAAATTGAAGACAAAACAGCAACAATAGTTAGAGCCACAGGGAAGGAGGAGAATTGGACATTCCTGCAACCCCTGGATTTCTGTTTTGGAAACAAAGCTTTAATACATGAATTTTTATATATGCCTGAGTGCCCAATTCCACTTTTAAGATGAGATTTATTAGCAAAACTTGATGCAGTGATAACTTTTGAGAACAGGGAACTTTTAATGAAAATACCTGAATCAAAGACGGGACAAATTTTAATGATAAAAGAAAAACCAGTCCCTGCTATCCCTCGGGAAGTAGAGGACGCAGTAATTCCCTCTGTATGGGAAACAGACATACCAGGAAAATCTAAATTGGCACAACCAGTACATGTAGAATTAAAAAAAGGAGCAAAAGCTATTCAAGTTAAACAGTATTCTATAAAGGCAGAAGCACAACAAGGAATAGCAAAGATTATTGAAAAGTTTTTGAAGTACCAAATTTTAAAATATGTGAATCAGAATTTAATACACCAATATTTCCAGTGAAGAAACCAAATGGTGAGTACGGACTAGTACAGGATTTGAGAGCAATAAATGGAATAACTAAAGATATTTACTCAGTGGTAGCTAATCCTTACACATTGTTAACATCTGTGTATGAGAAATAGAAATGGTTTACTGTAATTGATTTAAAAGATGCCTTTTTCTGCATACCCCTTGACAAACAAAGTAGGAAACTGTTTGCCTTTGAATGGGAAAATCCAGAAAATGGAAGGAAAACCCAGCTGACCTGGACACGACTCCCACAAGGATACAAGAACAGTCCAACCCTATTTGGAAGCCAGCTGGTTAAAGAGCTGGAGATTTGGACCGAGAACGGGCAAGTTCCGAGGGAGCAATACCTGCTGTGACAGTATGTTGATGATATACTGATAGCTACAGAGGAAAAGACAATCTGCATAAAGGTAACAATTGAAATTTTAAATCAGCTGGGAATGAGAGGATATAAGGTGTCTAAAGAGAAGGCACAAATTGCCCAGCAGACTGTGATTTACCTGAGATGTGAAATCTCACAAGGGCAACGTAAGCTGGGTACTGATCATATTCAAGCTATTTGTGCTATTGCAGAACCCCAGAACCTGCATGAGCTGCGAGTCTTCCTCAGGATGGCCGGATGGTGCTGCCTGTGGATCACGGACTATGGACTAATTGCAAAACCCCTGAATGAAGCCCACAAGACACAGCCATTTACCTGGGGCAAACCACAGAAGGAGACCTTCCTCAAACTGAAGGAGGCATTGACAACTGCTCCAGCATTAGGATTGCCTGACCTATCCAAAGATTTTCAGCTCTTTGTGCATGAAAGATCACACCCAGCACTGGGAGTGCTGACCCAAGGTTTGGGAAGCTGGAAAAGGCTGGTAAGCTACTTCTCCAAATAACTTGACCACGTGAGTGCTGCATGGCCTTCATGCCTGTGGGCAGTTGCAGCCACCGTGATGCTGACACAAGAAACTAAGAAACTCATGATGAGTAGACACATAGATGTCTATGTGCCACACATGGTGAGCACTGTTTTAGAACAAAAGGGGGGCCATTGGCTATCTCCAAGCAAGATGATGAAATTCCAGGTAATCCTGACTGAGCAGGATGATGTCACACTAAAGACAACTGACCTCTTGAATCCAGCTTTGTTCCTAGGTACCACAACTGAAGAAGGCCCATTGGAACACGATTGTGTGGAAGTGATAGAACACACCTGTTCAGCTAGAGCTGAAAGATGTCCCACTGGAACAGGCAGACTGGGAGCTGTTTACAGATGGAAGCAGTTTTGTGGAGAACAGGACCAGATACCCTGGATATGCAGTAACAACAACAGGTGCAGTGGTGGAGGCAAAGCCTTGCCAGCAAACACATCTGCCCAACGAGCAGAACTGGCTGCTTTAACCAGGGCATTAGAGCTGAGTGAAGGGAAGAAAGTAAATATCTGGACTGATTCAAAATATGCATTTGGAGTGGTGCGTGTACATGGGGCACTGTGGAAAGAAAGAGGACTGCTGTCTTCTCAAGGCACACACATTAAACATCAAGATGCAGTCCTGCAATTAATAAAAGCAGTACAAAAGCCTGAGCAAGTAGCAATCATGCACTGCAAAGCTCACCAATCAGGAAGCTCCAAAATTCATGAGGGAAATCGGAAAACAGAAGGGACAGCCCGACAAGCTGCTCGAGAAGTGCAAACTGCAATGGCATTGATATCATCAAAAACTAATGTATCTCAATTCAATTTACCCCCAGAACCAAAATATTCAATAGAGGATGAGAAATTGAGACGCTCACTGAATGCACAGAAGAATTCAGAAGGGTGGTAGGTGATTACACAGGGACAAGTAGTGGTACCCCTCTTGATAATGAGAGAAGTTCTACAAATTAAACATAACGAATGTCATTGGGGTGCAGAGGCATTGGTGAAATTGTTCAAACTAAATTTAATTTCAGTACAGATGTTAACAATGGCAAAATCAGTAATGTCAAAATGTGAAATTTGCTTGAAGAACAATCCAGTGGCTAGACAACAGGCACAACTGGGGAAAACTGGGTTAAGAGTAGAACCAGGAGATTATTGGCAAGAAGATTTTGTAGAATTACCAAGAACTCGAGGATACAAATATCTATTGGTAAGGGTTGACACATTTTCAGGATGGCCAGAAGCTGTTCCCTGTCACACAAATCAAGCAAAGGAGACAGTCAAGTGGTTACTGCAAGAAATCATTCCAAGATTTGGGGTGCCTCTAGGAATATCATCAGATAAGGGCCCACATTTCATAGCCACAGTAGTGGGAGAGGTGAGTAGGTTGCTGGGAATAGCTTGGGATCTCCATACACCATGGAGACCCCAATCCAGTGGATAGGTAGAGAGGATGAATCAGACCTTGAAGTGGCAAATCAGCAAAATATGCCAAGAAGCTAAATTGCAGTGTCCACAAGCTTTACCAATAGCACTGCTGAGGATTCGGATAAAGCCTAGAAGCGGGATGTCAGTCAGTCCTTATGAGATATTGTATGGGAAACCATAGGAATCCCCTGAACCTAATCCAAATGTACATGTTACAGGGAAGCAAGAGGTGTAGAATTATGTTCTGTCTCTTGGAAAAGCTCGAGCTCGACTTTGGAGCACCCTTGTGTGGAATAGGCCACTGCCTCTTGAGAATCCAGTTCATGACATCCCCACAGGAGATGAAGTGTACGGTAAAAGCTGGAAGGAAGAAGCATTAAAAGAAAGGTGGAATGGACCCTGTCAGGTACTGTTAACTACCTTGACAGCAGTCAAAGGAGCTGGACTGGATCCCTGCATACATTACACCAGAGTGAAGAAGGTTTCCCCTGCACTGTGCACTGCACAAACTGTAGGACCAACAAAGCTGCAGACAAAGCAGGTTTGATTGTTTCAAATGTCTAGGTTGCTAGTGACTGTAATGGTGATTATTTTATGGCCTTTAGTGCCATCAGTTGGAATCAATGTTACCTTGAGATGTGAAATGCAAAAGGATCAGCTGACAACTCTTCATTTTAGAATGAAGAGGGATGTGTGAGTGCAGCCAGAAACACAAGTGAGAAAAGTCTCTAATACTATCCAGGCAGAAAATGTGGTGATTGGATTAATTAAAGATTTTGCCAACATGCAAAACACCAGCAAAATAACTGCCTGTCTGCCAATACCAAAGGCAGCAGGAGACCCAATAAGCTGGGGAATTATAACATCAAAATTACCTGAAATACAAAAGAATAAAAGTGAAAATGTGAGCTATGTATTGCAAATAGATTACGAGTACCAAAAGAGGACAGTGTTTGAAAATGCTGTGAAGCCAAAGTATTCATCTCCATGGGATTGTCATGAAAATGGAGGAAAGTATGAACCAAAACTGGGCTGGTATGGGAGATTAGGGAATTATGGATAGTGTTATGAAAAGACAGCAAAGGTTATTAAAGAAAAGATTCCAGTGTCAAAATGGAAGTATGAAAGACAGGAAAGAAAAATCGGGCTGAAGCTTGGGACAGTGCATGGTCAGTGAGCGTGCTTCAGAAATTCCAATATGTGGCAGATACCCCTTGGTGCATTAAGTGGGAAGGCTCTGAAAATGAAACAGGTCCAGAAGTATGGAACACTGCAAGCAGTAGGAGAATGGAAGCAGACAAAGTGAATTGGTGGTTATGGAACAAAACTTAGGACTTGTTGGAGTCTGAGATACAGAGTGTGTGCCCTTGTTTCTAATACTTAGTTCTAGGATTCAAAGAAACACTGAATTGCATATGACATAAAATTCATGAGCATGTCTTTAAAATTTTACCTTTTACCCATTTAAAAGAGGATCTTTGTTAGCCATTTTCCCCTTTTCTATCATAGTGCACATAGCTCCTTGTACCTTGTCATGCTGATAAGAAAAAAATAAACAAGTGAGACCGAACAAGAGAAAATAGCCACGCTCTCGTCAATCTTCAGCTCAAAGGGAAAAAGAAACTAATCCAAAAGTCCCTAACGAGACAGATAAGAAGCAGCTCTCAGTGAGAGACAACAGAAACAATGGGATGGATTCCACTAAAAGATCAAAGAGGCACTGAAAGAACACTATGAATTCCATAAAAGTAAAGAATTAAGAAGGGATTATGCATTGTGGGTGGGGGGGAAGGTATCGCAGGTATCAGGTGTTCCGGGCAGTCTGTACCTGTCAAGTACCTCAGCCTGTGGGGAAAGAGAGAAGGGACAAGCGGCCGGGAATTAGGATAAAAAGGAGGCTGCACCCTCCAAAAATCTGAGAGACCCCAGGGGAATGCCCCATGGCCTCTCTCTTTATTCGAATAAAGAAAAAAGTCTCCTCTGTCTCCTTTTTGGACATAAACCTCTGGCGTTTGTGGATGAATTTTCCTGACAATTGTTTCTAAAAATAACTGGAATAACAGTTCCAATTTAGTTAGCAAAAATCAATTCCATTTATTCCAGTAACAATCTTTGTCAATGAGTGGAATTCCTATGTCATTTATCATTTCCCCCATGCATTTTTCACCTCCTCTTCCCTGGCCTTATCTCCCCTCAGGCCCCGCTCGTCCTCGCCGAGTCCGGCCCGCGCCGGGGCCGCGCCGGGCGCGCGCGGGGCCGAACGCAGCGCCCCCCTCAGGCCGTTGCGCCGCGGCCGTTGCGGCGACAGTCGGAGACAGATCGGGGCCATGGAGGAGCTGCCGCTGCCCGCTGGAATCAATGCCAGCACCTTCCCCGCCAAGCTGTGGGGCCTGGTGAACAGCCCCCGCGTCCGCTCCGTGCGCTGGGACAGCCAGGCCCAGGGCTTGGTAATCGACCGCTTCCTCTTCGAGCGGGAGCTGCTCAGCCCGGGCGGCGCCCACGGAGGGGGCGGCCAGGGGGCGGGGGCGGCCCCGGACTGCTTCAAAGCCACGCACTTTGGCAGTTTCGTGCGCCAGCTCAACCTTTACGGCTTCCAAAAGGTGCCGTCATGGCTTGGCTCAGCTGTGCCGGGCGATGCCGGGGCTTTGCTCCACTTTATGAATCCAAACTTCCGCCGCGATCGCCCCGAGCTCCTGCTCCACATCAAGCGCCGCACCAGGGCCAACAGGCAGAGACTGGCCGCGGGGCTGGAGGTGCGTAGCCGCCAGCCCCGCCGCCTCCAGCGGCTCCCCACGGAGCGGTCGCTGCCTGCCTTCCCCACCGGGCAGCCGCCCAGAGCCGGTGAGACGGGGTGGGAGCTGCGGGCAGGGAGGGAGGCGTGGGCTTTGTCTGTGCCGGGCTGCCGGGGGCTGCGGGACTGTTCCGCCGTGCCTGCGCTCGCCACACGCTGGCCCGCTCGGCCGGCAGCCGGCCCGGCCCTGCACCGTGGCTGGCGCTGCTCGTTGGGCGGCCCTGGGACGCTCGGGGCGGTCTCCGGGAGTGCGGGTGAGCCGAGGGCTTGGGCGTATTGGTCGAGCCCCAGGGGCTGCTCATCGCCCGCTCCCTCTTCGAGCGGGAGCTGCTCAGCCTGGGCGGCGACCAGGGGCCAGCCCCACACACTTTCAGAGCCACGCAGCTCTGAAGTTCTGCAGCTTCCTGTGCCAGTTCGGCCGCTGCGGCTTCCACCAAGTGCCGGCCCGGGCCATGCTGGGGGCTGGCTGCACTATAGAAACAGCAGATTTCACCGCGACCGCCCCGAGCTCCTGCTCCCCATCAAGAGCCAATCCTCAGCCAGCAGGGAGTGGCTGGCGGCGGGGTGGGACGAGCGCAGCCGCCTCCAGCGGCTCCCCAGGGAGCGGTGGCTGCCCGCCCTCCCCACCGGGCAGCCGCCCAGAGCCGGTGAGACGGGGTGGGAGCTGCGGGCGCGGAGGGAGGCGTGGGCTTTGTCCGTGGGCGCTGCCCGGCCGGGCAGGAGCGGCCCCTGCCCGTGCTGGGGTTGGGGCTGCTTCCAGGGCCCGGGAGCTGTGCCGGGCTGCATTTGGGTTTCTGGCAGCTGCCTCCTGACAAGGGTTGAACGGATAGGGGACAGCTCAGTAGACAGGGAGCAGGTTGTTGCAAAGGGAATAAAACCCCATAGAGCCATGTGTGTATAGTTGTTTATTTCAGTGCTGGAGGTGAGGAGGATTTCTCCTCCTAATTCATCCACCTTTGTCAATTGCTGTGCTATATTTAGTAATAATTGCTTGGTGTTACTATGTCATTATAACATATGGAACTAATAGACACAGTATATTATACTCTCTGGACTTTTCAACTTTGTCTTCAGAGCATGCACAGCTACGGTGTTCCTTGGTCTGTCTGGTCCTAAGCGATCTAATTTCTTGTGGCTAATTGGCTTGATGTTTGCTAATTTTTCATTAGTACTATACTTCCCTATCTCTGAAACTGACCACCTGGTGAGATTTTCATGTTTTTTTCCCGGGTCTCCTGCTCTGAGCAACCAGTTAACCATATACTAGGCACTACAATGCATAGAAAGACGTCTATGTCAGGTTAAATAGATCCATGAAGTTATGATTCAGGTTCCATTGATATCTGTTGATACGGATATATTAGGTTCTATTGATATCTTATAACTCAACCTATAGAAGCAGCTTGTAAGTTTGACTGGAGTTCTATAGGCATCAAACCCCCCAAGACATGTGGTGATATTTTTCTTTCTCCCCCTGTTTTGGGAGGAGCTGAGCTTTTGTCTTCCCTGACAAAAGCACAGTTGCTGCCAAGGGAAACACACCTGAGGACCAGTAGTGACCCAGCTTTCCCTTTGCTTCCTTTCTTCTTCTCTCCCTGCTGCACAGCTCCCTTGCGCCAGAAGCGCGATGCTGCCTCACCTGAGGATTCAGAGCTGCCTCCAGGCCCTTCCAAGAGAAGTGCAGGTGCTCAGGAGAGTGAGGCTTCCCCAGCAGCTGCCAAGAAAGTCTGTGCCACCTCTGGACTTGTTGGAGCTTCACCAGTGGAACCATCAAGAGAGCTCATCCAGAGATTTAATCTCCGCAAGCTCACGGTTCCACTGGTTCGCCTGGACCTGAAACGCCATCCTGAGCTCATGGTTCACCTCACTCCAATCCACCCTGAAGCTGCTTGCAGGGCCCTGGGACACAGCAACAACTGCTCATCTTCTCAGCAGCACAGCCCAGCCTGCGAGCCATCAGGTAGGGAAAGAGTTTCTACCCTTCCTTTTCCAATAGGTCCTGGCAACTGAGCCTTTCAAGTGTTTTCCCTGAGTCCTCTGTCATGGCTAGATCTCAAGTGAGAATCACGTAGAAAACAGTGTTAAGTGTACTAGGAAGTGGGACTGTGAATGCCAAAGTATTCTCTGCTCTTCCTGTCCTTCCTGCAGATGTGGAGGTTGTTCTGGGCATTTTCCAGACAGCCTGTCTGCTGAGGTGCAAGGGCTGGGTGAAAAATATTGCCTGACAGACAAGTGGTCAGTGTTAGGTGAACTCCCCTGTTTCTTGGAATGAAGTCCAAGTAGGACGGTGATAGGATATTGCAGATGTTTCAGACTGACTGGCCTGCAAATCAGGCCGTGCCATTGAAATGAACTCTGTGTGCCTCAGAACAGCTGCAGCTGCAGAACATGGCCTCACCTACAAGGTTGCTTTTAGAATAAACTCACAGTTGAATTTCTCAGTGTGTGCCTGAAGATCCAGGCTCTGCTTGGGTGAATGCACGTTCTGTGGCCTTCTGTGATGAGAAACTCAAGCAGCCAAATCTAAAAGCTCCTGGGGAGATAGGGAAGGCTGTGATTCTAAAGTTTTTGTGTGCCTTTGGAGCAGAAGGGAGAAGAGCTGGCAGCTGGGTTTCTGGCAGTTGCCTCCTGCCGAGGAATGGCAGCGGGACACTTTTCCCAGACAGATGAATAAGGACGGGAGAGCTCAGTAGACAAGGAATTGGTTGTTGCAAAGCTTCAGAACTTGAGAAGGGAATTTTCTCCTTCTCCCCCTACTTGGGAGGATGGGAGCTTCTGTCTTCCTTGGGAGAAGTACAGTTGCTGCCAAGGGAAACACACCTGAGGACCAGTAGTGACCTTCCCTTTGCTTCCTTTCTTCTTCCCTCACTGCTGCACAGCTTCTTCATGCCAGAAGCGCAGTGCTGCCTCCCCTGAGGATTCAGAGCTACCTGCAGGCCCTTCCAGGACAAGTCCAGATCCTCCTGCGCGTGAAGCTTCCCCAGCACGTGCCAAGAAAGTGTTTGCTCCATCTGCACTTGGGGTTTCATCAGGCAAGCCAGGCACACACAAATTTCAGTTCCAGCCAGAGCTCATCACTCCACCATTTCCTGCGCACCATCAAAGCACTTCTGTGGCCTCTCCAAAGAGCAGCAGCTTGCCAGCCAACATCCCATCAGGTATGGAATGTGTTTCTCCCCTGGCTTTTCAGAAAGATCACAAAAAGTGACTGAAGTATTTTGCTGCGGTGCTCTGTCATGTGTACATTTGATTGTCAGAATCAGGTGTAAAGGGTACTAGGAAGCAGGATCATGAATATCAAAAGAATCTCTGTCTGCTTTTCCCGTCCTTGCTGCAGATTTGGAGGATGTTCTGGCCATTTTCCAGGCAGCCTCTGTGTAGAGGTCAAAGGGCGAGGCAAAGAACATTTCTCCACAACTGGTCGGTGTCAGGTGAACTCCCATTTTTCTTTGGATGAAGCCAAACTAGGACTCTGATAGGATATTGCAGAGTTTACAGATTGTCTTTTGTTGAGATGAAATACAAGGGATGGGACCACCGTGCTTTGAGATTATTTATTGCTTAAGTAGCCCAATAAGATATCAGTCCCGAGGTGTGAGATTTACAGGCAACAAGTCAACCACAGCTCGAGGAAGCTACGAGTTTCTTCTCCACATGGCAATATATAACTTTTTAGTCCAGTAGACAGTTGACACAAAGTTTGTTTTTCGTTATTAAGCTATCACCTTTACTTGATTTTGCCACACTGCGTCTGTTTTTTAACCAACAAGCTAACAGGTCACGTATTCACACACACTTCTGTTATAGTTCCTAGTTCTCTAACTTACTTTATAAATCACACAATTACACTTGATACCTCCAACTGTTTTACTTCATATAATTTCTTACTTACTCTAGGCATAGTCTTACTTGCAATTGTAAGAACATAGGTTTAGAATTACTGTACCTAATGTCTGTGTACTTTCATCACTCCATCAATCCAGGCTTTTTCTAAGGCTGCAGATTTTCCATTTCCAACAGTCTCTCCCACAAATAATGCTATGAAATTTCAGTGCACGCTGGGAGTCCCCAGAGCAGTTGCAGCTGCAGACCATGGCCTCACCTCCATGGTTGCTCCTTAGAATAAACTCGCAGTTTAAGTTTAGCGTGTGTGTCTGCACCTCTGGCCTCTTCCTGGGTGAATGCACTTTCTGTGGTCTCTTGTGATGAGAAACTCAAGCAGGCAAATGCCAAAGCTGCTGGGAAGATGCAAATGGCTGTGATTAAAGGTGATTATGTCTGTGTGCATGTCTAGATCAGTTTCACAAGCCATAATTTAATCTATGTACACGTCAATTAGGATAATACTTTTGAAGGGGAAGAGCTCACTCTTCCAATTCCCTGGGAAGTTTTTAATACCTTTCTGGAGTTGAGGTTGCTGTGCGCTTCCTGTGATGTTTGATCCAAGGCAGCAATAAAGCTCTGTGTCCCAAAGCCTCATTTGGAGCCTCAGTGATGTTTTTGGATTCTTGCAGCCGCCCCGGGCACTTCAGTCCCCAGTGCTCCAGCTGGCAGTGCTGGTTATGCAGCATGGAGAGCCCCAAGCTGGGTATGGAGTACTCCTGGGGAAGAGGAATTGCCACCGCTGGATCTGGACCTTGTTCTGGAGACACTGGAGGAGATGCTTTCACCATCTGTGCCTGAAAGGTCTCCCTCTGCTCAGGTAACTCCATTGGACAGGGATGAGAGGGGCTGGACTGAGAGCTTCTGAATGTTGTTGCATGGCTGAGAAGCAAAGGCTTCTTGAATTCAGCTGGGAATGGATGCGGAAGGATTTGCTTGGTAAAGCAAGATTTGCTAAGGAAGAGGGAATGAAAAGGGGAGATAGCCCTTAGGTGAGGATGAGAGGTGTTTGCCAGGTTTGGATGCTCCTTTTTCTGGGAAGAATCCCTGGTGCAGGGGCATTTGTGGGGAGGAAGTGGAAGCTTGGTGGGTTCTAACAGGCTTTGTTTGATGGGAAAGAAGAGAAGAGCGTTTGGAGAATTGCCACTGAAGGCAGAGTGGGAGGGGCATGCGATGGTGCCAGCAGCAGATGTGGGCTCTGCCTCTCTTGGGCTGGAAGGCCAAGGCAAAGCAAGGGCTGGGCTGCAGCTGCTCCTGCAGCTGCTGCTGCTGCTGTGTGAGCCCTGCTGTGCGTGTAGGCATTCCCAGAGCTGTGTGTGGGCATGGGCTGGAGCTGCAGCTGTCTTGCCCTCTCAGGAAGCTGGTGCCTGCAGTCCAGTTTCCAGCTGGGAAATCCTCAGCTGGGCAAACTGGCCAGTCTTGCTCTCCATGTTCCAGAGCTCAGTCACCTTGTGGAAAGAAGAGATGTGTGTTGCCAGACAGTCCCTGCAAAGCTGCAGCCTGCAGGAGACTGTTGTGCTTAGGGCTGTGGTGGGAAGAGCACATCCCTGTGCCAGGAGCTAGCAGGACTCCATCCTTAGCGCCCACTCCATGGCTTGAGTGTCATCCCCACGCTCAACAGCCTTGTCAGCCTTGACAGCTCTTGGAGCGTGTTGGAGAAGTCAGTGTTTTGGACTGTTGAAGGCCTCTGGGGCCCAGAGCTCCTTGTTAGGAAGAAGGGATGAAGTGTGTGAGCCGTGGAGTCTTCAGGGGGCAGATGTCTTGGTCTTGAGGCCCCATGACTTGTGTGATTGGTGAGAAGGACAAGGTTGGTGCTGGACATGAAATGGTTAAGGACTCCTTGAAGCCCAGGGGCTCCTCCTGTGTTGAAGAGCAGTTCAATCAGGGCCCATTAGTCCTTGTGGTTGACAGATTCCCTCTTGGACTTTGGAATCCCTTTTTTCTTTAGTCTTGTCTCTTCCCAGACTGGCCTGGAGTGTTCAGTTTCTGCATTGGCACAGGCCTTTTTGCATCTTCTTCTACAACTTTGCCAAAGAATTTCTCTTCTTTCATTTAATATGCAGAGCCATTGCATGGGTAGATTTATTCTTGAGGAAGGGCAGACTGGAGGTGGGGAGGGGGATTTTTTGGAACTGCCCATATCTTATTGCCAAGCGCGATGAGCCTTTGTCTTCTGCAAACTCCCGCGTATATACCAGTTTTCAAAAGCAATTTGTTGGTGCACAGAAGGAAATCTGGCAGGCTCTGATTGTATCCCTGCAGAATCTATTGGTCGATCTTTGTGTTTCCTTCTTTGTGTTTTTCTTTTCAGGTCAATCCTAGTGTTGCCCGTGGCTCTTCAGGAGGGGAGGCTGTGAACAAGGCTGCAGCAGAGGGAGCTTTGCCTGCTGGTGGGAGCTGTGTGAACGTTTCCCAGGAGCCTGAGGAGCTTGGTAAGGAGTGAGCCCAGCCTGCTTTAGAGAGATGGGAGACAGCTGCTCTGAGCCTGCCTCTGACAGGAAGGGAGATGAGAAGAGTTGAGTTCTTGTCTCAAGCAGGGTTGGTGCTTCCTGGTGCCTTTAGTTCCAATCCTGCACTGGCACAAGCTCCCCGAGCCCTGCCCCTCCATGCTTTTCCAGAGGCTCTGACACCGAGTCCTCTGCTGTGGCAAGAGAGCCGGGAATAAAGCTGAGCTGGTGGCAGTTGTGTCACCAAGCTGCGTGTCCCAATTGGTTCACAGCTCACAGCAGCCTTCAGCTTCAGCCACTGCAGTGAGGACTGACGTCTCTGCATCAGCCCAGAGAAAGAACAAGGCTGGGCTTCTTTGTGGGAGCTGGGACTGTCTGTGTTTCAAGCTCTCCTGGGTGCCATTTGCACTGGGAGTGTTGTGAATTGATTGGCATACTTCAAAACTTCACAAGACTGGAAAACTGGGAAGGATCCCTGTTCTTTATGGAGCAGGCTTCATATTCTCAAGTGAGAGTGTGCCTTTCAGGCCATCTTTTACAGCCCTTGCTCGCAGGACAGTTTCCTTGCAAAGGGAAAGCTACACGGAGGCCAGCATTGACTGAGAGTTGCCTTTCCTTCCCAGATATCCATCTGATCTACCTTGCCCGAAGGGCTGCCCTGCGTGGGAAGAAGGATCAGAGGGAGAGCCTGTGACCATCGGGCAGGTGGCATCCCTCTATTTATATAGTTAGAGATTTTTTATCTTGACTTATTTATTTATTTTATCTTGATTTATTTATATAGTTACAAGTATAGATTGATAGAGTTGTATAGTTGTATTGATAGGTGTATCTATTTATATATCTGTATAGTTTGTATAGATAGTTATGGATGCGATAGGATTTAATTTCTATGTATACAGTTACATTTATAGATTTTCTAATTTGCATTGATATCTGTAGAGATTAGCATTTAGATGCGCACACAGTTAGATTTCTATATGTGCATAATTCTTTAGTTAGAGTTATCTGGATGTATAGGTCCATAGATTGAGCAGTGTAGGCCTAGGCTGCATTTTTGCCTCTTTCCCCCTTGGCTGCCTTTTTCATCTCTTGTTTTTCCCGCTGTGCCCCTTGTGTCCCCCTGTGCTGGGTCCGAGCTGGGGCCGGGCCAGGCGGAGCAGCAGTTGCAGCCCTGGCTGTCCCTGGAGCGGTGGGAGCTGCCGGTGGCCCCAGGCACTGTCCTGTGAGGAGCTGCTGAAGGACGGTGAGACTGAGGGGGCTGAGGAGGCGCTGATGCTGAAGGGACGATGGAAACCTTGAGGTGTTGGGGGCACTGAGGGCTGTGGGGGAGCAGAGGGCGATGGTGGCACTGAGGTGACAGAGGCACGGGCTGAGGGCTGTGCCGGCTCTGAGGGGACACAACGGCTCAGAAGGGACTGAGCGGGGTGAGAGGCCTGGGAGAGGCCGAAGAAACTGAAGAGGGGGCTGGGGGTTTGCCGAGAGGACGGCGGGGCTGAGGGGATGGAGGGGGCCAGGAGGGAGCACACAGAGCTCAGGGACTGCAGCTCTGCCAGGCCTTGCAACCAATTCCAGAGCCTCCACTTTTGCCACCACAGCTGTGCTGAAGAGCTTGAGGACATCCAGACACTGCCAGGAGCCAGCAGGGAGAAGCTGAAGGCCTGGAGCAAGAGCAGTGAGCAGGGATGTGCTGGGGCCACGCGAGAGCCTGGGTGAGGCCCCAGGGCTGGTGAGGCCGGGCAGGGCTGAGGGTGGCTCGGCCTGCTTGTTCTTCCCAACCCTCCTGGGGAGGCTCGGAGATTTTCGCTTCCCTGCTGGAAGTGCAGCTGCTGCCAAGGGAAAGGTCCCAGGACTGACTCGCTGTTCCCTTTGCCTCCCAGATGTCCCATCTGCTGTCCCTGTCCAGGAGAGCTGCTCTGCATGGGAGGAAAACACTGAGAGGCTTTGAAGATCAGGCGGCTGATTTATTCTTACGCAGTTCTATGGACATTTAGATTGGGACAGTGACATTTGTATATTTTCAAATACTTTAGTTTTATACATCTATATGTATATATATATTGCATGAAATATGTAATATTTTATCTGTATTTGCATCTGTAGATTGTTATATATGTATATATAGAGGTATTTAGGTCTATTTAAACATGTCTGGAGTGGTATAGTTGTATAATTGTATCTATGGAATTCTTAGTACAGGGTTCTTTAGAGGGAGACAGGGATATTTTTGTATTTCTGTATGGGCTGTAAGTTTATAATAATCTGTAATAAATTCAGTTGTTAATCACCTCATTAATCTTTATCTATAGTGACTTGTAGAAGTTTGCAGTAAATTAAGTTTTTGTTAACTGAAGTTGCTATTTGTATATTTTTATGTGACATTGTTTTGCTAATATAATAAATGACTTTTTTTAAAATTAATGGAGATTTTTATAGTTGTGTATTGTCAGCACAGGTGTAGCAATTTGTAATTAATGCCATTTTTCAACTGAAATTGATTCATGTGTATTTGTAGCTCAGCTGTACGGCTGCAGCAATCTGCAAGCAATGACATTTATCAGCTGAGATGGGTGGTTTGTGATTTGTGCTCTCCAAAGCAATGGGCAGATGGAAATGCCGTGACGCTGGAGGATTTTGGTGATGAAAATCTCCAGCCACGCCCAGCACATGCCCCACTTGCGCTCAGGCTGGGCAAGGAAAGCGCAGATTTGGGATGGCAGCAGAGCCACACGTTGGCTCAGAACTCGCTGCACAGGCCTGCTGAGAAAACTCTGGGACTCTGCTGCGCGTACAACTCCAAGCAGGAGGCAGCGGGGCAGGAGAAAGCATTCACAATGAAAAAAAAAAGAGAAATTGTGTCCAAACAGATGTGAGGATACTCTGGGAGTTTGATCAAATGCTCTAACTCACCACTGCCTAGGCTCATCTTCAGCAAAACTAGTTTGTTAAAAGCTGAACACCTTCCAGGAAAGAGAGATTGCACTTTCCCCTTCCCTTGCCTTGCTGTGTGAGTGGAAGATGTCCTTAGCACAGGGAATTGTTGCCCTTCAACACCTCCCTCACTCCCATGAAATCAAAGATTACGTGCTACCGCGTGGCACCATAAAGGAAAACAGCCCTGCCCTGGTGACAGTGTGTGCAAAGTCTTCCCTCCTCCTGTCCCCACATGGCACAAACTGAACCATCCCCTTCCTGTCCAAACTGCGCCTGAGCTGAGGGAGGGCTCCAGGAGCTCAGGAGGGTGCAACACCACCACAGGTGGGAAGGTTTTGCAAAGCTTCCTAAGCATCAGTGAACTTTGGCTTTGCCGCTCTTCCCCTGGAATATTGTCCTGCTCATCAACGGTCTTGGAGGACACCGTGCCGCCAGCTCCCGCAAGTGAAGTTTGTTTTCTTCAGGGCTGGAATGGAGGAAAATGCAAATGGTTATTTTTAGAGTGAAATTTGGGGTTTGGTGCAGCTGGGTGAGGTCCCTTATTTGCTGTGGAAAGTAGAGGAAAAGCTTTAAATTCCCACCAGAAGCTGACTGCCAGCCCACACAGAGACCTGAATGAGGCCCAGGTGTGCTTGCTGCACGCTGGTCCAAGGGAAAAGCTGGAACAAAGTCCCCTTTGATTGGAGATTGAGCCTCTGTCCTGATGGGACACTTGTGCTTGGCTTCTTTTTCCCCCTTGGACTGAGATTGATGAGAGAGAGGCAGTTTTCTCTTGTTCGGACTTGGTTGTTTATTCTTCTTTTATCTGCATTCCATGCATACAAGGTACAAGGAGCTACGTGCACTAAGATATAGAAAGGTGCCAAATGGCTAACAAAGATCTTCCAGGTTTTTTATGTGTCCATTTACCCAATTAACAAACGCCAAGTTAATTATTTTTCTTAGTGACCCAATGACCCAACACCTGCTCACTGCACTGTGGCATTCTTTATCCAATCACTTACTACTACCCAAAAACCTCTAGAAGAAGAAGATGAAGAAGGAGATGAAGAAGGCAAAGGAGACAATGTCCTAATTCCTCCATCTTGCCTCTTCTTTCTTAAACTAGCTTAAACCTTGAAGTTTAATTTTCTCAGCCAGTGACTTAATAAAACTTTATAATTTACACACTTGCACTCCTAGTTTTTCTATTGAACTCTAACAGTTGTTTTCATGGTGTTCTATGAAATGCAGTGCTTTCTTGGATGTCAGAGCCAGCTATCAAAGGTAAGGGCACACACTCTGTGCCTCTGACTCCAAGGAGCCTCTATGTAGTGCTGTCTGCGGGGCTGTTTGTGGGAAGACACGGTAATGCAGGCAGAAACTGTGGCTGTGTGAGTTCCAAGAGCAAGCTGCTCCTCCAGAGTGAGGGACGAGGCCAGCCCGAAAGCCTGAAAGGTGTTCTGGCTACTGGAGAAGGCTGTCCTTGTGCAGGGCTGGCATTCAAAGGGGACCTTCACACCTTGTGCTGCTGACAAAGGGCAGCTGGTGGCCTTCCACAAAACACTTCTTTTGGCCAGCTCTTTGAAATGTTCCAGCCAACAACAATTGCTGCTGCTCACACCAGCCCCTTTCCAAGCAGCAGGAGTTTTGTAGAGGCAGCCTGACAGTTCTCTTAGGCAAGAGAACAAAATCCTCAGCTGAGTGTCACCAACTCTCTGTCAGAAGCGGCATCCTCAGTCCCTTATCTCTTGTTGTTGTCTCAGCCATGGAGGAAGTGGCAGGACATCACTGATCCTGGAAGGGAAAGCGGAAGGAGGAAAGGCAGTAGCCGTCCCTGGGGCCTTGGGAGCAGCGAGAGCCATCCAAAATAGGAGCTCTGCTGGCTTGTGGAGATAGGAGTGACCAAGCCAGCAATGCTCTGTGTGAGACTGGAGCCAGCTGTGAATATGAGCATGGAAATAGGACCTTGTGAAACAAAGAAAAAGGTGTCCTTGGATATTTGCCAAAGCTTGGGCAGGCTCTGAGCCACCTGATCTAGTGAAAAGTGTCCCTGCCCATGGCAGAGGGGCTAGATCTAGAGGGTCTTGAATGTCCCTTCCAACTCAAGCTCCTCTCTGAGTCTCAATTACAAACCCATCATGACAAAGAGAACACAGCCAACTTGGGTCCCTCCACCACATGATTGGAGGTTTCTGTAGTCCCTTGTTGGAGACTAGTTTGTATCTGGAGAAATTTTCATGGTCCTGCAGTATTTATGGGTGATTTCCCCGGGTTCATTGCCCCAAAAGATGCCAGAACAGGTGATTTGCACAATAACCAAGCACAGAGCTGGTTAAGCTGCCTGTGAATCTGATGGCAGAAGTGTATTCATGGTACTGCAGTGTTTCCCCTGTCCAGGTGATATTTGGTTTTCATCCTGAATATGTAATGTTCATGTACAATGCTTATAGATGCATAAAGACTGGCTTTAAATCCTTGTTCCCCCTTCGCATGGGGATATGTAATCCATCAGAAATATTTAACAAGGAGCCATATTAGGTTTGGGCTTGATGGGATGGGTTGTTCAAAGTGTGCGATGAGTAATGGTGTCTCTAACAAACAGCACTCTTGTTAATTCAGGTTTGTCCTTTCTCAACCCCATTGCATAGAAATCACTTCTTTACAGCAGACTCGAAGTGAAATTCCTTCATACAGCTGAGAATTGTCAATTCAGGCTGATGAAAGCGGGAGTTTCCTGTTCTTGTGAAAAGACAATCCAGATAACCTTTTGGCTGTACATCTTGGAGGAGGCTGTGCCCTTAAGAATGAAAAGACATTTTTTTGAAGAAGTGTCTTGAAAGAGCTTTTTGTATTATCAGAAGCAGCTACACTGATATTGACCTCCACAATGAAAAATGCACAACCATTCATGTGTCTTAATCTGGCCACAATTCAGATCTGCAACTCCAAAATCTCATCCAATATGTCGCTATACTGTAAACAGGGAAGGAGAGCAGGAATACCAACATTTCTCATCAGTCTTTTGGCTTGGAAAGACCATTGAATTGATGCTCCCTTAGCTGTCAGCCTAAACTCTGCTGTGCAAACCTTAGGTCTATGTTGGACCTTAGAAACTTCTTTAGCACCAACTTAGGTGCAAAGTTGGTAGAAAACCCTTGAGGCCTCACCCTGATTTAGGGTGACAGAACTTCACTGTTCCAGCACAGAACTGACTTTCCTTGCTCCTGCAAGTCATTTGCACAGTGGAAGTGAAATCAGTGCCGTGCTATCTGGATGTGGTGGGACTTCACACCCATCCTGATAGACAACAGGGAAACCTATTTGTTTCTATGATACCATTCCATCTAAGTCTCTGATTTGAGAGCAAAAGGAAAAGAAAGGGCTTTGTCCAGTGTGCTGGCTAGAAGAAACCTCTAGAACCAGCAATTCATGAGTGGTCGCTACTAACTTGGGCATATTGGAATTAGATTCCCTGGAGTGGTATGGATTGAATCAAGAAGGGGGAAGAGGGAAACTGAGATCAAAGGCAAAAGTGCTTCTAACTGAGTGTTGGTGAACAAACAATGTACCCTGTGATGCTGATGCAGTCAAAAGATCAGGGTGGGATGCCTTGAAGGGAAAATATGCAGCTGATTCCAGCCATGGATGCCCTGAAGGATACCCCTGCTGCCGAGAAGATGAACTCCCTCGCCGCAGGCCGCAACCCTGTGGGCATAGGCAGAGGCACAGGAGTACATGTGTGGGGAACCCTGGTGGTTCTGAGTCTGATCATGGGCAGAACTATCAGTCTGCTCTCCAGGAGTTACCCCAGTGTTGAGAAGCAAAGCTCAACCCAAGACTGTAGGCAGTGTTTTGAAAACACCCTGGAAAAACAAAGGGTGACAGAAAGCCTGGCATATCGCACACACTAGGACTGCAAAATGGGCAGCAAAATAGGGGAGTGTGAGCATAACCACACTGGGTATCAAATGTGCCAAATCAAAAAAAGAGTAACCTGCCATGACCCAAGAGTGACACCTAAAAATCGGTGGTTAGAGGTGCAATCTGCAGCAGAAAGGAAGAAAATCCTGGCCCATGCATGACACAAATGAGCTGCTGGATTAGAGCCTGTTGTTCCCACTTGGAACAAGTGTAACCAGGCAGTATGGATCAGAGGGAGAATGGAATCAATGGTTATGGCACATTCCCAAATGAGTGCAATATGCTATCATCACAGCCAACCAAAAGTGTGTAGGATGGGAGGGAAAACGTATTGGGTTGGAGAAAATCTGAAATATGGTCTAATAGGTTCTCTCAGCAATGAGCCCGTAATAACTAACCTTCTCAACAGTAATGATGAGCAAATTTGCTTATGATACAGTACAACTTTCTGTTCTGCAAGAGATGGAGAAGGAGTAGATCCAGAAAGTCAATTAAAACAGACAGCTCAAGAATCAGAGAAACAAAAGGCAGAGGCAAAAAAAGAAATAGAACAAGAACAGCTAAAAGCATTACATGAACAATATGAAGAGTTAGAACTTGATAACTAGTATGGTAATTGGAACCTACCTACCTACCTCAAACAAGAACCTTTTTGTAGATCTAATAGAAGAGATGGCTACAGAATTAGGATTATCTAATTGTTGGATTTGTGAAGGGCTGAAATCAGCTGAGAAATGGCCATGGAAAGGTGAGAGCTTAGCTCCAGAGCAACTTCTAAAATGGAATCATCCCTAAATTTCCAAAACATTAAAATGACCCCAAGGGTGGATTTTAGATCATCAAATAATTGGAACAGTTTGTATCAGCAGGGAAGGAAAAAGATATACTGAAGTAGTAGGATATCCTCCTTGCACATTGACTTGAACAGTGAATTCAAATAACAACACCAAAGCCTGGCAACCAGAAACCCCCACTGGATACTGGAGTCAAACAAAAAAAAAAAAAAAAAAAGACAAATTGTGATTGGAATGATCAGATCAAATTATGTTGGCACAAAAGTCCTGGAGCTAATCCTTACCCATCCTTCAAAAGCTTAAAGAATCACTGGGATAAAGCAGAAACTGTAAATGACCAATGGAAAGCACCTGATGGAATCTACTGGATATGTGGGGAAAAAGCATCCAGTGAATTACCCTGCAGGTAGAAAGGATCCTGCACTCTGGGAATGATTTGACCCTCCTTTTTGCCACCAAAGTCCGAAAGTAAACTATCAGGAGCACCCCTATGGGAGAGGCTGGGCAGAGCAAAAAGAGAGCTGAATCTTGAGTTTCCAAAAGCAGGAGGGAATGAGAAGTGGGGACAAGATGAGTGGCCTGCAGAGAGGATAATAGCTTGGCAATAGCCCAGCAACTTGGGCTCAAGACGGGAGCTGGGGATACAGGAGCCCAATTTACCTATTCAACCGACTAGGAAGACTTCAAGCCATGGTAGAAATTGTATCCAATCATACCTCTGATGCTCTCGAGTTATCAGCTAAACAGCATTCACTAATGCAAGCATTTGTGTATCAGAACCCAATTGCTTTGGACTACTTGTTAGCAGAAGAACGGGGAGTCTGCAGAAAGTTCAATGAATCTGAATGCTGTGTAGAAAGAGATGACTATGGAGAAAGCATAAGAAACCTTGCAGCAGAAATGAAGAAAGTGGCACATGCACCGGTTCAAAAATGGAATTCTATCCTTCAAGCTTCTTGCTGGGATCAATTGTTTGGGGGGAATTGTCTGGGGAAAGATTGGTGGAAAAAATGAGGATTTTTAATATGATGTAAAAGAATGGGGCTATTATTTCTGCCTTGTCTCATCCCATGTTTTATCCGATGAATCCATTCTGTTGTCTAAGGCATGCAAATAGCAGCAATGCCCATTGATCCTGAGTTAGCTCCAATAAAAACTGGCCAATCCAAGGGAATACCCCAAATATCTAAAAGAAGGGAATTGAAAGAAAAGAAAGAGAGCAGAGCTGCTGAAGCTCAGGCCAGATTTAAAGCTCAGACACAACGAGTAGCATGAAGCTACTGCACAGCCAAAATATAGCTCAGGATACAACAGGCACCTGCATTGATGTACAATGAAGCACCCAAACAAAAGAATCAAATACTAAAATAACCAATCTTATCAAAAATTATTCCTTGTAAATACTGATTATGAAAGAAGTGAACTGGATCAAAATTTATCCTAAAAGCACAAATTAATTAATTCATAAAGAAAGCAGGGGGACTGTGATCCATAGCATGAATAAAATCGGGCTAAAGTTATAATCTTGTCTGACAAGAATCCTAGCATATTTCCAGGAAACCTTCCCTGACGAGATTCTAGTGACATGCAGCAAGGCCAACATGAATATTCATCTGCAAGGGGCATTATCTCCAAGAAACCTCCGTCCCATAAGATTAGAACGATATGCACTCATCAATATTCATCTGCAAGAAGTGTATTTCCAAGAAACCTGATGAAATTATAACATATACACCCAAAACAGCCTGAATATTTGTCCGCAAGCACTGTATTCCAAAGGAGCCCTGAAGAGCCTGAAAACATATCAAAAGCACCTTGGGACAGTTGCAGTTTGTGAAGCAGGGTGGGGAAATGCTGCAGATCGCCTCCTCCCTGTCTCACCTGGTGCTGTTCACCTGTGTCCTGGGGTGACTTTATGATACTGGTATCCCCCTGTCTTGGTTCTAGAAGACAGGTGTCTGCTAGGGAGAGCAGGAGCCTCCCTTGGGATGAAAGAATGTAGACCCCCTCCCTCCGAATTATTATAATTTTGAAATCAAGGGGCCTTCAGGCAGAGATCTGGGGATAGGAATAAGAGTTCTTTACTAGTATAACCAGGCACACAAACAACAATAACTACAGCATTAACAAGAAAACAGAAACAGGGACCCCGTGCTGAGACGGGATGGAGGAGAGGCTTTGTTTTCACAAACCCCCTCGGGCGGGCAGTCCCGGTGCTCCTGCGGGGCTCTGAGGAACACTCGGCTGGAACAGCAGGGATGAGCTGAGATCCTGGGCTGGTGGATGAGGTGGATCAGCAGGGATGAGCTGAGATCCTGGGCTGGTGGATGAGGTGGAACAGCAGGGATGAGCTGAGATCCTGGGCTGGTGGATGAGGTGGAACAGCAGGGATGAGCTGAGATCCTGGGCTGGTGGATGAGGTGGAACAGCAGGGATGAGCTGAGATCCTGGGCTGGTGGATGAGGTGGAACAGCAGGGATGAGCTGAGATCCTGGGCTGGTGGATGAGGTGGAACAGCAGGGATGAGCTGAGATCCTGGGCTGGTGGATGAGGTGGATCAGCAGGGATGAGCTGAGATCCTGGGCTGGTGGATGAGGTGGAACAGCAGGGATGAGCTGAGATCCTGGGCTGGTGGATGAGGTGGATCAGCAGCTCCACGGCGGTGCCTGGCACTGCCACACGTCCCGGCAGGACAGGGGGTGCGAGGCCACCAACGAAGAGGGAAGAAGGAGAAGCAGCAGCAGCTCCGTCTGGGTGATGGCGAAATTCCCTTCTCCCCACCGCAGCAGCTCCGCGACCCAGCAAACGAATGTCTTTCCCCGAAGGCAAAGAAAGCCAGCCAAAAACTCCTCCAAAACAGTCCCCACCCTCCTTTCCTGCCCCCTTCCCCCCCTGGGCCCAGCCACTCTTTGTCCTTTATCAATCACCCACTAAATACCCACAGTTAGGTTGTCTCCCCAGCTAATGGGTAAAAATTCCCCCGGGAGGCCAGAACAAAAAAAAGGACACCTAACCCCCAACAAGAACCAAGTCTGAACAAGAGAAAACTGCCTCTCTCTCATCAATCTCAGTCCAAGGGGGAAAAAGAAGCCAAGCACAAGTGTCCCATCAGGACAGAGGCTCAATCTCCAATCAAAGGGGACTTTGTTCCAGCTTTTCCCTTGGAGCAGCGTGCAACAAGCACACCTGGGCCTCATTCAGGTCTCTGTGTGGGCTGGCAGTCAGCTTCTGTTGGGAATTTAAAGCTTTTCCTCTACTTTCCACAGCAAATAACAGACCTCACCCAGCTGCACCAAACCCCAAATTTCACTCTAAAAATAACCATTTGCATTTTCCTCCATTCAAGCCCTGAAGAAAACAAACTTCACTTGCGGGAGCTGGCGGCACGGTGTCCTCCAAGACCGTTGATGAGCAGGACAATATTCCAGGGGAAGAGCGGCAAAGCCAAAGTTCACTGATGCTTAGGAAGCTTTGCAAAACCTTCCCACCTGTGCTGGTGTTGCACCCTCCTGAGCTCCTGGAGCCCTCACTCAGCTCAGGCGCAGTTTGGACAGGAAGGGGATGGTTCAGTTTGTGCCATGTGGGGACAGGAGGAGGGAAGACTTTGCACACACTGTCACCAGGGCAGGGCTGTTTTCCTTTATGGTGCCACGCGGCAGCACGTAATCTTTGATTTCATGGGAGTGAGGGAGGTGCTGAAGGGCAACAATTCCCTGTGCTAAGGACATCTTCCACTCACACAGCAAGGCAAGTGAAGGGGAAAGTGCAATCTCTCTTTCCTGGAAGGTGTTCAGCTTTTAACAAACTAGTTTTGCTGAAGATGAGCCTAGGCAGTGGTGAGTGAGAGCATTTGATCAAACTCCCAGAGTATCCTCACATCTGTTTGGACACAATTTCTCTTTTTTTTTTTATTGTGAATGCTTTCTCCTGCCCCGCTGCCTCCTGCTTGGAGTTGTACGCGCAGCAGAGTCCCAGAGTTTTCTCAGCAGGCCTGTGCAGCGAGTTCTGAGCCAACGTGTGGCTCTGCTGCCATCCCAAATCTGCGCTTTCCTTGCCCAGCCTGAGCGCAAGTGGGGCATGTGCTGGGCGTGGCTGGAGATTTTCATCACCAAAATCCTCCAGCGTCATGGCATTTCCATCTGCCCATTGCTTTGGAGAGCACAAATCACAAACCACCCATCTCAGCTGATAAATGTCATTGCTTGCAGATTGCTGCAGCCGCACAGCTGAGCTACAAATACACATGAATCAATTTCAGTTGAAAAATGGCATTTATTACAAATTGCTACACCTGCACTGACAATACACAACTATAAAAATCTCCATTAAGTTTAAAAAAAGTCATTTATTATATTAGCTCAACAATGCCACATAAAAATATACAAATACAAACTTCAGTTAGCAAAAACTTAATTTATTGCTAACCTCTACAAGTCACTATTGACAAAAATCAATGAGGTGTTTAACAACTTAATTTATTACAGATTACTACAGCTTACAGCCCATATAGAAATACAAAAATATCAGTGTCTCCCGCTAAATAACTCTGTACCAAGAATTTGATAGACAGAATTACACAACTATACCTCTTCATACATGTTTAAATAGAACTAAATATGTCTATATACACATCTATAATAATCTACAGATGCAAATACAGATAAAATATTACATATATCATGCAATATACATACATATAGATATATAAAACAAAACTATTTGAAAATATATGAATGTCACTGTCCCAGTCCAAATATCCATACAACTGCATCGGAACAAATCAGCTGCCCGATCTTCGAAGCCTCTCCCTCAGTGTTTTCCTCCCATGCAGAGCAGCTCTCCTGGACAGGGACAGCAGATGGGACATCTGGGAGGCAAAGGGAACAGCGAGTCAGTGCTGGGACCTTTCCCTTGGCAGCAGCTGCACTTCCAGCAGGGAAGCGAAAATCTCCGAGCCTCCCCAGGAGGGTTGGGAAGAACAAGCAGGCCGAGCCACCCTCAGCCCTGCCCGGCCTCACCAGCCCTGGGGCCTCACCCAGGCTCTCGCGTGGCCCCAGCACATCCCTGCTCACTGCTCTTGCTCCAGGCCTTCAGCTTCTCCCTGCTGGCTCCTGGCAGTGTCTGCCTGTCCTCAAGCTCTTCAGCACCGCTGTGGTGGCAAAAGTGGAGGCTCTGGAATTGGTTGCAAGGCCTGGCAGAGCTGCAGTCCCTGAGCTCTGTGTGCTCCCTCCTGGCCCCCTCCATCCCCTCAGCCCCGCCGTCCTCTCGGCAAACCCCCAGCCCCCTCTTCAGTTTCTTCGGCCTCTCCCAGGCCTCTCACCCCGCTCAGTCCCTTCTGAGCCGTTGTGTCCCCTCAGAGCCGGCACAGCCCTCAGCCCGTGCCTCTGTCACCTCAGTGCCACCATCGCCCTCTGCTCCCCCACAGCCCTCAGTGCCCCCAACACCTCAAGGTTTCCATCGTCCCTTCAGCATCAGCGCCTCCTCAGCCCCCTCAGTCTCACCGTCCTTCAGCAGCTCCTCACAGGACAGTGCCTGGGGCCACCGGCAGCTCCCACCGCTCCAGGGACAGCCAGGGCTGCAACTGCTGCTCCGCCTGGCCCGGCCCCAGCTCGGACCCAGCACAGGGGGACACAAGGGGCACAGCGGGAAAAACAAGAGATGAAAAAGGCAGCCAAGGGGGAAAGAGGCAAAAATGCAGCCTAGGCCTACACAGCTCAATCTATGGACCTATATATCTACATAGCTCTAACTAAAGAACTACGCACATATAGAAATCTAACTATGTGCGCATCTAAATGTTACTCTACATATAGAAATGCAAATTAGAAAATCTATAAATGTAACTGTATACATAGAAATTAAATTCTATCGCATCCCTAACTATCTATACAATCTATACAGATATATAAATAGATACACCTATAAATACAACTATACAATTCTATCAATCTATACTTGTAACTATATAAATAAATCAAGATAAAATAAATAAATAAGTCAAGATAAAAAATCTCTAACTATATCTATAAATAGAGGGATGCCACCTGCCTGATGGTCACAGGCTCTCCCTCTGATCCTTCTTCCCACGCAGGGCAGCCCTTCTGGCAAGGTAGATCAGATGGATATCTGGGAAGGAAAGGCAACTCTCAGTCAATGCTGGCCTCCGTGGAGCTTTCCCTTTGCAAGTAAACTGTCCTGCTAGCAAAGGCTGTAAAACATGGCCTGAAAGGCACACTCTCACTTGAGAATATGAAGCCTGCTCCATAAAGAACAGGGATCCTTCCAAGTTTTCCAGTCTTGTGAAGTTTTGAAGTATGCCAATCAATTCACAACACTCCCAGTGCAAATGGCACCCAGGAGAGCTTGAAACACAGACAGTCCCAGCTCCCACAAAGAAGCCCAGCCTTGTTCTTTCTCTGGGCTGACGCAGAGACGTCAGTCCTCACTGCAGTGGCTGAAGCTGAAGGCTGCTGTGAGCTGTGAGCCAATTGGGACACGCAGCTTGGTGACACAACTGCCACCAGCTCAGCTTTATTCCCGGCTCTCTTGCCACAGCAGAGGACTCGGTGTCAGAGCCTCTGGAAAAGCATGGAGGGGCAGGGCTCGGGGAGCTTGTGCCAGTGCAGGATTGGAACTAAAGGCACCAGGAAGCACCAACCCTGCTTGAGACAAGAACTCAACTCTTCTCATCTCCCTTCCTGTCAGAGGCAGGCTCAGAGCAGCTGTCTCCCATCTCTCTAAAGCAGGCTGGGCTCACTCCTTACCAAGCTCCTCGGGCTCCTGGCAAACGTTCACACAGCTCCCGCCAGCAGGCAAAGCTCCCTCTGCTGCAGCCTTGTTCACAGCCTCCCCTCCTGAAGAGCCACGGGCAACACTAGGATTGACCTGAAAAGAAAAACACAAAGAAGGAAACACAAAGATCAACCAATATAATCTGCAGGGATACAATCAGAGCCTGCCAGATTTCCTTCTGTGCACCAACAAATTGCTTTTAAAAACTGGTATATACGCGGGAGTTTGCAGAAGACAAAGGCTCATCGCGCTTGGCAATAAGATATGGGCAGTTCCAAAAAAATCCCCCTCCCCACCTCCAGTCTGCCCTTCCTCAAGAATAAATCTACCCATGCAATGGCTCTGCATATTAAATGAAAGAAGAGAAATTCTTTGGCAAAGTTGTAGAAGAAGATGCAAAAAGGCCTGTGCCAATGCAGAAACTGAACACTCCAGGCCAGTCTGGGAAGAGAGAAGACTACAGAAATACGGGACTCCAAAGTCCAAGAGGGAATCTGTCAAACACAAGGACTAATGGGCCCTGATTGAACTGCTCTTCAACACAGGAGGAGCCCCTGGGCTTCAAGGAGTCCTTAACCATTTCATGTCCAGCACCAACCTTGTCCTTCTCACCAATCACACAAGTCATGGGGCCTCAAAACCAAGACATCTGCCCCCTGAAGACTCCACGGCTCACACACTTCATCCCTTCTTCCTAACAAGGAGCTCTGGGCCCCAGAGGCCTCCAACAGTCCAAAACACTGACTTCTCCAACACGCTCCAAAAGCTGTCAAGGCTGACAAGGCTGTTGAGCGTGGGGATGACACTCAAGCCATGGAGTGGGCGCTAAGGATGGAGTCCTGCTAGCTCCTGGCACAGGGATGTGCTCTTCCCACCACAGCCCTAAGCACAACAGTCTCCTGCAGGCTGCAGCTTTGCAGGGACTGTCTGGCAACACACATCTCTTCTTTCCACAAGGTGACTGAGCTCTGGAACATGGAGAGCAAGACTGGCCAGTTTGCCCAGCTGAGGATTTCCCAGCTGGAAACTGGACTGCAGGCACCAGCTTCCTGAGAGGGCAAGACAGCTGCAGCTCCAGCCCATGCCCACACACAGCTCTGGGAATGCCTACACGCACAGCAGGGCTCACACAGCAGCAGCAGCAGCTGCAGGAGCAGCTGCAGCCCAGCCCTTGCTTTGCCTTGGCCTTCCAGCCCAAGAGAGGCAGAGCCCACATCTGCTGCTGGCACCATCGCATGCCCGTCCCACTCTGCCTTCAGTGGCAATTCTCCAAACGCTCTTCTCTTCTTTCCCATCAAAAAAAGCCTGTTAGAACCCACCAAGCTTCCACTTCCTCCCCACAAATGCCCCTGCACCAGGGATTCTTCCCAGAAAAAGGAGCATCCAAACCTGGCAAACACCTCTCATCCTCACTTAAGGGCTATCTCCCCTTTTCATTCCCTCTTCCTTAGCAAATCTTGCTTGACCAAGCAAATCCTTCTGTGTCCATTCCCAGCTGAATTCAAGAAGCCTTTGCTTCTCAGCCATGCAACAACATTCAGAAGCTCTCAGTCCAGCCCCTCTCATCCCTGTCCAATGGAGTTACCTGAGCAGAAGGAGACCTTTCAGGCACAGATGCTGAAAGCATCTCCTCCAGTGTCTCCAGAACAAGGTCCAGATCCAGTGGTGGCAATTCCTCTTCCCCAGGAGTACTCCATAGCCAGCTTGGGGCTCTCCATGCTGCATAACCAGCACTGCCAGCTGGAGCACTGGGGACTGAAGTGCCCGGGGCGGCTGCAAGAATCCAAAAACATCGGTGAGGCTCCAAAATGAGGCTTTGGGACGCAGAGCTTTCTTGCTGCCTTGGATCAAACATCACAGGAAGCGCACAGCAACCTCAACTCCAGAAAGGTATTAAAAACTTCCCAGGGAATTGGAAGAGTGAGCTCTTCCCCTTCAAAAGTATTATCCTAATTGACGTGTACATAGATTAAATTATGGCTTGTGAAACTGATCTAGACATGCACACAGACATAATCACCTTTAATCACAGCCTTTTGCATCTTCCCAGCAGCTTTGGCATTTGGCTGCTTGAGTTTCTCATCACAAGAGACCACAGAAAGTGCATTCACCCAGGAAGAGGCCAGAGGTGCAGACACACATGCTAAACTTAAACTGAGAGTTTATTCTAAAGAGCAACCATGGAGGTGAGGCCATGGTCTTCAGCTGCAACTGTTCTGGGGACTCCCAGCGTGCACTGAAATTTCATAGCATTATCTGTGGGAGAGACTGTTGGAAATGGAAAATCTGCAGCCTTAGAAAAAGCCTGGATTGATGGAGTGATGAAAGTACACAGACATTAGGTAGAGTAATTCTAAACCTATGTTCTTACAATTGCAAGTAAGAATATGCCTAGAGTAAGTAAGAAATTATATGAAGTAAAATAGTTGGAGGTATCAAGTGTAATAGTGTGATTTATAAAGTAAGTTAGAGATCTAGGAACTATAACAGAAGTGTGTGTGAATACGTGACCTGTTAGCTTGTTGGTTAAAAGACAGAAGCAGTGTGGTAAAATCAAGTAAAGGTGATAAGAGCTTAATAAGGGAAAACAAACTTTGTGTCAACTGTCTACTGGACTAAAAAGTTTACGTTGTCATGTAGAGAAGAAACTCGTAATTTCCTCGAGCTGTGGTTGACTTGTTGCCTGTAAATCTCACACCTCGGGACTGATATCTTATTGGGCTACTTAAGCAATAAATCATCTCAAAGCACAGTGGTCCCATCCCTTGTATTTCATCTCAACAAAAGACAATCTGTAAACTCTGCAATATCCTATCAGAGTCCTAGTTTGGCTTCATCCAAAGAAAAATGGGAGTTCACCTGACACCGACCAGTTGTGGAGAAATGTTCTTTGCCTCACCCTTTGACCTCTACACAGAGGCTGCCTGGAAAATGGCCAGAACATCCTCCAAATCTGCAGCAAGGACGGGAAAAGCAGAGATTCTTTTGATATTCATGATCCTGCTTCCTAGTACCCTTGACACCTGATTCTGACAATCAAAAGTACACATGACAGAGCACCATAGCAAAATACTTCAGTCACTTTTTGTGATCTTTCTGAAAAGCCAGGGGAGAAACACATTCCGTACCTGATGGGATGTTGGCTGGCAAGTGCTGCTCTGGAGAAGTGCAGCTGCTGCTCTTTGGAGAGGCCACAGAAGTGCTTTGATGGTGCGCAGGAAATGGTGGAGTGATGAGCTGTGGCTGGAATTGAAATTTGTGTGTGCCTGGCATGTCTGATGAAACCCCAAGTGCAGATGGAGCAAACACTTTCTTGGCACGTGCTGGGGAAACTTCACGCCCTGGAGGATCTGGACTTGTCCTGGAAGGGCCTGCAGGTAGCTCTGAATCCTCAGGTGAGGCAGCACTGCGCTTCTGGCATGAAGGAGCTGTGCAGCAGTGAGGGAAGAAGAAAGGAAGCAAAGGGAAGGTCACTACTGCTCCTCAGGTGTGTTTCCCTTGGCAGCAACTGTACTTGTCCCAAGGGAGACAGAAGCTCCCATCCTCCCAAGTAGGGGGAGAAGGAGAAAATTCCCTTCTCATGTTCTGAAGCTTTGCAACAACCAATTCCTTGTCTACTGAGCTCTCCCGTACTTATTCATCTGTCTGGGAAAAGTGTCCTGCTGCCATTCCTCGGCAGGAGGCAACTGCCAGAAACCCAGCTGCCAGCTCTTCTCCCTTCTGCTCCAAAGGCACACAAAAACTTTAGAATCACAGCCTTCCCTATCTCCCCAGCAGCTTTTAGATTTGGCTGCTTGAGTTTCTCATCACAGAAGGCCACAGAACGTGCATTCACCCAAGCAGAGCCTGGATCTTCAGGCACACACTGAGAAATTCAACTGTGAGTTTATTCTAAAAGCAACCTTGTAGCTGAGGCCATGTTCTGCAGCTGCAGCTCTTCTGAGGCACACAGAGTTCATTTCAATGGCACGGCCCGATTTGCAGGCCAGTCAGTCTGAAACATCTGCAATATCCTATCACCGTCCTAGTTGGACTTCATTCCAAGAAACAGGGGAGTTCACCTAACACTGACCACTTGTCTGTCGGGCAATATTTTTCACCCAGCCCTTGCACCTCAGCAGACAGGCTGTCTGGAAAATGCCATCAACAACCTCCACATCTGCAGGAAGGACAGGAAGAGCAGAGAATACTTTGGCATTCACAGTCCCACTTCCTAGTACACTTAACACTGTTTTCTACGTGATTCTCACTTGAGATCTAGCCATGACAGAGGACTCAGGGAAAACACTTGAAAGGCTCAGTTGCCAGGACCTATTGGAAAAGGAAGGGTAGAAACTCTTTCCCTACCTGATGGCTCGCAGGTTGGGCTGTGCTGCTGAGAAGATGAGCAGTTGTTGCTGTGTCCCAGGGCCCTGCAAGCAGCTTCAGGGTGGATTGGAGTGAGGTGAACCATGAGCTCAGGATGGCGTTTCAGGTCCAGGCGAACCAGTGGAACCGTGAGCTTGCGGAGATTAAATCTCTGGATGAGCTCTCTTGATGGTTCCACTGGTGAAGCCCCAACAAGTCCAGAGGTGGCACAGACTTTCTTGGCAGCTGCTGGGGAAGCCTCACTCTCCTGAGCACCTGCACTTCTCTTGGAAGGGCCTGGAGGCAGCTCTGAATCCTCAGGTGAGGCAGCATCGCGCTTCTGGCGCAAGGGAGCTGTGCAGCAGGGAGAGAAGAAGAAAGGAAGCAAAGGGAAGGCTGGGTCACTACTGGTCCTCAGGTGTGTTTCCCTTGGCAGCAACTGTGCTTTTGTCAGGGAAGACAAAAGCTCAGCTCCTCCCAAAACAGGGGGAGAAAGAAAAATATCACCACATGTCTTGGGGGGTTTGATGCCTATAGAACTTCAGTCAAACTTACAAGCTGCTTCTATAGGTTGAGTTATAAGATATCAATAGAACCTAATATATCCGTATCAACAGATATCAATGGAACCTGAATCACAACTTCATGGATCTATTTAACCTGATATAGACATCTTTCTATGCATTGTAGTGCCTAGTATATGGTTAACTGGTTGCTCAGAGCAGGAGACCCGGGAAAAAAACATGAAAATCTCACCAGGTGGTCAGTTTCAGAGATAGGGAAGTATAGTACTAATGAAAAATTAGCAAACGTCAAGCCAATTAGCCACAAGAAATTAGACCGCTTAGGACCAGACAGACCAAGGAACACCGTAGCTGTGCATGCTCTGAAGACAAAGTTGAAAAGTCCAGAGAGTATAATATACTGTGTCTATTAGTTCCATATGTTATAATGACATAGTAACACCAAGCAATTATTACTAAATATAGCACAGCAATTGACAAAGGTGGATGAATTAGGAGGAGAAATCCTCCTCAACTCCAGCACTGAAATAAACAACTATACACACACGGCTCTATGGGGTTTTATTCCCTTTGCAACAACCAGCTCCCTGTCTACTGAGCTGTCCCCTATCCGTTCAACCCTTGTCAGGAGGCAGCTGCCAGAAAACCAAATAGAGCCCGGCACAGCTCCCGGGCCCTGGAAGCAGCCCCAGCCCCAGCACGGGCAGGGGCCGCTCCTGCCCGGCCGGGCAGCGCCCACAGACAAAGCCCACGCCTCCCTCCGCGCCCGCAGCTCCCACCCCGTCTCACCGGCTCTGGGCGGCTGCCCGGTGGGGAGGGCGGGCAGCCACCGCTCTGTGGGGAGCCGCTGGAGGCGGCTGCGCTCGTCCCACCCCGCCGCCAGCCACTCCCTGCTGGCTGAGGATTGGCACTTGATGGGGAGCAGGAGCTCGGGGCCGTCGCGGTGAAATCTGCTGTTTTTATAGTGCAGCCAGCCCCCAGCATGGCCCGGCACAGCCGCCACAGCCCGGGCCGGCACTTGGTGGAAGCCGCAGCGGCCGAACTGGCACAGGAAGCTGCAGAACTTCAGAGCTGCGTGGCTCTGAAAGTGTGTGGGGCTGGCCCCTGGTCGCCGCCCAGGCTGAGCAGCTCCCGCTCGAAGAGGGAGCAGACGATGAGCAGCCCCTGGGTCTCGACGAATACGCCCAAGCCCTCGGCACACCCGCACTCCCGGAGACCGCCCCGAGCGTCCCAGGGCCGCCCAACGAGCAGCGCCAGCCACGGTGCAGGGCCGGGCCGGCTGCCGGCCGAGCGGGCCAGCGTGTGGCGAGCGCAGGCACGGCGGGACTGTCCCACAGCCCCCGGCAGCCCGGCACAGACAAAGCCCACGCCTCCCTCCGTGCCCGCAGCTCCCACCCCGTCTCACCGGCTCTGGGCGGCTGCCCGGTGGGGAAGGCAGGCAGGGACCGCTCCGTGGGGAGCCGCTGGAGGCGGCTGGGCTGGCGGCTACGCACCTCCAGCCCCGCGGCCAGTCTCTGCCTGTTGGCCCTGGTCCGGCGCTTGATGTGGAGAAGGAGCTCGGGGCGATCGCGGCGGAAGTTTGGATTCATAAAGTGGAGCAAAGCCCCGGCATCGCCCGGCACAGCTGAGCCAAGCCATGACGGCACCTTTTGGAAGCCGTACAAGTTGAGCTGGCGCACGAAACTGCCAAAGTGCGTGGCTTTGAAGGACTCCGGGGCAGCCCCCGCCCCCTGGCCGCCCCCTCCGTGGGCGCCGCCCGGGCTGAGCAGCTCCCGCTCGAAGAGGAAGCGGTCGATTAGCAAGCCCTGGGCCTGGCTGTCCCAGCGCACGGAGCGGACGCGGGGGCTGTTAACCAGGCCCCACAGCTTGGCGGGGAAGGTGCTGGCATTGATTCCAGTGGGCAGCGGCACCTCCGCCATGGCCCCGATCTGTCTCCGACTGTCGCCGCAACGGCCGCGGCGCAACGGCCTGAGGGGGGCGCTGCGTTCGGCCCCGCGCGCGCCCGGCGCGGCCCCGGCGCGGGCCGGACTCGGCGAGGACGAGCGGGGCCTGAGGGGAGATAAGGCCAGGGAAGAGGAGGTGAAAAATGCATGGGGGAAATGATAAATGACATAGGAATTCCACTCATTGACAAAGATTGTTACTGCAATAAATGGAATTGATTTTTGCTAACTAAATTGGAACTGTTATTCAAGTTATTTTTAGAAACAATTGTCAGGAAAATTCATCCACAAACGCCAGAGGTTTATGTCCAAAAAGGAGACAGAGGAGTCCTTTTTTCTTTATTCAAATAAAGAGAGAGGCCATGGGGCATTCCCTTGGGGTCTCTCAGATTTTTGGAGGGTGCAGCCTCCTTTTTATCCTAATTCCCGGCCGCTTGTCCCTTCTCTCTTTCCCCACAGGCTGAGGTACTTGACAGGTACAGACTGCCCGGAACACCTGATACCTGCGATACCTTCCCCCCCACCCACAATGCATAATCCCTTCTTAATTCTTTACTTTTATGGAATTCATAGTGTTCTTTCAGTGCCTCTTTGATCTTTTAGTGGAATCCATCCCATTGTTTCTGTTGTCTCTCACTGAGAGCTGCTTCTTATCTGTCTCGTTAGGGACTTTTGGATTAGTTTCTTTTTCCCTTTGAGCTGAAGATTGACGAGAGCGTGGCTATTTTCTCTTGTTCGGTCTCACTTGTTTATTTTTTTCTTATCAGCATTACAAGGTACAAGGAGCTATGTGCACTATGATAGAAAAGGGTAAAATGGCTAACAAAGATCCTCTTTTAAATGGGTAAAAGGTAAAATTTTAAAGACATGCTCATGAATTTTATGTCATATGCAATTCAGTGTTTCTTTGAATCCTAGAACTAAGTATTAGAAACAAGGGCACACACTCTGTATCTCAGACTCCAACAAGTCCTAGGTTTTGTTCCATAACCACCAATTCACTTTGTCTGCTTCCATTCTCCTACTGCTTGCAGTGTTCCATACTTCTGGACCTGTTTCATTTTCAGAGCCTTAACACTTAATGCACCAAGGGGTATCTGCCATATATTGGAATTTCTGAAGCACGCTCACTGACCATGCACTGCCCCAAGCTTCAGCCCGATTTTTCTTTCCTGTCTTTCATACTTCCATTTTGACACTGGAACCTTTTCTTTATTAACCTTTGCTGTCTTTTCCTAACACTATCCATAATTCCCTAATCTCCCATACCAGCCCAGTTTTGGTTCATCCTTTCCTCCATTTTCATGACAATCCCATAGAGATGAATACTTTGGCTTCACAGCATTTTCAAACACTGTCTTCTTTTGGTACTCGTAATCTATTTGCAATACATAGCTCACATTTTCACTTTTATTCTTTTGTATTTCAGGTAATTTTGATGTTATAATTCCCCAGCTTATTGGGTCTCCTGCTGCCTTTGGTATTAGCAGACAGGCAGTTATTTTGCTGGTGTTTTGCATGTTGGCAAAATCTTTAATTAATCCAATCACCATATTTTCTGCCTGGATAGTATTAGAGACTTTTCTCACTTGTGTTTCTGGCTGCACTCCCACATCCCTCTTCATTCTAAAATGAAGAGTTGTCAGCTGATCCTTTTGCATTTCACATCTCAAGGTAACATTGATTCCAACTGATGGCACTAAAGGCCATAAAATAATCACCATTACAGTCACTAGCAACCTAATCATTTGAAACAATCAAACCCGCTTTATCTGCAGCTTTGTTGGTCCTACAGTTTGTGCAGTGCACAGTGCAGGGGAAACCTTCTTCACTCTGGTGTAATGTATGCAGGGATCCAGTCCAGCTCCTTTGACTGCTGTCAAGGTAGTTAACAGTACCTGATAGGGTCCATTCCACCTTTCTTTTAATGGTTCTTCCTTCCAGCTTTTACCGTGCACTTCATCTCCTGGGTGGATGTCATGAACTGGATTCTCAAGAGTCAGTGGCCTATTCCACACAAGGGTGCTCCAAAGTCGAGCTCGAGCTTTTCCAAGAGACAGAACATAATTCTACACCTCTTGCTTCCCTGTAACATGTACATTTGGATTAGGTTCAGGGGATTCCTATGGTTTCCCATACAATATCTCATAAGGACTGACTGACATCCCGCTTCTAGGCTTTATCCGAATCCTCAGCAGTGCTATTGGTAAAGCTTGTGGACACTGCAATTTAGCTTCTTTACATATTTTGCTGATTTGCCACTTCAAGGTCTGATACATCCTCTCTACCTGTCCACTGCATTGGGGTCTCCATGGTGTATGGAGATCCCAAGCTATTCCCAGCAACCTACTCACCTCTCCCACTACTGTGGCTATGAAATGTGGGCCCTTATCTGATAATATTCCTAGAGGCACCCCAAATCTTGGAATGATTTCTTGCAGTAACCACTTGACTGTCTCCTTTGCTTGATTTGTGCGACAGGGAAGAGCTTCTGGCCATCCTGAAAATGTCTCAACCCTTACCAATAGCTATTTGTATCCTTGAGTTCTTGGTAATTCTACAAAATCTACTTGCCAATAATCTCCTGGTTCTACTCTTACCCCAGTTTTCCCCAGTTGTGCCTGTTGTCTAGCCACTGGATTGTTCTTCAAGCAAATTTCACATTTTGACATTACTGATTTTGCCATTGTTAACATCTGTACTGAAATTAAATTTAGTCTGAACAATTTCACCAATGCCTCTGCACCCCAATGACATTCGTTCTGTTTAATTTGTAGAACTTCTCTCATTATCAAGAGGGGTACCACTACTTGTCCCTGTGTAATCACCTACCACCCTTCTGAATTCTTCTGTGCATTCAGTGAGCGTCTCAATTTCTCATCCTCTATTGAATATTTTGGTTCTGGGGGTAAATTGAATTGAGATACATTAGTTTTTGAAGATATCAATGCCATTGCAGTTTGCACTTCTCGAGCAGCTTGTCGGGCTGTCCCTTCTGTTTTCCGATTTCCCTCATGAATTTTGGAGCTTCCTGCTTGGTGAGCTTTGCAGTACATGATTGCTACTTGCTCAGGCTTTTGTACTGCTTTTATTAATTGCAGGACTGCATCTTGATGTTTAATGTGTGTGCCTTGAGAAGACAGCAGTCCTCTTTCTTTCCACAGTGCCCCATGTACACGCACCACTCCAAATGCATACTTTGAATCAGTCCAGATATTTACTTTCTTCCCTTCACTCAGCTCTAATGCCCTGGTTAAAGCAGCCAGTTCTGCTCGTTGGGCAGATGTGTTTGCTGGCAAGGCTTTGCCTCCACCACTGCACCTGTTGTTGTTACTGCATATCCAGGGTATCTGGTCCCGTTCTCCACAAAACTGCTTCCATCTGTAAACAGCTCCCAGTCTGCCTGTTCCAGTGGGACATCTTTCAGCTCTAGCTGAACAGGTGTGTTCTATCACTTCCACACAATCGTGTTCCAATGGGCCTTCTTCAGTTGTGGTACCTAGGAACAAAGCTGGATTCAAGAGGTCAGTTGTCTTTAGTGTGACATCATCCTGCTCAGTCAGGATTACCTTGAATTTCATCATCCTGCTTGGAGATAGCCAATGGCCCCCCTTTTGTTCTAAAACAGTGGTCACCATGTGTGGCACATAGACATCTATGTGTCTACCCATCGTGAGTTTCCTAGTTTCTTGTGTCAGCATCACGGTGGCTGCAACTGCCCACAGGCATGAAGGCCATCCAGCACTCACGTGGTCAAGTTGTTTGGAGAAGTAGCTTACCAGCCTTTTCCAGCTTCCCAAACCTTGGGTCAGCACTCCCAGTGCTGGGTGTGATCTTTCATGCACAAACAGCTGAAAATCTTTGGATAGGTCAGGCAGTCCTAATGCTGGAGCTGTTGTCAATGCCTCCTTCAGTTTGAGGAAGGTCTCCTTCTGTGGTTTGCCCCAGGTAAATGGCTGTGTCTTGTGGGCTTCATTCAGGGGTTTTGCAATTAGTCCATAGTCCATGATCCACAGGTGGCACCATCCGGCCATCCCTAGGAAGACTCGCAGCCCATGCAAGTTCTGGGGTTCTGGAATAGCACAAATAGCTTGAATATGATCAGTACCCAGCTTACATTGCCCTTGTGAGATTTCACATCTCAGGTAAATCACAGTTTGTCAGGCAATTTTTGCCTTCTCTTTAGACACCTTATATCCTCTCATTCCCAGCTGATTTAAAATTTCAATTGTTACCTTTATGCAGGTTGTCTTTTCCTCTGTAGCTATCAGTATATCATCAACATACTGTCACAGCAGGTATTGCTCCCTCGGAACTTGCCCATTCTCAGTCCAAATCTCCAGCTCTTTAACCAGCTGGCTTCCAAATAGGGTTGGACTGTTCTTGTATCCTTGTGGGCATTGTGTCCAGGTGAGCTGGGTTTTCCTTCCATTGTCTGGATTTTCCCACTCAAAGGCAAACAGTTTCCTACTTTCTTTGTCAAGGGGTATGCAGAAAAAGGCATCTTTTAAATCAATTACATTGATTTAAACCATTTCTATTTCTCTTTCACAGATGTTAACAATGTGTAAGGATTAGCTACCACTGAGTAAATATCTTTAGTTATTCCATTTATTGCTCTCAAATCCTGTACTAGTCTGTACTCACCATTTGGTTTCTTTACTGGAAATACTATTTCCAGTGTATTAAATTCTGATTCACATTCTTCTAGAATTTGGTACTTCAAAAATTTATCAATAATCTTTGCTATTCTTTGCCATGCTTCTGCCTTTATGGGATACTCTTTAACCTGCACAGCTTTTGCTCCTTCTTTTAATTCCACATGTACTGGTTGTGCCAATTTAGATTTTCCTGGTATGTCTGTTTCCCATACAGAGGGAATTACTGCGTCCTCTGCTTCCCAAGGGATGGTAAGGACTAGTTTTTCTTTTATCATTAAAATTTCTCCTGTCTTCGATTCAGGTATTTTCAATAAAAGTTCCCCGTTCTCATAAGTTATCACTGCACCAAGTTTTGCTAATAAATCTTGTCCTACAAAGTGGAATTGGACACTCAGGTATATATAACCATTCATGTGTTAAAACTTTGTTTCCAAAACACAAACCCAGTGGTTGCAGGAATGTCCCGTTATCCTCCTTCCCTGTGGCTCTATTGTTGCTGTTTTGTCTCCAATTTGCCCTTTTAGATCATTTAGCACAGAATATGTAGCCCCTGTATCCACCAGAAATTTTACTTCTTTATCTCCCAATTGTAGAGTTACTAAAGGTTCTTGTGTTGGCTTTTGTTCCGATTCTAGTCAGCTGCTGTACTCCCCCAGCACCATTAATTTCAAAGTGTCTTGATTCTGGTTGAACTGATTGCCCTGGTTAAACCGATTTGGGCATTCATTTTTCCAGTGCCTCTCTTGTCTACAATAAGCACATTGATTTAACCCTAATCTTGGCAAAACCCATCTCCCTTGTTCTCTGCCAAGTCTGCCCCTCCCCAGTCCACAACCACCTCTGCCATGTCCTCTGGAACCTGGATTCTCTCTTCCTTGGATCACTGCCAAAAGATTTTGCTGCTGTTTTTTACTAGCTTCTTTTTCCATGCTATTGTATACTTTCCAAGCCACTTGAAGTAATTTATTCAAATTCATTAAGTCCTCTCCTTCTAACTTCTGCAATTTTCTCCTAATATAAATTTGAGACTGCCTAAGAAAAATGAATGCAGGCTCAACTTTCACCTGTTCTGTTTCTAGTTGAAGATCTGTATACTTTCTCGCTGCCTCCTTAAGCCATTCCAAAAATGCAGCAGGGGATTCTTTATTTTCCTGTCTTACCTCATACAATTCAGACCAATTCATAGTCTTAGGTATAGCATTCCCAACCCCTATCTGGAGCCACTCTTGATATCTCTTCAGCCTCCACGTCCCCAAAGGAATTGGGATCCCATCCTGGATCCTTGGTCAGAAAGTTCTCATCTAAAGTCCCTGTCACCACCCCAATTCTGAGATCTTCTCTCACCTTCTCCTTGGCTGCTCTAAGCTCCATCTCTTTCTCAGTAGAGTCCATTAAATTCTCCAATATTACTTGTATATCTTCTCAATCTGCATTCTGAGTTTTCATAATCATTTTTACCACCCCTGCTACTTTATCAGGATTTTCTCTATAAGTTCCAGCTGACTGTTTCCAAATTATCAAGTCTGCAGGGGAAAAAGGCACTTTTACAAACACTGGCCCCTCTACTCCTACTCCTTGTCTCAAGGGGGCAATCACAGTCTGCCTTTGTCTGCCCAAATCTTTTCCCGTTCTACCCAGAACTGGAGCAAGCTTTGACCGAGTCCGATGGGACACCGGTGTCACTGATTTATTATCATCACCCCCGCTACTGCTATCCTCCTCCCCAGCATTTTTCACATTTCCTTGTATCACAGTTAGATCTTGATCATCTCCCAGAGAAGAAGGATCAGGTGAAGGCAGTAGAGGAGGATAAAGAGGGAAAGGTGAAGTGGAGTTAGGCGAGAAAGGGTTGGGTGAAATAGGATGGGTGAAGTGGGGGCAGACAAAACAGAATCAGGTTCTTTTGGTTCTGCTGAAACCACTTGTAAATCAACATCCATCTCTTTCCCCTGACGTAAACTTTCTTTTAATGCCAAGTGCTCTAATCAACCTTTCCTTTTACACAAACCTCACATTTATCACTCACACATGCTTTAACTGCCATCAATCCACACTCAGCCTGCCATTCTGGCTTGTGTCTCAAATAGAAAAACAAATCTACATACGGAACTTCATCCAATTTTCCCTCTCGCTTACAGAACAACATCAACTGTAAAATGGTGTTATACTGCAAAGATCCATTTCTTGGCCCCTTTTCAACACTGTCCAGATCATATCCTGGTCACCATGTATTACAATAATCAATCAACTTTACGTAAATCTTGCCCAAAGTTACCCTGTTTCCAATGTGCCAATAAGCACCCCAAAGGAGAAGTACGTGCTATAGGGGCATTGCCACCTCAAATCCCTTTAAGCTTCTCCATGTTACAGTTACAATACACCACACACCACTGATGCTGAACCTGCAACGCTTTCACTTCTGTTGTCTGACAGACGGCGCCTGGGCAATACCAGGAATTCCTCCAGCCCAAACGTGCGGAGATTTCGCTGTGTCTTATTGGCAGGCACCAGACCAGACTGAAAAGCACCTTACCTCTCTCAGAGGGACGTTGTGAGCAGAGGAGACGGTCACGGCCGGATGGGCTCCCCGAGAATCCCTCGGTGCCGGCTGGAGCGTGATCGGGTCATGAACTCGCTCAGCAGCACTCACAGGGTCCCATCTGGGTCACCAAAATGTCAGTGTTCAGGAACACACATAATCACAGATTGATTATATACAGGTGCTTTATTGAAGCACGTGGGAACTAGGGGTATCAGCAACCCAAATCTAGCTCCATTGTCTTTGTCCAAAGTGCACATATTTCTACAATTTCAGCTGTAGCAGTAATCACTATAACAACCTTATCAATATTGCTTCATTAATATTGCATCATTAACCTTATCGATATCTCTTCCTGAGAGTTAGCTCATCCTTGTACAAACATGTACAAATCTCATCTCTGGGTGGGTATCTTGGAGACCCCAAGCACCAGTTCCTGTTACCGTAAACATTTCAGCTTGCTAGACCATCCCTAATTCCAAACATTTTTGCAGCCTAATTATACATGATTTTCAGAAACATTATTCAGAGACATTTAACCCCACAGTAACAGAAGGACCAAGGATCCACTGTGACACTGCAGGGCCCAAAGAACCAAGGATCCACTGTGACTCCACGGAGTGTCATGGAACCGTGGAGACCATTGTGACACTCCAGGGCCTCATGGAACCATTCTGACACCAAGCTGGGTGGGAGTGTGGATGTGCTGGAGGGCAGGAGGGCTCTGCAGAGGGACCTGGACAGGCTGGATCCAGGGCCCAAAGCCAACAAGGTGAGGTTGAACAAGACCAAGTGCCGGCTCCTGCACTTTGGCCACAACAAGGCCTGCAGTGCTCCAGGCTGGGGACAGAGTGGCTGGACAGCGGCCAGGCAGAAAGGGAGCTGGGGCACTGATGGACAGCAGGCTGGACATGAGCCAGCAGTGTGGCCAGGTGGCCAAGAAGGCCAATGGCCCCTGGCCTGGATCAGGAATGGTGTGGCCAGCAGGAGCAGGGCAGGGATTCTTCCCCCGTGCCCGGCACTGCTGAGGCCACACCTCGAGTGCTGTGTCCAGTCCTGGGCTCCCAATTGAGGAAGGCCATGGAGGGGCTGGAGCGTGTCCAGAGAAGGGCAACAAGGCTGGTGAGGGGTCTGGAGCACAAGTCCTGTGAGGAGTGGCTGAGTGTGGTGGGTTTTAGCTCCAGCTAAAATCACCAGAGTACTTCCTTCTGTCTTACTGTGAGATATGAATCAGGAGAAGGGCAAAACAGGCTTAAAAGGGAATAGGAATAAATAAACTTTATGATCAGGACTACAAGAATAAGAAACAAGCATAAAAGCTTTAGAAACCTTTCCTCCCCCTACCAACCTTTTCTTTCGCAACTGACACCGCAGAGACAAAAGCTGGGAAGTTAAAGCAGTGCCAACTATACAATAGTCTTTTCATCAGTCTGTGCAGGGAGAGGAGTTTTCTCTTGTCATGCCATGGAGAGTTCTCCACAAGAAACAGTTTTCTCGTCAATTTTCATTTCTACAAATGGCAGTCACCCGGGCACAAACTCTGCCCTCTCCTCCCATTTCCACACCACTCAGAGGTGTGTTCATGGGCCATGAGCTAAGGGGTATATTTTAAGGATGAGTTACTCAAAGGCAAAGGTTCTCTTCATCTCTGAGAATAGAGGTTTTCTTCTTCTCTCCCTGGGGGGCAAAGGGTCTTCATCAGCTCTCATCTCCCTCTCTCTCTGTTCAAGCTCTCATGGGATCACAGCTACTCCACCATCTGCTTGGCTTCATCAATGGATACCTTTGCCCAGATCTACAGCTTGAATAGTCCCATCCCCCAATATTCTTTCATGAATTAAAGGAGTTATTTTTCAGAACATAATTATTCATCTCCATGGCCCTACCAAAAGACTATTTCAGTTTATTAGAGCATCTCCTCATTCTCCTTCCATCTGAGGCTTGATTCCTTCTTTTACTGACCTTGATGTTTCACGCTGTCTTTTCACGTGTCACTTGGTTCTTTTCTTTTCCTGGAGAGAGGATTAAAGTCTGCAGGTCTCCTCTGTGTAGTGGAAGGGTTAAATCTGTCCCAAGCCATGGCAGGCAGTGGTGGTGTGGGATTTCAGGTGTGGCTGGTGCCAGCTCTCAGGAGCTGTCTGTGCGGGCCGGGGGGCAGGGGGGGTGTTGGCGAGTGTCATCAGCCGTGGCCTGGCCCAGCCTGGGGGCCGGGGGCTCCCCTGGGAAGGGCTTTGGCCACCCCGCTGGAACGGGACCCGGAGGGCTTCCCGGGAAAGCCAGCACCGCAGCAGAGCCTGGCCTGGCCTGGGGGGGATCCCGCAGTCTCCATCTCCCCCCGGGAGCAGCTGGGGTCCGGCCCAGCCCCCCCCAGGCCGCACAGGCCACGGGGGAGCGGGGCCAGCCACACCAGAGCTCTGCTGCCTTTCAAGGCTGCAAAGAAAGAGACCAGTTCCTGGCCTTGGGTTTTTAAAAGGTGCCATTCACAAAGGTGAAGTTACTTTGCAGTGCTGCAGAATGCTGTCAGTTGTCAGAACTGGCCAGCTATTGGCTTGATCTCAAGCACAGAAGGAACTCCCCACAGCCTCTCTCACAGGAATCATTTCTGTGGCTGTTTCCCACTTCTTTCCCTAAATGCTAAGCTACCACACCCTTTGATCATAACATAATTCTCATCATTCATGGGCATCAAGGCCTTATTTAAAACCAAGTAAGTTTGTCCAGTATCAACCAAAAATTCTACTTCTTTTTCTTTTTCCCCCAGTTTAATTTTTATAACCAGCAGGTCTGCTGGGGTGGACGCCCTGGGTCCCCTTCAGTCTCCTTATGGATGTGCAACTGCAACCACCCCTCTTTTCCCTTCTTTCTTTTGGCAATCTCGCTCCCACTTTGGACACTCATTTTTCCAGTGGCCAAATTCTCCACAGTTCGCACATTGGTCTCTACCCAGTCGAGACGGGCCTCGTTTGGGTGGTCCTTGTCTGTGCTTTCCTTTCCCTTTTCCTTCCTCCTCTTCCACTGCTATTAGGTTCTTCATTTCTTACTTATATCCCTCTTCTCAATTGCTGAAAACTCTCCATGCCTCTTCCAATAAGGCTTCTAAGTTTCACCCATCTGCCCCCCAAAGCTTTTGGAGTTTGCACCTCATGTGCCCCGTGGATTGTTCCAGAAATAGATTAACTAGCTGCTGTATTCCTACTTCAGATCCCAGCTCCAGTGGTGTGTGTCTGTGCATCGCGTCCTTCCAAGGATCTGGGAATTCCGAGGGAGATTCCGAGGGACCTTGTTTGATTGCATATAAGGCTGCCCAGTTCATGGTTTTAGGTCCAGCCCTCTCCACTCCCTTCACTCTCCACTCCTGGGAGCTTTCTGACTTTCTCCTTGCACTCAACTGATTTGGATCCCATTGTGGGTCCTGTAGAGGAAAGTATTCTTTTCCATCCATTTGTAATGTGTTATAATGGTCCTTTGCTAGGTCCCCTGCTGGTTTTAGAACCAATTGTTTCTCAGTTTTGGTTAATGCATCTGATAACAATTGTGTGTCACTTCAATCTGGGTTATGTTGTTTGACTATATATTGTAAACATTTGGCAGTGTTTACTGGGTCACTTTGATAATTCTTTGCGACCTTTTCTCACACCTCTGTGTCGAGAGGAGAAAAGGGTTCCTTAACTACCATTGGCCCTTCTGGTCCTATTGCTTCCCACAAGGGTGCCTGTAGTACCTGCTTTCTGCTCTGGGATGCAATCGGGCTACCTGGGGGTGTTGGGGCTGATGCCCCCTTAAAGCTGTCGGGAGGAAGTGGAGGGGAAATGGAGCTTCCAGGTGTGGAGGGGGCAGAGGGGCAAATGGAGCTTCCAAGTGCACCTCTTCCTCCTCCTGCCTCCTAAAGGGAGGGCTGATTAAATTAGTACAGTTCTGTTCTTGCTGGGCTGCTGCTGGATAGGCCTTACTCACCCTGATGCACCTCTGGCTGAGGCTGCAGCTCCAACAGCACCGTCTGAGCTTCCCTTTGTTGGCCTGATTTTCTTTCTCAAGGGCCAACACCAAAGGATCAGAGGGAGCTTTGATCCCACAGTCCCTCTGCCATTCAGGGTTATTTTGGAGGGAGAAAAGCATATCACAGCCCAAAAGCTCATCCCACTTCCCCTGGTGTCTAAGGAAAAGCATGAACTGCAGCAGGGTGTTGTACTCTGCTGTGCTACTGGGGGCCACCTTGCACCGTCATCCAGGCGATCCAACCAGGCCACCAGTGAGAACAATATTTTATTGAACTCTTTTTGTTCTCAGTGCCCCCAGAGCTTGTGATTTCTTTCCCATGTGCTAAGACACATCCCAGTGGGCTGGCTCTCGGTACCTCTTTGCTCTGTCCTGCCCCCATTATCCTTTCCTTCTTGTCTTATCCCATTTCCACCTAAATATTTCCTCCCAATTTCTCACAGTCTTTTCCCACTCTTCTTTGTGCACAACCCAAGTCTGAGGCACAAAATGGGTCCTTCCACACACAGGCTTTAAGATCTCAGGCTCACGACCAACCTGTCCTCGCTCACACTGCGGGCACCCCCTCGGCTGTTGGGCAGAAGAGCAGTGCCAGCGTGGTGCACAAACCTTACACTGGAATAAAACCCACGCAAAATGTTGTCCCTGTTGTGAGTGAAACACCCCAATAACACAAATGCACACTATTCCTGGCATCCCTTCTGTCCCTTCTGGGATTTCCAGATCTTTAGGAGAGGGCTGTTCCCAATCCAAAGCTGTGATCTTTCCGGCAGAAGTTTGATAAACTCCCTCTGATAACACCCGCTCGTTCCCTCTATCTGTCCAGTGGTGCCCTGGGTTTACAAACTCCCAAGGGTCCAGGCCAATCCTCTGGAGCAGAGGTAGTCCTTTGATTTGCCTTGCCAGGCTTGTAGCGTTCTTCCAGCCCTTGCACTACTTGTTATGACTAATAAGATTGAACACCCAGCGTATCCAACACAGAAAGAGAAGGAAAGTTACCAGTGTGCTGGGATTATAACTTTTGACACAAGAGAGCAGTATTGCTACAGAAATACACACAAATCACAAAAAACTCTGCAAAATACATCATGACTTCTAAAACTATTGCAACCAAGGAGAAAAAGCCAAAACTACACTCTTAACATCATGAACTACTCTTCTAGTATTCCTAACCATGTCTCAGCTACAGTCTCAGTCACTCACACACAACCAAAAGTCTGGACATAACACACTTCACCAAATAGCAGCATTAACACAGGGGTTTGTTCCAGCCACCCCCAGGATTGCCAGTGGCCAATCCCTTTGGTCAATGAACCCCCTTTGCCGGCCCCAGCCGGTACCCTCCTGCCGGCCGCGCAATCAGCCCAAGCGGTCCCTGCACCGCTCACTGACCCATGGTCACTTGCAAGCCCACCTTACCCCAGCAGGGACGAGGCTACGCGCAGGGACGTCTCCCTGGGGCTCAGCAGCAGCCCTTTAGTCCAGACCCCCCGAGGCTGGATTATAATACAAACCGTTTGATCCACGGGCAGCAGGTTCCTCGTCTATCCCTGCGGTGAGCGCACGAGTTGAGGAGTACCCTGAGAAGATCCCGGGGCGCACCTTGGGGAGTCCATCCCCCGTGTGCTCCCACAGGGGGATAGAGAGGACTCCTGCCTGTCTCCCCAAAACTGACACATGGAAAGACTCTAAAACTGCAGTAGTTTTAAAGTAGCTTTGATTATTTATTATTGACAGGCACCCGGGCACACGGGCGATTGATCCTCCAAAGACGTGTGCAAATGTCACAAGGTGTACATTCTCTATTTATCCCCCAAGGTATTACATATGCATAGGATTGTAAAATGTGCTTCATGCATATTCATTTCTTGGCTCCTCCCATCCCCATTCCATATGGTAATGAGCTCCACACCCCTCTGGGCATGCACAGTTCACTCTGGTGGTCACTGAGGGGTCTTCAGGGATGAAGGCTCAGAACTGTCCAAACCCCTGGGTCAGCTCTGTCCAGCTCAGGAGCCTGAGGGCCTCTTTCATCTCAGTGTTTTTGCTTTCCTAGAGCACTATTTTAAAATAGATGTTACAGCCACTATACAGTGGAGTAAACAATTCTGATTAAGACCTTTTTGTCGAGTCATGATCCTCATCAATCACATCTATATGTATATAAATACTTCTGCTTTGCTGTTCTTCATGTTGAGGGACAAAGTTGTACAAAGGTTCAATTCCACCTCTATAATCCTTTACATAGAAACCTCCAACAAATCCTGGGCCTGGGACTGGATCCAGCCACTCCCAGGCTCCTGTCACAGAAGGAGTTTAGAAATCCTGGGGGTCCTGGCTTGGGGGATCTTGGGGTGTAATTGGGGTGTTGGGGGTCCTTTCTGCACCTGGTGACCCAACAGGAGCTTCTCTAATAACCTTTGCCTGAAGCTCCCACTGTGCCCATGACAGGAGCCCCTGGCAGTGTCTGTGACATCCCGGCTCTTTGGCAGCCTGGGCACTGCTGGGATGTCACCCTGGAGCCCCTGGCAGTGTCGGTGACATCCCGGCTCTTTGGCAGCCTGGGGACTGCTGGGATGTCACCCTGGAGCCCCTGGCAGTGTCGGTGACCTCACTGTTCTTTAGCAGCACAGGGATGTCACCACTGGACTCCTGTCACTGCCTGTGACAAATTGGCTCCTTGGCAGCGTGGAGACACCTCTGTTGTCACCCTGGAGCCCTGTGACTGTCACCTCACGACCCTTAGGAAGATGAAGGAGCCCTGGGATGTCACCAAGGAGCCCCTGGGACTGCACGTGAGCTCACAGCTCTTCAGCAGCCTGGAAAGCCTGGGATCTGTTCATTCCTGCTCTGCTGAGGATGGATCCTCAGCAACTTGGAGGGAGGTTCCCTGATGAGTTTTACTTCTCCAGAGGCTTGTTCAGTCTTCAGCTCTTCACTCCAGGAATTCAGCCCCAAAAACTCATTAAGATTTCAAATTGCTCTAACAAGACAAGCCCATGGGAATAATTTAATTTCAAGTCTTCCATTCTTCTATGGTAAATTTTACAGATTTCAGATGTGTATTCAAAGAGAATATACCATATTTTTTAAATAGTGCAGGGTTTTTTTTTGTCCTATATCTAGTTTTTCCTGTTTATAGATTGATATCAGCAATCTCCTGTTGATATTGATCCTGAGCACCCCCTAAATCACTCTGAACAGATCTGAATCTCAATTCCCTTGATAGCTGACAATCCATCAGACTTTGTCCTTAAAGCCCCCTATCTCAGGGGTGGGGTTGACATCCAAGCCCTGGCCCTTTGTCCCCGTGCCAGGCTCTGGGCTGGATCCTGTGCAACATCCTTAGGCTGTGGCTCCAGGAGCAGCGGGGGGATAGCGGGGGACAGGGGACCCCACTGGGCATGAACAGTGTTGGACTTCTCTGGGGGGGTCAGTGTGAGGGGGGGCTGGGGCAGAGTGACCAACGCAGTGACCTCACACAGCCCCCTCTGATGTCACAGCCGGCTCTGTGATGTCACACAACTGGTCTGTGATGTCACAAACCGCTCTGTGATGTTACATCCAAATCTGTGACGTCACTGCCAAGTTAGTGATGTCACAGCCTTCTCTGTGATGTCACAGCCTGCTCGATGATATCAGACCTTCACCCTGTGATGTCACAGCCTGCTCTGTGATGTCATAGTCTGATCTATGATGTCACAAACCACTCTGTAATGTCACAGCCAACTCTGTGATGTCACAGCCTGCTCTGTGATGTCATAACCTTATCTGTGATGTCACAGTCTGCTCTGTGACATCACACAACTGGTTTCTGACATCAAAACCACTCTGTTATGTCACACAGCCACATTGTAATGTCACAGCCAGCTCTGTGACGTCAGAGGCATATCTGTGATGTCACCGACAACTCATTTATGTCACAGCCTTCTCTGTGACGTCTCACACAACTGGTCTCTGATGTCACAAATCACTCTGTTATGTTACACTGCCACAATGTAATGTCACAGCCTGCTCTGTGATGTCAGAGCTCCACCTGTGATGTCAAAGCCTGGCCTGTTTCGTCACGTAACTGGTCTCTGATGTCACAAACCACTCTGTGATGTCACAAAGCCACATTGTTATGTCACAGCAAATTCGCTGATGTCACAGTCAGCTCTGTGATGTCATACCCTGCTCTGTGATGTCACACCTCCACCCAGTGATGTCACAGCCAGATCTGTGATGTCACAGCCTGCTCTGTAACATCACAGAACTGGTCTGTGATGTCACAAACCACTATGTGATGTCACACAGCCATATTGCAATGTCACAGCCACCTCTGTGATGTCACATCCTGCTCTGTGATGACACAGTCAGCTCAGTGATGTCACACAACTCATCTCTGATGTCACAAATCACTCTGTGATGTCACAAAGTGCCATTGTCATGTCACAGCAAATTCTGTGATGTCACAGTCAGCTCTGTGATGTCACAGCCAACTCTGTGATGACACAGCATACTCTGTGATGTCAGACCTCCACCCCGTGATGTCACACCCATATCTGTGATGTTACCGACAATTCATTTATGTCACAGCCTTCTCTGTGATGTCACACAACTGGTCTGTGATATCACAAATCACTCTGTGATATCACACAGCCACATTGTAATGTCACACCCTGCTCTGTGATGTCACTGCCTGCTCTATGATGTCACATCCAAATCTGTGATGTCACAGCCACCTCTGTGATGTCAGATCTCTACCCTGTGATGTCACAGCCTGCTCTGTGATGTCACAGCCAGCTCTGTGATGTCACACTCTTCTCAGTGATATCTGACCTCCACCCCGTGATGTCACAGCCTGCTCTGTGATGTCACAAAGACAGCCTATGATGTCATAGCTGCTCAGTGACCTCACAGAACCCACTCTGTGATGTCACAGCCCACTCTGTGATGTCACTGCCTGCTCTATGACGTCAGACCTCCACCCCGTGATGTCACAGCCAGATCTGTGTTGTCACAGAGACAGCCTATGATGTCACAGCAGCTCAGTGACCTCACAGAACCCACTCTGTGATGTCACAGCCCACTCTGTCACCTCATGTCACCAGATGATAAATTGTCTACCCCAGGTGAGCACACACTGCTCCTTCTCCAAACCCACTGGCCCATGGACACCACACAATGCCCATTGTGGAAGGAGGGGAACTGGAAGTTCTCCAGCCTCAGTGTCCTGCCAGCTCAGCCAGGCCCACTGGAACATTGGGCTCCAGCACCAGCAGGGACCAGCAGAGAGAGCCCAGCACAGAAGAATGCATGTGGAAAGGGGAGGGGAAATATGTTCATCATTTTGGGCTCATGATTACCATATGTCTGTTTAGTCTGGGACAATCAATGAATGGCTGTGTGCAAAATACAGAATAGAAACAGAAACTTCCCTGGGCTCAGCATGCCCGGCTTTGGGAGGAGCTGTCCCCCCGAGCATCCGGCCACATAAAGAATGCTGCTTCTCAATGCTGCATTGCTGCTGAGGAGTTTTTATTTTAGGGAATTTTGGGCACACTCCCAGTGCCAAGGAAAGCTGTGTCTGCTGCTGTTCACAAACAGAGAAGGGCTGCTGGGAGATGTGGTGGTCAGAGGCTGCCTGGGGTACAGTGACCATGGAATAATTGAGTTTTCAATATTCTGGGACAGAAGGAGAGGCAGCAACAAAACTTCTACACTGGAATTATGGAGGGCAGACTTTGTCCAATTCAGGATGCAGATTTGGGCAGAACTGAATCAGGTACTGATTTTTGTAAGGGAAACAGCCCTTAAAACAAAGGGGTCCAGGAAGGATGGACACACCTCAGGAAAGTAAACTTAAGGGGGAAGGAGCAGCCTGTCCCTGTGAGCCAAAAGATGAATCAGGGAGGAAAATGCCTGGCCTGGCTGGGCATGGAGCTTTTTCCAGGAACTCAGGGAAAACCATGGACACATCACCTTTGGACAGAAGGGCAGGAAACTCAGGAAATATTCAGGGATGTCTTTAGGTCTTGCAGAAAGGAAATGAGAGAGGTGAAAGCTCAATTAGGACTTAACCTGGCTGCTTCTGTGAAGGATAATAAAAATAATGTTATCAATACATTAATGGCAAAGGAGGTTAAGTAAGGACAACCCCCATTCCTTATTGGGGGGGATAAGGTTCCCAAAGATGAGGAAAAGGACTATTGGGATCAGAGCACACAGGGCCATCTGAGTGATGTTAGAAAAGGTATTTTATTGCATAGTCCATCAGTCTCAGGGAAGGGTGAGACACTTGAGGTGTTACATTCAACACCATCACCTCAGAAACCACCTAAATTCTAGTTACAATGCCTTTTATAAACTTTTTAACCAATCAAGAGGTCACACAAAAGCTCAGCAGCATCTTCATGAACCAATCATCAATTGCTTCATCTCACACGATGCTGCTGCAATGTGTCTTTTCTTATCCAACCATAGAACACTACAGAAACTTCCATTGCTGTATCTGTAATTTCTTACTGACTTTAGAACAGGTTATATGTGAAATTTCAAACTCTCTATTATCTTACTGAACATATTTATTCACTTCTAAAAATCATATTTCTACTTGCTGAAAGCATGTTTCAAATGTGTTTTGACTGAAATTCCAAGCCTCTATTCTTACCTCATGTTTGTACAGGTTCATTGTTGTAAAGCCCCAAGCCTTCCCCAAGGTCTCAGGTCAAACTCTGTGTCCATCTCTGTCTCTGGGCCTGGATGCTCAAGGCCCTGAGAGCTCTCTGTGCCTGCATTTCCCACCCAGCCCAGCTTGGGCTCCCCTGGCAGCTGCCTGAGGGGGCCCTGGGTGCCCTGGGCCAGAGCAGCAATAAAGAGATTGAACTGAGCTGGCCCCAGTCCTGAGCCCTGGGGACACCCCTGGATGTGGCTCCATTCCCCAGCACTCCTCGGGCCTGCCCATCCAGCCAGATTTTGAGCCGGGGAACAGATGCTGCAGAGGCTGTTGGATCAAGTTCCTGGGAGAAATCCCACAAGTTTGGGATTAGTGCAGCTGTGGCTCTGCACAAGAGAGCTCTTCAGCCACTTTCTCTCTTTTCCTCCCTCTGGCCATGGAGGCAGCTGGTGACTTCAGCGTGTGCCTCGTGTGTGCAAAGAGCAAATCTGTGCAGAATCGGGGCATGGAGGCTTTGGGGCATCTTGGCACCTGTGCTGGGCACAGAAGGTGTTTTCCATTGCACTGACACTGTCTGCTGTGGAAAGTGGATTGAATATCCAGCAGAGGAATGACTTTTGTTTGGATGGAGCTGTGCCTTCCCTTGCTTTGTTTGCTGACAAGGAATGAACATCCCTCTGTGTCTGGGGCAGCTCCTTCTGCAAGGAAAGCAGGTGGGAGTTGGAGCCAAGGAGCTGAAAGCTGCAGGCACAGCCTGGAGGGGAGGGAGCTCAGATTTGCACAAGGCTGCTCTGAGTGCCAGGGCTTGGATGAGGGAATTGGTGGGGTGGGGGTAGGGACAAAGTCTGATGGATTGTCAGCCATGAAGGGTCTTGATTTTCAGATCTATTCAGAGTGCAGGAGGAGGTGCTGGGGATCAATATCAACTGGGGATTGCTGGTATCAGTGTATAAACAGGAAAAGAAAAAATGGGCAAAAATATAGTCTCTCTTTGTATTTTTTTTAATGAAATCTGTTGTTTTAAATGGAGTGAAAGCGTAGCCAAGTCCTGCCTTATGCTCAGGTTTGTGGCAGTAGCTCTGTTTCAGGCCACCTGCACCCCAAATTGCTCTTCCTCACAGGTTCTATACAATGGCCCATTAGGTCTATTAGAAAATGAATTATTTACTGAATGGACTCAAGATTAACAGACAAGAGACTTTAAACCGACTGCTTCCTCCACAGGATAACCCAAAGAAGTCCTAGTGGATACAAACACAGTGCACAATCAAGTTACCTGTATTACAGCTCGTGAAGAGCTGGCACAGATTAGGAGTCAATGGAACTCAGCACCCAATTGATGGTGGAGCACACATGGAGCCCTTTCTTTCCCTCAGTTTCCAGAAAGGAAGCACCAAGATGCATCCAGGCTTGGGACAGAAGCCCTGCCCGTTTCCAGGGACTGTGCAGAAGAGTTGTGCTTTGTGCAAGTTTTGTGTAACTTTTCTAGTCTGTAAAGTGAAGTGTGTGTCAGTCCAGAATCCAAGGCTCATCTCCCTTCAGGCTGCTCTCAAGGCAAGATGTTTCTGGCCAGCTGGGAACTGCAGCTCCCTGGCAGCAGAGAGAAGTCAGGACAGGACAGATGTCCGGCCTGGGTTATCTGCCCAGTTCCTGTGAGGGGGAGATGCCCTGAGTTCTGGCCCCAGCTGCTGGACAGAGCAGAGGAGCCCTTCTGTGGCCCAGGGGAAGTCCTGCTCCAGGAACCTCCTGGAACCAAGGGGCCCTTGTGACATTGGGATGCCTGATGGAGCCAAGGGACCATGGTGACACCAATGAACCTCCTGGAACCAAGGGGCCCTTGTGACATTGGGATGCCTGATGGAGCCAAGGGACCATGGTGACACCAATGAACCTCCTGGAACCAAGGGGCCCTTGTGACACTTTGGAACTACAGAGACCATTGCTGAATACGGAACCTCATGGAACCAAAAGCCCATTGTGACAGATCAGGGCCTGGTGGAACCAAAAAGAGCATTGTGACAGCGTGGGGCTCCATGGAGCCAAATATCCACTGGGACAGTGCAGAACCTCATGGAACCCAGGGGCCTCTGTGACACTGCAGGGCCTCAGTCAAGGAGTGCAAAGGTCTCAAACATTCCTTGCAGGGTTCTGCCTTGGGGAAGGGGAACCTCCTTGGTGGCACCTTGGGCTGGCACACACTTGAGGAGTGCGTCTGTTTTCAACAATGAAACTTAGGAGTTTTGGATTGTGTAAAACAAAAAAACATCCTCTCTTTCCTGAGTGCAGGCAGCTCTCCAAGCAAAGCACGTCCCAGGTGAGGGAGGACAGAGAGGATGGGGTTGGGGAATGTGGAGCAAGGTTGTCCACACTGGCTCACACCTTGTCCTGGGGTGACTTTATGATACTGGTATCCCAAATCGTCTGGTTTATGTTATATATTAAGTTCTGCACCTTTAAGACTGGCTTTGAGAGCGAAGCAAGGGGAAGAAGAAGCCACAGTTTGTGTTAAAACAAAACATCACTCCCCCACATCCCGCTCCTGGATTTATAGGAAGTTTATAGAACTACTGAAGTTTCTGTCAGGTATGTTTGGCTTATGGTTTCTTCGCCCGACCCTGCCTCCCAGTCCCAGTAGCACATTTTGGGAGTTTATTGGTAATTGCACCCAGTTTGTTAGAGGAAGAGCAGGGGATGAGGCTTTTCAGCCTTTTCTTTCCTTCTTCTCCTTTGAATCTGTTATGTCCCTCTTTGAGAATACCCAGTTTCTCCTGAGTGTTAAGGACACCACTTTCCTGGTCACTTTCCTGGTAGTTCAGCTGTTAAGCTTCCTCTATATGGTCTGCAACTTCTCTAGAGTGAGGGCTGAGATATCCAGAGGAGCCAACGGGACCCCTGCCCCAGAAGTAGACTCAGGTGTGGGAAATCCTGAGTGGTGTAGAGAATGGGAGAGAATGGGCCGGACTCTGAAGAAATTTTCTGATCCCCCAGCCTGGGAATTTTCACGTGAACAAATTCAGAACCCAGATGAAGTAGGGAAATATCTGGAAGAGAATTGCTATGATGATTCTAAGGAGAAAAATCTCATTGCAATAAGCTGGGCCCTAGCGTATGCTTATCGCACGGTGCTAGATACTGTAGGGCAGGGAGATAAATCAGCAGCTACCCCAGTGACTCAGGCTAAAACAGACAGTGAGCCCAAGCCAGCAGCCAAACCAGACAGTGAGCCCAAGCCAGCAGCCAAACCAGACAGTGAGCCTAAGCCAGTGTCTGTTGCTCCTACCACAAGAGGCATGAAATTCAAAACCAAAACCCATCAGCCAGTAGATGATGATAATGGTGATACGGGGGAAGGACCCTCAAGACCAGTAACTGATGAAAAATCAGAAGGCACTGGTGAACCTTTCTCCCTGAAGGACCTTTGTGGCCTGAGAAAGGATTACACTCGATGACCTGATGAATCTATAATTAGTTGGTTAGTCCGTCTGTGGGATGCTGCAGGTGAGGCTACAGTTCTGGATGGCACTGAAGCGAGGCATCTGGGGTCCCTGTCACACGATCCGGTTATCGACCAAGGAATGATGAGGGGGGCTGACCCTTATAGTCTCTGGAATGGGTCCTGAGAAGTGTGGCACAAAGATATCTGTGTGCAGATGATCTCTATATACAGCAAACTCGTTGGAAGACCATAGAACAAGGGATTCAGCGCTTTAGAGAAATGGCAATAGTAAAGATTGTCTTTGTGGGTGACTTAGGTACTAGAAATCCAGAGTTGGTACCATGTACATCTGTGATGTGGCAAATACATGTTTGACTTGGGCCACAAGAATACACTTCTGCTTTAGCAATGATGAAGCCGGATGACAGGGAGGAGACCGTGCTGGATATGACGAAGAAGCTCCGAGCATATGCAGAGACCTTGCGTGGCCCCATACAGGCAACAATTGCAGCTGTGGAAACACGTATGCAAAACTACCAAGAATAAATAGAGGAGAAATTCAAGAAACTCAGGGAGGACCTTCTTCCAGTCTCGGCAGTACAGACCAGGAGCGCTGGTACTCAAAGCAGAAGTTCTCCAGATAGGGAGAAAAAGCTACGAGCTGAGCTGTGGTTCTTCCTGCGTGACTGTGGAGAAAACATGAAAAGATGGGATGGAAAATCTACTGCAACACTGGCAAAACAGATGTTTGAAATGGAAGACAGCAAGACTCAGAGGGGATATTCCACCAAAAGAAAGCCGCTCCAGTAGCCTGTAGTCAAACTGACAAGTATGATGATGATGATGATGACATGTCCGATCACCTTGAAGGAACATCCAAGACATATACCCAAGGAAAGAAGGATAACCAGGCTTAGAGGAGCCCTGCCTCTAGCCAGGTAGAGGCTAGGGAAAACCGTGTCTTTTGGACTGTGTGGATTCCTTGGCCTGGCATATCAGAACCATGGAAATATGAGGCCTTGGTTGACACTGGTGCACAGTGCACGCTGATCACATCAAGACATTTGGGGGAAGAATCTGTTTCTATTGCTGGTGTGACAGGGGGATCACAGGACTTTACTTTAGTGGAAGCTGATGTGAGCCTGACTGGAAATGAGTGGAAGAAACACCCCTATGTCACTGGCCCAGAGGCCCCATGCATTTTGGGCATAGACTTCCTCCAAAGTGGGTATTTTAAGGACCCAAAGGGACTTAGGTGGGCATTTGGGACAGCAGCTGTAGAGACAGAGGGCATCAAGCAATTGAACACCTTGCCTGGGCTATCAGAGAACCCATCTGCAGTAGGACTCCTGAAGGTGGAAGAACAGCAAGTACCAATTGCCACCTCGACAGTGCACCGCCGACAGTATAGGACAAATCGAGATGCTGTGATCCCCATCCACAAGATGATCCGAGAGCTGGAGAGCCAAGGGGTGGTCAGCAAAACCCACTCACCCTTCAACAGCCCCATCTGGCCTGTGCACAGGTCTGACAGAGAATGGAGATTGACTGTGGACTATCGTGCATTGAATGAAGTGACTCCACCTCTGAGCGCTGCCGTGCCGGACACGCTGGAGCTCCAGTACGAGCTGGAGTCCAAGGCAGTGAAATGGTACGCCACTATTGACATTACCAATGCATTTTTCTCCATTCCCCTTGCAGCAGAATGCAGGCCTCAGTTTGCCTTCACGTGGAGGGGAGTGCAGTACACCTGGAACCAACTGCCCCAGGGGTGGAAGCACAGCCCCACCATCTGCCATGGACTGATCCAGGCTGCCCTGGAAAAGAGTGAGGCTCCAGAACATCTACAGTACATAGATGACATCATTGTGTGGGGGAACATAGGATTAGAAGTGTTTGAGAAAGGAGAGAAAATCATCCAGATTCTCCTGAAAGCTGGTTTTGCCATCAAGAAGAACAAGGTTAAGGGACCTGCTTGAGAGATCCAGTTCCTGGGAGTAAAGTGGCAAGATGGATGGCTGAGGATTCCCACTGAGGTCGTCCATAAGATCACTGCAATGTCTCTACCCACCAGCAAGAAGGAAACAGAAGCTTTCCTAGGTGCCATAGGTTTTTGGAGGATGCACATTCCTGAGTACAGCCAGATTGTGAGCCCTCTCTACCTGGTTACCCGAAAAAAGAATGATTTCCACTGGGGCCCTGAACAGCAACAAGCCTTTGCTCAGATCAAGCAGGAGATTGCTCATGCAGTAGCCCTTGGCCCAGTCAGGACAGGACCAGATGTGAAGAACGTGCTCTACTCTGCAGCTGGGAGCCATGGTCTGTCCTGGAGCCTTTGGCAGAAAGTGCCTGGTGAGACTCAAGGCTGACCATTAGGATTTTGGAGTCAAAGCTACAGAGGATCTGAAGCCCATTACACCCCAACAGAAAAAGAAATTTTAGCAGCCTATGAAGGAGTCCAAGCTGCCTCAGAGGTGATTGGCACTGAAGCACAACTTCTCCTGGCACCCCGACCACTGGTGCTAGGATGGATGTTCAAAGGAAAGGTTCCTTCCACCCATCATGCAACCAGTGCCACATGGAGCAAGTGGATTGCTCTTATCACACAGCGCACCCGTATTGGTAAACTGAATCGCCCTGGGATTTTGGAGATAATTACAAACTTGCCTGAAGGTGAAAATTTTGGTCTCACAGATGAGGAACAAGAGGAAGTGACAAGGGCTGAAGAAGCTCCACCATATAACCAGCTGCCAGCAGAAGAAACACGCTACGCTGTGTTCACTGATGGTTCCTGTCGCATCGTAGGGATGAACCAGAAGTGGAAAGCAGCTGTATGGAGCCCCACACAACAGGTCGCAGAGGCCACTGAAGGAGAAGGTGGATCAACTCAACTTGAGGAACTCAAAGCTGTTCAACTGGCCATGGACATTGCTGAAAGAGAGAGGTGGCCAAAGCTCTACCTCTACATGGATTCATGGATGGTAGCCAATACTCTGTGGGGATGGTTGGAGAGGTGGAAAGAGGCTAATTGGCAGCATAGAGGAAAACCAATTTGGGCTGCTAAAGAGTGGAAAGATATCCCTACCAGGATAGAGAGACTACCAGTGAAAGTCCACCACGTAGATGCCCATGTCCCCAGGAGTAGAGCTAATGAGGAACACCAAAATAATAAGCAAGTAGATCAGGCTGCAAAGATACAAGTGTCAAAAATAGATTTGGATTGGCAACATAAGGGAGAGTTGTTCCTAGCCCGATGGGCCCATGACGCCTCAGGCCATCAGGGTAGAGATGCCACCTATAAGTGGGCACAAGACCGAGGGGTGGATTTAACCATGGACAGCATTTCTCAAGTTATCCATGACTGTGAGATGTGTGCCACGATCAAGCAGGCCAAGCGGTTGAAGCCCCTCTGGTACGGTGGGCGGTGGTCCAGATACAAGTATGGGGAGGCCTGGCAGATTGACTACATCACACTGCCCCAAACCCGCCAAGGCAAGCGCTACGTGCTCACGATGGTAGAAGCCACCATGGGATGGTTGGAAACCTACCCTGTGCATCATGCCACTGCCCGGAACACCATCCTGGGACTTGAAAAGCAGGTCCTTTGGAAGCATGGCACCCCTGAGAGGATTGAGTCAGACAATGGGACTCATTTCAAGAACAGCCTTATAAACCCCTGGGATAGGGAACATGGCATTGAGTGGGTGTACCATATCCCTTATCATGCACCTGCTGCTGGGAAAGTAGAGAGGTACAATGGACTGTTAAAAACCACCTTAAAGGCACTGGGTGGAGGATCTTTTAAAAACTGGGAGCAACATCTAGCAAAGGCCACCTGGTTAGTCAACACCAGAGGTTCCACTAACCGAGCAGGTCCTGCCCAGTCTGAGTCTTTGCATGTAGTAGATAAAGTCCCAGTGGTACATGTCAGAGGTCTGTTAGGGAAGACGGTTTGGGTCAATTCTACCTCGAGCACAGACAAACCCATTTGTGGGGTTGTCTTTGCTCAAGGACCAGGTTGTACATGGTGGATAATGCAGAGAGATGGAACAACATGATGTGTACCACAGGGAGACCTGATCATTGGGTAAAAGATTACTGCCATTGTCTGTACATTAAACCACGCAGACATGAAATAGAAGGAAATGTGTAAGTGTTGAAGGTATGAGCAAGTGAAAGATGGTGTTTTGAGTGAGTAAAATGAGAGAGTGGGGAATCCTGCAGCTCTCCAGCATGGGGGTCTGGATTCAGGAGCCTGGTGCGGCGCGTGACAGGGGAATGATGGATATATTGCTTGTATTTTTTGGGTGGAACGGAGGGGAAGTTTTTATGTATGTAAAGGTCTGCAGAGTTAGAATGTTAGTTTTGGCAGTAAGTTTACAATATGGGGATAAGGGGTGGAATGTCCTGTGTTGATTATGATGTTAAATTGTATCCCCATTCATCCACCTAACCCAGACACAGGTTTTGTATTCTTAAAATTTCATCTAAGAGTAAAAGTGAGTGGAAAAGAAGCACTGAGTCTGTTATCAGAGACTGTACTTACTCGTGCCACATCAGGAGTTTTGACTACAGCACAGACAGACAACAAAAGACAGATCACCTTGGCTTTCCAGATCCTTGGAAGGACGCGATGCACAGACACACACCACTGGAGCCGGGCTCTGAAGTAGGAATACAGCAGCTAGTTAATCTATTTCTGGAACAATCCACTGGGGACATGAGGTGTAAACGCCAAAAGCTTTGGGAGGCAGATGGGTGAAACTTAGCAGCCTTATTGGAAGAGGCATGGAGAGTTTTCAGCAATTGAGAAGAGGGATATAAGCAAGAAATGAAGAAGCTAGTAGCAGTGGTACAGGAGGAAGGAAAAGGGAAAGGAAAGCATGGACAAGAACCACCCAAACAAGGCCCATCTTGACTGGGTAGAGACCAATGTGTGTACTGTGGAGAATTTGGCCACTGGAAAAATGAGTGTCCAAAGTGGGAGCGAGATGGCCAAAAGAAAGAAGGGAAAGGAGGGGTGGTTGCAGTTGCACATCCACAAGAAGACTGAAGGGGACCTGGGGAGTCCACCCCAACAGACCCCCTGGTTATAAAAATGAAATTGGGGAAAAAAGAAAAAGAAGTAGAATTTTTGGTTGATACTGGAGCAACACTTAATTGGTTTTAAATAAGGCCTTGATAGCTGTGAGTTATGAGAATTATGTTATGGTCAAAGGGTGTGGTAGTTTAGCATTTAGAGAACAAAGTGGGAAACAGTCACAGAAGTGATTCCTCTGAGAGAGGCTGTGGGGAGTTCCTTCTGTGCTTGAGATCAAGCCCATAGCTGGCCAGTTCTGACAACTGACAGCATTCTGCAGCACTGCAAAGTAACTTCACCTTTGTGAATGGCACCTTTTAAAAACCCAAGGCCAGGAACTGGTCTCTTTGCAGCCTTGAAAGGCAGCAGAGCTCTGGTGTGGCTGGCCCCGCTCCCCCGTGGCCTGTGCGGCCTGGGGGGGGCTGGGCCGGACCCCAGCTGCTCCCGGGGGGAGATGGAGACTGCGGGATCCCCCCCAGGCCAGGCCAGGCTCTGCTGCGGTGCTGGCTTTCCCGGGAAGCCCTCCGGGTCCCGTTCCAGCGGGGTGGCCAAAGCCCTTCCCAGGGGAGCCCCCGGCCCCCAGGCTGGGCCAGGCCACGGCTGATGACACTCGCCAACACCCCCCCTGCCCCCCGGCCCGCACAGACAGCTCCTGAGAGCTGGCACCAGCCACACCTGAAATCCCACACCACCACTGCCTGCCATGGCTTGGGACAGATTTAACCCTTTCACTACACAGAGGAGACCTGCAGACTTTAATCCTCTCTCCAGCAAAAGAAAAGAACCAAGTGACACGTGAAAAGACAACGTGAAACATCAAGGTCAGTAAAAGAAGGAATCAAGCCTCAGATGGAAGGAGAATGAGGAGATGCTCTAATAAGCTGAAATAGTCTTTTGGTAGGGCCATGGGGAAGAATAATTATGTTCTGAAAAATAACTCCTTTAATTCATGAAAGAGTATTGGGGGATTGAAGTATTCAAGCTGTTGATCTGGGCAAAGGTATCCACTGATGAAGCCAAGCAGATGGTGGAATAGCTGTGATCCCATGAGAGCTTGAACAGAGAGAGAGGGAGATGAGAGCTGATGAAGACCCTTTGCCCCCAGGGAGAGAAGAAGAAAACCTCTATTCTCAGAGATGAAGAGGACCTTTGCCTTTGCATAACCCATCCTTAAAATATACCCCTTAGCTCATGGCCCATGAACACACCTCTGAGTGGTGGGAAAATGGGAGGAGAGGGCAGAGTTTGTGCCCGGGTGACTGCCATTTGTAGAAATGAAAATTGACGAGAAAAATGTTTCTTGTGGAGAACTCTCCATGGCATGAGAAGAGAAAACTCCTCTCCCTGCACAGATTGATGAAAAGACTATTGTATAGTTGGCACTGCTTTAACATCCCAGCTTTTGTCTCTGCCGTGTCACTTGGGAAAGGAAAAGTTAGGTAGGGGGAGGAAAGGTTTCTGAAGGTTTTATTCTTGTTTCTTATTCTTGTACTCCTGTTCATAAAGTTTCTTTATTCCTTTTAAGTTTTAAGCCTGTTTTGCCCTTCTCCTAATCCCTATCTCACAGCAAGAAAGAAGGAAGTACTCTGGTGATTTTAGCTAGCGCTAAAACCCACCACACTCAGCCACTCCTGACAGGACTTGTGCTCCAGACCCCTCACCAGCCTTGTTGCCCTTCTCTGGACACGCTCCAGCCCCTCCATGGCCTTCCTCAATTGAGGGCCCAGGACTGGACACAGCACTCGAGGTGTGGCCTCAGCGGTACCCAGCACAGGGGAAGAATCCCTGCCCTGCTCCTGCTGGCCACACCATTCCTGATCCAGGCCAGGGGCCATTGGCCTTCTTGGCCACCTGGGCACACTGCTGGCTCATGTCCAGCCTGCTGTCCATCAGTGCCCCAGCTCCCTTTCTGCCTGGCCGCTGTCCAGCCACTCTGGCCCCAGCCTGGAGCACTGCAGGCCTTGTTGTGGCCAAAGTGCAGGAGCCGGCACTTGGTCTTGTTCAACCTCACCTTGTTGGCTTTGGGCCCTGGATCCAGCCTGTCCAGGTCCCTCTGCAGAGCCCTCCTGCTCTCCAGCACATCCACACTCCCACCCAGCTTGGTGTCAGAATGGTTCCATGAGGCCCTGGAGTGTCACAATGGTCTCCACGGTTCCATGACACTCCGTGGAGTCACAACGGATCCTTGGTTCTTTGGGCCCTACAGTGTCACAGTGGATCCTTGGTCCTTCTGTTACTGTGGGGTTAAATGTCTCTGAATAATGTTTCTGAAAATCATGTAGAATTAGGCCACAAGAATGTTTGGTATTAGGGATGGTCTAGCAAGCTGAAATGTTTATGGTAACAGGAACTGGTGCTTGGGGTCTCCAAGATACCCACCCAGAGATGAGATTTGTACATGTTCGTACAAGGATGAGCTAACTCTCATGAAGCAATATCGATAAAGTTAATGAAGCAATATTAATGAAGCAATATTGATAAGGTTGTTGTAGTGATTATTGCTACAGCTGAAATTGTAGAAATATGTGCACTTTGGACAAAGACGATGGAGCTAGATTTGGGTTGCTGATACCCCTAGTTCCCACACACTTCAATAAAGCACCTGTATATAATCAATCTGTGATTATGTGTGTTCCTGAACGCTGACATTTTGGTGACCCAGATGGGACCCTGTGAGAGCTGCTGAGCGAGTTCATGACCCGATCACGCTCCAGCCGGCACCGAGGGATTCTCGGGGAGCCCATCCGGCCGTGACCGTCTCCTCTGCTCACAACGTCCCTCTGAGAGAGGTAAGGTGCTTTTCAGTCTGGTCTGGTGCCTGCCAATAAGACGCAGCGAAATCTCCGCACGGTTGGGCTGGAGGAATTCCTGGTATTGCCCAGGCGCCGTCTGTCAGACAACAGAAGTGAAAGCGTTGCAGGTTCATCATCAGTGGTGTGTGGTGTATTGTAACTGTAACATGGAGAAGCTTAAAGGGATTTGAGGTGGCAATGCCCCTATAGCACGTACTTCTCCTTTGGGGTGCTTATTGGCACATTGGAAACAGGGTAACTTTGGGCCAGCTTTACGTAAAGTAGATTGATTATTGTAATACATGGTGGCCAGGATATGATCTGGACAGTGGGGAAAAGTGGCCGAGAAATGGATCTTTGCAGTATAACACCATTTTACAGTTGATGTTGTTCTGTAAGCGAGAGGGAAAATTGGATGAAGTTCCGTATGTAGATTTGTTTTTCTATTTGAGAGACAAGGCAGAATGGCAGGCTGAGTGTGGATTGATGGCAGTTAAAGCATGTGTGAGTGATAAATGTGAGGTTTGTGTAAAAGGAAAAAGTTGTTTAGAGCACCTGGCATTAAAAGAAAGTTTGCGTCGGGGGAAAGAGATGGATGTTGATTTACAAGTGGCTCTAGCAGAACCAAAAGAACCTGATTCTGTTTTGTCTGCCTCCACTTCATCTAATCCTATTTCATCTAACCCTATCTCACCTAACCCCACTTCACCTTTCCCTCTTTATCCTCCTCTACCACCTTCACCTGATCCTTCTTCTCTGGGAGATGATCAAGATCTAACTGTGATACAAGGAAATGTGAAAAATGCTGGGGAGGAGGATAGCAGTAGTGGGGGTGATGATAATAAATCAGTGACACCGGTGTCCCATCGGACTCGGTCAAAGCTTGCTTCGGTTCTGGGTAGAACGGGAAAAGATTTGGGCAGACAAAGGCGGACTGTGATTGCCCCCTTGAGACAAGGAGTAGGAGTAGGATTAGAGGGGCTGGTGTTTGTAAAAGTGCCTTTTTCCCCTGCAGACTTGATAATTTGGAAACAGTCAGCTGGAACTTATAGAGAAAATCCTGATAAAGTATCAGGGGTGGCAAAAATGATTATGAAAACTCAGAATGCAGATTGAGAAGATATACAAGTAATATTGGATAATTGAATGGACTTTGCTGAGAAAGAGATGGTGCTTAGAGCAGCCAAGGAGAAGGTGAGAGAAGATCTCAGAATTGGGGTGGTGACAGGGACTTTAGATGAGAACTTTCTGACCAAGGATCCAGGGTGGGATCCCAATGCCTTTGGGGACATGTGGAGGCTGAAGAGATATCAAGAGTGGCTCCAGATAGGGGTTGGGAATGCTATACCTAAGACTATGAATTGGTCTAAATTGTATGAGGTAAGACAGGAAAAGAAAGAATCCCCTGCTGCATTTTTGGAAAGGCTTAAGGAGGCAGTGAGAAAGTATACAGATCTTCAATTAGAAACAGAACGAGCAAAAGTTGAGGTTGCGTTCATTTCTCTTGGGCAGTCTTAAAATATTAGGAGAAAATTGCAGAAGTTAGAAGGAGAGAACTTAAAGAATTTGAATAAATTACTTGAAGTGGCTTGGAAAGTATACAATAAGATGGAAAAAGAAGCTAGTAAAAAACAGCAGCAAAATCTTTTGGCAGTGATCCAAGGAAGAGAGAATCCAGGTTTCAGAGGACGTGGCAGAGGTGGTCGTGGACTGGGGAGGGGCAGACTTGGCAGAGGACAAGGGAGATGGGTTTTGCCAAGATTAGGGTTAAATCAATGTGCTTATTGTAGACAAGAGGGGCACTGGAAAAATGAATGCCCGAATCGGTTTAACCAGGGCAATCAGTTCATCCAGAATCAAGACACTTTGAAATTAATGGTGCTGGGGAGTACAGCAGCTGACTAGAATCAGAACAAAAGCCAACACAAGAACCTTTAGTAACTCTACAGTTGGGAGATAAAGAAGTAAAATTTCTGGTGGATACAGGGGCTACATATTCTGTGCTAAATGATCTAAAAGGGCAAATTGGAGACAAATCAGCAACAATAGCTGGAGCCACAGGGAAGGAGGAGAATCGACCATTCCTGCAATCCCTGGATTTGTGTTTTGGAAACAAAGCTTTAATAGATGAATTTTTATATATGCCTGAGTGTCCAATTCCACTTTTAAGATGAGATTTATTAGCAAAACTTGATGCAGTGATAACTTTTGAGAACGGGGAACTTTTAATGAAAAAACCTGAATCGAAGATAGGACAAATTTTAATGATAAAAGAAAAACGAGTCCCGGCTATCCCTTGGGAAGTAGAGGACGCAGTAATTCCCTCTGTATGGGAAACAGACATACCAGGAAAATCTAAATTGGCACAACCAGTACATGTAGAATTAAAAAAAGGAGCAAAAGCTATTCATGTTAAACAGTATTCTATAAAGGCAGAAGCACGACAAGGAATAGCAAAGATTATTGAAAAGTTTTTGAAGTACCAAATTTTAAAATATGTGAATCAGAATTTAATACACCAATATTTCCAGTGAAGAAACCAAATGGTGAGTACAGACTAGTACAGGATTTGAGAGTGATCAGTGGAATAACTAAAGATATTTCCTCAGTGGTAGCTAATCCTTACACATTGTTGACATCCGTGAAAGAGAAATAAAAATGGTTTACTGTAATTGATTTAAAAGATGCCTTTTTCTGCATACCCCTTGACAAAGAAAGTAGGAAACTGTTTGCCTTTGAGTGGGAAAATCCAGACAATGGAAGGAAAACCCAGCTCACCTGGACACAATGCCCACAAGGATACAAGAACAGTCCAACCCTATTTGGAAGCCAGCTGGTTAAAGAGCTGGAGATTTGGACCGAGAATGGGCAAGTTCCGAGGGAACAATATCTGCTGTGACAGTATGTTGATGATACACTGATAGCTACAGAGGAAAAGACAACCTGCATAAAGGTAACAATTGAAATTTTAAATCAGCTGGGAATGAGAGGATATAAGGTGTCTAAAGAGAAGGCACAAATTGCCCAGCAGACTGTGATTTACCTGAGATGTGAAATCTCACAAGGGCAACGTAAGCTGGGTACTGATCATATTCAAGCTATTTGTGCTATTCCAGAACCCCAGAACCTGCATGAGCTGCGAGTCTTCCTCAGGATGGCCGGATGGTGCTGCCTGTGGATCATGGACTATGGACTAATTGCAAAACCCCTGAATGAAGCCCACAAGACACAGCCATTTACCTGGGGCAAACCACAGAAGGAGACCTTCCTCAAACTGAAGGAGGCATTGACAACAGTTCCAGCATTAGGACTGCCTGACCTATCCAAAGATTTTCAGCTCTTTGTGCATGAAAGATCACACCCAGCACTGGGAGTGCTGACCCAAGGTTTGGGAAGCTGGAAAAGGCTGGTAAGCTACTTCTCCAAACAACTTGACCACGTGAGTGCTGGATGGCCTTCATGCCTGTGGGCAGTTGCAGCCACCGTGATGCTGACACAAGAAACTAGAAAACTCACGATGGGAAGACACATAGATGTCTATGTGCCACACATGGTGACCACTGTTTTAGAACAAAAGGGGAGCCATTGGCTATCTCCAAGCAAGATGATGAAATTCCAGGTAATCCTGACTGAGCAGGATGATGTCACACTAAAGACAACTGACCTCTTGAATCCAGCTTTGTTCCTAGGTACCACAACTGAAGAAGGCCCATTGGAACACGATTGTGTGGAAGTGATAGAACACACCTGTTCAGCTAGAGCTGAAAGATGTCCCACTGGAACAGGCAGACTGGGAGCTGTTTACAGGTGGAAGCAGTTTTGTGGAGAACAGGACCAGATACCCTGGATATGCAGTAACAACAACAGGTGCAGTGGTGGAGGCAAAGCCTTGCCAGCAAACACATCTGCCCAACGAGCAGAACTGGTTGCTTTAACCAGGGCATTAGAGCTGAGTGAAGGTAAGAAAATAAATATCTGGACTGATTCAAAATATGCTTTTGGAGTGGTGCATGTACATGGGGCACTGTGGAAAGAAAGAGGACTGCTGTCTTCTCAAGGTACACACATTAAACATCAAGATGCAATCCTGCAATTAATAAAAGCAGTACAAAAGCCTGAGCAAGTAGCAATCATGCACTGCAAAGCTCACCTTTAAAAACGAATGTATCTCAATTCAATTTACCTCCAGAACCAAAATATTCAATAGAGGATGAGAAATTGGGACGCTCACTGAATGCACAGAAGAACTCAGAAGGGTGGGAGGTGACTACACAGGGACAAGTAGTGGTACCCCTTGATAATGAGAGAAGTTCTACAAATTAAACAGAACGAATGTCATTGGGGTGCAGAGGCATTGGTGAAATTGTTCAAACTAAATTTAATTTCAGTACAGATGTTAACAATGGCAAAATCAGTAATGTCAAAATGTGAAATTTGCTTGAAGAACAATCCAGTGGCTAGACAACAGGCACAACTGGGGAAAATTGGGGTAAGAGTAGAACCAGGAGATTATTGGCAAGTAGATTTTGTAGAATTACCAAACACTCGAGGATATAAATATCTATTGGTAAGGGTTAACACATTTCAGGATGGCCAGAAGCTCTTCCCTGTGGCACAAATCAAGCAAAGGAGACAGTCAAGTGGTTACTGCAAGAAATCATTCCAAGATTTGGGGTGCCTCTAGGAATATCATCAGATAAGGGCCCACATTTCATAGCCACAGTAGTGGGAGAGGTGAGTAGGTTGCTGGGAATAGCTTGGGATCTCCATACACCATGGAGACCCCAATCCAGTGGACAGGTAGAGAGGATGAATCAGACCTTGAAGAGGCAAATCAGCAAAATATGCCAAGAAGCTAAATTGCAATGTCCACAAGCTTTACCAATAGCACTGCTGAGGATTCGGATAAAGCCTAGAAGCGGGATGTCAGTCAGTCCGTATGAGATATTGTATGGGAAACCATAGGAATCCCCTGAACCTAATCCAAATGTACATGTTACAGGGAAGCAAGAGGTGTAGAATTATGTTCTGTCTCTTGGAAAAGCTCGAGCTCGACTTTGGAGCACCCTTGTGTGGAATAGGCCACTGACTCTTGAGAATCCAGTTCATGACATCCACCCGGGAGATGAAGTGCACGGTAAAAGCTGGAAGGAAGAAGCATTAAAAGAAAGGTGGAATGGACCCTATCAGGTACTGTTAACTACCTTGACAGCAGTCAAAGGAGCTGGACTGCATCCCTGCATACATTACACCAGAGTGAAGAAGGTTTCCCCTGCACTGTGAACTGTGCAAACTGTAGGACCAACAGAGCTGCAGATAAAGCAGGTTTGATTGTTTCAAATGTCTAGGTTGCTAGTGACTGGAATGGTGATTATTTTATGGCCTTTAGTGCCATCAGTTGGAATCAATGAGATGTGAAATGCAAAAGGATCAGCTGACAACTCTTCATTTTAGAATGAAGAGGGATGTGGGGGTGCAGCCAGAAACACAAGTGAGAAAAGTCTCTAATACTATCCAGGCAGAAAATGTGGTGATTGGATTAATTAAAGATTTTGCCAACATGCAAAACACCAGCAAAATAACTGCCTGTCTGCCAATACCAAAGGCAGCAGGAGACCCAATAAGCTGGGGAATTATAACATCAAAATTACCTGAAATACAAAAGAATAAAAGTGAAAATGTGAGCTATGTATTGCAAATAGATTACGAGTACCAAAAGAGGACAGTGTTTGAAAATGCTGTGAAGCCAAAGTATTCATCTCTATGGGATTGTCATGAAAATGGAGGAAAGTATGAACCAAAACTGGGCTGGTATGGGAGATTAGGGAATTATGGATAGTGTTATGAAAAGACAGCAAAGGTTATTAAAGAAAAGGTTCCAGTGTCAAAATGGAAGTATGAAAGACAGGAAAGAAAAATCGGGCTGAAGCTTGGGGCAGTGCATGGTCAGTGAGCGTGCTTCAGAAATTCCAATATGTGGCAGATACCCCTTGGTGCATTAAGTGGGAAGGCTCTGAAAATGAAACAGGTCCAGAAGTATGGAACACTGCAAGCAGTAGGAGAATGGAAGCAGACAAAGTGAATTGGTGGTTATGGAACAAAACTTAGGACTTGTTGGAGTCTGAGATACAGAGTGTGTGCCCTTGTTTCTAATACTTAGTTCTAGGATTCAAAGAAACACTGAATTGCATATGACATAAAATTCATGAGCATGTCTTTAAAATTTTACCTTTTACCCATTTAAAAGAGGATCTTTGTTAGCCATTTTACCCTTTTCTATCATAGTGCACATAGCTCCTTGTACCTTGTAATGCTGATAAGAAAAAAATAAACAAGTGAGACCGAACAAGAGAAAATAGCCACGCTCTCGTCAATCTTCAGCTCAAAGGGAAAAAGAAACTAATCCAAAAGTCCCTAACGAGACAGATAAGAAGCAGCTATCAGTGAGAGACAACAGAAACAATGGGATGGATTCCACTAAAAGATCAAAGAGGCACTGAAAGAACACCATGAATTCCATAAAAGTAGAGAATTAAGAAGGGATTATGCATTGTGGGTGGGGGGAAGGTATCACAGGTATCAGGTGTTCCGGGCAGTCTGTACCTGTCAAGTACCTCAGCCTGTGGGGAAAGAGAGAAGGGACAAGCGGCCGGGAATTAGGATTAAAGGAGGCTGCACCCTCCAAAAATTTGAGAGACCCCAGGGGAATGCCCCATGGCCTCTCTCTTTATTCGAATAAAGAAAAAAGGACTCCTCTGTCTCCTTTTTGGACATAAACCTCTGGCGTTTGTGGATGAATTTTCCTGACAATTGTTTCTAAAAATAACTGGAATAACAGTTCCAATTTAGTTAGCAAAAATCAATTCCATTTATTGCAGTAACAATCTTTGTCAATTAGTGGAATTCCTATGTCATTTATCTTTCCCCCATGCATTTTTCACCTCCTCTTCCCTGGCCTTATCTCCCCTCAGGCCCCGCTCGTCCTCGCCGAGTCCGGCCCGCGCCGGGGCCGCGCCGGGCGCGCGCGGGGCCGAACGCAGCGCCCCCCTCAGGCCGTTGCGCCGCGGCCGTTGCGGCGACAGTCGGAGACAGATCGGGGCCATGGAGGAGGTGCCGCTGCCCGCTGGAATCAATGCCAGCACCTTCCCCGCCAAGCTGTGGGGCCTGGTTAACAGCCCCCGCGTCCGCTCCGTGCGCTGGGACAGCCAGGCCCAGGGCTTGCTAATCGACCGCTTCCTCTTCGAGCGGGAGCTGCTCAGCCCGGGCGGCGCCCACGGAGGGGGCGGCCAGGGGGCGGGGGCTGCCCCGGAGTCCTTCAAAGCCACGCACTTTGGCAGTTTCGTGCGCCAGCTCAACCTTTACGGCTTCCAAAAGGTGCCGTCATGGCTTGGCTCAGCTGTGCCGGGCGATGCCGGGGCTTTGCTCCACTTTATGAATCCAAACTTCCGCCGCGATCGCCCCGAGCTCCTTCTCCACATCAAGCGCCGGACCAGGGCCAACAGGCAGAGACTGGCCGCGGGGCTGGAGGTGCGTAGCCGCCAGCCCAGCCGCCTCCAGCGGCTCCCCACGGAGCGGTCGCTGCCTGCCTTCCCCACCGGGCAGCCGCCCAGAGCCGGTGAGACGGGGTGGGAGCTGCGGGCACGGAGGGAGGCGTGGGCTTTGTCTGTGCCGGGCTGCCGGGGGCTGCGGGACAGTCCCGCCGTGCCTGCGCTCGCCACACGCTGGCCCGCTCGGCCGGCAGCCGGCCCAGCCCTGCACCGTGGCTGGCGCTGCTCGTTGGGCGGCCCTGGGACGCTCGGGGCGGTCTCCGGGAGTGCGGGTGTGCCGAGGGCTTGGGCGTATTGGTCGAGCCCCAGGGGCTGCTCATCGTCTGCTCCCTCTTCGAGCGGGAGCTGCTCAGCCTGGGCGGCGACCAGGGGCCAGCCCCACACACTTTCAGAGCCACGCAGCTCTGAAGTTCTGCAGCTTCCTGTGCCAGTTCGGCCGCTGCGGCTTCCACCAAGTGCCGGCCCGGGCTGTGGCGGCTGTGCCGGGCGATGCTGGGGGCTGGCTGCACTATAAAAACAGCAGATTTCACCGCGACCGCCCCGAGCTCCTGCTCCCCATCAAGCGCCAATCCTCAGCCAGCAGGGAGTGGCTGGCGGCGGGGTGGGACGAGCGCAGCCGCCTCCAGCGGCTCCCCACGGAGCGGTGGCTGCCCGCCCTCCCCACCGGGCAGCCGCCCAGAGCCGGTGAGACGGGGTGGGAGCTGCGGGCATGGAGGGAGGCGTGGGCTTTGTCCGTGGGCGCTGCCCGGCCGGGCAGGAGCGGCCCCTGCCCGTGCTGGGGTTGGGGCTGCTTCCAGGGCCCGGGAGCTGTGCCGGGCTGCATTTGGGTTTCTGGCAGCTGCCTCCTGACAAGGGTTGAAAGGATAGGGGACAGCTCAGTAGACAGGGAGCAGGTTGTTGCAAAGGGAATAAAACCCCATAGAGCCATGTGTGTATAGTTGTTTATTTCAGTGCTGGAGTTGAGGAGGATTTCTCCTCCTAATTCATCCACCTTTGTCAATTGCTGTGCTATATTTAGTAATAATTGCTTGGTGTTACTACGTCATTATAACATATGGAACTAATAGACACAGTATATTATACTCTCTGGACTTTTCAACTTTGTCTTCAGAGCATGCACAGCTACGGAGTTCCTTGGTCTGTCTGGTCCTAAGCGGTCTAATTTCTTGTGGCTAATTGGCTTGACGTTTGCTAATTTTTCATTAGTACTATACTTCCCTATCTCTGAAACTGACCACCTGGTGAAATTTTCATGTTTTTTTCCCGGGTCTCCTGCTCTGAGCAACCAGTTAACCATATACTAGGCATTACAATGCATAGAAAGATGTCTATATCAGGTTAAATAGATCCATGAAGTTATGATTCAGGTTCCATTGATATCTGTTGATACGGATATATTAGGTTCTATTGATATCTTATAACTCAACCTATAGAAGCAGCTTGTAAGTTTGACTGAAGTTCTATAGGCATCAAACCCCCCAAGACATGTGGTGATATTTTTCTTTCTCCCCCTGTTTTGGGAGGAGCTGAGCTTTTGTCTTCCCTGACAAAAGCACAGTTGCTGCCAAGGGAAACACACCTGAGGACCAGTAGTGACCCAGCTTTCCCTTTGCTTCCTTTCTTCTTCTCTCCCTGCTGCACAGCTCCCTTGCGCCAGAAGCGCGATGCTGCCTCACCTGAGGATTCAGAGCTGCCTCCAGGCCCTTGCAGGAGAAGTGCAGGTGCTCAAGATAGTGAGGCTTCCCCAGCAGCTGCCAAGAAAGTCTGTGCCACCTCTGGACTTGTTGGGGCTTCACCAGTGGAACCATCAAGAGAGCTCATCCAGAGATTTAATCTCCGCAAGCTCACGGTTCCACTGGTTCGCCTGGACCTGAAACGCCATCCTGAGCTCATGGTTCACCTCACTCCAATCCACCCTGAAGCTGCTTGCAGGCCCCTTGGACACAGCAACAGCTGCTCATCTTCTCAGCAGCACAGCCCAACCTGCGAGCCATCAGGTAGGGAAAGAGTTTCTACCCTTCCTTTTCCAATAGGTCCTGGCAACTGAGCCTTTCAAGTGTTTTCCCTGAGTCCTCTGTCATGGCTAGATCTCAAGTGAGAATCACGTAGAAAACAGTGTTAAGTGTACTAGGAAGTGGGACTGTGAATGCCAAAGTATTCTCTGCTCTTCCTGTCCTTCCTGCAGATGTGGAGGTTGTTCTGGGCATTTTCCAGACAGCCTGTCTGCTGAGGTGCAAGGGCTGGGTGAAAAATATTGCCCGACAGACAAGTGGTCAGTGTTAGGTGAACTCCCCTGTTTCTTGGAATGAAGTCCAACTAGGACGGTGATAGGATATTGCAGATGTTTCAGACTGACTGGCCTGCAAATCGGGCCGTGCCATTGAAATGAACTCTGTGTGCCTCAGAAGAGCTGCAGCTGCAGAACATGGCCTCAGCTACAAGGTTGCTTTTAGAATAAACTCACAGTTGAATTTCTCAGTGTGTGCCTGAAGATCCAGGCTCTGCTTGGGTGAATGCACGTTCTGTGGCCTTCTGTGATGAGAAACTCAAGCAGCCAAATCTAAAAGCTCCTGGGGAGATAGGGAAGGCTGTGATTCTAAAGTTTTTGTGTGCCTTTGGAGCAGAAGGGAGAAGAGCTGGCAGCTGGGTTTCTGGCAGTTGCCTCCTGCCAAGGAATGGCAGCGGGACACTTTTCCCAGACAGATGAATAAGTACGGGAGAGCTCAGTAGACAAGGAATTGGTTGTTGCAAAGGTTCAGAACATGAGAAGGGAATTTTCTCCTTCTCCCCCTACTTGGGAGGATGGGAGCTTCTGTCTTCCTTGGGAGAAGTACAGTTGCTGCCAAGGGAAACACACCTGAGGACCAGTAGTGACCTTCCCTTTGCTTCCTTTCTTCTTCCCTCACTGCTGCACAGCTTCTTCATGCCAGAAGCCCAGTGCTGCCTCCCCTGAGGATTCAGAGCTACCTGCAGGCCCTTCCAGGACAAGTCCAGATCCTCCAGGGCATGAAGCTTCCCCAGCACGTGCCAAGAAAATGTTTGCTCCATCTGCACTTGGGGTTTCATCAGACAAGCCAGGCACACACAAATTTCAGTTCCAGCCAGAGCTCATCACTCCACCATTTCCTGCACACCATCAAAGCACTTCTGTGGCCTCTCCAAAGAGCAGCAGCTGCACTTCTCCAGAGCAGCACTTGCCAGCCAACATCCCATCAGGTACGCAATGTGTTTCTCCCCTGGCTTTTCAGAAAGATCACAAAAAGTGACTGAAATATTTTGCCGTGGTGCTCTGTCATGTGTACATTTGATTGTCAGAATCAGGTGTCAAGGGTACTAGGAAGCAGGATCATGAATATCAAAAGAATCTCTGTCTGCTTTTCCCGTCCTTGCTGCAGATTTGGAGGATGTTCTGGCCATTTTCCAGGCAGCCTCTGTGTAGAGGTCAAAGGGCGAGGCAAAGAACATTTCTCCACAACTGGTCGGTGTCAGGTGAACTCCCATTTTTCTTTGGATGAAGCCAAACTAGGACTCTGATAGGATATTGCAGAGTTTACAGATTGTCTTTTGTTGAGATGAAATACAAGGGATGGGACCACCGTGCTTTGAGATGATTTATTGCTTAAGTAGCCCAATAAGATATCAGTCCCGAGGCGTGAGATTTACAGGCAACAAGTCAACCACAAGTTGAGGAAGTTACGAGTTCCTTCTCCGCATGGCAATATATAACTTTTTAGTCCAGTAGACAGTTGACACAAAGTTTGTTTTCACTTATTAAGCTCTTATCACCTTTACTTGATTTTGCCACACTGCTTCTGTCTTTTAACCAACAAGCTAACAGGTCATGTATTCACACACACTTCTGTTATAGTTTCTAGATCTCTAACTTACTTTATAAATCACACTATTACACTTCAGACCTCCAACTGTTTTGCTTCATATAATTTCTTACTTACTCTAGGCATATTCTTACTTGCAACTGTAAGAACATAGGTTTAGAATTACTCTACCTAATGTCTGTGTACATTCATCACTCCTTCAATCCAGGCTTTTTCTAAGGCTGCAGATTTTCCATTTCCAACAGTCTCTCCCACAAATAGTGCTATGAAATTTCAGTGCATGCTGGGAGTCCCCAGAGCAGTTGCAGCTGCAGACCATGGCCTCACCTCCATGGTTGCTCCTTAGAATAAACTCGCAGTTTAAGTTTAGCATGTGTGTCTGCACCTCTGGCCTCTTCCTGGGTGAATGCACTTTCTGTGGTCTCTTGTGATGAGAAACTCAAGCAGCCAAATGCCAAAGCTGCTGGGAAGATGCAAAAGGCTGTGATTAAAGGTGATTATGTCTGTGTGTATGCCTAGATCAGTTTCACAAGCCATAATTTAATCTATGTACACGTCGATTAGGATAATACTTTTGAAGGGGAAGAGCTCACTCTTCCAATTCCCTGGGAAGTTTTTAATAACTTTCTGGAGTTGAGGTTGCTGTGCGCTTCCTGTGATGTTTGATCCAAGGCAGCAATAAAGCTCTGCGTCCCAAAGCCTCATTTTGGAGCCTCACCGATGTTTTTGGATTCTTGCAGCCGCCCCGGGCACTTCAGTCCCCAGTGCTCCAGCTGGCAGTGCTGGTTATGCAGCATGGAGAGCCCCAAGCTGGCTATGGAGTACTCCTGGGGAAGAGGAATTGCCACCACTGGATCTGGACCTTGTTCTGGAGACACTGGAGGAGATGCTTTCACCACCTCTGCCTGAAAGGTCTCCTTCTGCTCAGGTAACTCCATTGGACAGGGATGAAAGGGGCTGAGCACAGTCACCTTGTGGAAAGAAGAGATGTGTGTTTCCAGACAGTCCCTGCAAAGCTGCAGCCTGCAGGAGACTGTTGTGCTTTGGGCTGTGGTGGGAAGAGCACATCCCTGTGCCAGGAGCTAGCAGGACTCCATCCTTAGCGCCCACTCCATGGCTTGAGTGTCATCCCCACGCTCAACAGCCTTGTCAGCCTTGACAGCTCTTGGAGCGTGTTGGAGAAGTCAGTGTTTTGGACTTTTGAAGGCCTCTGGGGCCCAGAGCTCCTTGTTAGGAAGAAGGGATGAAGTGTGTGAGCCGTGGAGTCTTCAGGGGGCAGATGTCTTGGTTTTGAGGCCTCATGACTTGTGTGATTGGTGAGAAGGACAAGGTTGGTGCTGGCCATGAAATGGTTAAGGACTCTTTGAAGCCCAGGGGCTCCTCCTGTGTTGAAGAGCAGTTCAATCAGGGCCCATTAGTCCTTGTGTTTGGCAGATTCCCTCTTGGACTTTGGAATCCCTTTTTTCTTTAGTCTTGTCTCTTCCCAGACTGGCCTGGAGTGTTCAGTTTCTGCATTGGCACAGGCCTTTTTGCATCTTCTTCTACAACTTTGCCAAAGAATTTCTCTTCTTTCATTTAATATGCAGACCCATTGCATGGGTAGATTTCTTCTTGAGGAAGGGCAGACTGGAGGTGGGGAGTGGGATTTTTTGGAACTGCCCATATCTTATTGCCAAGCGTGATGAGCCTTTGTCTTCTGCAAACTCCCGCATATATACCAGTTTTCAAAAGCAATTTGTTGGTGCACAGAAGGAAATCTGGCAGGCTCTGATTGTATCCCTGCAGAATCTATTGGTTGATCTTTGTGTTTCCTTCTTTGTGTTTTTCTTTTCAGGTCAATCCTAGTGTTGCCCGTGGCTCTTCAGGAGGGGAGGCTGTGAACAAGGCTGCAGCAGAGGGAGCTTTGCCTGCTTGCGGGAGCTGTGTGAACGTTTGCCAGGAGCCCGAGGAGCTTGGTAAGGAGTGAGCCCAGCCTGCTTTAGAGAGATGGGAGACAGCTGCTCTGAGCCTGCCTCTGACAGGAAGGGAGATGAGAAGAGTTGAGTTCTTGTCTCAAGCAGGGTTGGTGCTTCCTGGTGCCTTTAGTTCCAATCCTGCACTGGCACAAGCTCCCCGAGCCCTGCCCCTCCATGCTTTTCCAGAGGCTCTGACACCGAGTCCTCTGCTGTGGCAAGAGAGCCGGGAATAAAGCTGAGCTGGTGGCAGTTGTGTCACCAAGCTGCGTGTCCCAATTGGTTCACAGCTCACAGCAGCCTTCAGCTTCAGCCACTGCAGTGAGGACTGACGTCTCTGCGTCAGCCCAGAGAAAGAACGAGGCTGGGCTTCTTTGTGGGAGCTGGGACTGTCTGTGTTTCAAGCTCTCCTGGGTGCCATTTGCACTGGGAGTGTTGTGAATTGATTGGCGTACTTCAAAACTTCACAAGACTGGAAAACTGGGAAGGATCCCTGTTCCCTTTAAAGAGCAGGCTTCATATTCTCAAGTGAGAGTGTGCCTTTCAGGCCATCTTTTACAGCCTTTGCTAGCAGGACAGTTTACTTGCAAAGGGAAAGCTCCACGGAGGCCAGCATTGACTGAGAGTTGCCTTTCCTTCCCAGATATCCATCTGATCTACCTTGCCAGAAGGGCTGCCCTGCGTGGGAAGAAGGATCAGAGGGAGAGCCTGTGACCATCGGGCAGGTGGCATCCCTCTATTTATAGATACAGTTAGAGATTTTTTATCTTGATTTATTTATTTTATCTTGATTTATTTCTATAGTTACAAGTATAGATTGATAGAGTTGTATAGTTGTATTTATAGGTGTATCTATTTATACATCTGTATAGTTTGTATGTATAGTTATGGATTTTATTTCTATGTATATAGTTACATTTATAGATTTTCAAATTTGCATTGATATATGTAGATAGTAATATTTAGATGCACACACAGTTCCATTTCTAAATGTGCATAGTTCTTTAGTTAGAGCTCTATGGATGTACAGATCCATAGATTGAGCTGTGTAGGCCTAGGCTGCATTTTTGGCTCTTTCCCCCTTGGCTGCCTTTTTCATCTCTTGTTTTTCCCACTGTGCCCCTTGTGTCCCCCTGTGCTGGGTCCGAGCTGGGGCCGGGCCAGGCGGAGCAGCAGTTGCAGCCCTGGCTGTCCCTGGAGCGGTGGGAGCTGCCGGTGGCCCCAGGCACTGTCCTGTGAGGAGCTGCTGAAGGACGGTGAGACTGAGGGGGCTGAGGAGGCGCTGATGCTGAAGGGACGATGGAAACCTTGAGGTGTTGGGGGCACTGAGGGATGTGGGGGAGCAGAGGGCCATGGTGGCACTGAGGTGACAGAGGCACGGGCTGAGGGCTGTGCCGGCTCTGAGGGGACACAACGGCTCAGAAGGGACTGAGCGGGGTGAGAGGCCTGGGAGAGGCCGAAGAAACTGAAGAGGGGGCTGGGGGTTTGCCGAGAGGACGGCGGGGCTGAGGGGATGGAGGGGGCCAGGAGGGAGCACACAGAGCTCAGGGACTGCAGCTCTGCCAGGCCTTGCAACCAATTCCAGAGCCTCCACTTTTGCCACCACAGCTGTGCTGAAGAGCTTGACGACATCCAGACACTGCCAGGAGCCGGCAGGGAGAAGATGAAGGCCTGGAGCAAGAGCAGTGAGCAGGGATGTGCTGGGGCCACGCGAGAGCCTGGGTGAGGCCCCAGGGCTGGTGAGGCCGGGCAGGGCTGAGGGTGGCTCGGCCTGCTTGTTCTTCCCAACCCTCCTGGGGAGGCTCGGAGATTTTCGCTTCCCTGCTGGAAGTGCAGCTGCTGCCAAGGGAAAGGTCCCAGGACTGACTCGCTGTTCCCTTTCCCTCCCAAATGTCCCATCTGCTGTCCCTGTCCAGGAGAGCTGCTCTGCCTGGGAGGAAAACACTGAGGGAGAGGCTTTGAAGATCAGGCGGCTGATTTGTTCTTACGCAGTTTTATGGACATTTAGATTGGGACAGTGACATTTATATCTTTTCAAATAGTTTTGTTTTATATATCTATATGTATATATATTGTATTAAATATGTAATATTAAATCTGTATTTCCATCTGTAGATTGTAATAGATGTATATATTGAGGTATTTAGTTGTATTTAAACATGTATGAAGTGTTATAGTTTTATAATTCTATCTATCGAATTCTTAGTACAGAGTTATTTAGAGGGAGACACTGATATTTTTGTGTTTCTGTATGGGCTGTAAGCTTGTAGTAATCTGTAATAAATTAGGTTGTTAAACAATTCATTAATTTTTGTCTATATTGACTTGTAGAGCTTAGCAATAAATTAAGTTTTTGCTAACTTTTGTTGGTATTTGTATATTTTTATGTGGCATTGTTGAGCTAATATAATAAATGACTTTTTTTAAACTTAATTGAGATTTTTATAGTTGTGTATTGTCAGCGCAGGTGTAGCAATTTGTAATAAATGCCATTTTTCAACTGAAATTGATTCATGTGTATTTGTAGCTCAGCTGTGCGGCTGCAGCAATCTGCAAGCAATGACATTTATCAGCTGAGATGGGTGGTTTGTGATTTGTGCTCTCCAAAGCAATGGGCAGATGGAAATGCCGTGACGCTGGAGGATTTTGGTGATGAAAATCTCCAGCCACGCCCAGCACATGCCCCACTTGCGCTCAGGCTGGGCAAGGAAAGCGCAGATTTGGGATGGCAGCAGAGCCACACGTTGGCTCAGAACTCGCTGCACAGGCCTGCTGAGAAAACTCTGGGACTCTGCTGCGCGTACAACTCCAAGCAGGAGGCAGCGGGGCAGGAGAAAGCATTCACAATGAAAAAAAAAAGAGAAATTGCGTCCAAACAGATGTGAGGATACTCTGGGAGTTTGATCAAATGCTCTAACTCACCACTGCCTAGGCTCATCTTCAGCAAAACTAGTTTGTTAAAAGCTGAACACCTTCCAGGAAAGAGAGATTGCACTTTCCCCTTCACTTGCCTTGCTGTGTGAGTGGAAGATGTCCTTAGTGTTATAGATACATTTTATATTGTTGGCTTTTCGCAAATATTAAAATGAATGTTATGTGTATAAGAATGAGAAATGTTGTATTAATATAGTTTTCTTTTTTTCTGTTATTGATGAAATTTAGAAATAGTGGTATAATACATATATGTTATGTTATGGCATAGTATTAAAATAAAAACTGCCTTTGTTTGTATAACCCAAAAACTGAAAAAAAAAAAAAAAAATAGCTAGAGAACTCCTGCATTTGTAAACTATCTTATCCAGATGAAGACAGCAGTGACCAGAGCTCTGGGGGAAGAATTTATTGCATTCCTGGTATCAGAGAATGTAAATCTCAATGGTGCCAAGAAGATTGATCTATTGGGAAAGGGGCAAGAGAAAACTAAACAGAAGAACACCAAAGAGCCTAAGAAGAATGTATGAATATGTATGAGAAATTATGGATATGTAGTAGGGTTCTGTTTTTAAGGGACAATCCTTTGTTAGTAAGGTGTGCTCTCTTAGCTGAATGCAGAGACACCCGGCCATATCTGTATACTTTATTTTTTTCTCCTAATTGTTTTTTTTATTAAAATTTTAAATTCTATAAAAATTATGTGAATCTTGTTTTTCACAACTGGTGGCTCTTTGTCCGGGATAAACACCTCGCCTCTGAAGAGCACCGAGGGATCCTGAGTGGGAAAAAGCGCGCACCCTGCTGAGTTCAGCGGACCCCGCTCCGTTTCCCCTGGTGTGAGTCAGCAGTGGCTGCAGGTAAATACCCCGAGGACAAGAAGGAGAAGAAATAAAGCAAAGGAAAGGGAAAAGGCTCCCTAAACCGCGGTATTTGCTCCATAATTCTTGTGCACGAAGACCCAAAGAAGAAAACGGATTGTAAGTAATCTTTGGGGGAGCGGAAAGTGGGGGTTGCAAAATATCCCCGGGGTCACTGGGACTGGGTCTCAGGGGAGGGGTGAGCCCCTCGGGAAAGGGAGACGAGGGTTTTCCTGGCACAATCCACTGGGAAAACGGGATAAAAGCGGGGATCCCCAACACAGTGCTGGATTGAGGGGTACAGCCAAGAGCATCTGGGGTTAACAGTGCTGGATTGAGGGGTACAGCCAAGAGCATCTGGGGTTAACAGTGCTGGATTGAGGGGTACAGCCAAGAAACCTAAAACATCCAAGGCCTTATAATACCCATGGGAAGATATCAGTAACTTGAAAATAAAAAGTATTTTATTGTTGTTTAGCTTTGAGTAAAAATGAGTGAGAGGGAGTAAAATAGATGTGAGTGAATGTGAGTAAGTAAATGTGTAATTGTTATTTTAAATAGTTGATTTTGGTTTGTTTGGAAGGAAGTGGACTGTATTAGGTTGTTTGTGTTGTGGTGAGGGATTAAGGACTGGTGTGAGGCTATCAGGGAGCTCTTTCTAAAGCCAGATGTGCAAGTAGAATGCAGAGTGGTGCTGGTGTTAGTCGCAGTTAAAGGGGAATGGGGGGGGGGCACCCTGTAGTTATAGCTTTTGTTTTGTTAAGCCCCAAGACAATTTTTTGGTGAGATTGTGAGTAAGCATTTGTGATAGTGAGCTGTTTTGGGTTTTTTTTTGTTTAAAGTTTAAAATTTCAGGAAGAGCAGAGAAGAGACAAAGAAATAAAAAGAGCGGGTGGAAATGGAGGAAGGAAAATGTTGTTAAATCTATGCTTAATTTTATTTTTTTGGGGGGGGAAAGTTTATTGTGTTGCATAGTACTGAATAATATTGTATTGTTAAGAAAAAGGGTTTTCGGTGCCTGGGAAGAGGTGGGGAAGAAGGAAGAAGTGTTTGGGTTGGTAGAAATAAATTGATTTAAAAAAAAAAAAAAAAAAAAATGGGGCAGAAAACCAGTAAGTCAGGTTTGGGGAAAAACAAAGGTAAAAAGAAATTGCTAGAAGAAATATCCCAAGATAGCCCTTTGGGAGTTATGTTAGCTAATTGAAATATTACCCCAAGTACAAGGAAAAAGGATAGAGTAAAGATGATTAATTTTTGCATGATCGAATGGGCAAACAAGGAAGTAAGATCTGACCACATTTGTTGGCCTGGATATGGTTCTTTTGAAACTTGGATTTGTCAGGCTTTAAACGTGTTTGTAAATTCAAAAGAACCGTTTAATGCAGAGGAGAAAGAATATGCAGCATGCTGGATGGGGGACACAAACTCTGAGAGAGTAAAAATTCTAGAAATATCAGAAATCTCAAAGATAAAACAAGAAGAAAAAAGGAAAGAGAAAAGCTGGGACCCTTCAGAAGTGTTCCCCCCTCCTCTCCTGCTTGGCCCCCCGCCTGTTGCAGATGTCCCGCTGGGGGTCCCGCCTGCCCCGGCTGCAGCCGCGTGGCTCGCGGCCGCCCCGCCGGCCCTGCCGGGGGTTCCATCTGCCCCAGCCCCGGCTGCTGTGCCCGCACTGGGCACCCCCGCTGTCCCACCCCCGGACACTTCTCCCGCAGCTGTCCCGGCCGTCCCAGCCCCGGTTCCTTTGCCCGCACTGGGCACCCCCGCTGTCCCACCCCCGGACACTTCTCCCGCAGCTGTCCCGGCCGTCCCGGCCCCGGTGGCTGTGTCCGTGCCGGCTGCGCTGGGCACCGCTGCTCCTGCCCCAGGAGACACCTGCAGACTGTCCACGCCCCGCTTTGGTTTCTGCCGAGAGACTCCGCTCTCTCGGTGGTTCCGGTACCAGTTCCTGCCTACGGCCCCCCCTTGGAGGACTCAGCGGCGGGACGGATCCCTGCCTTCACCATCCCATCAACCTCTGCCATGGACGCAGCGGTCCTAAAGAATTTCTCCCTTAACGGAGAGGTACCGTACCAAAATACAGGAAACTTCGCTCAAAAGCGGCTTTCCCCTGACTCCTCCCCAAAACAGTACAGAAAGGCTACTAGTTTATTCCCATTACGAGAAGTCCCAATGGGAGGGGGAAATACGGGATTTGTAAATGTCCCTTTGACTTCCTCAGAAGTCAGAGATTTTAAAAAGGAGCTAAAAGGACTACTAGAAGATCCTATAAGTACAGCAGAGCAACTGGACCAATTTTTAGGTCCCAACATATTTACTTGGGAAGAAATGGAATCAATAATGAAAATTTTATTTTCCCGAGAGGAGAGACAGATGATTAGGGTCACTGGAATGAAAATATGGGAAAAGGAAAACCAGCAAGGACCACCAGGGGACCAGAAAATGCCAATGGTAGCTCCCAATTGGAATCAAAATGATGAGGCAGGACGAAGAAATATGAATGATTATTGTAATCTGATAATCAAAGGAATAAAAGAGGCAGCACCTCGAGGGCAAAATGCAAAAAAAGCATTTGAAGGACAACAAGGAAAGGAGGAGACCCCAACTGAATGGTTAGAAAGACTTGGGAGGGATATGAAACAATATTCTGGGATAGATCCTGAGACAATAGCAGGGCAAACCCTTTTAAGAGTTAATTTTGTCACCCATGCCTGGCCAGACATTAGGAAAAAACTGGAAAAAATAGAAAACTGGCATGACAAACTTTTAAATGATTTATTAAAAGAAGCTCAAAAGGTTTATGTAAGACGAGATGAAGAAAAAGCTAAAGAAGAAACAAAAATCCTGGTAGCAGCTATGCGAGAAAGTAGTTTCCAGAGAAATTTGGAGCCTCTAAATACTACCCCTAGGCATCCAGGGTTTAGGGGCAGGGAAAAGGAAAAACACAAAACCTCAGTACAAATAGAACCCCAAGAGCACTTTAAGAACACCTGTTATCACTGTGGGGTGAAAGGGCACTACAGGAGAGAACATCCTCACCTACTGAAGGACCAGAAAATTTTCCAAGAAATAGGCCCAGAAGAAGAATAGGGGAGTCATAGGCTCTATTTTCTTGGGGACAAATACCATCTGGAGCCTGTGATAACCTTAAAAGTAGGTCCCCAGGAGGAAGAATTGGAGTTTGTTGTTGACACGGGGGCAGAGAGGACCTGTCTATTACGGATTCCAACAGGTTGTGATGTAAGTAAAGAAACTGTAAAAGTAACAGGGGCAAAAGGAGAATGTTTCACAGTTCCAGTCATCAAAGACGTGGTGATTGAGGGAGAAACTAAAATTTGGATGGGGAATGTTTTATTTGTCCCTGGAGCAGGTAGCAACTTACTGGGGAGGGATTTACAAGTGAAGCTAGGAATAGGAGTTACACCTGAAGAAGGGAAAATGACTGCAAAAGTTCTAAAATTGAACCTAGAGGATGAAGATAAAATAAACAAGGAAGTTTGGGCTGGGGAGGGAAATAGGGGAGGACTGGATATTGACCCCATAAGGGTCACAATTGAGAGAGAAGAATGCCCCATACGTGTGCGTCAGTATCCCATATCCTTAGAAGGAAGAGAAGGTTTAAAACCAGTGATAGAAGGACTAATAAAAGATGGGACATTAGAACCCTGTATGTCCCCTCATAATACCCCTATTCTCCCCATAAAGAAACCTGATGGGAATTACAGATTAGTACAAGACTTACAGGAAGTTAACAAAAGAAGTCGGACCCGTTACCCAGTAGTTCCAAATCCTTATACTCTCCTAAGCAAAGTTCCACCCCAGCACCAGTGGTTCAGTGTGGTAGATCTTAAAGATGCTTTTTGGGCTTGTCCATTAGCTGAGGAAAGCCGAAATATCTTTGCTTTTGAATGGGAGGATCCCACTACTGGGAGAAAGCAACAACTGAGATGGACAAAATTACCACAGGGGTTTACTGATTCTCCAAACCTATTTGGGCAAGCTTTAGAAACAGTAGTACAAACTTTACCCACTCCTCCAGGAATACAAATTATCCAAGATGTTGATGATCTTTTGTTATCAGGGGAAGCTGAAGGTGAAGTTAAAGAGGCTACTATAAAACTTCTGAATTTCCTTGGGGAAAAAGGACTAAGAGTATCAAAAGGTAAATTGCAATTTGTAGAATCAGAAGTAAAATACCTCGGACATTTAATAAGCAAGGGTAGCCGAAAGCTAAACCCTGAGAGGATTGCAGGAATTCTATCTCTCCCCACCCCCACTTCAAAAAGGGAGATTAGGAAATTGCTTGGATTATTGGGGTATTGTAGATTATGGATCGAAGGCTATACACAAGCAGTAAAATTTTTATATGGGAAATTGGTAGAAGGTGAAGAAGTAAAGTGGACCCACGAAGATGATAGCAAATTAGAAGAATTAAAGTTAAAACTAGCCTCAGTATCAGTTTTAAGCTTGCCATCATTAGAAAAACCCTTTTATCTGTACGTGAATGTGGAAAGTGGAGTAGCTCATGGAGTTTTAGCCCAGGAGTGGGGGGAGTAAAAAAACCAGTAGCATATTTGTCAAAAATGCTGGACCCAGTGAGTCATGGCTGGCCAGTATGTATTCAATCTGTAGCAGCTACTGCAATCCCAGTAGAAGAGAGCCGTAAACTTACTTTTGGAAGCAAACTAATTGTGTACACACCTCATGCAGTCCGAAATGTGCTAAACCAGAAAGCTGAGAAATGGTTATCAGATTCTAGAATGTTAAAATATGAAGCAATCCTAATAGACAGTGATGATTTGACACTAGAAGTAAGTAAAAGTTTAAACCCAGCTCAGTTTTTGTATGGAGAACCAAAAAGTGACTTAGCTCATAATTGTTTGGAAATTATCCAATATCAGCCTAAGGTTCGGGAAGATCTTGAAGAACAAGCTCTCTCAGAAGGGGAAATAATATATGTAGATGGCTCTTCCAGGTGTTTACATGGGAAAAGGATGTCAGGTTATGCAGCAGTTGATGGGAGAAACATGCAAACTGTTGAGAAAGGAAAATTACCCTCAAATTGGTCAGCTCAATACTTGTGAATTATATGCTCTAAAAAGAGCATTGGAACATTTAGCACATAAAAAGGGAACCTACATTGATTCAAGGTATGCCTTTGGAGTGGTACATACTTTTGGAAAAATCTGGGAGGAAAGAGGATTACTAAATTCAAAGGGAAAAGGATTGATACATGAAGGACTCATTTTAGAAGTTTTAGAAGCATTAAAACTGCCTGAAGAGATAGCTGTAGTACATGTTAGGGGTCACCAAAAAGGAATGACCTCAGAAATAAGAGGAAATAATTTGGCAGATCAAGAAGCTAAAGATGCAGCAGAACATGGGATCAAAAGAGTTCTGTTAATTCTAAGTCCGGACATGGAAAAATTGACAATTCCCAAATTCAGTGAAGCAGAAGAAAAGCAGTTAAACAAGATAGGGGGAAAACAGGATGAGTGTGGAAAATGGAGGCTCCCTGATGGAAGACAGTTACTTAATAAGTCACTTACTAGAAAAATACTAGAAGATATGCATCAAAAAACTCATTGGGGCACTCAAGCTTTGTGTGATCACTTTTTAAGGAATTATGGGTGTATTGGGATTTTTGGAGTGGCAAAACAAGTAACTGAAAGATGCATAACTTGCCAGAAAGTGAATAAAAAGGTAATGAGACAGACAACATTTGGAGGCCGTGAGTTAGCCCTGCGACCATTTCAAAGTATCCAAGTTGACTTCACTGAACTTCCCCAGGTACAAAGATGGAAATTTTTATTAGTCATAACAGATCATCTAACCCATTGGGTGGAAGCAATTCCTACTGTCAAGGCCACAGCCAATGTGGTATGTAAAACCCTTTTAGAACAAATCATTCCCAGATACGGGATGGTTAATAGAATAGACTCAGACAGAGGAACACATTTCACATCAAAGGTCTTGCAGCAAATAACTCAAGCCTTAGGAATAAAATGGGAGCTACATACCCCATGGCATCCCCAGGTTCAGGTCGGGTAGAAAGAATGAATCAAACTCTAAAGAGAACTTTAACAAAATTAATAATTGAAACACAAATGTCATGGGTAAAATGCCTACCTCTGGCTTTATTGAGGGTTCGAACACAACCTCGATCAGATTTAGGAGTGTCACCCTATGAGATGATGTTTGGGTTACCCTTTCTGACCACCCAACATGAAACTGCTACCTATGAAGTCGGGGAGACAATTATCAAAGAATATGTGAAAACAATTGCAAAAACCCTTGAAAATTTGTGGTTAAAAGGGATAATCCCTCAAACCACACCTTTAGACTTTAAAATTCATTATATCCATCCAGGGGAATGGGTATTGGTAAAAACATGGAAAGAACAATCCTTAACTCCACAATGGGAAGGTCCTTTTCAGGTACTGCTGACAACGGAGGCTGCAATCCGGAGCAGGGAACGAGGGTGGATCCACGCCAGCAGAATCAAAGGACCTGTGAAGAAACCTGAGGAGTGGATTGTAACTTCTGAACCAGGTGACACCAAACTGACTCTAAAGCGGGGACTGGGTGGTAATGAACTGGGAAAATCCACATGATCCAAGGAATGTACAGAGAATAGCACCTACCTGGGAAGGAAAGCCAAGCTTATACCAGTGGTTTCAAGTGCTGCCTGGACAAGCTTTAAAACATCTCAGGTACCCACCTTGGGAAGGAATACTCCCACCTCAAACAGGGGGATCCAGACTGTTTCAAATTAAGAAATTCCCAAGTTCTGGCTCTTGCCTGTGACTTATACAAAGAGGAGGGAGAATTACAGCTCCCATCAGTGCCATACTATATACCCTGTCTCAAACATCTTAGTACAAGACATGCTAGCTGAATTAAATGTAAGTATTTAAATTGTAAGGAAAATTGGTATTGTAGTACACACAATTGTCTTTCTCTTTGCATGAAATGTAGAGTCCTAAATCGATCCTCTCTCCAGACTGAATTAAGAACAACTGAAATAATAACTTTGCTTTGTGGATGGGAATTATTAGTGCCTGTTGAGTGGGAAATACCTGAGGAACAGTGGGAAATTACAATTAAGAAGTGCCAAAAGCTATTTGCCTGGAAACTGACAGAAAGGAGTTGATAAGGAAATAGAGGGCAAGACCGGCTTGGCCGCTGTAGTCGCCACCAAGAAGATACAATACACCTGCTATGGGTAGCAACCCCATAGGCATGGGAGGTAGGAATACAAGCCAAACCAGACCTCTGTTACTCCTTTTTTTGTCACTCATTTTTTGTCTTTTCTCTTTTGGAATACCAGCAAACACATGCCAGAAATGCTACCGAAATCTGTATATGCAAAGACACCGAGGTTCCTTTTTTGTCACTCATACCCGTATCAACAGTCACTGTTATAACCCATCCAAACTAGGTAACTGTATGCATAATGGGAAAAAATATTGGGTTACAGAAAATTTGGGAGCAAGTGGTAATAGGTTAGGAAGTGAATGTCCAAAAGGGGAGAGATGGATTTGTTTTACATATATTATTGGGAGCAAAACCCAAGATTTAGTAAAAGAACAACTGATAAGCAAAAAGGCAAAACCAGCACAGCAATCTAATCCTGTGTCAGTTTCGCTTCAAGATTTGTGTACAAAACTGGAACAACAATTAGAAAAAGAAATAGATATCTCAAGACTGGGAAAAAACCAGTTTGTGGAGTTGAGAGAGAGAATCAGTAAGGAACTTAACATCACTAACTGTTGGGTATGTGGAGGGGCTTTGACATCAGAAGAATGGCCATGGAAAGGCAGCAGCTTAGGTCCAACTGAACTCCTAAAATGGAACCAGACAATTACAAAGAGAGAAAACCGTCCTGAAGGGTGGATTTTAAGCTCAACAGTGATAGGAGAAGAATGTCTGTGGCGCACGGGGAGGAATTTCCTTAATCAAGTAGGAAATACTCCCTGTAAGAGATATAAAGTTAGTAATGGAACTTCCACATGGTGGATCCCAGATGAACCAACTTGGTACTGGGCTCCCAGAAAAACAAAGGAAGGAGATTGCATATATAATAATGAAACTGTTTCAATGTAAGGATAAAGGCAAGAATCCTTCCTTTAGTATACCTGAGATCTCCAAACTCTGGGAGAACTTAAATCAACAGAAAATTGATTTTTGGAAAGCACCAGATGGCTTATTTTGGATATGTGGAAAAAGAGCATACCCAAAACTCCCCCCACGACGGCAAGGGAGTTGTACTTTGGGAATTATACAGCCAGGATTTTTTCTTCTGCCAGGTCCAAATGGAGACAAACTAGGAGTGCCAGTATATGAGGACCTAAAAAGAAGCAAAAGGGAGGAGATTGGAGGATTTCAAAAATGGGGAGATGAGAAATGGCCCCCTGAGCGCATATTGGAAACCTAGGGGCCAGCCACCTGGGCACAAGATGGGAGTTGGGGATACCGAACCCCAATTTATATGCTAAATCGCATCATAAGACTCCAGGCAGTTGTAGAAGTAATAACAAATAAAACTGCTCGAGTAATAGAATTAATATCCACTCAGCAACGTCAAACCAGAGCTGCAATATATCAGAATAGGTTGGCTTTAGACTATTTGTTAGCTGAAGAAGGAGGTGTTTGTGGGAAATTTAATACATCAGATTGTTGTTTAAAAATAGATGACAACGGGGATGCCGTTCTGGATATAGTCAATGATATCAGAAAAATAGCACATGTACCAGTTCAAAAATGGGACCCAAAGCTAAAAAGCAGTTGGTGGGATAATCTATTGGGAATAGAATGGTGGAAAAAGTCAGGCTTCTTCCTTTTGTGTGCTACAACTGGCTTGATATTTCTTCCTTGTTTAATCCCCTGCTTTATTCAGCTAATCACCAGAGTAGTTCAGAGTATGCAAGTGATAACAATGCCTATAGATCCAAACTTAACTACATCTAGAGTGGCACAAAAAATTATGGTGTTAAAGAAACAGAACAACATAGAAGATCCTCTTGAAGAAGCAAGATTAATTTGGGAAAAAAATGAGCAAATAATAAAGGCTAGAAGGCAAGAAATATTGCTCAAGCCAAATGATTCATGAAAAGAAAAAGGGGGGTTTTGTTATAGATACATTTTATATTGTTGGCTTTTCGCAAATATTAAAATGAATGTTATGTGTATAAGAATGAGAAATTTTGTTGTATTAATCTAGTTTTCTTTATTTCTATTCTTGATGAAATTTAGAAATAGTGGTATAATACATATATGTTAGGTTATGGCATAGTATTAAAATAAAAACTGCTTTTGTTTGTATAACCCAAAGACTGAGGAAAAAAAAAATAGCTAGAGACTCCTGCATTTGTAAACTATCTTATCCAGATGAAGACAGCAGTGACCAGAGCTCTGGGGGAGGAATTTATTGCATTCCTGGTATCAGAGAGTGTAAATCTCAATGGCGCCAAGAGGATTGATTTATTGGGAAGGGAGCAAGAGAAAACTAAACAGAAGAACACCAAAGATCCTAAGAAGAATGTATGAATATGTATGAGAATTTATGGATATGTAGTAGGGTTCTGTTTTTAAGGGACAATCCTTTGTTAGTAAGGTGTGCTCTCTTAGCTGAATGCAGAGACACCCGGCTGTATCTGTATACTTTACTTATTTTTTTCTCCTAATTGTTTTTTAATTAAACTTTTAAATTCTATAAAAATTGTGTGAACCTCGCTTTTCACATCCCCCAAGACAGGACCCCCAGGATTTCTAAACTCCTTCTGTGAGAGGAGTTCTGGGAGTGGCTGGATCCAATCCCAGCCCCAGGATTTGTAAAGGTGTCTTGGTTCTAGAAGACAGGTGTCTGCTAGGGAGAGCAGGAGCCTCCCTTGGGATGAAAGAATGTAGACCCCCTCCCTCCGAATTATTATAATTTTGAAATCAAGGGGGCTTTCCGGCAGAGATCTGGGGATAGGAATAAGAGTTCTTTATTAGTATAACCAGGCACACAAACAACAATAACTACAGCATTAACAAGAAAACAGAACCAGGGACCCCGTGCTGAGACGGGATGGAGGAGAGGCTTTGTTTTCACAAACCCCCTCGGGCGGGCAGTCCCGGTGCTCCTGCGGGGCTCTGAGGAACACTCGGCTGGAACAGCAGGGATGAGCTGAGATCCTGGGCTGGTGGATGAGGTGGAACAGCAGGGATGAGCTGAGATCCTGGGCTGGTGGATGAGGTGGAACAGCAGGGATGAGCTGAGATCCTGGGCTGGTGGATGAGGTGGAACAGCAGGGATGAGCTGAGATCCTGGGCTGGTGGATGAGGTGGAACAGCAGGGATGAGCTGAGATCCTGGGCTGGTGGATGAGGTGGATCAGCAGGGATGAGCTGAGATCCTGGGCTGGTGGATGAGGTGGAACAGCAGGGATGAGCTGAGATCCTGGGCTGGTGGATGAGGTGGAACAGCAGGGATGAGCTGAGATCCTGGGCTGGTGGATGAGGTGGATCAGCAGCTCCACGGCCGTGCCTGGCACTGCCACATGTCCCAGCAGGACAGGGGGTGTGAGGCCACCAACGAAGAGGGAAGAAGGAGAAGAAGCAGCAGCTCCGTCTGGGTGATGGCGAAATTCCCTTCTCCCCACCGCAGCAGCTCCACGACCCAGCAAATGAATGTCTTTCCCCGAAGCCAAAGAAAGCCAGCCAAAAACTGTCCCCACCCTCCTTTCCTGCCCCCTTCCCCCCCTGGGCCTGGCCACTCTTTGTCCTTTATCAATCACCCACTAAATACCCACAGTTAGGTTGTCTCCCCAGCTAATGGGTAAAAATTCCCCCGGGAGGCCAGAACAAAAAAAGGACACCTAACCCCCAACAAGAACCAAGTCTGAACAAGAGAAAACTGCCTCTCTCTCATCAATCTCAGTCCAAGGGGGAAAAAGAAGCCAAGCACAAGTGTCCCATCAGGACAGAGGCTCAATCTCCAATCAAAGGGGACTTTGTTCCAGCTTTTCCCTTGGAGCAGTGTGCAGCAAGCACACCTGGGCCTCATTCAGGTCTCTGTGTGGGCTGGCAGTCAGCTTCTGTTGAGAATTTAAAGCTTTTTCTGTACTTTCCACAGCAAATAACAGACCTCACCCAGCTGCACCAAACCCCAAAATTCACTCTAAAAATAACCATTTGCATTTTCCTCCATTCAAGCCCTGAAGAAAACAAACTTCACTTGCGGGAGCTGGCGGCACGGTGTCCTCCAAGACCGTTGATGAGCAGGACAATATTCCAGGGGAAGAGCGGCAAAGCCAAAGTTCACTGATGCTTAGGAAGCTTTGCAAAACCTTCCCACCTGTGGTGGTGTTGCACCCTCCTGAGCTCCTGGAGCCCTCACTCAGCTCAGGCGCACTTTGGACAGGAAGGGGATGGTTCAGTTTGTGCCATGTGGGGACAGGAGGAGGGAAGACTTTGCACACACTGTCACCAGGGCAGGGCTGTTTTCCTTTATGGTGCCACACGGTAGCACGTAATCTTTGATTTCATGGGAGTGAGGGAGGTGCTGAAGGGCAACAATTCCCTGTGCTAAGGACATCTTCGACTCACACAGCAAGGCAAGTGAAGGGGAAAGTGCAATCTCTCTTTCCTGGAAGGTGTTCAGCTTTTAACAAACTAGTTTTGCTGAAGATGAGCCTAGGCAGTGGTGAGTGAGAGCATTTGATCAAACTCCCAGAGTATCCTCACATCTGTTTGGACGCAATTTCTCTTTTTTTTTTCATTGTGAATGCTTTCTCCTGCCCCGCTGCCTCCTGCTTGGAGTTGTACGCGCAGCAGAGTCCCAGAGTTTTCTCAGCAGGCCTGTGCAGCGAGTTCTGAGCCAACGTGTGGCTCTGCTGCCATCCCAAATCTGCGCTTTCCTTGCCCAGCCTGAGCGCAAGTGGGGCATGTGCTGGGCGTGGCTGGAGATTTTCATCACCAAAATCCTCCAGCATCATGGCATTTCCATCTGCCCATTGCTTTGGAGAGCACAAATCACAAACCACCCATCTCAGCTGATAAATGTCATTGCTTGCAGATTGCTGCAGCCGCACAGCTGAGCTACAAATACACATGAATCAATTGCAGTTGAAAAATGGCATTTATTACAAATTGCTACACCTGCGCTGACAATACACAACCATAAAAAACTCAGTTAAGTTTAAAAAAAGTCATTTATTATATTAGCACAACAATGCCACATAAAAATATACAAATACCAACTAAAGTTAGCAAAAACTTAATTTATTGCTAACCTCTGCAAGTCACTATAGACAAAGATTAATGAGGTGTTTAACAACTTAATTTAATACATATTACAAGCTTACAGCCCATATAGAAATACAAAAATATCAGTGCCTCCCTCTATAGAACCCTGTACTAAGAATTCGATAGAATTATACAACTATAACACTTCATACATGTTTAAACAGAACTAAATACCTCTACATATATATACATAACAATCTACAGATGGAAATAGAGATTAAATATTACATATTTCATACAAAATACATACATATAGATGTATAAAACAAAACTATTTGAAAATATACAAATGTCACAGTCCCAATCTAAATGTCCATAGAACTGCGTAAGAACAAATCAGCCACCTGATCTTCAAAGCCTCTCCCTCAGTCTTCTCCTCCCATGCAGAGCAGCTCTCCTGGACAGGGACAGCAGATGGGACATCTGGGAGGCAAAGGGAACAGCGAGTCAGTCCTGGGACCTTTCCCTTGGCAGCAGCTGCACTTCCAGCAGGGAAGCGAAAATCTCCGAGCCTCCCCAGGAGGGTTGGGAAGAACAAGCAGGCCGAGCGGGCCAGCGTGTGGCGAGCGCAGGCGCGGCGGGACTGTCCCGCATCTCCCGGCAGCCCGGCACAGCTCCCGGGCCCTGCCGGCACAGCTGCCTTGCCCAAGGACAGCCCCTGTGGTGGCCGGGGCAGCAGCGCTGAGCAGCCCCAGCACGGGCAGGGGCCGCTCCTGCCCGGCCGGGCAGCGCCCACGGACAAAGCCCACGCCACCCTCAGCCCTGCCCGGCCTCACCAGCCCTGGGGCCTCACCCAGGCTCTCGCGTGGCCCCAGCACATCCCTGCTCACTGCTCTTGCTCCAGGCCTTCAGCTTCTCCCTGCTGGCTCCTCTCAGTGTCTGGATGTCGTCAAGCTCTTCAGCACAGCTGTGGTGGCAAAAGTGGAGGCTCTGGAATTGGTTGCAAGGCCTGGCAGAGCTGCAGTCCCTGAGCTCTGTGTGCTCCTTCCTGGCCCCCTCCATCCCCTCAGCCCCGCCGTCCTCTCGGCAAACCCCCAGCCCCCTCTTCAGTTTCTTCGGCCTCTCCCAGGCCTCTCACCCCGCTCAGTCCCTTCTGAGCCGTTGTGTCCCCTCAGAGCCGGCACAGCCCTCAGCCCGTGCCTCTGTCACCTCAGTGCCACCATCGCCCTCTGCTCCCCCACAGCCCTCAGTGCCCCCAACACCTCAAGGTTTCCATCGTCCCTTCAGCATCAGCGCCTCCTCAGCCCCCTCAGTCTCACCGTCCTTCAGCAGCTCCTCACAGGACAGTGCCTGGGGCCACCGGCAGCTCCCACCGCTCCAGGGACAGCCAGGGCTGCAACTGCTGCTCCGCCTGGCCCGGCCCCAGCTCGGACCCAGCACAGGGGGACACAAGGGGCACAGCGGGAAAAACAAGAGATGAAAAAGGCAGCCAAGGGGGAAAGAGCCAAAAATGCAGCCTAGGCCTACACTGCTCAATCTATGGACCTATACATCTATATAACTCTAACTAAAGAACTATGCACATTTAGAAATGGAACTGTGTGCGCATCTAAATGCTACTCTCTACATATACAAATGTAATTTTGGATGTCTATAAATGTAACTGTATACATAAAAATGAAATCCTACCGCATCCATAACTAACTATCTATACAAACTATACAGATGTAGAAATAGATACACCTATAAATACAACTATACAACTCTATCAATCTATACTTGTAACTATAGAAATAAATCAAGTTAAAATAAATAAATAAATCAAGATAAAAAATCTCTAACTAGATCTATGAATAGAGGGATGCCACCTGCCCGATGGTCACAGGCTCTCCCTCTGATCCTTCTTCCCACGCAGGGCAGCCCTTCTGGCAAGGTAGATGAGATGGATATCTGGGAAGGAAAGGCAACTCTCAGTCAATGCTGGCCTCCGTGGAGCTTTCCCTTTGCAAGGAAACTGTCCTGCTAGCAAAGGCTGTAAAACATGGCCTGAAAGGCACACTCTCACTTGAGAATATGAAGCCTGCTCCATAAAGAACAGGGATCCTTCCAAGTTTTCCAGCCTTCTGAAGTTTTGAAGTATGCCAATCAATTCACAACACTCCCAGTGCAAACGGCACCCAGGAGAGCTTGAAACACAGACAGTCCCAGCTCCCACAAAGAAGCCCAGCCTTGTTCTTTCCCTGGGCTGACGCAGAGACGTCAGTCCTCACTGCAGTGGCTGAAGCTGAAGGCTGCTGTGAGCTGTGAACCAATTGGGACACGCAGCTTGGTGACACAACTGCCACCAGCTCAGCTTTATTCCCGGCTCTCTTGCCACAGCAGAGGACTCGGTGTCAGAGCCTCTGGAAAAGCATGGAGGGGCAGGGCTCGGGGAGCTTGTGCCAGTGCAGGATTGGAACTAAAGGCACCAGGAAGCACCAACCCTGCTTGAGACAAGAACTCAACTCTTCTCATCTCCCTTCCTGTCAGAGGCAGGCTCAGAGCAGCTGTCTCCCATCTCACTAAAGCAGGCTGGGCTCACTCCTTACCAAGCTCCTCGGGCTCCTGGCAAACGTTCACACAGCTCCCGCCAGCAGGCAAAGCTCCCTCTGCTGCAGCCTTGTTCACAGCCTCCCCTCCTGAAGAGCCACGGGCAACACTAGGATTGACCTGAAAAGAAAAACACAAAGAAGGAAACACAAAGATCAACCAATAGATTCTGCAGGGATACAATCAGAGCCTGCCAGATTTCCTTCTGTGCACCAACAAATTGCTTTTAAAAACTGGTATATACGCGGGAGTTTGCAGAAGACAAAGGCTCCTCACGCTTGGCAATAAGATATGGGCAGTTCCAAAAAAATCCCCCTCCCCACATCCAGTCTGCCCTTCCTCAAGAAGAAATCTACCCATGCAATGGCTCTGCATATTAAATGAAAGAAGAGAAATTCTTTGGCAAAGTTGTAGAAGAAGATGCAAAAAGGCCTGTGCCAATGCAGAAACTGAACACTCCAGGCCAGTCTGGGAAGAGACAAGACTACAGAAAAACGGGATTCCAAAGTCCAAGAGGGAATCTGTCAAACACAAGGACTAATGGGCCCTGATTGAACTGCTCTTCAACACAGGAGGAGCCCCTGGGCTTCAAGGAGTCCTTAACCATTTCATGTCCAGCACCAACCTTGTCCTTCTCACCAATCACACAAGTCATGGGGCCTCAAAACCAAGACATCTGCCCCCTGAAGACTCCACGGCTCACACACTTCATCCCTTCTTCCTAACAAGGAGCTCTGGGCCCCAGAGGCCTTCAACAGTCCAAAACACTGACTTCTCCAACACGCTCCAAGAGGCTGACAAGGCTGACAAGGCTGTTGAGCGTGGGGATGACACTCAAGCCATGGAGTGGGTGCTAAGGATGGAGTCCTGCTAGCTCCTGGCACAGGGATGTGCTCTTCCCACCACAGCCCTAAGCACAACAGTCTCCTGCAGGCTGCAGCTTTGCAGGGACTGTCTGGCAACACACACCTCTTCTTTCCACAAGGTGACTGAGCTCTGGAACATGGAGAGCAAGACTGGCCAGTTTGCCCAGCTGAGGATTTCCCAGCTGGAAACTGGACTGCAGGCACCAGGTTCCTGAGAGGGCAAGACAGCTGCAGCTCCAGCCCATGCCCACACACAGCTCTGGGAATGCCTACACGCACAGCAGGGCTCACACAGCAGCAGCAGCAGCTGCAGGAGCAGCTGCAGCCCAGCCCTTGCTTTGCCTTGGCCTTCCAGCCCAAGAGAGGCAGAGCCCACATCTGCTGCTGGCACCATCGCATGCCCCTCCCACTCTGCCTTCAGTGGCAATTCTCCAAACGCTCTTCTCTTCTTTCCCATCAAACAAAGCCTGTTAGAACCCACCAAGCTTCCACTTCCTCCCCACAAATGCCCCTGCACCAGGGATTCTTCCCAGAAAAAGGAGCATTTAAACCTGGCAAACACCTCTCATCCTCACTTAAGGGCTATCTCCCCTTTTCAATCCCTCTTCCTTAGCAAATCTTGCTTGACCAAGCAAATCCTTCTGTGTCCATTCCCAGCTGAATTCAAGACGCCTTTGCTTCTCAGCCATGCAACAACATTCAGAAGCTCTCAGTCCAGCCCCTCTCATCCCTGTCCAATGGAGTTACCTGAGCAGAGGGAGACCTTTCAGGCACAGATGGTGAAAGCATCTCCTCCAGTGTCTCCAGAACAAGGTCCAGATCCAGCGGTGGCAATTCCTCTTCCCCAGGAGTACTCCATAGCCAGCTTGGGGCTCTCCATGCTGCATAACCAGCACTGCCAGCTGGAGCACTGGGGACTGAAGTGCCCGGGGCGGCTGCAAGAATCCAAAAACATCGGTGAGGCTCCAAAATGAGGTTTTGGGACGCAGAGCTTTATTGGTGCCTTGGATCAAACATCACAGGAAGCGCACAGCAACCTCAACTCCAGAAAGGTATTAAAAACTTCCCAGGGAATTGGAAGAGTGAGCTCTTCCCCTTCAAAAGTATTATCCTAATCGACGAGTACATAGATTAAAGTATGGCTTGTGAAACCGATCTAGACATACACACAGACATAATCACCTTTAATCACAGCCTTTTGCATCTTCCCAGCAGCTTTGGCATTTGGCTGCTTGAGTTTCCCATCACAAGAGACCACAGAAAGTGCATTCACCCAGGAAGAGGCCAGAGGTGCAGACACACACGCTAAACTTAAACTGTGAGTTTCTTCTAAAGAGCAACCATGGAGGTGAGGCCATGGTCTGCAGCTGCAACTGTTCTGGGGACTCCCAGCGTGCACTGAAATTTCATAGCATTATTTGTGGGAGAGACTGTTGGAAATGGAAAATCTGCAGCCTTAGAAAAAGCCTGGATTGATGGAGTGATGAAAGTACACAGACATTAGGTAGAGTAATTCTAAACCTATGTTCTTACAATTGCAAGTAAGAATATGCCTAGAGTAAGTAAGAAATTATATAAAGTAAAATAGTTGGAGGTATCAAGTATAATAGTGTGATTTATAAAGTAAGTTAGAGATCTAGAAACTATAACAGAAGTGTGTGTGTGAATACGTGACCTGTTAGCTTGTTGGTTAAAAGACAGACGCAGTGTGGCAAAATCAAGTAAAGGTGATAAGAGCTTAATAAGTGAAAATAAACTTTGTGTCAACTGTCTACTGGACTAAAAAGTTATATATTGCCATGCAGAGAAGAAACTCATAACTTCCTCGAGCTGTGGTTGACTTGTTGCCTGTAAATCTCACACCTCAGGACTGATATCTTATTGGGCTACTTAAGCAATGAATCATCTCAAAGCACGGTGGTCCCATCCCTTGTATTTCATCTCAACAAAAGACAATCTGTAAACTCTGCAATATCCTATCAGAGTCCTAGTTTGGCTTCATCCAAAGAAAAATGGGAGTTCACCTGACACCGACCAGTTGTGGAGAAATGTTCTTTGCCTCGCCCTTTGACCTCTACACAGAGGCTGCCTGGAAAATGGCCAGAACATCCTCCAAATCTGCAGCAAGGACGGGAAAAGCAGACAGAGATTCTTTTGATATTCATGATCCTGCTTCCTAGTACCCTTGACACCTGATTCTGACAATCAAATGTACACATGACAGAGCACCACGGCAAAATACTTCAGTCACTTTTTGTGCTCTTTCTGAAAAGCCAGGGGAGAAACACATTGCGTACCTGATGGGATGTTGGCTGGCAAGTGCTGCTCTGGAGAAGTGCAGCTGCTGCTCTCTGGAGAAGCCACAGAAGTGCTTTGATGGTGCACAGGAAATGCTGGAGTGATGAGCTCTGGCTGGAACTGAAATTTGTGTGTGCCTGGCTTGTCTGATGAAACCCCAAGTGCAGATGGAGCAAACACTTTCTTGGCACGTGCTGGGGAAGCTTCACGCCCTGGAGGATCTGGACTTGTCCTGGAAGGGCCTGCAGGTAGCTCTGAATCCTCAGGGGAGGCAGCACTGCGCTTCTGGCATGAAGAAGCTGTGCAGCAGTGAGGGAAGAAGAAAGGAAGCAAAGGGAAGGTCACTACTGCTCCTCAGGTGTGTTTCCCTTGGCAGCAACTGTACTTCTCCCAAGGAAGACAGAAGCTCCCATCCTCCCAAGTAGGGGGAGAAGGAGAAAATTCCCTTCTCAAGTTCTGAAGCTTTGCAACAACCAATTCCTTGTCTACTGAGCTCTCCCGTACTTATTCATCTGTCTGGGAAAAGTGTCCCGCTGCCATTCCTTGGCAGGAGGCAACTGCCAGAAACCCAACTGCCAGCTCTTCTCCCTTCTGCTCCAAAGGCACACAAAAACTTTAGAATCACAGCCTTCCCTATCTCCCCAGCAGCTTTTAGATTTGGCTGCTTGAGTTTCTCAACACAGAAGGCCACAGAACGTGCATTCACCCAAGCAGAGCCTGGATCTTCAGGCACACACTGAGAAATTCAACTGCGAGTTTATTCTAAAAGCAACCTTGTAGGTGAGGCCATGTTCTGCAGCTGCAGCTCTTCTGAGGCACACAGAGTTCATTTCAATGGCACGGCCCGATTTGCAGGCCAGTCAGTCTGAAACATCTGCAATATCCTATCACCGTCCTACTTGGACTTCATTCCAAGAAACAGGGGAGTTCACCTAACACTGACCACTTGTCTGTCAGGCAATATTTTTCACCCAGCCCTTGCACCTCAGCAGACAGGCTGTCTGGAAAATGCCCAGAACAACCTCCACATCTGCAGGAAGGACAGGAAGAGCAGAGAATACTTTGGCATTCACAGTCCCACTTCCTAGTACACTTAACACTGTTTTCTACGTGATTCTCACTTGAGATCTAGCCATGACAGAGGACTCAGGGAAAACACTTGAAAGGCTCAGTTGCCAGGACCTATTGGAAAAGGAAGGGTAGAAACTCTTTCCCTACCTGATGGCTCGCAGGCTGGGCTGTGCTGCTGAGAAGATGAGCAGCTGTTGCTGTGTCCCAGGGCCCTGCAAGCAGCTTCAGGGTGGATTGGAGTGAGGTGAACCATGAGCTCAGGATGGCGTTTCAGGTCCAGGCGAACCAGTGGAACCGTGAGCTTGCGGAGATTAAATCTCTGGATGAGCTCTCTTGATGGTTCCACTGGTGAAGCCCCAACAAGTCCAGAGGTGGCACAGACTTTCTTGGCAGCTGCTGGGGAAGCCTCACTCTCCTGAGCACTTGCACTTCTCTTGGAAGGGCCTGGAGGCAGCTCTGAATCCTCAGGTGAGGCAGCATCGCGCTTCTGGCGCAAGGGAGCTGTGCAGCAGGGAGAGAAGAAGAAAGGAAGCAAAGGGAAAGCTGGGTCACTACTGGTCCTCAGGTGTGTTTCCCTTGGCAGCAACTGTGCTTTTGTCAGGGAAGACAAAAGCTCAGCTCCTCCCAAAACAGGGTGAGAAAGAAAAATATCACCACATGTCTTGGGGGGTTTGATGCCTATAGAACTTCAGTCAAACTTACAAGCTGCTTCTATAGGTTGAGTTATAAGATATCAATAGAACCAAATATATCCGTATCAACAGATATCAATGGAACCTGAATCATAACTTCATGGATCTATTTAACCTGATATAGACGTCTTTCTATGCATTGTAGTGCCTAGTATATGGTTAACTGGTTGCTCAGAGCAGGAGACCCGGGAAAAAAACATGAAAATCTCACCAGGTGGTCAGTTTCAGAGATAGGGAAGTATAGTACTAATGAAAAATTAGCAAACATCAAGCCAATTAGCCACAAGAAATTAGATCGCTTAGGACCAGACAGACCAAGGAACACCGTAGCTGTGCATGCTCTGAAGACAAAGTTGAAAAGTCCAGAGAGTATAATATACTGTGTCTATTAGTTCCATATGTTATAATGACATAGTAACACCAAGCAATTATTACTAAATATAGCACAGCAATTGACAAAGGTGGATGAATTAGGAGGAGAAATCCTCCTCACCTCCAGCACTGAAATAAACAACTCTACACACACGGCTCTATGGGGTTTTATTCCCTTTGCAACAACCAGCTCCCTGTCTACTGAGCTGTCCCCTATCCGTTCAACCCTTGGCAGGAGGCAGCTGCCAGAATCCCAAATGCAGCCCGGCGCAGCTCCCGGGCCCTGGAAGCAGCCCCAGCCCCAGCACGGGCAGGGGCCGCTCCTGCCCGGCCGGGCAGCGCCCACGGACAAAGCCCACGCCTCCCTCCGCGCCCGCAGCTCCCACCCCGTCTCACCGGCTCTGGGCGGCTGCCCGGTGGGGAGGGCGGGCAGCCACCGCTCCCTGGGCTGCTTGTCCCTTCTCTCTTTCCCCACAGGCTGAGGTACTTGACAGGTACAGACTGCCCGGAACACCTGATACCTGTGATACCTTCCCCCCCACCCCCAATGCATAATCCCTTCTTAATTCTTTACTTTTATGGAATTCATAGTGTTCTTTCAGTGCCTCTTTGATCTTTTAGTGGAATCCATCCCATTGTTTCTGTTGTCTCTCACTGAGAGCTGCTTCTTATCTGTCTCGTTAGGGACTTTTGGATTAGGTTCTTTTTCCCTTTGAACTGAAGATTGACGAGAGGGAGGCAGTTTTCTCTTGTTCGGTCTCAGTTGTTTATTTTTTTCTTATCAGCATGACAAGGTACAAGGAGCTATGTACACTATGATAGAAAAGGGTAAAATGGCTAACAAAGATCCTCTTCAAGGTCTTTTATATGTTCATTTACCCAATTAACAGATGCCAACTAAATTATTTTTCTTAGTGACCCAATGACCCAACACCTGTGCGCTGCCTTGTGGCATTTTTTACCCAATCCCTTACTACTACCCAAAAACCCCTTGGAGAAGAACATGAAGAAGAAAGAAGAAGGACAAGAGACAACACCCTAAATCTTCCATCTTGTCTCCTGTTCTCTAAACTACTTTTTCACCCAGTGATCTAAGAAACTTTCTAATCTACACACTTACACTTTTCCTATCTAACTTTAACATTTGTTTTCATGTATCACCATGAAAACATGCTCATGAATTTCATGTCATATGAAATTCAGTGTTTCTTTGAATCCTAGAACTAAGTATTAGAAACAAGGGCACACACTGTATCTCAGACTCCAACAATTGTGCACCGTGTTTGTATCCACTAGGATTTCTTTTGTTTATCCTGTGGAGGAAGCAGTCTGTTTAAAGTCTCTTGGCTGTTAATCTTGAGTCTATTCAGTAAATGATTCATTTTCTATTCGACCTAATGGGACATTCTAAAGAACTTGGGAGCAAGAGCAATTTGGGGTGCAGGTGGCCTGAAACAGAGCTACTGCCAGAAACCTGAGCATAGGCAGGACTTGGCTAAGTGTTCACTCCATTTGTAACAACATATTTCATTTAAAAAAATACAAAGAGAGAAGATCTTTTTGCCCATTTATTCTTTTCCTGTTTATGCACTTGTGAAAAACGAGGTTTACATAATTTTTATAGAATTTAGAAGTTTAATAAAAAAAACAATTAGGAGAAAAAAATAAGTAAAGTGTACAGATACGGCCAGGTGTCTCTGCATTCAGCCAAGAGAGCACACCTTACTAACAAAGGATTGTCCCTTAAAAACAGAACCCTACTACATGTCCATAATTTCTCATACATATTCATACATTCTTCTTAGGATCTTTGGTGTTCTTCTGTTTAGTTTTCTCTTGCTCCCTTCCCAATAGATCAATCCTCTTGGCGCCATTGAGATTTACATACTCTGATACCAGGAATGCAATAAATTCCTCCCCCAGAGTTCTGGTCACTGCTGTCTTCATCTGGATAAGATAGTTTACAAATGCTGGAGTCTCTAGCTATTTTTTTTTCCTCAGTCTTTGGGTTATACAAACAAAAGCAGTTTTTATTTTAATACTATGCCATAACTTAACATATATGTATTATACCACTATTTCTAAATTTCATCAATAATAGAAATAAAGAAAACTAGATTAATACAACAAAATTTCTCATTCTTATACACATAACATTCATTTTAATATTTGCAAAAAGCCAACAATATAAAATGTATCTACAACAAAACCCCCCTTTTTCTTTTCATGAATCATTTGGCTTGAGCAATATTTCTTGCCTTCTAGCCTTTATTATTTGCTCATTTTTGAACCAAATTAATCTTGCTTCTTCAAGAGGATCTTCTATGTTGTTCTGTTTCTTTAACACCATAATTTTTTGTGCCGCTCTAGATGTAGTAAAGTTTGGATCTATAGGCATTGTTATCACTTGCATACTCTGAACTACTCTGGTGATTAACTGAATAAAGCAGGGGATTAAACAAGGAAGAAATATCAAGCCAGCTGTAGCACACAAAAGGAAGAAGCCTAACTTTTTCCACCATTCTATTCCCAATAGATTATCCCACCAACTGCTTTTTAGCATTGGGTCCCATTTTTGAACGGGTACATGTGCTATTTTTCTGATATCATTGACTATATCCAGAACGGCATCCCCGTTGTCATCTATTTTTAAACAACAATCTGATGTATTAAATTTCCCACAAACACCTCCTTCTTCAGCTAACAAATAGTCTAAAGCCAACCTATTCTGATATTTTGCAGCTCTGGCTTGACGTTGCTGAGTGGATATTAATTCTATTACTCGAGCAGTTTTATTTGTTATTACTTCTACAACTGCCTGGAGTCTTATGATGCGATTTAGCATATAAATTGGGGTTCGGTATCCCCAACTCCCATCTTGTGCCCAGGTGGCTGGCCCCTAGGTTTCCAATATGCGCTCAGGGGGCCATTTCTCATCTCCCCATTTTTGAAATCCTCCAATCTCCTCCCTTTTGCTTCTTTTTAGGTCCTCATATACTGGCACTCCTAGTTTGTCTCCATTTGGTCCTGGCAGAAGAAAAAATCCTGGCTGTATAATTCCCAAAGTACAACTCCCTTTCCGTCGTGGGGGGAGTTTTGGATATGCTCTTTTTCCACATATCCAAAATAAGCCATCTGGTGCTTTCCAAAAATCAATTTTCTGTTGATTTAAGTTCTCCCAGAGTTTGGAGATCTCAGGTATACTAAAGGAAGGATTCTTGCCTTTATCCTTACATTGAAACAGTTTCATTATTATATATGCAATCTCCTTCCTTTGTTTTTCTGGGAGCCCAGTACCAAGTTGGTTCATCTGGGATCCACCATGTGGAAGTTCCATTACTAACTTTATATTTCTTACAGGGAGTATTTCCTACTTCATTAAGGAAATTCCTCCCCGTGCGCCAGAGACATTCTTCTCCTATCACTGTTGAGCTTAAAATCCACCCTTCAGGACGGTTTTCTCTCTTTGTAATTGTCTGGTTCCATTTTAGGAGTTCAATTGGACCTAAGCTGCTGCCTTTCCATGGCCATTCTTCTGATGTCAAAGCCCCTCCACATACCCAACAGTTAGTGATGTTAAGTTCCTTACTGATTCTCTCTCAACTCCACAAACTGGTTTTTTCCCAGTCTTGAGATATCTATTTCTTTTTCTAATTGTTGTTCCAGTTTTGTACACAAATCTTGAAGTGAAACTGATACAGGATTAGATTGCTGTGCTGGTTTTGCCTTTTTGCTTATCAGTTGTTCTTTTACTAAATCTTGGGTTTTGCTCCCAATAATATATGTAAAACAAATCCATCTCTCCCCTTTTGGACATTCACTTCCTAACCTATTACCACTTGCTCCCAAATTTTCTGTAACCCAATATTTTTTCCCATTATGCATACAGTTACCTAGTTTGGATGGGTTATAACAGTGACTGTTGATACGGGTATGAGTGACAAAAAAGGAACCTCGGTGTCTTTGCATGTACAGATTTCGGTAGCATTTCTGGCATGTGTTTGCTGGTATTCCAAAAGAGAAAAGACAAAAAATGAGTGACAAAAAAAGGAGTAACAGAGGTCTGGTTTGGCTTGTATTCCCACCTCCCATGCCTATGGGGTTGCTACCCATAGCAGGTGTATTGTATCTTCTTGGTGGCGACTACAGCGGCCAACCCGGTCTTGCCCTCTATTTCCTTATCAACTCCTTTTTGTCAGTTTCCAGGCAAATCGTTTTTGGCACTTCTTAATTGTAATTTCCCACTGTTCCTCAGGTATTTCCCACTCAACAGGCTCTAATAATTCCCATCCACAAAGCAAAGTTATTATTTCAGTTGTTCTTAATTCAGTCTGGAGAGAGGATCGATTTAGCACTCTACATTTCATGCAAAGAGAAAGACAATTGTGTGTACTACAATACCAATTTTCCTTACAATTTAAATACTTACATTTAATTCAGCTAGCATGTCTTGTACTAGGATGTTTGAGACAGGGTATATGGTATAGCACTGATGGGAGTTGTAATTCTCCCTCCTCTTTGTATAAGTCACAGGCAAGAGCCAGAACTTGGGAATTTCTTAATTTGAAACAGTGTGGATCCCCCTGTTTGAGATGGGAGTATTCCTTCCCAAGGTGGGTACCTGAGATGTTTTAAAGCTTGTCCAGGCAGCACTTGAAACCACTGGTATAAGCTTGGCCTTCCTTCCCAGGTAGGTGCTATTCTCTGTACATTCCTTGGATCATGTGGATTTTCCCAGTTCATTACCACCCAGTCCCCGCTTTAGAGTCAATTTGGTGTCACCTGGTTCAGAAGTTACAATCCACTCCTCAGGTTTCTTCACAGGTCCTTTGATTCTGCTGGCGTGGATCCACCCTCGTTCCCTGCTCCGGATTGCAGCCTCCGTTGTCAGCAGTACCTGAAAAGGACCTTCCCATTGTGGAGTTAAGGATTGCTCTTTCCATGTTTTTACCAATACCCATTCCCCTGGATGGATATTATGAATTTAAAGTCTAAAGGTGTGGTTTGAGGGATTATCCCTTTTAACCACAAATTTTCAAGGGTTTTTGCAATTGTTTTCACATATTCTTTGATAATTGTCTCCCCGACTTCATAGGTAGCAGTTTCATGTTGGGTGGTCAGAAAGGGTAACCCAAACATCATCTCATAGGGTGACACTCCTAAATCTGATCGAGGTTATGTTCGAACCCTCAATAAAGCCAGAGGTAGGCATTTTACCCATGACATTTGTGTTTCGATTATTAATTTTGTTAAAGTTCTCTTTAGAGTTTGATTCATTCTTTCTACCCGACCTGAACCTGGGGATGCCATGGGGTATGTAGTTCCCATTTTATTCCTAAGGCTTGAGTTATTTGCTGCAAGACCTTTGATGTGAAATGTGTTCCTCTGTCTGAGTCTATTCTATTAACCATCCCGTATCTGGGAATGATTTGTTCTAAAAGGGTTTTACATACCACATTGGCTGTGGCCTTGACAGTAGGAATTGCTTCCACCCAATGGGTTAGATGATCTGATATGACTAATAAAAATTTCCATCTTTGTACCTGGGGAAGTTCAGTGAAGTCAACTTGGATACTTTGAAATGGTCGGAGGGCTAACTCACGGCCTCCAAATGTTGTCTGTCTCATTACCTTTTTATTCACTTTCTGGCAAGTTATGCATCTTTCAGTTACTTGTTTTGCCACTCCAAAAATCCCAATACACCCATAATTCCTTAAAAAGTGATCACACAAAGCTTGAGTGCCCCAATGAGTTTTTTGATGCGTATCTTCTAGTATTTTTCTAGTAAGTGACTTATTAAGTAACTGTCTTCCATCAGGGAGCCTCCATTTTCCACACTCATCCTGTTTTCCCCCTATCTTGTTTAACTGCTTTTCTTCTGCTTCACTGAATTTGGGAATTGTCAATTTTTCCATGTCCGGACTTAGAATTAACAGAACTCTTTTGATCCCATGTTCTGCTGCATCTTTTTTTTTTTTGATCTGCCAAATTATTTCCTCTTATTTCTGAGGTCATTCCTTTTTGGTGACCCCTAACATGTACTACGGCTATCTCTTCAGGCAGTTTTAATGCTTCTAAAACTTCTAAAATGAGTCCTTCATGTATCAATCCTTTTCCCTTTGAATTTAGTAATCCTCTTTCCTCCCAGATTTTTCCAAAAGTATGTACCACTCCAAAGGCATACCTTGAATCAGTGTAGATGGTTCCCTTTTTATGTGCTAAATGTTCTAGTGCTCTTTTTAGAGCATATAATTCACAAGTTTGAGCTGACCAATTTGAGGGTAATTTTCCTTTCTCAACAGTTTGCATGTTTCTCCCATCAACTGCTGCATAACCTGACATCCTTTTCCCATGTACACACCTGGAAGAGCCATCTACATATATTATTTCCCCTTCTGAGAGAGCTTGTTCTTCAAGATCTTCCCAAACCTTAGGCTGATATTGGATAATTTCCAAACAATTATGATTTAAGTCACTTTTTGGTTCTCCATACAAAAATTGAGCCGGGTTTAAACTTTTACTTACTTCTAGTGTCAAATCATCACTGTCTATTAGGATTGCTTCATATTTTAACATTCTAGAATCTGATAACCATTTCTCAGCTTTCTGGTTTAGCACATTTCGGACTGCATGAGGTGTGTACACAATTAGTTTGCTTCCAAAAGTAAGTTTACGGCTCTCTTCTACTAGGATTGCAGTAGCTGCTACAGATTGAATACATACTGGCCAGCCATGACTCACTGGGTCCAGCATTTTTGACAAATATGCTACTGGTTTTTTTACTCCCCCCCACTCCTGGGCTAAAACTCCATGAGCTACTCCACTTTCCACATTCACGTACAGATAAAAGGGTTTTTCTAATGATGGCAAGCTTAAAGCTGATACTGAGGCTAGTTTTAACTTTAATTCTTCTAATTTGCTATCATCTTCGTGGGTCCACTTTACTTCTTCACCTTCTACCAATTTCCCATATAAAAATTTTACTGCTTGTGTATAGCCTTCAATCCATAATCTACAATACCCCAATAATCCAAGCAATTTCCTAATCTCCCTTTTTGAAGGGGGTGGTGGGGAGAGATAGAACTCCTGCAATCCTCTCAGGGTTTAGCTTTCGGCTACCCTTGCTTATTAAATGTCCGAGGTATTTTACTTCTGATTCTACAAATTGCAATTTACCTATTGATACTCTTAGTCCTTTTTCCCCAAGGAAATTCAGAAGTTTTATAGTAGCCTCTTTAACTTCACCTTCAGCTTCCCCTGATAACAAAAGATCATCAACATATTGGATAATTTGTATTCCAGGAGGAGTGGGGAAAGTTTGTAATACTGTTTCTAAAGCTTGCCCAAATAGGTTTGGAGATTCAGTAAACCCCTGTGGTAATTTTGTCCATCTCAGTTGTTGCTTTCTCCCAGTAGTGGGATCCTCCCATTCAAAGGCAAAGATATTTCGGCTTTCCTCAGCTAATGGACAAGCCCAAAAAGCATCTTTAAGATCTACCACACTGAACCACTGGTGCTGGGGTGGAACTTTGCTTAGGAGAGTATAAGGATTTGGAACTACTGGGTAACAGGTCCGAGTTCTTTTGTTAACTTCCCGTAAGTCTTGTACTAATCTGTAATTCCCATCAGGTTTGTTTATGGGGAGAATAGGGGTATTATGAGGGGACATACAGGGTTCTAATGTCCCATCTTTTATTAGTCCTTCTATCACTGGTTTTAAACCTTCTCTTCCTTCTAAGGATATGGGATACTGACGCACACGTATGGGGCATTCTTCTCTCTCAATCGTGACCCTTATGGGGTCAATATCCAGTCCTCCCCTATTTCCCTCCCCAGCCCAAACTTCCTTGTTTATTTTATCTTCATTTTCTAGGTTCAATTTTAGAACTTTGGCAGTCATTTTCCCTTCTTCAGGTATAACTCCTATTCCTAGCTTCACTTGTAAATCCCTCCCCAGTAAGTTGCTACCTGCTCCAGGGATTAACAAAACATTCCCCATCCAAATTTTAGTTTCTCCCTCAATCACCACATCTTTGACTGGAACTGTGAAACATTCTCCTTTTGCCCCTGTTACTTTTACAGTTTCTTTACTTACATCACAACCTGTTGGAATCCGTAATAGACAGGTCCTCTCTGCCCCCGTGTCAACAACAAACTCCAATTCTTCCTCCTGGGGACCTACTTTTAAGGTTATCACAGGCTCCAGATGGTATTTGTCCCCAAGAAAATAGAGCCTATGACTCCCCTATTCTTCTTCTGGGCCTATTTCTTGGAAAATTTTCTGGTCCTTCAGTAGGTGAGGACGTTCTCTCCTGTAGTGCCCTTTCACCCCACAGTGATAACAGGTGTTCTTAAAGCGCTCTTGGGGTTCTATTTGTACTGAGGTTTTGTGTTTTTCCTTTTCCCTGCCCCTAAACCCTGGATGCCTAGGGGTAGTATTTAGAGGCTCCAAATTTCTCTGGAAACTGCTTTCTCGCATAGCTGCTACCAGGATTTTTGCTTCTTCTTTAGCTTCTTCTTCATCTCGTCTTACATAAACTTTTTGAGCTTCTTTTAATAAATCATTTAAAGGTTTGTCATGCCAGTTTTCTATTTTTTCCAGTTTTTTCCTAATGTCTGGCCAGGCATGGGTGACAAAATTAACTCTTAAAAGGGTTTGCCCTGCTATTGTCTCAGGATCTATCCCAGAATATTGTTTCATATCCCTCCGAAGTCTTTCTAACCATTCAGTTGGGGTCTCCTCCTTTCCTTGTTGTCCTTCAAATGCTTTTTTTGCATTTTGCCCTCGAGGTGCTGCCTCTTTTATTCCTTTGATTATCAGATTATGATAATCATTCATATTTCTTCGTCCTGCCTCGTCATTTTGATTCCAATTGGGAGCTACCATTGGCATTTTCTGGTCCCCTGGTGGTCCTTGCTGGTTTTCCTTTTCCCATATTTTCATTCCAGCGACCCTAATCATCTGTCTCTCCTCTTGGGAAAATAAAATTTTCATTATTGATTCCATTTCTTCCCAAGTAAATATGTTGGGACCTAAAAATTGGTCCAGTTGCTCTGCTGTACTTATAGGATCTTCTAGTAGTCCTTTTAGCTCCTTTTTAAAATCTCTGACTTCTGAGGAAGTCAAAGGGGCATTTACAAATCCCGTATTTCCCCCTCCCAGTGGGACTTCTCGTCATGGGAATAAACTAGTAGCCTTTCTGTATTGTTTTGGGGAGGAGTCAGGGGAAACCTTCTATTGAACTAAGTTTGCTGTATTTTGGTACGGTACCTCTCCGTTAAGGGAGAAATTCTTTAGGACCGCTGCGTCCATGGCAGAGGTTGATGGGATGGTGAAGGCAGGGATCCGTCCCGCCGCTGAGTCCTCCAAGGGGGGGCCGTAGGCAGGAACTGGTACCGGAACCACCGAGAGAGCGGAGTCTCTCGGCAGAAACCAAAGCGGGGCGTGGACAGTCTGCAGGTGTCTCCTGGGGCAGGAGCAGCGGTGCCCAGCGCAGCCGACACGGACACAGCCACCGGGGCCGGGACGGCCGGGACAGCTGCGGGAGAAGTGTCCGGGGGTGGGACAGCGGGGGTGCCCAGTGCGGGCAAAGGAACCGGGGCTGGGACGGCCGGGGCAGCTGCGGGAGAAGTGTCCGGGGGTGGGACAGCGGGGGTGCCCAGTGCGGGCACAGCAGCCGGGGCTGGGGCAGATGGAACCCCCGGCAGGGCCGGCGGGGCGGCCGCGAGCCACGCGGCTGCAGCCGGGGCAGGCGGGACCCCCAGCGGGACATCTGCAGCAGGCGGGGGGCCAAGCAGGAGAGGAGGGGGGAACACTTCTGAAGGGTCCCAGCTTTTCTCTTTCCTTTTTTCTTCTTGTTTTATCTTTGAGATTTCTGATATTTCTAGAATTTTTACTCTCTCAGAGTTTGTGTCCCCCAATATCCAGCATGCTGCATATTCTTTCTCCTCTGCATTAAACGGTTCTTTTGAATTTACAAACACGTTTAAAGCCTGACAAGTCCAAGTTTCAAAAGAACCATATCCAGGCCAACAAACGTGGTCAGATCTTACTTCCTTGTTTGCCCATTCGATCATGCAAAAATTAATCATCTTTACTCTATCCTTTTTCCTTGTACTTGGGGTAATATCCCAATTAGCTAACATAACTCCCAAAGGGCTATCTTGGGGTATTTCTTCTAGCAATTTCTTTTTACCTTTGTTTTTCCCCAAACCCGACTTACTGGTTTTCTGCCCCATTTTTTTTTTTTTTTTTAATTAATTTATTTCTACCAACCCAAACACTACCTTCTTCCCCACCTCTTCCCAGGCACCGAAAACCCTTTTTCTTAACAATACAATATTATACAGTACCATACAACACAATAAACTTTCTCCCCCCAAAAAATTAAAATTAAGTATAGATTCAAGAACATTTTCCTTCCTCCATTTCCACCCGCTCTTTTTATTTCTTTGTCTCTTCTCTGCTCTTCCTGAAATTTTAAACTTTAAACAAAAAAAAACCCAAAACAGCTCAGTATCACAAATGCTTACTCACAATCTCACCAAAAAATTGTCTTGGGGCTTAACAAAACAAAAGCTATAACTACAGGGTGCCCTCCCATTCCCCTTTAACTGCGACTAACACCAGCACCACTCTGCATTCTACTTGCACATCTGGCTTTAGAAAGAGCTCCCTGATAGCCTCACACCAATCCTTAATCCCTCACCACAACACAAACAACCTAATACAGTCCACTTCCTTCCAAACAAACCAAAATCAACTATTTAAAATAACAATTACACATTTACTTACTCACATTCACTCACATCTATTTTACTCCCTCTCACTCATTTTTACTCAAAGCTAAACAACAATAAAATACTTCTTATTTTCAAGTTACTGATATCTTCCCATGGGTATTATAAGGCCTTGGATGTTTTAGGTTTCTTTGCTGTACCCCTCAATCCAGCACTGTTAACCCCGGATGCTCTTGGCTGTACCCCTCAATCCAGCACTGTGTTGGGGATCCCCGCTTTTATCCCGTTTTCCCAGTGGATTGTGCCAGGAAAACCCTCGGCTCCCTTTCCCGAGGGCTCACCCCTCCCCTGAGACCCAGTCCCAGTGACCTCGGGGATATTTTGCAACCCCCACTTCCCGCTCCCCCAAAGATTACTTACAATCCGTTTTCTTCTTAGGATCTTTGGTGTTCTTCTGTTTAGTTTTCTCTTGCCCCCTTCCCAATAGATCAATCTTCTTGGCGCCATTGAGATTTACATTCTCTGATACCAGGAATGCAATAAATTCCTCCCCCCAGAGTTCTGGTCACTGCTGTCTTCATCTGGATAAGATAGTTTACAAATGCAGGAGTCTCTAGCTATTTCTTTTGTTTCTCAGTCTTTGGGTTATACAAACAAAAGCAGTTTTTATTTTAATACTATGCCATAGCCTAACATATATGTATTATACTACTATTTCTAAATTTCATCAAAAATAGAAATAAAGAAAACTAGATTAATACAACAGAATTTCTCATTCTTATACACATCACATTCACTTTAATATTTGTGAAAAGCCAACAATATAAAATGTATCTATAACACACTGTAGACTGTGGAACCTCATGGAACCAAAAGTCCATTGTGACAGAGCAAGGCCTCGTGGAACCAAGCAGTCCAAAGGTCCAGAACATTCCTTGCTGGGTTCTGCCCTAGGGCACGGGAACCTCATTGGTGGCACCTTAGGCTTGGCACACACTTGACGAGTGTGTCTGTTCTCAGCAGGAAAACTTTGGAGTTTTCCATGGCTTCAAAGGAAAGGAAAAGGAGAAAACCCCTCTTTGCCTGAGTGCAGCCAGTTCTCTGTGGGAGTTGGGCAGTCAGAGTTAAGGATTGGTTGAAGGCTGTGGGAAACATCGAGTGAGGTTCTGGCAAAGAGAACAGGATTGTGGGTGGAGTTATGTTAATCTGTTAGTTCTGTATAAGGTTATGTTTGGAGTTCTCGTTAACAATTGGATAAGTATGTTTGACATATATGGTGGTGTTTGTGGCTCTCCTTCATGACTGGTTGCTTGTGTAATATATATATATATATAGTGATTTTTGACCCATTGCCCTGTCTCCTGAGGTTGACCCCCCACCGTGTACAACTTCCACCCTTTGTTATTTTATGCGTTATTAAAGTTCTTTATTTTCAGGCAGCCCAGTCACGCCCGTCCTTATTCTTTGCCACGCAACTCCCGGCTGGTCCGGTCCTGAGGTCACCAACGCTGCATTGCAACAGTTGTGCAAGCAAAGCAGGTCCCAGGGTGTCCTGGTGGGACACTTGTGGTTGGGTTCTTTTTCCCCCTTGGACTGAGATTGATGAGAGAGAGGCAGTTTTCTCTTGTTCGGACTTGGTTGTTTATTCTTCTCTTCTCTACATTACATGGATACAGGCTACAAGGAGCTACGTGCACTAAGATAGAAAGGTGCAAAATGGCTAACAAAGAACTTCTTCAAGGTTTTTTATATGTCTATTTACCCAATTAACAAATGCCAAGTAAATTATTTTCCTTAGTGACCCAATGACCCAACACCTGTGTGCTGCACTGCGGCATTCTTTATCCAATCACTTACTACTACCCAAAAACCTCTAGAAGAAGATGAAGAAGAAAAATGAAGGAAGAAGAGACAGCACCCAAGATCCTCCATCTTGTGCTTTGTTTTCTAAACTAGTTTAAACCTTTTTCACCCAGTGACTTAAGAAAACTCAATAATTTACACACTCACACTCTCAGTTTTTCTATTTAACAGTTGTTTTCATGGTGTTTTATGACATTCAGTGCTTTCTTGGATGTCAGAGCCAGGAATCAGAGCTAAGGGCGCACACTCTGTGTCTCTGACTCCAGCAGCAGGTGAGGGAGGACAGACAGGATGGAGAATGTGGAGCAAGGTTCCCCACTCTGGGTCACACCTCAAGGCACAGCTTCTCTGAGCAGGCCAGGCCTCCTGAGGAGAGACCCTGGGTCAATATCAATTCCAAATGTTGCTGTCACCTCTTCTCCAATGACAGAAGTGATAAAAGCATCCAAAGTCACTCTTTAAAATAGGAATGTGCATTTCTCAGACTATCTTAGAAGCTCTGTGAAATATTTCTCCATGGCTGCAGTAGGAAACCTTCCTGATGAACTGCCCTGGAGCAGAGGGAAATGCAGGCAGAGCCAGGCTTTGTCAGGACTTGCTTGAGCCCAGTGAGCCCCGGGGTGCATTTGGTGCTGAGCCCTTGAACCCCAGAGCCTGAGAGGAGATTGCACAAACTTTTCCAGGAGTCCAAGTCAGAAGAAAACCCCAAGTGTCTCCAAGCATTAATGGGTCCCACTGGGGTCCAGCCCCAGCACAGGCTCCTCATGGGCTCCTTGGAGGAGAGAATTGGAGGCCTTGATTGCCCAGAAACCTCTCAGAGTCTCAGTGTGGGAACAAGAGAGGAAAGAACCTTAAAGAACTGAAGCACCCAGAGGCATTGATGAGCTCCACGGAGTGTTGTTACTGACAAAGGCTCTCAAGAGACTAATTAAAGCAGATAATTGGAGGCCATGAGTGCACAAACCTCTCAGAGACTGCAAGGCAGAGACTCCAAGTCCTTTGAAAAAGCTGCAGTCCCTGGGAGCATTGAGGAGCCCCCCAGGGCCATTCCTGGCCAAGGCTCCCCAGGGACTCGTCCCAGCAGATCCCTGAGGCCCCTGGGATGTGGGGGGATGCTGAGGGCAGGACAAGGGGGTGACAGTGGCCAGCCTTGCTGGGGCTGTGCCAGGAGGCCCCAGGGCCTCAGGACCAGGTGTCTCCTCACAGCCCTTGCTGGCACAGACCCTGCTGTGGCCCAGGGCACCAAGACTTGGCTTCTCTTTGTCCCCACCTGTCACCTCTGCCTCCCATTTCCTGCTCTAACTGGAACCTGGGGACACTTTCTCAGCCGTGTCCCTCAGTGGGACCCATGAACGGCATCAGGAACTTTGGAGTTTGATTATGACTGAATTCTCCAGAGGTTTCATCACAAACCGTGGCTCTGCCTTGATTTCCCTCTGCTCCAGTGCAGCTCATCAGGAAGGTTTGCAACTCCAGTTATGGAGAATGGGCTTGGGTTCTATGGCAACTGGGAGAAGTTCCAGTTTCCTTGGAAACACTGGGGAGAACTGGAACATACTGGGGAACACTGGGAATGCTGTGGGAGACACTGGGACATACTGGGAGTGATACTGGGGAGGGCTGGGACAAGCTGGGAACACGAGGAATGCTGAGGGGGGAATCTGGGTGGATTGGGATGGACTGAGGGGGTACACTGAGACATACTGGGACAGACCAGGACATACTGGGAGTGATACTGGGGGATACTGGGACAAACAGGGGACACGGGGAACACTGTAGGGAAAACTGGGGGACACTGGGGTGTCATATGGATGACACTGGGGGCAACTGGAAGGGAATGGGAATGAACTCAGGTGTATTGGGAGGGACTGGGCTCTACTGGGAGGGCCAAGAGGGGCACTGGGGTTGTACTGGGCTGTACTGAGGATGAACTGGTTTGTACTGGGAGGAACTGGAAGAGATGAATGTGCTGTTCCCGCCTCTGCCATCACCTATTTGCCAAAGCTCCCGCCAATCACCGCCCTCAGCCAATCACCGCCCAGCATCAAGGACTCGGGGGCGGGGCCAACAGTCGGCACCAATTTTCCTTTTTGCCTCTCACTCCCGTCATGCCCCGCGGCCCGATAGAGCCCCATTGGAGCCGGGACTACAACGCCCGTCATGCCCCGCGCTCCACAGAACCCCGGGATTGCCCCCATCTGTCCCGTAAGTGTCCCCCAGACCCTCCAGGATCCCTGAGTGCCCCCTCAGCGCCCATTCGGGACCCCCAAAGCGTCCCCGGATCCCCTGAATGCTCCCGACCCCACAGATGCCCGTTACAGCCACTTCTGGGAATTCATCTCCTGTCATTCCCCGCGGCCGCTGAGCCCCTCAGAACGGAGTTCCGAGACTAAAATTACTGCCGTGACCCTCCCCCCAAATACCTGCCGTGCCCCGCGCCGTAAAGAGCCCGCTTAGAGCTCCCCAGGCTCTCCCCAATTGCTCCCGAGCCGTACACGTTCCCCCCGAGCTCCTCCAGCCACGGCTCGGACACAAAAGTGTCCCCCAAGTGTCTTCCCGGAGCCCCATGGGCCCCTTCGAGCCACTTCCGGGACTACAGCTCCCATCATGCTCCGCGGCGCACATAGGGCGCCATTCCAGCCGTGACTCCATCTCCCGTCATGCTCCGCGCCTCACCGAGAGCCATTGGAGCTGTGCCTGGAACTCCCGTGATGCTCCGCGGTGCCATTACACCCTATGATACCCGCGCCTACAACTCCCATCATCCCCCGCGGCCCAGAGAGCCCCTTGAGAGCCCCCCAAGTGCCCGCCCGGACCCCGAAACGCCCCCAGATTCCCCTCCCTGACCTCCAAGTGCCCCCCTGCACCCCCAGGTGCTGCCCCGGACCCCGAATCGTCCCACAGAATCCCTAAGTGCCCTCCCAGTGCTCACCCGGCTCCCCCAAGCGTCCTCCAGACCCTGAAGTTCTCTCTCAATTCCCTCCCCTGACCCAAAACTGCCCCAAATGTGCCCCAGAAATGTCTCCACTGACCGCAGAGTGGCCCCTTTCACCCTCAGGAAATGGTAAAAAAGATGACAAAAGAGCTAAAAAATAGGACTAATTAGCATAAAGAGGGAGAAATATTGGTCAATTAATTAATGAAGGGAATTGTGTTACTTAGAACCAATGAGCAATAATTGTTCTAGTTGCAAAAAGTTTATCAATTATTTTATGGAAATATAAAATTAGGTAATGAAAATGCAGAATAATATTATTATATAATTGTATTAAATAATAATTTTTTAGTTATAAAGAAAAATAATAATAAATTTTTTCAATGTTTTAGGATGTCTGTCCCAGGTGGGCGATGTCAGGCATGGTGAGGCTCGGGGTGAGGAGCAGCTTGTCCAAACAGGGTCAGCCTGCAAGGGGCTCATTCTTCTCTGTGCCCAGACCTCCTAAGGAGACATTCAGCATCAAGATCACCTGGGGAATGCTTCTGCCACCTCTTCTCTGAACTGTACATTTTTAAAAATATGCCATTGATTAAAAAAAAAAAATGTAAAAAATGTGGTGGATTTTCAAATCTTCCTCCTTAACAGAACCCCAAACTGACTCCAAGCAGCTGCACAAGCTTTGCCTTGAAGACAATGGAAGGAAGAGAAAGAGCCCCCGAGGCTTTCTGTATTTTAATGAACCCCAGGGTGGATTTGGGGCTGAGCCCAGGACCCTCAGGCACTGAGGGAAGGGTGAAGGAGCTGCTCAAGGAGCAGAAACAAAACTCCAAGTCCCTTGGAGCATCCCTGGGCCCCACTGACTGCTGGCTCCTGGCACACAGAGCCATGGCATTGTTATAAATGAAATTAGAATTTTGACAACTAGGTCCTTTGGGTTAATGGCAGTTTAAATAAAAATGAATACAATTTAGTAAATTGAATAGTAATTTGGTATAAAAGAATACAGTTTAGTAGAAGAATACAATTTAGCAAAAAAATTACAAATATATATATAATCTGCCAGTAATTAAATATGATTAAAGCATAAGCAAAACCAACTGGGAGGGTTTTTTATCGCACCTCACGTACAAAACCGACCGGGGTACAGAGGCTTCCCACTCTGCCTCACGTACAAAACAAAGCACTTCAAGCTAAACTTGTATACTCTATGCTTATACATATTCATTAATGTTTGCCTTAAGTTTCTTCCCATTTCTGATTTTTCTGATTTTACGTCACTATTCTTCACGGCACATGCTCCACTTGTTGTTAGGGGGTCTTCAGTCTTCTTTTGGGGTCTTTTGGTGAAGGCTTCTCCTCTTCCTCATTGTCCTTTGGATAACCTTACAGGTTTGTGTGTGTGTACTAAGCGTTGCTATGTAAGTCTACTCATTAGTCTGATATTTACTGATTTTTAGGCCCAATGCCTAAAATCGGTCTAATTTTGTCCATCTCAGGGCCGTTTTCATCTTGGGACATCACTGATCTTCCAAACTACATCCTGTAACTCAATTTTAACATGTAACATCTGTAAAGGGGTGCATCTGCCTTGTAACACTGATTCTTTTGGTTGTGAGAGGAATGATGGGTTTGTCTTTACAAACAAGCTGTGGGTCCGCTGATAAGATGCAGCTCTCAGTGAGAGACAACAGAAACAATGGGATGGATTCCACTAAAAGAGCAAAGAGGCACTGAAAGAACACTATGAATTCCATAAAAGTAAAGAATTAAGAAGGGATTATGCATTGTGGGTGGGGGGGAAGGTATCGCAGGTATCAGGTGTTCCGGGCAGTCTGTACCTGTCAAGTACCTCAGCCTGTGGGGAAAGAGAGAAGGGACAAGCGGCCGGGAATTAGGATAAAAAGGAGGCTGCGCCCTCCAAAAATCTGAGAGACCCCAAGGGAATGCCCCATGGCCTCTCTCTTTATTCGAATAAAGAAAAAAGGACTCCTCTGTCTCCTCTTTGGACATAAACCTCTGGCGTTTGTGGATGAATTTTCCTGACAATTGTTTCTAAAAATAACTGGAATAACAGTTCCAATTTAGTTAGCAAAAATCAATTCAATTTATTGCAGTAACAATCTTTGTCAATGAGTGGAATTCCTATGTCATTTATCATTTCCCCCATGCATTTTTCACCTCCTCTTCCCTGGCCTTATCTCCCCTCAGGCCCCGCTCGTGCTCGCCGAGTCCGGCCCGCGCCGGGGCCGCGCCGGGCGCGCGCGGGGCCGAACGCAGCGCCCCCCTCAGGCCGTTGCGCCGCGGCCGTTGCGGCGACAGTCGGAGACAGATCGGGGCCATGGAGGAGGTGCCGCTGCCCGCTGGAATCAATGCCAGCACCTTCCCCGCCAAGCTGTGGGGCCTGGTGAACAGCCCCCGCGTCCGCTCCGTGCGCTGGGACAGCCAGGCCCAGGGCTTGCTAATCGACCGCTTCCTCTTCGAGCGGGAGCTGCTCAGCCCGGGCGGCGCCCACGGAGGGGGCGGCCAGGGGGCGGGGGCTGCCCCGGAGTCCTTCAAAGCCACGCACTTTGGCAGTTTCGTGCGCCAGCTCAACTTGTACGGCTTCCAAAAGGTGCCGTCATGGCTTGGCTCAGCTGTGCCGGGCGATGCCGGGGCTTTGCTCCACTTTATGAATCCAAACTTCCGCCGCGATCGCCCCGAGCTCCTTCTCCACATCAAGCGCCGGACCAGGGCCAACAGGCAGAGACTGGCCGCGGGGCTGGAGGTGCGTAGCCGCCAGCCCAGCCGCCTCCAGCGGCTCCCCACGGAGCGGTCCCTGCCTGCCTTCCCCACCGGGCAGCCGCCCAGAGCCGGTGAGACGGGGTGGGAGCTGCGGGCACGGAGGGAGGCGTGGGCTTTGTCTGTGCCGGGCTGCCGGGGGCTGTGGGACAGTCCCGCCGTGCCTGCGCTCGCCACACGCTGGCCCGCTCGGCCGGCAGCCGGCCCGGCCCTGCACCGTGGCTGGCGCTGCTCGTTGGGCGGCCCTGGGACGCTCGGGGCGGTCTCCAGGAGTGCGGGTGTGCCGAGGGCTTGGGCGTATTGGTCGAGACCCAGGGGCTGCTCATCGTCTGCTCCCTCTTCGAGCGGGAGCTGCTCAGCCTGGGCGGCGACCAGGGGCCAGCCCCACACACTTTCAGAGCCACGCAGCTCTGAAGTTCTGCAGCTTCCTGTGCCAGTTCGGCCGCTGCGGCTTCCACCAAGTGCCGGCCCGGGCTGTGGCGGCTGTGCCGGGCCATGCTGGGGGCTGGCTGCACTATAAAAACAGCAGATTTCACCGCGACGGCCCCGAGCTCCTGCTCCCCATCAAGCGCCAATCCTCAGCCAGCAGGGAGTGGCTGGCGGCGGGGTGGGACGAGCGCAGCCGCCTCCAGCGGCTCCCCACGGAGCGGTGGCTGCCCGCCCTCCCCACCGGGCAGCCGCCCAGAGCCGGTGAGACGGGGTGGGAGCTGCGGGCGCGGAGGGAGGCGTGGGCTTTGTCCGTGGGCGCTGCCCGGCCGGGCAGGAGCGGCCCCTGCCCGTGCTGGGGCTGGGGCTGCTTGCAGGGCCCGGGAGCTGTGCCGGGCTGCATTTGGGATTCTGGCAGCTGCCTCCTGACAAGGGTTGAACGGATAGGGGACAGCTCAGTAGACAGGGAGCTGGTTGTTGCAAAGGGAATAAAACCCCATAGAGCCGTGTGTGTAGAGTTGTTTATTTCAGTGCTGGAGGTGAGGAGGATTTCTCCTCCTAATTCATCCACCTTTGTCAATTGCTGTAGTATATTTACTAATTGTATTGCTTGGTGTTACTATGTCATTATAACATAGGGAACAAATGTACACAGTATATTATAAACTCTGGAACGAATTTACATAGTATAATCTCATGGCTATAGAGAGTTCTTTTTCACTGTGCTTGCGCCTCCCCAATTTGGGGGCCGTTGGGGGTCTTTGAGAAGGCTTCCAAAGTCGTCTTTGCATCTGAACTTTTCAACTTTGTCTTCAGAGCATGCACAGCTACGGTGTTCCTTGGTCTGTCTGGTCCTAAGCGATCTAATTTCTTGTGGCTAATTGGCTTGACGTTTGCTAATTTTTCATTAGTACTATACTTCCCTATCTCTGAAACTGACCACCTGGTGAGATTTTTATTTTTTTTTTCCTGGGTCTCCAGCAATGAGCAACCAGTTAACCATATACTAGGCACTACAATGCATAGAAAGACGTCTATATCAGGTTAAATAGATCCATGAAGTTATGATTCAGGTTCTATTGATAACTAGTGATACAGATATATTAGGTTATATTGATATCTTATAACTCAACCTATAGGAGCAGCTTGTAAGTTTAACTGAAGTTCTATAGGCATCAAACCCCCCAAGACATGTGGTGATATTTTTCTTTCTCAGCCTGTTTTGAGAGGAGCTGAGCTTTTGTCTTCCCTGGCAAAAGCACAGTTGCTGCCAAGGGAAACACACCTGAGGACCAGTAGTGACCCAGCCTTCCCTTTGCTTCCTTTCTTCTTCTCTCCCTGCTGCACAGCTCCCTTGCGCCAGAAGCGCGATGCTGCCTCACCTGAGGATTCAGAGCTGCCTCCAGGCCCTTCCAAGAGAAGTGCAGGTGCTCAGGAGAGTGAGGCTTCCCCAGCAGCTGCCAAGAAAGTCTGTGCCACCTCTGGACTTGTTGGGGCTTCACCAGTGGAACCATCAAGAGAGCTCATCCAGAGATTTAATCTCCGCAAGCTCACGGTTCCACTGGTTCGCCTGGACCTGAAACGCCATCCTGAGCTCATGGTTCACCTCACTCCAATCCACCCTGAAGCTGCTTGCAGGCCCCTTGGACACAGCAACAGCTGCTCATCTTCTCAGCAGCACAGCCCAGCCTGCGAGCCATCAGGTAGGGAAAGAGTTTCTACCCTTCCTTTTCCAATAGGTCCTGGTAACTGAGCCTTTCAAGTGTTTTTCCTGAGTCCTCTATCATGGCTAGATCTCAAGTGAGAATCACGTAGAAAACAGTGTTAAGTGTACTAGGAAGTGGGACTGTGAATGCCAAAGTATTCTCTGCTCTTCCTGTCCTTCCTGCAGATGTGGAGGTTGTTCTGGGCATTTTCCAGACAGCCTGTCTGCTGAGGTGCAAGGGCTGGGTGAAAAATATTGCCCGACAGACAAGTGGTCAGTGTTAGGTGAACTCCCCTGTTTCTTGGAATGAAGTCCAACTAGGACGGTGATAGGATATTGCAGATGTTTCAGACTGACTGGCCTGCAAATCGGGCCGTGCCATTGAAATGAACTCTGTGTGCCTCAGAAGAGCTGCAGCTGCAGAACATGGCCTCACCTACAAGGTTGCTTTTAGAATAAACTCACAGTTGAATTTCTCAGTGTGTGCCTGAAGATCCAGTCTCTTCTTGGGTGAATGCACGTTCTGTGGCCTTCTGTGTTGAGAAACTCAAGCAGCCAAATCTAAAAGCTGCTGGGGAGATAGGGAAGGCTGTGATTCTAAAGTTTTTGTGTGCCTTTGGAGCAGAAGGGAGAAGAGCTGGCAGCTGGGTTTCTGGCAGTTGCCTCCTGTCGAGGAATGGCAGCAGGACACTTTTCCCAGACAGATGAATAAGTACGGGAGAGCTCAGTAGACAAGGAATTGGTTGTTGCAAAGCTTCAGAACTTGAGAAGGGAATTTTCTCCTTCTCCCCCTACTTGGGCGGATGGGAGCTTCTGTCTTCCTTGGGAGGAGTACAGTTGCTGCCAAGGGAAACACACCTGAGGAGCAGTAGTGACCTTCCCTTTGCTTCCTTTCTTCTTCCCTCACTGCTGCACAGCTCCTTCATGCCAGAAGCACAGTGCTGCCTCCCCTGAGGATTCAGAGCTACCTGCAGGCCCTTCCAGGACAAGTCCAGATCCTCCAGGGCGTGAAGCTTCCCCAGCACGTGCCAAGAAAGTGTTTGCTCCATCTGCACTTGGGGTTTCATCAGACATGCCAGGCACACACAAATTTCAATTCCAGCCACAGCTCATCACTCCACCATTTCCTGCGCACCATCAAAGCACTTCTGTGGCCTCTCCAAAGAGCAGCAGCTTCATTTCTCCAGAGCAGCACTTGCCAGCCAACATCCCATCAGGTACGCAATGTGTTTCTCCCCTGGCTTTTCAGAAAGATCACAAAAAGTGACTGAAGTATTTTGCCATGGTGCTCTGTCATGTGTACATTTGATTGTCAGAATCAGGTGTCAAGGGTACTAGGAAGCAGGATCATGAATATCAAAAGAATCTCTGTCTGCTTTTCCCGTCCTTGCTGCGGATTTGGAGGATGCTCTGGCCATTTTCCAGGCAGCCTCTGTGTAGAGGTCAAATGGCGAGGCAAAGAACATTTCTCCACAACTGGTCGGTGTCAGGTGAACTCCCATTTTTCTTTGGATGAAGCCAAGCTAGGACTCTGATAGGATATTGCAGAGTTTACAGATTGTCTTTTGTTGAGATGAAATACAAGGGATGGGACCACTGTGCTTTGAGATGATTTATTGCTTAAGTAGCCCAATAAGATATCAGTCCCGAGGTGTGATATTTACAGGCAACAAGTCAACCACAGCTCGAGGAAGTTATGAGTTTCTTCTCCACATGGAAGTATATAACTTTTTAGTCCAGTAGACAGTTGACACAAAGTTTGTTTTCCCTTATTAAGCTCTTATCACCTTTACTTGATTTTACCACACTGCTTCTGTCTTTTAACCAACAAGCTAACAGGTCACTTCTGTTATAGTTCCTAGATCTCTAACTTACTTTATAAATCACACTATTACACTTGATACCTCCAACTATTTTACTTCATATAATTTCTTACTTATTCTAGGCATATGCTTACTTGCAACTGTAAGAACATAGGTTTATAATTACTCTACCTAATGTCTGTGTACTTTGATCACTCCATCAATCCAGGCTTTTTCTAAGGCTGCAGATTTTCCATTTCCAACAGTCTCTCCCACAAATAGTGCTATGAAATTTCAGTGCACGCTGGGAGTCCCCAGAACAGTTGCAGCTGCAGACCATGGCCTCACCTCCATGGTTGCTCTTTGGAATAAACTCACAGTTTAAGTTTAGCACGTGTGTCTGCACCTCTGGCCTCTTCCTGGGTGAATGCACTTTCTGTGGTCTCTTGTGATGAGAAACTCAAGCAGCCAAATGCCAAAGCTGCTGGGAAGATGCAAAAGGCTGTGATTAAAGGTGATTATGTCTGTGTGCATGTCTAGATCAGTTTCACAAGCCATAATTTAATCTATGTACTCGTCGATTAGGATAATACTTTTGAAGGGGAAGAGCTCACTCTTCCAATTCCCAGGGAAGTTTTTAATACCTTTCTGGAGTTGAGGTTGCTGTGTGCTTCCTGTGATGTTTGATCCAAGGCAGCAATAAAGCTCTGCGTCCCAAAGCCTCATTTTGGAGCCTCACCGATGTTTTTGGATTCTTGCAGCCGCCCCGGGCACTTCAGTCCCCAGTGCTCCAGCTGGCAGTGCTGGTTATGCAGCATGGAGAGCCCCAAGCTGGCTATGGAGTACTCCTGGGGAAGAGGAATTGCCACCACTGGATCTGGACCTTGTTCTGGAGACACTGGAGGAGATGCTTTCACCACCTCTGCCTGAAAGGTCTCCTTCTGCTCAGGTAACTCCATTGGACAGGGATGAGAGGGGCTGGACTGAGAGCTTCTGAATGTTGTTGCATGGCTGAGAAGCAAAGGCTTCTTGAATTCAGCTGGGAATGGATGCGGAAGGATTTGCTTGGTCAAGCAAGATTTGCTAAGGAAGAGGGAATGAAAAGGGGAGATAGCCCTTAAGTGAGGATGAGAGGTGTTTGCCAGGTTTGGATGCTCCTTTTTCTGGGAAGAATCCCTGGTGCAGGGGCATTTGTGGGGAGGAAGTGGACGCTTGGTGGGTTCTAACAGGCTTTGTTTGATGGGAAAGAAGAGAAGAGTGTTTGGAGAATTGCCACTGAAGGCAGAGTGGGAGGGGCATGCGATGGTGCCAGCAGCAGATGTGGGCTCTGCCTCTCTTGGGCTGGAAGGCCAAGGCAAAGCAAGGGCTGGGCTGCAGCTGCTCCTGCAGCTGCTGCTGCTGCTGTGTGAGCCCTGCTGTGCGTGTAGGCATTCCCAGAGCTGTGTGTGGGCATGGGCTGGAGCTGCAGCTGTCTTGCCCTCTCAGGAACCTGGTGCCTGCAGTCCAGTTTCCAGCTGGGAAATCCTCAGCTGGGCAAACTGGCCAGTCTTGCTCTCCATGTTCCAGAGCTCAGTCACCTTGTGGAAAGAAGAGATGTGTGTTGCCAGACAGTCCCTGCAAAGCTGCAGCCTGCAGGAGACTGTTGTGCTTAGGGCTGTGGTGGGAAGAGCACATCCCTGTGCCAGGAGCTAGCAGGACTCCATCCTTAGCGCCCACTCCATGGCTTGAGTGTCATCCCCACGCTCAACAGCCTTGTCAGCCTTGACAGCTCTTGGAGCGTGTTGGAGAAGTCAGTGTTTTGGACTGTTGAAGGCCTCTGGGGCCCAGAGCTCCTTGTTAGGAAGAAGGGATGAAGTGTGTGAGCCGTGGAGTCTTCAGGGGGCAGATGTCTTGGTTTTGAGGCCCCATGACTTGTGTGATTGGTGAGAAGGACAAGGTTGGTGCTGGACATGAAATGGTTAAGGACTCCTTGAAGCCCAGGGGCTCCTCCTGTGTTGAAGAGCAGTTCAATCAGGGCCCATTAGTCCTTGTGTTTGACAGATTCCCACTTGGACTTTGGAATCCCTTTTTTCTTTAGTCTTGTCTCTTCCCAGACTGGCCTGGAGTGTTCAGTTTCTGCATTGGCACAGGCCTTTTTGCATCTTCTTCTACAACTTTGCCAAAGAATTTCTCTTCTTTCATTTAATATGCAGAGCCATTGCATGGGTAGATTTATTCTTGAGGAAGGGCAGACTGGAGGTGGGGAGGGGGATTTTTTTGGAACTGCCCGTATCTTATTGCCAAGCGCGATGAGCCTTTGTCTTCTGCAAACTCCCGCGTATATACCAGTTTTGAAAAGCAATTTGTTGGTGCACAGAAGGAAATCTGGCAGGCTCTGATTGTATCCCTGCAGATTATATTGGTTGATCTTTGTGTTTCCTTCTTTGTGTTTTTCTTTTCAGGTCAATCCTAGTGTTGCCCGTGGCTCCTCAGGAGGGGAGGCTGTGAACAAGGCTGCAGCAGAGGGAGCTTTGCCTGCTTGCGGGAGCTGTGTGAATGTTTGCCAGGAGCCCGAGGAGCTTGGTAAGGAGTGAGCCCAGCCTGCTTTAGAGAGATGGGAGACAGCTGCTCTGAGGCTGCCTCTGACAGGAAGGGAGATGAGAAGAGTTGAGTTCTTGTCTCAAGCAGGGTTGGTGCTTCCTGGTGCCTTTAGTTCCAATCCTGCACTGGCACAAGCTCCCCGAGCCCTGCCCCTCCATGCTTTTCCAGAGGCTCTGACACCGAGTCCTCTGCTGTGGCAAGAGAGCCGGGAATAAAGCTGAGCTGGTGGCAGTTGTGTCACCAAGCTGCGTGTCCCAATTGGTTCACAGCTCACAGCAGCCTTCAGCTTCAGCCACTGCAGTGAGGACTGACGTCTCTGCATCAGCCCAGGGAAAGAACAAGGCTGGGCTTCTTTGTGGGAGCTGGGACTGTCTGTGTTTCAAGCTCTCCTGGGTGCCATTTGCACTGGGAGTATTGTGAATTGATTGGCATACTTCAAAACTTCAGAAGGCTGGAAATCTTGGAAGGATCCCTGTTCCCTTTAAAGAGCAGGCTTCAAATTCTCAAGTGAGAGTGTGCCTTTCAGCCCATCTTTTACAGCCTTTGCTAGCAGGACAGTTTCCTTGCAAAGGGAAAGCTCCACGGAGGCCAGCATTGACTGAGAGTTGCCTTTCCTTCCCAGATATCCATCTGATCTACCTTGCCCGAAGGGCTGCCCTGCGTGGGAAGAAGGATCAGAGGGAGAGCCTGTGACCATCGGGCAGGTAGCATCCCTCTGTTTATAGATGTAGTTAGAGATTTTTTATCTTGATTTATTTATCCATATAGTTACAAGTAGAGATTGATAGAGAATAGAGAGGTATCTATAGATAGAGATACGTAGAGATACATTTAGAACCAATTCTTTTATTTGTGTATCTATTTATACATCTGTATAGTTTGTATGGATAGTTATGGATGCAATACAATTTTATTTCTATGTATACTGTTCCATTTATAGATTCTCAAAATTACATTTATATATGTAGAGAGGAACATTTAAATGCGCACACAGTTACATTTATGAATGTGCATAGTTCTTTAGTTAGAGCTCTATGGATGTACAGATCCATAGATTGAGGTGTGTAGGCCTAGGCTGCATTTTTGCCTCTTTCCCCCTTGGCTGCCTTTCTCATCTCTTGTTTTTCCCGCTGTGCCCCTTGTGTCCCCCTGTGCTGGGTCCGAGCTGGGGCCGGGCCAGGCGGAGCAGCAGTTGCAGCCCTGGCTGTCCCTGGAGCGGTGGGAGCTGCCGGTGGCCCCAGGCACTGTCCTGTGAGGAGCTGCTGAAGGACGGTGAGACTGAGGGGGCTGAGGAGGCGCTGATGCTGAAGGGACGATGGAAACCTTGAGGTGTTGGGGGCACTGAGGGCTGTGGGGGAGCAGAGGGCGATGGTGGCACTGAGGTGACAGAGGCACGGGCTGAGGGCTGTGCCGGCTCTGAGGGGACACAACGGCTCAGAAGGGACTGAGCGGGGTGAGAGGCCTGGGAGAGGCCGAAGAAACTGAAGAGGGGGCTGGGGGTTTGCCGAGAGGACGGCGGGGCTGAGGGGATGGAGGGGGCCAGGAGGGAGCACACAGAGCTCAGGGACTGCAGCTCTGCCAGGCCTTGCAACCAATTCCAGAGCCTCCACTTTTGCCACCACAGCTGTGCTGAAGAGCTTGAGGACAGGCAGACACTGCCAGGAGCCAGCAGGGAGAAGCTGAAGGCCTGGAGCAAGAGCAGTGAGCAGGGATGTGCTGGGGCCACGCGAGAGCCTGGGTGAGGCCCAGGGCTGGTGAGGCCGGGCAGGGCTGAGGGTGGCTCGGCCTGCTTGTTCTTCCCAACCCTCCTGGGGAGGCTCGGAGATTTTCGCTTCCCTGCTGGAAGTGCAGCTGCTGCCAAGGGAAAGGTCCCAGGACTGACTCGCTGTTCCCTTTGCCTCCCAGATGTCCCATCTGCTGTCCCTGTCCAGGAGAGCTGCTCTGCATGGGAGGAGAAGACTGAGGGAGAAGCTTTGAAGATGGGGCAGCTGATTTTTTCCGATGCAGTTCTATGGATATTTAGATTGGGACTGTGACATTTGTATATTTTCAACTAGTTTTGTTTTATATATTGCATGAAATATGTAATATTTAATCTGTATTTGCATCTGTAGATTGTTATATATGTATATATAGATGTATTTTGTTCTATTTAAACATGTTCTATTTAAACATGTTTTATATATTGCATGAAATATGTAATATTTAATCTGTATTTGCATCTGTAGATTGTTATATATGTATATATAGATGTATTTCATTCTCTTTAAACATGTATGAAGAGCTATAGTTGTATAATTTTATCTATGGAATTCTCAGTACAGGGTTATTTAGAAGGAAACACTGATATTTTTGTATTTCTATATGGGCTCTAAGCTTTTAGTAATCTGTAATAAATTAAGTTGTTAAACACCTCACTAATCTTTGTCTATAGTGACTTGTAGAGGTTAGCAATAAATTAAGTTTTTGTTAACTGAAGTTGGTATTTGTATATTTTTACGTGACATTGTTTTGCTAATATAATAAATGACTTTTTTTAAACTTAATGGAGATTTTTATAGTTGTGTATTGTCAGCGCAGGTGTAGCAATTTGTAATAAATGCCATTTTTCAACTGCAATTGATTCATGTGTATTTGTAGCTCAGCTGTGCGGCTGCAGCAATCTGCAAGCAATGACATTTATCAGCTGAGATGGGTGGTTTGTGATTTGTGCTCTCCAAAGCAATGGGCAGATGGAAATGCCATGACGCTGGAGGATTTTGGTGATGAAAACCTCCAGCCACGCCCAGCACATGCCCCACTTGCGCTCAGGCTGGGCAAGGAAAGCGCAGATTTGGGATGGCAGCAGAGCCACACGTTGGCTCAGAACTCGCTGCACAGGCCTGCTGAGAAAACTCTGGGACTCTGCTGCGCGTACAACTCCAAGCAGGAGGCAGCAGGGCAGGAGAAAGCATTCACAATGAAAAAAAAAAGTGAAATTGTGTCCAAACAGATGTGAGGATACTCTGGGAGTTTGATCAAATGCTCTCACTCACCACTGCCTAGGCTCATCTTCAGCAAAACTAGTTTGTTAAAAGCTGAACACCTTCCAGGAAAGAGAGATTGCACTTTCCCCTTCACTTGCCTTGCTGTGTGAGTGGAAGATGTCCTTAGCACAGGGAATTGTTGCCCTTCAGCACCTCCCTCACTCCCATGAAATCAAAGATTACGTGCTACCGCGTGGCACCATAAAGGAAAACAGCCCTGCCCTGGTGACAGTGTGTGCAAAGTCTCCCCTCCTCCTGTCCCCACATGGCACAAACTGAACCATCCCCTTCCTGTCCAAACTGCGCCTGAGCTGAGGGAGGGCTCCAGGAGCTCAGGATGGTGCAACACCACCACAGGTGGGAAGGTTTTGCAAAGCTTCCTAAGCATCAGTGAACTTCGGCTTTGCCGCTCTTTCCCTGGAATATTGTCCTGCTCATCAACGGTCTTGGAGGACACCGTGCCGCCAGCTCCTGCAAGTGAAGTTTGTTTTCTTCAGGGCTTGAATGGAGGAAAATGCAAATGGTTATTTTTAGAGTGAAATTTGGGGTTTGGTGCAGCTGGGTGAGGTCCATTATTTGCTGTGGAAAGTACAGGAAAAGCTTTAAATTCCCACCAGAAGCTGACTGCCAGCCCACACAGAGACCTGAATGAGGCCCAGGTGTGCTTGTTGCACGCTGGTCCAAGGGAAAAGCTGGAACAAAGTCCCCTTTGATTGGAGATTGAGCCTCTGTCCTGATGGGACACTTGTGCTTGGCTTTTTTTTCCCCCTTGGACTGAGACTGATGAGAGAGAGGCAGTTTTCTCTTGTTCAGGCTCGGTTCTTGTTGGGGGTTAGGTGTCCTTTTTTTTGTTCTGGCCTCCCCGTGGAATTTTTACCCAATAGCTGGGGAGACAACCTAACTGTGGGTATTTAGTGGGTGATTGATAAAGGACAAAGAGTGGCCGGGCCCAGGGGGGGAAGGGGGCAGGAAAGGAGGGTGGGGACAGTTTTTGGCTGGCTTGCTTTGGCTTCGGGGAAAGACATTCATTTGCTGGGTCGCGGAGCTGCTGCGGTGGGGGGAAGGGAATTTCACCATCACCCAGACGGAGCTGCTGCTGCTTCTCCTTCTTCCCTCTTCGTTGGTGGCCTCACACCCCCTGTCCTGCCGGGACGTGTGGCAGTGTCAGGCACCGCCGTGGAGCTGCTGATCCACCTCATCCACCAGCCCAGGATCTCAGCTCATCCCTGCTGATCCACCTCATCCACCAGCCCAGGATCTCAGCTCATCCCTGCTGTTCCACCTCATCCACCAGCCCAGGATCTCAGCTCATCCCTGCTGTTCCACCTCATCCACCAGCCCAGGATCTCAGCTCATCCCTGCTGTTCCACCTCATCCACCAGCCCAGGATCTCAGCTCATCCCTGCTGTTCCAGCCGAGTGTTCCTCAGAGCCCCGCAGGAGCACCGGGACTGCCCGCCCGAGGGGGTTTGTGAAAACAAAGCCTCTCCTCCATCCCATCTCAGCACGGGGTCCCTGGTTCTGTTTTCTTCTTAATGCTGTAGTTATTGTTGTTTGTTTGCCTGGTTATACTAGTAAAGAACTCTTATTCCTATCCCCAGATCTCTGCCTGAAAGCCCCTTGATTTCAAAATTATAATAATTCAGAGGGAGGGGGTCTACATTCTTTCATCCCAAGGGAGGCTCCTGCTCTCCCTAGCAGACACCTGTCTTCTAGAACCAAGACACCTTTACAAATCCTGGGGCTGGGATTGGATCCAGCCACTCCCAGAACTCCTCTCACAGAAGGAGTTTAGAAATCCTGGGGGTCCTGTCTTGGGGGATGTGAAAAACGAGGTTCACATAATTTTTATAGAATTTAAAAATTTAATAAAAAAACAATTAGGAGAAAAAAATAAGTAAAGTATACAGATACGGCCGGGTGTCTCTGCATTCAGCCAAGAGAGCACACCTTACTAACAAAGGATTGTCCCTTAAAAACAGAACCCTACTACATATCCATAAATTCTCATACATATTCATACATTCTTCTTAGGATCTTTGGTGTTCTTCTGTTTAGTTTTCTCTTGCTCCCTTCCCAATAAATCAATCCTCTTGGCGCCATTGAGATTTACACTCTCTGATACCAGGAATGCAATAAATTCCTCCCCCCAGAGTTCTGGTCACTGCTGTCTTCATCTGGATAAGATAGTTTACAAATGCAGGAGTCTCTAGCTATTTTTTTTTTCCTCAGTCTTTGGGTTATACAAACAAAAGCAGTTTTTATTTTAATACTATGCCATAACCTAACATATATGTATTATACTACTATTTCTAAATTTCATCAATAATAGAAATAAAGAAAACCCTATTAATACAACAAAATTTCTCATTCTTATACACATAACATTCATTTTAATATTTGCAAAAAGCCAACAATATAAAATGTATCTATAACAAAACCCCCCTTTTTCTTTTCATGAATCATTTGGCTTAAGCAATATTTCTTGCCTTCTAGCCTTTATTATTTGCTCATTTTTTTCCCAAATTAATCTTGCTTCTTCATGAGGATCTTCTATGTTGTTCTGTTTCTTTAACACCATAATTATTTGTGCCGCTCTAGATGTAGTTAATTTTGGATCTATAGGCATTGTTATCACTTGCATACTCTGAACTACTCTGGTGATTAGCTGAATAAAGCAGGGGATTAAACAAGGAAGAAATATCAAGCCAGTTGTAGCCCACAAAAGGAAGAAGCCTAACTTTTTCCACCATTCTATTCCCAATAGATTATCCCACCAACTGCTTTTTAGCATTGGGTCCCATTTTTGAACTGGTACATGTGCTATTTTTCTGATATCATTGACTATATCCAGAACGGCATCCCCGTTGTCATCTATTTTTAAACAACAATCTGATGTATTAAATTTCCCACAAACACCCTCTTCTTCAGCTAACAAATAGTCTAAAGCCAACCTATTCTGATATATTGCAGCTCTGGTTTGACGTTGCTGAGTGGATATTAATTCTATTACTCGAGCAGTTTTATTTGTTATTACTTCTACAACTGCCTGGAGTCTTATGATGCGATTTAGCATATAAATTGGGGTTGGGTATCCCCAACTCCCATCTTGTGCCCAGGTGGCTGGCCCCTAGGTTTCCAATATGCGCTCAGGGGGCCATTTCTCATCTCCCCATTTTTGAAATCCTCCAATCTCCTCCCTTTTGCTTCTTTTTAGGTCCTCATATACTGGCACTCCTAGTTTGTCTCCATTTGGTCCTGGCAGAAGAAAAAATCCTGGCTGTATAATTCCCAGAGTACAACTCCCTTTCCATCGTGGGGGGAGTTTTGGGTATGCTCTTTTTCCACATATCCAAAATAAGCCATCTGGTGCTTTCCAAAAATCAATTTTCTGTTGATTTAAGTTCTCCCAGAGTTTGGAGATCTCAGGTATACTCAAGGAAGGAGTCTTGCCTTTATCCTTACATTGAAACAGTTTAGTTTCATTATTATATATGCAATCTCCTTCCTTTGTTTTTCTGGGAGCCCAGTACCAAGTTGGTTCTTCTGGGACCCACCATGTGGAAGTTCCATTACTAACTTTATATCTCTTACAGGGAGTATTTCCTACTTCATTAAGGAAATTCCTCCCTGTGCGGCAGAGACATTCTTCTCCTATCACTGTTGAGCTTAAAATCCACCCTTCAGGGCGGTTTTCTCTCTTTGTAATTGTCTGGTTCCATTTTAGGAGTTCAGTTGGACCTAAGATGCTGCCTTTCCATGGCCATTCTTCTGATGTCAAAGCCCCTCCACATACCCAACAGTTAGTGATGTTAAGTTCCTTACTGATTCTCTCTCTCAACTCCACAAACTGGTTTTTTCCCACTCTTGAGATATCTATTTCTTTTTCTAATTGTTGTTCCAGTTTTGTACACAAATCTTGAAGTGAAACTGACACAGGATTAGATTGCTGTGCTGGTTTTGCCTTTTTGCTTATCAGTTGTTCTTTTACTAAATCTTGGGTTTTGCTCCCAATAATATATGTAAAACAAATCCATCTCCCCCCTTTTGGACTTTCACTTCCTAACCTATTACCGCTTGCTCCCAAATTTTCTGTAACCCAATATTTTTTTCCCATTATGCATACAGTTACCTAGTTTGGATGGGTTATAACAGTGACTGTTGATATGGGTATGAGTGACAAAAAAGGAACCTCGGTGTCTTTGCATGTACAGATTTCGGTAGCATTTCTGGCATGTGTTTGCTGGTATTCCAATAGAGAAAAGACAAAAAATGAGTGACAAAAAAAGGAGTAACAGAGGTCTGGTTTGGCTTGTATTCCCACCTCCCATGACTATGGGGTTGCTACCCATAGCAGGTGTATTGTATCTTCTTGGTGGCGACTACAACGGCCAACCCGGTCTTGCCCTCTATTTCCTTATCAACTCCTTTTTGTCAGTTTCCAGGCAAATAGCTTTTGGCACTTCTTAATTGTAATTTCCCACTGTTCCTCAGGTATTTCCCACTCAACAGGCACTAATAATTCCCATCCACAAAGCAAAGTTATTATTTCAGTTGTTCTTAATTCAGTCTGGAGAGAGGATCGATTTAGCACTCTACATTTCATGCAAAGAGAAAGACAATTGTGTGTACTACAATACCAATTTTCCTTACAATTTAAATATTTACATTTAATTCAGCTAGCATGTCTTGTACTAGGATGTTTGAGACAGGGTATATGGTATGGCACTGATGGGAGTTGTAATTCTCCCTCCTCTTTGTATAAGTCACAGGCAAGAGCCAGAACTTGGGAATTTCTTAATTTGAAACAGTCTGGATCCCCCTGTTTGAGGTGGGAGTATTCCTTCCCAAGGTGGGTACCTGAGATGTTTTAAAGCTTGTCCAGGCAGCACTTGAAACCACTGGTATAAGCTTGGCCTTCCTTCCCAGGTAGGTGCTATTCTCTGTACATTCCTTGGATCATGTGGATTTTCCCAGTTCATTACCACCCAGTCCCCGCTTTAGAGTCAATTTGGTGTCACCTGGTTCAGAAGTTACAATCCACTCCTCAGGTTTCTTCACAGGTCCTTTGATTCTGCTGGCGTGGATCCACCCTCGTTCCCTGCTCCGGATTGCAGCCTCCGTTGTCAGCAGTACCTGAAAAGGACCTTCCCATTGTGGAGTTAAGGATTGCTCTTTCCATGTTTTTACCAATACCCATTCCCCTGGATGGATATCATGAATTTTAAAGTCTAAAGGTGTGGTTTGAGGGATTATCCCTTTTAACCACAAATTTGCAAGGGTTTTTGCAATTGTTTTCACATATTCTTTGATACTTGTCTCCCCGACTTCATAGGTAGCAGTTTCATGTTGGGTGGTCAGAAAGGGTAACCCAAACATCATCTCATAGGGTGACACTCCTAAATCTGATCGAGGTTGTGTTCGAACCCTCAATAAAGCCAGAGGTAGGCATTTTACCCATGACATTTGTGTTTCGATCATTAATTTTGTTAAAGTTCTCTTTAGAGTTTGATTCATTCTTTCTACCCGACCTGAACCTGGGGATGCCATGGGGTATGTAGTTCCCATTTTATTCCTAAGGCTTGAGTTATTTGCTGCAAGACCTTTGATGTGAAATGTGTTCCTCTGTCTGAGTCTATTCTATTAACCATCCCGTATCTGGGAATGATTTGTTCTAAAAGGGTTTTACATACCACATTGGCTGTGGCCTTGACAGTAGGAATTGCTTCCACCCAATGGGTTAGATGATCTGTTATGACTAATAAAAATTTCCATCTTTGTACCTGGGGAAGTTCAGTGAAGTCAACTTGGATACTTTGAAATGGTCGGAGGGCTAACTCACGGCCTCCAAATGTTGTCTGTCTCATTACCTTTTTATTCACTTTCTGGCAAGTTATGCATCTTTCAGTTACTTGTTTTGCCACTCCAAAAATCCCAATACACCCATAATTCCTTAAAAAGTGATCACACAAAGCTTGAGTGCCCCAATGAGTTTTTTGATGCATATCTTCTAGTATTTTTCTAGTAAGTGACTTATTAAGTAACTGTCTTCCATCAGGGAGCCTCCATTTTCCACACTCATCCTGTTTTCCCCCTATCTTGTTTAACTGCTTTTCTTCTGCTTCACTGAATTTGGGAATTGTCAATTTTTCCATGTCCGGACTTAGAATTAACAGAACTCTTTTGATCCCATGTTCTGCTGCATCTTTAGCTTCTTGATCTGCCAAATTATTTCCTCTTATTTCTGAGGTCATTCCTTTTTGGTGACCCCAAACATGTACTACTGCTATCTCTTCAGGCAGTTTTAATGCTTCTAAAACTTCTAAAATGAGTCCTTCATGTATCAATCCTTTTCCCTTTGAATTTAGTAATCCTCTTTCCTCCCAGATTTTTCCAAAAGTATGTACCACTCCAAATGCATACCTTGAATCAGTGTAGATGGTTCCCCTTTTATGTGCTAAATGTTCTAGTGCTCTTTTTAGAGCATATAATTCACAAGTTTGAGTTGACCAATTTGAGGGTAATTTTCCTTTCTCGACAGTTTGCATGTTTCTCCCATCAACTGCTGCATAACCTGACATCCTTTTCCCATGTAAACACCTGGAAGAGCCATCTACATATATTATTTCCCCTTCTGGGAGAGCTTGTTCTTCAAGATCTTCCCGAACCTTAGGCTGATATTGGATAATTTCCAAACAATTATGAGCTAAGTCACTTTTTGGTTCTCCATACAAAAATTGAGCTGGGTTTAAACTTTTACTTACTTCTAGTGTCAAATCATCACTGTCTATTAGGATTGCTTCATATTTTAACATTCTAGAATCTGATAACCATTTCTCAGCTTTCTGGTTTAGCACATTTCGGACTGCATGAGGTGTGTACACAATTAGTTTGCTTCCAAAAGTAAGTTTACGGCTCTCTTCTACTAGGATTGCAGTAGCTGCTACAGATTGAATACATACTGGCCAGCCATGACTCACTGGGTCCAGCATTTTTGACAAATATGCTACTGGTTTTTTTACTCCCCCCCACTCCTGGGCTAAAACTCCATGAGCTACTCCACTTTCCACATTCACGTACAGATAAAAGGGTTTTTCTAATGATGGCAAGCTTAAAGCTGATACTGAGGCTAGTTTTAACTTTAATTCTTCTAATTTGCTATCATCTTCGTGGGTCCACTTTACTTCTTCACCTTCTACCAATTTCCCATATAAAAATTTTACTGCTTGTGTATAGCCTTCGATCCATAATCTACAATACCCCAATAATCCAAGCAATTTCTTAATCTCCCTTTTTGAAGTGGGGGTGGAGAGATAGAATTCCTGCAATCCTCTCAGGGTTTAGCTTTCAGCTACCCTTGCTTATTAAATGTCCGAGGTATTTTACTTCTGATTCTACAAATTGCAATTTACCTTTTGATACTCTTAGTCCTTTTTCCCCAAGGAAATTCAGAAGTTTTATAGTAGCCCCTTTAACTTCACCTTCAGCTTCCCCTGATAACAAAAGATCATCAACATATTGGATAATTTGTATTCCTGGAGGAGTGGGGAAAGTTTATAATACTGTTTCTAAAGCTTGCCCAAATAGGTTTGGAGATTCAGTAAACCCCTGTGGTAATTTTGTCCATCTCAGTTGCTGCTTTCTCCCTGTAGTGGGATCCTCCCATTCAAAGGCAAAGATATTTCGGCTTTCCTCAGCTAATGGACAAGCCCAAAAAGCATCTTTAAGATCTACCACACTGAACCTCTGGTGCTGGGGTGGAACTTTGCTTAGGAGAGTGTAAGGATTTGGAACTACTGGGTAACGGGTCCGAGTTCTTTTGTTAACTTCCCGTAAGTCTTGTACTAATCTGTAATTCCCATCAGGTTTCTTTACGGGGAGAATAGGGGTATTATGAGGGGACATACAGGGTTCTAATGTCCCATCTTTTATTAGTCCTTCTATCACTGGTTTTAAACCTTCTCTTCCTTCTAAGGATATGGGATACTGACACACACGTATGGGGCATTCTTCTCTCTCAATCGTGACCCTTATGGGGTCAATATCCAGTCCTCCCCTATTGCCCTCCCCAGCCCAAACTTCCTTGTTTATTTTATCTTCATCCTCTAGGTTCAGTTTTAGAACTTTGGCAGTCATTTTCCCTTCTTCAGGTATAACTCCTATTCCTAGCTTCACTTGTAAATCCCTCCCCAGTAAGTTGCTACCTGCTCCAGGGACTAATAAAACATTCCCCATCCAAATTTTAGTTTCTCCCTCAATCACCACGTCTTTGATGGCTGGAACTGTGAAACATTCTCCTTTTGCCCCTGTTACTTTTACAGTTTCTTTACTTACATCACAACCTGTTGGAATCTATAATAGACAGGTCCTCTCTGCCCCCGTGTCAACAACAAACTCCAATTCTTCCTCCTGGGGACCTACTTTCAAGGTTATCACAGGCTCCAGATGGTATTTGTCCCCAAGAAAATAGAGCCTATGACTCCCCTATTCTTCTTCTGGGCCTATTTCTTGGGAAATTTTCTGGTCCTTCAATAGGTGAGGACGTTCTCTCCTGTAGTGCCCTTTCACCCCACAGTGATAACAGGTGTTCTTAAAGCGCTCTTGGGATTCTATTTGTACTGAGGTTTTGTGTTTTTCCTTTTCCCTGCCCCTAAACCCTGGATGCCTAGGGGTGGTATTTAGAGGCTCCAAATTTCTCTGGAAACTAATTTCTCGCATAGCTGCTACCAGGATTTTTGCTTCTTCTTTAGCTTTTTCTTCATCTCGTCTTACATAAACCTTTTGACCTTCTTTTAATAAATCATTTAAAGGTTTGTCATGCCAGTTTTCTATTTTTTCCAGTTTTTTCCTAATGTCTGGCCAGGCATGGGTGACAAAATTAACTCTTAAAAGGGTTTGCCCTGCTATTGTCTCAGGATCTATCCCAGAATATTGTTTCATATCCCTCCGAAGTCTTTCTAACCATTCAGTTGGGGTCTCCTCCTTTCCTTGTTGTCCTTCAAATGCTTTTTTTGCATTTTGCCCTCGAGGTGCTGCCTCTTTTATTCCTTTGATTATCAGATTACGATAATCATTCATATTTCTTCGTCCTGCCTCATCATTTTGATTCCAATTGGGAGCTACCATTGGCATTTTCTGGTCCCCTGGTGGTCCTTGCTGGTTTTCCTTTTCCCATATTTTCATTCCAGTGACCCTAATCATCTGTCTCTCCTCTCGGGAAAATAAAATTTTCATTATTGATTCCATTTCTTCCCAAGTAAATATGTTGGGACCTAAAAATTGGTCCAATTGCTCTGCTGTACTTATAGGATCTTCTAGTAGTCCTTTTAGCTCCTTTTTAAAATCTCTGACTTCTGAGGAAGTCAAAGGGGCATTTACAAATCCCGTATTTCCCCCTCCCATTGGGACTTCTCGTAATGGGAATAAACTAGTAGCCTTTCTGTATTGTTTTGGGGAGGAGTCAGGGGAAACCCGCTTTTGAACTAAGTTTCCTGTATTTTGGTACGGTACCTCTCCGTTAAGGGAGAAATTCTTTAGGACCGCTGCGTCCATGGCAGAGGTTGATGGGATGGTGAAGGCAGGGATCCGTCCCGCCGCTGAGTCCTCCAAGGGGGGGCCGTAGGCAGGAACTGGTACCGGAACCACCGAGAGAGCGGAGTCTCTCGGCAGAAACCAAAGCGGGGCGTGGACAGTCTGCAGGTGTCTCCTGGGGCAGGAGCAGCGGTGCCCAGCGCAGCCGGCACGGACACAGCCACCGGGGCCGGGACGGCCGGGACAGCTGCGGGAGAAGTGTCCGGGGCTGGGACAGCGGGGGTGCCCAGTGCGGGCAAAGGAACCGGGGCTGGGACGGCCGGGACAGCTGCGGGAGAAGTGTCCGGGGGTGGGACAGCGGGGGTGCCCAGTGCGGGCACAGCAGCCGGGGCTGGGGCAGATGGAACCCCCGGCAGGGCCGGCGGGGCGGCCGCGAGCCACGCGGCTGCAGCCGGGGCAGGCGGGACCCCCAGCGGGACATCTGCAGCAGGCGGGGGGCCAAGCAGGAGAGGAGGGGGGAACACTTCTGAAGGGTCCCAGCTTTTCTCTTTCCTTTTTTCTTCTTGTTTTATCTTTGAGATTTCTGATATTTCTAGAATTTTTACTCTCTCAGAGTTTGTGTCCCCCAATATCCAGCATGCTGCATATTCTTTCTCCTCTGCATTAAACGGTTCTTTTGAATTTACAAACACGTTTAAAGCCTGACAAATCCAAGTTTCAAAAGAACCATATCCAGGCCAACAAACGTGGTCAGATCTTACTTCCTTGTTTGCCCATTCGATCATGCAAAAATTAATCATCTTTACTCTATCCTTTTTCCTTGTACTTGGGGTAATATTTCAATTAGCTAACATAACTCCCAAAGGGCTATCTTGGGGTATTTCTTCTATCAATTTATTTTTGCCTTTGTTTTTCCCCAAACCCGACTTACTGGTTTTCTGCCCCATTTTTTTTTTTTTTTTTTTTTAAATCAATTTATTTCTACCAACCCAAACACTACCTTCTTCCCCACCTCTTCCCAGGCACCGAAAACCCTTTTTCTTAACAATACAATATTATACAGTACCATACAACACAATAAACTTTCCCCCCCCCAAAAAAATAAAATTAAACATAGATTCAACAACATTTTCCTTCCTCCATTTCCACTCGCTCTTTTTATTTCTTTGTCTCTTCTCTGCTCTTCCTGAAATTTTAAACTTTAAACAAAAAAAAACCCAAAACAGCTCACTATCACAAATGCTTACTCACAATCTCACCAAAAAATTGTCTTGGGGCTTAACAAAACAAAAGCTATAACTACAGGGTGCCCCCCCCCATTCCCCTTTAACTGCGACTAACACCAGCACCACTCTGCATTCTACTTGCACATCTGGCTTTAGAAAGAGCTCCCTGATAGCCTCACACCAGTCCTTAATCCCTCACCACAACACAAACAACCTAATACAGTCCACTTTCTTCCAAACAAACTAAAACCAACTATTTAAAATAACAATTACACATTTACTTACTCACATTCACTCACATCTATTTTACTCACTCTCACTCATTTTTACTCAAAGCTAAACAACAATAAAATACTTTTTATTTTCAAGTTACTGATATCTTCCCATGGGTATTATAAGGCCTTGGATATTTTAGGTTTCTTTGCTGTACCCCTCAATCCAGCACTGTTAACCCCGGATGCTCCTGGCTGTACCCCTCAATCCAGCACTGTTAACCCCGGATGCTCTTGGCTGTACCCCTCAATCCAGCACTGTGTTGGGGATCCCCACTTTTATCCCGTTTTCCCAGTGGATTGTGCCAGGAAAACCCTCGGCTCCCTTTCCCGAGGGCTCACCCCTCCCCTGAGACCCAGTCCCAGTGACCCCGGGGGTATCTTGCAACCCCCACTTTCCGCTCCCCCAAAGATTACTTACAATCCGTTTTCTTCTTTGGGTCTTCGTGCACAAGAATTATGGAGCAAATACCGCAGTTTAGGGAGCCTTTTCCCTTTCCTTTGCTTTATTTCTTCTCCTTCTTGTCCTCGGGGTATTTACCTGCAGCCACGGCTGACTCACACCAGGGGAAACGGAGCGGGGTCCGCTGAACTCAGCAGGGTGCGCGCTTTTTCCCACTCAGGATCCCTCGGTGCTCTTCAGAGGCGAGGTGTTTATCCCGGACAAAGAGCCCCCAATTGTGAAAAACGAGGTTCACATAATTTTTATAGAATTTAAAAGTTTAATAAAAAAAACAATTAGGAGAAAAAAATAAGTAAAGTATACAGATACGGCCGGGTGTCTCTGCATTCAGCCAAGAGAGCACACCTTACTAACAAAGGATTGTCCCTTAAAAACAGAACCCTACTACATGTCCATAATTTCTCATACATATTCATACATTCTTCTTAGGATCTTTGGTGTTCTTCTGTTTAGTTTTCTCTTGCCCCCTTCCCAATAGATCAATCCTCTTGGCGCCATTGAGATTTACATACTCTGATACCAGAAATGCAATAAATTCTTCCCCCAGAGCTCTGGTCACTGCTGTCTTCATCTGGATAAGATAGTTTACAAATGCAGGAGTCTCTAGCTATTTTTTTTTTTTTTCAGTTTTTGGGTTATACAAACAAAGGCAGTTTATATTTTAATACTATGCCATAACCTAACATATATGTATTATACCACTATTTCTAAATTTCATCAATAATAGAAAAAAAGAAAGCTATATTAATACAACAACATTTCTCATTCTTATACACATAACATTCATTTTAATATTTGCGAAAAGCCAACAATATAAAATGTATCTATAACACTAAAGACATCTTCCACTCACACAGCAAGGCAAGTGAAGGGGAAAGTGCAATCTCTCTTTCCTGGAAGGTGTTCAGCTTTTAACAAACTAGTTTTGCTGAAGATGAGCCTAGGCAGTGGTGAGTGAGAGCATTTGATCAAACTCCCAGAGTATCCTCACATCTGTTTGGACACAATTTCTCTTTTTTTTTTCATTGTGAATGCTTTCTCCTGCCCCGCTGCCTCCTGCTTGGAGTTGTACGCGCAGCAGAGTCCCAGAGTTTTCTCAGCAGGCCTGTGCAGCGAGTTCTGAGCCAACGTGTGGCTCTGCTGCCATCCCAAATCTGCGCTTTCCTTGCCCAGCCTGAGCACAAGTGGGGCATGTGCTGGGCGTGGCTGGAGATTTTCATCACCAAAATCCTCCAGCGTCACGGCATTTCCATCTGCCCATTGCTTTGGAGAGCACAAATCACAAACCACCCATCTCAGCTGATAAATGTCATTGCTTGCAGATTGCTGCAGCCGCACAGCTGAGCTACAAATACACATGAATCAATTGCAGTTGAAAAATGGCATTTATTACAAATTGCTACACCTGCGCTGACAATACACAACTATAAAAATCTCCATTAAGTTTAAAAAAAGTCATTTATTATATTAGCACAACAATGCCTCGTAAAAATATACAAATACCAACTAAAGTTAGCAAAAACTTAATTTATTGCTAACCTCTACAAGTCACTATAGACAAAGATTAATGAGGTGTTTAACAACTTAATTTATTACAGATTACTACAAGCTTACAGCCCATATAAAACTGAATACCTTTATCTATACATATATAACAATCTACAGATGGAAATACAGATTAAATAATACATATTTCATACAATATATATACATATAGATATATAAAACAAAACTATTTAAAAAGATGCAAATGCCAGCGTCCCAATCTAAATATCCATAGAACTACATAAGAATAAATCAGCCGCCCGATCTTCAAAGCCTCTCCCTCAGTGTTTTCCTCCCATGCAGAGCAGCTCTCCTGGACAGGGACAGCAGATGGGACATCTGGGAGGCAAAGGGAACAGCGAGTCAGTCCTGGGACCTTTCCCTTGGCAGCAGCTGCACTTCCAGCAGGGAAGCGAAAATCTCCGAGCCTCCCCAGGAGGGTTGGGAAGAACAAGCAGGCCGAGCCACCCTCAGCCCTGCCCGGCCTCACCAGCCCTGGGGCCTCACCCAGGCTCTCGCGTGGCCCCAGCACATCCCTGCTCACTGCTCTTGCTCCAGGCCTTCATCTTCTCCCTGCTGCCTCCTGGCAGTGTCTGGATGTCCTCAAGCTCTTCAGCACAGCTGTGGTGGCAAAAGTGGAGGCTCTGGAATTGGTTGCAAGGCCTGGCAGAGCTGCAGTCCCTGAGCTCTGTGTGCTCCCTCCTGGCCCCCTCCATCCCCTCAGCCCCGCCGTCCTCTCGGCAAACCCCCAGCCCCCTCTTCAGTTTCTTCGGCCTCTCCCAGGCCTCTCACCCCGCTCAGTCCCTTCTGAGCCGTTGTGTCCCCTCAGAGCCGGCACAGCCCTCAGCCCGTGCCTCTGTCACCTCAGTGCCACCATCGCCCTCTGCTCCCCCACAGCCCTCAGTGCCCCCAACACCTCAAGGTTTCCATCGTCCCTTCAGCATCAGCGCCTCCTCAGCCCCCTCAGTCTCACCGTCCTTCAGCAGCTCCTCACAGGACAGTGCCTGGGGCCACCGGCAGCTCCCACCGCTCCAGGGACAGCCAGGGCTGCAACTGCTGCTCCGCCTGGCCCGGCCCCAGCTCGGACCCAGCACAGGGGGACACAAGGGGCACAGCGGGAAAAACAAGAGATGAAAAAGGCAGCCAAGGGGGAAAGAGGCAAAAATGCAGCCTAGGCCTACACTGCTCAATCTATGGACCTATACATCCAGATAACTCTAACTAAAGAACTATGCACATTTAGAAATTGAACTGTGTGCACGTCTAAATGTTACTCTCTACATATATCAATGCAAATTAGAAAATCTATAAATGTAACTGTATACATAGAAATTAAATCTTATCGCATCTATAACTATCCATACAAACTATACAGATGTATAAATAGATACACCTATAAATACAACTATACAACTCTATCAATCTATACTTGTAACTATATAAATAAATCAAGATAAAATAAATAAATCAAGATAAAAAATCTCTAACTGTATCTATAAATAGAGGGATGCCACCTGCCCGATGGTCACAGGCTCTCCCTCTGATCCTTCTTCCCACGCAGGGCAGCCCTTCGGGCAAGGTAGATCAGATGGATATCTGGGAAGGAAAGGCAACTCTCAGTCAATGCTGGCCTCCGTGTAGCTTTCCCTTTGCAAGTAAACTGTCCTGCTAGCAAAGGCTGTAAAACATGGCCTGAAAGGCACACTCTCACTTGAGAATATGAAGCCTGCTCTTTAAGGGGAACAGGGATCCTTCCCAGTTTTCCAGTCTTGTGAAGTTTTGAAGTACGCCAATCAATTCACAACACTCCCAGTGCAAATGGCACCCAGGAGAGCTTGAAACACAGACAGTCCCAGCTCCCACAAAGAAGCCCAGCCTTGTTCTTTCTCTGGGCTGACGCAGAGACGTCAGTCCTCACTGCAGTGGCTGAAGCTGAAGGCTGCTGTGAGCTGTGAACCAATTGGGACACGCAGCTTGGTGACACAACTCCCACCAGCTCAGCTTTATTCCCGGCTCTCTTGCCACAGCAGAGGACTCGGTGTCAGAGCCTCTAGAAAAGCATGGAGGGGCAGGGCTCGGGGAGCTTGTGCCAGTGCAGGATTGGAACTAAAGGCACCAGGAAGCACCAACCCTGCTTGAGACAAGAACTCAACTCTTCTCATCTCCCTTCCTGTCAGAGGCAGGCTCAGAGCAGCTGTCTCCCATCTCTCTAAAGCAGGCTGGGCTCACTCCTTACCAAGCTCCTCAGGCTCCTGGGAAACGTTCACACAGCTCCCGCCAGCAGGCAAAGCTCCCTCTGCTGCAGCCTTGTTCACAGCCTCCCCTCCTGAAGAGCCACGGGCAACACTAGGATTGACCTGAAAAGAAAAACACAAAGAAGGAAACACAAAGATCAACCAATAGATTCTGCAGGGATACAATCAGAGCCTGCCAGATTTCCTTCTGTGCACCAACAAATTGCTTTTCAAAACTGGTATATATGCGGGAGTTTGCAGAAGACAAAGGCTCATCGCGCTTGGCAAGAAGATATGGGCAGTTCCAAAAAATCCCACTCCCCACCTCCAGTCTGCCCTTCCTCAAGAAGAAATCTACCCATGCAATGGGTCTGCATATTAAATGAAAGAAGAGAAATTCTTTGGCAAAGTTGTAGAAGAAGATGCAAAAAGGCCTGTGCCAATGCAGAAACTGAACACTCCAGGCCAGTCTGGGAAGAGACAAGACTAAAGAAAAAAGGGATTCCAAAGTCCAAGAGGGAATCTGTCAAACACAAGGACTAATGGGCCCTGATTGAACTGCTCTTCAACACAGGAGGAGCCCCTGGGCTTCAAGGAGTCCTTAACCATTTCATGTCCAGCACCAACCTTGTCCTTCTCACCAATCACACAAGTCATGGGGCCTCAAAACCAAGACATCTGCCCCCTGAAGACTCCACGGCTCACACACTTCATCCCTTCTTCCTAACAAGGAGCTCTGGGCCCCAGAGGCCTTCAACAGTCCAAAACACTGACTTCTCCAACATGCTCCAAGAGCTGTCAAGGCTGACAAGGCTGTTGAGCGTGGGGATGACACTCAAGCCATGGAGTGGGCGCTAAGGATGGAGTCCTGCTAGCGCCTGGCACAGGGATGTGCTCTTCCCACCACAGCCCTAAGCACAACAGTCTCCTGCAGGCTGCAGCTTTGCAGGGACTGTCTGGCAACACAAGGTGACTGTGCTCAGCCCCTTTCATCCCTGTCCAATGGAGTTACCTGAGCAGAGGGAGACCTTTCAGGCAGAGGTGGTGAAAGCATCTCCTCCAGCGTCTCCAGAACAAGGTCCAGATCCAGCGGTGGCAATTCCTCTTCCCCAGGAGTACTCCATAGCCAGCTTGGGGCTCTCCATGCTGCATAACCAGCACTGCCAGCTGGAGCACTGGGGACTGAAGTGCCCGGGGCGGCTGCAAGAATCCAAAAACATTGGTGAGGCTCCAAAATGAGGCTTTGGGACGCAGAGCTTTATTGCTGCCTTGGATCAAACATCACAGGAAGCGCACAGCAACCTCAACTCCAGAAAGGTATTAAAAACTTCCCAGGGAATTGGAAGAGTGAGCTCTTCCCCTTCAAAAGTATTATCCTAATCGACGTGTACATAGATTAAATTATGGCTTGTGAAACTGATCTAGGCATACACACAGACATAATCACCTTTAATCACAGCCTTTTGCATCTTCCCAGCAGCTTTGGCATTTGGCTGCTTGAGTTTCTCATCACAAGAGACCACAGAAAGTGCATTCACCCAGGAAGAGGCCAGAGGTGCAGACACACATGCTAAACTTAAACTGCGAGTTTATTCTAAGGAGCAACCATGGAGGTGAGGCCATGGTCTGCAGCTGCAACTGTTCTGGGGACTCACAGCGTGCACTGAAATTTCATAGCATTATTTGTGGGAGAGACTATTGGAAATTGAAAATCTGTAACCTTAGAAAAAGCCTGGATTGAAGGAGTGATGAAAGTACACAGACATTAGGTAGAGTAATTCTAAACCTATGTTCTTACAGTTGCAAGTAAGAATATGCCTAGAGTAAGTAAGAAATTATATGAAGTAAAATAGTTGGAGGTATCAAGTGTAATAGTGTGATTTATAAAGTAAGTTAGAGATCTAGAAACTATAACAGAAGTGTGTGTGTGAATACGTGACCTGTTAGCTTGTTGGTTAAAAGACAGACGCAGTGTGGCAAAATCAAGTAAAGGTGATAAGAGCTTAATAAGTGAAAACAAACTTTGTGTCAACTGTCTACTGGACTAAAAAGTTATATATTGCCATGCAGAGAAGAAACTCATAACTTCCTCGAGCTGTGGTTGACTTGTTGCCTGTAAATCTCACACCTCGGGACTGATATCTTATTGGGCTACTTAAGCAATAAATCATCTCAAAGCACGGTGGTCCCATCCCTTGTATTTCATCTCAACAAAAGACAATCTGTAAACTCTGCAATATCCTATCAGAGTCCTAGCTTGGCTTCATCCAAAGAAAAATGGGAGTTCACCTGACACCAACCAGTTGTGGAGAAATGTTCTTTGCCTCACCCTTTGACCTCTACACAGAGGCTGCCTGGAAAATGGCCAGAGCATCCTCCAAATCCGCAGCAAGGACGGGAAAAGCAGACAGAGATTCTTTTGATATTCATGATCCTGCTTCCTAGTACCCTTGACACCTGATTCTGACAATCAAATGTACACATGACAGAGCACCACGGCAAAATACTTCAGTCACTTTTTGTGATCTTTCTGAAAAGCCAGGGGAGAAACACATTCCATACCTGATGGGATGTTGGCTGGCAAGCTGCTGCTCTTTGGAGAGGCCACAGAAGTGCTTTGATGGTGCGCAGGAAATGCTGGAGTGATGAGCTCTGGCTGGAACTGAAATTTGTGTGTGCCTGGCTTGTCTGATGAAACCCCAAGTGCAGATGGAGCAAACACTTTCTTGGCACGTGCTGGGGAAGCTTCACGCCCTGGAGGATCTGGACTTGTCCTGGAAGGGCCTGCAGGTAGCTCTGAATCCTCAGGGGAGGCAGCACTGTGCTTCTGGCATGAAGAAGCTGTGCAGCAGTGAGGGAAGAAGAAAGGAAGCAAAGGGAAGGTCACTACTGCTCCTCAGGTGTGTTTCCCTTGGCAGCAACTGTACTTCTCCCAAGGAAGACAGAAGCTCCCATCCTCCCAAGTAGGGGGAGAAGGAGAAAATTCCCTTCTCAAGTTCTGAAGCTTTGCAACAACCAATTCCTTGTCTACTGAGCTCTCCCGTCCTTATTCATCTGTCTGGGAAAAGTGTCCCACTGCCATTCCTCGGCAGGAGGCAACTGCCAGAAACCCAGCTGCCAGCTCTTCTCCCTTCTGCTCCAAAGGCACACAAAAACTTTAGAATCACAGCCTTCCCTATCTCCCCAGCAGCTTTTAGATTTGGCTGCTTGAGTTTCTCATCACAGAAGGCCACAGAACGTGCATTCACCCAAGCAGAGCCTGGATCTTCAGGCACACACTGAGAAATTCAACTGTGAGTTTATTCTAAAAGCAACCTTGTAGGTGAGGCCATGTTCTGCAGCTGCAGCTCTTCTGAGGCACACAGAGTTCATTTCAATGGCACGGCCCGATTTGCAGGCCAGTCAGTCTGAAACATCTGCAATATCCTATCACCGTCCTAGTTGGACTTCATTCCAAGAAACAGGGGAGTTCACCTAACACTGACCACTTGTCTGTCAGGCAATATTTTTCACCCAGCCCTTGCACCTCAGCAGACAGGCTGTCTGGAAAATGCCCAGAACAACCTCCACATCTGCAGGAAGGACAGGAAGAGCAGAGAATACTTTGGCATTCACAGTCCCACTTCCTAGTACACTTAACACTGTTTTCTACGTGATTCTCACTTGAGATCTAGCCATGACAGAGGACTCAGGGAAAACACTTGAAAGGCTCAGTTGCCAGGACCTATTGGAAAAGGAAGGGTAGAAACTCTTTCCCTACCTGATGGCTCGGAGGCTGGGCTGTGCTGCTGAGAAGATGAGCAGCTGTTGCTGTGTCCCAGGGCCCTGCAAGCAGCTTCAGGGTGGATTGGAGTGAGGTGAACCATGAGCTCAGGATGGCGTTTCAGGTCCAGGCGAACCAGTGGAACCGTGAGCTTGCGGAGATTAAATCTCTGGATGAGCTCTCTTGATGGTTCCACTGGTGAAGCTCCAACAAGTCCAGAGGTGGCACAGACTTTCTTGGCAGGTGCTGGGGAAGCCTCACTCTCCTGAGCACTTGCACTTCTCTTGGAAGGGCCTGGAGGCAGCTCTGAATCCTCAGGTGAGGCAGCATCGCGCTTCTGGCGCAAGGGAGCTGTGCAGCAGGGAGAGAAGAAGAAAGGAAGCAAAGGGAAAGCTGGGTCACTACTGGTCCTCAGGTGTGTTTCCCTTGGCAGCAACTGTGCTTTTGTCAGGGAAGACAAAAGCTCAGCTCCTCCCAAAACAGGGGGAGAAAGAAAAATATCACCACATGTCTTGGGGGGTTTGATGCCTATAGAACTTCAGTCAAACTTACAACCTGCTTCTATAGGTTGAGTTATAAGATATCAATAGAACCTAATATATCCGTATCAACAGATATCAATGGAACCTGAATCATAACTTCATGGATCTATTTAACCTGACATAGACGTCTTTCTATGCATTGTAGTGCCTAGTATATGGTTAACTGGTTGCTCAGAGCAGGAGACCCGGGAAAAAAACATGAAAATCTCACCAGGTGGTCAGTTTCAGAGATAGGGAAGTATAGTACTAATGAAAAATTAGCAAACATCAAGCCAATTAGCCACAAGAAATTAGATCGCTTAGGACCAGACAGACCAAGGAACACCGTAGCTGTGCATGCTCTGAAGACAAAGTTGAAAAGTCCAGAGAGTATAATATACTGTGTCTATTAGTTCCATATGTTATAATGACATAGTAACACCAAGCAATTATTACTAAATATAGCACAGCAATTGACAAAGGTGGATGAATTAGGAGGAGAAATCCTCCTCACCTCCAGCACTGAAATAAACAACTCTACACACACGGCTCTATGGGGTTTTATTCCCTTTGCAACAACCAGTTCCCTGTCTACTGAGCTGTCCCCTATCCGTTCAACCCTTGGCAGGAGGCAGCTTGCCAGAAACCCAAATAGAGCCCGGCACAGCTCCCGGGCCCTGGAAGCAGCCCCAGCCCCAGCACGGGCAGGGGCCGCTCCTGCCCGGCCGGGCAGCGCCCACGGACAAAGCCCACGCCTCCCTCCGCGCCCGCAGCTCCCACCCCGTCTCACCGGCTCTGGGCGGCTGCCCGGTGGGGAGGGCGGGCAGCCACCGCTCTGTGGGGAGCCGCTGGAGGCGGCTGCGCTCGTCCCACCCCGCCGCCAGCCACTCCCTGCTGGCTGAGGATTGGCGCTTGATGGGGAGCAGGAGCTCGGGGCGGTCGCGGTGAAATCTGCTGTTTCTATAGTGCAGCCAGCCCCCAGCATGGCCCGGCACAGCCGCCACAGCCCGGGCCGGCACTTGGTGGAAGCCGCAGCGGCCGAACTGGCACAGGAAGCTGCAGAACTTCAGAGCTGCGTGGCTCTGAAAGTGTGTGGGGCTGGCCCCTGGTCGCCGCCCAGGCTGAGCAGCTCCCGCTCGAAGAGGGAGCAGACGATGAGCAGCCCCTGGGGCCTCGACCAATACGCCCAAGCCCTCGGCTCACCCGCACTCCCGGAGACCGCCCCGAGCGTCCCAGGGCCGCCCAACGAGCAGCGCCAGCCACGGTGCAGGGCCGGGCCGGCTGCCGGCCGAGCGGGCCAGCGTGTGGCGAGCGCAGGCACGGCGGGACTGTCCCGCAGCCCCCGGCAGCCCGGCACAGACAAAGCCCACGCCTCCCTCCGTGCCCGCAGCTCCCACCCCGTCTCACCGGCTCTGGGCGGCTGTCCGGTGGGGAAGGCAGGCAGGGACCGCTCCGTGGAGGGCCGCTGGAGGCGGCTGGGCTGGCGGCTACGCACCTCCAGCCCCGCGGCCAGTCTCTGCCTGTTGGCCCTGGTCCGGCGCTTGATGTGGAGCAGGAGCTCGGGGCGATCGCGGCGGAAGTTTGGGTTCATAAAGTGGAGCAAAGCCCCGGCATCGCCCGGCACAGCTGAGCCAAGCCATGACGGCACCTTTTGGAACCCGTACAAGTTGAGCTGGCGCACGAAACTGCCAAAGTGCGTGGCTTTGAAGGACTCCGGGGCCGCCCCCGCCCCCTGGCCGCCCCCTCCGTGGGCGCCGCCCGGGCTGAGCAGCTCCCGCTCGAAGAGGAAGCGGTCGATTAGCAAGCCCTGGGCCTGGCTGTCCCAGCGCACGGAGCGGACGCGGGGGCTGTTCACCAGGCCCCACAGCTTGGCGGGGAAGGTGCTGGCATTGATTCCAGCGGGCAGCGGCACCTCCTCCATGGCCCCGATCTGTCTCCGACTGTCGCCGCAACGGCCGCGGCGCAACGGCCTGAGGGGGGCGCTGCGTTCGGCCCCGCGCGCGCCCGGCGCGGCCCCGGCGCGGGCCGGACTCGGCGAGGACGAGCGGGGCCTGAGGGGAGAAAAGGCCAGGGAAGAGGAGGTGAAAAATGCATGGGGGAAATGATAAATGACATAGGAATTCCACTCATTGACAAAGATTGTTACTGCAATAAATGGAATTGATTTTTGCTAACTAAATTGGAACTGTTATTCAAGTTATTTTTAGAAACAATTGTCAGGAAAATTCATCCACAAACGCCAGAGGTTTATGTCCAAAAAGGAGACAGAGGAGTCCTTTTTTCTTTATTCGAATAAAGAGAGAGGCCATGGGGCATTCCCCTGGGGTCTCTCAAATTTTTGGAGGGCGCAGCCTCCTTTTTATCCTAATTCCCGGCCGCTTGTCCCTTCTCTCTTTCCCCACAGGCTGAGGTACTTGACAGGTACAGACTGCCCGGAACACCTGATACCTGTGATACCTTCCCCCCCACCCACAATGCATAATCCCTTCTGAATTCTTTACTTTTATGGAATTCATAGTGTTCTTTCAGTGCCTCTTTGATCTTTTAGTGGAATCCATCCCATTCTTTCTGTTGTCTCTCACTGAGAGCTGCTTCTTATCTGTCTCATTAGGGACTTTTGGATTAGGTTCTTTTTCCTTTTGAACTGAAGATTGATGAGAGGGAGGCAGTTTTCTCTTGTTTGGTCTCAGTTGTTTATTTTTTTCTTATCAGCATTAGAAGGTACAAGGAGCTATGTGCACTATGATAGAAAAGGGTAAAATGGCTAACAAAGATCCTCTTCAAGGTCTTTTATATGTTCATTTACCCAATTAACAGATGCCAACTCAATTATTTTTCTTAGTGACCCAATGACCCAACACCTGTGCGCTGCACTGCGGCATTTTTTACCCAATCCCTTACTACTACCCAAAAACCCCTTGGAGAAGAACATGAAGAAGAAAGAAGGAGGACAAGAGACAACACCCTAAATCCTCCATCTTGTCTCCTGTTCTCTAAACTACTTTTTCACCCAGTGATTTAAGAAACTTTCTAATATACACACACTTTTCCTATCTAGCTTTATCATTTGTTTTCATGTATCACCATGAAAACATGCTCATGAATTTTATGTCATATGCAATTCAGTGTTTCTTTGAATCCTAGAACTAAATATTAGAAACAAGGGCACACACTCTGTATCTCAGACTCCAAAAAGTCCTAAGTTTTATTACATACCCACCAATTCACTTTGTCTGCTTCCATTCTACTACTGCTTGCAGTGTTCCATACTTCTGGATCTGTTTCATTTTCAGAGCCTTCCCACTTAATGCACCAAGGGGTATCTGCCATATATTGGAATTTCTGAAGCACGCTCACTGACCATGCACTGTCCCAATCTTCAACCCAATCTTTTCTTTCCTGTCTTTCATATGTCCATTTTGACACTGGAATCTTTTCTTTAATAACCTTTGCTATCTTTTCATAACACGATCCATAATTCCCTAATTTCCCATACCAGCCTAGTTTTGGTTCATCCTTTCCTCCATTTTCATGACAATCCCATAGAGATGAATACTTTGGCTTCACAGCATTTTCAAACGCTGTCTTCTTTTGGTACTCGTAATCTATTTGCAATACACAGCTCACATTTTCACTTTTATTCTTTTGTATTTCAGGTAATTTTGATATTATAATTCCCCAACTTATTGGGTCTCCTGCTGCCTTTGGTATTGGCAGACAGGCAGTTATTTTGCTGGTGTTTTGCATGTTGGCAAAATCTTTAATTAATCCAATCACCACATTTTCTGCCTGGATAGTATTAGAGACTTTTCTCACTTGTGTTTCTGGCTGCACCCCCACATCCCTCTTCATTCTAAAATGAAGAGTTGTCAGCTGATCCTTTTGCATTTCACATCTCAAGGTAACATTGATTCCAACTGATGGCACTAAAGGCCATAAAATAATCACCATTACAGTCACTAGCAACCTAGACATTTGAAACAATCAAACCCGCTTTATCTGCAGCTCTGTTGGCCCTACAGTTTGTGCAGTGCACAGTGCAGGGGAAACCTTCTTCACTCTGGTGTAATGTATGCAGGGATCCAGTCCAGCTCCTTTGACTGCTGTCAAGGTAGTTAACAGTACCTGATAGGGTCCATTCCACCTTTCTTTTAATGCTTCTTCCTTCCAGCTTTTACCGTGCACTTCATCTCCTGGGGGGATGTCATGAACTGGATTCTCAAGAGTCAGTGGCCTATTCCACACAAGGGTGCTCCAAAGTCGAGCTCGAGCTTTTCCAAGAGACAGAACATAATTCTACACCTCTTGCTTCCCTGTAACATGTACATTTGGATTAGGTTCAGGGGATTCCTATGGTTTCCCATACAATATCTCATAAGGACTGACTGACATCCCGCTTCTAGGCTTTATCCGAATCCTCAGCAGTGCTATTGGTAAAGCTTGTGGACACTGCAATTTAGCTTCTTGGCATATTTTGCTGATTTGCCTCTTCAAGGTCTGATTCATCCTCTCTACCTGTCCACTGGATTGGGGTCTCCATGGTGTATGGAGATCCCAAGCTATTCCCAGCAACCTACTCACCTCTCCCACTACTGTGGCTATGAAATGTGGGCCCTTATCTGATGATATTCCTAGAGGCACCCCAAATCTTGGAATGATTTCTTGCTGTAACCACTTGACTGTCTCCTTTGCTTGATTTGTGCAACAGGGAAGAGCTTCTGGCCATCCTGAAAATGTGTCAACTCTTACCAATAGATATTTGTATCCTAGAGTTCTTGGTAATTCTACAAAATCTTCTTGCCAATAATCTCCTGGTTCTACTCTTACACCAATTTTCCCCAGTTCTGCCTGTTGTCTAGCCACTGGATTGTTCTTCAAGCAAATTTCACATTTTGACATTACCGATTTTGCCATTGTTAACATCTGTACTGAAATTAAATTTATTTTGAACAATTTCACCAATGCCTCTGCACCCCAATGACATTCGTTATGTTTAATTTGTAGAACTTCTCTCATTATCGAGGGGGTACCACTACTTGTCCTTGTGTAGTCATCTACCACCCTTCTGAGTTCCTCTGTGCATTCAGTGAGCGTCCCAATTTCTCATCCTCTATTGAATATTTTGGTTCTGGAGGTAAATTGAATTGAGATACATTAGTTTTTAAAGGTGAGCTTTGCAGTGCATGATTGCTACTTGCTCCGGCTTTTGTACTGCTTTTATTAATTGCAGGACTGCATCTTGATTTTTAATGTGTGTGCCTTGAGAAGACAGCAGTCCTCTTTCTTTCCACAGTGCCCCATGTACATGCACCACTCCAAAAGCATATTTTGAATCAGTCCAGATATTTACTTTCTTCCCTTCACTCAGCTCTAATGCCCTGGTTAAAGCAGCCAGTTCTGCTCGTTGGGCAGATGTGTTTGCTGGCAAGGCTTTGCCTCCACCACTGCACCTGTTGTTGTTACTGCATATCCAGGGTATCTGCTCCTGTTCTCCACAAAACTGCTTCCATCTGTAAACAGCTCCCAGTCTGCCTGTTCCAGAGGGACATCTTTCAGCTCTAGCTGAACAGGTGTGTTCTATCACTTCCACACAATCGTGTTCCAATGGGCCTTCTTCAGTTGTGGTACCTAGGAACAAAGCTGGATTCAAGAGGTCAGTTGTCTTTAGTGTGACATCATCCTGCTCAGTCAGGATTACCTGGAATTTCATCATCCTGCTTGGAGATAGCCAATGGCCCCCCTTTTGTTCTAAAACAGTGGTCACCATGTATGGCACATAGACATCTATGTGTCTACCCATCGTGAGTTTCCTAGTTTCTTGTGTCAGCATCACGGTGGCTGCAACTGCCCCCAGGCATGAAGGCCATCCAGCACTCACGTGGTGTCATGGGGTTACTTTACCTTTAAGAAAGTTGGAGTTGCTGGGGACTGCCGGGAGTCTTCCTAATGACCAATTATCGGTCATTGTTAAAAATTGACAGCAGTTTTAGCCATTGAAAAGTGAGATCAACTTGTGAACCCCACCTTAAAGAAAAAAACCAGAACGCTGTGGTTCTCTTTTTGTTTCTTAACTGTGAAGAGTGGCGGAGCTCCCGGCCTCCCGTTCCCTGCCCAGGCCACGCGGCCGGGGGTGAGGGGGGGCCGGGCCGGGCCTGCCGCGTCTCCTGTCTCCCGGCCGGGAGATGGGGCCGGCGGGAGCTTGCTCCGAGCCAAGCTAGGCCAGGCCGGTTCCTGGCTTAGCTGCAGGTTTTGCTGTGATGGAATTTACCAGAAACTGCTGAGTGAAGAAGGAGAGGAGCTCTGGGCCTGCAGCAAGCAGAGACACTGACTACACTCCACAGCAGCTATGAGGAACTTTCCATCGCAGACAGCTCCAGCTCCTGTTCAGCAGAGATCACCGAACCATCTACAAAAGCTTGAGCAGGATTTTAACTCTTTCTTATCCAGATGAGACTTGCGGATTAATCTTTTTATCCAGAGAGAGAAAAGGAGAGTGATCAACATGAGAAGAGACTTTATAAACTACTAGTGGCAAGAAAGAAAAGAAGCTTTAAGAAAGGTAGAGGATTAAGAAGATGCTTTAATTAAGCTGAAATATCTTTCTGTTAAAACTATGGAGATGGACAATAAAGTCCTGAAAAAAACTCCTTTAATTCATGATAAAGTATGGGGAGGAATAGAGTGTTCAAAGTGTAAATTTGAGTAAAAAGTAGAGTAATTATGGTATAGTGAAGTGCTGAGAGATTTGAAGCCTTGAGAGGCACTGAGAAAACTGTTTTGTAGTGAAGCTCACAAAAACAGATGAAGAATATTTTTTTTGCCTTTGAATAACTTATCCTTAAAATGCTATCCCCAAAACTAATGACCTATAACACATTTCAGAGTGATGTGGAATAAGAGGGGTGGGCTCTGATAACAGCAGCTCTGAGCAGCTGATATCAGAGAAACGAGAAACTATAACAAAAATAGTCTTCTTGTGAAAAACTCCATAAATTGACAGAAAGGAACTTCTGTTTCTCTGCAGAAACTGAGGAAAAGACTATAGAAGGAATTGAGACTGTTTTTGACCACTAAGATTCTAGAGTTTTTGTCTCTGTTGTCATGTGAACAAAGAAAGGGTGGGCAGTGAGGAATGAAAAGATTTTTCTAAAAGTTTATTCTGGTGTTCTTATTCTTGTAGTTTGTCAATAAACTTTCTTTATTCCTTTTAAGTTTTATACCTGGTTTGCTCTTGTTTTAATCCATATCTCACAGCAAGAAATAGATAATTCTTTTTTTTTCCCTTTTTTGTTAATTACTGGTTCAAAACCACGACACGTGGTCAAGTTGTTTGGAGAAGTAGCTTACCAGCCTTTTCCAGCGTCCCAAACCTTGGGTCAGCACTCCCCGTGCTATGTGTAGTCTTTCATGCACAAACAGCTGAAAATCTTTGGATAGGTCAGGCAGTCCTAATGCTGGAGCTGTTGTCAATGCCTCCTTCAGTTTGAGGAAGGTCTCCTTCTGTGGTTTGCCACAGGTAAATGGCTGTGTCTTGTGGGCTCCATTCAGGGGTTTTGCAATTAGTCCATAGTCCATGATCCACAGGTGGCACCATCCGGCCATCCCGAGGAAGACTCGCAGCTCATGCAGGTTCTGGGGCTCTGGAATAGCACAAATAGCTTGAATATGATCAGTACCCAGCTTACGTTGCCCTTGTGAGATTTCACATCTCAGGTAAATCACAGTTTGTCAGGCAATTTTTGCCTTCTCTTTAGACACCTTATATCCTCTCATTCCCAGCTGATTTAAAATTTCAAGTGTTACCTTTATGCAGGTTGTCTTTTCCTCTGTAGCTATCAGTGTATCATCAACATACTGTAACAGCAGGTATTGCTCCCTTGGAACTTGCCCGTTCTCAGTCCAAATCTCCAGCTCTTTAACCAGCTGGCTTCCAAATAGGGTTGGACTGTTCTTGTATCCTTGTGGGAGTTGTGTCCAGGTGAGCTGAGTTTTCCTTCCATTGTCTGGATTTTCCCATTCAAAGGCAAACAGTTTCCTACTTTGTTTGTCAAGGGGTATGCAGAAAAAGACATCTTTTAAATCAATTACAGTAAACCATTTCTATTTCTCTTTAACGGATGTTAACAATGTGTAAGGATTAGCTGTCACTGGGTAAATATCTTTAGTTATTCCACTGATCGCTCTCAAATCCTGTACTAGTCCGTATTCACCATTTGGTTTCTTTACTGGAAATATTGGTGTATTAAATTCTGATTCACATATTTTAAAATTTGGTACCTCAAAAACTTTTCAATAATCTTTGCTATTCCTTGTCATGCTTCTGTCTTTATAGGATACTGTTTAACTTGTACAGCTTTAGCTCCTTCTTTTAATTCTACATGTACTGGTTGTGCCAATTTAGATTTTCCTGGTATGTCTGTTTCCCATACAGAGGGAATTACTGCATCCTCTACTTCCCAAGGGATAGCAGGGACTGGTTTTTCTTTTATCATTAAAATTTGTCCGGTCTTTGATTCAGGTATTTTCATTAAAAGTTCCCGTTCTCAAAAGTTATCACTGCACCAAGTTTTGCTAATAAATGTTGTCCTACAAAGTGGAATTGGACACTCAGGCATATATAAAAATTCATGTGTTAAAACTTTGATTCCAAAACACAAACCCAGTGGTTGCAGGAATGTCCAGTTCTCCTCCTTCCCTGTGGCTCCAACTATTGTTACTGTTTTGTCTCCAATTTGCCCTTTTAGAACATTTAGCACAGAATATGTAGCCCCTGTATCCACCAGAAATTTTACTTCTTTATCTCCCAATTGTAGAGTTACTAAAGGTTCTTGTGTTGGCTTTTGTTCCGATTCTAGTCAGCTGCTGTACTCCCCCAGCACCATTAATTTCAAAGTGTCTTGATTCTGGATGAACTGATTGCCCTGGTTAAACCGATTTGGGCATTCATTTTTCCAGTGCCCCTCTTGTCTACAATAAGCACATTGATTTAACCCTAATCTTGGCAAAACCCATCTCCCTTGTCCTCTGCCAAGTCTGCCCCTCCCCAGTCCACAAACACGTCTGCCATGTCCTCTGAAACCTGGATTCTCTCTTCCTTGGATCACTGCCAAAAGATTTTGCTGCTGTTTTTTACTAGCTTCTTTTTCCCTCTGATTGTATACTTTCCAAGCCACTTCAAGTAATTTATTCAAATTCTTTAAGTCCTCTCCTTCTAAGTTCTGCAATTTTCTCCTAATATCATTTTGCGACTGCCTAAGAAAAATGAACGCAAGCTCAACTTTCGCTTGTTCTGTTTCTAGTTGAAGATCTGTATACTTTCTCACTGCCTCCTTAAGCCTTTCCAAAAATGCAGCAGGGGATTCTTTCTTTTTTTGTCTTACCTCATACAATTTAGACCAATTCATAGCCTTAGGTATAGCATTCCCAACCCTTATCTGGAGCCACTCTTGATATCTCTTCAGCCTCCGCATGTCCCCAAAGGCATTGGGATCCCACCCTGGATCCTCAGTCAGAAAGTTCTCATCTAAAGTCCCTGTCACCACCCCAATTCTGAGATCTTCTCTCACCTTCTCCTTGGTTGCTCTAAGCACCATCTCTTTCTCAGTGGAGTCCATTAAATTATCCAATATTACTTGTATATCTTCCCAATCTGCATTCTGATTTTTCATAATCATTTTTACCACCCCTGCTACTTTATCAGGATTTTCTCTATAAGTTCCAGCTGATTGTTTCCAAATTATCAAGTCTGCAGGGGAGAAAGGCACTTTTACAAACACCGGCCCTCTACTCCTACTCCTTGTCTCAAGGGGGCAATCACAGTCCGCCTTTGTCTGCCCAAATCTTTTCCTGTTCTACCCAGAACTGGAGCAAGCTTTGACCGAGTCCGATGGGACACCGGTGTCACTGATTTATTATCATCACCCCCGCTACTGCTATCCTCCTCCCCAGCATTTTTCACATTTCCTTGTATCACAGTTAGATCTTGATCATCTCCTGGAGAAGAAGGATCAGGTGAAGGCAGTAGAGGAGGATAAAGAGGGAAAGGTGAAGTGGGGTTAGGAGAGATAGGGTTAGGTGAAATAGGATTAGATGAAGTGGGGGCAGACAAAACAGAATCAGGCTCTTTTGGTTCTGCTGAAACCACTTGTAAATCAACATCCATCTCTTTCCCCTGATGCAAACTTTCTTTTAATGCCAAGTGCTCTAAACAACTTTTCCTTTTACACAAACCTCACATTTATCACTCACACATGCCTTAACTGCCATCAATCCACACTCAGCCTGCCATTCTGGCTTGTCTCTCAAATAGAAAAACAAATCTACATATGGAACTTCATCCAATTTTCCCTCTCGCTTACAGAACAACATCAACTGTAAAATGGTGTTATACTGCAAAGATCCATTTCTTGGCCCCTTTTCAACACTGTCCAGGTCATATCCTGGTCACCATGTATTACAATAATCAATCAACTATTCTTCACGTAAATCTTTCCCAAAGTTACCCTGTTTCCAATGTGCCAATAAGCACCCCAAAGGAGAAGTACGTGCTATAGGGGCATTGCCACCTCAAATCCCTTTAAGCTTCTCCATGTTACAGTTACAATACACCACACACCACTGATGCTGAACCTGCAACGCTTTCGCAGTTGTCTGACAGACGGCGCCTGGGCAATACCAGGAATTCCTCCAGCCCAACCGTGCGGAGATTTCGCTGTGTCTTATTGGCAGGCACCAGACCAGACTGAAAAGCACCTTACCTCTCTCAGAGGGACGTTGTGAGCAGAGGAGACGGTCACAGCTGGATGGGCTCCCCGAGAATCCCTCGGTGCCGGCTGGAGCGTGATCGGGTCATGAACTCGCTCAGCAGCACTCACAGGGTCCCATCTGGGTCACCAAAATGTCAGTGTTCAGGAACACACATAATCACAGATTGATTATATACAGGTGCTTTATTGAAGTGTGTGGGAACTAGGGGTATCAGCAACCCAAATCTAGCTCCATCGTCTTTGTCCAAAGTGCACATATTTCTACAATTTCACCTGTAGCAGTAATCACTATAACAACCTTATCAATATTGCTTCATTAATATTGCTTCATTAACTTTATCAATATTGCTTCATGAGAGTTAGCTCATCCTTGTACAAACATGTACAAATCTTATCTCTGGGTGGGTATCTTGGAGACCCCAAGCACCAGTTCCCGTTACCGTAAACATTTCAGCTTGCTAGACCATCCCTAATACCAAACATTCTTGTGGCCTAATTCTACATGATTTTCAGAAACATTATTCAGAGACATTTAACCCCATAGTAACAGAAGGACCAAGGATCCACTGTGACACTGCAGGGCCCAAAGAACCAAGGATCCGTTGTGACTCCACGGAGTGTCATGGAACCATGGAGACCATTGTGACACTCCAGGGCCTCATGGAACCATTCTGACACCAAGCTGGGTGGGAGTGTGGATGTGCTGGAGGGCAGGAGGGCTCTGCAGAGGGACTTGGACAGGCTGGATCCAGGGCCCAAAGCCAACAAGGTGAGGTTGAACAAGACCAAGTGCCGGCTCCTGCACTTTGGCCACAACAAGGCCTGCAGTGCTCCAGGCTGGGGACAGAGTGGTTGAACAGCAGCCTGGCAGAAAGGGAGCTGGGGCACTGATGGACAGCAGGCTGGACATGAGCCAGCAGTGTGGCCAGGTGGCCAAGAAGGCCAATGGCCCCTGGCCTGGATCAGGAATGGTGTGGCCAGCAGGAGCAGGGCAGGGATTCTTCCCCTGTGCTCGGCACTGCTGAGGCCACACCTCGAGTGCTGTGTCCAGTCCTGGGCCCCCAATTGAGGAAGGCCATGGAGGGGCTGGAGCGTGTCCAGAGAAGGGCAACAAGGCTGGTGAGGGGTCTGGAGCACAAGTCCTGTGAGGAGTGGCTGAGTGTGGTGGGTTTTAGCTCTAACTAAAATCACCAGAGTACTTCCTTCTTTCTTACTGTGAGATATGGATTAGGAGAAGGGCAAAACAGGCTTAAAACTTAAAAGGAATAAAGAAACTTTAGGATCAGATCGACAAGAATAAGAAACAAGAATAAAACCTCCAGTAACCTTTCCTCCCCCCACACCCAACATTTCCTTTCCCAAGTGACACGGCAGAGACAAACCCTGGGATGTTAAAGCAGTGCCAACTATACAATAGTCTTTTCATCAGTCTGTGCAGGGAGAGGAGTTTTCTCTTGTCATGCCATGGAGAGTTCTCCACACTGTCTTTTTACGTGTCACTTGGTTCTTTTCTTTTCCTGGAGAGAGGATTAAAGTCTGCAGGTCTCCTCTGTGTAGTGGAAGGGTTAAATCTGGCCCAAGCCATGGCAGGCAGTGGTGGTGTGGGATTTCAGGTGTGGCTGGTGCCAGCTCTCAGGAGCTGTCTGTGCGGGCCGGGGGGCAGGGGGGGTGTTGGCGAGTGTCATCAGCCGTGGCCTGGCCCAGCCTGGGGGCCGGGGGCTCCCCTGGGAAGGGCTTTGGCCACCCCGCTGGAACGGGACCCGGAGGGCTTCCCGGGAAAGCCAGCACCGCAGCAGAGCCTGGCCTGGCCTGGGGGGGATCCCGCAGTCTCCATCTCCCCCCGGGAGCAGCTGGGGTCCGGCCCAGCCCCCCCCAGGCCGCACAGGCCACGGGGGAGCGGGGCCAGCCACACCAGAGCTCTGCTGCCTTTCAAGGCTGCAAAGAAAGAGACCAGTTCCTGGCCTTGGGTTTTTAAAAGGTGCCATTCACAAAGGTGAAGTTACTTTGCAGTGCTGCAGAATGCTGTCAGTTGTCAGAACTGGCCAGCTATTGGCTTGATCTCAAGCACAGAAGGAACTCCCCACAGCCTCTCTCAGAGGAATCACTTCTGTGGCTGTTTCCCACTTCTTTCCCTAAATGCTAAGCTACCACACCCTTTGATCATAACATAATTCTCATCATTCATGGGCATCAAGGCCTTATTTAAAACCAAGTAACTTGCTCCAGTATCAACCAAAAATTCTACTTCTTTGTCTTTTTCCCCCAGTTTCATTTTTATAACCAGGGGGTCTGCTGGGGTGGACTCCTCGAGTCCCCTTCAGTCTCCTTATGGATGTGCGACTGCAACCACCCCTCTTTTCCCTTGTTTCTTTTGGCCATCTCGCTCCCACTTTGGACACTCATTTTTCCAGTGGCCAAATTCTCCACAGTTCGCACATTGGTCTCTACCCAGTTGAGACGGGCCTTGTTTGGGTGGTCCTTGTCCATCCCTTCCTTTCCCATTTCCTTCCTCCCGTTCCACTGCTACTAGCTTCTTCATTTCCTGCTTATATCCCTCTTCTCAATTCCTGAAAACTCTCCATGCCTCTTCCAATAAGGCTTCTAAGTTTCACCCATCTGCCCCCCAAAGCTTTTGGAGTTTGCTCCTCATGTCCCTCATGGATTGTTCCAGAAATAGATTAACTAGCTGCTGTATTCCTACTTCAGATCCCGGCTCCAGTGGTGTGTGTCTGTGCATCGCGTCCTTCCAAGGATCTGGGAATTCCGAGGGAGATTCCAAGGGACCTTGTTTGATTGCATATAAGGCTGCCCAGTTCATGGTTTTAGGTCCAGCCCTCTCCACTCCCTTCACTCTCCACTCCTGGGAGCTTTCTGACTGTCTCCTTCCACTCAACTGATTTGGATCCCATTGTGGGTCCTGGAGAGGAAAGTATTCTTTTCCATCCATTTGTAAAGTTTTATAATGGTCCTTTTTCAGGTCCCCTGCTGGTTTTAGAACCAATTGCTTCTCAGTTTTGGTTAATGCATCTAATAACAACTGTGTGTCACTTCAATCTGGGTTATGTTGTTTGGCTATATATCGTAAACATTTGGCAGTGTTTATTGGGTCACTTTGATAAGTCTTTGTGACCTTTTCTCAGGTCTCTGTGTCGAGAGGAGAAAAGGGTTCCTTAACTAGCATTGGCCCTTCTGGTCCTATTGCTTCCCACAAGGGTGTCTGTAGTACCTGCTTTCTGCTCCAGGATGCAATTGGGCTACCTGGGGGTGTTGGGGCTGATGCCCCCTTAAAGCTGTCGGGAGGAGGTGGAGGGGAAATGGAGCTTCCAGGTGTGGAGGGGGCAGAGGGACAGATGGAGCTTTCCAAGTGCACCTCTTCCTCCTCCTGCCTCCTTAAAGGGAGGGCCGATTAAATTAGTACAGTTCTGTTCTTGCTGGGCTGCTGCTGGATAGGCCTTACTCAGCCTAATGCACCTAATGCATATTCATTTCTTGGCTCCTCCCATCCCTATTCCATATGGTAATGAGCTCCACACCCCTCTGGGCATGCACAGTTCACTCTGGTGGTCACTGAGGGGTCTTCAGGGATGAAGGCTCGGAGCTGTCCAAACCCCTGGGTCAGCTCTGTCCAGCTCTGGAGCCTGAGGGCCTCCTTTATCTCTGTGTTTTCCTTTCCTAGGGCACTATGTTAAAATAGATGTTACAGCCACTATACAGTGGAGTAAATAATTCTGATTAAGACCTTTTTGTCGAGTCATGATCCTAATCAATCACATCTATATGTATATAAATACTTCTGCTGTGCTGCTCTTCATGTTGCGGGACAAAGTTGTACAAAGGTTCAATTCCACCTCTATAATCCTTTACATAGAAACCACTGACAAATCCTGGGCCTGGGACTGGATCCAGCCACTCCCAGAAATCCTCTCACAGAAGGAGTTTAGAAATCCTGGGGGCCGTGGCTTGGGAGATCTTTCGGTGTAATTGGGGTGTTGGGGGTCCTTTCTGCACCTGGTGACCCAACAGGAGCTTCTCTAATAACCTTTGCCTGAAGCTCCCACTGTGCCCATGACAGGAGCCCCTGGCAGTGTCTGTGACATCCTGGCTCTTTGGCAGCCTGGGGACTGCTGGGATGTCACCCTGGAGCCCCTGGCAGTGTCTGTGACATCCCGGCTCTTTGGCAGCCTGGGCACTGCTGGGATGTCACCCTGGAGCCCCTGGCAGTGTCGGTGACCTCACTGTTCTTTAGGAGCACAGGGATGTCACCACTGGACTCCTGTCACTGCCTGTGACAAATTGGCTCCTTGGCAGCTTGGAGACACCTCTGTTGTCACCCTGGAGCCCTGTGACTGTCACCTCACGACCCTCAGGAAGATGAAGGAGCCCTGGGATGTCACCAAGGAGCCCCTGGGACTGCACGTGAGCTCACAGCTCTTCAGCAGCCTGGAAAGCCTGGGATCTGTTCATTCCTGCTCTGCTGAGGATGGATCCTCAGCAACTTGGAGGGAGGTTCCCTGATGAGTTTTACTTGTCCAGAGGCTTGTTCAGTCTTCAGCTCTTCAGTCCAGGAATTCAGCCCCAAAAACTCATTAAGATTTCAAATTGCTCTAACAAGACAAGCCCATGGGAATAATTTAATTTCAAGTCTTCCATTCTTCTATGGTAAATTTTACGGATTTCAGAAGTGTATTCAACGAGAATATACTATATTTTTTAAATAGTGCAGGGTTTTTTTTTGTCCTATATCTATTTTTTCCTGTTTATAGATTGATATCAGCAATCTCCAGTTGATATTGATCCTGAGCACCTCCTAAATCACTCTGAACAGATCTGAAAATCAATTCCCTTTATGGCTGACAATCCATCAGACTTTGTCCTTAAAGCCCCCTATCTCAGGGGTGGGGTTACATCCAAGCCCTGGCCCCTTGTCCCCGTGCCAGGCTCTGGGCTGGATCCTGTGCAACATCCTTAGGCTGTGGCTCCAGGAGCAGCGGGGGGATAGCGGGGGACAGGGGACCCCACTGGGCATGAACAGTGTTGGACTTCTCTGGGGGGGTCAGTGTGAGGGGGGGCTGGGGCAGAGTGACCAACGCAGTGACCTCACACAGCCCCCTCTGATGTCACAGCCTGCTCTGTGACGTCACACAACTGGTCTGTGATGTCACAAACCACTCTGTGATGTCACACAGCCACATGGTAATGTCACAGCCAAATCTGTGATGTCACAGCCGGCTCTGTGATGTCACACAACTGGTCTGTGATGTCACAAACCGCTCTGTGATGTTACATCCAAATCTGTGACATCACTGCCAAGTTAGTGATGTCACAGCCTTCTCTGTGATGTCACAGCCTGCTCGATGATATCAGACCTCCACCCTGTGATGTCACAGCCTGCTCTGTGATGTCATAGTCCGATCTATGATGTCACAAACCACTCTGTAATGTCACAGCCAACTCTGTGATGTCACAGCCTGCTCTGTGATGTCATAACCTTATCTGTGATGTCAGCGTCTGCTCTGTGACATCACACAACTGGTTTCTGACATCAAAACCACTCTGTTATGTCACACAGCCACATTGTAATGTCACAGCCAGCTCTGTGACGTCAGAGGCATATCTGTGATGTCACCGACAACTCATTTATGTCACAGCCTTCTCTGTGACGTCTCACACAACTGGTCTCTGATGTCACAAATCACTCTCTTATGTTACACTGCCACAATGTAATGTCACAGCCTGCTCTGTGATGTCAGAGCTCCACCTGTGATGTCAAAGCCTGGCCTGTTTCGTCACGTAACTGGTCTCTGATGTCACAAACCACTCTGTGATGTCACAAAGCCACATTGTTATGTCACAGCGAATTCGCTGATGTCACAGTCAGCTCTGTGATATCATACCCTACTCTGTGATGTCACACCTCCACCCAGTGATGTCACAGCCAGATCTGTGATGTCACAGCCTGCTCTGTAACATCACAGAACTGGTCTGTGATGTCACAAACCACTATGTGATGTCACACAGCCATATTGCAATGTCACAGCCACCTCTGTGATGTCACATCCTGCTCTGTGATGACACAGTCAGCTCAGTGATGTCACACAACTCATCTCTGATGTCACAAATCACTCTGTGATGTCACAAAGCGCCATTGTCATGTCACAGCAAATTCTGTGATGTCACAGTCAGCTCTGTGATGTCACAGCCAACTCTGTGATGACACAGCCTACTCTGTGATGTCAGACCTCCACCCCGTGATGTCACACCCATATCTGTGATGTTACCGACAATTCATTTATGTCACAGCCTTCTCTGTGATGTCACACAACTGGTCTGTGATATCACAAATCACTCTGTGATATCACACAGCCACATTGTAATGTGACACCCTGCTCTGTGATGTCACTGCCTGCTCTATGATGTCACATCCAAATCTGTGATGTCACAGCCACCTCTGTGATGTCAGATCTCTACCCTGTGATGTCACAGCCTGCCCTGTGATGTCACACAACGGGTCTGTGATGTCACAAACCACTCTGTGATGTCACACAGCCACACTGTAATGTCACAGCAAATTCAGTGATGTCACATCCTGCTCTGTGATGTCACAGCCAGCTCTGTGATGTCACAGCATGCTCTATGATGTCAGATCTCTACCCCGTGATGTCATAGCCGTATCTGTGATGTCACAGAGACAGCCTATGATGTCACAGCAGCTCAGTGACCTCAAAGAACCCACTCTGTGATGTCACAGCCCACTCTGTCACCTCATGTCACCAGATGATAAATTGTCTACCCCAGGTGAGCACACACTGCTCCTTCTCCAAACCCACTGGCCCATGGACACCACACAATGCCCATTGTGGAAGGAGGGGAACTGGAAGTTCTCCAGCCTCAGTGTCCTGCCAGCTCAGCCAGGCCCACTGGAACATTGGGCTCCAGCACCAGCAGGGACCAGCAGAGAGAGCCCAGCACAGAAGAATGCATGTGGAAAGGGGAGGGGAAATATGTTCATCATTTTGGGCTCATGATTACCATATGTCTGTTTAGTCTGGGACAATCAATGAATGGGTGTGTGCAAAATACAGAATGGAAACAGAAACTTCCCTGTGCTCAGCATGCCCGGCTTTGGGAGGAGCTGTCCCCCCGAGCATCCGGCCACATAAAGAATGCTGCTTCTCAATGCTGCATTGCTGCTGAGGAGTTTTTATTTTAGGGAATTTTGGGCACACTCCCAGTGCCAAGGAAAGCTGTGTCTGCTGCTGTTCACAAACAGAGAAGGGCTGCTGGGAGATGTGGTGGTCAGAGGCTGCCTGGGGTACAGTGACCATGGAATAATCGAGTTTTCAATATTCTGGGACAGAAGGAGAGGCAGCAACAAAACTTCTACACTGGAATTATGGAGGGCAGACTTTGGCCAATTCAGGATGCAGATTTGGGCAGAACTGAATCAGGTACTGATTTTTGTAAGGGAAACAGCCCTTTAAAACAAAGGGGTCCAGGAAGGATGGACACACCTCAGGAAAGTAAACTTAAGGGGGAAGGAGCAGCCTGTCCCTGTGTGCCAAAAGATGAATCAGTGAGGAAAATGCCTGGCCTGGCTGGGCATGGAGCATTTTCCAGGAACTCAGGGAAAACCATGGACACATCAGCTTTGAACAGAAGGGCAGGAAACTCAGGAAATATTCAGGGATGTCTTTAGGTCTTGCAGAAAGGAAATGAGAGAGGTGAAAGCTCAGTTAGGACTTAACCTGGCTGCTTCTGTAAAGGATAATAAAAATAATGTTATCAATACATTAATGGCAAAGGAGGTTAAGTAAGGAAAACCCCCATTCCTTTTTGGGGGGGATAAGGTTACCAAAGATGAGGAAAAGGACTATTGGGATCAGAGCACACAGGCCAACTGAGTGATGTTAGAAAAGGTATTGTATTGCATAGTCCATCAGTCTCAGGGAAGGGTGAGACACTTAAGGTGTTACATTCAACATCATCACCTCAGAAACCACCTAAATTTTAGTTACAATGTCTTTTATAAACTTTTTAACCAATCAAGAGGTCACACAAAAGCTCAGCAGCATCTTCATAAACCAATCATCAATTGCTTCATCTCACACGATGCTGCTGCAATGTGTCTTTTCTTATCCAACCATAGAACACTACAGAAACTTCCATTGCTGTATCTGTAATTTCTTACTGACTTTAGAACAAGGTTATATGTGAAACTTCAAAATCTCTATTATCTTACTGAACATATTTATTCACATATAGAAAGCATATTTCTACTTGCTGAAAGAACGTTTCAAACAGATTTTGACTTAAATTCCAAGCTTCTGTTCTTACTTTATGTTTGTACAGCTTCATTGTTGTAAAGCCCCAAGCCTTCCCCAAGGTCTCAGGTCAAACTCTGTGTCCATCTCTGTCTCTGGGCCTGGATGCTCAAGGCCCTGAGAGCTCTCTGTGCCTGCATTTCCCACCCAGCCCAGCTTGGGCTCCCCTGGCAGCTGCCTGAGGGTGCCCTGGGTGCCCTGGGCCAGAGCAGCAATAAAGAGATTGAACTGAGCTGGCCCCAGTCCTGAGCCCTGGGGACACCCCTGGATGTGGCTCCATTCCCCAGCACTCCTCGGGCCTGCCCATCCAGCCAGATTTTGAGCTGGGGAACAGATGCTGCAGAGGCTGTTGGATCAAGTTCCTGGGAGAAATCCCACAAGTTTGGGATTAGTGCAGCTGTGGCTCTGCACAAGAGAGCTCTTCAGCCACTTTCTCTCTTTTCCTCCCTCTGGCCATGGAGGCAGCTGGTGACTTCAGCGTGTGCCTCGTGTGTGCAAAGAGCAAATCTGTGCAGAATCGGGGCACGGAGGCTTTGGGGCACCTTGGCACCTGTGCTGGGCACAGAAGGTGTTTTCCATTGCACTGAGACTGTCTGCTGTGGAAAGTGGATTGAATATCCAGCAGAGGAATGACTTTTGTTTTGATGGAGCTGTGCCTTCTCTTGCTTTGTTTGCTGACAAGGAATGAACATCCCTCTGTGTCTGGGGCAGCTCCTTCTGCAAGGAAAGCAGGTGGGAGTTGGGGCCGAGGAGCTGAAAGCTGCAGGCACAGCCTGGAGGGGAGGGAGCTCAGATTTGCACAAGGCTGCTCTGAGTGCCAGGGCTTGGATGAGGGAATTGGTGGGGTGGGGGTAGGGACAAAGTCTGATGGATTGTCAGCCATGAAGGGTCTTCATTTTCAGATCTATTCAGAGTGCAGGAGGAGGTGCTGGGGATCAATATCAACTGGGGATGGCTGATATCAATGTATAAACAGGGAAAGAATAAATGGGAAAAAAGATCTTCTCTCTTTGTATTTTTTTAATGAAATGTATTGTTACAAATGGAGTGAACACTTAGCCAAGTCCTGCCTATGCTCAGGTTTCTGGCAGTAGCTCTGTTTCAGGCCACCTGCACCCCAAATTGCTCTTGCTCCCAAGTTCTTTAGAATGGCCCATTAGGTCTATTAGAAAATGAATTATTTACTGAATGGACTCAAGGTTAACACACAAGAGACTTTAAACAGACTGCTTCCTCCACAGGATAACCCAAAGAAGTCCTAGTGGACACAAACACAGTGCACAATCAAGTTACCTGTATTACAGCTCGTGAAGAGCTGGCACAGATTAGGAGTCAATGGAACTCAGCACCCAATTGATGGTGGAGCACACATGGAGCCCTTTCTTTCCCTCAGCTTCCAGAAAGGAAGCACCAAGATGCATCCAGGCTTGGGACAGAAGCCCTGCCCGTTTCCAGGGACTATGCAGAAGAGTTGTGCTTTGTGCAAGTTTTGTGTAGCTTTTCTAGTTTGTAAAGTGAAGTGTGTGTCAGTCCAGAATCCAAGGCTCATCTCCCTTCAGGCTGCTCTCAAGGCAAGATGTTTCTGGCCAGCTGGGAACTGCAGCTCCCTGGCAGCAGAGAGAAGTCAGGACAGGACAGATGTCCGGCCTGGGTTATCTGCCCAGTTCCTGTGAGGGGGAGATGCCCTGAGTTCTGGCCCCAGCTGCTGGACAGAGCAGAGGAGCCCTTCTGTGGCCCAGGGGAAGTCCTGCTCCAGGAACCTCCTGGAACCAAGGGGCCCTTGTGACATTGGGATGCCTGATGGAGCCAAGGGACCATGGTGACACCAATGAACCTCCTGGAACCAAGGGGCCCTTGTGACACTTTGGAACTACAGAGACCATTGCTGAGTACGGAACCTCATGGAACCAAAAGCCCATTGTGACAGATCAGGGCCTGGTGGAACCAAAAAGAGCATTGTGACAGCGTGGGGCTCCATGGAGCCAAATATCCACTGGGACAGTGCAGAACCTCATGGAACCCAGGGGCCTTGGTGACACTGCAGGGCCTCAGTCAAGGAGTGCAAAGGTCTCAAACATTCCTTGCAGGGTTCTGCCTTGGGGAAGGGGAACCTCCTTGGTGGCACCTTGGGCTGGCACACACTTGAGGAGTGCGTCTGTTTTCAACAATGGAACTTAGGAGTTTCAGATTCCTTAAAAAAAAAAAGGGAAAAACCTCTCTTTCCTGAGTGCAGGCAGCTCTCCAAGCAAAGCAGGTCCCAGGTGAGGGAGGACACAGAGGATGGGGTTGGGGAATGTGGAGCAAGGCTGTCCACACTGGCTCACACCTTTTCCTGGGGTGACTTTATGATACTGGTATCCCCAGTCGTCTGGTTTATGTTATATATTAAGTTCTGCACCTTTAAGACTGGCTTTGAGAGCGAAGCAAGGGGAAGAAGAAGCCACAGTTTGTGTTAAAACAAAACATCACTCCCCCACATCCCGCTCCTGGACTGTGATGTCTGCAGAATGGATACACTGCAGGACAGAGCTTCTCTCTGGCTTTTAGTTAGTATTAGCTACCTGAGGCAGAGGAGGTCCCTGGACCTCTTTTTCTTCTTTTTTTTCCTGGATCTGTGCAAACCTGCTCTGGACTGAAAAACACCCAGCCAAACCCCGGGAGCTCACGCCTGTGGCCCACCGGGGCCTGGGCCTCGGCACTTTCCAGCGCTGGAGGGACTGATAAGAACCTGAGTGAGCCGAGCTACACCACATGAAAAGGACTTTTCTTCCTGGATTTGCCATCCCATTGAACTGCGAGAGGTTTTGTTATTTAATATTATTCAATTTCTGTTAAATAAACAGCTTTTTCCACTTCTCTCCAAAGAAATTTTTTTCCTTTCCCAGACCAGTTGCGGGGGGAGGGGTCATTTGAATTTTTTCTTCCCTGGAAAAACCCCCATTTAGAGTTTTTCTCCCAGATTTGCCCTAAACTAGGACAAATACAGTTTTTGGCACCCAGTGTGGGAAGAGAAATTGGAAAATTTCTGTACTGATTACTGATTACTGATTACTGATTACTGATTACTGATCGTATTTTGGTTGTACTTACTCTGTATTGGGATAAAGCAGTCATTGGCCATGTTGTTTGGATGCATAATATCTCTTGGGGTGGAGGCCTTCATGTGGATCTGGTCCCTAGAATTTTTTGAGGTTTTAATACCTGTCTTTTTCCTCTTTTAAAGTAGAGAGGCATGGATTAGAATGGTTATTGTGCTGGGCTCAGTGATAATGATTTATAGGGAGTTCATAGAACTACTGAAGTTTCTGTCAGGTATGTTTGGCTTATGGTTTCTTCACCCGACCCTGCCTCCCAGTCCCAGTAGCACATTTTGGGAGTTTATTGGTAATTGTACTCAGTTTGTTAGAGGAAGAACAGGGGATGAGGCTTTTCAGCCTTTTCTTTCCTTCTTCTCCTTTGAATCTGTTATGTCCCTCTTTGAGAATACCCAGTTATCCCTGAGTGTTAAGGATACCACTTTCCTGGTCACTTTCCTGGTAGTTCAGCTGTTAAGCTTCCTCTATATGGTCTGCAACTTCTCTAGAGTGAGGGCTGAGATATCCAGAGGAGCCAACGAGACCCCTGTCCCAGAAGTAGACTCAGGTGTGGGAAATCCTGAGTGGTGTAGAGAATGGGAGAGAATGGGCCGGACTCTGAAAAAATTTTCTGATCCCCCAGCCTGGGAATTTTCACGTGAACAAATTCAGAACCCAGATGAAGTAGAGAAATATCTAGAAGAGAATTGCTCTGATGATTCTAAGGAGAAAAATCTCATTGCAATAAGCTGGGCCCTAGTGTATGCTTATGGCACGGTGCTAGATACTGTAGGGCAGGGAGATAAATCAGCAGCTACCCCAGTGACTCAGGCTAAAACAGACAGTGAGCCCAAGCCAGCAGCCAAACCAGACAGTGAGCCTAAGCCAGTGGCTGTTGCTCCTACCACGAGAGGCATGAAATTCAAAACCAAAACCCATCAGCCAGTAGATGATGATAATGGTGATGCGGGGGAAGGACCCTCAAGACCAGCAACTGACCAAAAATCAGAAGGCACTGGTGAACCTTTCTCCCTGAAGGACCTTTGTGGCCTGAGAAAGGATTACACTCGATGACCTGATGAATCTATAATTAGTTGGTTAGTCCATCTGTGGGATGCTGCAGGTGAGGCTACAGTTCTGGATGGCACTGAAGCGAGGCATCTGGGGTCCCTGTCACACGATCCGGTTATCGACCAAGGAATGATGAGGGGGGCTGACCCTTATAGTCTGTGGAACGGGTCCTGAGAAGTGTGGCACAAAGATATCTGTGTGCAGATGATCTCTATATACAGCAAACTCGTTGGAAGACCATAGAACAAGGGATTCAGCACTTGAGAGAAATGACAATAGTAAAGATTGTCTTTGTGGGTGACTTAGGTACTAGAAATCCAGACTTGGTGCCATGTACATCTGTGATGTGGTGAAAACTTGTTCGACTTGGGCCACAAGAATACGCTTCTGCTTTAGCAATGATGAAGCCGGATGACCGGGAGGAGACCGTGCTGGATATGGAGAAGAAGCTCCGAGCATATGCAGAGACCTTGCATGGCCCCATACAGGCAACAATTGCAGCTGTGGAAACACGTATGCAAAACTTCCAAGACAAAATAGAGGAGAATTTCAAGAAACTCAGGGAGGACCTTCTTCCAGTCTTGGCAGTACAGACCAGGAGCCCTGGTACTCAAAGCAGAAGTTCTCCAGATAGGGAGAAAAATCTACGAGCTGAGCTGTGGTTCTTCCTGTGTGACTGTGGAGAAAACATGAAAGGATGGGATGGAAAATCTACTGCTGCTCTGGCAAAACAGATGTTTGAAATGGAAGACAGCAAGACTCAGAGGGGATATTCCACCAAAAAGAAAGCCGCTCCAGTAGCCTGTAGTCAAACTGCCAAGTATGATGATGATGATATGTCTGATTCCCTTGAAGGAACCTCCAAGACATATACCAAAGGATAGAAGGATAACCAGGATTAGAGGGGCCCTGCTAGGGAAAACCGTGTCTTTTGGACTGTGTGGATTCCTTGGCCTGGCACATCAGAACCATGGAAATATGAGGCCCTGGTTGACACTGGTGCGCAGTGCACGCTAATCCCATCAAGACATGTGGGGGCAGAATCTGTTTCTATTGCTGGTGTGACAAGGAGATCACAGGACTTTACTTTAGTGGAAGCTGATGTGAGCCTGACTGGAAATGAGTGGAAGAAACACCCCATTGTGACTGGCCCAGAGGCCCCATGCATTTTGGGCATAGACTTCCTCCAGAGCGGGTATTTTAAGGACCCAAAGGGACTTAGGTGGGCATTTGGGATAGTAGCTGTAGAGACAGAGGGCATCAAGCAATTGAACACCTTGCCTGGACTGTCTGAGAACCCATCTGCAGTAGGACTCCTGAAGGTGGAAGAACAGCAAGTACCAATTGCCACCTCGACAGTGCACCACCGACAGTATAGGACAAATCGAGATGCTGTGATCCCCATCCACAAGATGATCCGAGAGCTGGAGAGCCAAGGGGTGGTCAGCAAAACCCACTCACCCTTCAACAGCCCCATCTGGCCTGTGTGCAGGTCTGACAGAGAATGGAGATTGACTGTGGACTATCGTGCATTGAATGAAGTGACTCCACCTCTGAGCGCTGCCGTGCCGGACACGCTGGAGCTCCAGTACGAGCTGGAGTCCAAGGCAGTGAAGTGGTACGCCACTACTGACATTGCCAATGCATTTTTCTCCAGTCCCTTGGCAGCAGAATGCAGGCCTCAGTTTGCCTTCACGTGCAGGGGAGTGCAGTACACCTGGAACCGACTGCCCCAGGGGTGGAAGCACAGCCCCACCATCTGCCATGGACTGATCCAGGCTGCCCTGGAAAAGGGTGAGGCTCCAGAACATCTACAGTACATAGATGACATCATTGTGTGGGGGAACACAGCAGCAGAAGTGTTTGAGAAAGGAGAGAAAATCATCCAGATCCTCTGGAAGCTGGTTTTGCCATCAAGAAGAGCAAAGTTAAGGGACCTGCTCGTGAGATCCAGTTCCTGGGAGTAAAGTGGCAAGATGGACGGCATCAGATCCCTACTGATGTCATCAACAAGATCACAGCAGTGTCTCCACCAAGTAATAAGAAGGAAACACAAGCTTTCTTAAGTGCCATAGGGTTTTGGAGAATGCATATTCCTGAATACAGTCAGATCGTGAGCCCTCTTTACCTGGTCACTCGGAAGAAGAATAATTTCCACTGGGGCCCTGAACAGCAATAAGCCTTTGCTCAGATCAAACAGGAGATTGCTCATGCAGTAGCCCTTGGCCCAGTCAGGACAGGACCAGATGTGAAGAACGTGCTCTACTCTGCAGCTGGGAGCCATGGTCTGTCCTGGAGCCTTTGGCAGAAAGTGCCTGGGGAGACTCGAGTCCGACCATTAGGATTTTGGAGTTGAAGCTACAGAGGATCTGAAGCCAATTACACCCCAACAGAAAAAGAAATTTTAGCAGCCTATGAAGGAGTCCAAGCTGCCTCAGAGGTGATTGGCACTGAAGCCACTGAAGTTAGGGGGCTGACATTGGAAGGAGGAAATAGTGGTTGTTTACTCGTTGTAGAAAAGCTCATATGAGGTGCAAACCTCATCTAACAGTAGGAATAACTGCTACATTAACAAGATTTACTGACAGACTCCATCTGTGCCTTCCCACCAAACAAGGTCACTCAGTTAGATCCTAAGAAGCCTAATGAGCAAAGTGCCAAGTCTCTGGAGTGATAATGGAGGTTTGCTCTGACTTACGCCTCAGGCATTTGCAATATTTTTAGTACTGGTAAATAAAATAGGATAGAGGAAAAAAGGTCATAATTTTTATCAAACCAGTCTACCTTGAGAAATATCAGTGTGTGTGCCTGTGCATGAACATACCTGGGTATTTTTCCTTTCTTTCCCTGGTGATTTGCAGTTTACTTTACTCTCGAGGCACTCCAGTGCCTGCATCTTGGCCATTCATCTCACATCTGCACCTTGGTTATGGAAACATCACTGTGGTGGCACCATACCCATTCCTTGCAAAAACCTGTATCAACATCATGTCTGGTGCTTCCAGAGCTGAGGGAGAGGCCTTATCCATGGATTCTTGCTGTTCATCAATTTTCTGCCTGGAGTTTCTGTGATACAGTCTGGTCAAGCTACGGGAAATATTATGGTAAGGGACAAGAATAAATTTAGAGCATTGCAGGGGCCCAAAAAAAACCAAACTCTGCTACAACTTTTAGTATTCACAGCTGATTTGTTCCTATAGACAAGCGGATAGTTAAACCAAAACAAGTGAACCCCCAGTACCCTGAACCCTTTGTTTGATCTAGGGTCTATGCATGTTTATCTGCTATTGATATGAATATCTGGTTCAGACTATGTTTCTAGTGTATGTTTATAATTCATCTTTTGCACTGCCTGCAAAAAACTACCCCCCTATTTGACTTCTCTGTGAGTAAAAGAATACTTGCATAAATCTGTGAGATGGGATTAAGGAGACCAAAACCAACATGGTAAAACAATGGAATAAAAAGAGAAATTTAGAAGGGCCATCAGTGAAGTTTCTCAGTGTCATCATTTAGTGCAGGACAGAATGTTCCAAGAATGAAATAGCGCTGCTTGGGGTGAGTGATGTGTTGCAACATATGGCTATCAGGCATAGTGTGGAAAAGATGTGGAGCAGATCTGGTGGAAATGGCTCTACCCTGCAGAATCTATTCGGAGTCACCTTCTGACAGGTTTCTCTTCTGCTTTGGTGTAAACTAACTCAGGTCCCAATATCTCACACACAGAACTCTTCTTCACAGGATGGGGAGTCACATTTTCACTTGTGTGCCTTCACACTCAATGTATACAACAGGACATCACCAAACTGTACACCTGGTGATCAGAACAGAGCATTAATTTAAAGGTTACAGGGGATAAGCTTCCAGGAAAATGCATGTGGACAGGAGAATATTTCAATTTTCTGGAGGAAAATGACTCTACAAGTCTCAAGGGACTCTGAACAGTGACACTGGCACTCAGTTGCCTTGTAAAATACAATTGTAAGAGATGTCTTTCTATAGTGATATAACATCACTGACTGTGGTAGAAGTAGAAGCTGTACAATTGGGAAAGACATGACAATTTTAAAAGATTATTAATTACATTTTTATTTATTGATTAACTTATAAAGACACTTCTGCAAATATCCATTCACCAGCAGTGAGTGCAAACTCCGGAAATCCAGAACCCAGGGCTCTTTGGGATCTCTCTTTGGGATCAAACTTCCAGTGTAGGATGTCCTGGATTGCCCACAGCTTTCAAACGGCAGCTGGAAGTTGCTCCAAACAGTGCCAAGGCTTTTTTAGCAATACTTATACTTCTAAATTCCTAGTTACAAGTGGTGGGTAATTAGCTGAGCAGTATGAGTGATATGGAGGTAGGAATTGATGTTTTTCCTCTCATCCTCTGTTGTTTCCTGATATCTGACAAACTTACAAAATGACAGCTCTGCCCATATATTGAAAAGCATATCTAATAACATAATGGCATATCAAATAATCCTAAAAAGTCCTTTCTATTGCCTGAGAGATGTAATTAAATGTTCTGAAAGGTAGGGGTGGAACACTGTGAAATCTCCAAACCAACAGCAAGGATGCTGTTAATTCCCATGCTGTGCCCAGAACAGCACATCCCACTGCACACACACTTAAGGAGAAATGAAGGTTTAAGTTGCAGTCTCAACTCTTCTCCATAAGAAGGAGGTACCTGCTCCCTGAAATCCCTATCCCTCCATTCCCCAGTTAACTCTGGCACACCACACGGTATTTCACAGGTGAAACTCAAAGCACGTTCTGTCCTGGCTGCACACAGGTCATGAGGGGCACTGAGAGCTTCACCCTTAGGTCACTGCAGCCAGGATTGCCAAGAAACCTGGAATTTGTTTTCTCTCCCAGCACATCACATTTCTGCTGGTAATTATTTTTATTTATTTTCCCTTCTAACCTTCCCCACAGTCATGCTTACCTCAGTGTTGAATGTGTCAGAGCTCTTTCCCAGTCAGCCCACCTCTCATCTCCCCCTGTCCTCACACCTGATCTAGGTCAGCCCTAAGCCTGAGTTTTAGGTCAGCCCTAAGCCCTGGCTTATCTCTTGCTCCACTGCAAAAACAAGGCAAGAACAGCACCTTGAGTGTGGGATTCCAGGCACTTCTCACAGCTGTCTCACCAAAACTGGCTGTCTGGGCTTTAAAAGCACCAGTTTGTTGGTTCTTACTTGAAAATGGGTGATATTTTGAAAAACTGTTACTTTCAGCTTGCTCTAAAACATAATTTGTGTTGGATTTTCCTTTATTTTTCCATTTCCTTTAGCTTTTATAGTTTTGCATGGAAAAAAACCTCAGATGGCTTCTTAGACCCTGGATGGGAGAGCAAGCAATTCTTCTGTAACAGTATTTCAGCTCCTCTGCAGACACATATTGTTCAGTTACTCACTAAAGCTAAAGGATTGTGTATACTTTTTCTTTGTTGTTGTTTAGGTGGGTTTTTTAAGAAAAACCCCAAAGAGATGACACATTATAATTTTAAAAATGTGTCTTAAACAGAAAGGAAAATTAGTGCCTGAAAAAAAGAGTTCAAAATATGTTTTGCTATAGAACCTCTTTACAGAAATGTTGACTTATAAGAAATTATATGTATAGTCAACAACAAACCTTTTGTGTACATCTTGCAATGCAAAAAATGACTGCTTACAGAGATCCACAGATGAAGCTATTAGGAAGCATGGATGCAGATGTTGTATTGAATAGTCTTGCATAAATAAAAGGAAGTAAGGGTTACAAGATGCTTTAAATACTCCCTGTGAATAAATTGCACGTAGAAACACTTGCAATTGGGTAACACAAACTCATATGACATAACTGTAAAGAGAGATAACCCTTTTCTTGGGATCTTTCCATGTCTCTCGTTTAACCTTTCAGTTAAATATGTTGTAAGCTTGAGCATCCTTAAATGCAACATTAATATGTGAAAGAACTAGAGTGAGACATTTCAAACTCCTTGCAGAGGCAGTAATTTGTTGGCTGTTTCCTCTCAGGCTTTCCTGGTCTGGTGCCCAGGTGTCGGGTCCTGAGCACCTCTGCCAGGCTCACTGAGGAGTGCATTTCCACAAAGTTTTATCACAGCCTGAATCACTTGTAATCCTCAATGAGTTTCAGCCAGACATGCCCAAGGATCTGTAGAAAATATGTGGAAGAGCTAGGGAAAGGCAAAGACGGGGAACACTTTTGTACAATAACATTAGTCATAGGACAACTGCTTCATTTCAAGGCAGTTATTTGATTCAGCCCTGCTAAGGCCTGAACAGTGGCTTGTTAATGTTTAATTGGTTACAATGGACCTTTTCTGCAATTAATGTACACCTCACCCAGTGATTGAGCCCATCACATGATGTGAGACTGTATTTCCATGAAGGACACTGGACTCTTCACCACCACCACCACCATACCACCACCCAGGTTAGCTTGATGCATCTTGGTCTGAAAAATCACCTTCATGAAGGAATGCTCTTCTTTTTGCCAGCTGGGCTCCAGAGGGTTTAACCAACCAGTAACAGGGCCCCCCCATCTGCTGATTTTTCACTTGTTTATGCTCCTGCCTCCCACCACAAACAAAGCACATACAGAAACCTCTACTGAGATTACTCCTCTTGTCACTCAAAAAGGCACTGACAAGTCTAATGCCTCAGCGTTCCATACCGTGTTTCCATGCAGGGAAAAGCTAATAATTATAGAAGTGACTCTTTCTGTGACTGGATAATATGTAAAGGGTTTATAATCCATTTCTCTTTGGAAAAAAAAAAAAAAAAAAAAAAAAAAAAAAAAAAAAAAGCGCACTTTTATATGGCAGCATCTGCAGTGAAACTGATTTTTAACAAGTACTTTAGGGATTCCAGATGTCACTTGACAACTTGAACAAAAGTGCTACCTTTTCCATCAGTCTCTGTACCAAGAAATCATCTAACTCTTGCAAGATTACTCAAATGGCTTTAAGATTATTTTTGCAGCCAATTTCAGTCCACGGAATAGTGGAAATAGTCCCTCAAGCATGTGAGAACTTTTGCAGTTGTTAACTATCTGGAGCAAAATACAAAGAAATTACAGCCCTTCTATAAGTAGTATTGATTAGAAATATAGCTGTGGGAAGAAAAAAAAAAAAAACCAAACAAAAATCCCAAACTAAAACTACTGCATCTAAAAACCTGTCTGGTTTTGATTTGGTTTGATTTTTGGGTTTTTTCCCAACTGCACTTATTTAAATTATGTCAGTTTTACTTAGAAGTAAATCTTTGTTCTGTGCAGCCTGCCTTAACACAGTATCAGGTCCTGTCTTCTCATGAATAGATGATAAATCAAATAAATTGGTGGGAAAGTGTCAAAGAGAATCAGAAATATTTCTCACCTACTCCATTTCACTTAGGGGCATATGCTCTCTGGGATAGATTTCTGTGCTCTTCTGCTTCTCTTTTATATTTCTGAATGCAGAGATTTCAATTTTTTTTCTTTTTTTCTCAGAGGAAAAGACTACTAAAATGCTAAGCTGTGTGACCTAAGTGATAGCCTAAACCATGTGCCATAAAGTCAAAAAATGGTGCCTTCCCTGGCATCCGAGGATGTCAAACAGCAAATTCCCAGAGCTTCTCTTTTCACACAAAAACAGCATGGAAAAGACAAAAAACTAAAACCTGTTTGTGTCTTCTGATGGTGCCAACTGATAGAGCTACAAAGCCTCCTGCTAGCTGAGGGCCAAGCCCTCTGTGGGCAGGGTGAGAGCAGGGTAAGAGCAAATATTTGCAGGCTGGAAAAGCCTCCAAGGCCTTGAGAACGGTCATCTCTTGTTTTAAAGTGTGGATTTTTCTAAGCTGTCAAAAAGTGAAAACGATACACATTCATTTAGGGTATGAGAGTAGAAACAAAGATGACACAAGTGCCCCTCCAGGGCTGCAGCTCTACCTGGCTGCTGGCTTTGGGGGCACTGGGGTGTAAAGCAGCCGCTCCCCGAGCGTGGCAGGCTGCTGCCCTCCGTGTGCTCAGCTCTTACATGTCCATGCTCTAGCCAGAAATACCTGAGAAACCTCTTGAGTTATGGCCTGCAAGAGGATGACTTTGCTCCTAGCAAACACAGGAAAGTGGTGCACAATTTTGACTATCTGACAAAGGCTCCAGTGTATCCCAGTATGAAATAAACATGAAGTTTATCAAAAATCCCACCATTCAACAATTATTGTTTGCAACCTGAAGCCCAAAGACTTCTTTCTAGTTTGTTTTTTTCTGACAATTTAAAACTTCTTGGAGGGGTGGGGGATGTCAGTCATCAAAGCTATTTTCATTTTAGTGTGACTATCAAATGAACATAGGTCCACTTGTGACGCAAAATGTTTAAGGGTAGACAAACGGGAATGGAAAGATTGCATGAACAAGCTGCTTGGCATTTATTCTGTACCACAGAAACCCTAAAAGTGCTTGGAAACCGAATCTTTCCAAAGTAAGAAGTGTTCACATGTGTAAGAATTGTTTGTCATTATTGGATGGGTCCTTTTAGAAAAGTTTATTGTGTTTGAAACAACAACCCTCAGAGTTCAAAATTTTGTTAGGTGTCTGAAATCTTAGTTCAGTTCTAGAACACACTTAAGTTTGAAAATCAAATTTCTTCTATAATTTAGTTCTTTCCAAAGCAATTAAAATAATTACACTCTGTCAAGCTACATCTTTTTACCCTGATTAAAGACATAGCTGTATTGAGCAAACACATCAGCTAGTCTGTTGACAGGTGAAAGAAGAATGCAGATCATGTCTGAAATCATACTGAAAACTTCACATTAAGTAGTACACAGGCAAAAAAATCACCCTGTATGCTTCTTATAGAAAAGAAGTACTTTATTAAGAAAATTATTTATTCTGTATATCCTTAAATCCAGATAGTTTACTTATAAATCAAAGCTAATGATTTGGATCCTGTCTCAAAATTAATTATTGGTGTGTTCTCTTAAACCTGGTTGTATTTGAAAGTAAGTATCTAAAATCACAGGGAATTAAATTAGATGAAAAAAAATCTTTGATCATTAAAAGTATGTACAGTAATGTTTAAGTTATTAGTGCAGATGATTTGGTTGTTTACAACATAATTACTGATTTGACTATGAAAAAAAAATAAAGAATTGCAAATTGTTTCACATCAATTAACAGTACATAAATAATTCCAGTGTGCATAAATATTTTACTGTTGAAAACTAGTACATAACTTTTTATGGTGCTCTTAAAACAAGACAAATGCAAAGTTAATAACACACACAAAAAAAATCCCTGTCTATTGCAGGGGGAAAGAAGGACAAGAAATGGAGTTGCACCAGAACCTGCTGAGACACTAACAATTGCAAATAACATGAGTAGTGAAACATTGCAAAACTGCACAGTATTACAATACAGCAACAGAGATAAAAGAGAATAAGGATTATTGTACAGCGAAAAACCAGAAAATAGTGACATTGTTACATTCTTATTAAAGTTAAAACCAAAAAAGTCAGAATAATAGTCAAGGAACACTCAATAGCAATAATTAATTTTTGATTATTAAAATATAAGAAATATTATTTTAGAATTATCAGGAAACATTTAATTGAAGAGTGAAATCAGTGCCATCCAAACAATTCAATTGAGTTTGACCAAGAGCTACCTTTGGTTTGCAGATGTTTGGAAAATACATGGGTTTATTTCTCAGACTCTCTTCAATGACAAGCTGAGACCCACAGGCTGTCATCCCAAACAAGCAACGATCTCTGACAGAATACCTCCACATATTTTAACCATTTTCGTCACTGACATGAAGTAATAAGGTTGTTCTTTGTTTGCTACATTGTTCTTGGAACAGAAAGATCAGTACACTGCCTTAACCTTGATAAAATAATTTTTTGCATACCTGTCATAAATTCATACCTGGAATATCAAAATTCCAAACAACTATTTAGGAAAAAAGAAAGAAAAAAAATAAATAAAGCAATGTCCTGAATACTGCTCTAAGTGTCTTAGTCAGTGAAAGGGAAGACAAAAATATTAGGATGTAGCAAAAAAGGGACCACTTTTATATATAATGTCAGTGATGAAAATGGCTAAAATAAAGAACTTTTCTTGGGATGATGCACTAATTTCTGAGTTACCTGTATCGAAGACAAGACAGAGGCCGTGAGATGAAAAGACTGGTGCTAGAAAATATTCAATTCATGGTGAGTTTGGGGCTATTTCAACCATAGCAGAAGGAAAATACTGAGATATATGTAAGAATTGTATATTGTAGAGCGTCTATACTTCTGCATACATTTTTTTCTACAACAGAAGAAGAGGGTATACAAAAGTATTTAAATGCAGTAGATTTAAAGTGTAAGAAGACATTCTTACAAAACTCACAATTAACCTTTGGAACTTGTTGCCATATGGTATCACTGGGGTCAAGACTGCAGCAGGATTTAGAAAGAGTGGACATTTTTATGTACAATCAGAAGTTACCTTGTTACATTAGAGAGCATAAAATGCTTTTATAGAGGACATAAAGTCCAACGCTTCAGGCCATAAGGCAGCCACTAACTCAGGGGGGTTAGGAGGGAGTGTTTTCAGCTGGCAGGTTATTCTGTCATGGCCAGGGCTCCTTGGAGCTGCTGCCATGCTTTGGCTCCAGTCAAGGGAAGATGAGGTTGAGTGCCACTCTCTCATGGCATCACAGATCTGCCTGTTTCATCTCTGCTCCTACTGCTGCTTTTATTTTTTATTCATTCATTTCTTTGCAGCATTATTTTGCTAGCACAGGTGTATTACAGGCAAAGCCAGCCTGGCAATTTTGTGTATGCTTCTGCTCAGTAAAGAGAAATAGCTGTGATTTCCTGGGTAACACATCTGCTGCATGTTCCTCTTTTTGAAGCAAACAAGCCGCTAATCCAAGGCAGATGTTCCAGTATTTGTTTCACTCTTCGCCGAAGGAGCCAGCAGATTTCTTTTTAGGGAAACGCTTTCAACCCAGCTCACTCTTCTATTAATTCTTGGTAACTGATTGTAAGAACTATGTTAGTAAAATTAATATTTCAGAGCCGCCCTGCAAGGGATATTTTTAACATGCAGCACCACAGCCTCTGTCTCCCATCACTTGTGTCATCCTGTCACCGCGTACGCCGTCTGACACAGGCAGGCTGATACTAATGAGCTCACCACTGCATGTTCCTCTAACATGAAGTTCACTACTAATGAGAAAAATTCCCAGACTGTACTCACATTCTAAATCAATTTGGCAAGATTGATCGAAATATTCATTAAAACAGTTTGTTCTTCAGCTCAGCCTGAACCCTGCAGGCATAACTCTCTTGCTTCTGTGAGGGTTTATGTGTGTGTCTGCATGCACATATGTGAGTGTGTGAAATTAAAACCAGGCTCTTGCTTTTCCTCCTCACAGTATTCAAGCAGCACTTTCAGAAGGGGAAAAAAAAGGAAAAAAAAAAAAAAAAAAAGGCTGAATTCTCATTACTCTTTTCTCCTTGAAAAGTGCCTAGGAGTCCAGAAAGGCTAAGAAAAATATTCTGCACTCCTCATGTACCTGTCATCAGGAGGCCTGAGAATGGCCAAAATAAAGAAGCAAATTACCGTCAAAAGGGCAACAAGCAAAATAACAAATGGGGATCTGTCAGAGAAAGAGAGACATCACTGGCCACACAACCCTGGGAATTTAATATATCTTCTGTCTGTCATCTGCATGCTAAATTTCCATGTCTTCCTTCAACAGAATTTCCTCTTGCTTTGTCAGCCTTGATAAGTATGGGTTAGCTCACACTGTCTACTTTTTCACACGCAGTTCAAGATAAAACACAGTCCAGAGAGACAGGGATGACATTAACTGACTAATGCTCAGTGAGCTGGACTCTGCTCACAAGGGTCTAGACAGAAAACCAGAGCAGCACAAATTGTAGTGAGAGATGAGCAGGGGATAGATTTAAAAATCTCAGCTATGATGTTATCTATCCCTCCAAAGGGACAAGAATAATTCTTGTTGGTACCAGTTTAAAAGCCAGACACCCTGACTAGCCATATATTATATACCTCTGGCTCATTTCAGCAATAGAGAAGGCTGCTGTTGGTCATCTGACTTCACTGTTCTTTGCCTAGACATCAGGAGCTTTTTCCAAAGGACTAAGAGGAAAACTCAGGAGAACTTAAGCTTTAAAATGTTTTTAAAATTTGTCGTGTGGTCCTGTTTATAACATTGCAAACCCCTTTAGTTTACAATGTTAATGAATTCCCAACAGCCCACTTCTTAGGTATATTATGTGCTATAAAATGAGATCTTGTTTTCCAAGAAGACTTCAATGGGGTTATGAATCCAATCACTCAGAGACTCCAGAATTACCTGCACAGGCAGTGTCCTGCTGAGCTGAAGCAGCAGGCTGTTGCTGGGGCTCCCACAGTGGGGAATCAGGACCACTCTGCCTTGGCTCAGAGCACAGAGCCTCAGCAGTTCAAACTACAACAGGCAGCAAGGATTCCTCTACAAATTGGCAATGGCACACAAAGGCTGTGGTCCACATTTCTTTCGTATGCAATTTCCACAGATTTGTATTCAAAAGGTGCAAAATTAAAAATGGCCGCATAACTGACCAGGACATATTTGACCACGTGCAGAATGGTCTGAGATTTTCTTCCCATTTAAACACTGCTGGCTGTTCAGAAACCTTTGCTGTGGTCTGCCTCCACGCTGATGGGAGTAATGCTGAGCACCCCTGAATTCCCAGAGCAGTGTACCAGCAGCCAGAGAGGCTTCAGGCAGCAGATACCCACCCAGCCTGGTTGAGTTTGCCTGGAGGAGCAAGAACTCCTGCACATGCAAGCCCTCACAAATGAAACCACTGCTTAAATGCAATGATGCCAACCTTCCCCAAAGAGTAGTCCAAGCTCTGCCAATGCAGAAAACTGTTTCTTTTTCCTTTTGCTACAAAGCTAAAAAAACCTGCAATCATATTGTCCAGACAGGTTCTCTGGAGATGAGATAAGGTGCTATTAACCAAATGCTCGTTTATAGACATATCATCTGCCATAGAAAGCGAGGATCAGCTCTTATCACTTTCCTTTCACAGTGCGAGATGCTGCTTTTAATGTGCTTCCTGCTTGCCCACTTTTATCTGGCTGGTGAGGTTTATTTCCCTTGACAGAAGCTGTCCCCAGGCATCTATTTCCACAAATGGAGGGAAAAGCAGATACTGGAACTGTTTGACTGCTCTGTGGACAGACTCTACTGAAGGCCATTGAAATTTTCACTGAGAGAGAAGTTTTAGGGAATCCAAATATTAACATCTTTTTAAAATATTTTTTTCTATTTGTGCAAGACAATAGCTTCTAGTAATGAGTTAGCATTTCATTTATTCACTTATTCAAACTACTTCTGCTAAAATTTTAAATCAAAAGTAAAAAAAAATTAAAAATTCAAAATGGCGTTGTCTAATAATAGAATATTGTCTACTAATTCAAAACACGGTGTTGTCAAATGGTGTGTGTCTCTAGGTTTTGTGAAGATTTTATTTTCTGCACTGGATTAATAACTGCATAGATAGCAGAGAAAGTTAAGCATACAGTACCTCCTTTCCCTTGTTTGACCTTAATAGGCTGACTCATTCATTTTAAAATCATGCAGGAAAAAAATTAATGAAAATCATCTATTCAGAAGAGTGAGACCTTTGATTCACAAGAGACTGCTGAATCACTCCATACTCCTTGTATAGCTTGTTTTAAATTACCATGTTTCTTTTTCTATAGCTTTGCAGCATCTCAGACATTATCAGCATCAGCTGGAGATTACTCTTTAGCACAGTTTTTTATTTATATTTTTTTTCTCAGATTCTTGGGCAGTAGGTACAGAAGGAGGTTGAGAAGTTAGGTTCAGTGACAGAAAATGCCCTGGCTTTCTCTGTCTTGCAATGTTCTCTCTCATTTTACCCCCTCTCACTTCCCACCAGTGCCAGACAGTTCTAGGAGAGATGCTGCAGCCCATGGCTGAAGGAAAATGTCTCCTCCAAAAGAAAGAAAGAAGGAAGGAAGGAAGGAAGGAAGGAAGGAAGGAAGGAAGGAAGGAAGGAAGGAAGGAAGGAAGGAAGGAAGGAAGGAAGGAAGGAAGGAAGGAAGGAAGGAAGGAAGGAAGGAAGGAAGGAAGGAAGGAAGGAAGGAAGGAAGGAAGGAAGGAAGGAAGGAAGGAAGGAAGGAAGGAAGGAAGGAAGGAAGGAAGGAAGGAAGGAAGGAAGGAAGGAAGGAAGGAAGGAAGGAAGGAAGGAAGGAAGGAAGGAAGGAAGTGGCGGAAGGAAGGAAGGAAGGAAGTGGCGGAAGGAAGGAAGGAAGGAAGGAAGGAAGGAAGGAAGGAAGGAAGGAAGGAAGGAAGGAAGGAAGGAAGGAAGGAAGGAAGGAAGGAAGGAAGGAAGGAAGGAAGTGGCGGAAGGAAGGAAGGAAGGAAGTGGCGGAAGGAAGGAAGTGGCGGAAGGAAGGAAGTGGCGGAAGGAAGGAAGGAAGGAAGGAAGGAAGGAAGGAAGGAAGGAAGGAAGGAAGGAAGGAAGGAAGGAAGGAAGGAAGGAAGGAAGGAAGGAAGGAAGGAAGGAAGGAAGGAAGGAAGGAAGGAAGGAAGGAAGGAAGGAAGGAAGGAAGGAAGGAAGGAAGGAAGTGGCGGAAGGAAGGAAGGAAGGAAGGAAGGAAGGAAGGAAGGAAGGAAGGAAGGAAGGAAGGAAGGAAGGAAGGAAGGAAGGAAGGAAGTGGCGGAAGGAAGGAAGTGGCGGAAGGAAGGAAGTGGCGGAAGGAAGGAAGGAAGGAAGGAAGGAAGGAAGGAAGGAAGGAAGGAAGGAAGGAAGGAAGGAAGGAAGGAAGGAAGGAAGGAAGGAAGGAAGGAAGGAAGGAAGGAAGGAAGGAAGGAAGGAAGGAAGTGGCGGAAGGAAGGAAGGAAGGAAGTGGCGGAAGGAAGGAAGTGGCGGAAGGAAGGAAGGAAGGAAGGAAGGAAGGAAGGAAGGAAGGAAGGAAGGAAGGAAGGAAGGAAGGAAGGAAGGAAGGAAGGAAGGAAGGAAGGAAGGAAGGAAGGAAGGAAGGAAGGAAGGAAGGAAGGAAGGAAGGAAGGAAGGAAGGAAGGAAGGAAGGAAGGAAGGAAGGAAGGAAGTAAGTGGCGGAAGGAAGGAAGGAAGGAAGTGGCGGAAGGAAGGAAGTGGCGGAAGGAAGGAAGTGGCGGAAGGAAGGAAGGAAGGAAGGAAGGAAGGAAGTGGCGGAAGGAAGGAAGTGGCGGAAGGAAGGAAGGAAGGAAGGAAGGAAGGAAGGAAGGAAGGAAGGAAGGAAGGAAGGAAGGAAGGAAGGAAGGAAGGAAGGAAGGAAGGAAGGAAGGAAGGAAGGAAGGAAGGAAGGAAGGAAGGAAGGAAGGAAGGAAGGAAGGAAGGAAGGAAGGAAGGAAGGAAGGAAGGAAGGAAGGAAGGAAGGAAGGAAGGAAGGAAGGAAGGAAGTGGCGGAAGGAAGGAAGTGGCGGAAGGAAGGAAGTGGCGGAAGGAAGGAAGTGGCGGAAGGAAGGAAGTGGCGGAAGGAAGGAAGGAAGGAAGGAAGGAAGGAAGGAAGGAAGGAAGGAAGGAAGGAAGGAAGGAAGGAAGGAAGGAAGGAAGGAAGGAAGGAAGGAAGGAAGGAAGGAAGGAAGGAAGGAAGGAAGGAAGGAAGGAAGGAAGGAAGGAAGGAAGGAAGGAAGGAAGGAAGGAAGGAAGGAAGGAAGGAAGGAAGGAAGGAAGGAAGGAAGGAAGGAAGGAAGGAAGGAAGGAAGGAAGGAAGGAAGGAAGGAAGGAAGGAAGTGGCGGAAGGAAGTGGCGGAAGGAAGGAAGGAAGGAAGGAAGGAAGGAAGGAAGGAAGTGGCGGAAGGAAGGAAGTGGCGGAAGGAAGGAAGTGGCGGAAGGAAGGAAGTGGCGGAAGGAAGGAAGTGGCGGAAGGAAGGAAGTGGCGGAAGGAAGGAAGTGGCGGAAGGAAGGAAGGAAGGAAGGAAGGAAGGAAGGAAGGAAGGAAGGAAGGAAGGAAGGAAGGAAGGAAGGAAGGAAGGAAGGAAGGAAGGAAGGAAGGAAGGAAGGAAGGAAGGAAGGAAGGAAGGAAGGAAGGAAGGAAGGAAGGAAGGAAGGAAGGAAGTGGCGGAAGGAAGGAAGGAAGTGGCGGAAGGAAGGAAGGAAGTGGCGGAAGGAAGGAAGGAAGTGGCGGAAGGAAGTGGCGGAAGGAAGTGGCGGAAGGAAGGAAGGAAGGAAGTGGCGGAAGGAAGGAAGGAAGTGGCGGAAGGAAGGAAGGAAGTGGCGGAAGGAAGGAAGGAAGGAAGGAAGGAAGGAAGGAAGGAAGGAAGGAAGGAAGGAAGGAAGGAAGGAAGGAAGGAAGGAAGGAAGGAAGGAAGGAAGGAAGGAAGTGGCGGAAGGAAGGAAGGAAGGAAGGAAGGAAGTGGCGGAAGGAAGGAAGGAAGGAAGGAAGGAAGGAAGGAAGGAAGGAAGGAAGGAAGGAAGGAAGGAAGGAAGGAAGGAAGGAAGGAAGGAAGGAAGGAAGGAAGGAAGGAAGGAAGGAAGGAAGGAAGGAAGGAAGGAAGGAAGGAAGGAAGGAAGGAAGGAAGGAAGGAAGGAAGGAAGGAAGGAAGGAAGGAAGGAAGTGGCGGAAGGAAGGAAGGAAGTGGCGGAAGGAAGGAAGGAAGTGGCGGAAGGAAGGAAGGAAGTGGCGGAAGGAAGGAAGGAAGGAAGGAAGGAAGGAAGGAAGGAAGGAAGGAAGGAAGGAAGGAAGGAAGGAAGGAAGGAAGGAAGGAAGGAAGGAAGGAAGGAAGGAAGGAAGGAAGGAAGGAAGGAAGGAAGGAAGGAAGGAAGGAAGGAAGGAAGGAAGGAAGGAAGGAAGGAAGGAAGGAAGGAAGGAAGGAAGGAAGGAAGGAAGGAAGGAAGGAAGGAAGGAAGGAAGGAAGGAAGGAAGGAAGGAAGGAAGGAAGGAAGGAAGGAAGGAAGGAAGGAAGGAAGGAAGGAAGGAAGGAAGGAAGTGGCGGAAGGAAGGAAGGAAGGAAGGAAGGAAGGAAGGAAGGAAGGAAGGAAGGAAGGAAGGAAGGAAAAGAAAGAAAGGCATTGTAGGATGTGGTGTATTTTTGGCTGCTTTTGTCTCAAGTTATGTGTGTGAACTGAAATAAGGCAGTTACTGTTTTTGGAGCTCCAACAGATGCTTCCAATGCACAAAATGCCACAACCAGACAGTTATGCTCATATATAACATAGAAAGTGGATCACGTTTAAATTTTGGTGATTACATTGATTTGGGAAAGCCTAAAAATGCATTAGACCAAGACCAGTAAATGATAACCTGGTTGTTTCTTACATTTCCTTCTTTCTTCTGATTGACAATGTGTGCTGCTCCGACCTGATGTTAGGGAACATTTATGGCACTGGGAACTGTTTGGGAATGCTTTGTCTTTCCTCTGCACGTGAGAGAGAAATTCAAGAAAGTCAGTACATGTACAACCATTATTGCATTGGTCCAAAAATTAGAGTGACACAGCTCAAATATGACACAGCTCAAAAATTCCTCCTAGGACTTCAAATCATCCAGTTAATCCAGCTTCTGGATTAACTATGCACCTCTGGGCTAGGCAGAGGCTGTCTTCTCTAAACACTCTTTTCATGCAAGCAAACAAGGGGGCAAAATTCTTTTCCAAGAGTCTGTTCTGTAGTCTGTTCCATCCAGGACGTATTTGGAATCTTTGGAGATAAAGCTTGCCCACAGTCTGAGACATTGCTGCTCCTCACAGCTGTCATGGCATCATGACTGTGCTTATAACTGTGTGATGTACTGATGTACAGTTGTAAAAATAATTATTAACAGCAACTCTAACCCATCAAACATTTTTGTTCTTGGTCTTATTTCAAGCAGCATCTTCCTTTCCAGCAACTTTTCAGTATAGTAGGCTTGATAAATCCTCCTCTCAATATTTAGCTTGAACTACCACAGGCAAGCTTGTTTGTTGGTTAAATATAACGCTTTCAATTGGATGGGTTTTTTTTAATATGGACACCAACAGAGGTAGGAAAGAATATTAGGTTTGAATGACAGTGATGAATCATATTAATATTTACCTACTATCAGAATCTGGAGCTGCTCCAATGAGCTATGGAGTCTTAAAATCTTAATTAAAGGTTAATGAAAGAAAATATTGAAAAATCTACACAAGGAACAAGAAGTGGGGAAATGGGGTACTCTCTCTCATCCACAATACTGCCATTCTCAAGCACAGAAATTGCAGAAATAAGGCTTCCATAAGACACTGTGTGTAGCTTTGAATTCACCATTTGGCTTTCAGACCTTCTGGGCTGAATGTATTGTCCCACGTTCAGTTTTCTTTTTTTTTTTGCAAAAACTCCTTTCATTACAAGCAAAGATAGGTTTGCAATATATTCATGTATCTCTCTCTGAGTTCAGTTAGAAAATACTACTGAGACTCACAAGAAAGACTGGCAGCATTTTGATCAGATCTACAAAACAAAATATTCAAGAAGTATTGATTCTATTCCTTTTGAACTCTTTAGAAAAATTGGGCAAATTTCACAATATAAAGCAATGAAATGATATAATTGGTTTAAAGTCAGAGACTGCATCTTCATTACATTCCTAATGTATGATACTTATTATGTATTAATAACACCTCATTATCTCTTGTCAGGTATGATAAATATAGCGTCTGAATATTAATTTAGTGCTTTATGCCAACTCATAAGGTTTGAAAACAGAAGCTCTTTTTTCTTCTTGCACAGCTCAGATATTCTTACAGGGTGAGACACTGCTCTTAGGGAATGGCAAATTTATAAACTTTAGTGCATATAGGCTTGGACACATGTAGAAATACCAGTTGGTTATTGAACAGTTTACAATTAAAACTGAATTTAGGATGAAGCTTATGGGTTTATGTTTGTGTAGATATTAGAGGAACGTACATTTACTCCTTTGGTTTGTGTTGGACCCTCAGCTTTAATGCTGTTGATACATTTGCAATAATTCAAGAGTACTCCCTTTTGAATCTGCAGAAATGCACTAATGCTGCAAAAGTAAAACACTGGGGACTTCATCCTTATGACCACACATTTTTCCCTGTGGTTCTTGTATCGTGACTAATCAGATGAACAGAGAGTGTCATTATCAATCAGTACTGTGCATGTGTACATACACAGCAAAGCTGCCCAGTAAAATCAGATGTCACTGCTTCTCACCTCGTGGGCCTCTCAAGAGGCTCAGGCATGTCGCATTTTAGCGCCTTACCAGCTGTGATATCTACCCTGCAGTCACATGGGAGTCAGGATTTTTTAAGAAAGGAGTACTTCTGAGTACTTCTGAGTACTTCTTTGGATGCTTAATTTAGTAATCTTTACACAGCCAGAGGTAAGCATTTACCATCTGATGGACAGCTCCCACTAAATTTTCTTGAAAGCACAAACTCTGCCTATCAGTTTGGAAGACCTTGGTTTATGCCCTGATTGATGAAGGTATGATGCCATCAATATTAATATCAGTAAACATTAAATTATTAACTTAGGTGTGTCTGAGAGACAAAGGTCAGGGGAAATGTCTGTTGACAAAACATAAATATATGTGATTAAAAATTATTCTGCACAGGGTAGTCATTCAACATACCCTTCACCATCTTGTTAATGTCTAATGTAATTCCCAACATTCCCTGGTGTATCAGGAATGTATCTGTGAGTCAAATCTTCAAATTTCTTGTCGGCAAGCAATAGAATTTCTTCAGCATCCCAGAAACACGTACTTTATAAGGTCACCTATGAAAAAAATGAACTATGGTATCCAGCACTAATACTTAGACAAAGCTGGTCTCATGGATATAACTACTGGCAAACAAAAAGTAACTCAACCACCATTAGTTCCTTCTCTTTCTCTTAAAAGAAAATCACTGGAGTTCATAAAAGATGCATGTGCCAATTTTATTCTGAAAACTGTTCTTATCTGAAAAACAGCCCAGTGGAAACTCAATCAGTTCAAGAAAGAACTACTTAATTACTTGAGCACTTGAATGTAAAGGCATGAGTATAATTGGCCAAATTATTTAATGCTATACACATCATAGGCAAAGAGCTTGACCTAAGGCAGTCATTGTCAAATATGGCACAGTTGGTTGTCATCACATGTTCCCACCCATTAAAACTTGTGGTTCCATTGCAGAGTTATTTACTGATGTTTCTTGGATATTTCACCAGAGGCTGTTTTGACCATGACAAACAATTCATTATAAGATTCTCACCAGGTCTACTGATTTTAAATGTGATATTAGGTGAGAAGCAAGGTGTGAACTGCTGCCGAAGGCAAAGAGTATCTTCAGATGATCTCAGTAATGTTCACTGCTGGCCATAACACCAAGCAAATGCTTCTACCCCTGCAGTAATTCTTCAGTGGAGACAAACCTCACACATCCTCTCTGACATATTAGCTGGCTTTTAAATCCCTGACTCACCTGAGACAACATTTTTCTCTATTTCAGCACAAGTGGCCTGAAAATAGCATGTTGTATACTTTAGGGAATGACCTCTGTTTCTAATAAATCCTGGATGTCCCTGACCCTTGCTGGTCAGACACAAGTCAGGAATACGATGGGATAAACAGCCTGTCAAGGGACTCACTTTGGTTGGATGACCTCAATGGACTGTGGAGATTCTGATTTCTTCTGCTGAATTTGGTAGAATTTTTTAAATTGTTGTGTATGATGTTTCTGATTAAAGGGTTGTCTGGATCACAGAGATGGTCTTAACTTCTTTAACTTATTTATTAGAAATGAAACTGAATTTCAGCCTCATGGTAAAAAGCTGTGTGACCTCTAATCTTAACAAAGTAAGACAAAAACTGCAAAGCATTTGTTTATTTTATTAAAGTCAATAAAAATATTAGGTTAGTATGAGATCAGATTTGGACACACACAAAAACAGAAATCAACACTATAGCTATTATTGAGAGACATTCAACTTTTCAATTTATAAATCCCTGAAACAGGGTGAAACTGCAAATTGGAGATGACCCATTATATGACTGTGTAGAAAGTGACAGCTTTACATTTGAGGTACATAAATAACAAAGCCATTCTCACCATGTGCGCAGCATACACCGATGGTGTATAACAAACTCAACCTCTAACACTGAACATCTGATTTTAGCTGCCCAGTTTCTGTTCTCTAACAGTTTGCTTCCATTGGAAGTGAAACAGTGCTTGCAGTTAGAAGGGAACAGAGAAGATCAGCTGGAATTCAGAGAAGGTAGTAGTAATACAATAAAGGCAAAAATACATTTTAAATTTAACAACACGTTTCTCTGTTAACTGTTTTCTAACTGATTTCTAGTTGTTAGCAATGTATTTGTATTTGTGAAATCCCATCCTGATTTTGAAATAGGAAACAGAAAACTCAGAACCCTTCAAAAGCAGATGCAGAATATCTCAGATATTTTGGGTAGTAGTAAAAATAACAATAATGCGTTTTCTAACATCTCTGTGAGCCTCCAGCTATGCTATAGGTAAATCATTATGACTAGCTTGTAATTAGTGTGTTAAATCTGTGCAACTTACACTCTCCTGTTATCCTGGAGCATCCTTTTTTGCTTGTTTCAGAACTAAGCTAATGACAGTAGCATTGGAATATTCTTGCTGTTGGAGATTTATATTTACCAAGATTTTACAGTAGACTCACACTTCATGAAAAGTTCTGGCTCACCCCATCCTATCCAAGGAGCAAACTTATGAAACAAACCTTGAATCTTCCCTGTAGCTATGTGTCTTCTTGGCTTTATTCATACTATTAAACACTTAAGGTATTTGTGTTACATACCTCTCACAAACTAAGAAATAATTTCCCATATCAAACATCTGTGACTTTTTTTGGTAAAAAATGCTCAACAATCCAACAAAATTAAGTAGTTGGGGTCCTAGAAAAAAAATTTCTACACCCTCCTAAGGTAATTCTACATCTTTCTATATATGTTAATAACTTTTTTCTTTCTTTTTCTTTTCTTTTTTGCTATGTGCCTAAGTAGTGTGGAAATTAAAACCTACTTAACAATACAATTACATTTCCCTGAAAAATAATCTAAGGAGATTTTAATTGTGATTTTATCATTGACTTATGTTCTTAAGTTTCCATCAGAAAGTACACAGCACTATATATAATTTCTCATAAATTGGTTACCACCACATATCTTTATAGATAGAAGAGACCTTTTTGTTCATCCAATTCCCTCATATATCCCATCAGATAACTATATTTCTGCATACATTTACCAGACTTAAAAAAGCCCATCTTATGCAAATCCATTTTTCATTTTCTTAGCATTATCAGACATTTATTTAAAAGCAACTTGCTATGAAAACAAGATCTATGTAGGCTGCTGTATCCTAAATTAGTTTTTGAGAGCTACATTATAATGTAACTATTCATTGAAAAGGACTCTGATAAATGTCCACTTTGATCTGCAAGGCTGGTGTGATACTCTAAATGGAAATGTGAATCTACTGGAAAGGAGCCTGATTGAACCAGATATACCAGAAGGAAATCAAGATGCAGGAGATGTGGTTTAATCAGGCTGAAATTGTACTAATTTAACTCATCTGGGAAGTGAAGGGCCATAACTTGGACAGTGCAGATCATGATGATTTCTTTAATCATTTCCACGTGGTAAGAGGTAGCGACTCCCTGCCCTCTGTGGCAGGTCCTGTGCCTGTTTGCAGATGAGAAATTTGGGCTGTAGCAGTAGATGCTCCTCTCAAAGGCATGGGCAGGAAAAGGGCATGACCTCCCCTGGACAAGGCCCGTGTCAAATCAGTGCCCAAGAGCATCCCAGGGACAGCAAAAGGCAGAGGTGTACAGGAGTGTGCAAAATAGGAACTTTCTAACCACCATGCTAAAGGCACAGCATGGAAAAGGGATTATCAGCTTGCTCGTGCAGTTTAGCTCTCTATCCTCTTGAAGGTGTGCCTCCCACCAGGGCTCATTTCAAGCATGATTTATCATGAGCCCAAAACCCCAAGGGTGAAGAACTCCACTAGGTACCTGACATCTGCCAACTGCAGCAGCATGAGCCCAACTCTGTTCCAATAACTCTCTAAAGCGCCCTGGTCCAATAACCCTGTAAAATCCCATCGTTAAAAAAAAAAACCAGAACAACCACTTTGCCCGTGCCAGTGTTATTTTAAAAGATTTCTGGTATTTTATAAAACAGCTCTTGCATAAAATCTGGTGGAGTATTAATTCTAGGGCTGGAATACTGAGAGCTGTTATTCTGAGTGTGAGGGGACTCACACTTCAGGATTCACGATTCATGATACTTAATTCAACTTATATATGCAAACTATATGAGTCAATGATTTACACATAAATGATTCTTCTCTCTGTACTTTAAAGTACTTCTCCATGAATAAATCTGCTTTAAATATTCTCTATCTCCTTCAGTATCTTAGAAGTTCTGTTCCTGCCTCTGAGTGACACTGTAGTGTAACAACACCACAAAATAGCACTGAGGGAAGGTGAATGGCGACATGGGCAAAAACAGGGTTAGGGCCTGGCTAACATCTTTTTTGTGGGAAAAATATGTCTTTGCAGTCCCAGACTCAAATTTTTCCATGCTTTTGAGTACCTATTAATGTATTTTCCACATGAGTCCCATTGAACAACCCCCCACCAGTTTTGTGCTGATGGGAAGTGCACTGCATGCGTCAGTCCTGCATCTTTTTCTTACTCATTTCTGACATGGAATAATTAATTGCCCCACTGATGGAGGACAATTCCTTATCCACATCCCAGCAGGGCCATTGTTTACAGACTTTTTCCTCTGTGCAAAAGGAAATATGTGCATACAGAAAGCAAGACATTATAAATACAATATTGTTTTTCCATGATATAAGGGGAGAAGGAACAACATACTGAAATGTGCTTTCCATAAATCTGCCAGTTTTCTGGAATTAGTTCAGGGACGTGCTGAAGCCAGTAGCAAAGGTCCCATGATACTTTGGAACGCATAGTAATAGGAAATGAACAGGCCTCTGTAAAATAGTTTCATTTCATTTGACACAGATCTCATTTCAAACGGCAAGCCTGTGCTTATGAAAGTTGGTGTCTGTAAAAGTGTTTGTGTGGCAAAGTTTTGGTAGAGGGGGCCCCACAGGGCTGGCTTCTGTGAGAAGCTGCCAGAAGCTTCCCCAGTGTCTGATGGAGCCCGTGGCAGGAGGCTCCAGGATGGAAACAGCTCTGGCCCAGGCTGAGCCCAGCAGCGAGGGTGAGAGCCCCTCTGGGATAACAGAGAGAAAACCCTGCTCAGCTGCAGCCAGGGGAGAGAGCAGTGAGAATGTGGGAGACAAACAACTGCCCTGAAGTCCTCTCTGTGTTGCCCAAGGCAGCTGAGGGGTCTCTCCCCGCCCTTATCCCAGCCCACCAGGCTTTGGTTACATTTCCTCTCCCCTGTCCAGATGAGGGAAGGAGGCAGAGAGTGGCTTTGGTGGGCACCAGGAATCCAGCCAGGGTCAGCCCACCACAGCATCTTTTCAGTTTACAATACCAAAAAAATCTGAAATTAAAGCCTCGGTCGCAAGATCCTTGACTCCCAATGTCTCCCTATTAATACTCATCATCTTTCAGCAGTGTCTAGGTATGAGCAATTTATTTGATATGAATACAAGAAAAACTTATCCTTTAAAGCCTTATCCTATGCTTTTTGAAGTCAATCAGATTTTTGTCATTGACTTTAAAGGAAGTAGGGTCAAAATCCTAATTAATAGTGTCAGCTTCATCTATCAATCAAAGGTGTGCTATTCATAATGAAATATAATTACCAGAACAGGTTAAAATGCCAGTATTAAATATACATGCAAAATCTAAGTTTTAAAAAAGAATAACCACAGTGAAGTGTAAAACCTACACCTTTGAGGTGCTGGATATCTTCTGATGCTCCATGTCCTTTGGTTATTTAGTTATTTTTTTGTCTTGGTGAGGTTTCCTAGGCTTCTCTACAGAAGGTGTTTGTCAGTTCACAGCCCTGGGTAGCCCTGGGTAGCCACAGCTCCCAGGCACACAGGCACTGCCCCAAATTCCCTCGAGGCTCTGTTCTGTACTGGCCTTGTGATAATGCCTTTATAGGTGTCCTTTATTGGGTTCTCTGTGTGACTCTGTACAGAAAGTTCTCAGTGAACAAGTAAAACTGACTTCTCCCTCCCAGCTCATTCAGCCCTGCATGCTTGGAGAGGCTGTGCAGATTCCTTCTTGTAGCTTTGAGGAGTTTTCTGTACTAAAAAGAGTGAATAAAATATGGGCAAACACAGTGGAAAGAATTTGCAGTAGAGTAGTGCGTGCTGTGTGAGAATGTATTTAGGTGAAAGCATAAGAAATTTAGACTGGAAATACCCTGTTTTGCATTGCATTTTGGTTGTCTCCCTAGAGTTAAGAGTGCATGTATACCCACCGTCAAACTGCAATAACATTAGTTTATCTATTTCATACAGCCCAATTTTCTTCTATTTTATGTATCATCACTGTTTAAATTGGTTTGATTTATAGTATCTTAACTTATTCTGGAAACATTCAGCATGTGAAAAAGAGGAATAAAATGCCTGGTATATAATCTCCCTATAAAAATCTAAGCTTAGTTCCTCAAAACTTTATGTACAGCTAAATAAGCAAAAGAATCCCAACATGGCTTTTAGGATTATTTAGGAACACGGAACTGGTAAGAGCATTAAACAAAAGCCATAGTAGATAATCCTAACAAGTGTAAAAAAAACCTCTTTGGACCTTGCAGTACAAAATCTTTCAGAGGAATTTGCTTGAGGCATTATCAGCTCTAAATGGATGAGGTGTGCTACAGCAGATCAGTGTATGCAGGAGGTCTGCAGAACATTTCTTCTGAATAGGTGTTTCCAGCATACGTATTCTCAAGCAATTAAGGGAAAACCTGATATTTAAGACTGAAAATAGGCAAACCTGTGGGAATAATATTTTATAGCTAACAAGAAAGGTCTGGCCTTACATTTCATTTAAAAGAGATTAACCTCTATAGACCAGTAGCTGTCAGCATCATTTGCTTTCCATGTCTCTACATATGGTGAAGGGAATCTTTAAAATTCACAGGAAAAAAACTGAAAAAAAAATATTTTGTGTAAACAATTATGCTTCTGAATAGCAGCCAAGAGAAAATGGGTGTCTGGTTCAGTATAAATCACTCTCTAGTACCAAAAATCTCTGGCAAACATACTACATCAGTAGGGTGTTCGAAATAGCCTAACTGAATCAGGATTCCGTGTCTCACTGAAAACCGAGTAAACAACACCCTAGGGCCACACAGTTTTCTTTCCAAGTGCCACATGTCTGCAGCCTTGTCTTTGGGAAGTGCAGAGAGGAGATGATGCAGGCAGGCTCCCAGAGCAGACACAGTGCCCGGCTGGCCATCCCCTGCACACCACAGATCCCTCTGCACCTCCCCTGTGGCAGAGCTTTCCAGGGGTTCTGTCAACAGGACAGCCTGAGCAGCAGGCAGAGAAAATTTACACTGCTTTCTGCTGCCAGCAAAGCCACTCTGAATCGAGCTGCCTCGCCAGGTGCCTCCTATTCATCACTGGGAACTTGCTCTTCCTAGAAAAATGACTCCCCCTGACACAAAGTTTTGTAACTTTTTACCCCAGCCCACTGTAAATCCTGATGATACAACCCCCAGCTTCCAAGCCTTAATTTAAATACATGTAAAAATGCTAGTATTTCCTGGTAATTTTGGTTTGCCTTTTTCTTCTTTGAGAATGTGTTTTCCAGAAATTTAATTAATTGGTGATTAATTTTCACAAAAAATTTAGTCTGGTTCAGTTGAAGCATCAGATATCTTTCTTTATGAAGGGATAAAGGCTTTGGTTTCGCAGAACCATCGGCTTAAAATTACTTAGGAAATGTAGAAGAAAAATAAATTTTAAATTCCTTACTGGTTTATGAGGAGCCCATTAAATTGAGATACTGCCCAATGAAGACCTAAGACAGCAGCAATGGCATTTGCCAGAACAGTTAAGCAGCACTGCTTTAATAATATATTAGACTAAAATTCTAATTATGATTTATTCTGTCTCATAATAATGTACTTGCGAAAGCAAATCCAGCCTCCTGAGTATTTACCATTTGAATGCTAAACAGATGCTGAACATTTATAAGGTAATTTTAAAAAATAACATTTCTGATGCACAAAACTGAAATGCATTGACAATCTCTTAATAACAATGCATCAACAAGGAAAAACAAACACAACATTTTATAAAAGTGAGTCAGATGTAGTAAAAATCTATGCAAAAAACTAATTAAAGTAAGTTTTACTGTACAATGCTAATTTATGGAAAGTAATATGTTAGTAGAGGGTAAAAAATCCTTGGAAATGTAATCAAATTCCAAATAATAGCTAAGTGTCTCATGATCTAATGGTTTTTTAAATGGTACCAGAGCTCCTGGTAAAAGTCCTTCAAAAAGCATGTTGGTTTCTAGGAATTATTTCTGTATATTCATCATTTGACACAAGCTCTAGCAATGAGTGAGAAGCATCTGAAATCAGCCTTTGCCCAATATTCCTTCTGAGACAATGACATGAAGATCCTGCAGAGAATAAGCCAAGACTTTGAGGATTGTGTTTCTGGACTTAAACACCTAAATCCTACTGTGCCACACTTTGAGCACCAGTAGTTTTTGAAGATAATTACACAAATAAAGCAGAAATCATCAAATTAACCCCAGATCTCTTAAAGCCTTGCATCAGCAAAGCCATCATGGGCCCACCCTTCCCCTTTGTGCAAATGTGATAAATATATATTTCAACATAGATCACTCTAAAAATTATCCTCTATATATATATAGAAGTGTTGCAGGTAAAATAAAATATGCAAGTTCCTTGCCTTAGAAAATAGAGTCTTTTTTAACAGAGGAGGCAAAGCCAGTGCTGCCTAGGGCAATGGCAAAACGAGTTAACACTCCCAGCAAGAAACTATCTTCATTAAGTTATATTATTTAATACAAGGCTTGTGCAAATTAAGCCAGACCATATATAGAGAAAGGAAAGATGGCTAATTTCTACTTTTAAAGGAAAAAATTGACATTTTAATTCAGAACCCTTATGTTTCTGAGAGTCCTTGACTCCTAATGATAGGTTGCATTTTGAATAAATCAATTGCAGTGTTCTCCACTTGGAATATATAATCTGTCTCAAATTTCAGATTTCATTGCATACCACTAGCATATTCATGTCTTCCCTACAATTGCAATTATTTAAAGAAAATGGAAGAATCAAAACTAACTCCATTGTCAGGATCATGTCTGAGGGTATAAAATAACTATTCAAAGAAGCATATCTATTTCATTTCACAGAGTTGAGGACTTTGGACACTATTCATGTGCAAATATCTTGGAATTTTTCCTATTTTTTTGTCTAGCCATGGTTCATTCTAGCTCTGTTTCATAGCTGTCCTGTGTGCACTCAGCCTAAAACTCTACTCCTTGTATAGGCAAGGCCAATAAATTTCTCCCAACCTTGACATGATGAGTTAAGAGCTGAGACCAACCTGAGGATTAAGAGATGAGGAATGACTAAAATGGCAGGAATTAGCTTTGCTGGATCACTACTTTGTAACAACTGAAATAGGAAAAATTTTTTTGATCCCCTTTTTCCTCAGTAAATTCCTCACTGGCTCCCAGGAGCCAAATTCAAAGTGTTAGAGTAGAACACTGTCTTTAGAGCAGAACACGTTTGTAAGTCATCTTCCTTTTGGCATCATATGCCTCACAGCAGAAAAAAAACCCCAAAACACCAAAATGGAAGAAGCACTTATCTCTGTCCAGTGAAAGTCTGGTATCTGCTTTTCTCACTGGTAAGTTGGGGGTTTGCAAGGGGAGGTTTGATGTCAGTTTAACACGTTACTGTTTTGTTGGGGTTTTAGGCTAGGTTTTAGGATCTATTTTATTCAGACAACTCTTGCATTTATGTTGGCTAACCTCACATAAAAAGTCTCTTGTGCAATTTTTTTAAAAAATATTCTCCCCTTCCCAGCTTGAGAAGCAGATTTACATCAACTGTAAAGAAAAAAATATAATTGAACTATATTATTTTTCAGTGTTTTCTCATGTTCTGAATTTCTCATACCTCTTGCTTTTGTGTTCAGCCCCTCATTGTTTTTTACTTTCACTTGTTTCCTAGTGATGTGTATTTCATAGAAGCAATAGAAGTGGAGTACATGTAAGATCTTTATGCAGGCTTTACTGTGGCAGCTGAACCTCTGGAGTGATCTCTTTGCCCAACACTACCTCTGTGTCAGCCAGATCCACTATCACTCACTATCAGCTTTTACAGACTGCATCTTATTTACTAAATCCCACAGAGGAAACAAAACCTTTTCACCTTTCTTTGGCACACTTTCAACATGAAGTCAGTGTGAAATTTTACCAACAGCAAGCTATTTTGATTAATGTTTCTCTCTTGTGCTTTCAGTGTTAGACTCTCAAAATACTTTGCAGAAAGCAAGGACTGGATCTCGACACACTCCTATGTTGATGCCCAGATGGAGTGCAGCAAGGCTGGGAGAACAACCTGAGCCCAGCCCCATGAAGGCTGGCCATGGCACACAGACATGGAGCTGATGGTGGGGAAGCTTCTCCCTCCCACAAGTCAAACAGAAGCCCAGCCTGGTCCAGCAGGTCCTGTGCTCACAGGAACCCTCCTGGCAGGCCCCTTCCTGCCTGCAGCCTCACATCAGGGGTTAAAAAAGGCACTGACTGGCACCCCTGGCTAATGTTACATTCAGAATGGGATGAAGTGCAAAGCAGAGCGAACCACAAGGAAATCAGTTTTTGCATGAAGCCTTGATTGCCAAGACAGGAACGCTGACTCCATTGTAAATTTGTAAAATCATTTGAAAACATTTCAAAAATACCCACACAGACCTTTGTAAATTGTGCTTAAAGGTGATAATGATCTGCAGAGGTCCTTCCTCTCACTCATTTTCTCTTGTGACATAGGAAAATGGTAGCAACCTTTCCAAAAAAGAAAATTTGGTTCATCTTACCAAGTACTGCATCTGAATGCTTATGTTGGACAGTTACCCAAATTTCATCCAAAGTGTCCTAATTTCTAGGAGTCTAATGGAGCCTTATAACCCCATGCTAATCACTTTGTAGCAATGCCTTAAGGTGTAATAAGAGCCCAGGACCACTAACTGCACTGTGGAAACTGAGTTTTGGAAGTGAGGTTTCCTGAAGGATCTCTGACACCCTCCTTGCTGCCTTGATAAGCAGTGTAGGGCAGGAGGAAAAAGTCTCATTGTTAAGGTCAAGTCCAGTTCCCCTTCCTTCAATTTTAATATTTTATGTTCAAATCAAATAGCAGTGTCTTGCTTTTAAAGGGGGAAATGGATATAGGGAATCTGTGCTCTAAAGTCATGTCAATAGATGAGTTTTGTTCTTTCCTCAGCTACACCAAACAAATCTGCTTGAACACAGCTCCCTGTTTGTGAATTCCCATCAGCACTGGAACATGGCAAGGCTTGTCTTGTCTGGCTTTGGATCTGGACTGCACTAATTGCTTTCACCTCCTCCCAAGCAGAGACAGATACAGCACTGTGTTCACTGAAAAATGTCATTTCCAGCATGTGGTTGGCATAATGTTTTCATAAACTTTACTTTAAAAATGTATTTCTGACCAGAAACAGAACACCAAAATACTTCAAGCATCCCTCCCTGACCTCTCCGTGATCCATTCTTGCACTTAGAGATTGGAAGCTCTTTTAGATAAATAGAATAAAAAGAACCTACCAGATCAGGATAATTTCACATATGGATGTTTGTACATTAGTACATTCCCAGTCTGATTATGTGATGTGAGCAGATCCATTAACTTCAAAATGAACTGCAGCTGTAACTGTATTTATAGGAATGTAATATTAATTAAAAAATTCACATGTGCTATGAGATATTTTGTGTGAAAGAATCCTTTCCACTTTTCCAATTCTTTCCTAACAGTTATGAATTCTATGCAAAATGCTTAAGAAGTTTGGACAAAAATGCATTGAAGCAATCTGTTCATTGCAAGCTAAAGCATGCACAGCAAATGTACTGCACTTTTGTCTCCAGTAATTGCAGATCACAGTCTTTAGAGAGATCTACTTCACTTGATCAGGTAGTCACATAAATTAGACCATGTTTGCAGGTCATTGTGAGACTAATTATGAAAATATATGAACCATGATGTATTTTTTCCCCTTTGAATCTTTATATAAGACCTTGCCACTTACTTTATTTGTAGAAGAAAAAAGCCATTCGATTATGAGATATTGCTGTTTATTACTTGTATTACAGTGGCACCAGGCTGCATCACATTAGATGACATTTCCATTATATAACAAATTAGGAACTTTACATAGACTACAGCCTGAAGTGGAAAGACAGATTAGGGAATTACTCAGCATTCCTCATTTCCAGTGGCAAGAAAAAAAAATAAAAAAACTTGGCTGCTAATGTGATCTTCTGAACTGAAGTGATATAATTAATATAGGCACAGAAAGAGTCCCCTTCCTGGTCAGAAAGACAAAGGCAATAGTTTCATATTAAGGACATATTACCTCTTTTGCATAAACAAGAACATATTTTTGAGATTAAACATGGTTTTCCAGGGCTTTTTTAACTGGCAATCACAATGACTTGTGCACAGTCATAGAGGGAATTTATGACACACAGGATATAGGATTTCTTAAATCACAGAGAAGTTTATCAACTGTGATTTCCCTGTCTTCCATGAAAACAATTGAAAAATAAGTTTTTTAGCTATTAGATACTCTTGGTAATTCCTGTAATAACTAAGTACATTGCTACATGTGAAACACTATCTAATCTAATCCCTTCCATTTTGTTTGCTACCACCAGACAGAAATTATATTTTCCAGAATCCAATAATCCAAAAATACATATCTGAGCATTTCTGAGAGGGTGCCTAGAGCTAAGAATCCTACAGTTTGGCTGGGACATGAAAGACGTCAGCCAAGGCAGACGGCAGCAGATGAAAAGATGGTGTTTGCTGTTAGTTTGATAATAAGAGGGTGAGTACTCCAAAGTTGGCTCACAATTCTCTGGTATCTTGCAATAAATAAAAAGTCTTTTCACAGCAACACAATAACACATTTTATATAAAAGTTACAATTTGGTAACCTTTCACAATTTCACTGCCTCCATTTCATTGCACAGAACCATGATGGGGCTCCTTTTGAATGCTGAGAGATAAGAGACTGATAAAAGAAAGATAGAAAGTGTGAGAGGGAGAAAAAGGTAAAAGGTTTCTGCTCGGGGTTCTAAATTAATACATTATTGATCAAAACTCGAATCAGAAAAGTTCAATGATTTGGTCACAACTAGCCTTTATTCTTTCCATCAATTCATATGCAGTCAATATCCTATTATATTGCTACTTTGAAAGGATGTCTAGAGGAATAGTGTGCTTGAACAATGCATTCCAGTGAAGCTATCTGATTGTAGCTATGGGATTCATTTTTTTTTCCAGTTATCCAAAAAATAAATAGGATCTATAAAACACACAAATGGCACAGGTACTACTGCAACAGTTTGGGCACTATTATGTAGCTCACATTGGTGAAATCTGTACCAATCTTTGCCTTAAAGCATGAAAAAATTATTTGATCTTTAGATTATCTATCTATCTATCTATCTATCTATCTATCTATCTATCTATCTATCTATCTGTCTGTCTGTCTGTCTATCTATCTATCTATCTGTCTGTCTGTCTGTCTGTCTGTCTATCAATACATATATGCTTGGGTAAATGCTTCTACTCCTTACTGATTTCCCAGGAAACAGTTCTTCCAAGTGCCTTAAGCCAGCGTTAACGTTCTATGTAACTTCATTCACCGTATCATGTCGAAATTAGCATTAGGTGATTATAGCTCAATGTAATTAGCTGGGTATATTAGAAGAGCAGAAACGCACCCTGCAGTTGATTACCTTAATTTTCAGTCAGCAGTGGCAGACACACATTTCCCCAGTGCTCAGGGCAGCGATATGGGCTGAGCTCTCTGTGTCTGTGGTGTTCCTGCTCCAGGGCAGGCGGTGCTGGGGGGGCACAGCACCCTGCAGCCACCAGCACCCTGCTCAGCTCCCAGGAGCTTCCACATCCATCACTGGGGCTCCCAGGTTCCCTCTAGGGTCCCTGCCAGTGGAAGCCATAGCATTCTCCAGGGTTCAGGGTAGTTTACCCAGTAACACACAAAACAGCGGCCATAAAAAGACAGTATGATAATACAATGAAGAAAACACAAAAAAGTAAGTCTCAGAAACGGGGACTTTTCAGTTAGAAACCAGCTATCATTAAGAATAGGTAATAAAAATAACAGGAAAAACCTACAGATACGTGGTGGTGATGAATTGCATAACAGTGAGAGTTAGATGTGTTGCTTGTCTGCTCAGTTACAAGGAAAATACACTTAATCTTTTAATTCCTTGGAAAATGCTTACTTGAAGACAGCTGGACTGGGAAGTACCAGGCAAACTATTTAATTTTGCCCTTTTTTATGAGCAATTAAATAAAAATGATACCAGTTCTGTTGATTAACTACAGAGTTGTGCAACACCTTCTGCTAACTTGCAGAAGATCTGGCTCTACAAAGAAAAGAAAGAGTTCAGAGAAACAGATTTGCCTTTGCTTTTTCCTTTTTCCAATATTCTTTGTTTTATTCTTCCTTTCTTTTTCATTTCCTTTTTTCTTCTTTTGCCATTTTTGTTTTCTTCCCTTTCTTTTTTTGTAGCAAGAAAAGCCAGAGGAGCTGCAAGACAATGAGGCCCAGACCATGGGCAGCATTCCCATCCCCTTTGCTAGCTAGCCACATTAAGTGCCAAAAATGTGTTAATATAATGTGAGAGGTATGAGCAAGCAGTGCAGCTCCCTCCTTCCCCTCCCTCTGTATTTCCCATAAAGGGAAGGGAAAGGAGTACCTGCCTGCCTGGAAGCTTTGTTGGGGTGGGGATGTGACAGGGATGAGGTTGCCCTGGAAGGACGGGGGCATCCTGCCCTTGGTTTCCACAAAGAGGAAATCCGTGTTCTCAGGGCCCTTAAGCCTGACTTGTAAACGCTGCTGTGGTTGGCTGCGTTACAGTAATTGCCATTTCAATTACCTCTTGCCATCCACTACATGGGTGACAACTTTCTGCTGTGAGTGCCAGGCTCTCAAAGGCTGTCATCCTGACTTCCTTTCCCCACCCTTAGGCTGAGAGGGGTGAATATGAGTGTTAATGAATAAGGAACTGGATCTTCTGCATGCTCTAGCAATTCCGTTTACAGCCTCAATTCTGTTGTCTGAGAAGGTTCTAAAGAACTTATTACCAGTTTGGTTGTGTTGCTTGCTAGTGCTCGTGTGTATGTATAAGACCTTCTACTAAAATAATACATTAATCTTACACCTTCAGAAAGCCCTCCTGGAGAACCACTGGGGTATCAGGAAAAATTAATTATAAAAATCAGTACTGCACAGAAAAAAAGGACTACTGAAAATGTAAGATTTTAATTGACCATTTTAGCATTCTTCAGAATTTTGGGTTTGGCAAAGTCAATAAGAAATAGCTGACTCCTAAAATGAGAGGTATGCTATACATTGCTTAACAGTTATAAAGAATTTCTTCATGCATTTTCTTATCTGGTTCCAGTGATAAATCATTGTGTGAATCCTTTGTTTTGCTACTGTTTCTTTAATTAAAGATAATAATTCAGATTACAACATCTTTCTTTGTCCAAAGATTAGAGCAACAGCTATGGAAAGCAAGACTAAGCAGGATCAAGTCATTTAGTGTCACACAGTGTATTTTATAGCAGTTGCATTCTCGTTACCAAAACTCATTCTAAACTGGCCCTTGTTTTCTCAAACAGCTGAAATGAGCTGTCTTTTATGCACTTTCATTGTTTATTTCTTTCCAGTGGACCATCCCAAGACTTTAGCCATGGGCATGTTCACAGGGAAAAAGGGCTGGAATGTATGTGGGGTTTTATTTGTTGCTATTTGTTACCTGTTGCTCATGACTCAGCTGCTGCTAGGAAAATGCATCATTTTTGGTGGCTGTATCATTCTGCACATGCAAGAGGACACCATAAATTTCACCTGAACTGTAAAGGATTCTAAGATAGAAATTTAATTTTGCATTCAGCCTACAGTTTGAAATAAATTGTTTGTTTGAATTCACGTCCACTGCAAATTTCTTGGTCCAAGCCAGAATTTTATCTGACTGCTTGCTCCATAGGCCAAAGAAAATAATCAGCAAACCTAAGACTATGTTTTCTAGAGTGTGTTATAAGATAAGGAAGTAGGGCACAGACTCCAATCTTCAGTAGCCAAACCATGTGGAAATGTGAGAACTCCTTAAACTATGTAGGATGAACTATTTAACTTCCAGTCTGGCAACATAAGACTTATGCACTGAAATTATTTGAAAACAATGAAGATTTTTTAAATAAAAGTTGTGAGGCTTCAGAAGCTCAGTGTGGAAGACCACAATGTTTCCTACTGTCGATAAACTTAAATACCAGATCCTCACACACACTAGGACATACTGTGAGTTGGAATGGGCTGGAAGCAAGATGACGGGAGAGGCAGAGCTGAGCCCTGATTTTTAAGGCTGCTGTGACAAGAATGATGGTGGCTGACTTTGTGTTTCATGTAGATAAGACTCTGAAACCTTATTGTGCTCCCAGTTCAAAGTAATCCCTTTGGGGTGTAGTTTGGAAAGGCTGCGTCTCTCACTGCTGCACCAGGGGCTTGTGCCAACCCTTACACCCAGCAACATCTATGTGTGCAGGTGGTGTGGCAGGGCTCTGAGCAGTGCCCTCACACACACACACCTGTGTCAGTCCTTGTGCCTGTGCAGGGGCGGTGAGCTGCTCCCCCACTTGGATAGCTGCCATCCTCACCCTTCCCTGACACATCTCCAAATATCCTCGCTGTCTGCAGCCCTTGCTGCCCCTCTGGGTGTGCCCAGCTGCACTCCCTGCCCCACTCCCTGTGGAAGAGCTTCTCTACCTCACATCAACCCTGTTCTCTCCTACCTTATCCTGATTTGCTCTTCTCTGCTCCTGAGCAGGAAATCAATATTCTGGCACCTGTGGGTTCTGAACAGATCACTTGGAATCATTGATCTGGAAACATTTTCTGGGGAGAAAAGGTTTGTATGCCTGTGATAAAAGCTCCGCCAAACAGAAAACACTGGGCGGAAAACACATCAGTGCCTCTTACAGAAAGCCTAAAATGTCAGAGGGAAAAGGAAAAGCAATACTCAATAAAAGCTAGAAAGTGAATTTGATATCCAATTTCTAGGGAAATTGAGTCCTTTCCTTTCTTTTTCAAGATGGATCGATTTACATCTGAACTTTTCCTTTTAAAGGGTTTGTATAGATGCATTTATTTTCATTAATGTATTTCCAAACCAATGTTTCTGTTGATATCTAATGTCATCAATGATGTAAATATTTCTTGCAGTCTTTAAAGATAGCAAATTAGTACACAGAACTAATAGGAAAAAGACCATTATCTTCGCAGTTAATAGAGGTGAAACACATATGCAGAAACATCCTCCAAACACATTTTGAAGTCTTTATTAAAATACAACTAAGAGGTATTTCATGAAACAATATATCCCATTAAAATCTCACCATATACTCTTGCTATAAACATCTTCCCTTTCTAGCACAAAATTTAGAAATCTCTGGAATCACTTGCATCTTTTTCTCTGCAAAACCATTCAGAAATCTAAGGACAGATATGATGGAATCATTCTGGTTCTCACTGCAGCTGAAAAAATCTTCTCTGTTCTCATTAAAAATAATCATTATTATTTCATCAGGCAATGTCAGTGGCAAAACCACAGAAATATGTTCTGTTGCCTTTCAATGTGTTTTGAATAGAAAATTAGTTCCTTTTCCTCAGATATTTGAAAATAAATGTCTGGAAAGCTGGATTTCCCTAGAGATTTGAAAGTAAATGTCCTCTGGAAATACAAAAGAGCATCAGACAATACCAAATTAAAGCCCAGCAGAAACAGTCCTTACATTGCTGCTGTGAAGCAAATCCTACACTTCAAAGCATTTCATTTTCCAAGGTCAAACTGATGATCTAGTTGCATTTTCCGGCGTACTTCAATGACTAAAAATGCAGTTCAACCCACTTGCAGCCTCAACACCGTCCATGAGGGCATTCCCAAGCAGAATTCCAAAGCAGTCCAACAACAGAATAAAGCAAGTTTCAGCTGCATATTAACTGCAGGGGCAAGTCCACCTTTGAGGAGACAAAGTTGTGTACATCTTTTTACCACAGACATCTATTAACCCAATTTCTTCTTTTTCACTTTTTCTATAGTTAAAATGAAAAAGTCCAAAGGCCAACAAGCTGAAGGGAAGTGTTTCTCGTTACCTAGCTACTGGAAAAACACACTCATCTGTAACACTAAGAAATATGTTTGGACAGAGATGATCTTCTTCAGCTATTTCCAACCATACCATCTATAAGCAGTGTAAAGGTTGATTTAAAACTATAGATAGAACATGAAATTTCTAATGCATTTGTAGATCTTAATCTCCTGAAAATTGCTTTACAGGAAAAAAAGGTGTTGCATCTAATTTTAAGACCCGACCATATGCTTCACCTTTCACTAAATATAGTGTAAGGAAGTGCTAAAGTGCAATGCCATATAGTCAGTACTTGTAGAGTGTATTCTTTCCCTAAACAATATAAATTGCCTCTTCTTGGCTAGAATGCCATTCCATAACCTAAGTCTGTTTCCCCATGTCGCTTTTGCTGCACAGCCCCACGTCCCCTGCAAACACGAGCTGCCCGCTGCCTCTTCACGTGCCTGAACTCCTGCCTGCGGTCTCGGCAGCAAATCCAGGCTGTTCCCAGCCAGAGAGCAGAGCCCTGTTCCCGCAGGAGCTTCTCGTGAGCACCTTCCAGGCTGCTGCACTGTGCACACAGCACTTCCCGTGCCCACCCAGAACGCTCTGGGGACAACAGAGCACCAGCTGGCCGCCCCTGGGCTCAAACACAAACAAACACGCCCTCACCCCAAACACAGGCACAGGAAGATGCAGTGGTGTTTTGCAGCCATGGCCAAGAGAGATGGGAAGGCTCCCCAGCCTCTGCTCTCACTTGGTTGGGTTTCTGAATGGCTCTGAGGCAGGGGCTGCGATTCCTCGCTTGTGGGGAGAGCTGAACCGCCAGAACCACACCCAGCATGGTTGCACCTCGGAGTCTCAGCCACTCCGCTGCTGCTGCTTCATTTGCTTTTAGGAACACCCAAAGCTCACTGTTAGGCCACCATGGCCTCTGGTTCTGCCCTCTTCCTGTGTCTGTGTAGGAATGGAGCATTGCTGTGCTTGGAGGAAGCTCTTTGTGAAAACTTCCAACCCTGCAAGCTCCTTTGCCCTCCGTCAATGCTCGCCATGGAATCCCTCACGACTGGGATCAGAGCATACTCAGGTTGGCTCTTCTAAAAGCCAGGGTCCTTGTCCCCTGCAGTGTGCTCAGTAGGACCTTGAACTCCACGATATTGTGCTGCTGCACCTGCAGGACAGGGACCTTTGCAGCCTCAGCTCGTTCCTCTGTGTCCGTGCACAAAACACAGCGCAGAAGAGAACGGCAGCAGGGCCCTGTGTGTCCCAGGGCTCAGGTTTTGTGCTACTTCAGCTCCACAGAGACGTGGGTAAAATGAAGAAACCAAAGTGTTTATTAGGGGAAGGCAAAGCGAAGGGGTGAGCTGGGAGGGAAAAAAAGGGATGGGCAGGGCCCAAGGGCTGGAGGGAGGGAGCTGCCAACGGGAGAGGGAGGCAGGAGCTGCTGGAGCTTCCAACAGGTTCAGCTGGGACCAGCAGCATCAGCTGTATCTGGAGCTGGAGCTGGTCCCCTCTGCACTGCAGGTGGTCCCATCTTCAATGGGAACTGGAGGTCGCCGAAGGACACTGGTTCAACTGATCCAGCAGACGAAGTTGAGCAGATCTTCTGTCAAAGGTCTGCTGGACAACCTGGCTCATTAAGGAGGGGCTCTCATCTTCCCTGAGGGCTTGAAGGGCTGGGAGAGAGAGGAACAGAGCCACGGTCAGAGGCCGTGTTGTGGGAGTCCAAGGAAAGCCTCCTGGCCAGCTCTTGCCATGGCAGGAGGGAGCGGGAGACAAGGGCATCGGCCGGAAGGTGCTGGCCACGGCTCCGCCATGTCCCTGCGAGCTGTCCGTGCTCCGCGCACGGGCCCTCGGCCGCACGGGGAGCCGAGCCCCCCGCATCCCGGGCAGGGACTGGAGCTCCGTGCCCGGCATTGGCAGCTGCCACGCGGCTGCCCTCCCTTACTCACCCTCGCTCAGGACCTGGAGCTCCTCCTTGTGCCCCATCGTGAGCACCCCGGCGACCCCTGCCAACACAGAGCGTGTCGCGGCACCAGGCGGCACGGCTGCCCCGCACGGGTGCTGCCAGCCCTCGGCCACACGGCCTCGTCCCCCGGCGGGGCTCAGCGCGGGCCCCCGCCGCATCCTGACGCCCAAGGGCACGGCTGCGGGAGGCCGGCGGCAGCCCCGAGGGCAGGCGGGGCTGCAGCGGCCCGGGCCCGGCTCCCGCTGCCGGGGCAGCGGGCGGGCAGAGAGGCAGGGAGGGACGGCGGGCCCGTGGCTCACCGATGAACCTGACGGCCGCTTCTCGCAGGCTCCTCTGTGGGCTCTGCAGGCACGGCAGGGCCCAGCGCACGTGTTCGGCCGCTCGGCTCTCGTCCTCCAGCAGCTGCGGAGAGCGCCAGCAGGGAAGGCTCGGCGCGGGCTCTGCCCCTCGGCCGGGCGCTCCCCGCGTCCAGCACCGGCCTGCCCGGCCTGCACAGCCCCGAGGCCGGGCCGGGACTCTGTGGGCACCCGGCTCGGCGCCGGAGCAGCCCGGGCAAGAGCCCGCGGGCCCAGGGAAGGGAGCGGCGTGTGGGGCGCAGGCCGGCACCCCTGGGTGTAGCGCCGAGCAGGGGGCCGGCTGCCACCCCAGACACTGAGCACCGCGGGCAGGGGGCTTCTCCAGGCCGTGGCTGGGGCTTCCAGACCGTCCTTACCAGGCACTCGGCGAACTTCATCCGCTGCTCCTTCGTCAGCAGCTCCTCGAGATCGCTCCTCCTCAGGAACCGTGCCGCGCAAAGCAGTGTTTGGCGAGATGCCTGGAGAGCAGCAGAGAGCCGCAGGTGGCACCAGGGCACGGGACCCGCGTCCCTGTGCCAAGGCCAGGGGGAGGCTGGAGCCCGCGAGGTGCCAGGGCAGGAGGCAGCCGAGCCCCCTGCCAGGGATGCAGCAGCAGCAGCAGCGTCACACAAAAGCTCACCTTCGCCACGCGCCAGTTCTCGTCATGCCAGCGCAAGAAGAGAGGGAGCAGGCTCTGGCTCACGATGCTCGTGAGAGGCTTTTTCCCCTCTTCCTTCACCTGCTCCATCACCTTGCAGAAGAGCTGAATGGCGAGCAGCTGCACATGGCTGTTGTCCTGGAGGAAAGGAGAAGACCTCAGCAGCAGCAGCTACTCCAGGCCTACCGGGGCAAAGGCCCAAAACGGCGCACGGCACAAAGTTTGTGGACAGCGTCCAGTGCCCGTGGCTGGGGCACAGAGCCTTACGTTCTCAAAGTGTGGCAGGAGTGGCTCAGCCAGCTTTTGGGCGGTGGCGCTGGGTATCTTGAGGTCTTTCTCCTGGAGCATATGCAGGAGCACCGAGAGGGTCATCGTGACCATCTCTCCGTCGGGGTCAGCCAGCTGCTCCACCAGGTGCTGATACAGGCCGCGTATTCCTGCGCTCTGTGTGCAAGACAAGGCTGTGCTGTGAAGCCGTGAACCGCTGCAGCACCAAGAGCGCCCTGGCCCTGCAGCCCCACCCAGCTGCTGCAGGGCCCCGAGGCCAAAGGCCTGTTTGAGGTAGTTGGACATGGAAGCGGGAGGCAGGAGAGCTGGGAGCAGCTGCCTCAGCTCCTGAAGCCCAGCCAAGCCCAAGGGGCTGCGTTCCACAGCCCCAGCTGCCAGCGCGGCTTCAGCCGCTGCCCCCTTTCTCACCATCGAGGGCTCCTTGCTGAGCACCACGAGGCCTCTGAGCTCCAGGCGCAGCCTGTCCCTGCACTCACTTGGCAGGTGCCTGGACATGACCATCATGGCACTTTCACCGTGTTTGCTCAAGTCCAGACACTCCAGGACCTGAAAGGCACAGGGCAGTGACAGGGGACGTGGCCGGCAGGAGCCCGGAAGCGCACAGGGCCGGGCACAGGCAGCAGCACCGAGCGTGGGCACCGTCCCAGGCGGCTGCAGCTCCGAGAGGCCAGAGAGCTGGGAGGCAGCTCAGCGAGGCAGCGCTGGCCCTCAGGCTCACCTCCACAAAGAATGCCAGGGCAGGCAGATCCCAGCGTGGCTTCCTCCCAATGAGCAGGCTGAGCAGGTGCAAGGCAATGCGGGAACACAGGGGGGTCAAGCCACGGCGCATCTCCCTGGCAGGGGGAAAAAGGCAGCAAGGCCATGAGCCGGGTGGGCAAACCTCTCCCGGGACTGAGTCACAGAGGACCGACCTTTTCCCAGCACCCCGCGAGGGGACACGGGCCCTTTGGGAGGCGGCTGCTCCAGGGCACCCTCATCTCCCTGCCTTTTCCAGTCTGCTTGGCCGTCCCTCGGTGACAAGGCTCTCTTGCCCACAGCCACAGGGACTGTGCAGGGCAGCCCAGGCACAGGGCACAAATGCTGGCCGTGGCAGGGAAAAGGGTGACTCACCTGGCCAGCAGACCTGCTGCATAGTGCTGGGTGTCGGCACAGAGCAGCGTGTCCCAGACCCGCTTGCGCTCCAGAGCCACCAGCTCCTTCTGCCCGCTCAGTTGGCAGAGCAGAGCCTTCATGGTCTGCACTGCAAACCTGTGTGCCGAGCAAAGGCCAGGTCACACTGGGAGCCCTGGCCCTGGCCACAGGGGCATGGGAGGGACAGGACAACTGAGACCTGCTGGGGTTGGTGGGAAGGCGGTGTTCCTCCTGGCACATTCTCCAGAAGTTCTCAACATCCTCTGGTATCTGCTGTGTGGTGCTGAAAATTTGGAAGAGCAGAGCCACGAAGAGGTGAGCGGAATGAAGGACGATTGCCTCGTGCCACTCGGGCTCATGAGCAATCACCCACAGCACCACAGTTGCCTGCAAAAGACAAAGCGCCCTGAGGCAGCGCTCACTGCCGAGGTGTCCCTGTGCAGGGACCGAGGGGAGAGGCAGGGGGAGCGCCCGGCCTGCGGCCCCTGAGCCTGCCCCCAGCCCAGCTTTGAGCCCAGCGCCTGAGGCAGGGAGCTGCAGGGCAGGGAGAGCATGGGGAGCTGCTGGAAGGGTGTCCTGGAGGGCGAGCAAAGGCCAACTGCAGAAACTCACAGCCAGGGAAAAGACAGCCTTGTTGTCCACAATGGAGAAGAGCATGCAGTGTAGCGGCCTGCTCTCCATCACAGAGAGCAGTTCTGGAAGCACCTTCTCCATTGCTGGTTCTGACGAGCCGATGGCTCTCCACATCAGTGCGGCAGCTCTGTGGGACAAGAGCTGTGCATCAGTACCGTGCCCTGTGCAGCTGCACGGTGGGGCCGGGTGACAGAGTCCCGGTGCCCTGAGGACCAGGCAGGGAGCGTGGCAGCAGGCTGAGGAAACAGAGGGGCCCGAGGGGCCCGGAGCGCTCTGCCTGGCCAGCAGAGCCCGCTGGACAGGCTGTACAGGGCAATGGGCCCTGCAGGCCAGTGAGCCCCGAGCTCACGAGGCACTTGTGGCCCGTACCCGTCGCACGATGGGGCACAGCGCAGGAGGCTCATCACCACATGGGCAGGATGTTCTTCAGCCAGCGTCAGAATCTCCGTTCGCAGCCCGGCATCCACAGAGACACAGGACACGAGTCTCTGGTGAATGTCCCTCACCATGGCTGGCACCTGGAGGAGACATGGGCAACATTTGGAGTGCTGTCCATGGAAGCAACTTTCCCAGCTTCCCCTGAGAAGGGCTTGCCTTCCCACCGCACTGTGCTGCCTTCAAAGGCTGAGGGAGGCCCAGTGGATGTGTCTTGAGGGGCCACACGATCCTGGGAGGCCTTCAGCCCTGGCCCCAGGCTGGGTACCTGCTGCGGAGAAGAAGCACCCTTCTCCTGGAGAAAATCCACACCTGGTGGAGCGGGTGTGGCATGGGTCTTGGAGATGCCGTGTGTGTGGGTGTTTGTGGTGGCCGTGCCCTCAGTCAGGGCCATGTCAGCCCTCACCCTGCCCTCAGCAATTACCTGGGCAGAGTTGGCTGCGCGCTCAGCGGACGCTGTGCTGGCATCAGGCTTTGCCTGTAGCTTGGTCAGCCTGGAGTCGGGCTGGGCTGAGCCCTTGGTTGGAGCGGCGCTGGTCTTCCTACGCCGAATGCGCAGGAACCCCCGCAACGTCTGCAGCAGAAGGAAGGGCGGGAAGAGAGGGACGCTGCATGCAACGCTCCAAGCGCAGAGCTCGGCCGAGCAGCGACAGCAGGCCCGGCCCGGGTGGGGATGGCCGCAGGTACCTGCAGTGCTCTGCGGAAGCGGCCACGGGTGGGTTCCTGCTCCTGTGTCCGGCCCTTCCCTGCATCTGGCAAAGAGCAAGCGCAGCCAGGGCTGAGGGGCTGCGGGAGAGGCCGGAGAACACAGCCCAGCCCTGCGCTCCGCGGGCAGGGACAGCCCCCGGACACCCAGGGGACAGAGCACGGCCGGCCCCTGTTCAGTCCTGTCTGTGGGCATCTCCTCAGGGGCTGGGCTATGGGGCCAAGCCGGCTGCAGGCCCCAGCCCTGCGGCCCAACTCTGCCACTCACCATCCTGCAGCGGCTGCAGCTGCTCCGGCTCTTCAGGCTGCTGTGCTGGGGCTGCTGCTGGGCCTTTCTTCTTTTTGCCCCGAAGCACCTTGAACAGGCTGAACACTCTGCCCGCCATCCTGCTTTCTGGCCTCGAGGGCACCTTCCAGACAGATGCCTCGGGCCAGTCAAGGAGTGCCGCAGTCGTGCCTTCAAGGCACCTGCGACACAGAAGCCTCAGCAGAGCTGCAGGACAGCAAGTCCTGCACTCTGGTCCCGAGGGCTCCTGCCACAATGACAGGACGCTCCTCGTGAACGACTGAGGCCACCAAGTCCCACGGCCTGGCTACGAGGGCACCGGCCGCAGGGATGGGAGATGCCTCGGAAAGCTCCGAGGCACCAAGTCCCGCAGCGTGGCCGCAAGGCCAGCCGCAGGAGCAACGCCTCGGAAAGCTCCGAGTCACAAAGTCCTGCAGCGTGGCCGCAAGGCCAGCCGCAGGAGTAGCGCCTGGGAAAGGCTCCGGGTCAGCGACAAATGAGCTGGCTGTGTGAGGGCTCCGCACAGCACCGCTCTCTCCCGTCCTGTCCCGTCGCAAGCACCAAGCGCTATGGCGTGGCCGCGTCGTCGCGTCGCCACCAGCACCTGTGTGAGCACGTGTCACAAAGGGTTGCTTGGACACCCCGTCCCACTGCCTTCCATGGTGACCGTGCTGCCCCGTGTCACCAAGGGCCCTTGGAAACGCTGCCACGTGCCCTGGGGCCACCCCCACCCCACCCAAAGTGCCCCAGGTTGGAAGGAATCCACTGGCCCAAGTGTATAAGACAACCCGGGACACACCAAGACAGCCCAAGTGCTCAGGGAAGGCCTCTGCAAGGTGCCTGGCCCGCACTGCCCAGCTCAGGGCTGGCCCTGGAGCAGAGCAGCTTCCAGCAAGCAAAAGGCATACTTCCCACGAAATAAAACACACCAGATAGGGAAGATGGCATTAGTGTGCACGTAAAGGCCTTTGAATTCACAGCTCTCCATGAAAGAGCTTTGGGGCTCTCAGCTGGACAGAAATGATCTGGCTGAGACCCGTGCTCAGAGGGGGGATCACACTCTGCCGCAGGTGCTTGGCTTGGTCTGCACAGGCCCAGGCAGATGCCAGAGCTGCCCTTCACGGCCTTCCCCCTTCCCACACCCTTCTGCCAAGTACAGCGGGCCTCAAGGACTGAAAGGAGCACAGGGAGCCAAAGGGAGACAGCTGCACCTGCCTCACGGGGGCTCCTGGGGAAACACTTTCCTGGAGAAGCAAGGCCCTCTCCTCCAAAGGCGTTTCTCCCAATTCTGTTCATTTCCTGGGGAACACCAAGCCACACTTAGGAAACCCTGGCAAGGCTGAATTACTTCTGATCCTTGCAACACAGGCACTCCGGCTCGAGCGCCTCTTTCTTTCCCCCAAGTCTGTTTCCCCATGTCGCTTTTGCTGCACAGCCCCACGTCCCCTGCAAACACGAGCTGCCCGCTGCCTCTTCACGTGCCTGAACTCCTGCCTGCGGTCTCGGCAGCAAATCCAGGCTGTTCCCAGCCAGAGAGCAGAGCCCTGTTCCCGCAGGAGCTTCTCGTGAGCACCTTCCAGGCTGCTGCACTGTGCACACAGCACTTCCCGTGCCCACCCAGAACGCTCTGGGGACAACAGAGCACCAGCTGGCCGCCCCTGGGCTCAGCACACCCCAAACACAGGCGCAGGAAGATGCAGTGGTGTTTTGCAGCCATGGCCAAGAGAGATGGGAAGGCTCCCCAGCCTCTGCTCTCACTTGGTTGGGTTTCTGACTGGCTCTGAGGCAGGGGCTGCGATTCCTCGCTTGTGGGGAGAGCTGAACCGCCAGAACCACACCCAGCATGGTCGCACCTCGGAGTCTCAACCACTCCGCTGCTGCTGCTTCATTTGCTTTTAGGAACACCCAAAGCTCACCGTTAGGCCACCATGGCCTCTGGTTCTGCCCTCTTCCTGTGTCTGTGTAGGAATGGAGCATTGCTGTGCTTGGAGGAAGCTCTTTGTGAAAACTTCCAACCCTGCAAGCTCCTTTGCCCTCCGTCAATGCTCGCCATGGAATCCCTCACGACTGGGATCAGAGCATACTCAGGTTGGCTCTTCTAAAAGCCAGGGTCCTTGTCCCCTGCAGCGTGCTCAGTAGGACCTTGAACTCCACGATATTGTGCTGCTGCACCTGCAGGACAGGGACCTTTGCAGCCTCAGCTCGTTCCTCTGTGTCCGTGCACAAAACACAGCGCGGAAGAGAACGGCAGCAGGGCCCTGTGTGTCCCAGGGCTCAGGTTTTGTGCTACTTCAGCTCCACAGAGACGTGGGTAAAATGAAGAAACCAAAGTGTTTATTAGGGGAAGGCAAAGCGAAGGGGTGAGCTGGGAGGGGAAAAAAAGGGATGGGCAGGGCCCAAGGGCTGGAGGGAGGGAGCTGCCAACGGGAGAGAGAGGCAGGAGCTGCTGGAGCTTCCAACAGGTTCAGCTGGGACCAGCAGCATCAGCTGTATCTGGAGCTGGAGCTGGTCCCCTCTGCACTGCAGGTGGTCCCATCTTCAATGGGAACTGGAGGTCGCCGAAGGACACTGGTTCAACTGATCCAGCAGACGAAGTTGAGCAGATCTTCTGTCAAAGGTCTGCTGGACAACCTGGCTCATTAAGGAGGGGCTCTCATCTTCCCTGAGGGCTTGAAGGGCTGGGAGAGAGAGGAACAGAGCCACGGTCAGAGGCCGTGTTGTGGGAGTCCAAGGAAAGCCTCCTGGCCAGCTCTTGCCATGGCAGGAGGGAGCGGGAGACAAGGGCATCGGCCGGAAGGTGCTGGCCACGGCTCCGCCATGTCCCTGCGAGCTGTCCGTGCTCCGCGCACGGGCCCTCGGCCGCACGGGGAGCCGAGCCCCCCGCATCCCGGGCAGGGACTGGAGCTCCGTGCCCAGCATTGGCAGCTGCCACGCGGCTGCCCTCCCTTACTCACCCTCGCTCAGGACCTGGAGCTCCTCCTTGTGCCCCATCGTGAGCACCCCGGCGACCCCTGCCAACACAGAGCGTGTCGCGGCACCAGGCGGCACGGCTGCCCCGCACGGGCGCTGCCAGCCCTCGGCCACACGGCCTCGTCCCCCGGCGGGGCTCAGCGCGTGCCCCCGCCGCATCCTGACGCCCAAGGATTTTATAGGGTTTTACAGGGTCTGCAGGCAGAGCAAGCTATTATTGGCTAACACACACAGTTTACATTTTTTCTCTTACACACAGGGATATTGTTTTGCTTTACTCTCTCTTCTGCATGAAGGTTTCAAGGACTTTAGCCCTTAATATCACGACTTATTTCAAAGGCTGGTTTGTGCATACAGGCCTTTACTAATATATAAAATATAGCAACACATCTCCCTGCTGGCTCTAACACTTCTGCCCTCTTCCTGATCCTGTTCAGGGATGGAGCATTGCTGTGCTTTCAGGAAGCTGTTCTAGAAAGACTCAGGCATTCCAAGCTCCTTTGCCCTCTGTGCATGCTTGCCACAGAATCCCTCACAGCCGGCTTCAGGGCATACTCAGCTTGGCTCTGCCAAACTCCAAGGCCTTCAGGGTGCTCAGTTAAACCTTTAACTCCACAATGCTGTGGAAGCAGACCTTCAGCACAGGGACCTTTCCAGCCTGATCTGTGCTCGTTCTTCTGCATCTCTGCACAAAACACAGAGCAGGAGAGAACGGCAGGAGGGGCCTGTGTGTCACAGTGCTCTGGATTTGTGACCCTTCAACTCCACAGAGATGCAGGTTAAGTGAAAAAGCCAAACTGTTTATTGATGGGATGCAAAGCAAAGGGATGAACTGAGGGTCAAAAAAGGCGATGGGCAAGGTCTGAGGGCTGGAAGAAGGGAGCTGTCAAAAGGGAGGGAAAGTGGAGGGAAAAAGAAGGGATGGGCAGTGTCTGAGGGCTGCAGGGAGGGAGCTGTCAAAATGGATGGAGAGTGGAGGGAAAAAGAAGGGATGGGCAGTGTCTGAGGGCCACAGGGAGGGAGCTATCAAAAGGGAGGGAAAGTGGAGGAAAAGAGAAGGGATGGGCAGTGTCTTAGGGCTGCAGGGACAGAGATATCTAGAGGTAGGGAGAGGGCTGAAGCCATGCGAGCTTCCCACAGGCTCAGCTGTGCCAGTTGCCAGCAGTGCCTGGAGCTCCAGCTGGTCTCTTCTGGTTGCAGCGTAGCCTCATCTTCCATAGCATCATACATGAAGACCGATTTCTTAAGCCAGCAGACGAGCGTAATTCTGCAGTTCTTTCAATAAATGTCTGCTGAAGAACTGTGTTTCTCTCAGAAGGGTTGTCATCTCTTCTTAGAGCTTGAATTGCTGCAAGAGAGGGGAACAGAGCCACGATCAGAGCCCAGATCTGTGGGAATCCAAGGAGAAAGTCCTGCCAGAGCCATCCCAGCCTGCTCTTGCCGTGGCCACAAGAGTGAAGAGGCCAACAGGATCAGCTGCAAGGTCCTGGTCACGAATCCACACCCCACCCAAATCCCCGCCCCATGTCGCTGAAATCTCTCTGTGATATTCCCACACCACCAAGGTGTCCACACAGGGAGAGAAGCCCTCTGAAGCTGGGGCACGGATTACAGCTCCCTCCCCGGGCACTGCAGATCCCCCAGTGCCAGCCCCTCATTGCCCGCTGCCCTCACTCACCCGCGATGAGGGCCTGCAGCTCCTCCTGCTGCCCCCTCAGGGGCTCCCTGGCCATCCCTGGGAACACAGAGCCTGTCAGGGCCCCGGCGGCACAGCTCCCTGCCAGCGGCGCTGCCAGCCCTGTGGCCACACGCCCTCCCGCCCCGGCAGGGCTCAGCCCGGGCCCTTGCCGCATCCTGACTCAGCCCAAGGGCACGGCTGCCAGAGGCCGGCAGCAGCAGCCCCGAGGGCAGCCGGGGCTCCAGGGCGCCGGGCCCGGGTGCCGCTGCCGGGGCAGCAGCCGGGGCTGGGGCCGAGCTGCGGCGGGGCGGGGAGGGAGCCCGGGTTCGTGGCTCACCGAGGAACCTGATGGCCGCCTCTCGCAGGGGCTCCTGTGGGCTGTCCAGGTACGGTAGGGCCCGGCACAGGTGCTCGGCCGCTCGGCTCTCGTCCTGTGCCAGCTGGAGAGAGCGGCAGGAGGGAAGGGTTGGCGCGGGCTCTGCCTCTCGGCCGGGCACTGCCTGTGGCCAGCCCCGGCCTCCCGTGCCCGCCCAGCCCTGAGGCCCGACCAGCAGCCGCTGGCGCCGGGCTCAGGAGGGGGCAGAGAGCCGGGTGCTGCCCGAGGAGCCGCGCTGTGTCCCTGGCCCGCAGCCCCACTGGGCTGGGGCTCCATCGGCACCCGGCTCGGGGCCACAGGAGCCTGGAGACGAAGCCGTGTGGCCCAGGAAGGGAGCGGCAAGTGGGGCACAGGCTGGCGCCCCTGGGTGCAGCACTGGGCAGGGGCCACAGATGCCACCTCCACACACTGAGCACTGGGGGCAGGGAGCTTCTCAAATTTGGTTTCTCCAGGCCGTTCTTACCAGACACTCAGCAAACTTTGACAGCTGCTCCTTCCTCACCAGCCACTTCAGATTCCTCCTCTTGAGGAACTCGGCTACACAAAGCAGCGTTTCCCGAGAGGCCTGGAGAGCAGCAGAGATGCAGAGATGGCACTGCGGCCCAGGGCACAGGACTCTTGTTTGGGTGACAGGGCCCAGAGGAAGCCGCAGCCTGGGAGGTTCCAGGACAGGAGGAAGCCGATGCCCCTCCCAGGGATGCACCGGCATCACAGCAAACCTCACCTTCGCCACACGCTGGTTCTCATCATGACAGTGGATGAAGAGTGGAATCAGGCTCTGGTCCAAAATCTTCTCCAGGGGCTTCTTTCCCTCGTCCACTACCAAGTCCATTGCCTTGAAGAAGAGGTCAAGGGAGAGCAACTGCACATGGCTGTGGTCCTGGAGGAAAAGAAGAGAAAAAGACCTTAATACCAATTCCTCCAGGCTCACCTGGGCAAAGGCCCAGAAATCTGTAAGACACAAAGTTTCTGGGCAGCAGCCAATGCCTGTGGCTGGGGGCACAGAGCCTTACGTGATCAAAGAGCAGCAGGAGTGCCTGAGCCAGCTTCGGAGCAGTGGTGCTGCATATCATGATGTCTTTATTGTTGAGAATATTGATGAACACACAGAGGGCCATGCCAACTACATCTCCCTCTGCATCAGCCAGCAGGTCCTGAAGGCTTTGAGACAGGCTGCACATTCTTATGGCCTGTTTGGAACACAAGGCTGTGCTGGGAAGCCCTGAACGGCTGCAGCGCCAAGACCGCCCTGGCACTGCAACCCCACCCTGCTGCTGCTGGGCCCAGAGGTCAAAGGCCTGTCCCGAAGCACTCAGGCAGGTGAGGCAGGAGAGCTGGGAGCAGCTGCCTCAGCTCCTGAAGCCCAGCCAGCCCAAGGGGCTGCTTTGCCCAGCACAGCTTCAGCCGCTGTCCCGTTCTCACCATCGAGGGATCCTTGCTGAGCACCACGAGGCCTCTGAGCGCCAGGCGACGCCTCTGCCTGCACTCGCTCTGCAGGTGCCTTGACGCGATCTCAAGGACACCGTCACCATATTTAGTCAAATCTAAGCACTCGAGGACCTGAAAGGCACCGGGCAGTGACAGGGGAGCCGGCCGGCAGGAGCCTGGAACTGCACAGGGCTGGGCCCAGGCAGCAACACAGGGCACGGGCACCGTCCCAGGCAGCTGCGGCTATGCAAGGGGACAGGGCTGGCAGGCAGCTCAGCGAGGTAGTGCTGGCCATCGGGCTCACCTCCACAAGGAATGCCAGGAAGGACAGATCACAGCATGGCTCCTCCCTTCTGAGTGACTTGAGCAGGTGGAGTGCAATGCGGGAACAGAAGGGGATCAAGCCACGGCGCATCTCCCTGTCAGGGGGAAAACGGCACCCAGACCCTGATGGGGGGGGGACAGACCTTTCCCAGGAATGACTCACAGAGATCTGGCCTTTCCCCAGCATCCCTGGAGGGACCGTGGGTGCTTTGGGAAGAGGCTCCTTTTGGGCACCCTCCTTTCTCAGCCTTTTCCAGTCTGCTCAGCCATCCCTCAGTGACGAGGCCCTCTGGCCAGGACCACAGGGACTGTGTGAGACACCCCAGGCGCAGGGCACAAGTTTCAGAGGCAGCTGGGAGAAGTGAGGCTCACCTGGCCAGCAGACCCACAGCATAGTGCTGGGTGTCAGCACAGAGGAGCGTGTCCCAGCCACGCTTGCGTCCCATTTCCATGACCACATTGTCACACTGCAGTCGGCAGAGCAGAGCCTTCATGGCCTGCACTGCGAACCTGTGTGCAGAGCAAAGCCCAGGTCACACTGGGTGCACTGGTGTCAGCCACGAGGGCATGGGAAGGACAGGAGGACTGGCACCTGTTGGGGTTGCTGGGAAGGCGGTGTTGCTCCCGGCATGCTTTCCAGAAGCTGTCAGCTTCCACTGGTGGCATCAGCTGACATGGTGTGGTGATGACAACATGGAACAGCAGAGCCACAAACAGGCGGGCGGAATAAAGGATCATTGCCTCGTGGCATTCAGGCACTTGGATAATCATCCAGAGCACCAGAGTTGCCTGCAAAAGAATCACACCAAGACAGCGCTCAGTGCCGAGGTGTTCATGGAGCAAAGCCCGAGGGGAGACGCACGGGGAGCAGTGGGCCCAGTGTCCCCTGAGCCTGCCCCTGGCCCAGGTTTCAGCCCAGCGCCTTTGGCAGGAAGAAGATGGAGAGCTCCTGGGGAAGCAAGCTCCAGGTGATCAAAGGCCATCTCCAGAAACTCACACTCAAGGAAAAAACGTCCTTGTTGTCCCCATCAGAGGTGCAGGTGCTGCAAAGGGGCCAGTTCTCCATCACATAGAGCAGTGCTGGCAGCACTTTCTCAACTGTTGGTCCCGACGAGGCTATGGTTTGCCACATCATGGCAGCAGCTCTGTGGGATCAGAGCTCTGTGTCAGGGGTGTCTCAGTGACATTGCCATGCCCTGTGTAGCTGTGGGGTCTCAGGGGACAGAACCCCCGTCCCCTGAGGGGCAGGGAGGGAGCACTGGCAGCAGCCTCAGGAAACAGAGGGGCCAAAGGCTCCTGGACCTCTCTGCCTGTTGGGCAGAGCCCATTGGACAGGCTGTGCAGGGCGATGGGCCCTAAAGGCCAGTGAGCCCTGAGCTCTCAAGACACATGGGCCCCATACCTGTCACACCACGGGGCACAGCGCAGGAGGGTCAGCACCACATCGACCGGGTGTTGTTCAGCCAGCCTTATTATGTCAATTTGCTGCCTGACATCCACAGTGACATGGGACACCAGACTCTGGTGAATGTTCCTAACAGTAGATGGCACCTGGAGGAGGCACAGGGAAGACATGGAGTGCTGTCCAAGGCAGCAACTTCCCCAGCTTCCCCCAAGAAGTGCTTCCCTTCCCGTCATGCTCTTCTGGCCTCAAAGGCTGATGGGGCCCTGTGGATGTGGCTTGAGGGGGCACAGGATCATGGGAGACCTCCAGTTCTGGCCCCTGGCTGGGTACCTGCTGGTCAGAAGAAGCAGCTCTCTTGTCAACAATGTCAGAAGAGACACGAGGGTCCTTGAAATAATCCCATATGAGCTCTTGGCTTATAGTGGGAGTGGGTATCCTGTCGGCATTCGCAATGCCCTGAGTCTCTCCGGTGTCATCATTTGGAATGGCCACGCCCTCAGTCCCTGTCATGTCAGCCTCTGCCCTGTCATCCTTCACTGCAGCATCACAGTCTTGTGAGCACTCAGCTGAATCTGGGCTGACATCAGGCTCTGCCTGGAGCTCGATCAGCCCGGAGTCAGGCTCAGCTGTGCCCTCAGTTGCTGCTGTGGTGTTGTTCTTTCTACGCCCAATGCGCAGGAACTTGCGGAACCTCTGTGCAGAATGAACAAAGGACAGGGAAGAGAGGCATGTTCCATGGAGTGCTGCAAGTGCAGAGCTGGGCTGAGCAGTGACAGCAGGCCCAGCCCAGGTGGGGATGGCTGCAGGTACCTTCAGCGTTCTGCGGAAGCGGCCACGGGCAGGCTCCTGCTCTTGTGCCCCGTCCATGGCTGCATCTGTCAAAGAGCAGCCAGAGCTGAGGGGCTGCGGGAGAGGCCGGAGAACACAGCCCAGCCCTGCACTCCCCAGGCAGGGACAGCCCTGGGGTGGCTCAGGGGATGGAGCACGGCCACTGGCAGGGGTCAGCCACAGCCCATATTCCGTCCTGTCCTTGGGCATGTCCACATGGGCTGGGACATGACGGGACGGGACGGGACGGGACGGGACGGGACGGGACGGGATGGGATGGGATGGGATGGGATGGGATGGGATGGGATGGGATGGATGGGACCCAGCTGCCTGCAGCCATCAGCCCTGTGGCCCAGCTCTGCCACTCACCATCCTGCAGTGGCTGGTGCTCCGGCTCTTCAGGCTGTTGTTCTGGGGCAGCTCCAGGGTCTGTCTTTCTGTTCCCTCTATACACTTTGAACAGGTTGAGGAATCTGCCCGCCATCACACAATCTGGCCTCAAAGGCACCTTAAAGAGAGATGCCTTGGGAAATCTCTGAGTCAACAAGTCATGTGGTTGTGCCTTGAAGGCACCTGCGAGAGAGAAGCCTCAGGAAGCCTACAGGACAGCAAGTCCTGCAGTCGGGTCTCGAGGGCTCCTGCCACAATGACTGGAGACTCCTCGTAAATGACTGTGGTCACCAGGTCCCACAGTCTCACCTTGAGGACAGAGGCCAGAAGGATGGGAGATGCCTCAGATAAGCTCCAGGTCACCAAGTACCGGAGTCTGGCCTTGAAAGCACCTGCAAAAGAGAAGTCTTGGGAAGGCCACAGGCCACCAAGTCCCGCAGTCTTTCCCCGCAGGCACCTGCAAAAGAAAAGCCTCAGGAAAGCCACGGGCCACCAAGGCCTGCAGTCTTGCCACGAGGTCACCTGTAGGAGTAAAGGCTTTGAAAAGCTCCGGGTCAGACACAATCGAGTGCGCTGTGTGGGGGCTCCTCACAGCACCGCTCTGGCGCGTCCTGTCCCGTCGCGTGCACTGAGCACTGTGGCATTGCCCTGTCACCGCCAGCCCCTATGTCACCATGTGTCACAAAGGGCCCTTAGACACCCTGTCCCTTTCCATTCCACGGTTACCAGGCTGCACCGTGTCACAAAGGGCCCTTGCACTCACTGCCACCTGCCCTGGTTCCGCCCCCATCCCCCCCAAAGTGGCACAGGTTGGAAGGAATCCCTTGCCCAAAGTGTCTAAGACAGCCTGACAGGATCTTTAGGAATGCCTCAAACCATCAGCAAACGCTGCCCTGCTCTGCAGGCTCAGGGCAGCAGAAGGAGCCCCCAGGGCTGCTGACACAGCCGCAGCAGGAAGGGCACGGGGCCTGGCACAGAATCTGCACAGGGTCCTGGCAGCACTGAAATCAGCAAGTGTGGCAGAGTCCCCACCAAGGCAGACCTGCCACCCCAGCCGAGCCCTGGCAGCGCTGGTGCCCTTCTCCTGCCCCAGAGACCTGTGCCCCTGGGGGGTTTCTGTGCCAGAGGGCAGCCAAAGCCCACGTGCATTGGGGGCTGGGCTCCTTCCTGCAGGGGTCTTGTCAGGAGCATCTGGAACAACTGCTGGCAATGCTTAGCCTTGGTCAGATTATTACATGTTGGAATTATTTTCCCATTGAAGTCATTTCCTGTAGCTCAAAAACATCTTTGTTGGGAAGGCACAGAAGGATCTGGCATTTAAGAACCCTCAGTTCATGAGAGCTTTACTTCCCCGTTGCTCAACTCAAGAAGTTCCGAAAAGTTGCAGACTTCACCAATTAATTGGAATGACCGGAGAATGTGAAAGATTTGCAAGTTTGCTTCCCATCTCGAAGCAGCAAGTCTTTTGCCTTAACATCATCCATTGAGAGTCACTTTACAAAGTATAACACTACACAGAGGCTAAAAAAAGGCCATTCTTTGGTTTGCAAACCTTTGCTTTTCTATGGAGTGTCATGGGGTTACTTTACCTTTAAGGAAGTTAAAGTTGCTGGGGACTGAAAGGAGTCTCTTCTCCTGACCAATTATTGGTCATTACTGGGGATTGACAGCAATTTTAACCATTGAAAAGGGAGATCAACTTGTGAACCCTACCTTAAGATGTAAAGTCAGGGCACTTAGGTTCTCTTTGTTTCCTGGCTGTGAAGGGTGGCGGAGCTCCAGGCCTCCTGTTCCCTGCCCAGGCCATGCGGCCGGGCGGGGGCTGGGCTGGGCCTGCCGCGTCTCCCGGCCGGGAGATGGGGCCTGCGGGGTTTGCCCCGGGCTCTGGCTGGGCCGGGCCGGGCTGATCTCTGGCTCGGCTGTAGGCTTTGGTGTAACTAAATTCACCAGAAACTGCCGAGTGAAGAAGGAGAGAGGGTCTGGACCTGCAGCAAGCAGAGACACCGACCACACTCTCCAGAGCAGCTATGAAGAACCTTCCATCGCAGACAGCTCCAGCTCCTGTTCAGCAGAGATCACCGAACCATCTACAAAAACCTGGGAAAGATTTTAACTCTTTCTTATCCAGATGAGACTTGCGGATTAATCTTTTTATCCAGAGAGAGAAAAAGAGAGTGATCAACATGAAAAGAGACTTTATAAACTACCAGTGACAGGAAAGAAAAGAAGCTTCAGAAAAGGTACAGAATAAGGAGATGCTTTAATTAAGATGAAATATCTTTCTGTTAAAACTATGGAGATGGACAATGAAGTCCTGAAAAGAACTCTTTTAATTCATGACAGAGTATGGGGAGGAATAGAGTGTTCAAGGTGTAAAATTTGAGTAAAAAGTAGAATAATTGTGATACAGTGAAGTGCTGGAAGATTTAAAGCCTTGAGAGGCAATGAGAAACCTGTTTTCTAGTGAAGCTCACAGAAACAGATGAAGAAGACTTTTGCTTTTGAATAACTCATCCTTAAAATGCCATCCCTAGACTCATGGGCCATACACACCTCAGAGTGAGGTGAAAATGGGAGGAGTGAGCTCTGATAACAGCAGTTCTGGGAAACTAACATCAGAGCAATGGAAAACTATAACAAAAATAGTTTTCTTGTGAAAAGCTCCATAAATTAACAGGAAGAAACTTCTGTTTCTCTACAAAGACTGGTGAAAAGACTGTAGCAGGAATTGGGACTGTTTTAACCACCAAAGTTCCAAAGTTTTTGTCTCTATTGTCATGTGAACAAGGGAATAGTGGGTAGATAAGAGATGAAAAGGTTTTTCTGGAAGTTTATTCTGGTGTTCTTATTATTGTAGTTTGTCAATAAACTTTCTTTATTCCTTTTAAGTTTTATGCCTGTTTTGCTCTTGTTCTAATCCATATCTCACAGCAAGAAATAAGTAATCTTTTTTTAGTTACTGGTTTAAAACCACAACAGGAGGGATGATAATATCCTAATTCTCTGAAGGATTAAAGCTCTCAAGGAATGAAAGTCCACTCAGTATCACAAAAGTAGTACAAACGACTGAGTAGATTGCAAAAAGGCTAATCCTGCCCCTGGTACAGATATCTAGGTGGCCAATAAATTACAGCTCTCCCCTCTTCTTTTTTTGCATGAGAACCAGGACCACTAACAGGAAAAGTCACAGATATTCCTTATGTCCTCCACAACCAAAGCTGAGCCAAACCATGGATGCTGCCGTCAAACTGACTCAAATTCCATCCTAGACCTCTCACTTCCAGACAACTCCTTCCCCAACACACCCACCAACACCAACGCCCCCGAAACACACTCACAGAACTCCTCAACACCCCACCAGGACCCCCAGCTGTCCCCATCCCTCCACAGAGCTTTCCCACCCTCCAGCAGACCCCCTGGTTCCCTGCACATGCCATGGGATGGCACTCAGCAGGATCTGCTCTGAGGCCTTCCACGGTAGCAAGCTCAGGCTGCCAGGCCAATGGTTCCTGGATCATCCTTCCCACTGACCCTTCCTGTGCACGGCTCTTACATTTACACATTTGAGCTCAGCTTGGACTTCTCCCCTTAAGCAGGATTATTGGGAAAGGATGGAGAGCAGCCTGGCAAGCTCTTTCTCCAGCTCCCTCTTTACTCTTGGGGCAGGTAGAACATTCCACAGGAAAGCAACTGGTGCCACAAGGAGTGGGCGACGTCAGGGGAGATCACTCAGGACTGCTATATCCTGAGGGAACACTGCTGGGCTTGACCTTTGGGTACCTGCACAAACTTCAAGTCAGCCGCCTTAGTTTCCAGGACAGCCCTGTGTTGGCCAGCATCCTGACGTGGATGCTGGACTGCTGCAAGGCGCTGCTGGGACCCAGCAGGACAGGACTGGCTGTCTTGTTTACATGTTGAAAATGAGTTAGATTGTATTTAGCTAGAAATTTAGGGATCCCTTCATTTGATAAGGAGCTGTGCCACGATAAGCTAAGAAATTTTTTTTGGATTCTCTATTTTAGCTGTTTTGTAGCATTTAATTTTGTCTCAATACAGCAAAGTAGAGGCCCTTCTTTTGGTTTGGATTCTTTAGGGAATTGTTTCCCATCTGAAAGTGTTGCCGCCTGCAAACCTCAGGATCTCGTCCAGGGAAGCAGCAGGGTTCTGGGGACCAGCATGAAACACCAACGAGACGGGCTCCCGTTCATGAAACCATTTATTCAGTATGGGAACAAAGTCAGGTCCAGAACAGAGAGCCCTGAACAGAGGCACAGCAGGGGTTTTTGAGGGACAGAAACGAGGGTTTACACCTTTGAGGGTGGAGTTCAGGGTCAGGGGCCACTAGAAACACAGCAAGGGAGAACCCCCCAGGGACTCAAACCCAATCAGAACTCCTGGGCCGCCCTTCACAAGGGGTTTGGGGTGGGACAATGTTAACTCTTTGTTTCCCTGAGGCCGCTGCCACATCTGCTCCTTTTTTATTTTTTTTTATTTTTTTTTTCAAATTTTAATTAGGAGCTTAAAATGTTTCCAAACATACACCTTAAAATTTCACCTCTTCCACAGAGCACTCACTTTGCTTTGTGGGACACCAAAAACTCAATCACAAAACACATTAGGCAAACAGAAAAAAAAAAAACAAAATTAAAAACAAACACTTAAATCTCGGACCACGCCGGGCAAATTAAACGGTGATGGTACTTAATGCAAACATAATGATTTTTTAGTTCAGTCTCTTCCACTTTAGGATTCTCTCTTTGGAAGGGTGCAGCTCTTAGATCTCCTCTTACGAGGGGCAGAATTCTTCGATCTCCAGCTTCGGCTCCGGCTCCCATGTGGGCGTCGCCTCTTTAGATGATCTCGGTGTAACACTGGCTTTCGGAGCTCGGTTACAGTTTCGATTTCCCCGGAGGGGGTTGTTGCCCACGATGGAAAAGGCACAGCCCCCAGGGGTGGAGCACCGAACAAAGGGATGGGGCCAAGCAGGAGTTACTGGGAGGTTCGGGAAGGGAAGGTTCGGGACCGGAAAAGAAGGAGCAAGGCGGGAAACAAGGGATCCCAGACCGCGTGGCCGGCGCCATCTTGGGATGGGGGGGGGAGGCCGGGACAGACTTTCCCGGACAGGGAACGGGAATATGGAAAGACAGGGGGTGAAGGGGGGACATGGAACGGCGGGCAGACGGCAGCAGACCCGCATCACTCTGGATGGTCTCCGTCCCTTGCCTGCCTTCAGGAAAACGGGGGATGGGATGGCAGAAAAGACACTGGGGTGACGGGGAGTCGGCAGCAACCCCGAGCCATCTTGGCTTTTTTCACCCTTTGTCCTGCCCTTAGGAACAGAGGAAAGGGGAAGGTACAGGGAGGTATACACCAAAAAAAAAGGAACTTCACAGAAGACAGAAACAGTCCACCGGAAGAGCCATACCGTCCATAATGTTGATATCGTCCATAATCGTCCATAATGTTAATAGAATCGTCCATAATTTTGATATCGTCCATAATACGTCTCGTTGGGTGATGTTAGGTGCTTGTCCCAGCGTCTGGTCTCGGCTCCAACACCTCCGTCAGCCCTTTTCTTCCCCCATGCCCGAGGCACTCTCAACCCAGCTTCCCTGCCAGGTACTCTCAAGTCCTCCTTTCCAAGGCGGGGGTCTCGCCGGCTCTCAAGCCATCAGCCGGGGACTTACGAGGTGTCCATGGAGCCGGGTCCTGCTGTTCTCCTGGTGCTTCACTGGATGCCACGCATTCTCTCACCATTTGTTGCAGTCTGCAAACCTCAGGATCTCGTCCAGGGAAGCAGCAGGGTTCTGGGGACCAGCATGAAACACCAACGAGACGGGCTCCCGTTCATGAAACCATTTATTCAGCATGGGAACAAAGTCAGGTCCAGAACAGAGAGCCCTGAACAGAGGCACAGCAGGGGTTTTTGAGGGACAGAACCGAGGATTTACACCTTTGAGGGTGGAGTTCAGGGTCAGGGACCATTAGAAACACAGCAAGGGAGAACCCCCCAGGGACTCAAACCCAATCAGAACTCCTGGGCCGCCCTTCACAAGGGGTTTGGGGTGGGACAATGTAACTCTTTGTCTCCCTGAGGCCGCTGCCACATGAAAGGAAGACTCTGTGAAGGCAGCGGTTGTCTGGGGCACAAATACAGGTCATGAAGAAACAAAAGACGTGGCCGAGACCTCTTACATCCCACACTAATGAGTCAGCCAAGGGAAAGGTGCATTTGGGAGTCATGCCTGGGGGAGGAGGGACAGGCGGTGGGGTTATGGCTGTCTCTTAGCTGGGGGACACGGCTCAAAGGGCAGATGGTTGAGGTTTTGGTGTCGGAGTGCTGCTGCCCAGAGGATCCACTGCTACTGCAGAACTTTTCCATCACTGTGCCTCTTTAATGTGGGTGAGCCTCTGCTCACAAGTGTGGCCATGTAAGTGGGTCCTTTAAATACCCAGTCAGCCTGGGAGGGATCCTCACCATCTGCTTGGGTGCCTCAGGGGAAAACCAGAACCCAAAGGGAGCGTTTCATGGCTGCTTTTGGGAGCCCAGCAGCTGCTGTTGTTGCCAGGGCATTACACAGGTGACAGCCAGGGAACACCCAAGCCAATCCTCTCCCCTCCACCTTTTTTCTCCTTCCAGGGCTGCCCAGACCCTGCTGTTTCTGCCGCTGCTCCGGATTTTTAGTACACTTTTAGCTCAACATCCCTGGGTCTGCCCAGCCCCATGCTGCTCCTGCCACAGCTTCGAGCTCATTGCTAAACTGTTTGCCATCCCGGGCCTGCACTCCTCTGCTGTTCCAGCCCGGTCCCTCAAGGTTCCTGGTATAGGCCATTTCACCAACTTTATATCCCCCCACATTTGGGTGCCTTAACAACTGTACTGGGTCGACCCTGGTTGGGTGTCAGGTGCCCACTCTGTCACTCTGTCACTCTCTTTCCCACTGGGATGGGGAAGAGGATAAGACAGAGAACAGCCAGCAGGGTGAGACAAGGCAGTTCTATTACAGTAAAATAAAGAACTAAACAGAGATCTGGGCCCGCCTGGGCTGAAGAGAAAAAAAGTCACTCTCTACTTCCCATCTGATGTTTGGACATTTTCTGAAAAGAAAGGCTTCAGCACACATAATGGTTCTTCCAGAAGGCAAACACTGAAAACTCACAAATGCCCCCCCCTTTCCTCCTCTCTCCTTGAGATTAGCTCTCTGAGCTGTTGTCATGAGGTATGGAATATCCCTCTGGCTAACTTGGGTCAGTTGGCTTGGTTGTGTCCTGTCCCAGGATCTTGCCCACTCCCATGCCCTTTGATGGGGGAACAAATGTCAGAGGGACAGCACTGCCAGGCAGTAGCCAAAACACTGGTCTGTTCTCAACACCTGCCTAGGTACTGAAATAAATTGGGCAGGACTAGAGGTCCTTTTTAATGCCTTTATTCCAAGAATCAGCTTGGGTGGGGGCCCAAGGGGTCACACACACCGCCACTACTCCCAGATTCCACGCAGTGAAGGAGGAAGTTGACTTTGCCACACGGCAGAGTCGGAGCTTCCGTCCTCACAGGAGTCCGCAGGAATGCTCGTCTTCTTTGGCTCGGAGTCTAGGATGTCACCCTGGTCGAGTTCCCCCTTGGTGATGTCAGCTTTTGGGAGGAAGTCAGGGGCCTCCTCTGAGTCTTCCTTGTTTGGTGGTGCTGTCTTGATTTCTTCTTTTTAGTGCAGCTCGCTGTTTCCGGGTTCTTATCGCTCTGTGTGCTTCCTGTGTGTCTCTGGTCTCTCTCATTTACGTACAGGCCCTTATGTCATCCTCCTCCTCAGGGCCGGGGACGCCATTTTGGGGAGCAGTGGCGGTGATCTCCCGACGGGACAGGGACATGACAGCAAAGGGTAAGTACAGCTAATACATAACAAGAAAAGAGTTAATAACCTGAACTTGGGATAAACAACGAAACAATTGAACTGGTTTACAACAAAGTGCTAACCAAGGTTTAACACTTGCATCCTGGTTCTTGAAATTGTTTCTTACAATACCCCCCCCCTTAGGTTTTGATCAGACTTGAGTCTGCATCAGTCTGCAGTCTCTGGCTCTTGCGAATATAATTTTGCATCTTCTGATATTTGTTACAGATTTCTTTTGCGCTTTCATGGTCTTTGCCTTCTAATTTCGTCATTTTCTGTTGGGCCAGTAGTGGGGTTACTACTCCTTGGGTTGAGGTAGTTATTTGAGTTATATAGGTAATTATTTGAACCAGACAAGGGAGTATACATGGTAAGAATGTCAATTCTGCTAATGCACATACCGTAATAAATGCTGCTTTTTTCCACCATTGCCCTTTCATTGAGCAGAACTCATTCCACCAATTGGTGTTTATTAAAGGTGTCCACTCTTGTGTTCCCACATATGCTATTTTGCGAATTTCCTTTGAACTATTTCTGATCACTTCACTTTTGTCGTTTATTTCTAGGCAGCACTCTGAAAAATTAAATTTCCCGCAGATTCCTCCCTCGTCTGCCAATAAATAATCTACAGCCAGCCTAATTTGGTATATGACTGACTTTGTTTGGGATAATTGATCACTGATGTGATCGAGGGCGATGGCGGTTTTGGGGCTTTCCAAAAGTTGTTGCTTTTCATTTCCATTGTTGTAAATGGAAATTCCCAATACTTAGATATTTCCCTTATTCCCCAAAAGGGGTTTATTCCGTTCTCGGCGCACTCATGCAACCCATAACCCTCATGATAGATACATCCCTCTCCTTCTTTCCAATGGACCAATACCTGTTTGGTTCTCAGGGGACCCATTTAGTGTTTGTATCTTTAATTATTAAATACCTTTTGCACGCCATCTTTCCAGCTAGGGTCTTATACATTTTTCCTTTTCTTGTAATGCATTCTTCCCCAATTATTTTTGACTTTAGGTTCCATTGTTCCTTCTCCCTTGTTTTTACAATTCCTGATTCTTCTTTGGTCTGTTTCCACCTTAGGATTTCTAAGGGGCTTAGACTGGTCCCTTCCCAGGGCCAAATTTCTGACATTTGGGTGCTCCCACACACCCAACAGTCTTTTAGATTTAATTCTTTGCTGATTCTTTCTACTAGGTCGATAAATAAATTCTTCCAGTAGATATTTCTAAATTGTCTTTAAGTTCATCTGTAACTTTTATCTCCCTGTCTTTTACTAGGTGTTTTTGATTAGTTTCTTGCTCAAAGCAGAGTCAGGTATCTCTGGTGGGGCATTCTCCAAGTAAACGTTGCCTATAAGAGGCAGGATTTTGGGCCATCCAATAAACTTTTCCATCTTCCTGACAGGTAGTCAGCTGAGAAGGATCTATGCAGCTGGGGTTTATGTTAGTGTGGACCCTTAGCAGTGACACCAAGTCTTCCCCATCCCATATAGAGGATGATAACATTTGGTGCAGGGGCTTGCCCCATTACTCATGGTGCTTCTGAAGAGCACAAAAATCACATATCCTCCTAGGAGTCTGGTATGGGCCATCATCTTGATCAGTCCACCCAGTCTTGCCTCCTAGTAACAGGGAGACTGTAAGGTCCCGGGTCTTTGTTTGAGCTAACTCCTTCTCTATTTCCCTGTCAATTTTGAATAGCTTAGGAAATGCCTCGGAGGGGATCTTGGAGATCTTGTTCTGAGAACCCTTTTTACACCTTCTCTAAACTCATAATATAGCAAAACCTTTTCAGTAATTCTTACAACTCGCTTACAAGCTTATAATATTACAAAACCGTTCTAGCAACAATATGGTAAAACTGTTTTAACAACTGCTACAAACCATTTCACTTAACAGTATCACTGTCCATTATCAGTCTAACTGTCTTTAGGTTTCTTTTTGAGAGTTAATCTGAGTCTTTCAGGTTGCTTGACTACAACCCACTCTGGAGAGCTTGTAGAAGTTGCAGCTGAGTCCAGACTTCCTTCTGGAGGAGAGACTGGTCCTTTCACTCTGCTTACGTGGGTCCAAGCTTTTTCCAGGGTCCTCACTGACATGTGGGTTGTGAGAAGTACTTCAAATGTTGGAGTTAATGGTTTTTTATTCCAGGACTTTATCAACACCCAATCCCCAGAGTTAATGTTATGTACATTGGTGTCTAGAGGAGAGGTCTGGGGAAGGTGTTCCTTTTTTCTGACATTTTCTAGGGTCTTACTTATAGTCCTCAAATATCTCTGGACTGCATCCTGTCCCTCGAGGCAATCTCCAGTGCTATAGGGTGTTAATAAGAAGGGGAGCCCGAACATCATTTCGTAAGGAGATACCCTCAAGTCTGACCAAGGCCTTGTTCAAGCTCACAACAAGGCGAGAGGTAAACATTTAAACCAATTGAGTTTTGTTTCCTCAATCCATTTTGTTAGTACATTTTTAGGAGTCTTATTCATTCTTTCGACTCTTCCTGAACTCTGGGGATGCTGTGGAGTATGTAGCCTCCATTTTATACCTAATGCTTTGATGATTTGATGTAATGACTGTGCCACAAAGTGTGGACCTCGGTCTGAATCTATATTATTCACTAAGCCGTATCGGGGAATTACTTCCTCTAAAATTATCTTTGAGACTGTTTGGGCTGTCTCGTTTCTTGTTGGAAAGGCTTCCACCCAATGTGTAAGGTGGTCTACTATCACCAGCAGATCCTTGTATCCCTGCACAGGGGGCATGTTGGTGAAATCTACTTGAATATTTTGAAAAGGTCTTAGAGCCAATTCTCTACCCCCTGCTGTAGTCTTTTTCATTGCTTTCTGATTCACCTTCTGACACACCGTGCAGCCCTGGGTGACTCCTTTGGCTGGGTTATATACCCCAATACAGAGGTGGTCTCTTAAAAAGTGATCACATAATCCTTGAATTCCCCAATGGGTTAGTTTGTGGCACTCAGTTAGAACTCTCCGGGCTAAGGCTTTGTTCAAGTATTTACACCCATCAGGGGTTAACCATTCCCCATGCTCTCCTTGATGTTACCCCAGTTCCTTTATGTGTTTCAATTCTTCCTCACTAAAGTTCAGCTCCTTTTCTTCTTCTATTTTGTTTGGAGTTTCTTTTAATGCTAACACTTTTACTGGATCTCGTGGGTCTAAAGCTGCCTTCTTTGCTTCCTGGTCAGCTAACTGGTTTCCTCTTGCTTCTATGGTGTTTCCTTTTTGATTCCCTTTTATATGTACTATAGCTATTTCTGTTGGTTTCATCAAGGAGTCTAGAACTTGCTTCACTAATTCCTAGTGAATTAAGTTTTTTCCTTTGAATTTAGGAATCCCTGACCTTCCCAAATCTTCCCAAACATATGTACAACCCCAAACACATACTTTGAGTCTGTGTAAATAGTTCCTTGTTCTCCTTCCAGCAAGTCTAATCCTCTTTTCAGGGCATACAGTTCACAACTTTGGGCTGACCAACTAGAAGGTAGTTTTCCCCTTTCCTCTGCTGGCATCTGGTTTCCATTTATTATGGCATACCCTGAGACCCTTTTCCCATCTATGACTCTGGAAGAACCATCGGTAAACAGTCTTTCTCCATAGGGCAAGGGAATATCGTCCAGATCTTCCCTCACCTTAGTTTGGTAGTCTGTCAACTCAAGACAATCATGTTCTGGTTCTTTAAGTGGTGTTCCACTCAGAAATTGTGCTGGGTTCTGGCAGTTAGAGGTGACTAGTTCCAAATTTTCAGTTTCTATTAGAATAATTTCATATTTTAACAGTCTTGAATCGGTGAACCACTGTGGGGCTTTTTGGCTCAACACAGTTTTAAGGTCATGGGGAGTATGTATCACGATCTTTCCCTGTAGGGTCAGCCTCAGGGCTTCTTCAATTAGGATAGCTGCTGCTGCAATGGCTTGTAAACATGTTGGCCATCCCTTTGCTACCGGGTCTAATAATTTGGAGAGATAAGCTACAGGTTTTTTAAATCCCCTCCACTCTTGTGTCAAGACTCCGTAAGCCACTCCCCCTTCGATGTTCACGAACAATTTAAACTCCTTTCTTAGCTCCAGTAAACTCAAAACTGGGGCAGAGGATAATTTTTCCTTCAACCTCTTTAGCTGTACTTCGTCTTCCTCTGTCCAACTTACAGGTTCAGAGCTCACTAATTTTTCATAAAGAAATTTGACACTCTGCGTATATTCATCGATCCACAGCCTGCAATATCCAATCAGACCTAACAATTTTCTTAGGTCTCTCTTTGTTTTTGGGGCTGGTATTGCTAATATGCCAGAAATCCTTTCTGGGCTTAATTTCTTATATCCCTTTCCAATTATATGTCGCAGATAGGTGACCTCTGCTTCTACAAATTGTAATTTCTTCTGGGACCTTTTTCTCCCCAAACATTTAATAACTGAATACTGGTATTCCTTACTTTTTTTCACTCTTCTCCTGAAATTAGTATATCATCTACATACTGTAGTATTTGGACACTTTTTTCACCAATAAATTGCTCTAGGAGTTTTTCTAAAGCCTGCCCAAAAAGGTTGGGGGAGTCTGTGAACCCTTGCAGAAGGTGGGTCCACCTCAATTGTTGTTTTCTTTTCTTGTCCGGATCTTCCCACTCGAACACAAACCAGTCTCGACGTGACTCAGCTGGGGCCGTGCCCAAAAAGCATCTTTTAGGTCAATTATTGTGAACCACGCGTGTTCGGTGGGAATTTGGCTAAGGAGTGTGTAGGGATTAGGTACCACCGGGTATCTGGAAATGGTTCTCTTATTGATCTCTCTTAAATCCTGAACTAATCCGTATTTCCCCTCTGCCTTTTTGCCTGCTAAAATGGGGGTGCTGTGTGGGGACATACATGTTTCTAATACTCCCTTTTCTAATAACTGCTCAATAATTGGAGCTAAGCCCTTTTTACTCTCTGGGAAAATGGGGTATTGTTTAATTCTGATTGGAGGGGTATCCTTTTGTATTTCGATTTTTATTGGTGAAATATTTAAATATCCATATTTACCCTCTTCAGCCCACACTTCCAGATTGATTTCTTCTATGTCACCTTGAGTTAATTTCATTATTTTCACTACCATTTTCCCACCCTGTGGAATAATTCCTACTCCTAGCTGAACCTGTAGGTCTCTTCCCAGTAGATTATTCTCTAGGTTGGGTAGATAGATAAAATCTGCCCAGCATTGCTTAAAATTCCCTTTTATTTCAAAATTCTCAATCACTGAAGCTTTAAACGGCTTCCCTTCCGCACCTAGCACCTCACATACTCTTTTTCCAATAGAGACTCTTAATGGTAATTTGTTAATTGTTGATTTGTCTGCATCTGTGTCTACAAGGAGTTCAAATTTCTTGCTTTGGGGACGCACCTCAAAGTTTACTACGGGCTCTTCTTGATGGTTTGTTGGGTCCCCCATCACATAGGGCCCTTGACACCCCTAATCATCTCCTCTTAAAATCTTTTCTAAGGTATCTTGCTCCCTTGCAATCACTCCATCAGTATGCATCTTCTTACAGTTCCTCCTTACATGACCTGTTTCCCCACAATAATAACACTTTCTATTGTCCAGAGTTGTTCTTTCTAACCCATCCACCTCCTTGCTCCCTTTAGGTGTTCCTTGTCCACTCCC